>JAEOAD010000050.1:15531250-16925000 GCA_036365145.1 Orientallactaga sibirica | reverse complement strand
GGATACTGACATGAAGTTTGGGGTTAGATAGAGGACAAGAGCTATGCATATCTAAGCAGTCCTAGTCAAAGTATGATCCTGCCCATTATTGACCCATTAGAACTGTGTAAAATTTCTTCCCAGGCCGAGCTGGCACTGGGCTTTATCCTTTCCCTTCCTCCCTGCCTTGAGATGCCTGGGGGAATTCCAATTCCTTTGGGATCCATATTTCAATAGTCTGATAGCCAAAGGGGGAGGGTCATGAGTGTCTGCCTTGTTCTGACAGTTCTCAGTCATTAGCTTGTGTTTATTTAGAGGATTGTAAGGGAGTTTTGCCAGTTAGTTGAAAGTTGCATATGTTGTTTTGTTTCTATTTCAGTGACAAATTGAGAAAGGGTAGCAGTGAGGAGGAGGTTGACCGAGTACATTAAATCTGATGACAGTTGAGTCTACCTAGTGACCATAGAACCTTGGTATATTTAAAAACAGCACTGGGAACTCAGATCTAAAGATGAGATATTAGTATTGATACCTTAATGTGTTAGACTGTTACACAATTTTATAATCACATATTTGGTGATAGCTTATTGAAAAGGCCAGGAAAATAGTAGCTACTGTTTTGTTTAAAAAAAGTTTAGCATTTAAAAAGTGTTGAGCATAAAAATAATTATGATTTTATTGTTAGACTTATTTTTGAAAAAAAATTTTGAGAGAGAGAGAGAGAGAGAGAGAGAGAGAGAGAGAGAGAGAGAGAATAAATGAATGAATGGGTATGCCAAGGCCTCCAGCCACTGCAGGTGAACTCCAGATGCATGTGCCATCTTGTGCGTCTGGCTTACATGGGTCTTGGGGAATTGAACCTGGGTCCTTTGGCTTTGCAGGCAAGAGCCTTACTCACTAAGCAGTCTCTCTAGCTCTGAAGTTATTTATTAGAGAGAGAGAGAAAGAGAGGGAGGGAGGGAGGGAGGGAGAGAATAGGCATGCAAGGGCCTCCAGCCATTGCAAACGAACTCTAGATGCACACCCACCTTGTGCATCTGGCTTATGTAGGTACTGGGAAATTAAACCTGGGTCATTAGGCTTTGTATGCAAGCATCTTAACTGCTAAGCCATCTCACCAGCACTGACTTATTTTCCTTTTGGTGTGATCATTGTTTTAAGATTTTGTGCTGTTTTCTTGATATAAAAGATATCAAGATATCTAAGTATTCCTTTTGTCTACAATATTGTATTGATTTTTGGAACCTAATCTTTTTTTTGTGCTTGTAACATAAGCTTAAGTTTCTTAATTATTGATGTTGGAATATCCTTATTTTTACTGTATTACAGTAGGTCTTACAGTCACCTTTTCCCAAGATACCTTTTTCCCCATTACCCACCCCCCCCCCACCCATTTGGTGCTTTCTGAGGAAGAATCTCTAGCCAAGGCTGACCTGGAATTCACTATGTAGTCTCAGGGTGGCTTTGAACTCATGACAATTCTCATACCTCTGCCTCTCAAGTACTGGGATTAAAGGCATGTGCCACCATGCCTGGTGACATTTTTGTTTTAATCTTTTTTCATGTGTATGAGCATATGTGTGACACTCATTCATATAAGGAGGTCAGAAGACTACCATGGGTGTTGATCCTTGTTCTACTCCTGTTTTGCCACTTCATATGCCAGACTTACTAACCCATGAGCTTCTGGGACTTGTCATGCCTCTGTCTCCCATCTTGCCATAGGAGCACTAAGTCTACAGATTCATGCTACTGTGTCTGGCTTTAAAGAATTCTGGGAATCTGAATTTAGGCCCTCATGCTTTTGTGGCAAGTGCTTTACACACTGAGCCATCTACCCAGCAACATTCCCAGAATATGAGTTTAATTACTACAAAATTTGTGTGTAGGCCAAGAGGTTGATGTTGAGTACCCTCCTCAATTGCTCTCTAGTTTTTTTTTTTTTGTAACATATACTCTCTTAGTGAATCCAGAGCTCAGCAGTTTGCCTAGACTAGCTAGCTAGCAAGCCCTGGGGATTCTGCTTCCTCAGTGCTGGGATTACAGATGTGTACCACAATGACTGTCATTTTATGTGGGTGTTGGATCTGAACTCAGTTTCCCATGCTTGTGCAGCAAGTATTCTGCCTACTGTGTCATGTCCCTGTCTGCCCTGAGTTTTGTGGGCTCTTAATTTTTATTTCTCTACTGCCTTCTAGTAAATTCTTTAGTGCTTTGTTTAGCTGGTGCACGTACACATATGTAGTCAGTGTGAGAGACCTATATGTGGGTTCAGCAAAACTTAAAATATACAGTGGCTTTTTATTTCAAAAGCCTGTGTGTGTGTGTGTGTGTGTAATACACGGAAATCAGAGATTTATTCAGTGTGACCACATTGGGAAAGACATATAAAAGGATCTAGTGCCCCCAAAGTCTGTATTAACATGAGGTTTAGGTTTAAATAGAAGAATTGAAACAGCGGGCAATAAGTATGCCTGTTTTTTTTTTTTTTTTAAATTTTTGGAAGCCATGTCTTACTCTAGCTCAGGCTGACCTGGAACTCACTCTGTAGCCTTGGCCAGCCACAAACTCTTTACCAGCCTCCTGAGGGCTCAGATTAAAGGCCTTGGCATGCATAATTAAACAGTCCCAGTCAACACGTGGTCTTGCCCATCAGGTCACACAAGATGACCTGAAGAAGCCTTTGCTGCTGGAGAGGATGAGCGGTTTAGAATATACTGTTACTTCTGCTCCAGTGTGTGGCTTCATTGAAGCAGGCAGTGTGTTTTGTGAAGTTCTGCTTTTTGAGGTTGCCAGGGTGACTCAAGAAGAAAGGATGTTAAGGATAGTGATTTATCTTTGGGCTTTCAGCTTGGAAATGGAATTAGATAGATTAGACAGATACTTCTGCACAGGTGAGCCTGAGACCCACAGAAAAAGAAATAGACAAAAAATTAAAGCAGAGATGCCAAGCTCTGGTCCTGAATTCAGTTGCCTTATAGGCCCAAGTGAGGAGTCAGTGCTTTTTAGCAAAAGCAGTTTGTAAGTGCCTGTTCTACTTCCCCCTCTCCCGCATATGAACATTTCTCAGTCTTGAAGGAATTAAGGTATCTCTATCCTGGTCTTACAGGTTTCCTGGCACCATGATAAACTAGTACATGAGAAGTGAACAGACTCTGCTGACAGAAGCATATGGGTGAAAAGGGGCAGGTGTTTAAGCCTGAAAGTAGAAGCACCATTATAGAGCAGAATAAAGGATCCATAATCAGGAGACATGCAATTAAGTAAATTTTGCAGAGTTGTCTTTTTAACATTTTTTAAAAGATTTAAAAATATTTTATTATTATTTATTTATTAGAGAGAGATAGAAAGGGGGAGAGAGAGAGAGAGAGAGAATGAATGAGAATGGGCGCACCAGGGCCTTTAGCCACTGCAAACTAACTACAGACACATGCACCACCTTGTGCATCTGGCTTATGTGGATACTGGGGAATCAAACCTGCGTCCTTAGGCTTTGCAGGCAAGCAAATTAAGCCGCTAAGCCATCTCTCCAGCCCTCATCTTTCTTTTTAAATAGCTCCATGAGCATGAACTACTAAAAAAGAATTCTGGTGGAAGAGATTTAGTGTCAGGTAGCTGCATAAGAGCCACTTCTCCATGACCTCTTTGGTTTTGTTACTTTTGGAAGTGTTGACATAAGTGACTTCTTCTTTTTTTTTTTTTTTTTTTAATTGGCTGTGAGGGTTTTGCTGTGTAGCCCAGGCTGACTGTGAACTCATGATTCTCCTGCTTCAGCTGTCCAAGGGCTGGGAGTAATGGCATATGCCATCATGTTGTTTCAGTTCTGACAATTTCCTCCTCTGTCTCAACAACTTTCTCTAAAGACATGGTTAATTAACAGTCTTGTGTTTTGGTTTTCATTGTCCTTTATCACTGGGATGAAACTTGTCCTGGTTTGTCTGATCTGATCCCATGTGGAAGGAGAAGGGACAGATGATAAGGATGACCAGTAAGCAATTTTTGGTCAAATTCAAGCAACTAAAAAGTGTAGAATGGATGGCTCTTAGGCTGAACCCCATTGGAGTTCATTCCCAAGTTTAATTCTTGTTGTCCTGTGGATGATGTCCTAGAAATCCCCCTCAAACTATTTTGTTAGAAGTTGTTTTTCTGCAGATTGCACACTGAGCTTTTTATGTATTTCTAAAACCAGCTTTGTTTTTTTTTAAACAGATAAGTGTAAAGCAGGAAATTACTTTTACTGATGTATCTGAGCAACTGATGAGAGACAAAAAACAAATCAGAGAGCCAGTAGACTTACAGAAAAAGAAGAAACGGAAGCAACGTTCTCCTGCAAAAGTAAGAGAATATATTTAAGGTGGTGGTCACTAACTTTTTAATCTCAAACTGTTGGTTTATCTTATGGGCAGAAACCCGCTTGGATCTTAAGGTAGATGTTAAAGTCTCTTGAGGTTTAGTAGAGTTGGTATGTTATACCAGCTTCTACCAGGAGGGATGCATATTGTACACCTGCATGAAGATGGGCCATGGTTCTACATTTTTTTAATCATACCCCTTTTTTTTCTAAAAATGAACTTTTGTTGTCTCATGTCTCTCCTGTTTCTAAAAACTAACAGAATATACAGAGCCCTTGGTTGCCATTTATATTTTAATATAAATGTTAAGATTTCATAAAAATCATATTAGTTCATCTGGAAAGTGTTTTTGGGATACCTTTAGTAGAATGTAAGCTCCATGAGGGCAGGAACTTCATTTTGCTCACAACTGTATCCCAAGAACCCACAGTAGAAAGCATAATAAGCTTTTAATAAATATTTTGTGGTTGAAAGACTGGGTTAGCAAATAAACAGATATTATTAGGAATTGTCTGGGTTTTATCTTTAGGGCAGTGGTAGTTGATGATCTGCAGTATTGTGTTCCTTGTCATTCAGTGAAATCAGTGCACTGTATTTGCATCTTTAGAGTTATTTGTCATCTCTTCACAGCTCCCTCTTTTTGCCATAGGTCTTATGTACCCCATGCTGACCTCAAACTTGTGTATCTCAGAATGACCTTGAGCTTCTGGTTCTTCTGCCTCTACCTGCCAGGTTCTGGGCTTACAGGGATGAGCCACCATACCTGATTGCTGGGGATTGAATGCAGGGTTTCATGCATTTATGAAACCCAGCTAGAACCCCACATCTCTCTCCCATTTTAAGATCATATTATTTATTTATTTATTTGGTTTTTTCGAGGAAGAGTCTCACTGTAGCCTGGCTGGCCTGGAACTCACTCTGTAGTTACAGGCTGGCTTTAACTCACAGTGATCCTCCTACCTCTGTCTCTTGAGTGCTGGGATTAAAGGCATTGTCACCTGCCCGGTGTAAAGATTATAATTTTTGGAGACTGGGTTGTTCTGTGATCTAGCCTAGACTGGCTTCAAACTTGGAATCTTGCCTCCACCTCTTGAGAGAGCTAGGATTACAGGTGTGAGCCATCATGCCAACTGAATAACATGATCTTTTCTTTTTATTTATTTATTTGAGAGAGAGAGAGAGTTACAGAAATAGGCAGGGAGGGAGGGAGAGAGAGAGGGAGAGAGAGAGAGAGAGAGAGAGAGAGAGAGAGAGAGAGAGAGAGAATGGGCATGCCAGGGCTTCCAGCCACTGCAAACAAACTCCAGACGCTTGTGCCCCCTTGTGCATCTGGCTTACGTGGGTCCTGGGGAGTTGAACCTGGGTCCTCTGGCTTTGAAGGTAAATTCCTTAACTGCTAAACCATCCCTCCAGCCCATGATCTTATCTTTTTTTTTTTTTTTTTTTTTTTTTGAGGTAGGAACTCACTATGTAGCACTGACCTTGAACTCAGTCCAATCCTCCTACCTCCCACCACACCTGGATTTGTAAATATTCTTATTGGCTATACAATATAGTATTTTTTTTCAATATAGTATTTTAAAGCTATTGTGTTGTGCTTAATAATCACTATGTTGGACATTACTATTTGTTGGAAAGTTGTAACGCTTAAGTCTCCATTTTAAATCATGCTGTGTATTTGTCATTGTGTATAATTTAATCAGGGGGTGTGAACTTGAAAAAGGTTTCTTGATATAGTCCTCCTTTCAGAAGTATTGTCCCAATTCCTATCTGAATGGACTTAGTTGTTCTTCCTGCACTCACCAACCTTGAGGATCAGATTTTGCTCTTTTATAGTTTCTCTTTTTTTTTCAAAGATATGTATGTATGAATGTATGTATGTGTCTGTTTGTTTGTTTGTTTGTTTGTTTATTTATTTATTTATTTATTTATTTATTTATTTATTTATTTATTTATTTGAGGCAGAGAGAGAATGGCCGTGACAGGGCCTCTAGCCACTGCAAACGAACTCCAGATGCATGTGCCACCATGTGCATATGGCTTATGTGGGACCTGGGAAATCAAACCTGGGTCCTTAGGCTTCGTAGGCATGCGCCTTAACCACTAAACCATCTCTCCAGCCTTCTTTTATAGTTTCTTAGAGTCTCAATTTATCTGACTTTTTAAAAAATATATTTATTAATTTGCATATGTATGTGTGTGTATTTGTTCATTTGTGCTTGTGGAGGTCAGAAAACAGCTTCAGGTGTCATTCTCAGGTATGCTGTCCACCTCTTATCTCAATCTCCCCAGCTCTGGAATTACCACACTTGCGTTTTTATGTGGGTACTGGGGGTTGAACTCAGGTTGTCATACTTGTGAGCTTGTGAGCTTTCTCCTCAGCCCTATAGTAGAAATTTGAACTTTTATAGTTTCTGGCCATATTAAATTTGTTTTTTCTCATTTGTATTGGCATTTTGTATTTTATGTTTTATGAAATCCTCTCTTTGCTCCTTTTTTCTGTTCTTTGTGGAGTCTTAATGTTTTTTTTCAGCAACTTTATGATATATCTTATTGTTACTGTCCTTGAGATACATTAATGAATAAATAACATTCCTCATTTAGTAATTTTACATTTTAAGGAAAAATTGATTTCTAAAATTATAATAGTGATTGTGTTACTTTGCATTCACTGTTTACATATGGGACTCTTTCAAGATTTTTAGTAGACTTGATATGTTAAGCTTAATATTTTTCTGACTATTTATTGTCATGTTTTTCTGGTACTGATCTTTTTGACTAAATCCCCGATTATTACCTTCTAGTTTGGTATTACTTGAAATCTTTATTTGGTGATGTGTTGTAGGCTGTGGTACTGGAGATTAAACTCAGGACTTGCCTGTGTTAGGTAAGCTAAGCACTCTACCATTGAGCTGCATCCTCAGCCCTACTCAAGGAAGGTGTTTGTAAATACAAATCAGATATTTGGCGTTTTAGCTGTTTTGCTTGTATGGTTGAGATAAAATCATAGTTACTATTTTACAATATTTCTAAGGGTATTGTTATGTTATTTTATGTACTGATGTAGTAGTCAAGTGAAGGACTTGATCTACTCTAAGTATAACGTGTGTGGGGGCTTGAGTGGGGGTGTACGTATACATTTTATAAGTATTTTAGGATAGTCTTTCGGAAATTCTTAGAAAGATGAAGTGGCAAGAAGTAAATACATAGCAGACAGGTATGAGAATAACAAAAACAAATTTAAAAATAATTTTATTTATTTATTTGCAAGCACAGAGAGAAGAGAGACAGAGAGAATGCTTGTGCTAGGGCCTCCAGCTGCTGCAAATGAACATGTACCACTTTGTGCATCTGGCTTTGTAATAGCTGAGCCATCTCTCGAGACCTAAAATGTATTGTGTGTGTGTGTACATGCACGCGTGCTTGTTCATATGTACGAGTGTGAGTGCATGGGTACATTTATTTGCAAGCAGAGAGAGGGAGAATATAAAGGCAGGACCTCATGCCACTGCATACGAACTCCAGACACCTATGCCACTTTGTGAATCTGGCTTTCTGTGGGTACTGGGGAAATGGAACCTGAGCTGGCAGGCTTTGCATGCAAGTGCCTTTAACTGCTGAGCCATCTCTCCAGCCCAGAAGACAACTTTTAAAGGGGTTAGTCCTGTCCACCTCATTCGAGGGAAGGTTTCTTGCTCTGGATTCTGGATTCTCATTCTATTTTTTTTTAATTGGGCTTGGCAGGCCTAATGAAACAGGAAATTATCCTGTTTCTGCTTCCCATTTGAGTCATTAGCTTCAGTGTGATCAGGATTACAAAAACCTGCCACAGCTTTCAGCTTTTTTTTATTTTGAGGCAAGATTTTACAGTAACCCAGGCTGACCTGGAACTCACTTTGAAGGCCCAAGTTGGCTGCAAACTCATAGTGACCTCCCTACCTCAGCCTTTTGATTACCACACTCAGTTTAGCTTCCAGCTGTTTACATGGGTTCTGAAGATCAAATTTGAGAATTCCAGCACTGAGCACTTTATCACACTGAGCCATATCTCCACCCAATAATAATTTTTAAAATTGTTTTCAGCCGGGCATGGTGGCACATGCCTTTAATCCCAGCATTCGGGAGGCAAAGGTAGGAGAATTGCCATGAGTTCAAGACCACTCTGAGAATACATGGTGAATTCCAGGTCAGCCTGGGCTGGAGTGAGACCCTTCCTTGAAAAACCGAAAAATGAAAAAACAAAAACAAATTTTGTTTTCATATATTATGTGTCTCAGGACAAAAAATAGGTGTGGCTGTTTTTAACATTGATCTATAATTTTCAGATGAATATTTTTTGTGTATATGTGTGAAGTGTCAGGACTTTGAGGCATTAGCAGTGAGCTATATATGTTAAGAAAAGTCCATTCAAATATTTATTAAGAGAAAGTTTTTATTTGTTTATAAAGCAGTGTGTTGCTTATTTGAAATTCCTTATACTTTTTACATTTCACAATATTGTGGCCTATTATAAGTGTAGTATATATTAATATAATGTAATAAAATGTAAAAAGGTTGTATTGGGGCAAATGCTTATTAGGAGGGTGAAGTGACTAAAAGCAATACATAGAAGACAGGGTGTGAGAAGTAGAACTAATCATTCAAGGGCTACTCTCTGCCAGCACCATTTCCTAGTCTTCACTTCATCATTGTCAGTATGTCAGTGTTCAGTGTGTGTTAGCACTGTGTGATAGGATTTTAGTAAGAATATCTGAGCTTGGATATATCCAGATAAATGCAGCTCCCTTCAAGATAGCTTTTTAAATTTTATTTATTTATTTATTTATTTATTTATTTATTTATTTATTTATTTATTTATTTATGAGAGTCAGAGAGATAATTGGTGCTCAGGGCCTCTAGCCAGTGCAAATGAACTTCAGATACATGCACCACCTTGTGCATCCTGCTTTATGTAGATACTGGAGAATAAAACCTGGTCCTTTGGCTTTGCCTACACGTGTTATAACCACTAAGCCATCTCTCCAGCCCTCAAGATCACTTTTGTGGTGAGAAATATTGTATTATTATGCCCTCCTTAAGAGTCACAGATTTCAAGGAGTGGTGGCGTTCTATACTTTGTCCTTTGGGATGCCTTGTCATCTTAAGCTGTGTGCAATGCCTGAGTAATGGATTAGGGAATGTTGTCTAGGTTAAGGTATTTGCTGCATTGTTAAGTAAGCTATTTTTTGAAACTAGAAAGAGGCTGTTGTAAGCATAGTAGAAGCTTGCTCCTTTTAAATATCAAATTGCTTTGTTGGATGAGGGGTGTTCAGAACTGCTGGGGATTGAAACCAAGCCTTCATGCATGCTAGATGAGCGCTTTATTGTTGAATGATGAATGCCCTTAACAAATTTTATTCTAAGTATTTATTTGAAACTTTATGCTGTGTTTTTGTTTTATCTATAGTGCATCATTTGAGTATAAACCATCTTTTAATGTCTTGGTGCCAATGTTATAAACTTTTTTTAAAGTGAGAGTGAGAGAATGGGCACACCAGGACCTCCAACCACTGTAACCAGATTCTTGATGCATGCACCCCCTTATGTGCATGGGTGACCTTGCATGCTTGCATCACTGTGTGTCTGGCTTACATGGGATTTGGAGATTCAAACATGAGTTCTTAGGCTTTGCAGACAAGCGCCTTAACTGCTAAACCATCTCTCCAGCTCATAAACATTTTTTTTAAATCATATGTGTTGGAACCCAATGAGAGGACCAAAGTTTTAGTCTGTTACCCGTCGCCATGAAAGCTCTTGAATGCTAGGTTTTGCAGTGCTTTTTTGACTGTTTATAATTGCTTAATAATTCCTTAAGTACATTTTTATTTTGCTTTATCTGTGGGCTACTCAACACCAATTTCCTTTGCTTCTACTTTTTGCTTTTTTGTTTGTTTGTTAGTTGAGGTAGGGTCTCACTCTAGCCCAGGCTGAGCTGGAGTCTCAGGGGGGACCTCAAACTCGTGGCAATCCTCCTACCTCTGCCTCCCAAGTGCTGGGCTTAAAGGCATGTGCCACCCATGCCCAGCTGCTTTTTTTTTTTTTTGTGTGTGTGTGTGTGTGTGTGTGTGTGTGTGTGTGTGTGTGTGTGTGTGTGTAAGCCAGAGTTGGCACCAGGTGTTTAACTCAATCACACTCCTTTTTATTTTCTGAAGCAGAGTCTCTGTTTGAACCTAGAATTCACCAGTATGCCTAGTCTAGCTACCAGCTTGCCCAGTGGCTCCTGCCTCCACTTCCTGAACATTGGAATTGCAGGCAGTACTGTAACTCATATGAGTGATGGGGATCTGAACTGAGGTCCTCGTGCTTGCCACACGTGAATGAATTTACTTTCAGACTACCATTACCCAACCCCTTCTTGTTAAATCTGTTCTTGTTTTGTATTAGGAACACAAGTTCCTAATACAAAAATAATAGAAGAGTGAAAGGCTGGTTAAAGTAATTTAGTTAATTTAGTCTCAATAAATAGATATATTATTATAAATGTATATATACAAATAAATAAATATAATTTATTATCAATACATTATGTCTATGGTTTTCCCTCATCATGATTCTGTGTTAATCACCTTAGCATGCTTTCCTGTTATCAGTACTTAGGCTAGAGAGTCTTACTGAGGTGTTTGTGTGCTAGAGGCCCTGGTGTGCCAGTTCTTTCTGTCTGTTTCTCTCCTCTCTCTCTCTGCTTGCAAATAAATAAATAAAATGTTTTTAAAATATTGTATTTTATTTACTTATTTATGAGACAGAGAGAGAGAATTGGTGCACCAAGGTCTCTGGCCACTGCAAATGAACTCCAGGTGCATGCTGCTACCACCATGTACATCTAGCTTACATGGGTTCTGGGGAGTCAAACCTGGGTCTTTAGGCTGCATAGGCAAGCGCCTTAACCACTAAGCCATCTCTCCAGCCTAAAAGGTTTTTTTTGTTTTTTATTTATATTTTTATTTTATTTTTATTTTTGGAGAGAGACACAGAGAAAGACAGGGAGGGAGGGAGAGGGAGACAGAGAATGGGCGTGCCAACAGTTTCTCAGCTGCTGTGAAAGAAATTCAGATGCATGCGCCCCCTTGTGGGCAAGTGCAGCATTGCGCCCTTGCGTCACTTTGCATCTGGCTAAACGTGGGACCTGGAGATTGGAACCGGGTTCTTAGGCTTAGCAGGCAGGCGCCTTAACTGCTAAGCCATCTCTCCAGCCTTTTTTTTGTTTTGTTTTGTTTTTTTGAGGTAGGGTCTCACTCTGGCCCAGGCTGACTTGGAATTCACTATGTAGTCTCAGGGTGGCCTTAAACTCACAGCGATCCTCCTACCTCTGCCTCCCAAGTGCTGGGATTAAGGTATGCACCACCATGCCTGGCTCCAAAAGTATTTTTTTTTAAGAAACAAAAATACATTATGCATTTGTCATTATTTTTTTAAATTACTATTTTTTAAAAAATAGTTTTAGTTTTACTTATTTGAGAGGGAGAGAGAATGGGCACTTCAGGGCTTCCAGCCGCTGCAAACAAACTCCAGATGCTTCTGCCACCTGTGCATCTGCCTTATGTGGGTCCTGGGGAATCGAACTTGGGTCCTTTGGCTTTGCAGGCAAATGCCTAAGCCACTAAGCCGTGTCTTCTGCGCCTTAAAATTAGTTTTTAATATTTATTTATTTGACAAAGGGTGGGGGGGAGCAGATGCTTAGAGAGAATTTTTGGGTGCGTCAGGGCCTTTAACAAACTTAAGACTCATGTGCCACCTTGTACATCTGGCTTATGTGGGTACTGGGGAATCGAACCTGTGTCCTTAAATTTGGTAGGCAAGTGCCTTAACCACAGCAGAAGAACTCCAGATGCATGTGCTGCTTTGTGCATCTGGCTTTATATGGGTACTGGGGAATTGAATCTGGGTTGTTAGGCTTTGCAGACAATCACCTTAACCACTGAACCATTTCTCCAACCCCTAAATTAATTAATTCTTTATCCATCTGTTAATTAATTCATTCATTCCAGGTAGATTCCACTCTAGCCCAGGCTGACCTGTAGTTCACTATGTAATCTCAGGGTGCCCTTGAACTCATGGTGATCCTCCTATATTTACCTTCTAAATGTTGGGATTAAAGCTGTGTACCACCAAGCCTGGCTAAGTTGTTTATTCTTATTTGTATGTATATAAGTACAGTTGTACCCCATGGCGTGCTGTGTGTGTGGCAGTCAGAGGACAATTTTTAGATAGGTCCTCACCTTTCCACCTCATTTGAGGCAAAGTTTCTTGTTCTGGATTCTCATTCTGCACTCACCACAAACTTCTGGTAAATTCTTCTGTCTCCACCTCCCTTCACACCATCAATGTCAACTTTTTTTTTTTTTTTTTTTTGAGGTAGTGTCAGTTTTAGGGTGTCCTCAAACTCGCCGTGATCCTTATACCCGTGCCTCCTGAGTGATTAATTCGAGACAGAGAAAAACAGAGAGAGTGTGTGTGTGAGTTGGGCATACTATGGCTTCCTGACACTATAAATGAACTCCAGACATTTGTGTTACTTTGTACATCTGGCTTTATATGGGTACTGGGGAATTGAACCCAGGCCATCAGACTTTGAAAACAAGAGTCTTGAACAGCTGAGCCATCTCTTCAGCCACTTTTTTGGCTTTTTACGTATAATCTTAGGATTGAATTTGAGCAGCAAGTGCCACTTTTTCAACTCCTGTGATACTTTCTTAAGATATTTATTCATTCATTTGATTGGGATGGAGAGAGGGTATGGGCATGCCAGGGCCTCTTGCAACTGCATATAGACTCCAGATGAATGTGCCACTTTGTGCATCTGGCATTACTGGGTCCTGGGGAATGAAATCCAGGCTGCCCGTGCTTTGCAAGCAAGCTCCTTTAACCACTGAGCCGTCTCTCCAGTCCTTTCTTATACATGTTACTTGTTTTTTTTTTTCGAGGTAAGGTTTCACTCTAGCCCAGGCTGCCCTGGAATTCGCTCTGTAGTTTCAGGGTGGCCTCCAACTCTTGACAGTCCTCCTACCTCTGTCTCCTGAGTGCTGGGATTAAAGTCATGTGCCACCACACCCGGCACATGTTACTTTTTTGTTACCTTATATGTGTGTATGGTGTATGTTCATGTGAGTACAGGTATACACGTGTCAAGGTGTGTCACAGTGTACACAGGTGGAGAACAGCTTTGAGTATTGGTCCTTGCTTTTTTCCTTGTTGAGGAAGGATCACTTGTTCCCTGCTGCAAACTCTAGAGTAGTTAGCTGCCTGGGAACTGGCTATTACCTATAACTAGGACAGTCAAAAATGCTGTGGCAGGCATGTTAGGAATTAAAATTTGAGGGCTGGAGAGATGGCTTAGTGGTTAAGGTGTTTGCCTGCAAAGCCAAAAGATCCCATTTCTACTCTCTAGGAACCACATAAGCCAGATGCACAAGGGGGTGCATGCATCTGGAGTTTGTTTGCAGTGGCTGGAGGCCCTGGTGTGTCTTTTCTCTTTCTGTCTTTCTCTCTGCCTCTTTTTCTCTGCCTCTCTCAAAAAATAAATAAAATATATTTTTAAAAAATTGAAATTTCATATTTTGCTACTGCAGTGGTGTTTATATGTTGAGCTGGGGGAAAAGAAAAAACAGAAATATTTGATAGTATTAGTAGCAGGTAAGACTGCTAATCTCCTGGGCAAAGATACTCAACTGGTGGATCACAATCTAAATAATCTTGAAAGGTTGTGAACAAGAAGAGAAGCCATTTCTCCATCAAGGCAGAAAATGTCTGCTGCTCTCATGCTCCCTCCCCCACCCCGGACTGTCCTCTTTTTGCTTACAAACTTCTTTCTAGTACCTATTCAGTAATGTGGAGACTAAAAGATTGAAAAATACTATTTCTATAGCAAAGACTTTTTATTTTAAAAGAATGAAGTGGTAAATTTTCAGGGATGTGTGATAATGTAGTAGGCAGCCATATTGCTAGATATGTATAGAATCCCCCTTATGCTCCAGGCTCTATTTTAGACACTGGGGTTATAGCAGTAAACAAAATAGATTGTAAATTGGAAAAGCCATTGGTGCTTATTTGAGGCAAGACAGAATTTCCTCTTTGTTCTTCAAAGATATTTCTTACTCTGGTCTAACAAAAGGAAAATTAAATTAAAATTAAAAATGTCCAAGAATTTGATGTTTCTGACCTTGAACTTATAAATATGCTTTTCCAGTGTGTTTATCCACAAGGCAGTAGTATCTTTTTCATCCATAAAATTCCACCTTGAATTAAGACCTGAATCTGCCATGAAGACAGCATGACTTCCACTGCCAGAGAACAGTGACCCAGAACTCCTTTCCTATCCCTAAAAGGGCTTTTACAGTCAAGGATTGCATCCACTTCACAGTAAGCAACTTAGATCAGAGTTGTGCCTTCCAGTCTTTCCTTTCAATTTTTATGTCACAGGAAGCCATTAAATTGCCATATTCGTTTGCACTTAGATTGAATTTATCATTAGTATGTGCAAAGAAAAGAAAAACCTGGTACTATCTTTTTAGTTATATTTTATGTACGTGTTTTATATTAGGCACATTTTGAATCATTTTTAAAGTTTTTATATTTTCTTTTTGTATAGTGTTAACTTGCATATTATTATTAGATTTGGAATTTAAAAAATTAAATTTGGCTAGAGATAAAATATTATATTCTCACTGATTGTTCAAGAAGCTGTGACACCTTCTTCTATTCTCCTGTCAAATGTTTCTCTTCTACGTCTTGGGTGCTAAACTGGAATGAAGCATTGTGGACCACATTGGCAATTTGCCCAGAACCCAAATGCCCTGTGAAATTTGCATAATAATTACCATTGATTTGCATATAGTATAGACTGAAATATCTTCCTTAATTTAAAGGAAAAACTTTTCTTGGGCTGAAGAGATGGCTCAGCAGTTAAGACACTTGCCTACGCAGCCTAAGTACCTGGGCTCGATTCCCCAGCACCCACATAAAGCCAGATGCACAAAGTGGCACATGTTTCTGGAGTTCTTTTGTAGTGGCTAGATACCCTGGTGTTCCCATTCTCATCTAGTCTGTTTCCCTCTTCTCTGTTTCTCTGCTTGCAAATAAATAAGTAATAGGGCTGGAGAGATGGCTTAGCAGTTAAGGTGTTTGTCTGCAAAGCCAAAGGACTCAAATTAGATTCCCTAGGACCCACATAAGTCAGATGCAGAAGGTGGTACATACACCTGGAGTTTGCAGTGGCTGGAGGCCCTGGTAGGCCCATATTCTCTCTCTCTCTCTCTCTCTCTCTCTCTCTCTCTCTCTCTCTCTCTCTCTGTCTCTCTCTCTCTGCCTCTTTCTCTCTCTGTCTGTTGCTCTCAAATAAATAAACCAAAAATTAAAAAAATTAAAAATATACTGAGTGTGCTGGCCTGGAGAGATTGCTCAGTGGTTAAAGGCATGTGCCTGTAAAGTCTGACAGCTCAGGTTTGATTCCCTAGTACCCACCTAAAGCCAGATGCATGAAGTGTCACATGTACCTGGAGTTTATATGCAGTGACAGGAGGACCTGGCACACCTGTGCCCACTCTGTCTTTGTGAGCTTCTCCCCCACTCTCATGAATGAATAAATGAATCAAAAATCTTTTTAAAAAATGCTGAGCGTGGTTGTGTATACTTGTAATGCCAGTACTGCTGAGGTGCAGATAGGAGGATGCCAGGGATGTGCTAGCTAGCCCGTCTGGCCTAATTGACTAGCTCTAGGCCAGTGAGAGACCCTGTCTTGAAAGAAGGTGGTCAGTGTTTCTTAGGAACAACACTGGAGGTAGACCTCTGGTGTCCATATATGGGTACACATGTAAGCACATATACATGCACAAACACACACTTTTAAAGATTAAAGTCTTTTCTCCTTACCCACATCTCTTTCTAGGTTGGAGAACAGGTCATAGCTGTGTGTTACAGTCCCAGTCGGTTTCTACAGTCCTTTGTATTTCTTACCATGTCGCCCAGGTTTCTCTTCCCTCCGTTGGACTCCAGCCACTACAAACGAACTCCAGATGCATGCGCCCCCTTGTGCATCTGGCTTACGTGGGTCCTGGAGAATTGAACCAGGATCCTTTGGTTTTGCAGGCAAACTCTTTAACCTCTAAGCCATCTCTACTGCACTGATAGCTGGTTTTTGAAGACAAGATTTTGCTATAGCCCAAGCAGACCTTAAGCTCTACATCCTTCTCTTGGCTCAGACTTGTACATGCTAGGATTAAAAGTGTGCACCACTACACCCGGCACTATCTTGTTTTTGTTGCTCCTTGAAACCCTATTCTGACAGTGTTTTGTCTTCTCAGTAATGAGAAAAATGATCATTTTTTAATTTTCACTCTGGAGAATATCTAATGAGAGATAGTTAAATGTTGCATGTTGAGTAAGTTATTTATAGATTACATGAGGCTGAAAGTACATGTCTGTCTGATAATTGTCCACACCAGACTAATAGTATTCTTTTTGTTTATTTTTTATTATTATTATTTGTTTGAGAATGACAGAGAGAGAAAGAGGCAGAGGGAGAGAGAGAGAGAAAGAGAAAATGGGCACATCAGGGCCTCCAGCCACTGCAAACGAACTCCGGATGCATGTGCCACCTTGTGCATCTGGCTTATGTGGATACTGGGGAATCTAGTCTTGAACTGGGGTCCTTAGGCTTCACAGGCAAGTGCTTAACTGCTAAGCCATCTCTCCAGCCCTTAAATTTATTTATTTATTATCATTTATTTGAGAGTGACAGAGAA
Organism: Orientallactaga sibirica; assembly: GCA_036365145.1. Taxonomy (NCBI): domain Eukaryota; kingdom Metazoa; phylum Chordata; class Mammalia; order Rodentia; family Dipodidae; genus Orientallactaga; species Orientallactaga sibirica. Next base: position 16,907,890 of record JAEOAD010000050.1, on the reverse strand, counting down.
GAAGGCAGAGAGCGAGAGCGAGAGAGCGTGCCGACTTACAGTATTCTTAATCTAAAGGAGTCCAGGATGATAAAAGTGGATTTCTTTGTCTCATCTTCCTTCCCCCTTCTTACCTCTAATTTACCTGATGAATGAATTAAAAAAAAATATTTTATTTTTATTTATTTATTAGAGACAGACAGAGGGAAAGACAGAGGGGGAGAGTGAGAATGAGCGCGCCAGGGCCTCTAGCCACTGCAAATGAACTCCAGACGTGTGCACGCCCTTGTGCATCTGGCTTATGTGGGACCTGGAGAATCGAAACAGGGTCCTTAGACTTCACAGGCAAACTCCTTAACTTCTAAGCCATCTCTCCAGCCCATGATGAATGAATGCTTTATGAATATATTTAACAACAGTAGTTATAGAATAGCTTTAGAGATACTAGACTAAAATGGGTTCTAAAGTCTACTGTAAAAAAATAAAAATATAAAACTTCTCTCTCTCTGTCTCTCAAACATATAAAAAGTTATTTTATTTAAAAAAAAAAAGGGCTGGAGAGATGGCTTAGGGGTTAGGGTACTTGCCTGCAAAGCCAAAGGACCCACCCAGGTTCAATTCCCCAGGACCCATGTAAGCCAGATGTGCGTGAGGTGTGCACGCATCTGGAGTTTGTTTGCAGTGGCTGAAGGCCCTGGTGCTCCAATTCTCTCCCCCCCCCCACATCTTTCTCTTAAATAAATAAATAAATAAAAATAATGTGTATATATATATATATATATCTCAGGCAAATACATGGTTTAAGAAAAATATTGGCTTTTGGGTGTGTGTATGTGTGTGGTATGCATGGTTGTATGTGTATGGGTGCATGTGTGTGTATGAGTGTGTGTACATGAGTGTTGAGGCCAAAAATCATTGTTGGGATATCTTCTTTAGTTGCTCTCCATTTCATTCATTTATATATTTATTTATTTATTTTTATTTTTTATCCTTATTTGAGAAGAGGAGGGGGAGAGGCAAGGAGAGAGGGAGAAAGAAAGGGAATGGCTTCCAGTCACTGCAAACACATGCACCACTTTGTGTGGTCTGGTTTTATATAGGTCTTGAGGAATCAAACCTGAGCTGTCATACTTTGCAAACAAGCACCTTTATCCACTGAGCCATCTTCCCAGCCAACTTTTTTCTTTTCTTTCTTTCTTTTTTTTTTTTTTTTGAGATAAGTTTTTCACTTAATGTAGTTCATCACCAATTCAGCTAGACTAGCTAGTTAGTAAGCCCCAGGAATCCTGTCTCTGCCTCCCCAGTGCTAGCATTAGAGATGTGGGCCTCCACTTCTGGATTTTACATGAGTGCTAGTGATTTGAACTCATGTCCTTATGCTTATGTAGCAAGCACTTTACTTATTGAAGCATCTCTCCAGTCCAAGAAAATGTAAGTGTATAATGTTCCATCTTTTATTTGCTCAGTTCCCTAGCCATTTTACCCTTAACTACTTCTGATGTGGTTGTTATGCATAAATAAATAAATAAATAAGCAAACAGACAGACAAACAAAAATACATATTCTTTTGTACATAGAAATTAGCAAAATTCTATGCTGAATTCTAAACCTGACCTTTTACATTTACTAATTGATGATTTGATGATATTCTTTCCATGTGGCATATAGAGTTTTTCTATTTTATAACCATATATAAAGTTATATTGGTTTTCTGTGATTTATTTAACCAGTGCCATATTGATTGATAGAAATCACAAGATTTCCTCTGCATATATGGGAATTTGAAATTGAAAATTAAGCTGCACTTACTCTAGCAGAGAATATTAGGGATTCTTACTTCTGCACTAAGGGGAGGGAGCAGAGTGGTGAGATCTTACTTAATCAGCTTCCAAGGTTTTTCTACTGATTTTTACACATTCTAAGTCAAATTGTACTTTACTACAGTTAAAGGTAACATTATTCTAATAGTTTTTCAAGATTACTTATGAAAAACATAACCTGGTGACTATTATTTACATTATTTTAAAATTAGTATTCAATTACATTTTAAAGCTTCTTTCTTTTGTTTTTGCCTTTTTTAAAACTAGATCCTTACAATAAATGAGGATGGATCACTTGGTTTGAAAACCCCTAAATCTCATGTTTGTGAGCACTGCAATGCTGCCTTTAGAACGAACTATCATTTACAGAGACATGTCTTCATTCATACAGGTATTGAATTCAAATGAACTCTGGCCATTAAAATGATTATCGTTGTTATTTTCATCTTTATATAGATGTTATCAATTCTTGAAATGATAGTTAACTTGGCACTGCCAATCAGATTTTGTAGCCAGAGCAGAAAGAAATCAGGATAAGACTTTTATTGAGAAAACATTTAGCATGCATATATAAAATTAATTTAAAAGTCTCGATTGGATATTTGTCTTAGAGTATTCCTTTTAGCTAGAGAGATGCTTAAAGAATATATTCTTAAAGCTTGTCAGCCAGATATCCAGGCAGCATTGGAATCATGGTGGAAATCAAATATTACAAAAACTATAGCTAACAAAAATAAAAGATGGCTAAGGTCATGAAATTGTTGAAAATAGAACTAAAGATTGACCATAGACCTTCAGGAAAGCAAGCTAGAAATGTCAGATGGATTGAGGTGGATGAGGGAGAGACGGAGAGAGATTTGATGTGCTATGAAAATAAAGTGGTGTCCCAGAAGCTAAAGGAAGAGGAGATCCTGAAGAGACCATGATGAACATGGTCATACCCTCCAGAGAAAAAGACCTTAGAGAGGGGAGGGAAAAGTCTTTGGAACAAGTGACAAGGAGATGACAAGTAGCTTTTCAGAAATCTTAGTGTAATGGTCAAACCACAAGTGAATAGTAAGGAACTTGAGACATGAGTCTCATTCTTCTGATTTATGGTGGAAGGGAAGGAGAGAAATTGTCTAGCTGAAAGAATTTCAGGATTGAAGCAAGGCTTCTCAGTCTGGAGCAGACCAAGCAATACTCTGCCCAAATGAAGTAGGGTTCTAGCAGAGAGGGAGGTTTCCAAAGACAGGACTCTTCCAACTGAGTTGTTGCAGGAGCAAGTGCAGGAATTTTTTAAAGAGGATGTTTATACCATTCTGAACCTTCAGAAGAAAGTAGGTGAAAGGGCAGAAAGAGATGGTTAGCCACAGAGCACAGGGTGGGAACACTTTCCTCCAGACAGGGAAGAAAGAGGAGAGAAAGGGTGCTTTCTCAGCTTAGGATTTTTCAATTCTATTTTGTATTGTTTTCTTTTTTACTTGAAGGATGTGTACATCAAATTTAATCTCATTTTTGTATGATTGTGGGAAAATTTTGAGGGGAAGTAAGTCTGTTAATGAGAAATATTTCTAAAAATTTGTGGTGTTTGGAATTTTCCAAAAATTTGAGCTTAAAAGCTTTATATTTCCTCAGAAGTAGTAACTTAAACTGTTTTTATCCATTAACTAATTTATGGATGTCAAATTATTTTAAGGCGAAAAACCATTTCAATGTAGTCAATGTGACATGCGTTTCATACAGAAGTACCTGCTACAGAGACATGAGAAGATTCATACTGGTGAGTGTTGCCATCCTTCTGAAGGTCTCTAAACTTACTATTTTAAATGTAGGAAAGATTTTTAATAAGAAACAACAACAACTTGGTACCACTTTCATTACTTTTGGTGGTTAAGATGCTATATCACAGTCTGTCTTCTTTTTCTTCAGTAAATCAGTATTAATTGCTAAGTCTTTGTTTTAATGTCTGACCCCAATAAATTACCTTGAAATAGTTTTATAATAACCTATGTATATATAGGCATATATATACACATATATTTATAAAGGTGGATACTTCTGAAATAGCTGTTTCCTTAATCTAGATAAAATTATTCATATTAATAGCTTGTGAACTCTTTCATTGTACCCTAGAGTTAGTGGCGCCTCTTCACCCTTTATTTCTGTCTACTTCATCTATACAGCTTACCATGTCAAGAAAGGTACATCTTAAAGTGTAGGGAACTACCTGTTTTTCAGTCAAATTGTTGGTGATTTAGAAACAAATATTCTAAGTCTCATTTTGGAGCAAGTATTTTATTTATTTTACTGTTGTCCGATCAAATTTTATATGTTACTTGATTTTGTAGACTTTTGACTTTTGGCCTTGTCCCTAAGCATGGTAAAAGATGTTTCTTTAAAATTGCTTTTTTGTAATAGGAAAAAAGCAGAGGTGGTGTCTGTAGAGCTGTGATTCTATAGTTAAATAGAAAGTGAGAGTGATGCTGAAAATACATGAATATTGAAAATATTAAAATTCTTTCATATTTCTCTGTACTAAGTACTCAAGCAAGTACATGGCCAGATGATATTTAGATGTTTTCTTATGTAGAGCCTTAGAAATGGGATCTTTGGACACTTTGTTCAATACAAACAGCTTTTGGGTTTTTTTGAGGCAGAGTTTCACTCTAGCCCAGGCTCCCCTGGAACACTCTGTAGTCCAGCCTGGCCTGGAACTCATGGAAGTCCTCCTGCCTCATTCTCCCGAGTACTGGAATTATAAATATGAGCCACCAATCCCCCCATATCTTTAATTTCAGCTTTATTTGGCACTAAAACATTAAGGTGCCTGGTTGGTCAGAGTGTCAGCTGTTCAGAATACTGTATGCTTTATGTTATCCTGTTTTGCTTTGCTTTGTTTTGTTTTGAGATAGGTTCTTGCTTTGTAGCTCAGGCAGACCTCCTGCCTCAGCCTTCTGAGTGTTGGGACTACAGAGCCATCATTTTGCACCTCACTCATTAAGAAAATATTTATTCACTTTCAGATGTAAGGGAATATTAAACAGTTCAGGAGAAAGAATAATTTTGTAGATATTGTGTGACAGTTAAATTGAAATTTTCATGTAATAATTCTACCAGACAATAATGAACCTAGTTAATAAACAAAAATTTACTGATTGATGAATTATCATGCTTTATTTTCTATAATTATGGAAGTTGTCACTAAAAAATTTTTCAAAACATAAAAATAAATCAGATGTTCCCCATTAAAAAAAAAAACTTACTGATTGATCTATTTTTTTTTGGAGGGGGGGTTCCAGATAGGGTCTCACTCTAGCCCAGGCTGACCTGAAACTTACTCAGTAGTTGCAGGCTAGCCTCAAACTCACAGTGATCCTCTTCCTCTGCCTCCCCCAACCACTAGGATTAAAGGCATGTGCCACAATGCCCAGCTCCTTCAATTTTTTTTTTTAAGGTTCTAGGAATCCATAAAGAATATAAAGGCAGTTTTCTTTGGACACAAGAGACATATAAACAAGCACAGTGTACTTAGTACTGTGGGTTTTTACAAAATGCTCACGTTATTATGTTGTCTCTGGAAAGTTGGGAAGGCCTCACAGAAAAGTTGTATAAGACTAAGTTAATATACTTGTGTGTGTGTGTGTGTGTGTGTGTGTGTGTATGGATGAGTGTATATATCTGAAAAAAAAAGATTTTTGAAACATTAACTATGCTTACTTATTACGTTCTGATATTTTCATTTTGGTGAAGTCTAAAGCTGTGGTCATAATCCTGTAATCCTGCTGATTTGATTGGATAAACAACTGTGCCGAGCCATAGGAATGTCTTGGATTTAAGCTGGGTATAATAAGTAGTTGACATTTATTGAGAATTTATTAAGTACCAGATACTGTCACTTAGTCCTTAATCTTGAAAGGCAGGAACTGGTACTGTCTCTATCAGGGAGTAGTGGGAAGCAGACAGAAGTTGAGAATCATTGTAATACATGATGGTGCCTAGATTCCAGTTCAGTGATTACAGAGTGTAAAGTGCAACCACTGTGTAAAAGGGACTGGAAACAAGAATATAGCTTTTGACCTTTTGAGTTTTTCCTGCTCTGCCACAAAGCCAAGTTGTAACTATTCCCGTGTGATGAATAACATTTAAAGTGGGGGCAGAGTTCTTACATTGTAGAAAATGGTTTAGAAGAAGACAGTGTCTTCAGAGAAGCCATGCCAGCGCAGTCACTAGGATTCCTTCTGAAAGAAGTTGCTTGTGAAGACAGACTCATTTTTGCCCCATAGTCTTACTTTTGATTCCCTCATTCCTCCCCACCACCGATACTCCCTGAGCAGAACTTTGCTTGGCATGTGTGTATGTATGTATAGTATACGTGTGTGTGTGTGCGTGTGTGTGTGTGTGTGCGCTCGCACAGATTTGTGCATGTCCTGGGCACGTGCATGTGGACAACCAACAAACAGAAATATTTTGTGATTATTCAAAACCAGGGATATGGCTTGATTTGGTTTTCAAATAGAACCTTTTTTTTTTTTTTTTTTTTTTTTTTTTTTTTGAGGTAGAGTGTCATTGTAGCCCAGGATGACCTGGAATTCACTATGTAGTTTCAGGGTGGCCTTGAACTCACTGGTGGTAATCCTTCTACATCTGCCTCCTGAGTGCTGGGATTAAAGGCATGTGCCACCACACCTAAATAGAAACATTTTTAACTTGCCCCAGTCAAGGTATCACTTAACTCTTTCTAAATTTGGGCTTGTGTATTAAAAAAAACCACTATTTTAGGGAGAATTACTTTCTCATCCAGAAGCTGATCCATGAAATTACCATGAAAGAATCCATTACTCTTTTTAGACTAAGGCTCTGAAAATGGTCACCATGTTAGTGTCCTTAGAATATTCAATATAAGGTGTTTTTGGCAATTAAGAAAGATGTATCTCTTCTTGGGAATATTATAGGTCTTTCATTTAGGGTATGTTTGGGTATATGAGAAAGAATATGAGGCAAACGTCATAAGTAGTAATTCTGATGAGTTTGTTTCAGAACATAATTACTTTGGTTATGTACTAAAGGGAGGCCTTCATTGTCACTCATAGATTTGTTTTTTTTTTTCTTCTAAATTTATTTTAAAAGTTAATAGTTAATTAATTTATTTATTATGTCAGAGACAGAGAAAATGGGTGTACCAGGGCCTCCAGCCACTGCAAACGAACTCCAGACACATTTGCCACCTTGTGCATCTGGCTTACGTGGGTCCTGGGGAATCGAACCTGAGTCCTTTGCCTTTGCAGGCAAACACCTTAACCACCAAGCCATCCCTCCAGCTTTTTTTTTTTTTTAAATATTTTTATTTTGTTTTTATTTATTTATTTGCAATCAGAGAGAGGAGAGACAGGCAGAGAGAATGGGCATGCTAAGGCCTCTTGCCTTTGCAAACGAACTCCAGATGCATGTGCCTCTTGTGCATCTGGCTTACGTGGGTCCTGGAGAATTGAACCTGGGTTCTTTGGCTTTGTAGGCAAATGCTTTAACCGCTAAGCCATCCCTCCAGCCCCCCCTTTTTTTTTGAGATAGGGTTTCACTGCAGCTCAGGCTGACCTGGAATTCACTGTGTAGTCTCAGGGTGGCATCGAATTTATGGTGATCCTCCTACCTCTGCCTCCCAAGTGCTGGTATTAAAGGTGTGTGCCACTATACCCGGCCAGATTTGCTTTTGATAGATGCATTTTCAGATGAGACTGGGCATGCTCAGGGCAGTGTGGTTGTACCCTGAGCAGTGCATTGTCAATAAGAAGGTACAGACTCAGTTAGAATAACATAATCTGCTGTGTTCTTTTCTTCTCAACTTGTGACCATTTTGGTCTAATTTAAAATTTTATTTTGGGGCTGGAGAGATGCCTTAGTGGTTAAGGTGCATGCTTATGAAGCTTGGGGACTCAGGTTCAACTCCCCAGAATCTACGTAAGCCAGACACACAAGGAGGTGCACATGTCTGGAGTTCAATTGCAGTGGCTAAAGGCCCTGGTATGTCAATTTTCTCTCTCTCATAAAAAAATTTTTAAAAGCTGGGTGTGGTGGTGCACTCCTTTAATCCCAGCACTCAGGAAGCAGAGGTAGGAGGATCACCATGAGTTTGAGCCCAGCCTGAGACTACATAGTGAATTCCAGGTCAGCCTGGGCTAGAGTGGGACCCTACCTCGAAAAAACGAAAAATAAAAAAAAAATTTTAAAAAAATTTACTTTAAGAAGCATTTATTTATTTGTTTGAAAGATAAACTCTCTCTTTTCCCTCAAACATACCTACTATCCTGAACTTTGTAGTAATTTTCTTTATAGTTTACGAACTAAGCATTTATCCTTTGACAATATAGGCTTTTTTTTTCTTTTGTTTTTATTCAAGATAAGAGCCAGGCGTGATGGCGCACACTTTTAATCCCAGCACTCAGAAGGCAGAGGTTTGAGGATCACCATGAGAGTACAAAGTGAATTCCAGTTCAGGCTGGGCTAGAGTGAGACCCTACCTTGAAAAACCTGAGTTGGATCTCACTATATAGTCCCAGGCTGGCCTCCTGAGTGCTGGGATTAAAGGCATGCACTGCCACACTCAGCTTGGTTTCTTTCTTTTTTTTGTTGTTGTTGTTTTTTAATTTTTGTTTTTTCGAGGTAGGGTCTCACTGTAGCCTAGGCTCACCTGAAATTCACTGTGTAGTCTTCAGGCCAGCCCAGGCTCACAGCACTTTTCCTACCTCAGCCTACCTGGGATTAAAGATGTTCACCACCAAGCCTGGCAAAGAGAGGGAATAGGCACACCAGGGCCTCTAGCCACTGCAGACATACTCCAGACACACATGCCAGTTTGTGCATCTGGCTTTACTTGTTAAGCTTTATTGGCAAGTGCCTTAACTGCTAAGCCATCTCTCTAGCCCTATGTTATACTTTTTAAGAGTTAAAATTTTTCTTTTTTTTTTTTTTTTTTTTTTTTTTAGTTTTTGAGAGAGAGACAGGCAGAGAGATAGAGAATGGGCATGCCAGGGCCTCCAGCTGCTGCATACAAACTTCTCCATTTGGCTTACGTGGGTCTTGGGGAATCGAACCTGGTCCTTTTGGCTTTGCAGGCAAGCGCCTTATAAAGCCATCTCTCCAGCCCTTAAAGAATTTTTTTTTTTAATTTAAAGTGTGGATACAGCTAATTCATTTTAATATTTTATTTATTTATTTGCGAGAGAGAATGGGCACACCAGGGCCTCTAGCCACTGCAAACGAACTCCAGATGCATGTACCACCTTGTGCATCTGGCTTACATGGATACTGGGGAGTTGAGCCTGGATCCTTAGGCTTCTCAGGCAAGTGCCTTAAATTACTAAGCCATCTCTCCAGCCCTAGTCTGATTTTTAATTGTGTATATATTTTCCTTTGTTAGTATTTCTCCCCCTTCACATCTATATAAAGTGTATTTTGTTAATTCATAATGACTTTGGTCACTATGGATTTGTTTTGACAAATTTCTGTTGAAGTAGTCTTATTCTAATGTATGTATAATCTTAGAATAACTGAACATGAGTCATGTGCTTCAGTTTGACATTTGGGTGTCAGATGTTCTAATACAAATGGTACAGGCATTCAGTACTTCATTTAATGCAGACTAGAGGATTTGGTATGTGGCTTCATGGAAGAGGTAGGACCAAAATGAGTAGTATGTGGAAGTTAGCTATCATGGGAATGATATGAAAACCAGGATCAGAATAATGTGATGTACACTGAATGAAGCTGGGAGTGTTTGGCAAGTGTGAGTAAAAAAAAAAAAAAAAAAAAAAAAAAAAAGTGTGAGGTGAAAGAATCAATTCAGAATCAAAGAAAATAGTAAACTAAAAAGCAAGCAGATAAGCAGGCATCCAGATAATTCAGACCCTGGTCAGCAGGGTAAGCGCTGTTTTACATATCTATTGTCTTAGAAGAACCAGGAGGAGGCTGCTCCTTCAAGAAGTTGAAAGGCTGGAAATACAACAAGAATTCATCATTATCATAAGCCTAATGTACTGTTCAACAAAGTTATTGAGTACCTATTAATTCCCAACTTGTAGGGGTGTTTTCTTTTTTTGTTTTTTTCTGAGAGAGAGAGAAAGAGGCAGAGAGAGAATGGGCACCCCAGGACTTCTAGCCACTGCAAATGAACTCTAGATGTTTGCACCATCTTGTGCATCTAGCTTTATGTGGGTACTGGGGAGTTGAACCTGAGTCTTTAGGCTTCACAGGCAAGTGCCTTAACCACTGAGCAATCTCTCCAGCCCTATAGGGTTTTTTTTATTTTTTGAAATATTTAATTAATTTATTTATTTTCAAGTAGAAAGAGACAGACACTAGGAGAGAATGGGTGTGCCAAGGGTGTCTAGCCACTCACTGTAGATGAGCTCTAGATACATGCACCACTTAGTGCATCTGGCTTACATGTGTACTGAGGAATCAAATCCAGGTCTTTAGACTTTGCAGACAACCGCTTTGCCTTAACTGCTGAGCAATTTGTCCATCTCCCAAAAACTATAGCTTTTAATTTTTTTAAATTTATTTATGTGTTTGTTTATTTTTTGAGGTGAGGTCTCACTCTAGCCCAGGCTAACTTGGAACTCAATCTGTAGTTCTTTTGCTGGTCTTAAACTCACAGTGATCTTCCTACCTCTGCCTCCTGACTGCTGGGATTAAAGGCATCTGCCACCTACCACACATGCCTTATTTTAAAGAGAGACAAGGTCTCATGTATCTCAGCCTGGTCTGGAACTTGTAAATATATGAGGACACTTTTGAACTTGTGATTCTCCTGGTTCCACCTCCAAAGTTCTGGGATTATAGGTGTGGTTTTATGTGGTGTTGATATTCTAACCCAGGTTCTCATACATGCTAGACATGCACTTTATCAAGTGAGCTACATCCTCTGCTCTCAAACACTGTGTTAAACAAAGTACACATATTATCTCTTTTTTTTTTTTTTTTTTTTTGGTTTTTCGAGGTAGGGTCTCACTCTGGTCCAGGCTGACCTGGAATTCACTATGTAGTCTCAGGGTGGCCTCGAACTCTCGGCAATCCTCCTACCTCTGCCTCCCGAGTGCTGGGATTAAAGGCATGCGCCACCACGCCCGGCTTATTATCTCATTTTATCCTTATAGCAATCCTCAGAGTAAAGGGTACTATTACAGATAAAGAAACTTAAGGTTCAAAACAATTTAAGTAACTTGTCCAGATTTACACAGGTAGTTAATGACATCTACCAGCTCCTCCAAGTTCATACTGTTAACCAGTTGCTGTTGAAAGGGTAGATCCAAGCACAAAGGAAGTTTGAATTGAACCACTTGTGCTTCTCACAATGGAGGCTTTTATTTTTGTTCGGGAAAGAACACTGACAATCTTGTGTCTGGCCTATATCCTATGGGTAATTGGGTATGCCTGCTTACAATGAAGTCTGTGGTGTCTGGGTAGCAGAATGTAGCAGGGATAGAGTGAACAAAGGAAAATGAAGATTCTGATGAGCAGAAAGGATGGGGGAGTGCAGGGATGAAAGAGTAAGAAAACTTGACTGTGAAATTGTGTTGGCTAACCTTGATGCCAAGCTACAGAGGGTCGGATTGAGTCTACACACATGATAAAATCCATATTTAGTTGCCAGGCTTAGAATATTGTTTGTGAAGATAATGGTAACTAATATGAAAAAAATTCAGTATAACATTGCTGTAGTTAACTTCTTGGTGCTGCTTACAATGTCAAGGGGAAGCTACATGATGGAGAGTAAAAGATGGTAGAGCAGAGATGGGACATCACCTCTGCTACAGCAGGTGGCAAACAGTAGCAGTAGAGTGAGTCAACCAGCACTGGCAAGTTCAGCAACTAATCAGCCTCAGAGTCCACCCCCAGGAGCACACCTCCTCCAGCAAGGCTCCTTTCCCACATGCCACCACCTGGGGGAGCAAGCACTCAGAACACATAAGTTTATGGGGGATGCCTGATTCATTTAATAATTTTCCCTAAGTAAAATTTATTCAAATAATTGCAAGTGTATTAACACAATTTACATTTAGCTATGTAAAAATGTGACTTAAACCAATGGAACAACATTGTTAAGCTTCAAGGAGTACAACTTCTTCTTCTTTTTGTTTGTTTTTCGAGGTAGGGTCTCACTCTAGCTCAGGCTGACCTGGAAATCACTTTGTAGTCTCAGATTGGCCTTGAACTCATGGTGATCCTCCTACCTCTGCCTCCCCAGTGCTGGGATTAAAGGCATGTGCCACCATGCCCAGCTTGCTTCCCTCCCTCCCTCCCTCCCTCCCTCCCTCCCTTCTTCCCTCCTTCCTTCCCTCCTTCCCTCCCTCCTTCTTTTTAAAAATTATCTATTTATTTATTTACAAGCAGAGAGAGAGGGGGATAGAAGAAAGGCAGACAGAGAGAGAACAGGCATGCCAGGGCTTCTAGCCACTACAAATGAACTTCAGATGCATGTGCCCCTTGTGCATATGGCTTATGGGTCCTGGAGAATCGAACCGGGATCCTTTGGCTTTGCAGGCAAACACCTTAACTGCTAAGCCATTTCTCCAGCCCAGGAGTATGACTCCTATCTGAGTCAGTTTCAGAATAGACAGAACTTGAAACTATAGATTTACAGTAATGTGGAATAGTCTGTACTTCAAATGCTTTCCATTTGTGAACAGCACAGAAATTACTAATTTTCAAACAAAGATGTACAACTTAACAAGTAGAACAAGTTATTTTAAAGTTACTTCTGACCAAAAAAAAGTTACTTTTGACAAGTTTACTTTTGTTTTGTTTTTGTTTTTGTTTTTTGAGGTAGGGTCTCACTCTAGCTCAGGCTGACCTGGAATTCACTGTGTAGTCTCAGGGTGGCCTTGACTCACTCATGGTGATCCTCCTACCTCTGCCTCCCGAGTGCACCACCACGCCTGGCTAAGTTTACTTTTTTTTTTTTTTTTTTGTATTTTTAAAAATTATTTTATTTATTTTTGGAGAGAGACACAGAGAGAGACAGAGGGAGAGGGAGACAGAGATATGGGCATGCCAGCAGTCTCTCAGCTGCTGTGAACGAAATCAGGTGCGTCGCGCCCCTTGTGGTCAAGTGCAGCATTGTGCCCTTTGTCACCTTGCATCTGGCTAAATGTGGGACCTGGAGATTGGAACCGCTGGAGATTTATTTTCAAGTAGAAAGAGACAGACACTAGGAGAGAATGGGTGTGCCAAGGGTGTCTAGCCACTCACTGTAGATGAGCTCTAGATACATGCACCACTTAGTGCATCTGGCTTACATGTGTACTGAGGAATCAAATCCAGGTCTTTAGACTTTGCAGACAACCGCTTTGCCTTAACTGCTGAGCAATTTGTCCATCTCCCAAAAACTATAGCTTTTAATTTTTTTAAATTTATTTATGTGTTTGTTTATTTTTTGAGGTGAGGTCTCACTCTAGCCCAGGCTAACTTGGAACTCAATCTGTAGTTCTTTTGCTGGTCTTAAACTCACAGTGATCTTCCTACCTCTGCCTCCTGACTGCTGGGATTAAAGGCATCTGCCACCTACCACACATGCCTTATTTTAAAGAGAGACAAGGTCTCATGTATCTCAGCCTGGTCTGGAACTTGTAAATATATGAGGACACTTTTGAACTTGTGATTCTCCTGGTTCCACCTCCAAAGTTCTGGGATTATAGGTGTGGTTTTATGTGGTGTTGATATTCTAACCCAGGTTCTCATACATGCTAGACATGCACTTTATCAAGTGAGCTACATCCTCTGCTCTCAAACACTGTGTTAAACAAAGTACACATATTATCTCATTTTTTTTTTTTTTTTTTTTTGGTTTTTGAGGTAGGGTCTCACTCTGGTCCAGGCTGACCTGGAATTCACTATGTAGTCTCAGGGTGGCCTCGAACTCTCGGCAATCCTCCTACCTCTGCCTCCCGAGTGCTGGGATTAAAGGCATGCGCCACCACGCCCGGCTTATTATCTCATTTTATCCTTATAGCAATCCTCAGAGTAAAGGGTACTATTACAGATAAAGAAACTTAAGGTTCAAAACAATTTAAGTAACTTGTCCAGATTTACACAGGTAGTTAATGACATCTACCAGCTCCTCCAAGTTCATACTGTTAACCAGTTGCTGTTGAAAGGGTAGATCCAAGCACAAAGGAAGTTTGAATTGAACCACTTGTGCTTCTCACAATGGAGGCTTTTATTTTTGTTCGGGAAAGAACACTGACAATCTTGTGTCTGGCCTATATCCTATGGGTAATTGGGTATGCCTGCTTACAATGAAGTCTGTGGTGTCTGGGTAGCAGAATGTAGCAGGGATAGAGTGAACAAAGGAAAATGAAGATTCTGATGAGCAGAAAGGATGGGGGAGTGCAGGGATGAAAGAGTAAGAAAACTTGACTGTGAAATTGTGTTGGCTAACCTTGATGCCAAGCTACAGAGGGTCGGATTGAGTCTACACACATGATAAAATCCATATTTAGTTGCCAGGCTTAGAATATTGTTTGTGAAGATAATGGTAACTAATATGAAAAAAATTCAGTATAACATTGCTGTAGTTAACTTCTTGGTGCTGCTTACAATGTCAAGGGGAAGCTACATGATGGAGAGTAAAAGATGGTAGAGCAGAGATGGGACATCACCTCTGCTACAGCAGGTGGCAAACAATAGCAGTAGAGTGAGTCAACCAGCACTGGCAAGTTCAGCAACTAATCAGCCTCAGAGTCCACCCCCAGGAGCACACCTCCTCCAGCAAGGCTCCCTTCCCCACATGCCACCACCTGGGGAGCAAGCACTCAGAACACATAAGTTTATGGGGGATGCCTGATTCATTTAATAATTTTCCCTAAGTAAAATTTATTCAAATAATTGCAAGTGTATTAACACAATTTACATTTAGCTATGTAAAAATGTGACTTAAACCAATGGAACAACATTGTTAAGCTTCAAGGAGTACAACTTCTTCTTCTTTTTGTTTGTTTTTCGAGGTAGGGTCTCACTCTAGCTCAGGCTGACCTGGAAATCACTTTGTAGTCTCAGATTGGCCTTGAACTCATGGTGATCCTCCTACCTCTGCCTCCCCAGTGCTGGGATTAAAGGCATGTGCCACCATGCCCAGCTTGCTTCCCTCCCTCCCTCCCTCCCTCCCTCCCTCCCTTCTTCCCTCCTTCCTTCCCTCCTTCCTTCCCTCCTCCTCCCTCCTTTTTTAAAAATTATCTATTTATTTATTTACAAGCAGAGAGAGAGGGGGATAGAAGAAAGGCAGACAGAGAGAGAACAGGCATGCCAGGGCTTCTAGCCACTACAAATGAACTTCAGATGCATGTGCCCCTTGTGCATATGGCTTATGTGGGTCCTGGAGAATCGAACCGGGATCCTTTGGCTTTGCAGGCAAACACCTTAACTGCTAAGCCATTTCTCCAGCCCAGGAGTATGACTCCTATCTGAGTCAGTTTCAGAATAGACAGAACTTGAAACTATAGATTTACAGTAATGTGGAACAGTCTGTACTTCAAATGCTTTCCATTTGTGAACAGCACAGAAATTACTAATTTTCAAACAAAGATGTACAACTTAACAAGTAGAACAAGTTATTTTAAAGTTACTTCTGACCAAAAAAAAGTTACTTTTGACAAGTTTACTTTTGTTTTGTTTTTGTTTTTTGTTTTTTGAGGTAGGGTCTCACTCTAGCTCAGGCTGACCTGGAATTCACTGTGTAGTCTCAGGGTGGCCTTGACTCACTCATGGTGATCCTCCTACCTCTGCCTCCCGAGTGCACCACCACGCCTGGCTAAGTTTACTTTTTTTTTTTTTTTTGTATTTTTAAAAATTATTTTATTTATTTTTGGAGAGAGACACAGAGAGAGACAGAGGGAGAGGGAGACAGAGATATGGGCATGCCAGCAGTCTCTCAGCTGCTGTGAACGAAATCCAGGTGCGTGCGCCCCCTTGTGGTCAAGTGCAGCATTGTGCCCTTGCGTCACCTTGCATCTGGCTAAATGTGGGACCTGGAGATTGGAACCGCTGGAGATTGGAACCAGCATCCTTAGGCTTAGCAGGCAGGTGCCTTAACCACTAAGCCATCTCTCCAGCCCTAAGTTTACTTTTTAAAAAATTATTTTTGGGACTGGAGGGATGGCTTTGCAGTTGAGGCATTTGCCTGCAAAGCCAAAGGACCCAGGTTCGATTCCCCAGGACCCACGTTAGCCAGATGCACAAGGGGGAGCATGTATCTGGAGTTCGTTTGCAGTGGCTGAGACCCTGTCATGCCCAGTCTCTCTATCTCACACACTCTCTCCCTCTTTCTCTGTCAAATAAATAAATAAAAATATTTTAAAAAATTATTTTTATGGGCTGGAGAAATGGCTTAGCAGTTAAACCTGTGAAGCCAAAGGACCCAGGTTCAGTTCTCCAGGAACCACGTAAGCCAGATGTACAAGGGGCACATGCATCTGGAGTTTGTTTGCAGCGGCTAGAGGCCCTGGTGTGCTCATTCTCTCTCTTATCTCTCTCTCTCTTTCCCTCCCTCCCTGTCTCTCTCTCTCTCTGCTTGCAAATAAATAAAAAATTTAAAAATTTTTTAAATATTTATTTATTAGAGAGAGGATGTGAGAAGAAGAGAGAGAGAATGGGCACTCCAGGGCCTCTAGCAACTGCAAACTCACTCCAGACATATGCACCACCTTGTGCATATCTATCTATCTATCTATCTATCTATCTATCTATCTATCTATCTATCAATCATCTGTCAGTCATCTATCAATCTTAACCACTAAACCATCTCTCCAGTCCCTGACAAGTTGACTTTTTAAAAAACATTCTATTTTACTTGCTTGTATGTGGTGTATGTATATTTGTATGTGCATATGTTTTTTTTTGTGGGGGGGCACACGTGCGCATGTGTGTGGAGACCAGAGGTCAGGTGTCTTTCTTAGTTGCTCTCATGGGGTCACTTATGGAACTAAGCCTCACCCATGTGCCTAAAACTAAAGGTAGCCAGGAAGCCTTTGGGATCCTCCTGTCTCTGCCTCCCTCACTGTAGGACTACAGGCTTGTGTGACAATCACTTTACCCACTGAGCCATCTCCTCAGTCCTTGGAGATTCTTATTTTCTATGTTTTCCTTCTTTCAAATCACTCAGGTAACCATAGAAGACATAGTATAGTAAAAACAACTTATCCTTTCACTTACTAGTTTGTCTTCCTTTAATGTAGGTTTTCCTTTACACTCTGAAAGAATTTATATTCTATCTCAGAGAAAGCATTAATATAGTTGAACCTAAGCCTAATGCTCTTATTTATTTATTTATTTATTTATTCATTCATTCATTAATTTATTTAGGTTTTTGAGGTAGGGTCTCACTCTAGTCCAGGCTGACCTGGAATTCACTATGTATTCTCAGGGTAGTCTTAAACTCACAGTGATCCACCTGCCTCTGCCTCCCAAGTGCTGGGATTAAAAGCATGCAACACCACACCTTGCTTAAATATTTTATTATTTATTTATTTATTCTTAAGAGAATGAACAACCATGCCAGGGCCTCCTACCCACTGCACTTGAACTCCAGATGCATGCACCACTTTGTTTCTGGCTTTACGTAGGTACTGGGGAATAGAACTTGGGTCTTTTGGCTTTGCTGGAAAGCATCTTAACCACTAAGCCATCCCTCCAGTACCTAATACTCTGTTTTTAAAGTTTTATTTACTTACTTGTCCTATCTATCTATCATCTATCTTATCTAATCTATCTGTCTATCTATCTATCTATCTATCTATCTATCTATCAATCAATCATCTATCCATCCATCTAACTATATCTTTAGGAGACAGGGTTTTTACTGTAGCCCACCAGGCTGACCTGGAACTCTGTAGTCTCAGGCTGGCCTCAAACTCACAGTGGTCCTCCTACCTCAGTCTTCCTACTGCTGGGATTAAAGGCATGTCCCATCACACCTGGTTCTAATGCTTTGTTTTATCAATCCTTTGTCTGCATTCTTTTGGGAAAACAAATGCGTCCTTGAGCTCAATCATTTGTAAACATTTAGACTTTCCCAGTACTTGAAATTGCCTTTTTTAAAAAAAAAAAGGATTTTATTTATTTATTTGAGAGAAAGAGAAAGAATGGGGGCACCAGGGCCTCCAGCAATGCACCACCTTGTGCATTCAGCATTACGTGGTACTGAGGAATAGAATCTGAGTCCTTTGGCTTTCCCAGTAAATGCCTGCTAAGCTATCTCTCAAGTCCTCTAAACCACCATTTAATATATATTGAGAGGCAGATAGGGAGACAGAGAATGGGGTGTGCTAGGGCTTCTAGCCACTGCAAATGAACTCCAGATACACACACCGTCTTGTGCATCTGGTTTACATGGGTACTGGGGAATTGAATCTGAGCTCTCAGACTTTGCAGGCAAGTACCTCAACCAGAAAGCCATCTCTCCTGCTGCCAATTTTTTAAAGAAATATATTTAATTACTAATTTATTTGAGAGAGAGAAAGAGACAGATAGGAAGAGAGAGAATGGACGCACCAGGGCCTGTAGCCATTGCAAACAAACTGCAGATGCATGCGCCACCCCACACTCTATACATCTTACTTCTCATGGATACTGGGTTATGGAACTCAGGTCCTTAGGCTTTGCAGGCCATGTGCTTGAACTACTGAGCCATCTGTCTAGCCCTAAGCTGCTTTTTTTTTTTTTTTCTGGGCCTGAACTATCATCAAAAACATGTTTTAGGGCTGGAGAGATGGCTTAGTGGTTAAGGTGCTTGTCTGTAAAACCTATAAAGACCCTTTGATAGCAGTTATTATGTACTATGTCAAGACCTTGTTGAGGTGTTGGAGAGAGAGGTAGCTCAGTAAAATGCTTGCCTTGCAAGCACGAGGACTAAGTTTGATCCTTAGGACCCACATAAAGTACCAGGCATAGTGGTGCACATTTGTAATTCCAATGTTGGGAAGGCAAAGAAAAGGAGGTTCCATGGAGTTCACCTACCAGCAGTCTAACTTAAATCAGTGAGCTCCATAGCAAGGAGAGATCCTTTCTCAAGGAACAACACTCAGGGTTGTCTGCCCTCTACACACAGGCTCATATATGTGCTCTTGCATGCGCGCGCGCACACACACACACACACACACACACACACACACATGAAAAAAAGACCTGGTTGAATAGGTCATCAACATTCATGGCTGACAAAAATTTCCCATTGGTGGTTTGTTTTTTAATTTAGTTTTATTTATTTGAGAGAGAGAGAGAGAGAGAGAGAGAGAGAGAGAGAGAGAGAGAGAGAATGGGTGTGCCAGGGCCTTCAGCCAATGTAAATGAACTCCAGATGCCTGTGCATCTGGCTTATGTGGGTCCTGGAGAATTGAACCTAGGTCCTTTGATTTTGCAGTCAAGCACCTTAACTGTTAAGCCATCTCTCCAGCCCTTGGTGAAGTTTTTAACACTTAGTCTTAAATTCATATATTTTATCTGAGTTTTTGATAAAAAATGACAAAATGCATGGTCTGATTTGGACACATATAATAGTGATGAAATAGAATTTAGAATCACTAAATAAATCTAAGGTCACGTAAGAAGGTTATCTTCACTTTCCTGGATACTTTAAAGAGCTTTACCTGTTCTCTCTGCCAAGTTTCTAATATGTTTTATTGTCATTATCATTTCAACCCATATTGAGTTTCATGGAAGTACCACACCTTGTTTTGCTCTTGTGTATATTTTTGGAAAGAATCTAACTTTCATCCAATTTTTAGTCTTAAAGTCTTGTTCATGGGTGAGTGAAGTGCATATGAAAGGCGATTGAAAGGAAGAACAAAAGGGGGGTAAAATTTAATAGTTTAATTCAAAGGAATTGAAAATGTAAAACTAGTGTGACCAGGCAGTGATTTTGAAAATGTTCTACCTCCACTCCTTGGCAACAAATTTACTTACTTGGAACTCTGTTTTTCAAATGAAATCTAACATTCAGAGTCAGGAAAGGAAGGAAGGAGCGAGGGAGGGAGGGAGGGAAGGAAGGATGGAAGGAAGCAGAGAGAGAGAGAAAAGAAGGAAGGAAGAAAGAGAGAAGAAAAGAACACTTAGATTTGTCCAGCAGCTCCATAAAACAAATCAAGACCAACAAACAAAATATATCAAATTGTTTTATTTAGCTCTCAAGTCAATACTTTTTCTACCTATAGAATACTCCAGGTGCCATCAATGTGTGGGAAAGGGCCGAGTTTAGTAGTAAGTGGTATAGTACTTGCTTAGTATGAGCAAGACCCTAGGTTCAGTCTCCAGTACTGTTCACCCCACAAAAATAGATCAGTAAAGAGGGGGGAGGGTATTTTTTCTCTCACTCCTATACAACCAGCCTTCCAGCTCTGGGCACTAGTTGAATGCTTTATAATTGAATCCACCTCTGACAGTACATCAAACTAGCATCCAGTACCACAAGTGCCTGAGAAGACTGTTCCCACTTTAGATATAGTGGTCAGTCTTGCTTCTTGTACTTCTGATCAGCTGGAAATTAAGGGTTCCCATGACCAACTGCTTGGGCTGTATATTTCAGACTTCAGAAACGTGCTTTGCCCATGCTGACCCTTTAGTTAGGAAAGATGGATGAGCAGCCAAGCGATGGTATATGAAGGGTGAAGTCTGGAAGGGTCTCAGGGTAGAGGGTACTGCCCTCCTGGTACATGCATGCATTCAGTCCTTCAAACCATGTACAGACCTGTGTAAGGTTTTTTTTTTTTTTTTTTTTTTTTTTTTTTTTTTTTTGAGGTAGGGTCTCACTCTAGCTCAGGCTGACTTGGAATTCACTATGTAGTCTCAAGGTGGCCTCGAACTCACAGTGATCCTCCTACCTCTGCCTCCCGAGTGCTGGGATTAAAGGCGTGCACCACCACTCCCGACCTGTGTAAGGGCTTTTAAGAAGATTCAACAAATAATGTAGACATTCTAGATTATGAGCTCAGTCTCCAGCCCCTTCCTGGCCTTAGAAATTGGTGAAGGATTGTCCTAGCCTTAAGTGGGCAGATCCATAACGAAGCTAAGGTCCCACTGAGTCAGCTCGTTAAAACAAAAGTGGCTTTTTTTACCCAGGAAATGCCCATTGATTTAGGAGCTCTGTGCTAGGAACAAAAGATACACTTTATCACTCAAGAAATCACAAGGAGTTTAGGAACTTTGTATTAGGAATGTCAAAGACCAAATATTGAGACAAAAGATGCTATATAATTCTCATTACTCAGGAAGGAAATTATAAGGATTTTAGGAGCTCTTTGTCAGGTCCTGGAGATAAAAATCAAACATCTATTTCTCTGGACTAGAGAAACCCTACTTCTTAGGTAAACCATTATTACTGATGCCATTTATTCAAGAAGTCAGTACTGAGTTGATAGTAACTGAAAAGTCAATGTCTGTGGCAAGAAATATAGAATTGCATATTTTTAAAAATACTCTTTATTTATTTACAAGCAGAGTATGAGGGGGAGAAAAAGAGAATAAGCATGGGCATTCAAGAACCTCCTGCCACTGCAAATGAACTCAGATACATGTGCTGTTTTATGCATCGGGCTTCACATGGGTGCTGGGGAATCAAACCTGGTTTCTCAAATCTGCCTTTAACCGCTGAGCCATCTATCCAGCCCCAGGTTTACACTTTCTTTTTTGTTTGTTTGTTTTTTGAAGTAGCGTCTCACTCTAGCCTAGGTTGACCTGGACTTGACTATGTAGTCTCAGGGTGGCCTAGAACTCACAGCAATCCTCCTACTTCTGCCTTCCATATGCTGGGATTAAAGACATGCACCACCAAGCCTGGGTAGGATTACACATTTTTTTAATTTGAGAGAGACAGTGACAGAATGGGTGCACCAGTGGCCTCTTGGCTGCTGTAAATGAACTCCAGACGCATGCATCCCCTTATGCACATGCGTGACATTGCGCGCTTGCATCACTTTTTATTTATTTATTTGAAAGAGAGAAAGAGAGAGAGAGAGAGAGAATGGTTACACCAGGGCCTCCAGCCACTGCAAACGAATTCCAGATGCATGCACCCCCTTGTTTATCTGGCTTATGTAGGTCCTGGAGAGTCAAACCGGGATCCTTTAGCTTTGCAGGCAAATGCCTTAACTGCTAAGCCATCTCTCCAACCCTTGTGTCACTTTTTGCATCTGGCTAAATGTGGGACCTGTAGATTCAAATGGGTGTTCTTAGGCAGGCGCCTTAACCACTAAGCCATCTCTCCAACCCCATAGTATATAATTATACTAGATGAATAAGTAAAGTTAATCAACTGCATACAACTGGTTCAGGGTGCAGAATTCAGGTTGTGGAAGGTTGAAACATGTTTATAATTAGAATAACAGGAAAAAATACTGGGACTAATAACTTTTAAAGAGAATAGCTGTAACTTTTACAAAATATCAGGTTAGAGTCAAGAAGTTTGGTTAACACCAAGCAAGGAGGCATGCAGGAAGATGACAGATACATGCACGTGCCAGGTATGGCAATATAAGCCCAGCACTCTGGAGCAGGATAAAGGCATCTATAAATTGCATGCCAGCTTGAGCACAGTGAAACTCTCCAAAAACCAAGGGCTAGAGTGCTTGCCTAGCATATACAAAACCCTGGGATCCACTCCCAGCACTGACAAAAAAGGAGAGGGGGAAAAGGCCAAAAAACAAGACAGATTATAAAGGGCTAAATACAGCCAAATTACCTTCAAAGAACCAAAACGAACAATAGCTAATTTTCTTTCATTAGGAATGATGAGAGTCATAGATAGGCATGGTGGTGCATGCCTTTAATCCCAGCACTTGGAGGCAGAGGTAGGAGAATCAAGGCCAGCCTGAGACTACAGCATGAATTCCAGGTCAGCCTGGGCCTGAATGAGACTGTACCATGAAAAAACAAACAAATGATGAGAGTCAGAAGAAATTGAGTGACATCTTCAGAATGCTCAAAGTCAGTGTAGAATTTTATACTTTGGTGAATTACCCATCAAAAATAAAGATAAAATAAAAGTATGAAAGGTAAAAATCGTCACATAAATTTATCATCAGTAATCCTACAGTGTATAAAACAATAACAAGTTGTTTAGAGTGAAGAAAAATGGCCCTATATGAAAATGTGGAAATGCAGGAAGACTGGTAGAGACATTAAACTTTGCAAAGTGTTGATGAATATCCTCTACAATACAGTGATAAAGTAACCAATAGGCTCAAGTTATATTAGTATTAAAATGTATAACAATAGAAAAAAGGATAAGTCCAGGTACCCTAGTAATGTCATAGAAATGGTAATAATTTGTATCAATGTGAACAATTTATTTATTTTTATTTATTTTTTATTTTTTGAGAGAGCACATGAAAGAGACAGAGTGAGCAGAGATAAAAAATTGGCGTTCCAGCCCTGAAAGACTTTTTATGTAACCATTACAAGAATAGTAAAATAAATTGAAGCCAATATACTTAAATAGGAAGAGGGGGAAAGGTATAGTTTGTAGGTCCCTTACCCTGAATGCTTGGGTCTAAAAGTTTGTTAAAAATAAAGTTTTGGGTTGGAGAGATGGCATAGTGGTTAAGGTACTTGCCTGCAAAGTCTAAGGACTCATGTTCAACTTCCTAGATCCCATGTAAGCCAGACACACAAGATGATGGCACGTACCAAGTCACACATGCACACAAGGTGGTGCCCATATCCGGAGTTCAATTATAGCAGCTGGAGGCCCTGACGTGCCAGTTCTCTCTCTCTCTCTTGCTCTCACTTTCTCACCAAAAATAAAGCCAGTCTGTTGGGCTTGCCAAAAAAAAAAGAAAAAAAAAAGTGCTAAGCAAGTGGCTCTTATGTGTGGCATTCATTTGCAGTGAAAGGACACCTTGACGTGCCCCCCCACACAATAGACAAATAAAAGTCCAAAGAAATCAAACTGAAAAGCTACCCTCCAAAAAATAAAGAATTTTAAATGTGAACATGGGTCAAGCAAACACTGAGATGCAAAAAGTATCTGCAGAGCTTGGTGTGGTGGCACACGTCTTTAATCCCAGTACTCTGGAGGCAGAGGTAGGAGGATCGCCGAGAGTTCAAGGCCACCCTGAGATTACATAGTGAATTCCAGGTCAGCCTGGGCTACAGTGAGACCCTACCTCGAAAAACCAACAAAAAAAAAAGTATCTGTAGCCACAGTGGCTACCTATGGCACACCATTATCAATTGCTGTGAATATAAGAGATTAAAATGTCAGTGCAATAAAGACCTCAGGATCAAGATACGTTACAAAACTGAAATTATTTCAGACAGTGCCTTATTAGCACAGGAGAAGCAAAGTAGAATTGGTTGATTTAAAGTAAAGATGACTCTAGTGTTGTAGAGAAAGAATGATATATATATGTTAGTGAATGTTGCCAGTCTGTGGGTAAACAAACCTTAACATACACATTGTAGGTGGATTGTAGTTATAAATGGAATAGTAAAACAAACAATACGACTTCTTTTAGAAAGCACTCGAGGCTGGGTGTGGTGGTGCACGCCTTTAATCCCAGCACTTGGGAGGCAGAGGTAAGAAATCACTGTGAGTTCCAGGCCACCCTGAGACTATGTAGTGAATTCCAGGTCAGCTGAGCTGTATTGAAACCCTACCTCAAAGAAAAAAAAAAAAAAAAGAAAAGAAAGAAAGGGAGGAAGGAAGGATCAAAGGAAGGAAGGAAGGAAGGGAAAGAGGGAGGGAAGGAGGGAGGGAGGGAGGGAGGACTCGAGAACAATTTCATACTGGAATAAGGAAAAGCAGTAAGGAGAAGGTACTAATAGTGGAAAAATGAAAAATTGATTAACATTTAGACCTTCTATTCACTACAGACACTGTTAAGATAAGTTAAAAAACTTTACTAGCCCCCAGAAAAGTTACTTAAAATTATAGATTATTACCATTTGTACACCCTCCAGGATGACTAAAATGAAAAAAATAAATGTAGTGCAAAGTACTTGCAAGGATGTGGAGCAACTGGGACTTTTCATACTGCTGGCAGCTCTGTGAATTGATGCGTCTACTTGGTAAACTATCTCCCAAAATTGTATGTGCTCAAACCCTGCTATTGGTAATTTTTCCTCTTAAATGTATGCTTTGTATGATTTATTTTTACCAAAAGATGTACAAAAATGTTAAAGCGGCATTGATAGTATTAACCAAAAACTGGGCATTAGAGCCAGGCGTGGTGGTGCACACCTTTAATCCCAGCATTTTGGAGGCAAAGGTAGGAGGATTGCCATGAGTTAGAGGCCACCCTGAGACTACATAGTGAATTCCAGGTCAGCCTGGGCCACAGTGAGACCCTACCTTGAAAAACAAAAAATAGGTTCAGTTCTTCAAGACCCACATAAGTCAGATGCACAAGGGGCGCATGCATCTGGAGTTCATTTGCAGTGGCTGGAGGCCCATTCCCCCCCCCCTCCTTTTTCCCTGCCTCTTTCTCTCATAAATAAATAAATAAATAAATAAATAAATAAATAAATAAATAAATAAATAAATAAGAAATTTTAAAAAACAAAAAAATAGGGGCTGGAGAGATGGCTTAATGGTTAAGGCGCTTGCCTGCAAAGCCAAAGGACCTCAGCTCAATTCCCCAGTACCCACGTAAGCCAGATGCACAAGGTGGTGCATGCATCTGGAGTTCATTTGCAGTGGCTGGAGGACCATTCTCCCCCCCTTCCTTTTTCTCTGCCTCTTTCTCAAATAAGTAAGTAAATAAATAAGAAGAAAGTTTTAAAAACCAAAAAAGAGGGGCTGGAGAGATGGCTTAATGGTTAAGGCGCTTGCCTGCAAAGCCAAAGGACCTTGGCTCGATTCCCCAGTACCCACGTAAGCCAGATGCACAAGGTGGTGCATGCATCTGGAGTTGATTTACAGTGGCTGGAATCCCTGGAGTATCCCTTCTCCCTCCCTCCCTCCCAGCCCCCCTCTCTCTCACTCTGCCTCTTTCCCTCTGTCAAAAAAATATATACAAAAACAAAAACTGGGAATTACTCAGATTCCTTCTTCAACAGTTGCATATAAATTGTGGTGTGCTCATACTAGACCCATACTGTGGATTATTATAATCTTTTTTATCTGTTTATTTATTTGAGAGAGAGAAAAGAGGCATAGAGAGAGAATGGATGCACCAGGGCCTCTAGCCACTGCAAAGGAACTCCAGACACATGTGCTGCCTTGTGCATCTGGCTTGCATAAAGGCTATTGGGGAATCAAGCCTGGGTTCTGAGACTTTGCAGGCAAGTGCCTAAACCACTGGGCCATCACTCTCCAGTCCTATTTGAAACATTTATTTTATTTTATTTTTTATTTGAGAGAGACAGAGAGCGAGAGAATGGGCATGCCAGCAGCCTCTCAGGTGCTATGAACGAACTCCAGATGTGTATGCCCCCTAGTGGATTGCACCCTTGCATCACTTTTTGCATCTGGCTAAACGTGGGATCTGGAGATTGGAACTGGCATTCTTAGGCTTGGCAGGCAAACGCCTTAACCACTAAGCCATCTCTCCAACCCTGAAACATTTTATAGTAGAAAGTTAACTGAAAGGAGAAAAAATACTGGAGATGGTGGTCCAGGCCTGTAATCCCAACTCTCTGAAGAGGTAGGTAGGGAGAGGGAAACATGGTTTATTTTCAAGGGTAAGATATGGTAGCTCATGCCTCTATTCCCAGCACCTGTGGGCAATCTAAATGGCTTTGCAAAAATTCATTTCTTTTTCCTGTCTTCCTTCCTTCCTTCCTTCCTTCCTTCCTTCCCTCCCTCCCTCCCTCCCTTCCTTCCTTCCTTCCTTTTTTTTTTTTTTTTTCTGAGGTAGGATCTCGCACTAGTCCAGGCTGACCTGAAATTCACTATGTAGTCTCAGGGTGGCCTCAAACTCACGGCGATCCTCCTACCTCTGCCTCCTGAGTGCTAGGATTAAAGGCGTGCGCCACTATGCCCAGCTCAAAATTCATTCTTATTTTTCAAATTAGGATGTTTGCATAATTAAATTTTTTGCTGTTGAATTCCGAGCCCCTCATGTAGTACTGGAGGTCTTATTCAGAGACTCCCATAGGTGGACTATGTGGTGGGCAGATATTTGCTCATGTTCCACAGGCTTTCTTTCATCTTATTGGTTGCTGCCTTTGCTGGCTCAAGTCAGTTTAGTTTGGCTTAGTCCTCATTTTACCCATACTTTCAGTCAGGGCTATACATCAAATCATCCCCAAGACCAGTGTCAAGTAGCTTTTCTCCTGTGTTTTTGTCAAGAAGTTTTAAGTTTCAGGTCTTATGTTGAGTCCTGAGTCCATTTTGAGTAGGGTGTTCAGTGGGAAGTCACCTGATAGACTAGACCTTACGTACTTAGTGTTGTTTTCATTGCTGTTACTGAAGAGCATGTAATGTCAAGAGGTGGCTGGAAAGTTCAGAAATAGTTAAACTCGTTTGAAGTGTGAGAAATCAAGATAGTGTTTTGTACTTAAATAAATTTTATAATGATTTTATGTTTTGGAATTGTAACTCATATATATTACCTTTTGGTTAAGCATACAGTGATACTCATATGCTTAGCCATTTTTTCATATCTAGGTGGTATGTGCCATAAATTAATAAACTATTTTAATTTGTAGATGCTGTTATTGGGATGATATTTAGTATTAATATACTTATTCAAGTATGGACTGACTATATTGCTGGGCTGATAGAGAAATGAAGCTTAAAGCTGGGTGTGGTGGGTCTTACCTGTCAGCTTGCATAATATATAGCAATACCCATTTTTGAGAGAGAGAGAGAGAGAGAGGGATATACGGGAGGCAGAGAAAATATGAGGACAGTGAGTTGCTTTGTTTGTTTTTCATGTTTCCTAGACCAACTATCAATTCCTTAAAATTATAAATATGGCCTTTAGGGGAGTTTGCTCTTACTAGAGGTGATCAATAATTTTTTAGTGTTGTTGGCTTTATAAGTTGGAAGTTTAAAGCCCAATCTACAGAAGCCAAGAAATTGTTTTCTTATTAGCTGTTCTAGTCTAAGTAACTTTAGACCACATTAAATATATATATATTTTAAATTTTTTTTTAATTTTTGGAGAGAGACACACAGAGAGACAGAGAGAGAGAGGGAGACAGATAGAGAATGGGTGTGCCAGCAGCCTCTCGGCTGCTGTGAACGAAATCCAGATGCGTGCTTCCTCTTGTGGGCAAGTGCAGCATTGCGCCCTTTCGTGACTTTGCATCTGGCTAAACGTGGGACCTGGAGGTTGGAACTGGGTTCTTAGGCTTAGCAGGCAGGTGCTTTAACCGCTAAGCTATCTCTCCAGCCCTAAATATATAGTTTTTATGAATATGTATTTTCATAGCTTTGCAAAAGAAACCCAGGAGAAAAATCCATTGATTGATTGACAGGGTCTTGCTACATAGCATGCTCTGGCCTCAACCTGCAATCCTCCAGCCTTAGCCTCCTGAGTGCTGGGGCCATAGATGTATGCCCTTACACCTGACTCAAAACTGTTATTTTTGGGAGGGAGGAGGGAAATAAGCAAATGTTGCCAACGTTTCTAAAGTTTAAAAACTTGCTACCCAGTAAAATTCCTTTTTTTGTTAATTATCACAAGACCATGTGGTTTAGGTTTTTTGTTTTGTTATGTTTTGTTTTGCTATTTCAGTTTAAATAGCATTGATATGTCTTCATGTTACTGTGACAGCATTTAGTTTATTTATTATTTTATTTACTTACTTACTTATCAGAAAGAGAGAATGGGTGCACCAGGACCTCCAGCCACTGCAAACGAACTCCAGACACATGCACCACCATGTGCATCTGGCTTACGTGGGTAGTGGGGAATTGAGCTTTGAACTGGGGTTCTTAGGCTTCACAGGCAGGCACATTTAGTTTTTATTTAATAGCCTAATTTCCACTACATCATTTGTAACAAAATCTCAAAGGATTACCTGTAGAATGTAATTTTCTGTGTAGTATATGGGCTCTTAACCTGACAAATGTTTTTTCTAATCTCCTGGAAGAACTAAATGCCAGACAGCTTATATAGTCTCAAAAGTTCTGAGAAAAATTGCAGCTTATGTGTACTAATCCATGTATTTTAGGGGGGCTAGGGACAGCTTAGTAGGTAAATCATTTGCTGCATGAACTTGAGGACCTGAGTTTGAATACTCAGCTGGGCTGGTAGCTTGCTTCTGTAGGTCTCATGTTGGGATGGGGCAAGGTGAGAGGTGAACGCAGGGAATCCCCAGAAGCACTGGTATACACAGTGGCAAACAAGAGACCCTGTCTCCAACAAGGTAGAAGGCAAGGACTGACACCTGAGGCTGACTTCTGATTTCCCCACACACATATATGAAGGCATGTGTAACATACATACACACAGAGAGAGAGAAGATTTTTAAAATGTATTTGATAATTCACCTTATTTTGTCTTTGTATTTGAGGTTCTAAAGTCTCATAGAAGTAGGTGTTTTGAATAGGCAGATTGGATGTGTGGGTCTGAAGCTCAGATTTGAGAGTAAAGCTATGGCAATAGATAAGCTTCCCTTTTGCTAAAGAAAAGAATATAGACTGCGAGTAGCAGAATGCCTAGAAAGAAGTGTTCAAGAATGAGAACACTCTCATTTAGAGGGGCTGGCTGGAATCTCACTAAGAAGGAGCGGTGAAAGAAGCTTGAAGGGTGGATGTCATGGGAACACACAGACAGTGAGTGTCAGGAGGCGGGAAAGGGATCACTTGTGTTACAGTGCTGAGAGGACTAGTAAGGTACACAAGAGGTTGACTTTATGAGTGATTTCATGGTTATTGGCAAGAATCATTTTGACTTGGGTGGTATTGTGTGCCTGTAGTCCCAGCATTTGGGATGCTGAGGCAAACGGATTGTAAGTTTAAGACCAGCCTAAGCTACATAATGAGACAACAAAAAAGAACTATTTTGTAAAGGTAAAGGTTGAAGAGGAAGAAAAGAGTTCATTGAAACTGCAAAAATCAGATTAATATGTGAAGCCCTTGTGAGCTAGATTATGTGTAAAGCTTAGGATCTTATAATACTTGCATATATAATTTGTACTAATAATGACCATATTAGTCTGCTGAAATTAAGTAGTATAGGCTGGGTAGTTCACAAAGAAAGGGGTTCATTTAGCTCATAGTTTGGAGGCTAAAGATCAAGATCATGCAGCCAGGTGAATCTGGTCTCTGGTGAAGGCCTCCTTGGCCAGGGCATATCATGTCAGGGGCCTCACGGCAGAGTATATGTGAGGAGCGATCAGATGACAAAACTGGAAGTCAGGGCAACTAGGTTTGAAAGGGTCAGCTTGCTCTTTGGTGTTTTTTTCAGGCCCTCAAATTGAAAAATAATAAAAAAGAATTTTCTCTAAAATAAATTTCATTCAAGTATTTATATTTTTCACATGGAAAGGTAGCTATCATTTTATTTTCATTTTCGTTCAGAAGTAGCAAACATACCGAAGTACCCAAGTCAGGAACAAGACATAAGAGTTCCTTAGTAGTGATTCTTTTTACTATAATGTGTGAAATAGAAGCCACAAAGGTATTTGAGAGAAAAATATAAAGTAAAACATAGTTGCAAAGTCTGACTGCCCAAGTTGAATTCCCTGGTGGCACATATGTCTGGAGTGGTAAGAGGTCCTGACACGCCCAATCTCCCCGCCCCTCCGTCTTTCTTCTTCCCTTCCCTCCCTCTCTCCCTCCTTATAAATAAATAAATGGAGTAGCAACAACGAAAGGGAAACCACTTAAGGATACATTTAACAAGACTATGGAAATCTCCTGTGAGGAAATCATTCCACTACTGAGTATACTAAACTTTGGGAAATGGAGCCATTCCCCCCACCCCTGGGAAGTCAAAAATCATAAAGGATTTCAACTTTCTATGAACATTTCAAGCAACTCCACCACAAATACTAGATAAGCTCATTCTTTATTTTAAAAATATTTTCATTTATTTATTTGGGGGGTGGTTGGAGAGAATGGGCATACCAGTGCCTCCTGCCATTGCAAATGAAGTCCAGTTGCATGTGCCACTTTGCATCTGGCTTTACATGGTTACTGGGAGCTTGAACCCAGGACTGCAGGCTTTGCAAGCAAGTGCCTGTATCTGCTGAATCATCTCTGCAGACCCTAGATGAGCTTATTCTGAAGTTTATATACAAAGTGGATCAGCAAGGCAAACTCAAAAATTGAGGGAGGGGGCTGTAGGGATGGCTTAGTGGTTAAGGCATTTGCCTGTGAAGCCTAAGGACCCAGGTTGGGTTTCCCAGTACCCAGATGCACAAGGTGGCACATATGTCTGGAGTTCATTTGCAGTGGCTGAGAGCCCTGGTGTGCCCATTCTATTTGCCTCTTTCTTTCTCAAATAAATAAAAATAAATGATTAAAAATCGTTTTTAAAAAATACAATGAAAAAATTGAGGAGGAAGATGAGCCCTACCAAAGAAGATCGTTAGGAAGTTGGGAGCACTGAAGCCTCTCTGGACTCTGGACGGGCTTAGAACTCCCTAAGTAAGTGGCTTTCAAGTTCTTGTTTATGATTCACAAAGAATTGAAAAGCACAGACACAATTAAGGGTAAATTATGAAACATTTATTTTAAGAGAGTAGAAATGAGAGTAGAATAAAAGTAGAAAAGCTCCCAAGCTGGGAGAGGGTTTCAGGAGGGAAGATCCAGGAAATGTACCTGAAAACTTTGGGATGAGCCTCATTGTCAAATTTAAATGTATATGAAGGACCTTGATTGGTTGGTGAGCCTGGGAGGAGAGCACAGACTCAGAAAGGGCCACTAATGGTGGGGACAAGCCTAAGAACCAGAAAGCTGCTCTGTATTGGCATCTTGAATAAGACTGGAGGTGAGCACAGTGTAGCATCTGGATTCTTTTGGTTCTGTGTTACCAGGAATTCTATTTCTAGAAATTTATCCTATAAATATACCTACAAATCTATGAATTGATGTATTTATACCCATTAATTTTTTTTTATTTTTTTTTGATTTTTTGAGGTAGGTTCTCACTCTAGCCCAGGCTGACCTGGAATTCACTATTTAGTCTCAGGGTGATCTCAAACTCACAACGATCCTCCTACCTCTGCCTCCTGAGTGTGGAGATTAGGCTGTGCCACCACACCCAGCTCCATTAATTTTTTTGTTGTTGTTTTGTTTTGTTTTGTTTTTAGAGGTAGGGTTTCACTGTAGCTCAATGTGGACTTTTTAACTCATGGTGATCTTCCTACCTCTGCCTCCCAAGTGCTGGGATTAAAGGTGTGCACCACCACGCCCAGCTCTTCATTAATTTTTTTATATGTGTATGAATAGGTGGGTGGGTGTGTGGACTCATGTATGCTACAGTGTACATTGGAGACTCAACAGTTTTTGGGCCAGTCCTTCCCTTCTACTTCATTTGAGGAAGGGTGTTGTTTATTGTTCACTGCTCATTTCTTGAGCTTCTGGGAAATTTTTGGCTCTACCTCCTTTTCTTTTTGTAATATTTTATTTATTTGGGAGAGAAGGCAGTGGAGAGAGAGAGAGAGAGAGAGAGAGAGAGAGAGGAGAGAGAGAGAGAATGACTATGGGTGCACCAGGGCCTCTAACCACTGCAAACAAACTCCAGACACATGTGTACCACCTTGTGCATCTGGCTTATGTGGGTATTGGGAAATCGAACCTGGGTCCTTAGGCTTCGCAGGCAAGCACTTTAACCACTAAGCCATGACTCCAGCCTCCCCCCTCCCTCCTTCCTTCCTTCCTTCCTTCCTTCCTTCCTTCCTTCCTTCCTTCCTTCCTTCCTTCCTTCCTTCCCTCCCTCCCTCCCTCCTTCCTTCCTCCCTCCCTTCCTCCCTCCATCCCTTCCTTCCTTCCTTCTCTCTCTTATTTATTTTATTTTATTTTATTTTATTTTATTTTATTTTATTTTATTTTATTTTATTTTATTTTATTTTATTTTATTTTATTTTATTTTATTTTATTTTATTTTATTTTATTTTATTTTATTTTATTTATTTGAGATAGGGTCTCACTCTAGCCTAGGCTGACCTGGAATTCACTATGCAATCTCAGGGTGGCCTTGAATTCATGGTGATTCTCCTACCTTTGCCTCCCGAGTGCTCGTACTAAAGGCATGCACCAACATGGCTGGCTCCTTTTTTTTTTTTTAGTTTTTAGAGGTAGGGTTTCACTCTGGTCCAGGCTGACCTGGAATTTATTATGTAGTGTCAGGGTGGTCTGAACTCATGGCAATCCTCTTACCTCTGCCTCCCAAGTGCTGAAATTAAAGGTGTGTGCCACCATGCCTCGCTATTTTTTGTGTTTTTTTTAAGTCCAATTTTTTAAATAATACAAATATTTGGGGGGGACAAGGGGCTGGTTAAAGAAGCTGTAGTATGTTTATCTTTCCATCAGTGGAAAATATCTATCAGAAAGAATGAGAAAGAATTTGATGGATATTTTGGGCTGTTTATGCTTTTTGGTTATTGTGAAAATTCTGCTATAAATACAAGTTCTTATGTGAATATAAGTTTTAGCCCTCAATGTATGTGCTTTGTAATGGAATTACTGGGTCATATCTCAAGTCTGTCTTTAACATGATGCCTCCAAAACTGATTTTCCATAGCAGCTGAACCACTTTATGATTTTAGGAGGCATCTAGGAGAGTTTTGATATCTCTGCACTCATTGCTACCACTTCTTGGGAAATGTTTGTTGTGACTTTGGTTTTTAGTTTCCAAGGGACTGTGATGTGCTATTAAGTCTCTTGTCTGTTGTTATTATTATTATTATTAGAAATGTCTATTCAGATCCACTACCCATTTTTAAATTAGCTTGTCATTTTACTGATGAGCTGTGATAGTCCTTGATTATCAGTTTTAAGTACTGCTTATATGACATTAAACAAATTGACAAGGTTGTGTAACCAAACAAATGCTGGAACCATTAAACAATAACCTTCCTTTCCTTCCTCTCCTGGTCCTTGTAGCCACTGGTTCACCTTCTACACCTCTGAGTTTGCCTGTTATATACTCTTCATAGAAAAGACTTATTCTGGGCTGGAGAGATGGCTTGAAAGTTAAGGCACATGCCTGCGAAGCCTAAGGACCCAGGTTCGATTCTCTGGGTCCATGTAAACCAGATACACATGGTGGCGCATCTATCTGGAGTTCATTTGCAGTGGCTAGAGGCCCTGGTGTGCCCGTTCTCACTCATACTGTGTCTCTCTCTCTCTCTGAAATAATAAATAAATAAATAAATGATAAACCTTAAAAAAAGAAAAGACTTATTCCATATGTATCTGGCTTTTTTATGTTGAATAATATCTTCAAAGTTCATGGATAATATGCATCAGGAATTCCACCCTCACCCCATATTTCTGGTGTTGGGATTGATCACAGGACTGTGTACATGCTAGACAACCACTCATCCACTTAGCTATGCATCTAACCCTCATGATTTCATTTTTTATGACAGAGTAGTAGTTCATTGTTTTTATCTGTCATACTTTTTTTCCGTCTGTTCATAGACACTTGGGTTGCTTCTACCTTTTGGCTCTTGAATAATGCTGTTATAAATTTTGGCATACAGTTTTCTGTTTTTGTTCTTTTAACTGTGTACCTTAGAATTGCAGTTTCTGGGTCATGTGACAATTTATCTTTAATTTTTTCAGAGCACAGCAACAGTAAGCACCAGTGTTTTTCCATTTTTATTTTTATGGTACAACACTTTGAATCACAAACTTTTGTTGTGCTGGTATAGAAACTAGGTCTTCATGCATGCTGGGGGAAGCACTTTCTTTTCATGTTGTTACTCTTGCTGTGATATTGAGGATGAAAATCCTGGCCTTGAGCATTCTAGGTGAACATTCTACCATTAAACTACCTTCCCACCTATGAAGCCATTAGCCTGTGTAAAGTCATGAAGATATATTCTTGTATTTTATTCTACCATTTAGTAGCTTTAGTTCTTACATTAGGCCTGATACTCACTGAGTTAAAGTTTGTGAGGTTGATATCCAGTTCTGTTTTTTTTTTTAACTTGTTGAGTATTAAATTATTCAAGTACTATTTGTTGAAAAGACTATGTTTAATTGGATTGCCTTGTTACTTTCCTTAGAAAAACCACTTGATCATAAATGTAGGGGTTTATTTCTGGATTCAATCCCATATCTTTTTTAAAAAAATACTTTATTTACTTGAGGTGGGGGAGAGGGAGAGAACGGGCATACCAAAGCCTCTAGCCACTGCAAATGAACTCCAGATGTATGTGCCACCTTGTGAATCTGGCTTACATGGGGACTGGGGAATCAAACCTGGGTACTTAGGCTTAAGCGCCTTAACTGCTAAGCCATCTCACCAGCTCTTAATCCCATACCTTTTTTTCCCCCTTAAAACAGCTTTTTAAAAATTATTTGTTTTTATTTTCATTTATTTATGTGTGTGTGGGGAGGGGGGAGAGAATGGCTTGCCAAGACCTTCAGCCACTGCAAACAAACTCCAGACAGATGCACCACCTTGTGCAACTGGCTTACATGGGTCATGGGGAATCAAGCCAGGGTCCTTTGGTTTTGTAGGCAAACACCTTAACTGCTAAGCCATTCCTCTAGCCTCAATCCCATATCTTGATATGGTCATCTATCCTTACACCATTATTACATTGTCTTAATTACTGTATAGTGCACTTTGAAATCTGGAAATCTGAGTCCTCTTACTTGGTTCTTCTGTTCTGAGAGTATTTTGGGTATTCTGAATGCTTAAATATCTAGATCATTTTGGGAAGTAGTGTCATCTTAAAAAGTATTAAGTCTTGTAGTCTATGAATGTTGGGCCAAATTACTTGAATTACAATGAAATCACTAATTTTCATTTTTCTCATTATTGATAAGTAACTTTAACTTCTTACCTTAATGAGCTCTGCCATCTATTTTCTGTCTTAGAATGTGTACTTGTTATTACTTATCATTTCTAATCTTACCTGTCCCTTCCTTCTCCTTCCACCTTGACGATGGGAGTTGTTTGCTGCAATAATTTCACTTCATTTTTAGGTCACTAAATTTTTCTTGTCCACTTGTTCCTCTGCCTTCACATTGTTTAGGTGCCATGTCCATCCCTAATACTGTTTTCTCTTAAGAGGGTTCCCTTCTAATGCTTTCCATCTCCATGTCCTCATTGCTGTCAGTGGCAGGCTTTCTTAGGAAGTGGGCTATGCTCAAAGCTTCGATTGCTTCTTGAATTGTTTCTTGGCAACTGCCTTAACATTTATAGGCTTCAATATTTCTCTTCCATAAAATGAATCTAGATTCACTGTGTTAAGCTACCTTCCTAGTGTCTGAACTCTTGAAACCCTTGCTTGTAATCACAATATATCAGAGGGAGCTAGTCTGAACTTAGTTTTGTTTGAATGTTTTGAACCTTTTACCACTCTTGGGGTGGCTTCTGTGGAACCCCCAAGAGTACAGTTTAGAAGCCACTAGGAATGCCCCTCTGCCCTCAATCCAATAACTAGCAATTACAGAAGTTACATTCTTTTTAAAATATTTAATTTGTTTATTTATTTGAGAAAGAGGCAGAGAGAGAGAATGGGTGTGCCAGGGCCTTTAGCCACTGCAAAGGAACTCCAGTGTCCCCTTGTATATCTGGCTTATGTGGGTCCTGGGGAATTGAACCTAAGTCCTTTAGCTTTGCAGGCAAGGGCCTCAACCGCTAAGCCATCTCTTCAGCCCAGAAGTTACATTCTTGAAAGTCTTAAAATTTTACTTGCTACCAAATTCTAGGCTAGGTTTACCCACCGTTTCTACTGGACAACTTAAAATATTTATTCTGCACACTTGGTTCTTTTTCCTCTCCATGTTTTCTTTCCTTGGCTTTTACTTTTCAAGTCCTATTCAGATACTTGAACAAAGCCTTTCCAAGTCATACCAACACAGAGTAGCATTTATTTTTCTCATTAGCGATCCTTTGTAATAATCAGGTATCGGCTCAGAGGATGTGGTGGTATTTGCACCTTCAGAATAGGCATTCCTGACTGAAGCAACAGCACGAATCAAGGCAAAAGTGGAAAGGAGTGAGATGAGGTTTTTAAAATTTTTATTTTATTTATTTCATTTCATTTTATGACAGAGAGTTAATTGGTGTGCCAGGGCCTCTAGCCACTATAATCAAACTAGACATGTGTGCCACCTTGTGTGCATGCATGACCTTGTGTATGTGTGTCACCTTGTGCATCTGGCTGATGTGGGTTCTGGTGAGTTGAATCCTTAGGATTCACAGGCAAGTGCCTTAATCACTAAGCCGCCTCTCCAGCCTGAGATGAAGTATTTTGATTTGGCTAAAAGAAAAGGGAAATAAAGAGATATAATGTTGGTAAAAGTAAACTGGAGTAGGCATAGTTTTTTAAGTTGTCATTTTATCTTATGTGTATCTTATTTCCAGAAAGTCTTTCAAAACAAGCTGTATCTTACACCTTTACCTATAGCAGGGCTATGGGTAGAGAAACAATATCCACTAATATTTTGTTGAAAGTATGTTATGTAATAGTAGTTTCCTGAAGAAGCATTATTCAGGGTAACTCCTTGTCACACCTACTCCTTAGTTAGACATCCGGGTTTTATCTGCAAAGGCTATTTAGAGCTCCATAGTCACAGTTCCTTATTGCTCAGAAGTCTGAAAGGGCTTTAAAAGTAAGAGTGATGAGAACAGTTGTGTCCAGTGAAGAGCACTGTTTAATTCATTCCCCGATGACATAAGAAATGCTGGTTTGAGGTGAAAAAGATAATCGGTATAAACAAACCTTAATTTTGAGAATTTGTCCCCAGCTCTTTTTATTTTATTTTTAATCTTTAAAAAATTTTATTTTATTTATTTTATTTTATTTGAGAGAGAGAGAAGGAGCGAGAGAGAAAGAGAATATGGGCATCCCAGGGCCTTCAGCCACTGTAAATAAACTCTAGACACATATACCACTTTGTGCATCTGGCTTACATGGGTCCTGGGGAATCAGTCGAACTTGGGTCCTTTGGCTCCGCAGGCCATCTCTCCAGCCCTCTTTTTTTTTTTTTTTTTAAATTTCAAAGCTTTTGTTTATTTGAGAAAAGGATTAGAAACATAAGATATCCTACTGAAATTCTGCCATTCTCCAAGGAAAGAACATGTTATATTGAATATAGAAGGGAAGAAGATGAAGTATGCCTGCTTTCAGCCTTTAGTTTATGGAAGATGTTCTTACACATTTTAAATGAGCAGATTACCACAGTTATAAAAGCTGTTTATTTAAGAGATTCTGGAAAAAGAATTCTTTATTTCACAATATTTGTTTTATTTATTTTTGTATTTATTTATTTATTTTTGTATCGTGTACCAGGTGAAAAACCATTTCGTTGTGATGAATGTGGTATGAGGTTCATACAAAAGTATCATATGGAAAGGCATAAGAGAACCCATAGTGGAGAAAAACCTTACCAGTGTGAATACTGTTTACAGGTAAGTAAGGTAGTTTGAAATTCTTCTACCGTAACTACAATATAAAGTAACTCTAACAAATTAGGACACATTACTTACTACTAGAACTAATTTATTGATTAGATTTATAATAGAATATTAGCTCAGTGAATTAATTTCAAATTATTTATATTATACTTATGTTAATTGTCTTGTTTCCTTTTTCTTCTTTTTGTTGACCAAAAACACAAACAAAAACAACAAAACACTTCCAACCTCTGATTTGGACAGTATTTTTCCAGGACAGATCGTGTATTGAAACACAAACGTATGTGCCATGAAAATCATGACAAAAAACTAAACAGATGTGCTATCAAAGGTGGCCTTCTGACATCAGAGGAAGATTCTGGCTTTTCTACATCACCAAAAGATAATTCACTGCCAAAAAAGAAAAGGCAGAAAACTGAGAAAAAATCATCTGGAATGGACAAAGAGAGTGTTTTGGACAAATCTGACATGAAGAAAGACAAAAATGATTACTTGCCTCTTTATTCTTCAAGTACTAAAGTAAAAGATGAATATATGGTTGCAGAGTATGCTGTTGAGATGCCACACTCTTCCGTTGGAGGATCACATTTAGAAGATGCGTCAGGAGAAATACACCCACCAAAGTTGGTTCTCAAAAAAATTAATAGTAAGAGAAGTCTGAAACAGCCACTGGAGCAGAATCAAACAATTTCACCTTTATCTACTTATGAAGAGAGCAAAGTTTCAAAGTATGCATTTGAACTTGTGGATAAACAGTCTTTACTGGACTCAGAAGGCAATGCTGACATCGATCAGGTTGATAACTTGCAAGAAGGGCCCAGTAAACCCGTGCACAGTAGTACTAATTATGATGATGCCATGCAGTTTCTGAAGAAGAAGCGGTATCTTCAAGCAGCAAGTAACAACAGCAGGGAATACGCATTGAACGTGGGTACCATAGCTTCTCAGCCTTCTGTAACACAAGCAGCTGTGGCCAGTGTCATTGATGAAAGCACCACGGCATCCATATTGGATTCACAGGCACTGAACGTGGAGATTAAGAGTAATCATGACAAAAATGTTATTCCAGATGAGGTACTGCAAACTCTGTTGGATCATTATTCCCATAAAGCTAACGGACAGCACGAGATTTCCTTCAGTGTTGCCGATACTGAAGTGACTTCTAGCATATCAATAAATTCTTCAGACGTACCTGAAGTTACCCAGTCAGAGAATGTTGGATCAAGCTCCCAAGCATCCTCATCAGATAAAGCTAACATGTTGCAGGAATACTCAAAGTTTCTGCAGCAGGCTTTGGACAGAACTAGCCAAAATGATGCCTATTTGAATAGCCCAAGCCTTAACTTTGTGACTGATAACCAGACCCTTCCAAACCAGCCAGCATTCTCTTCCATAGACAAGCAAGTCTATGCAGCCATGCCCATCAATAGCTTTCGATCAGGAATGAATTCTCCACTAAGAACAACTCCAGATAAGTCCCACTTCGGACTCATAGTTGGTGATTCACAGCACTCATTTCCCTTTTCAGGTGATGAGGCAAACCATGGTTCTGCCACATCAACACAGGACTTTTTGGATCAAGTGACTTCTCAGAAAAAAGCTGAGGCTCAGCCTGTCCACCAAGCTTACCAAATGAGCTCCTTTGAACAGCCCTTCCGTGCTCCTTATCATGGATCCAGAGCTGGAATAGCTACTCAGTTTAGCACTGCCAATGGACAGGTGAACCTTCGGGGACCAGGGACAAGTGCTGAATTTTCAGAATTTCCCTTGGTGAATGTAAATGATAATAGAGCTGGGATGACATCTTCACCAGATGCCACAACTGGCCAGACTTTTGGCTAAAAAAAAAAATGTGTAAATAATACTGGCACTTTAGAACAGATTAATGAAG
Organism: Orientallactaga sibirica; assembly: GCA_036365145.1. NCBI lineage: Eukaryota > Metazoa > Chordata > Mammalia > Rodentia > Dipodidae > Orientallactaga > Orientallactaga sibirica. The sequence continues at coordinate 16,867,730 of JAEOAD010000050.1, read as the reverse complement.
AGTGGGGTTACTCTGTGTAAAATGGAGTGCTGTACAGATTTAAGAGCAATGTGTTAATAACAAGCTGATATGAATAGCAAGATAATCCAATAACTGCATTTTGTTTGGTTGGTAGCATTCTTTGAACTGCCTTACGTGTGGTCACCTTTATAGAAGCAATGCATTACTTGTTTCAGACAGAGACTTGCTATTCCATCTACACCAAGCTAAAAAAAAAAAGAAAAAAAAGACTTGCACAATTGTTTCCTAACTGGTAACATTGTACATTCTTAGGAGATTAGTAATTGTGTGAAATTTACTCATACTGTTTCTAAGTTTTTCAGCATAGTCATTGCACTTCAGCAGGGAATCTTGAGTATACTTTACAGACAGAGTGAACTTAAAAGTTTAAATGTCAAGAGATTATGGCTTAATTAGTTTTGTCCTATTGGGGGAAAAAGAAACCATCTTTTAAAAAGAATGATATGCCATATACCCTTGGTTTTCATTTTGCATTATATTGACATGTGAATTTTTTTGAAGAAAAAGAGTAATAAAAATCTGATAGTCGAAGACTCCACTATTTAAAAGCCTAATTACTTTTAAATATGCATACTTTCAAAACTTTTACCAAAACTCACAACTGTTGAAGTATTCATTTCTATGGAAGTATGCATATTGGTGTCAGTTCCTTTGTACAGGTGTACCTAGATATTTTTTTTATGATTTTTCATGTGCAAGTATCAAGGTTTGACGTTATATTAAAAAATGTTCTGTAGATTACATTCCCAAGAAAATAATGCTTACATAAAATGTATATTCCACATTTTAAAGCTTATTTGTATCTTACTTTTCCATATACACTTCAGTTAATATAGAGCACTTAGAATCTATTTGGTATTTTTGATTTCTAAAAGTAAAAGAATTTAGATTTTTAGGTTTGATATGATTGTGTCATCATCTCATAATTGACAATTTTACTTTTTGGCAATAAAAGGAAATTGGGGTATCTTTGGAACCGTAAACCTGGTTTAATCCTTCTCTTTCTACACTCTTGATAGGTTGGATAATTAAGCAGTATCCCAAGAAACTAAGGAAATGGGCATTTTATTTGCTTATTTTAAGTTACTTTTTAATGAACATTGCTCATTACAGTTTTACAAGCCAAAAGTGTTTACTAATTCCAGTAACAACAATTTCTTTTTCAGCTAGATAAAGTGATCAGAATTTTTTGTTGCATTTCAAAACCTAAATAAACTAGACTTTATCTTTATACCACGAATGTTTTATATATATATATATATATACTTTGTCTTAAAATAATACAGCATGGTACAATAATATACACACACACACATATATATATTCACTTTTCTGAAGAATGATGGTTTGAGTTACATGTTGGACAGTTTGATTTTTGGAGACTAACGGCTAGTGGTTCTACTATCCTCTTTAATTTGTTCCAACTTTTTGGTTTTTCTATTTTAAATTTCTGCCATCTTTATCACAGTGCACATATTGATAGAACACCAATAATAATCTAAAATCCTTAGAAGGTGAAATTTTATTTTATTGATTTCCATTTTAATTTTTATATTGGCCCTGTAGATCTGCATTCTTGGTTTCAGTGTAGAATATGTTATTCATTTAAATTATTTTATTCTTTTATTTTATTTAATGTTATCCCAAGACTGTTCTCATAAAGAAAGGGAACAAAGAACACCTGCACCCAACATTTCCTTCACTTACATTCATTTATTTTGAATATGTTGGTGTTTTATGGTAAGGGATATAAATTATGTTTAATGTGGTTTCCTCTACACATTGGTTACTAAGCTTTGCTTGAGTACTAGTTTTCCCATTTGGCAGCTTTTTTGGCTGTCAAATTTTAAGAATTTTAGACTTCTTTGAAGTAAATATTTTAAGTTCTGCCATTATGATCTTCAGATTGCTGTTTGTTCTGTAGTACATCACATAATTGCAGGAACTCTTCACTTAAGTGAGGTGTGAAAAATGGAATTGTGCTCACCCTAGATGGGCATTTGCCTTTTTCTTATAGTACTTTTGATAAGAGTAGGCATTTATTTCCTGAGTTGAGCCTGATCAAAAATTCTGTTTCGTTGAGAACCTGTTGTAGTCCTTGGTACTGTATAAAGGTTTTGTTTGGTTTAACATCACCAGCAGTTTTAAGAATTTGGCTGTTGCTGAGCAGTTCAGGTAAGCTTAGGATACAAGGCCTTTGAAAAGGATGGTTATGCAAACAGAATTTCAGTTGTTGCATTTTTGTTTTAAACACATTTCTTTAAATCTATATACTGGCACATTTTCTACCAGGTTCTAAACGTTTTTAAGATAACTGACAGCCAGCATAACTTATTGACTTACCATTTAAGTATAGTCGTCACTCTTACTGTGAAATTCTAAATGCCTACCAGACATACCTTTTATTTTCTTCATATTATAAACAAACATCTCAACAGTTTGGGTTTCCCCAGTTTGTTCAGAAAGTTGTTTTAATTTCTGTCTGGTCATGAGAGAAATAAGTAGCTTATGTGCTACTTTAGATTGAAACATGGAGGATATGAGATATCCTTTGCAGGTCATGTTTCTTATTTCTCTCTGACCCTTCACCTCTTCTTTATTCAATGTGAGCAAGATGTGCTTTTTCACTTAGTCCAGCTCTCATGCTTGAGGTTTGGAAGTAATCACATCAGTGGGGTATTATCTCTTGAGTATCGTCTAAAAGTGTTTGGTTTTTTTTAATGATTAAAATCTTCCTAAACATGTATTTCATTAGGTTGAAATAGTTGTGGCTCTTAAATATTTTGGATTTACAATGGCTCAGGATTCCAGCAATGAGTCATTTTATCTCTTGAGAGGCAGAAAGGCCTTGAGCTCAGGACAGACACTTCCATAGATGAGAGACGCTTACAAAGTGCCAGCATGATTAGATCTTTTGCCACTTCTTTCATTTTATTAATTTGGGTTTTTAAAGGGCTGTTGAAAAAAAAAAAAAGCCGGGAAACTTTAATAAAAGTAGGCACTACTGTAGTGCTGCGTCTCTGAAAACCTTTTAAACTAGAACTCATTTTTTCCCACGGTATAACTACTTGAAGAAGCACTATTGTAATCAATGAGACATTTTTTGTCTGCAGTTTAATTTAAACATTTTCTGTTTTAAATTACTTTATTTCAGGGAAATAATTTTCCAATTGTTTTTGCTATATTCTGCAAATAAAAACCTATGTTTCCTTTTTTCACTTAAACTTTGGTAGGAAACAAACTAAAGCAGACAAACATTTCTTGTTATGTTTGTTGCTTTCTTTAATCCAATGGATAAAAAAAGTAAAACCCTGTAAACATTATTTTATTTTTTTATGCAATACCATGCTGTAAATATGGTTCATCGAGTAAGGATGTACCTATGATTGAATCTTTAATTCTGCACAGTTAGAGTTTATATATAAACGTGTCTTGACAATCAAGGACTTTCATGTGAGTCTTCCTTTATGGTGTTTATTAATGTTATGCATTCCATTTGTTTTGAAGTGAGTACCAATGTGCTAATTTGTATTGTCTGAAAGTATGTAATGTTTTTACAGCTTGTTTTTAAGAATCTGTAAATATGTACAAACAAATCACAGTACTGCTTTATGTTAGAAGGCATATGATGTTGTACTGTATGTAAGCAATAACACATAGCAGTGCTAACTTTACAAGTAGCATCAGGAAAGTTCTAAAAACATTTCAGAGTTATTGATTATTCTTATTTCATTTAATAATGATTATCTTTAATCAGTTTTTATAAGCAAATTCCATTGTTCCTCCTATTGGAACGTAACACTGTTTACACAGCATAATGGACGTTGCAGAGGAGACAGGCTAGATCTGACTTCGTCTGTACTCACTTTCACTAAGCAGTGAATGGCCTTACCACTCTTCTGCAAGATGGAGGAAGACCGCAAAACTTAGTGCCCATCACACTGAAGGAAGGGATGTGTTTTTTCCTGCTTCTGTACTGCTACCTAACTTTGTGGTTTGCTTTGAACTTTAATATTTGTTTCTGTTTTAGATTCAAGCCCGTAATGTTGAGGTGACTTCAGCTCCATTGTGAAGTAGATAGTTCTCTTCATATTACATTTCAATAATCTAAACTTTGTACTTTGATTTTTTAGATACTTATTTTTCAAGCTTAATTTCTCAGCTGATCAAATGAATTTACTCAACTTCGATACAAAGAAAGACAAATGTCATTTTGAAGTGAGTAGATACTATACTGTACAGAACACCTATTTGAACATACGTCACTGCTTTAGAAATAAAACCGCCAATTTATAAATGTATATGACCTCCATTTTATAGGAGAAATGTTTTTAAATGCTAGTCATTTATATAATGTGCTTTGAAGGATTTGCTAGTCCACTTCTGTCACTTTTTAGTACACTGGTATCTTTTATATGTAATGTATGCTTTTTATTACTGTAGCAAAGCATTTCAGTAGAAAGAATTTTGCAACAATATGGGGGAACTTTTTCATTGTTGGATTTGAATTATACTGGATTTTATCTGTGTAGTCTTACTTGTCTTTATTTTAATGCTGTCTGGAAGGGAACTTGGTATCCAAATAAAGCAGGTAACCTCATTTTTCTTCAAGGGCATACTATGTAGTGCTGAATTTAATTGGAAATTTGATGATTTTTTGAAAAGAAAAAAATTTATAAAAATTGTACAGAAGAAATTAAATGTGTGATGGAAATCCTGATGGTGGAGCACGTTGAATTTTCTGATACATAGTGTTATTTTCCTGGGACTCCCTTATGCCTTCTTTGTATTTCAAGTAATAAAAGAAAAACCCTCTCCTTGAAACTGGTAAGCTAATAGAATTATACAGTGTTACTTTTCCAGTCCCATTTTCTGACCCTTTCTCAATTACTGTAAATTTTTTAATCCCTATAGATAATTAAACATGTACATAATATAGTCACTGTTGTATAGTACTGAGTGAATTTGGGTTGCTATCATTGAATGGGTAGCTAAGTGAAATATCTGATAGATACTGAGAATTCATAAAATCCAGAGTAAATTTCAATGGGAAAGGGAGGCCTCTGTGTCTTGGGAAGGTGGTATACTGCAGGTTGTCCCCACAGCCCCAGGAGGTTGGTATGGAAGAACCAGCTGCACACCCAGTGTCAGGTACCAAGTGGGGTTCCCTTCCTCTGCTCTAAAATATGAGCATTAGATTTTCAGAATCTAACTCAGGTGAAATCGCTTTGCAGTGAAACCACATTGAAAATTCACTGTTAATATATTTGTGATATTTTTAAATATAAACTTTTACATCATAGTCAGCAGTCTGACAATTGAAATTTAGATGATATATTTTAAAGTATATTTTGTCCTCCATGTACAGTTGTTTTTAAACAATTTGGAGGATTTTTTCTTTATTTAAATTTTTATTGTAAAAAAAAATCTTGCTTGACCCCATATTATGCCATGAATGAATTGCTGAGCCATTATAATACAGTGACAACTTGTTCCATGCCTAGTCATGGAACATAGAACTGATCTTTGAACCAGTCTATTCATTAGAGGGTTAATGAGTTTCATAGCTTTTGGCACTATTGTCATGTAGTTAACCTTGCTTCTTGGAGTTTATAATACCGTTTTATGTATTGTGATATTAAAGGAAGTTGTTTTGCTTTATTTTAAATTGAATTATTAGACTAACTTATATTTGCAAATTCTGCATTTTAAATGTGGACACTTGGCTGTTTGAAAATAAAATACAGAATACAGTTTTATGAATAATTTTCTAGCTCAATTTTTCATAATATTTAGAACCAAATAAATAACTAATGGTAAATATGCAAAAAATGTGATACATAGATAGTCAATATTAAAGAGAAAATGATGTATATGTGGAATTAATAGTTACACAGATTAAGTAACAATTATCAGGGCTTTTACTGTAGCTTTGTATGAAATGTTATTAGACAGTTCTAAGATGGAAGTCAAATGTTAACTAACTGTCATTAAATATTTTAGACTTGAAATATGTTGAACATAGAGTTAAGGATATATGTGGCTTTTTCTTCACAGAAAGTCTATTAACCCACCTTTAGTAGCATCCATGGAATTTTTTTTCTTTCATGAATATAGATAGATTTGTTTTCACCCACCTGCCACCTTGCCAGGACCTTATCTTCTGACAGTGGGATACATGGTGAGAAAGCAGTGTGCAGTGCCACTTTGGTCCATGGAACAATCATAAAGTAATTGGCCCTTGTGTGGTCAGTCCTAGGACTCAGGCTTATTAGCATGGTGCTGTAACTAGCTGTACATAATGACACCGCTGGTAGTCTACTAATGTATTTCTAGGTCCCAATTCTTGAATGATTAAATTGGTGGGAAGAAGGGTGAGAGATCTTTTACCTGACACTTCTCCCACATTCAGAAGATTATATGAAAATAAAATTGAAGTCATTTGAAGTAATGTGTCATCATTGAGTTTTGCTTGACGATTATCACACACAAATGAAAATTTTTCTGATTGAATATTTGGATAGAATTTTAAATTTTTCCCAAGAGTGCTGACTGTTCAGTTTTCCCATCTTTGGTGAACCTGATAGGTATTAGAATAAATAACATCCGTATGATGGGTAGAGAATCAGTACAGGTAAAAAACTTTGTGAAGTAAAGCTGAAATGGGGTCCTCAGAAGCTTAGGGATCTACACACTCATGTAGATATATATGTATGCTTATGTGTAAGAGCTGGGATGAAAGATGCAACATTGTAAACAAGAATGACATTTTCAAATGGCTAGGAAAACTCAAGGTCAAAAATGGTCTTGATGGCTGGAGAGATGGCTAAGGGGTTAAGGTGCTTGCCTGCAAAACCTAACATCCTGGGTTCAGTTCCCCAGTACCCACATAAAGCCAGTTGCACAAAGTGGCACATACATCTGAAGTTCATTTGCAGTGCCCATTTTCTGTCTCTCTTATCTCTCTGCTTACAAATAAAGAAAAATATATAAATATATATTAAAAATGGTCTTGGGCTGGAGAGATGGCTTAGTGGTTAAGGTACATGCCTGCAAAGCTTAAGGACCCTGGTTCAGTTCTCCAGGTCCCACTTAAGCCAGATGCACAAGGGGCGCACACAACTGAAGTTCATTTGCAGTGGCTAGAGGCCCTGGTGCACCCATTCTCACTCTCACTCACTTTCCCTCTATCTGTCTCTAATAAATAAAAAAATTTTTTTAAATGGACTTGAATTGTAAAATTGAAAACATTTGAGCCTTCACATATTAAAAGCTGTAATCTTAATTTTCCTAACTTTTTTTTTTTTTTTTTTTTTTTTTTTGGTTTTTCAAGGTAGGATCTCACTCCAGCCCAAGCTGACCTGGAATTCACTCTGTATTATCAGGGTGGCCTTGAACTCTCAGCAATCCTACCTCTGCCTCCCCGGTGCTGGAATTAAAGGCGTGCGCCACCACGCCCGGCTCCTAACATTCTTAATAAGTTGAAACCGTGATGCTTCGGTCAGCCTGGGGAAGGAGGCCAAGGCAGTACAGTATCTGTGATAGTAACTGCTTTTCCTACTGACTTGAATCTTCATTGTCTTTGACCCTGCACCAGCATTCAGCCTTGGTCACTTTTTACTAACTAACATTGTGCTAGATGCAAACAATAGATGACTAAGGCTACTAGCATCTTTATCTGAGCATCTGAAAAGCATCAATGATGGTGCCAAGTACAGGTTGCAGTATTGTGAAGCAGTGTAAAGCTGTGTTGGATGCTGTTGCTGGGTATTTTACATATCATTCCTTAACAAATAGGTAAATAGGAAAGGACAGCTATTTCCTGTTTTAGCCAGAGCTTTTTAGGAAATATAATTTTAATCAATGGTTCCAGAAGAGAGAAATAAATAGTGCAAGCACACACACACACACACACACACTGATACAATGGAAATAAAGACCACTGTCACAAACGTTCCTTACTTAAACTACCAGATTTGTGTGTAGGATTCAAGTGTGAAGTGTGGTTCTGTGGAAGTGGTCTCTTCTGAAGGGACTGCCCTAACACACTCACGGGACACCAAAGTTCTTTAAGGATTTACAAACCTTGGTGTGAAAATACAACACCGCTGAGGGATGTCTCTTTGGAAGTAGCACTGAAGCAAGGCCTGCTTAGACACCAGCACAGGCTTGGGATGGTGTGAATATGTTCAAAGCCCTGTGTGTTAAAAACACACAGTTGATGAGGCCTCCTAGACGACTTATGGCAGTCTTCCATGTCCTTCAGAATGTTTGGGCATCTGTAACACTTCCAGATTTCCAGTATATACCTTTCCTTTGTGGGCACCCAAGCACCATCACTTACCTCACAGTGTGAGGGTCTAGAATACACAAAAAGCACGCAGACCAATTCAGGACCTCACAGGAGACATTTTGCACATTTTACTGAACTGGCTGGCCCTTGTGGTTTGAGAGCAAATGTTGCTACTGAAAGCATGCGGCGGGGAATACACACAGTTGAAATTTATGCAGAGGCCAGGTGTGGTGGGGCACACTTTTAATCCCAGCACTCGGGAGGCAGAGGTAGGAGGATTGCCATGAGTTCGAGGCCACCCTGAGACTACATAGTGAATTCCAGGTCAGCCTGAGCTAGAGTGAGACCCTACCTCGAAAAAGCAAAAAAAAAAAAAAAAAAAAAAAAACCTTATGCAGAAAGTGTGTGTTCTTTAGGAAACAAGCCTTTTAACCAATGCTGCATAGGACAGCTTTGAATGAGCCACGTTTTCTGTTGACTTTTGAGATAGGTGTGGTTTGGTAATGCTGTGCAGGCTGTGTGGGCAAATAAACAGGAGGCTTAGTCAAAGGATTTCAAGTTGCAGGTCCGCCTTGATTTAGTTGGATGACCTTGTTTAAGTCACTTACCCTTTTTAAACCTCAATGACACTCATCTGCAAAGTGAGAATAACCTATGTCATTTGCTGTCAAATTGAGGTAGAAATTTGTAAGCTATAAAGAAAACTTTTCCTAGTTTAGATTTAAGTATCATGAAGGTGAGATCAGAATTGAGCATGTGTTAGAAGTCTTATTTCATGAGCGTCTGGCTTATAGACAGTGAGTTTAGCGTATTTAATTTAAAACTTTTTTTTCTTCAGCTTTTCAAGGTAGGGTCTTGCTGTAGCCCAGGCTGACCTGGAATTCACTCTGCCTCCCAAGTGCTGGGATTAAAGGTATGCGCCGCCACACCCGGCTTATTCAAAACTTTTTGAGTGCTGATGTCATACCTTAGGGAAATTCTATACCTGACCTTGTAGAGGATTGCTGGCAAAAATACAGGCACACTAAAATATAGAAAATCTCACCGTTAGGCTCTGTATATAAAGTATATATGAAATATACATAAATTTAATATTTAGACAAGTCCCATCCTCAAGGTTCACATGTCCATTCAGATATTCCCAAATCCAAAGTACTTCTGGCCCAAAGCAGTTTTGGATTCCCTACCTATATTTTCTTTGAAAAAAACTGAAGGTTAGAGAATATCTAGTTGACCAGCAACAAGCAACTAGTTAGGGATTCCAGTTTGGGACCTCCTTTCTTGAAGGAGTGTCCTTTTCTATCTCTTTCTTTCTTTCACTTTAACTCTTGCTGTGCTTGAATCTTGGAAGAAAACAACTAGTTAATGAAGTGGATAGGAGTGGAATGTATGAGAAGAAACCCACATAATTTGTGTTTGCCATTAGGTATGCTATGCTGCAGAGTATTATGTAACACATAATCTCAATTTAGGAATATAAATTTCAAAAACCTCAATTAAAAAATAATTGTCGGGGCTGGACAGATGGCTTAACAGATAAGGCACCTGTCGGAGAAGCCAAAGGACCCAGGTTTGATTCCCCAGTACCCATGTAAGTCAGATGCACAGGGTGGCAGATGCATCTGGAGTTAATTTGCACTGACTGGAGGCCCTGGCATGCCCATTCTCTTTCTCTCCGCCTGCTTTTCTCTATCAAATTATATATATATGTTTAAATCAGTGACCTGGAAGGTGTGAAACATTCTGCAGAAAGTCTTACCACTGCTGTATATTGCAACATGAGGAGAAAAAGCAGAAGTAGTCTATAAAAGTTCCGTTTCTCATGCACATCTGTGCTGAGGTGTCAGCCTTGTGATTATTTCACTATTGCCCTTTGCTAGCTCCTTTGTTTCTGTCTTGAGCAACTGTAGGTCCTGTCACAGGTAAATATCAAACAGCTGATTGATGCTGTGGGATGCCTTACCTCATTAAAGCTGTAGGTTTACTTGTGTGTGTATGTGTTTTTTTTTTTTTTTTTTTTTTTTTTTTAACAATTGATCAGGAAAATTCAAAACTTTGCTCACTGAAAGAAGATAGAGGAGGCTTGGTTTAGCTGGTAAACTTCTCAAAGGCATTTTCACGGTCTCATGCTGCCTCACATAAGCATATATGAGTCAGTGAAGGAATGCATCAATAGGAATGGACATTCAATTGAATTAAGATGATGCCCCAATCAGGTGGAAAGGCTGGAATTCTGCACTCAACTACAGTTCCATTCAACACAAGCTTCTAAATAAGATTCCCCAAAGGAGATACAAGAATACACAGCTGGGCATGGTGCCATGCACCTGAAGAGACTAAGGCAAGAGGGTTTTGAGTTCAAAGTTAGCCTGGGCTATATAATGACCCTGTCTGAAAAATAATACTAAGGGGCTGGGGAGATGGCTCAGTGATTAAGGCACTTGACTGCAAAGCCTAATGACCTGGGTTTGATTCCCCAGTAGCCACGTAAAGCCAGATGCACAAAATGGTACATGCATCTGAAGTTTATTTGCACTAGCTAGAGGCCCCAGTGTGCCCATTCATATTCATATTCTCTCATAAATTAAAAAAAATATTTAGGGCTGGAGAGATGGCTTAGCGGTTAAGGCGCCTGCCTCCTAAGCCTAAGAACGCTGGTCCCAATCTCCAGTGGTTCCAATCTCCAGGTCCCACATTTAGCCAGATGCAGTGACGCAAGGGCGCAATGCCGCACTTGACCACAAGGGGGCACACGCATCTTGATTTCGCTCGCAGCAGCTGAGAGGCTGCTGGCAAGCCCATCTCTGTCTTCCTCTCCCTCTCTGTCTCTGTCTCTCTCCAAAAAAAAAAAAAAAAAAAAAAAAAAAAAAAACACCCAAGGTTAGTGGGAAATGAAGTACCTTTCTTAAAGTGTGCTAGACCTGTTTCTCAAACTTCAATGTAAAAGCGGGCAGAGAAGATGGCCAGTCCTAAAGAAATTGAGAGCCATTTCCTTCCTTTCGGCTTTTTGCTCTGAGCAGCCTTTTGCTGCTCAGAGACTAGAGTGAAGAAAGAGTAGAGGGTCAGGCTGGAGAGATGGCTTAATTAAGGCGCTTGCCTGTGAAGCCTAAGGACCCATGTTTGACTCTCCAGATCCCACATAAGCCAGACACACAAAGGTGAGGCAAGCACAGGGTTGCACGTGCCCACTAGGTGGCTCAAGCGTCTGGAGTTCAAGTTCTCTACGTCTGTAAAATAAAATTAAATAAATAAAGAGTAGAATGTCCAGGACTCCACTGATGAGCTAGTGGACCCCAGTCCTTTTCTCCACTCTAGCTGAACAGGAATGGAGAGAGGAAGAAGCACAAGAGGTGCACATGAGGCCAGTGTGAAAGGACCTGCAGTGCTGGATTTGGTTCCCTAAATGTCGTTTCATCCGATCATTGTCAGTTCTCGGGGAGGCTTGTGAATATTCCTCTAATCCATTGCATCTTTCCCTTTACCACCACAGCCCAAGTCATCCCAGGTTCACTTGGGTTCCTGCAAGTGTCAACAGACCTGCATACCTGGCCTTGATGGCCTCCAGCCCTTGCTCTGGACAGCAACATTGTGAAGAGCCCTTCAGGAGCTTCCCAGGCCTATCTGGATGAACATGACACTGCCTTTCCTGGCCTGCATAGTCATTGCCTGGTCAGGGGATGCAGGGGGAGTTCCGTTGCAGGGAGCTTATACGCGACAGTGCAGAGAGACCTTACAAATCCATGAAAAGAGCCGTGCCAGGGAGTTTGAAGCATTGCCGTAATAGTGGTGTGATTTTCAAAATGGGAGGTAGCTAGTGAGTGAATTCTGAAAACAACAGAACTCTGGAATGTTCGTTATTACTCTTGACAGGTAGGCCTGGCAAGTCTTACCATTAACTTCCATGGAAAATTTAGCCTCCAACACATTAAAGACCTTGGGCAAGGTCATAGTAGAAAGAAAGAACCAGGGCTTCCCTTCCAACCTGACGTCTCTCCTCTGTACTTTCGACGGCCTGCCAATGGGGACTCCATACATGACATTTAAGCAAGTGCTGAGTGCCAGTTACTTTTTGCTGTCACTGTCCCGAAGAACTGCCACCGTCTTCATAAAGCAAACAGGACCCAGCTTAGCAGGCTTCTTTCTCTATCACATGCTTCCTTCAGGTCTTTGCCCAGTGCCATGTGCCAGGTGGCTAATACCGGGATAATGACTTCCTTGTTGCCAGGCAAACCCCCAGAGTCAATAAATGTCTTAGATCCTGGATGGGAAACCTGCTCTACAGGAGTCTGGGACACCTGACAGCAGAACAATGGGGGGCTCCCCCTTCTCAGCCAGGGACCAGAGCAGAATTTTGGTTTCCTGGAGTCTCATCTCTACATCTGGGGCTCAGGAGCTCCCAAGTTGTATGGGAGCTACTTGGGTTTGAATTTCCTGAGTGTCCTTTCAGCTTCCACAAATGCCCAGAAGCCCTTCTGACTGACTTTCTTCTTGGGTTTAAGGCTTGCTAAACATATATTTCAAAGTCTAGAAAGGAGGCCAGGTCCGGTGGCATATGCCTGTAATCCCAGCATTCAGGAAGGAGGCTGCGACAAGAGGACTGCTGAGAGTTTGAGGCCAGCAACCTGAGCTGCATAATGAGTTTCAGGCCATTCTGGACTAGACAGTATGATCCTGTCTCAAAACCATAAACAAGGGGCTTAGAGAGATGGCTTAGCCATTAAAGGTACATGCTTGCAAAGTCTGATGGCCAAGGTTTGATTCCCCAGTACCCACATAAAGCCAAATACAAAGTGTTACATATATCTGGAGTTTATTTGCAGTGGCAAGAGGTCCTGGCATGACAATATATTCTCATGTTCTTTCCCCCTGTCTCTCTCAAATAAAATCCATGAAAGAAAATTTCTTTTTCAGTCTTCTCTCTTCTCTTGCATCATCAAGGCTGCATTATGTAGAAGAGAGAGAGAGCCTGGCATAGGGCCCAGAGCCGGGTTTAAATCCTGACTTCACCCTCAGGGTCAGCAAATCATTTTGAATGTGTGGAGAATTTCTATAATTTTTATTTTTTGGTTTTTCGAGGTAGGGTCTCACTCTGGCCCAGGCTGACCTGGAGTTCACTATGTAGTCTCAGGGTGGCCTCAAACTCATGGTGATCCTCCAACTCTGCCTCCCAAGTGCTGAGATTAAAGGCACGCCACCATGCCCGGCATAAATATTTTATTTTTTATTTATTTTATTAATTTGAGAAAGAGAGAGAGGCAGATAGAGACACCATCTGGAACCTCTGCTGGGGCTAGAATCATCGGAATGCCAATTCACTCATGAGACTGGTGGTTGATGTTGGCTGTTGCCTGGAACATTCACACTTGTGTGTCCTCACGTACTCTGGACTTCCTTACAATAACAATATGGTGTTTGAATCCCGAGGGTATGGGCAAATGGATTTCTTACTGCCTTTATGACTTAGTCTCTGAAGTCAAGTAGTGTTACTTCCTCCATTTCTAATTCAGTGAGACACTTACAAAGGCCCACTCAGGCTCAATGAGAGCAAATATAGACCATTCTCCCATCTCCTTCCAAAGGAATCTCGACTTCCTATTTTCTGAAGAGCATAAGAAATAGGATCTACTATCACAGCCACCTTTGGAAAATAAAATTTGCCTAATAAGGCTGGAGAGATGGCTTAGCGGTTCAGGCGCTTGCCTGGGAAGCCTAGGGATCCAGGTTCTATTCCCCAGGACCCATGTAAACCAGATGCACACGGTGGCACATGCGTCTGGAATTCGTTTGCAGTGGTAGCAGGCCCTGGCATACCCATTCTCATTCTCTCTTTCTGTCTCTCTCTCAAATAAATGAAATATTTATTTTAAAAAAAGTTTGCCTCATGTTATTTGTCTTTCTTGTTCATTTCCCCTCAGATTTTAAGATAACTTGTGCTTATTGTAAGAAGAAAGTCCAATAAAAAAATGCCAGATTTATACATCAAAATAGGTTTCCTTTTCCACTTTACTATCTTAATTCCTCTCCCTAGAAACACTAACATTGGTATTATTTTTGTGGACAAAATATATCTATGTAAATGCATGAATGCATAAACACAGCCGACACAGTCTACAACTTGCTGCTTTTCAACGTTAAATGATAAACAGAGCTCTGTATTAGTACTTAGAAAGCCACCTAATTTCCAATGTTGGCTGTCCTCATGTGACTCCATTACAACTTAATCAACTTTTTGCACACACACACACACACACACACACACACACACACACACACACACAATTTATTTGCAAGGAGAGAGCAATAGCGACAGCGAACACCAGGGCCTCGTGGCGCTGCAAACAAACTCCAGATTCACGTGCCATTCTGTACATCTGGCTTTACGTGGGTACTGGGAAAGAGAACCCAGTTCTTTAGATGGCTTTGCAAGCGTCTTAGCTGCTGAGACATCTCTCCAACCCTGGTAATATATAAATAATGCAATAAACATATTTTACTAAGTCGTATAGGGTATTATCTTTTTTTTTTTGTCTGCGAAGCCTAAGGATCCAGGTTCAATTCCCCAGGAGCCACGTGAGCCAGATGCACAGGATGGTGCAAGCGTCTGGAGTACCTCTGCAGTGGCTGGAGGCCCTGGTGCGCCCATTCTATCTGCCTCTTTCTTTCCTTCTCTCCAGTAAATAAATACAATATTAAAAAAAAAAAAAAAAAAAGATGCTCGGGCACCTTCCTGGGCTGCATCTCTTTTTCCCCCCGGGGTGCAGCGGGGAGGGGCCTCCGGCCAGGGCAGCCACGTGGCGGGGAGGGGCCAGCACCTGGAGCCCGGCGTCCCCCGGAGCAGGTGAGGTGAAGGAGCGGGCATGGGGGTTGGTGAGTGGGAAGACGGTAGTCTCCGGGCAGCGCCGGCGCGCACGGTGGTCAGCATCTCCCCACACCGCGTTCGTGCGCACGGCTCCGGGGAGGGCCGGGGCGCGGGCCGCCGCCTGGGAAGGGTGAGCGTGTCCCCGTGCTGCGCTGAGCTGCGCTCACGGTCTGCGGGAGGGTCCCCGGAGGACGCGCTTGCAGCTTCTCTCGGGCCAAGCAGGGTCCTGCCACCTGTCCCCCGACCCCTTTATAAGGAATGCTCCTCAGTTTCGCCACACCATTCCATGACCACTGTTCCTGGTCCAACTTTTCACCTTCCATCTCTTTCGTCCTTCTTCCAACATGTGTGTCCAGTCTCTAGAGACAAGGACCTTGCTTGGCTCAAGGTAAAGCCAGAAAAGACATTTTGTTTTTATTTATTTATTTTCAAAATATTTTACTTGTTTATTTGAGAAAGAGAAAGAGGTTTTGGGAGCCTTGATGAGGGCCCCTTTGAAAGTGGGAGGACGGGGAGGAGGACAATGGAACCAATACTATGAATGTAAAATCAGAATAATATAAATAAAAAATATATATATTTATTTAAAAAAAAAGAAAGAGGCAGAAAGAGAGAGAGAGAGAGAGAGAGAGTGAGAGAGAGTGGGGTTGGGGGAGATGGGCGCGTCAGGGCCTCCAGCAATTGCAAAGGAACTCCAGACACGTGCACCCCCTTGTGCATCTGGCCTATGTGGGTCCTGGAGAATCAAACTGGGATCCTTTGTCTTTGCAGGCAAACGCCTTAGCCACTAAGCCACCTCTCCAGCTTATTTATTATTTATTTTAAGGATAGACATCTTTTTCCCACCACCTGCCACATTCTGGCCTGCCTGCCCTGGGCTTTCAAGACATCCCTCCTAAAATTCCTTCTGCTATGTTTAAGGCCCCACTCACCATCTGACGCCCTTTCAAGTGAGTCCATGATGGCCTTGCTGTGGACGAAGGGTTCCCAAGGCACATAGGGACCCAGAAGGAATATAGAACTGTGTACTTAAAAGTCCTGGGCAGCCGAGTATGACCCACATGTATTGTAGGAGCTGGTGGGGAGGGGGGCGGATTGTGGCTTTTAGGACAGCAGGATTTCAATGCAGGTGGGGTCTGCATGAAGGGATTTATGTGCATAGCAGAGGCCACAGGGCAGGAGTCTCCAGTAAAACAAAGACAGTAAGAAACAAGGGAAGGGGCTGGAGTGAGATGGCTTATCAGTTAAGGCGCTTGCCTGCGAAGCCTAGTTTCGATTCTCCAGTACCTAGAAAGCCAGATGCACAAGGCATGCGTCTGGCGTTTGCAGTGGCTGGAGGCCCTGGCTTGCCTATTTTCATATTCTCCCTCCTTCCCTTCCTCCCTCCCCGTCCAAATAAATAAATAAAAACTTAAAAAAGACTATAACCTGTGTAAAACTATATAAGTTTAATAAAAGGGCTGGAGAGATAGCTTAGTAGTTAAGGTGCTTATCTGCAAAGCCAAAGGACCCAGATTCAATACCCTAGGATCCACGTAAGCCACATGCACAAGGTGGCACACGCATCTGGAGTTCGTTTGCAGTGGCTGGAGGCCCTGGTGTGCCCATTCTCAGGCTCTCTATCAAATAAATAAATAAATAAATAAATAAATAAATAAATAAATAAATAAAAAAATATTACTAAAAAAAAGAGAGAAGAAACAAGGAGAAGGAAGAGCTCAATTGAACAAGGCTGTTGTTTACTTTCCAGAGGGGTCTCCCCACTCAGAGAACTAGGACCCCACTTCCTGGAGAATGACCCAGAGTTCACGGGAACTCTTCCACGAGGCAGCCCAGCAGGTAGGTGGGGAAGTGTGGGGGTTGTGACGGAACTGGCAGAGGTCTGTGAACCAATGTCACCAGTCACGGAGCAGACCCTGAACACAACAGTGCACTTTATTTAAAGCAATTATCTCAGAAGGTTATTAGGCATTCCAGCTTAACTGAGAAAATATTATACAACCCTCAACCATTTACGTGCAGAAAATCTTTGGCTGTTATTTGTAATGGATTTTAAATCTTGCTCCTCATCCCATAATGGTCAGTGTCCATTAGTAGAGACTCAGATGATATGAACTCCTCAATGTTGAATCAGACCAGGTGTGAAGATAAACTTATTTCTGGAAAAACTCATGCTGCAGAAGTCAGATGGATTTATGGTCTCTGGTGTCTGCTGGATTTTTGTGTTTTCTTTAAGTCTCTGTTGGTTCTTTTCTTTCTTTCTTTTTTAGTATTTTTATTTATTTGCAAGCAGAGAACCTGACACGGAGAGAGAAAATGAATGAGTGCCATTGCAAACAAACTCCGGATGTATGTGATACTTTGTGCATCTGGCTTTACGTGGGTACTGGGGAATCAAACCCTTGTTGGGCTTTGCATGCAAGTGCCTTAACTGCTGAGCCATCTCTCCCACCCTTTGTTAGTTCTTACAGTAAATATCAACCTGTGGTAGGTCATGGAATTGAAGTGACTCTTTCCAGAAGTAGTTGCTCCCTTAAGAAATGAAAGACCAGGCCTGGAAAGATAGATAGGTGGTTAAAGGCATTTTCTTGTAAAGCCTATTGGCCCAGGTTTGATTCCCCAGTACCCATGTAAACCCAGATGCACAAAGTGGCACATGCATCTGGAGTTTGTTTGCAATGTCAGGAGGCCCTGGAGCACCCATATACTAATCTTCCTCTTTTTCCTTCTCTTCCTCCTACTCTTCTTTCTCCTCTTCTCTCTCTCTCTCTCTCCTTGCAAATACTAAATAAACATTTAAAAAAAAATAATGATGTGCTGGAGAGATTGCTTAGTGGTTGAGGCTCTTGCCTGCAAAGCCTAAGGACCCACGTTTGACTCTCCAGATCCCATGTAAGCCAGGCTCACAAAAGTGAGGCAAGTGCAAAGTTGCATATGTCCACTAGGTGGCGCAAGCATCTAGGGTTTGACTTCAGTGGCTGAGGCCCTGGCTGGCCAATTCTTCTCTCTCTCTCTCTGTTTCTTTCTCTCTCTCTAAAATAAAATTAAAAAAATAATGAACATCCTGAGACTACATAGTCAATTCCAGGTTAGCCTGGGGTAGAGCAAGACCCTACCTTGGAAATCCAAAATAATAATAATAATAATCAGAAGAAGAAGAAACCATACTTGGGTATTTGTCAAATCTTTGCCATCCATGATCACTCAACTTTAAGTTTTCACTGGTCTTTGGGTTTCTTTAATGCTTTGTAGACAGGGACCAAATGCCTTCCCTTCCCAGCATTATAATACAGGGAATAAACCCTCTAGAAAGGGAAAGAACCAAGTCCAAGATTCTCATAATCACAGGAGAATGGAGTCCAGTGGTGTCAGGAGCCAAAGGGCCGGGCATCAAGCGGGAATCCAGACTGACTGGTGAGCTCTTTTGCATATGCACAGCTACATGTGAAAAAAATGCTGCCCTTTGACTGGCAGGCAGTAAGTGTTCAGTAAAACATACTGTTCCCCCTAGCCCATCAGGCAGGGTTTGTTCCTGTACTCTTCACATTTCGCCCTAGAAGCAGTCAAGATGCTTAGGAATGAGTAACTGGAAACTTAAAATTGCTCCTCAAAAGTACTTTGTGGGGCTGGAGAGATGGCTTAGTGGTTAAGGCATTTGCCTGCAAAGCCAAAGGATCCTGGTTCAACTCTCCAGGACCCATGTAAGCCAGATGCACAAGGGGGCACATATGTTTGGAGCTCGTTTGCAGTGGCTGGAGGCTGTGGCACACCCATTCTCTCCCTCTCTCTCCCTCTCTCTCTACCTCTTTCTCTCAAATAAATAAACAAATAATATGTATGTATGTATGTATGTATGTATGTATGTATGTATGTATATGTATATAATTTTAAAAGTACTTTGTCACAGGCTCAGGGTGTAGCTCAGAAGTAAGGTGCTTGTCCAGCATGTACAATACATCCCACCACTGTCAAGAAACCAAACCAAATTAAAAAAAGATTATTGGAGCTGGAGAGATGGCTTAGCAATTAAGGCGCTCACCTGCAAAGCCTAAGGACCCAGGTTCAATTCCCTTCTACCCACATGTTGCAGTCAGGTTCGCATTGCTAGCAGAAAACACCCGACCAAGAGCAGCTTGTGGAGAAAAAAAAAAGGTTTATGTTGGCTTACAGACTCAAGCGGAAGTTCCATGATGGCAGGGGAAAACGATGGCATGAGCAGAGGGTGGACATCACCTCCTGGCCAACATCAGGTGGACAACAGCAACAGGAGAGTGTGCCAAACACTGGCAAGGGGAAACTGGCTATAACACCCATAAGCATGCCCCCAACAATACACTGCCTTCAGGAGGCATTAATTCTCAAATCTCCATCAGCTGGGAACCTAGCATTCAGAACACCTAAGTTTATGGGAGACCCCTGAATCAAATCACCATACCCTGTAAGCAAGCACAAAGTGGCACACACATCTGAAGTTTGATTGCACTGGGTAGAGGCCCTGGTGTGCCCATTCTCTCTCTTTCTCTCTCTCTGTCAAAGGAATAAGCCAAGTATTAAAAAAAAAAAAAAACTTTAAAAAGGGTAAAAGGCCAAAGCCATGTTTGTGATGTGGACTTTGGTCAAGTTCATCTGTCAGGGTCTTATATGGACGTCTTCCTTTTGACCAGGCTTTTGCATGCTTCCCATGTGTCTCCTTCCCTTGCTCCCTTCCTTCCTTTTTCTTTTCTTTTCTTTTCTTTTTAAATAATATTTTATTTTGGGACTGGAGAGATGGCGTAGTAGTTAAGATGTTTGCCTGGGAAGCCTAAGGACCTAGGTTCGAATCCCCAGGACCCATGTAAGCCAGATGCACAAGGTAGCGCATGTGTCAGGACTTTGTTTGCATGGCTGGAGGCCCTGGCACGCCCATTCTCTTTCTCTCTCTAATATAAGTAAATAAAATATTTTAAAAGTATTTATTTATTTATTTATGAGAGAGAGAATGGACATGCCAGGGCCCCTAGCAACAGCAGACGAACTCCAGATGCATGTGCCACCATGTGCATCTGGCTTATGTGGGATCTGGAGAATCAAACTTGGGTCCTTAGCCTTCATAGGCAAGCGCCTTAACCACTAAGCCATTCCACCAGCACTCTTTTTTTTTCCTTCTCAAAGTAGTGTCTTAGTGTAGCCCAGGCTAATCTAGAACTCACTCTGTAGCCCCAGGCTGGACTCCAACTCATTGTGATCCTCTTACCTCAGCCTTCTGAGTAACGGGATTAAAGGCATGCGCCACCACACACAACTCCATGTATTTTCTTTGGGTAGTAAAATTCAATGTGATCTGAGTTTGGAAGCTCACGCCTTCAATCCCAACACTTTGAGGTGAGGCAGGACAATTTTGAGTTCAGGGTCAGCCTGGCTATATAGCAACACCTATCTCAAAAAAGACTGTGGAAAAAAAAAAAGACTGTGTGAGGGCTGGAGAGATGGTTCAGTGGTTAAAGGAGCTTGTCTGAAAAGCCTGATGGCTGCTAGGTGTGGTGGTGCGCGCCTTTAATCCCAGCACTTGGGAGGTCTAGGTAGGAGGATTGCTATGAGTTTGAGGCCATCCTGAGACTACAGAGTGAATTCCAGGTTAGCCGGGGTTAGAACAAGGCTCTACCTTAAAAAACAGAAAGGAAAAAAAAAAGAAAGAAAAGAAAGCCCTGATTGACAGGGTTGGACTCCCGAGTACCCACATGAAACCACATGCACAAAGTGACATGTGTCTGGAGTTTGTTTGCAGTGGCAGGAGGCAGCCCTGGTGTGCCCATTCTCACTCACTCTGTCTGTTTCTTTCTGTCTTTCACAAATAAATAAATAAATTATATATATATATTTTTGGTTTTGCAAGGTAGGGTCTCACTCTGGTCCAGGCTGACTTGGAATTAACTATGTAGTCTCAGGGTAGCCTCGAACTCTTGGCGATCCTCCTACCTCTGCTTCCCGAGTGCTGGGATTAAAGGCGTGCGCCACCATACCCGACTATAAATAATATTTTTAAAGGGCTGGAGAAATGGCTTAGTGGTTAAAGCACTGCCTGTGAAGCCTAAGGACCCAGGTTCAATTCCCCAGGACCCACGTAAGCCAGATGCACAAAGCAGTGCATGCTTCTGGAGTTCATTTGCACTGGCTGGAAGTCCTGCTGTGCTCATTCTCTCTCTCTCTCTCTCTCTCTCTCTCTCAACCCCTACTTGTCTGCCACTTTCTCTCTCAAATACATTTTTTAAAAGATTAAAAAAAATTTTAAACACACCGGGTATGATGATGCACACCTTTAATCCCAGCACTCAGGAGGCAGAGGTAGGAGGATTGCCATGAATTCGAGGCCACCCTGAGACTACATAGTGAATACCAGGTCAGCCTGGACCAGAGTGAACCCCCTCCCTCCAAAAAAAAAAAAGAACGAAAGAAAAAGTACAAAAGGAGGCTCAAACTCAGATATCTACACCTATACGAAATCATTAGGAAGCACACTTACAGAGAACATTTTCAGCATGAGGCAGCACCGTTCCACGGCCAAGGCCAGAGAAAAATCCTTCAATGATGCCGTCCCCCTGGGTGCAAATACCCAAGAACAGCGTAGTATTCACTGCAAGCGATTTCGTTGAAGACCATGAACATATATGCTACCAGGTCACTGCCATGATCGGTCACACAAATGTGGTGCTTCCCTGATCCAAACCCTTGATGCTGATTGCTCCCAAACCTCAAGAGAAAAAGGGCATGGGACTCCCACCAAGAACTGGCTCACTCACTTCTGGAAATGTCCCATCTTTGCCATCATAGCAGATGGTGAACCGATTGTCAATACCAAAGCCTAACTTAAATTCCACGGGAGTCAACATGATGTCTAATGTTCACATATGCAGCAGAACAATTATGGGGTCAAATCTGTGGGCCAGGGCTATGATGCTGGTCAATCCATGAGACTGGGACTAGGTGGCATTGCACCAGTTTCCATCCCTCAGCAATTCCAGTCTGTAAAACAGCTACTTCTAAGTGGGAATGGAAGGTCTTATGGGCTCAGGGACAGAACAGAGGTCCCAGCACCAGCCAGATACTCTCTGCAGGCTGCTAATGCCTCTTGTCTGGTCAGGCCAGCTGAAGTCTCCTACTCTGTCCCAGTCACAGGCATCTAGAGTATTAGGTCAGTCTAGTTCTAAACCTACAGCAGCTGCCACAGGCCCTCCTCCAGCCAACACTTCTGCAACACAAAAGTTGGAAAATATGTACAATCTGTAATGAGCTTTTCCCTGAAAATGTTTTATTTATTTATTTGACAGAGAAAGAGGGAGAGAGAGACAGAAGGGGCACACCAGGGCCTCCAGCCACTGCAAATGGACTCTGGATGCATGCATCCCCTTGTGCATCTGGCTTACATTCTGGGAATAACACAGTCCTTTACTTTGCAAAATGCCTCTAAGCCATTCCTCCAGTCCCTGAAAATGTTTATAGTGTACACTGCTCAACCATAGCTGAAAAAGTCATGGTCTGTCTTGTCCATTATGAAAATACACAGCTTCAACTTTCAATGCAATCATTACTTGTCCACAGATACTTTGCTCGACCATGTGATAATTCATGGTCTGTCTTGTCCATGTTGCCGTTCAACTTTCAATGATGTGGAAAAGATGGCTGCACACATGCAAATTCACAATGATGAAGAGATGGGACCTAACCCGATTTAACATTTTAACAGGGCAGTCACACCAACATCCATCTCCTGGTAACAACACACAGTCTGAGGGATGCCCAGCTGAGTCTGTTGCTTACCATGCCCAAAATAACCCTCCAGTTCCTCCAAAGCCACAGCCAAAAGTCCAGGAAAAGACAGATGTTCCTGTCAAAAGTTCACCTCAAGCTGCAGTCAGGCATGGTGGTGGGAAGACCCTTTAATCCCAGCACTTTGGGAGGCAGAGGTGAAGGGACCCATCTCCGATGAGTTCAAGGCCACCCTGAGACTACATAGTTAATTCCAGGTCAGCCTGGGTCAGAGTGAGAAAAACTCACCTACAAAAAAATCCATTTTCACCTGTATACCTGCAACATGCCCTCTAAGAAAGATGCTGGGAGACCATCTAAGAAAGATGCTGGGAGACCCTCTAAGAAAGATGCTGGGAGACCCTCAACTGCACCTGCTGGGAAGACCCTCTAAGAAAGATGCTGGGAGACCCTCTAAGAAAGATGCTGGGAGACCCTCTAAGAAAGATGCTGGGAGACCTGAAGAAAGATGCTGGGAGACCCTCTAAGAAAGATGCTGAAGAGACCTTCTAATTTTATGCTGGGAGACCCTCTAAGAAAGATGCTGGATGACCCTCTAAGAAAGATGCAGGGAAGACCTCTAAGAAAAAGTATTTCAACAAGGAGACCTTCTAAGAAAGATGCTGGGGAGACCCTCTAAGAAAGATGCTGGGAGACCTTCTAAGAAAGATGCTGGGGAGACCCTCTAAGAAAGATGCTGGGGAGACCCTCTAAGAAAGATGCTGGGAAGACCCTCTAAGAAAGATGCTGGGAGACCCTCTAAGAAAGATGCTGGGAGACCTTCTAAGAAAGATGCTGGGAGACCCTCTAAGAAAGATGCTGGGGAGACCCTCTAAGAAAGATGCTGGGAGACCCTCTAAGAAAGATGCTGGGAGACCCTCTAAGAAAGATGCTGGGAAGACCCTCTAAGAAAGATGCTGGGAAGACCCTCTAAGAAAGATGCTGGGAAGACCCTCTAAGAAAGATGCTGGGAAGACCCTCTAAGAAAGATGCTGGGAGACCCTCTAAGAAAGATGCTGAGACCTGCAAGAAAGATGCAGAGGAGACCCAGACTAAAAAAGATGCTGGTTCACCCTCTAAGAAAGATGCTGGGAGACCAACTAAGAAAGATGCTGGGATGACCTCTAAGAAAGATGCTGTAGACCAAGAAGATGTTGTTGAACCCTGGAAGAAAGATGCTGGGAAGACCCTCTAAGAAAGATGCTGGGCCTGGCTCCCAAATGGGTGGGAGACCTTAAGAAAGATGCTGGGAGACCCTCTAAGAAAGATGCTGGGAGACCCTCTAAGAAAGATGCTGGGAGACCCTCTAAGAAAGATGCTGGGGAGACCCTCTAAGAAAGATGCTGGGGAGACCCTCTAAGAAAGAGCTGAAATGGAAGAATAGTTCTAAGAAAGAAGCTTTTGGTCTAACCTCTAAGAAAGATGCTGGGAAAACCATCTAAGAAAGATGCTGGGAGACCCCTAAGAAAGATGCTGAATAGACCCTTGAAGAAAGATGGGGAGACCCTTTGAAGAAAGATGCTGGGGAGACCTTCTAAGAAAGATGCATGGCAGACCCTCTAAGAAAGATGAAACTGAGCAGTCAGCAGGCCTGAGTGCCTGGCTCCATGGCCAGAGCCTGGAGCTTTCCTTCCAGTCTGACTGCAAAGCTGTCCTATCCCACCAAGAGAGAGATTGAGAAGTTGGCAGGCAGTCTATGGTTGTGGAAGAGTGACACATTGCTTCACATTTCAGTAATAAAAGGAAGAAGTTTGTTTGTGATTGCGAAAAGTACAAGCCTGGTGAGCTGCCAGGATTTAACATGGAAGGATTAAAAGAAAAGTCGAGCATGGATGGATGGATTTTGAGGCTGAGTGGCTATTTGAAAATCATGATGAGGGGCTGGAGAGATGGTTTAGCTATTTTTTAATCTTTATTTTAGAGAGAGTGAGAGACAGAAAAGTGTGTGAGAAATTACATGGTAGCACCCCAGGTCCTCAGCCACTGAATGTGAATTCCTGACACTTGGAAGATCACCTTTTGGGCATGTACTCATTCTGAATAGCTGAAATGTATATTTGTACAGTCTTTTAGGATCTGGAGAGTCGAACATGGTTCCTTAGGCTTCGAAGGCATATCTCCAGTCCTGTTCCTTTCTTTAGTGTTGCCCTTGCTGGGTCATAAATGCTGTATCTAGTTTACCCAGCAGAAGCTTGACCCTGTGCTAGTATGGACCTTTGGACAGACTTAGTTTTTGTGCATCACTTGTACAATCCTGCAACAGAGGCCAGCCACGCAAGATATGTATCTGGATCCTCTTGTATTATAGAGGTTTTTTTTTGTTCTGAACATCCTTGACATTACCACTGTCAAAAACAAAACTGGTATTTCAGAGGTTTCTGAAATCTTTTAAGCTAAAAATCACATGCAAGAATTCATTTTGGGCCGGGCGTGGTGGCGCACACACCTTTAATCCCAGCACTCGGGAGGCAGAGGTAGAAGGATCGCTGAGAGTTCGAGGCCACCCTGAGACTACATAGTTAATTCCAGGTCAGCCTGGACCAGAGTGAGACCCTACCTTGCAAAACCAAAAAAAATTCATTTTGCAGCAACTACTTTTGACACCTTTTAGATCTGTATGAGAGTTGTGTTGAAGCAGCGAGCACAGGGGAGTGCTGCATTTGGCTATTTAGTTTTATCTTTAGTTGAGTACCTTCCTGGTGCATTCATTTATACCATCTAATATATGAAACACATTGTAGTATGTATAATTTGGTGATCTTTATTTCCCTTTGTCTTCATTTTAAGCATCTAAATAAATTGCTGTATTGTGAAAAAAAATTTTTTTCCAGTTTGGCAACATGTCCTATAGGGTCCTGACACATTTCCCGTGGGATTTCTTTTTGTTTGTTTGTTTGTTTTTATTTTTCAAGGTAGGGTCTCACTCTAGCCCAGGCTGACCTGGAATTCACTATGTTGTCTCAGGGTGGCCTTGAACTCACAGAAATCCTCCTAATGAAACTTTTTTTTTCTAATGAAACTTTTGTCTTAAGATTTTAATGAATATTATATCATCCAAACAAGTAGCTTCATGAATATTTAGTAAATCCAAAAATAACATTTTATAGGTTTGAAGAAGTTAAGATTACTTAAGCTTATTGAATATGTACTTATAAGGTCTTTTGATATATCATTAAAACATTCACATTTACACTTTAAGTTGACATACAAAAATATATTAAAAGAAAAATTAAGAATGCAAAGTTTAAGTGGCCACATATATACCTTGTGATTTTACATTGTTATACTCTGTTATTTTTTTTTTCACAAGACAACATACAGAAACAAACATGAAAGCACCATGTATACACATGACATAATTACATAAATCCTAGGTGCCCCTTAAGAAAATTAAGTTGAGGGCTGGAGAGATGGCTTAGCAGTTAAGGCATTTGTCTGTGAAGCCTAAGGACCCAAGTTTGACTCCCCATTAACCACATAAGCCAGATGCATAGTGGTACATGCATCTGGAGTTCGTTTGCGTGGTTGGAGGCCCTGGCACACCTAATCTCTCCCTTTCTGTCTGCCTCTTTCTCGCTCTCTCAAATAAATAAAATAACATAAAAGAAAATAAAGTTAAAATTAAAAATTAAATAAATAACAAAAAAGAAAATTAGGTTGAGACTTTATATTTTTTGAGATGTAAAATTCAATAATATGAAAAAATCACCAACCAAGTTACTTAGGTAGCTCTACAGCAGATAATTTTCCATTTGATTGAGAGCTAAACAGCAGGGGGAGAAGTCCTTACAGATGGAAATATCATTTTAAACATTTTAGGTCAAGGCTTTAATTTTTTTATTCAGTTTATACATTTTGCCCTTGAACACTAGGGAAACTCTTTCAGATATCTAGTGAGAATCCAGATTTAAAGACATCACACACATGAAAAAAAGCCAGGCATGGTGGCGCACACCTTTAATCCCAGCATTTAGGAGGCCAAGTCTGAGGCCACCTTGAAACTACATAATGAACTCCAGGTCAGCCTCGGCTAGAGCAAGACCCTCCCTAAAGAGACTTATCAGAGCCGGGCGTGGTGGCACACTCCTTTAATCCCAGCACTTGGGAGGCTGAGGTAGTAGGATCACTGTGAGTTGGAGGCCACCCTGAGACTACATAGTCAATTCCAGGTCAGCCTGGCTTAGAGCAAGACCCTGCCTTAAAAAAAAAAACAAAAAAACAAAAAAACCCAACTTATTAGGAAGGGAAAGGTTAGAAGAAAGTCATTTTTTAAATATTTTAATCCAGAATGTACTGCTTTAAGAGTAGCTCTCCCATGGTGTTTCCAGTTGCTCTCTTGAGGGAAGGAGAGTGGTTAGAATGTCTGGAGAATCAGCCTGTACATGACATCCCACCAGAAAAGCCATGCACTGTAGAAAGAGGTAAACAAAAGCATGCAACACATGTTTGAAGGACAAAGAGAGAGAGTGCTGTTTGCTGTGGCACAGTGAAAGAGGGCAAGGTTACCTCCTCCTTGGGCCCAGGCAAGGTAGGTGGTCCTGGCCAATAGTAATTTTAATGGGAAGAAGGGAAGGTTGTTTCTCTAGGAGGAGGATCTGGGTCTGTGAGCAGAACTGACAGAGAGGGATGACATTGGAGGTCTCCTTCTCATGAGCCCATCTCATACTCGGTCTCTGTCCGAGCCCGCGATGACAGATCCACTGTGCCATTGTCAGAAAATCAAACATTAGTATCAGCTACTGTCCGCAATGGCTTCAAGAGTTGTTCCTCTGAGACTTGAGCCCCTGAGGATTTTTTAAAAATGTCAGAAAGGGCTGGAGAGATGGCTTAGTGGCTAAAGCACCTGCCTGTGAAAGCCTAAGGACCCATGTTTGACTCTCCAGATCCCACATAAGCCGGATGCACAAAGGTGAGGCAAGCGCAAGGTCGCACATGCCCACTAGGTGGTGCAAGTGTCTGGAGTTCAATTGCAGTGGCTGAGGCCCTGGCATGCCAATTCTCTTCTCTCTCTCTCTCTCTAAAGTAAAAAAAAAAAATGTTGAAAACCCTTATATCTTCTTTCTGCTCTGTGGAAAATTATTCCTCCATGTTACCCTGACTGAATCAGTCCTGAGGATGAATAGAAATTTTGAGAGTAAGATCCTGGAAAGCAATCCTACATTCACCTGGCCAGTCCCTCGGCACCACTGTACAAGGACCAGCACGGGTGTCAGAGGCTTTGCTCTGCGCCACTTCACACTGATTGTGAGGAGGTTCTGCATTTGTGATTTGTGAAAGTCAGATGAACTAGTAATGTCCACACATGAAGCAGTCTCTTCTTCCTTTTCCTTTCCTTTCCCTTACGTATTTTTTTTTTTGAGAGGGAGAGAGAATTAGTGTACTAGGGCCCCAGCCACTGAAACCTAATTCCAGACACTTGTGCCCCCTAGTGGGCATGTGCAACCTTGTGCTTGCCTCACCTTTGTGTGTCTGGCTCATGTGGGATCTGGAGAGTCGAACATAGGTCCTTAGGCTTTGCAGGCAAGTACCTTAACCACTAAGCCATCTGTCCAGCCCCCCTCCCCCCCGCTTATGTATTTTTAACTAAAATTTTAAATTAACATAAAATACGTTCATTTTTATGGTGATAGTACAACAGTTCAACATATGTATACAATGAGGAATGATCATACAGGGGTAAATAACACTTTCATCTCCTCAAACACTGGTCAGTTTGGGGGCTGAGAACTTTTGAGCTCCTCTCTCTTCATCATTTTGGCATATGTGGTAACTCATTGTAGAATGTATTTTGATCATAGCCCCTCCCGTTGCAGTCTGTTGTCCTCACTCCTATGTCCCCCTCCCTCTGAAGCTCTTTCCTTTTTTCTTTTCAAATAGTTCCTCATCTACTTTGTTGTAGAATATTGGTGGGCCCAACATGGTGCAGGTCTTTGCAGGTAACAACAGTCTCTGTGAGGTGTTGAAGGCAAGAGCCGCTTCATGGCTGGAAGACCTCATTCCAGAGCACTTCTCCTAACCCTCTGGTTCTTACATTCTTTACAGCTTCTCTGCCAACAACATTCCCTGAGCCTCAGAGGAGGCGATAGAGTGTACACTCAAAGTCACTTACTCTCAATGCTAAGATGGGACGGTTTTTTAAAATCATTTTAGTTTACATATATATATATGTAGAGAGAGAGAGAGAGAGAATGGGCAGTCCAGGGCCTCTACCCACTGCAGATGAACTCCAGATGCATGCACCATGATGTGCATCTGGCTAACGTAGGACCTGGAGAATTGAACCTGGGTCCTTAGGCTTCACAGGCATGTGCCTTAACCACTAAGCCATCTCTCCAGCCCTGTTATTATTTTTGTTTGTTTGTTTGTTTTTGAGGTAGGGTCTCACTCTAGCCCAGGCTGACCTGGAATTCACTGTGTATTCTCAGGGTAGCCTCGAACTCATGGCAGTCCTCCTACCTCTGCCTCCCAAGTGCTGGGATTAAAGGCGTGCGCCACCACAAAGGAAGAGTTGGGTCTCCTGCTCTTCCTTTAGTTTCCTCCTTTTCCCTCCCATGGCCCTCTCTTGGCTGCTCCCCTGATGGTGGTGTGCTTTGTTTGCAGGGTGTCCTGGCCCCGTCTGAGCCCTGGTGGAAGATCCAGCTGTTCATGTGGGAGCCAGTGCTGTTTGGGACCTGGGATGGTGTGTTCACATCCTGCATGATCAACATTTTTGGGGTTGTCCTTTTCTTGAGGACCGGCTGGCTAGTGGTGAGTGATGAGCTGGTGGCCCTAGAGCCTCTGGTCGGGCCTGTTCCATGCAAATTTATCACACTTGGCATTCCGCAGTGTAGAGAACAGATTTCTGAAACACAGATGCACCTGAAGCAGGGAGTAAGCACAGTGCCTATCTGGCACTGCATTTGAGTATTTTTTGTTTTCTTGGAGAGAGTCAGAGAGAGAGAGAGAGAGAGAGAGAAAATGGGCATGCCAGCAGCCTCTCAGCCGCTGTGCGTGAATTCCAGACGTGTGCTTCCCCTTGTGAGCAAGTACGGCATTGCATCCTTGTGTCACTTTGCTTCTGGCTAAACATGGGACCTGGAGAAATGAACAGGCATTCTTAGGCTTCGCAGGCAGGCGCCTTAACCGCTAAGCCATCTTTCCAGCCATGCATTTTAGTATTTTAATTTAATTTAATTTAATTTAATTTAATTTAATTTAATTTAATTGAGATAGAGAGAGGAAGACAGAGAAAGAGGCAGATAGAGAGAAGGAGAATGGGTGCACCAGGGCCTCCAGCCGCTGCAAACAAACTCCAGATACATGTACCACTTTGTGCATCTGGCTTACGTGGGTCCTGGGGAATGGAACCAGGGTCCTTTGGCTTTTTGGTCAAATGCCTTAACCGCTAAGCCATCTCTCCAGCCCCGTACTGCATCTCCAATGAGAACCTGAGCCTCAGAGGTTCTGATGACAGCCTCACCGTGGGCTGTAACTCTGTGGGGTCAGTTCTCGTTGTAGATGGGACTAGAGACTGGGTAGACATGAGCTCACCATGATTTTGCCTCTGGCTTGTGACTCTTCTGTCCCCCCAGGTGTTTGTCTCATCACCTGGTGCTGTCCCAACAGACCAGTTCCTCACACACCTGGTTGCCTTCCTCCCCTGCTCCTGGCCCTGTGTGTGTCAGAGGCTCGGGTTCCTTATCTCTCGGAGACATGTTGCCTAGGATAGATACTCCTGTACCAGATGCCGGTGGCCAGGGTGTTGTCCTTTGCACAGAAACCCACCTGCCTGGGTGTGGCGGCGCACGCCTTTAATCCCAGCACTCGGGAGGCAGAGGTAGGAGGATCACTATGAGTTTGAGGCCACCCTGAGGAGACTACCTAGTGAGTTTCCAGAGTGAAACCCTACCTTGAAAAAACCAACCAACCAAACAAAAAAAAACAAAAAAAAAAGAAAGAAAGAAAGAAAGAAGAAAGAAAGAAAGAAAGAAAGAGAAAGAAAGAAGAAAGAAAGAAAGAAAGAAAAAGAAAGAAAAAAGAAACCCAAGAACCTCTATGCCTCGGATGCAAAAGCACCCTAAGGCCTTCTATGCAGTGGTGTGCCCTGATCGTGCTTCCCAGAACCTCACACGGCTCTTTCTCACACAGTGAGGCTCAAGTAGATCATACCAGCCAGGAATTAAATACTAGTGGGTACCTCTTGTGTGCCAGATTCATGGGCTGATGGGACTGCCCCTCCTGCGGTGGCAAATTCACATGGAGAGGTCTCAGAGAAGCATTCGGTCCCTCAGGAGTGGAATGCTGCTGTGGATGCTGTAGTCAGCGAGCTATCTAAGAAAGCTTCCTGGAGGAGGTGCAGTTGTCCTAGGCCTTGAAGGCTGGATTGGACAAGTGAAAAGGAGTCATTCAAGACTGTGTTAGCCAGCATTCTCCATAGAAACAGGGCCAATGTCGTGGGAGCTAAACACACACACACACACACACACACACACACACACACACACACTCACCAGGTATAGATCATCAAATACATCTCGAGCCGGAAGCTGGGAAGCATTTCTGTTGCAGTCTTGAGGCAAAATTCCCTTGTTGGCAAACCTCAGACTTTGTGCTCACGATTGGTCTTAACTGCCTGGACTAAGTACCTGCCTGTGCTGTGGAGGATGGTCTCCTTTGCTTCAAGCTAACTGATTACGTGTTAGTCACAGCTTAAAAATACCTTCACAAGATCACATGGTGGTGCACTTGGGAGGCTGATGCAGAAGGATGCTTGATGCCAGCCTAGAGTATATAGCAAAACCCTGTGTACAATAAGTGAAAGAGTGAGTGAGTGAGTGAGAAAATAAAAGTACTTTTACAGGAACATCCATGCCAGTGATTTGACAAAACCACAGTCCAGCCAAGTTGACATAAAATTAACCATCCCATGGATGCATTCCAGGGGATTAAAAAGCTCCACAGTAGTGTGATGTCATTATTTCCCTTTAAGAAGCTCTGGTGAGACCAGACCTGCCAAAGTTTTTTTTTTTTTTTTTGAGGCAGGGCCTCATTTTAGCCCAGGCTGACCTGGAATTCTCTATGTAGTCTCAGGATGGCCTCAAACTCATGGTGATCCTCCTACCTCTGCCTCCCAAGTGCTGGGTTTAAAGACGTCCACCACACCCGGCTATGCCTGGATTTTTTATTTATTTTATTTAATTTTTTATAATTTTTTGAGGCAAGCCAACAGACCGCCTTTTGGGTTTTCATTTTTTAAAATATATTTTATTTATTTATTTGAGAGAGAAAGAGGCAGAGAGAGAGAAAGGGAGAGAATGGGCATGCCAGCATCTCCAGCCATTGCAAATGACCTCCAGATGCTTGTGCCCCCTGGTACATCTGCCTAATGTGGGTCCTGGCGAATCAAACTGGGATCCTTTGGCTTTACAGGCAAACACCTTAACCACTAAGCCCTGGATTTTTAAATTTTAATTTAAAAAAATTGAGAGAGCGGGGGGGGGGCAGGATTTTTGTTTTCTTTCTTTCTTTCTTTCTTTTTTTTTTTTTTTTTTTTTTTGGTTTTTCGAGGTAGGGTTTTACTCTAGCTCAGGCTGACCTGGAATTCACTACGTAGTCTCAGGGTGGCCTCGAACTCCGGGCGATCCTCCTACCTCTTTAAAGACGTGAGCCACCTCACCCAGCTGGATTTTTAAAAAATTAATGTACAGTAAGCTTAGATCAAGATTGATGAAATCTCTTGTATCAATGTTAGGAATTCATGCCTTTCACAACCCTTCAAAATTTGTAGAGACCCCAGACTTAAAAAAAAACAACAAACCACGAAGCCTATGACTTGGGCTCCTTCTCTTGGCACAGTTTCAGGCTTCTGTGACCTTCCCTGTTTGTTCCCTTCCTGGGCCCGTTTTGCTGCCATCATCTCTCTGGCCTGTGCACAAGGGAGGCCCATCAATGTGCCTCCAAGGCAGTACAGGGCTGATCATTGGTATTCCTGGCTTGCTGGGCTCTCCTCCATACAGAGATGGTTCTGGAAAGTTAGAATAATGGGTGTGTGTTGATTCTTCTCCCTTTAGCCCTCTCGCTTTATTTATTGGATTTTATTTATTGGAAATGCTATTTAAAAGTATTACTTCTGGGTGGAGAGATGGCTCAGTGGTTAAAGGTATTTTCTTGCAAAGCCTGATGGCCCAGGTTCAATTCCCTAGTACCCACGTAAATCCAGATGCAGAAAGTAACACATGTGTCTGGAGTTTGTTTGCAGGGTCAGGAAGCCCTGGTGTGCCTATTCTCTCTTTCTCTCTCTCTCTTTGATTGCAAAGAATTAATCAATAAAATCCTTTAAAAAGTGTTAGTTCTGTCCCCAAAGGGAAAGACAAGTTGTATTATTTGTTCATTGCTACGTAAGAAATCGCTCCAGCACTTAGCCTCTTACAAAACACAAGAATGCAGTGGTTTGGGATCCAGGTGCCTGAGGCCCCTATAAGGCTACAACTGTCAGTCCAGGCTCCATGTGGGAGTGACTTACTTCCCAAGGGCAAGTAGCACTTGCAGGCCTTTGTCCCTGTCGTGTGAGCCTCTCTAACAAGTCCTACACCTACACCTTGAGGGGGTGATGTGGAAAGGGGAGAATGAACCTGCCTGAGTTGACAGCCGGGATATTTTTAGTATCTTAATTCCAGAAGTGACAACCCATCACTTCTGTAAGATTCTAGTCATTAAAAGTGAGACACTAGGGCTGGAGAGATGGGTTAGCAGTTAAGGCTCTTGCCTGCCAAGCCTAAGGATCCAGTTTCCATTCTCCAGGTCCCATGTAAGCCAGATGCACATAGTGGCGCATGCATCTGGAGTCGGTTTGCAATGGCTAGAGGCCCTGGTGGGCCCATCTTCTCTCTCTCTCCCTTTCTCTCCCTCCCTCTCTTTGTCTCTAATAAATAAATTAAAGTAAATCTTTTTTTTTTTTTAAAGTGAGCCACTATATGGATAAAACAAAGAGCTTGAACTGAAAGAATGTGTGTGCTCAATTTTGCACTTTTCAGCCCGTCATTTAGGGGAGGGCATGATGGAGCAGAGCAGTTCCCATCCTGGTGAAAAGGAAACAGCGAGAAAGGCATACAGGAAGGAACCAGGGCAAGATGAAGCCCCAAAGACATCTAGTGACTTACTAATATGAGGCCCACCTCTTATTTTTTACTGTCTCAAAACTATTCATTGAGGGCTGGAGAGATGGCTTAGGGGTTAAGGCGCCTGCCTCCTAAGCCTAAGAACACTGGTTCCAATCTCCAGGTCCCACGTTTAGCCAGATGCAAAGTGACGCAAGGGTGCAATGCCACACTTGACCACAAGGGGGCGCACACATCTGGATTTCGTTCGCAGCAGCTGAGACACTGCTGGCGCGCCTCTCTCTCTCTCTCTCTCTGTGTCTCTCTCTCCAAAAATAAAATAAAATAAAATAAAAATAAAAGTTTTAAAAACTATTGATTGAAACCATTTTTTGAATGACTAATACAGCAGGGATCATGGGTTTTCTTTGAGGTTGTCTGCCACACATACACCCTTTTGGGGGGGGTTCTGAGGTAGGGTCTCACTGACCTGGAATTCACTATGTAGTCTCAGGGTGGTCTTGAACTCACGGCAATCCTCCTATCTCTGCCTCCTGAGTGCTGGGATTAAAGGCGTGTGCCACCACGCCTGGCACATATATCCTTTTGCCCTAAAATAATCTCTAGTTCCAGCTCTGCTATTAGTTGCACCTGAAAAATCATATTTCATCATGAAAACAAAGATAAATGTGAAATGTCAAAAATGAGATAAGGGGCCGGGCATGGTGGCGCACACCTTTAATCCCAGCACTCAGGAGGCAGGGGTAGGAGGATTGCCATGAGTTCAAGGCCACCCTGAGACTCCATAGTGAATTCCAGGTCAGCATGGGCTAGAGTGAGACCCTACCTTGAAAAACCAGGAAAAAAAATGAGATAAGGGATAGCATAAAATAAAAATATAGATCGTGACAAAATAATTTCTTACACAGAAAATATTATTTATTTGAGAGAGAAAAAGAGGCTTAGAGCCTAGGGCTTCCAGCCACTGCAAACAAACTCCAGATACATGTGCCCCCTTATAAATCTGGCTTATGAGGGTCTTGGGGAATTGAACCAGGGTCCTATCTATGGCTTTTCAGGCAAACTCCTTAACCACTAAGCCATTTCTCTAGCCCAAAAATATTAATTCTAAGAAAACCTGGAGACATAATTTGAAAACTGACAAAGTGACAGCTCTGGTATGAAAACTGAAAGCTGGTATTGGTACAGACTATTTCCTATTCTCAACAAGAATGAACCAAGGCAGAAAATGGTTCTATGCTATTGCATAAACAAATGGCAAATATGAGCAAAGCACACTCCGGTGTCATGCTGACTTGCATGTGGCCCAGGGCTACCTGTATCTGAGGAACTGGGACTATGGCCATGGGTGGAGTGGGGCAAGCTCAAGGACACTTTGATTATCTCCTGTCAGTTTTCCTTCCACCCTGGTAGCACCACTAGAATCATTCATTACCACCACTCCCAGAAGTTCCATCAGCATTGTGGACCATCTGGCAATCTCTGGGTTTTGAACTCAGTCCGACATAGCTGCTGGCACTGTTTGTATAAAGGGAGCCCACAGGTGTCTTTATGGTCCGCTCTAGCTGTTAAGGAGATTGAGTGGGTGTAACACTTACAAGCTATAATAATAATAACTAATAATAATAACAGTAGTAGTAGTAGTATAAGATTTATAGCAACATAAAAAAACCAAATAAGATTTCTCATACACTTATAAGACAGGTGGCATTCGAAGTGCATTAAATGTATTTAACCCCCTTAAAATTTAGAACTTCCTGACAACCTGTGAGACAAATATCATCATCTCTGTGTTACAGAAGGGGAAACCGAGCCCAGAGAGGTGAAGAGGCAGATGGCACGTTTGAGGAGGTGCTTCCTGTCTATTTGCCCTGCATGGTTTTGGCATCCAGAGCTTCATGCCTCTGACAGACAGATGTCCATCCTGTCCCTTTCTAGACTCCACTGTCCCCTGGGAGACCCTCTCCTCAGTCTCGTCTCCCTTCACTTAAGCCCTCCCTTCTCTTCTCAATTTTATGATTACATTTTATTTCTTCTTTTTTTAAGGGTCTTTTTTTTTTTTTTTTTTTTAGGTAGGGTCTTGCTCTAGCCCAGGCTGTCCTGGAATTCACTATGTAGTCTCAGGGTGATTTCGAACTCACAACGATCCTCCTGCCTCTGCCTCCCAAGTGCTGGGATTAAAGGTGTGCACTACCACACCCAGCTTAAGCCTAAGAACACCGGTTCCAATCTCCAGGTCCCACGTTTAGCCAGATGCAAAGTGACGCAAGGGCGCAATACCGCACTTGACCACAAGGGAACGCAATCATCTAGATTTCGTTCACAGTGGCTGAGAGGCTGCTGGCACGCCCATTCTCTGTCTTCCTCTCCCTCTGACTCTCTCTGTCTCTCTCTGTGTCTATCTCCCCCCCCAAAAAAGATAAAAGATAAATGAAACACACACACACACACACACACACACACACAAAACCATCACGAGAGAGAGAAAGCACCGATACCCCCAAAGGGGAGAAGCACACGTCACTCTCTGCAGCCGTTCCTCTGAGGGCCCATGAAGGCCCCCTGAGCACTTCTAATTAGCCAGGTCTCACTTGCAGGCATCTCCAAAGCCAGAGGAGCACCCCACCCAGAAGCCTCTGAAGAGTCAGTGGACAAAGGATCTTTCTTCTGGGTCTACTGTGTAGCAATATTATAGCTAACAATAGGGACTTTTACAAGTCAGAGAAAAACAAAAGTAGACCATGTGAAGTTCACAGTGAAGAGTTAAAATGCAAACATGAGGAGTGTGTGGATAAACCAGCAGGAATTAGTAAGGATAAGGTAGCAAAATGTTGGGAGTAAGAGTAGGGAGACTAGGGCTGGAGAGATGGCTTAGCGGTTAAGGTGTTTGCCTGCAAAGCCAAAGGACCCAGGTTCAATACCCCAGGACCCATGTTAGGCAGATGCACAAGGGAGCACAAGTGCTGGAGTTTGTTTGCAGTGGCTGGAGGCCCATTCTCTCTCTCTCCCTCTTTTTCTGTCAAATAAATAAAAATAATTTTTTTTTTTAAAGAGTAGGGAGACTAGAAAGGTGTCTGGCTCTAGTTTTCTGCAGTCCGTGGTCTCCAACCCAGGCCAGTAGTGGAGCCCAAACACCATCTTGGGAACAGGGAACAGACAACCTGTGACTCAGCAGGACACCTCTGCAGCCCATTTCAAGGCCACTGGCCAGTTGGGAGCAAGGATCTCTCCAGGAGGCCTGATGGGCCTGAGTCTTTCCTGATTGTCTCCCTGCCTCTTCTGTGCCCTCCAAGCCTGACCCAGCTCTCTCTGTTCCGCTCTAGGGGAACACAGGTGTGCTCCTGGGCTTGCTTCTGGTGTCCTTTGTCATCCTCGTCGCCCTCATCACTGTGCTGTCTGGCATCGGCGTTGGGAAGCGCGGCGGCGGAATGGGCAGCGGCGGAGTCTATTCCATGATCTCCTCGGTCCTTGGCGGCCAGGTGGGAGGTACCGTGGGGCTGCTCTATGTGTTTGGACAGGTGAGGCCTTAGCACCAGCGCCCCTCCTCCTCTGCCCTCTTGCCGCCACCTTCTCTTCCTTTCCTCATTCTTACCACATCTGATGGCTCGGGTGGCTTTGAGCTAGGTCACTAAGCCCTCGTGTGGCTGCTTTGTCTGAGAGGGAGAATGACCAGTGCGGTGGCCGCCCGTCCATATGGACAAAGGCACGCAGAAATCCTGTGAGCAGTGAGAAGTTCTATGGTCTATCTATGGCTTATTCAGTTAACACACAGGGACAAAGAGTTAATACTAGGGAGATAAAATATAGAAATTAAGGGCTGGAGGGATGGCTTAGAGGTTAAGGCGTTTACCTGCAAAGCCAAAGGACCCAGGTTTGATTCCCCAGGACCCACATTAGCCACATGCACAAGGGGGCACACGTATCTGGAGATCATTTGCAGTGGCTGAAGGCCCTGGTGTGCCCATTCTCTCTTCCCCCCTTTCTTTGTCAAATAAATAAATAAAATATTTAAAAAATATGTAGAAATTAAGAAGTGGCTTTTGGGGGCTGGGAAGATGGCTGTGATTGAAGGTGTGTGCTTGCAAAGTCTCCTGGCCTGGGTTCAATTTCCAAGCCACCCACATGAAGCCTTGTGTGTGTTGTACACACACACTCATAAATACATAAGTAAATAAATAAACTGTAAAAAAAAAGAAAGAGAAAGAAAGAAAGAAGAAAGAAAGAAAGAAAGAAAAAGAAAGAAAGAAAGAAAGAAAGAAGGAAGGAAGGAAGCTGAGCGTGGTGGTGCACGCCTTTAATCCCAGCACTCAGGAGGCAGAGGTAGGAGGATTTATGTGAGTTCAAGGCCACCCTGAGACTACAAAATGAATTCCAGGTCAGCCTGAGCCAGAGTGAAACCCTGCCTCGGAAAACAAAAAAAAAAAAAAAAAAAAGAAAAGAAAAAAAAAAGAAAAAAAGAAAGAAAAGAAAAGTGGCTTAGTGGTTAAGGCACTTGCCTATAAAGCCCAAGGACCCAGGTTCAATTTCTCAATATCCACATAAGCCAGATGCACAAGGTGGCACATGCGTCTGCAGTTCATTTGCAGTGGCTGGAGGCCCTGGTGCACCAATTCTCTATCTGCCTCTTCCTCACTTGCTCTCTTCTCCTCTCTCTCAAATAAATAAATAAAATATTTAAAATAAAAGAAAAAAAGGAAGAGGCTTTTTGTAAGCATAGCTTGAACTGAAAAAGCTTTTAT
Source organism: Orientallactaga sibirica (assembly GCA_036365145.1). Lineage (NCBI taxonomy): Eukaryota > Metazoa > Chordata > Mammalia > Rodentia > Dipodidae > Orientallactaga > Orientallactaga sibirica. Next base: position 16,828,940 of record JAEOAD010000050.1, on the reverse strand, counting down.
GGAGAACAAAGGGTGGTGAATGGCTGTGAAAACAATTTAAAGAAAATTAGTTTTTTCAGTCTCCTCAAAGCATTGGGTGTGTTACTTTTCATTTTAAGTAGCAAAGGCAAGAGATTTCAGCCTAAATGCATCAAATTCTCTCATAGCTCAAACCTGGGCCAGCAGGCTTTGCCAGCAAGCACCACTAACCACTGAGCCATCTCTCCAGCCCCTTTTTCTGGTTTAATAGGGTGTTAGGTTCGGTTGCTGATTTGAGTCTTTCTTGTTCCAGGGTGTGGTTAAGTTCCTCCCGTCCCCTGTCCTTCGTTTACCCTCTTCACCCCTCATCCTAAGATATTCATACACGTCACTTTTAGTGCTACAGTAGATTGCCTGGTTTTACACCAAGTGAGAGTCAGCAAACTGTAAAGGACCAGATAGTATTTTGGGTTTTGCTCATTGTAAAATTCCGTTATAATCACTCATTTAAAAAATCTTCCATTTTAGCATACAAGCAGAAAAAGAAGTGAACATAGCTGTGTGTGCTCAGTAAAACCTTATTTACCAAAACTGGTAGCAAGCAGGATTTAGTCAGTGGGCCAAAGTTTGTCAAAAGCTGCCTTTGAGCATAAGAACTTAGGGGATGCAAACACTTAAAATAATGATTTTTAGGTCTGGAGAAATGGCTTAGCAGTTAAGACACTTGCCTGTGAAGCGTAAGGATCCATGTTCAACTCCCCAGATCCATCATAAGCTAGACGCTCAAGGTGATGCATGCTCAAGGTCACACATGCGCACAAAGTGGCACATGTGTCTGGAGTTCCATTGCAGCAGCTGGAGGCCCTGGCACACCAATTCTCTCTCTTTAAAAAAAAAAAAATCCGGGCGTGGTGGCGCACGTCTTTAATACCAGCACTCGGGAGGCAGAGGTAGGAGGATCGCCATGAGTTCAAGGCCACCTGAGACTACGTAGTTAATTCCAGGTCAGCCTGGACCAGAGTGAAACCCTACCTTGAAAAACCAAACCAAACCAAAACAAAATAAAACAAAAAAAGGCTGGAGAGATGGCTTAGCAGTTAAGCGCTTGCCTGTGAAGCCTAACGACCCTGGTTCAAGGCTTGATTCCCCAGTACCCATGTAAGGCAGATGCACAAGGTGACACATGCATCTGGAGTTTGTTTACAGTGGCTGGAGGCCCTGGTGTGCCCATTCTTTCTCTCTCTCTGCCTCTTTCTGTCTGTCTGCTGCTCTCAAATAAATTTTAAAATAAATAAATAAATAAATTTTTTTAAAGAAGAAAAAGGAAAAAATAATGATTTTTATTTTCTTATTTTTAATTAATTAATTTATGTATTTGAGAGAAAGAAAGAAGCAGAGAGAAAGAGAGAGAGAGAGAGAGAGTGGGTGTGCCAGGGTCTCTAGCCACTGCAAACAAACTCCAGACCCATGTGCCACCTTGTTCATCTGGCTTACATGGGTCTGGGGAATCTAACTTAGGTCCTTTGGCTTTTCAGGCAAGTGCCTTAACCGCTAAGCAATTTCTCCAGCCCTATTTTGTTAGTTTTTGAGACAGAACCTCACTCTGTAGTGTAGGCTAGCCTTGACCTTATGGTGATCGTCCTGCCTCAGCCTTTCAAGTGCTAGAATTACAGGCATGAGTAACCATGCTGAGCTAAAATAGTTATTTTAAAAGCTGAGGCTGGAGAGATGGTTTAGTGGTTAAGGCACTTGCCTGCAAAGCCTCAGTACCCACATAAACCAGCTACATAAGGAGTTCGTTTGCAGTGGTTAGGAGGCCTGGAGCCCCCATTCTCTCCCTCTCTCTCTTTCTCTCTCTCTCTCAAATAAATAAAATAAAAACTATTTTTGAAAACTTTAAAGCTGATAAAATCTTGTCATTGTCCTGCAAACTTCCAAACTCACCCTCCCCCATTTCTGAGACCCAGATAGCAGGCCTGCCTTATGGGATCAGACCCTTGGCCAGAGGAAGGGACTATAGCTAGAGACCCTCCTTGTTCCCTGTTCCACTGACTTTTGTGAGCCTGACGGGCTTCTCTGAGGCTGTTTACTTGGATGTGAAAATGTCTGGCTCCAGTCCGTACTGACATGTGTAAAAGCATTTATAATGGCTAGTGTGCTCTACGCTAGACTCTGTATAGAAACAGTAGAGGATTAGACAGCTTTTAGAGACCTAACAGAGGCCCGGAGTTCTCATTATGGGAGTTAGCACATACACAAGACCTACAGTTTGCCAACTTCAACCTAACTCAGGATCTTGTGTCAGAAGACGATATGGCGGGGCAGCTCTGATCCTCTAGTTAGGTCCCCAAAGAAGGATTGCGTTAATGCCCAGCTTTTCTAAAACAAAAGCATAGGACAGAGGCGACCTCTAAAACAAACCCCTGTCTCTGTTTAATAGTGGACAACACTCTGCACCTTATGTGGCAAGGATTAAGAGAAGTTTCGCATAGAATGGTAAAGAAAAAGGAAAGTGTATGATTATAAATTTTAGGAGGAAATGAAAACACTTTTAAAATATAATGAACTCTGGAAATGTTTACACAAATTTCCAGTAATGCTTTTCAAACAAGAGTGGATTTCCAGCTGCAACACCATCCTGGGTCAGCTGGCTGGCTAGAGAAGGCCTGGCAGTAGCTAAGAGGCCACACCTTGTGTCCCAGGTTCAGCTGTTGTAAGCTGGGGTGTAAGTGGAGGCTCTTGAGTTCTGGGCTGTTTCCTGAACATAAGCTATCCTGGGGCTGGACTATAAGATGCTCCATGTAGGATTTTTTTTTTTTTTTTTTTTTTGCATAAACACAGTAGTTTTCTTAATCTTTTATTTTTATTTATTTATTTATTTATTTTGGTGTCTTGAGGTAGGGTTTCACTCTAGCCCAGGCTGACATGAAATTCACTATGTAGTCTCAGGGTGGCCTAGAACTCATGGTGATCCTTCTACCTCTGCCTCCCCAGTGCTGGGATTAAAGGCGTGTGCCACCACGCATGGCTCTCATGACTTAAAAAAAAAAAGTTTATTATTTATTTGAGAAAGAGAGAGAGAATGGGCATGACAGGGCCTTCAGCCACTGCAAACAAACTCCAGACACATGTGCCACCTTGTGCAGCTGGCTTACAGGGGTCCTGGGGAATTGAACCTGGGTCCTTTGACTTTGCAGGCCAGTGCCTTAACTGCTAACCCATCTTTCCAGCCCTATTCATTTTTTTATTTTTTCGAGGTAGGGTCTCACTCTAGCCCAGGCTGACCTGGAATTCACTATGTAGTCTCAGGGTGGCCTCAAACTCACTGTAATCCTCCTACTTCTGCCTCCCGAGTGCTGGGATTAAAGGTGTGTGCCACCACGCCCAGCTTATTTTTATTTATATTTTTTAATGTTTTTTTAATGGACAGTTTCTATGCTTACAGACAATAAGCCATGATAATTCCCTCCCCTCCCCCCTTCCCCTTCACAACTCCGCTTTCCATCATATCCCCTCCCTCTCTCCATTAGTCTCTCTTTTATTTTGATGTCATCATCTTTTCCTCCTATTATGAGGGTCTTGCGAAGGTATTGCTAGGCACTGCAAAGTAGTGGATATCGAGGCCAAATTCTGTCTGGACAGTTGCGTTGTAAGCAGTCCTACCCTTCCTTTGGCTCTTACATTCTTTCCACCACCTCTTCTGCAATGGATCCTGAGCCTTGGAAGGTGTGATAGAGATGTTTCAATGCTAAGCACTCCTCTGTCACTTCTTCTCAGCACTATAGTGCCTTTTGGGTCATCCCAGTGGTCACCGCCATCTAAAAAGAGAAGCTTCTCTAACCAAAAGTGAAAATAGCATTAATACATGGGTATGAACATTAAGAGAAGTGCTTACAGGGCAGTTTGGTAAGCCAGACAAGAGTAGGCATTACATCCCTAGGGCTCATGACCTCCCCCGCCATAGGTTTATGATTAGGTTTTCAGTACCAGGCATGTATTCCCTCCCATAGAGCATGCCTCCAGTCCAATTAGAGAGCAGTTGGTTTCCCCCAGAACAGACATGCCACTATTGCATTCATTCACTTATTTGGCCTAGTTGGCCAAACTAGAGGCTTCCAGTGTCGACTGTTTTCACTAGAGATGACTTCTGTCTCCCATAGGGCTGCATGCAGTGCAGCTTTTTCCAGCTTTCAGTCAGCTGGTCTACAGGGAGAAGGTTTTCAGCTCATCCCCAGCTTGATTTCTCAGTAACCTTGCTGCCCAGGCATATGGAGTCTTCAGCAACAGGGTCTTACCATTTGTTTCTCAAGGGAAACCAAGGGTGTTGGCAATAGCCTGTACTGTTTTGGAGGCAACAGAGACCTCCCTGGCCAACAACTCACTGGAAGGTATCTCATCCCTGGCACTGAAAATTTCTAGTAGCAATCTATGGCTTCTGGATGTGCCATTATTCAAAAAAGTAGGCTTTCATATGTGTTATTCACAATATCTTGAATTTTGATTGATCCTCCCCACCCTTCTTTTAATCTCTTCCCCTGGCCTCACTTAGGCCATTCCACTCCCTGTAATCTGCTTCTCTACTTACATATATATAGTACCATCCCCTTAAGTCCTTCCCTCTCCTCCTCCCTTATAGACCTTTTCTATCTTACTGGTTTCTGGTACCTATTTTTGGTTCCAGTTCACACAAAAGTCTATACATTTGTAGCTACGATCCACATATGAGAGAGAACATGTGACGTTTGGCTTTCTGGGCCTGGGTTACCTCACTTAGTATAATCCTTTCCAAATCCATCCATTTCCCTGCAAATTTCATAATATCATTTTTCTTTACTGCTGAACAGAACTCCATTGTGTAAATGTACCACATCTTTAATATCCATTCATCTGTGGAGGGACATCTAGGCTGGTTCCATTTCTTAGCTATTGTGAATAGAGCAGCAATAAACATGGTTGTGCAAGTATCTCTAAGGTAGTGAGAAGAGTCCTCCAGATATATGCCTAGGAGTTCTATAGCTGGGTCATATGGTAAATCTATTTTTAGCTATCTCAGGAACCTCCACACTGATTTCCACAATGGCTGTCCCAGACTACATTCCCATCAACAGTACAGAAGGGTTCCCCTTCTTCCACATCCTTGCGTTTTCCTTTTTAAAAATATTTTTATTTTATTTATTTGCAAGGAGAGAGAGAGAGAGAGAGAGAGAGGAGAGAGAGAGAGAGAGAGAGAGAGAGAGGCTTGCCAGGGCCTCCAGCCACTGCAAACGAACTCCAGATGCATGTGCCCTTCATGCATCTGGCTTATGTGGGTCATGGAGAATTGAACTGGGATCCTTTGTCTTCACAGGCAAATGCCTTAACCACTAAGCCATCTCTCCTGCCCATCATTTGTTTTCTTGATGATAGCCATTCTGGCAGGAGTGAGATAGAATCTCAAAGTAGTTTTAATTTGCATTTCCCTGATGGGTAATTTCTTCTTACTCACTCTCTCTCTCAAGTAAATAAAATATGTTAAAAAAATAAAAATTGAGCTGGAGAGATGGCTTAGCAGTTAAGGCGCTTGTCTGTGAAACCTAAGGACCCATGTTTGACTCTTCAGATCTCATATAAGCCAGATGCACAAAGGTGAGGGAAGCACAAGGTCTCACATTCCCATTAGGTGGCACAACCATCTGGAGTTCAATTGTAATAGCTGAGGCCCTGCCAATTCTTTCTCTCTCACTTGCTCTCTAAAAAAAATTAATAAAAATAAAAATTGAAAGCCGGGTGTGGTGGAGCACGCCTTTAATCCCAGCACTCGGGAGGCAGAGGTAGGAGGATTGCCGAGAGTTCGAGGCCACCCTGAGACTACATAGTTAATTCCAGGTCAGCCTGAGCTAGAGTGAGACCCTACCTCGCAAAACAAACAAAAAAAAAATAAATAAATAAAAATAAAAAAGATAAAAATTGAAAAGTAGTGACAAATGTCACTCTTTCATAGTGTATAGGTTGCATTTAATATTAAGCCACAGATGCTCTTGTTGATCAGTGCTGTTGACCCATGTTTTTAAAGTAAAGGAGTGACCTAATTCCATGTAACATGAATCTACCAAAATTCATAGTACACTTCTATCTCCATTCTTCCTTATGAGTTTTATTCTTTTTTCAGTCCTTTTTTTTTTTTTTTCATTTTCTTCTTAATGCCTAACCAGGATGCCAGGTGTTACCTATTTTATTGATGTTTTTCTTAAAAGATTTAAAGGGTTTTTCTATTTATCTTTTCTTTTCTTTTTTAAGTTTTTCAAGGTAGGATCTTGCTCTAGCCCAGGCTGACCTGGAATTAACTATGTATTCTCAGGGTGGTCTCAAACTCACGGCATTCCTCCTACCTCTGCTTCCCGAGTGCTGGGATTAAAGGTGTGCGCCACCATGCCCGGCTTAGGTTTTTGTATCCTTTCTTGCACGCATGTGTGTGTGTGTGTGTGATATGTGCATGTGTGTATGGGTACTTGTAGGGGGCACATGTATAAATACGTGTGCACAGACTCCAGAAGACAGCCCCCACTATCATCCTTGGAACATTGTTCCTCTCCTTTGAGAGAGTCTCTCACTGGCCCAGTGGGGTTCACTAATTAGGCAAGACTGGCTAGCACTGGGATAACAGAGAGGTGAGGCCACACCCAGAATTTTTACGTGCGTGCTGGGAGTTGAACTCAGATTCTCATTCTTGCAAGGCACTGTACCAACTGAGCTGAATCCCCAGCCCCATTGTTTCCTTTCTCTCATTTTTCTTCCATTTCATTAATTTCTTGTTTCCTTGTATAATACTTCTTTTTATTTTCTCTTGTGATGTGTAGAATAGCACCTGCATATGAAGTCCTCTGCAATAAAAATTTGTATTCCCTTCTGGCCTTTACGCAGGACTTATGGGTACCTGCTTCCCAAGGCACTTCCCTTTGGACAGCATCTGACACACTATCCCCGGAATGCTTGCAGCATGCTTAGCAAACATGAAGTCTCTGGAGAGGTGCAATGAGCATTGATTTAAAAAACTGACAAAAAAATTGTTGCCGGGCGTGGTGGTGCACGCCTTTATTCCCAGCGTTCAGGAAGCAGAGGTAGGAGGATCGCTGTGAGTTTGAGGCCACCTTGAGACTACATAGTGAAGTCCAGGTCAGCCTGAGCTAGAGTGAAACCCTGCCTCGAAAAAAAAAAAGTGCTTGTATTATTGGTGGTGGTACAAGTAGCAAATTTATTTATAAACGTGAAATAATAATTATAAACCCAGATAATTAGTTGAATAGTATTGGTAGCAAGCACAATATTTATTCAGAAATAAAAGGAAAAAGATAGACTTTATAGAAAAATAAAAAGGAACTTGAATGAGGTCCTAATTGAATTTTATCGCTGGGAGAAAGACAAAGGCAAGGCTACCCTGAGAAAAGTATCTGATAGAGTCTGGGGTCCTACGAAGGACGGATCTCAGAAGAGAAGGAAGCTGAGCATTGCACAAAGTGATCCTGGTGTCATTTTCAACTACTTACTGGGAGTTATTTCAGGTATTTCTATGAATATAAAATTAAGGCTTTTAGGAAAAATATAAAATAAACATGTACCAAAGATCATTTTAGGCACAAATTATTGGAGGAGCCAATAAGATGTTTAAGAGCATTGAGAACCTGGCATGGGTGGATAATGCTGCTCCCAGAAGCCATGGCTTGTTCGACAAAGGTCCCAGGGCCAAAGGTGGGATACCTCTCTATGAGAGATGCTGGTCAGGAAGGTTACCCAAACCATACAGGCTATTGCTATTGCTCTTGATCGTCCACTAGAGCTAGAATATACAATAAGCTTTGGTTACAGGACGTACATAAATCAAGCTTTCATTGTGCCAGAAGGTGCTTTTCAGGTTGCTAGGGGAGGAAAGTTGCCAGAAGTCTCACTCAGCGATGGACCACGATTCACCGCCAGCCTGCAAAGCCTGCTCATACAAAGACGTGCAGTGACAGCATGACTGCTGCAGGGCTAACCAACCACTTTCTGTGTTTGTGTTTGTTTTGTTTTTCGAGATAGGTTTCACTCTAGCCCAACCTGACCTGAAATTCACTATGTAGTCTCGGGCTGGCCTTGAACTCACAGCGATCCTCCCACCTCTGTCTCCCAATTGCTGGTTTAAAGGTGTGTGCCACCATGCCTGGCCACCAACCACTTTCTGATTGGATTTGAGGCCTACTGTGCAGGAGGAAATTCATGCCCATAAGTGTAAACCAGGTCAAAGAGCCCGTAGAGGACTGGGAAGATGGCCCATTGGATAAAGCCCTCGCTGCTCAGCCTGGAATACCAGAGTTCAATGCCCAGACCTCATGTAGAAATCCAGAAGCCATGGCAGACTCCTGTAATCACAGCATGCTGACTGTGAGATGGGAGGTAGAGACAAGTAAATTTCCCAGAAGCTTGTAGCGAGCTCAGCAAAGAATAGCAGGGTGAGAATCTAGAGAGAGAAACACTGCTTCAATGAGGTAGAAGGCAAGGAACAATCCAAAAGTTGTCCTCTGACTTCTCTGTGTGCACCATGGTACATGTGTGCCCCCCCCACACACACACACGTGGATGGGAACCATAAGCTCTAATGAGGAAGCTGTGATTATTGTTTTGCTAAATGGACATGTTGTACCCATCAAGTTTACCTTTTAAATATTTATGTGGGGCTGGAGAGATGGCTTACTGGTTAAGGCACATGCCTGTGAAGCCTAAGGACCCAGGCTCCATCCTTCAGCACCCCCATAAAGCCAGATGCACAAGGTGGTGCATGTGTCTGGAGTTCGTTTGCAGTGGCCAGAGGCCCTGGCGTGTCCATTCTTTCTCTCTTTATCCACCTCTCTCTCTCTCTCAAACAAACAAATAAATAAAAATTAAAAGCCGGGTGTGGTGGTGCATGCCTTTAATCCCAGCACTCAGGAGGCAGAGATAGGAGGATCATCATGAGTTCAAGACCACCTTGAGACTACATAGTGACTTCTAGGTCAGCCTGGGCTACAGTGAGACCCTACCTCCAAAAAAATTAATATTTATGTTTATATTTATGTTTATAGATTGGTATAGATTGCTGCTGCTCTTGGCTTTTATTTATTTTTGGGTGTTTTTGGTCTCACTCTAGCTCAGGCTGACCTGGAATTCGCTATGTAGTCTCAGGGTGGCCTCGAACTCACGGCGATCCTCCTACCTCTGCCTCCCAAGTGCTGGGATGGCTCTTGGCTTTTTGCAGAGGGTGGCAGTTAGCACAGAGACTCGTAACTGGTCAAATGCTGAGAATAAGTGACTGTTGAATGCTCTGTTCTAAATGGGTCATCTATATCTCCCATGTTCTAGGAGTGAATCCCCCACCCATTTCCATACAAGCCACCCAAATTAAACTCATTGAGTCACCAAAAAAAAAAAAGTTATCAAAGTAGAAGGGGGGACTAGTTGGGAAGAATAAGGGGTTCAGTGGAGGTAGGAGTGGGAAGGGGACAGGAGAGGATAATGGGGGTGAATATGATCAAAATACATTATATGCGGGCATGAAATTATCAAATTAATCAATTAAGTATAAAAAAGAGTACTCAGAAGCTAGGTGGGGACCAAATAGGATACATTCATTCATAATTTATTAATTGCCTAATTTTAGTAAAAATGCAATGATAGATTTGCTGGTTAGATACAAAACTAATGTCTTACAGGACTACAAATCCTAATATTTTGGGTTATCTATCCACTTGTCTGTATTGGCAAAAACATGTGTAAGTTGGGCTGGAGAGATGGTTTAGTGGTTAAGGCACGTGCCTGCAATGCCTAAGGACCTGGGTTCGATTCCCTACTACCCACATAAAGCCAGATGCACAGTGCACTCCTTTGGAGTTCATTTGCAGCATCTGGAGGCCCTGGCACGCCCATTCTCTCTGTCTCTCTTCTCTCTCTCTCTCTCTCTCTGCTTGTAAATAAATAAATACAAATATTTTTAAAAATTGTAAGTTAACATGTAACTTTACCAAGCCTGGAATATTTAATACATTTAGGCTTAGCAGGCAGGCGCCTTAACCGCTAAGCTATCTCTCCAGCCCTATTTAATACATTTATAGTGAACTGGACTCAGCAATTCACCTAGACAATCCTTGGGTAGCTTTGGGTAGAAACATTTATGTTTTGGGTTAGAGAGATCCCTTAATGTTTAAGGAACTTGCCTGCAAAGCCAAAGGACCCAGATTCATTTCCTCAGGACCCACATAAGCCAGATACACAAGGGGGCACATGCATCTGGAGAGAGAATGGGCATACCAGAGCCTCTAGCCATGGCAAATGAACTCCAGATGCACACGCCACCACGTGCATCTGGCTTACATGGGACCTGCAAAATCGAACCTGGGTCCTTAGGCTTCGCAGGCATGCGCCTTAACTGAGCTACAAGGAAATGGGGAGACGCATCTGCAGCAGTGCCATTCTGTGGCTCTAAGATTGGGACTTGTACATGCCAGGATTGGATTAAGTTTTTGAATCATGCAGGCAAAGAAATCCGAAGACCTTTTTGTAAAAACAAAAAAATTATTTATTTATTTATGACAGAGAGGGATATAGAGAAAGAGGCAGATGAGAGAGAGAGATACACACAGAGAGATTGAATGGACATGCTAGGGCCTCTAGTCACTCCAAACAAACTCTAGATGTATGTACCACCTTGTGCATCTGGCTTTATGTGAATCCTGGGGAATCAAACCTGGGTCCTTTGGCTTTGCATGTAAGAGCCTTAACTGCTGAGCATCCCTCTAGCCCCCAAAGGCCTTTTTGGCCTGGTACTCCAGGTCAAAATAATCTTTTCATTTTGGTTACCATCAACAGCTTTTGGCATGGACTTGCATTCCTTCTCCCCTTGATCATGATGTAAGGGACCTAAGGCAGACTCCCCTGTGGGAAGGGCCTGTGGCGGCTCCCGAGGGCAGAGTCACCATGCTGGGCATGTCTGTTGGGGTGAGCAGGGCCATTCTGCTCCTGATATTTCCCCGTTTGCTGGCTCTTCCCACCTGGAATTGCTCGGCAGTGTGTTGCAGGTGCCATGTATATCACCGGCTTTGCTGAATCCATCTCGGATCTGCTGGGCCTTGGGAATATCTGGGCTGTGCAAGGAATTTCCATTGCAGTTCTTCTGGCTTTGCTGGGGATCAACCTAGCAGGTGTCAAGTGGATAATCCGCCTCCAACTGCTGCTGCTGTTCTTGCTGGCCGTGTCAACACTGGACTTTGTGGTGGGCTCTTTCACCCACCTGGACCCAGGTAAGCCCTTTGGAGTTCATTCTGTGGCCCGTGGATCTGCACTGCTTTATTCAAAGCAGTTCAGAAGTGTGCATTTGCAGAGACCCTTCCCCCTGCACAAGCTGTGCTGATAATTAGTGTGGGCCATTCCTGATCAGGTGAGTGGATGTGCCTTGGCACAATTTCACGGACTTGGAACTTTACACACACTTTCACTTCAATTTCCATGTTGCATTTCCCTTTCCTTTCTATTAGGAAAAAAAAAAAAAGCAAAACGGAACGTTTAAGTGCCACAATTCTACCAAAAAAGGACAAGTAGATGAATAACAATCAAATTCATAATGGCAGTGACTGGGAGAATGAAAAAGAAATAAATATGATTGTAGAGAAGAAAAGTAGTAGGCTTAAATGCTGTCTTTTTTCCTTAAAGAACTTGATGTAAATTTTACAAATGTTGCAAGGCATGGAAGGATCTGACTCAGGATGCTGAGGCAGGAGGATCATGAGTTATATATTAAGACCTTGTCTCAAAGATAAAACAAAACTAATTTTATATGTGTGTATACATATAATGTTAATAATTATCATTTCTTAGAGATGGAAACATACACACGTTTATTTATAGTGTTTTATGCTAAATTACTTTTCAAAATCAAATGCTCCTTTTACTAAGCTTAAAGAAAAAAAGCAACCAGCTATGGTTTTTCACCCTTTGGAAATGGTATAATACCTTTGTAATAGATTCATCACTCTTATTTTATTTTATTTTTTACTTAGACAGACAGAGAGAGAGAGAGAGAGAGAGAGAGAGAGAGAGAGAGAGAGGGAGAGAGAATTGGTACCCCAGGCCCTCAGCCACTGCAATCAAACTCCAGACACTTTCGCCACCTAGTGGGCATGTGCGACCTTGCACTTGCCTCACCTTTGTGCCTCTGGCTTACGTGGGATCTGGAGAGTCAAACATGGGTCCTTAGGCTTCATAGGCAAGCGCCTTAACCGCTAAGCCATCCCTCCAGTCTCAATCTCAAGGAAGCATGGCAACTCTAATCCCATATTAAGCTACAAATTAGGTTATTCCATGGAGGTCTGAAAATTTTTCAGCTTTCTGATTTGGCATTGATGCCAACTGAGCTTATCCTAGGAGTGCAGAGCTAGCCCAAGGATGCTGCTGAAATGGCAATTCCTTAATGCCTCCCACTTTAGCACTCTATGTTTGTATGTCAGTAGAGACCAAACACCTACAGTAGAGAGTGGTTGGGGAGGGCTTGAGAGATGGCTTAGCAGTTAAGGCATTTGCCTGCAAAGCCAAAGGGTCCCAGTTTGATTCTTCAGGACCCACATAAGCCAGATGCACAAGGGGGTGCATTCGTCTGGAGTTCGTTTGCAGTGGCTGGAGGCCATGGTGCACCCATTCTCTCTCTCTCTGCCTCTTTCTCAAATCAATAAATAAAATATTTAACAAAGAAAAAAGAAAGTGGTTGGGGAGAGGCCGATGGGTGCATTGAGTATGTTTAGAACAGTCCACAGCCCAGACAGAAACCCGTGGTGGTTGTGATGGCAGTGGTGTTCCTAAGCACTCACTATGACGCACATTGCTCTGAGCACATTGCATGGCTTATTCTAGTAGTCATTTACATAACCTCTGGAAATGAGCAGTTACACATACTTTGCAGATGGTGAAAGGAGCAATTCTTTGTGGTACTGAAGAACAGAACAGGGAATTTGAAGCTAAATGTGACACAGTAGTAAGGCCATTCCCTTAGTCAGGAAGTAGGCCTGTTTTCATACATCATTCTGTCCTGTTGAGAAACAATTCTGCTCTCCCACTTTGATGCAGCCCCAATGGGTGTCCTAAATTATAATGTTATTGGGTATGGAATGGTTAGTGTTCAGTTGGTGCACACTGATCTGAACTTACCATTTCTTTTTCTTTTCTTTCTTTTTTTTTTTTGAAAGAGAGACAGAGAGAGAGGGGAAGAGGCAGAGAGAATGGATGCACCAGGGCCTTTTCAGCCGCTGTGAATGAACTCCACATGCATGTGCCCCCTTGTGTGCATGTGCAACATTGTGCTTGTGTCACTTTTGCATCTAGCTTTTAAACGTGGGACCTGGAGATTTGAACAAGCGTTCTTAGGCTTTGCAGGCAGGCGCCTTAACCGCTAAACCATCTCTCCAGCCCTGGCCTTACCATTTCTTCAGGTGTTACATTCTAGTGTTCAAAAATTCCCTGAGTATGCCCCACCCATTGACATCCTGGGCCTTCCTCCAGACCCTCCAACTGCCTCATGATCCAGGACTTAAGGGCTCCTCAGGACTCCCTTAAGTGTGGGTCTTGAAGCTTACTGCTATTGGGAGCATCGCCATTGGAGGAAAAGGGTGATTCCCCCCCCCTGACTTTGCACCATCCTGAAGAGACAGCCCCCAAACTGAGAGGACCACAAACTTGTCAGCATAAGGAAGAAATAATCCACCCCAGTCCCCAGCTCCTAGGTGCTCTCCCCCTCATAGACATGGCTGCTGCAAGAGCATAATTAGGTCATTGCAGGCCAAGATGGTTGGCCTCTTTGAAACTCCCCTAAGTTGATGTGTTTTCCTTCTTTTTGATGAAATATTTTCTTGGCTGCTCTTCTAAGTTACTCCAAATATTTCTTCTTTCTGGTCAGTACATTAGCAGTGTGTAGTGTGGCCTAAAATTTGCTTTCAATAATTCCCATAGCAACTGGCCCCTCTAGAATCTGTTTTTGGTATCACTGATGTTTTAAGGGGACTATTTTCTTTGTAACCCCCAACGGAAACCAGACCATAAACCTTTAGAATGGATTTAGCAGAATGACTACAACTACTGAAGAAAGACATATACATAGACATTTGAGAAAAGACTAGAAGGAACAGTATCTAAGTGTTAATGGTTATCTTGTGGTTATAACTGTATTATTTCATTTCTACTTTTCCTTCAGTTGGCTAGTTTTCTTTTTAAAAACTTTATTTGGGCTAGAGAGATGGATTAGCCGATAAGGCACTTGCCTGCAAAGTCTAAGACTCTCCAGGTCCCACATAAGCCAGACGCACAAAGGTGATGCACGTGCACAAGGTGGCACATGCACACAAGGTGGCACATGCACACAAGGTGGCACATGCACACAAGGTGGCACATGCACACAAGGTGGCACATGCGTCTGGAGTTTGCAATGTCTGGAGGCCCTGGCATGCCCATTCTCTCTCTGTCTCTCTCACTCTCTTATATAAAAAAAAAAAAGGCTAGTCTTTTGGGCTTACCTTAAAAAACCTCTCTATTTATTTATTTATTTGTATGTGTATGGGCACCTCGGGGTCTCTTGCTGTTGCAAACAAATGCCCATCTGGCTTTACACAGAGGCTGGGGAATTGAACTCGGGCTAGTAGCCTTTACAAGGAAGCCCCTTTGACTGTTGGCCATATCTCCAGCCCCTGGTGTTACTTTAAAAAATTAATAAGCATTTTGGGGCAATTTTTAGTCTTCAGAAAAGTGAGCAGATAGTGCAGAGGTCACCATAAGCCCCTTCTTTCTCTCCACATTACATTGCATTAGTGTGATGCGTTTGTTAAACTGGTGAGCCAATACTGATACATTATTGTTAACTGAAGTCTATAGTTTACGGTTCATTCTTGGTGTTGCTCATTCTGTGTTTTGAGAACGTAGAACAGCATCTGTCCATCCATACAGCATTATATGGGGTAGTTTAACCTCTCTAAAAACTCCTCTGTGCCATTCCTAGTCACCCCTCCCCCCAAACTCCAGGCATCCACTCACCTTTTTACCATCTCCATATCTCTGCCTTTTCTAGAATGTTATTTATTTGAAATCAGAGTTAGGTAGCCTTTTCAAATTGGCTTCTCTGACTCAATACTCACTTAGGAGTTCTTCGAGTCATTTGTGGCTTGATTGCCCATTTCTTATCACTGAACAGACTCTTTTTGGTCACATAAGGTGACACATACCTGTAACTCCAGTACTTGGGGGACTGAGACAGGAGGATCTTGAATTCAAGGCCAGCCTAGGCTATAATAGTAAGCCCTTCTCGAAAAACAAGCAAGCTGTGGTGATGTGAATATAAAATGATTCCAGTAGATTCAAATGTTTGAATGTTCAGTTCCCGGTTTGTGGTGCTATTTGGAAAGGTTGTAGAACCTTTATAAAGTGGAACCTTGCTAGAGGAAGTGTGTTGCTGAGGGGCGCTGGACCTTCAGGGGTTATGGTTTAGCCCTTCTCGACATCCTTAAAAAAATTTTTTTTTCATTTTTTTTATTTTAAAGATTTTATTTTTATTTTTTTATTTATTAAGAGACAGAGAGAGGGAGAATGAGAATGGTCAAGCCAGGGCCTCTAGCCACTGCAAATGAATTCCAGATGTGTGCGCCCCCTTGTGCATCTGGCTTACATGGGACCTGGAGAATCGAACTGGAGTCCTTAGACTTCGCAGGCAAACACGCTAACTGCTAACCCTTCTCTCCAGCCCTTGACATTCTTTCTCTCTCTACTTCATGCTGATAGGAGGATGTGACACTGGTACGATCTCTCTCTCTCTCCTAAATAAATACATAAGATAAACAAATATTATTTGAGAGAGAGAGAATGTAGGACATCTGATTCAAACGACCACACCTTCCATCACTCATCAACATGTTTCCTTGGGATAGCGTCTTTCTATCATGGACTCCAGAGCCTGCTGTGTTCATAAGACCCAGCCATTTTCTAGTGATTCTCTGGTCTCTGTCCTTACAGGCCGGGCTAACAGACATGCATGGCACATGCACATCCAGCAGTTTATGTGGGTGCTGGGGAATTGAATTCAGACATTCTCGGGCCCCATCAGGTCCTGGTGCTTACACAGGAACTGCACGTGACTGCTGAGCCATCGCTGCATCCCCTTATCCTAGTTTTGATTTGCAGTTTCTTGATGGCTGTTGATGCTAAGCATTTTTTTTCATAGATTTGTTGGCCATTTGTTGGCCATATTTAAAAAATATATATATTCTATTTATTCAGTAGAGAGCACGGGGGAAGGTGGGGAGAAAGAGGCAAATAGAGAGAATGGGCACACCAGGGCCTCCAGCCACTGCAAATAAACTCCAGACGCATGCGCCACCTTGTGCATCCAGCTTGTGTGGGTACTGGGAGTCAAACCTGGGTCCTTAGATTTCATAAGCAAGTGCCTTAACTGCTAAGCTATCTATCTAGCCCCCATTTGTACTTTTTCTTTTTCTTTTCCAAGGTAGGGTATCATTCTAGCTCAGGCTGACCTGGAGCTCACTCTGTAGTCTCAGGCTGGCCTCAAATTTACAGTGATCATCCTACCTTTGCCTCCTGAGTGCTGGGGTTAAAAGCATGCACCACCATTCCTGGCTTGTATTTTATTTATTTATTGAGAGAAAGGGAGGGAGAGAGAAAGGAAGAGAGAGAATGGGCACACCAGGGCCTCCAGCCACTGCAAATGAACTCCAGACACATGTACCACCTTGTGCATCTAGCTTACGTGGGTGCTGGGGAATTGAACTTGGGTCCTTGGGCTTTGCAGGCAAGTGCCTTAACTGCTAGGCCATCTCTCCAGCCCTATTTATTCTTTTGAGAAGTGTCTATTCAGATAATTTGTCTATTTTTTTAAATGTTCATTTCTTTTAATTGTTCATTTTTAATTGTTTTATGTTAAATTTTCTAAATTCTTTATGTGTTCTATTCTAGATATTGAACCTCTGTCAGCTGACAGGTATTTTCTCTCATTCTTTAGGTTGTCTCTGCATTCTTTCTTTTGCTGTATAAGAACTTTTTAGTTTGACATAACCTCCTTCTTGATTTTTGCCTTTGTTTCCTGTGTTTTTAGGGTCTTATCCAGAGAATTCTTCTCGATCCCATTGTCTTAACGTGTTTCTCCTATGTTTTATTCTGGCAGTTTCATTGACTGTGGTCTTTGATCCATTTTTTCTTGTTATTTATTTATTTGTAAATAGGGAAAGAGAAAGACTGAGAAAGAGAGAGAGAGAGAAAGAGAGAGAGAACTCGCTGGGCATGCTGGTGCATGCTTTTAATCCCAGTACTCAGGAGGCAGAGGTAGGAAGATCTCTGTGAGTTTGGGACCACCCTATGACTACATAGTGAATTCCAGGCCTGCCTGAGCTAGAGCAACACTCTAACGCAAGAGAGAGAGAGAGAGAGAGAGAGAGAGAGAGGGGAAAATGGGCACTTCAGGGCCCCTTGCTGCTGCGAACTCCAGGCACATGCGCCACTTTGTGCATCTGGCTTTACGTGTGTTCTGGGGAATCCAAGCCAGGCATTAGGCTTTGCAAGCAAGTGCCCTAACCACTGAGCAATCTCTGCAGCACCCATTTTGACTTTTGTGTTGGGTGAGAGATAGAGGTCAAGTGTCAGCTTTTTCCCATTTGGATATCTAGTTTTCCAAGAACCATTTATTGAAGAGACTGTCTTTTCTTCAGTATATATTTTTGGCTTTTACATCAAGATTGGTTGGCTGTAGGTGCATTTTGGGGCTCTTTGTTCTGTTCTGTTGATTTTTGTGTCTGTGTATCCCAGTAACCTGCTATTTTGTTACTGCAACTTTCCAGCATACATATATATTTAATAGTTTATTTTTATTTATTTATTACAGAGAAAGGGAGAGAGAGAGAGAGAGAGAGAGAGAGAGAGAGAGAGAGAGAGAATGGGCATGCCAGGGCCTCTAGCCACTGCAAATGAACTCCAGATGCACGTGCCACCTTGTGTATCTGGTTTACGTGGGAACTGGAGAAACAAACTTGGGTCCTTAGGCTTTGCAGGCATGTGCCTTAACCACCAAGCTATCTCTCCAGCCCAGCTTTCCAGTATATTTTGAAGTCAAGTAATGTGATACCTCTGGTTTTGTTCCTTTTGTTCCAGACTGTTCTTTCTGTTTGAGATCTTTTGGGCTTCTGTATGGATTTTAGGATTTTTGTTTTTAGTTCTGTGAAGAATCTTACTGGTATCGTAATAGGAATTGCATTGAATTTGTAGCTTACTTTGAGTAGCATGGACTTTATTTATTTATTTATTTATTTATTTATTTATTTATGTATGTATGTATTTATGTATTTACAACTTCCTTAATTGTAGACAATACCCCACTTTCCCCTTTGAAACTCCATCATATCCCCTCCCTCTCTCAGTTAAGTGATTTTTAAATTTTTTTTAGAGAGAGCGAGTGACAGAGCAAGACAGAGAGGGAGAGAGAATTGGTGCACCAGGGCCTCAGCCACTGCTATTGTATGCCAGACACTTGCGCCACCTAGTGGGCATGTGTGACCTTGTGCTTGCCTCACCTTTGTGTGTCTGGCTTATGTGGGATCTGGAGAGTCGAACATGGGTCCTTAGGCTTTGCAGGCAAGCACCTTAACTGCTGAGCCATCTCTCCAGCCTGCATGGATGTTTTAACAATATTCTTTCAGTCCATGAACATGGTAGATATTTCCATCTTTTTATGTCCTCTTCAATTTTTTCATCAGTGTTTTGTAATTCTCATTGTAGACGTCTTTCACTGCCTTTATGTATTTATTTTGTAGCTGTTATGAATGTGATTCTTTTCATGATACCTTTCTCAGAAAATTCACTATTGGTGTATGGAAGTTTTGCTTTAAAAAAAAATTTATTATTTATGTATTTATTTGATAGAGAAAAAGGGGGGAGAGAGGGAGAGAGAATGGGCATGTAAGGGCCTCCAGCCATTGCAAACGAACTCCAGACATCTGTGCCACCTTGTGCATCTGGCTAATGTGGGTCCTGAGGAATCAACTTGGGTCCTTTGGCTTTGCAAGCAAATGCCTTAACCACTAAGCATTCCCTCCAGCCTCGGTGTATGGAAGTTTTATGTTTATAGTCTTTGATCCATGTTAATAATTTTTGTGAAATGTATAAGCAGATTACTTATTTGTTGATTGATTTTGCGTGTGGATGTCCAACTTTTCCAGTTCCATTTGTTGAAAATACTGTCCTGTCTCCATTGAGTCACTTCAGCTCTTGTCAAAGAAAAGCCACATGTATGTAGGCCTGTTCCTTGGCTCTTGCTCTGTCTCACTGATTTCTGTGACTCTTTTCTCTTTATACCACTTGGTCTTGCTTACTGTCATCTCAGAGTAAGTCTTGAAGATATGTAATATCCCTCTTTCAACGCGGTCCTTTTCCACTAATTTGATTTATTTATTTTGGTGTGTACATATAGGTGCATGTGTACCATGGTGCACATGTGAAGGTTGGAGGACAACCTTGGGGTGCCAGTCCTCCCCTCCATCTTGTTTGAGACAGGGTCTCTGTGTTGTTTGCTGCCACTGTGGACTATCTGGCCTGCAGGCTCAGGGTTCTCCCGATTCTGCCTTCCATTGCCTCAGACCCTGGAATTAGTATGTGCTCCTTGTATCAGGCTTTCCATGGGTTCTGGAGATCCAAACTCCAGTCATCAGGCTCATGCGATAAGGGCTTTTATTGAGCCATCTCCTCAATCCTCTATTAGTGCTATTTTTTAATTCAGGGGGAAAAATAAATACACTTAAGTCAAACTTAATTTCTTTGCCTTTATTTCTTTTGGATTTGTACCACAGGCTAACGTGGAACTCACTCTGTGGCTCCAAGCTAGTCTCCAACTCACGGCATCCTCCTGCCTAGCTCTCCTGAGTGTTGGGACTAAAGGCATGTGCCACCATACCTGGCTGTCTTGACCTTTCTTTACATATAAAAAGCTAAGATAACCAAACACTCCTGAAATATAAAATATAAAAGAATGTTGGGGTCCACCCTAGGGCCTGCCCAGGAGGGACCGCAGGTCTCTGCCGAGTTGGGGGTGAGAGGTGTGGAGTCACACACACAGACCCGGGGAGTTGGGTGGAAACAGCAGAGGGCGAGCTGCCGCAAACTCGTTTATTCAAGGAAGTGCAGGGGGTTTTAAGGGGCTTGGCTGGCCAATCATTGTATGGGGTGGTCCCCTTTTTGTGACCACCCAGACAGATCATCTCGTAGCAGGTTTCTCGTGAGCATGGGACTGTGGCTGTTGTCACGCCACGCCTGCGCAGGATGCCATGTTCACCGAAGCCACTTCCTGGTTTCTCTGCCATATGGTCTGGCTAGGGCCAGGCCTGCATTGTGCCATACAAAAGAACAAATGAAACTGTCTTCTTTACTTCATTTCCCACTCCACCCACTTCTTCCCAGAGAGAGACTAGTACATGTGTTAGCCATCTGTCATCAAACAAATTTCTAGAACAGCTGGTGGTTGTGAATCCAGGTGTCTCCTGAGGTCCGGGGAGGGGGGCAGGGGTCGCAGACTTCCCTGGGACTGGTGACCTTGCTACTGGTGTGCTTGCTGGCTGGTGGGGGGGAAGCTTCAGTGCCTCTCCACGTCCTTTCCCAAGAGCTGCTTGTGTGTCCTCAACAGAATAATGAATTGACTTCCCAGAACACTTTGAGAAAGGCAAACGTTCTCTTTCAATATTTATTTATTTATTTGTGTTGTGTGTGTGTGTGTGTGTGTGTGTGTGTGTGTGTATACTGGGCCTTTTCCCACTGCAAATGAATGTCAGACACTTGAGTCACTTGTGCATCGGGCTTACGTGGATGGCTTGGGAATTGAACCTGGGCTGGCAGGCTTTGTAAGCAAGAACCTTTAAGCACTAAACTATCTACCTAGCCTCCCAAAAATCTCTTTTATTGTTTTTTTAAATTAAAAAAAATTTTTTTTTTTTATTTTCAAGGTAGGGTCTCACCCTAACTCAGGCTAACCTGGAATTCCCTATGTAGTTTCAGGGTGGCCTCAAACTCACAGCAATCGTCCTACCTCTGCCTCCTGATTGCTGGGATTAAAGGCGTGCACCACCACGCCCGGCCAGAGCTCTCTTTTAGATGAGATAATCTCACAACAGTGCAGTTTTGCTCATCTGTGTTGGTGGAAATTATTAACTGGCTCTCATTCAGGAAAGGGAAGGGCTTTTTTCTTCAAGTCAGGGTCTCATGTAGCCTAGGTGGCCGCAGACTCATTCTGTAAATAAGGATGGCCTGAACTTCTGATTCTCCTGCCTCCTGCTGAGTGCTGGGATTACAGCTGTGTACCACCACACCTGGTTCGTTTAGTGCTAGGGATCAAACCTAGGGGCTTCCTGAATGGTAGGCAGGCGCTTTGTCAGGGGGGCTACATCCCAGCCCACTTTCCACCATTTGAATGGAGAAATTTCAAAGAATTTGCAGGTACATTTTCAAGTGCAGCAGTTAATTTTAAAAGTGGAAGAACAACAGCAACAACAAAAAAAGTTTTTCTTGCATGCACGTGTGTGTGTGCATGTGTGTGTGTGCATGTGCGTGCGTGTGTTATGGTCTGTGTGGTGTGTGCATGTCTATGTGCCCTTGCAGAACACTATGCTCTCGCCTTCCGGTGGCCCACTCCACCCCCATTCTGCCAGTTCCAACTTGAGCAGGAGTCTTACTGATGCTGGAGCTTGCTGTTTTTCTGGAAGCCCGGGTGCTTCCCTGACCTCCGCTCCCTCTGGTAGGACTGGGTTCCGGGCACACGTGGCCACACCTAACTGTTTTGTAGGATCAGGAGGTTTTAGGCCCCTCAGGCTCTTCATGCTCCTGAAGAAAGCACACTTAACCACTGAGCCGTCTCTCCAGCCCATCTTTTCTTTTTGTTTGCTTGGTTTTTCAAGGTAGGGCCTCACTCTACTGACCTGGAATTCACTATGTAGTCTCAGTCTGGGCTCAAACTCACAGCAATCCTCCTACCTCTGCCTCCCAAGTTCTGGGGTTAAAAGCAGGCACCACCATGCCTGGCAAGCTCCAGCCCCCATTTTTTTTTTTTAAATTTTTCCAGGTAGGGTCTCACTCTAGCCCAGGGTAGAATTCACTATGCAGTCTCAGGGTGGCCTCGAACTCACGGCAATCCTACCTCTGCCTCCCGAGTGCTGGGATTAAAGGCATGCGCCACCACACCTGGCTTCTAGCCCCAATTTTTAAACAAATATACTTAAATCATTTCCTCTTCATTTGTATTTTAAAGGCAAATTAATCTAGGTATGGATTCATGCCTTTGGCAGTATTCAGGATACTGAGGCAGGAGAATGGCCATGGGTTCAAGATTACCTGCGATATAGAATAAGACCTGTTTTCTTTTATTTGAGAGAGAGAGAGAAAAAAAATGGGCACACCAGGGGCTCCAGCTGCTTCAAACCAACTCCAGACGCGTGTGCCTCCTTGTGCGCATGTATGACATTGTGTGCTTGAGTCACTGTGCATCTGACTTACTTGAGACCTGGAGATTCAAACATGAGTTCTTAGGCTTTGCAGGCAAGCACCTTAACTACTAAGCCATCTCTCCAGCCCAAGACCCATTAAAATTTTTTTTTAAATATTTATTTATTTAAGAGAGAGAGGTGGGGGGAATGGGTGTGCCAAAGCCTCTAGACGCTGCAAACGAACTCCAACTGCATGCACTACCTTGTGCATCTGGCTTTATGTGGGTACTGGGGAACCCAACCTGATTCCTTTGACTTTGTTGGAAAGCACCTTAGCCACTAAGCCATCTCTTCAGCCCCATTTGTTTTCTTTTTCGAGCCCAGCCTGACCTGGAATTCACTATGTAGTCTCAGGGTGGCCTCAAACTCATGGACACCCTTCTACCTCTGCCTCCTGAGTGCTGGGATTAAAGACAGGTGCCACCATACTCAGAAAGATCTGGCTTTTCACAAAAAGAAAATATAAGTATATAAGTGTAAAATAATTTTTATATTATAAAACGTAAAAAAAAAATCCTGAAATCTATGAAGATTGCAGGTTTCTTCTCGTCATACCATTCTCCTACTGAAGTACCCCAAGGGAAAGATGGGGTATATATTTTTCACATGTATGGGCATATATGTACACACATAGAACATAGTTCTTGGTAAAAGTGTAGGTAAATTCTACATTAAAAAGTATTTTATTTATTTATTTGAGAGAGAGAGAGAGAGAGACAGAAAAAGAAGAAGAGAGAGAAAATGGGTGCACCAGGGCCTCAAGCCATGGTAAACAAACTCCAGGCACATGTGACACCTTGTGCATCTGGCTTGTGTGGGTACTGGGTATTTGAACCTTGGTCCTTAACCTTTATAGGCAAGCACCTTAACCATTAAGCCATCTCTGCAGCCCTTGTTCTACATTAAAAAAATTATTTATTTATCTATTTATTTCCAATGGGGGGAGAGAGAAAGGAGGGGGAAGATAGAATAGGCACATCAGGGCTTCTAGCTACTGAAACAAACACAGATGCAGGAAGAGGTGTGTGCATCTGGCTTTATGTGGGTACTGGGGAATCACACATGGGTTCTTAGGCTCTGCAGGTAAGCACCTTCACCCCTAAACCATCTCTCCAGCTCCAAGTTCTACATTTTTAAAAAGATTTTATTTATTTATTTAAGACAGAGAAAGGGAGAGAGAGAGTGACAATTATTATTGGATTTTAGATTTTTCTAGGTTTTGACCATTACAAATGTGGCTGATGTGGAGATCTGTTCAAATGTTGGAGCTTATTTTTATAGTAGTAAGTCTTTCTATAAATAGAGTTCACAGGAGAGAGGTGAAAAGCACTTTAAGTTTTGTTCGGCTCTGCCAAGTTGCTTTCCAATAAGATGGCTCCATTCTGAACCCACAGTAAAAAAGTAGATGAGAGTTATTGATTTCCTAGACCTGGGAAATACTGGATCGGCTTAATCTCTTAAGTTTCTGCCACATGATAGGTTAAATTTTTTAGCTTGTTTTTTATTAATCACCACTGAGAATGATGCTATCATATTTTTATTACCACTTTTATTTATTTTTTGGAATCATCTATAATATTTATTATTGATAGACATTTATTAAATGTTGTGAAGATTTTTCCTAACATAGGATTTTTTCATAATTAATGTTATGTACAATGAAAGTAATGCATATGTATATCAATTTTTTTTTAATTTTAATTTTTTCTATTGAGAACTTTAATAATTATAGACAATATCCCATGGTACTTCCCTCCCTCCCCCCACTTTCCCCTTTGAAACTCTACTCTCCATCATATCCCCTCCCCCTCTCAATCAGTGTCTCTTTTATTTTGATGTCATCATCTTTTCCTCCTCTTATGATGGTCTTGTGTAGGTAGTGTCAGGCACTGTGAGGTCATGGATATCAGGCCATTTTGTGTCTGGAAGAGCATGTTGTAAGGAATCCTACTCTTCCTTTGACTCTTACATTCTTTCTGCCACCTCTTCCACAATGGACCCTGAGCCTTGGAAAGGGTGTTAGTGATGTTTCAGTGCTGAGCACGCCTCTGCATCATGATTCTCAGCATCATGGTGCCTTCTGAGTCATCCCAAGGTCACCGCCATCTGAAAAGAGAAGCTTCTCTAACCAAAAGTGAGAGTAGCATTAATATATGGGTATAAACATTAAGAGTGCTTACTAGGCAGTTTGGTGAGCATGGTATATACATTTAGCCAGACACCAGCAGACCTTACACCCCTAGGGCTCATGACTACTGTTGTTGTAGGTTTTCAGTATCAGGGATGTGTTCCCTCCCATGGAGCGGGCCTCCAGTCCAATTAGAGAGTGGTTGGTTTCCCCCATAACAGACATGCCACTATTGCACCTGTTGGCTCATTTGACTGGCTGGCCAAATTTAAGGCTTGCTGTGTCCACTGTTGAGTATCTTCACTGGTGTTTTCTCTCTCTCCCATTGAACTGCATGTAGTGTAGCTTTTTCCAGCTTTCTGTCAGCTGGTCCACATGGAGGAGGTGTTCAGCTCAGCTCCAGCAGGATTTCTTAGTGACCTTGCAGCCCAGGGATGTGTAGTCTTCAGCAATAGGGTCTTATCATGTATTCCTGGTGAGAAACCAAGAACCTTGGCAATGGCCTATAATATTTTGGGGGTATCAGGGGCCTCCCTGGCCAACAGTGTATATCAATGTTTGAGCCAAAACCATATACTCTGCTTGTTACTTTGTATATTTTCTACTTTATTCTGAAACATGTATTGGTCCCTAAGCCTGCCTTAACCAACTGCTACAATTGTGTGGTTAAAACACCAGGAATTTCTTCTTTCACAGTTCTGAAGGCTGGAACTCTAAAACCAAAGGCATCACAGGGCCCCTCCCTCTGAAAGTCCCTAGAGTAGACTCCTTCCTTGCCTCCTCCATCTCCTGGGTGTCGCACGTCACTCCAGTTTCTGTCTCCCTGGTGATGTGGTCCTCTCTTCTGACTCTCCAGGGTGTGTGCAGTGTCTTAACAGGATTGCTTGTTACTGCAAATACAGCTGACAAGAAGCCAGACTGATCGCTCCTGGAGAGTCTGCAGAGACTCATTCCAAATGAGGTCACACTCACAGGTTCTTTACTTTCAAAAATTGGTAACTTTTTTGGGTTTTTCAAGGTTGGGTCTTGCTGTAGCCCAGGCTGGCCTGGACTTCACTATGTAGTCTCAGGGCAGCCTCGAACTCATGGCGATCCTCCTACCTCTGCCTCCCGGGTGCTGGGATTAAAGATGTGTGCCACCACGCCCGGCTTCCTGTAGAGTTTTGGAACCATTGTTTTTTTTTTTTTTACTTTATCTTCTAGCATTCCATGGCATCAGGCATTTGATGTGATTCTGATTTTCATTCTTGGTAAATAATGTTTCTTTTCAAGCTGTTTAAAATCTCTTTATCTGTGATCCTCTAAACTTCCAAAATGAAATGTTTATCATTGGCTTGTATGCTTTCAAGTTTTTTTTAAAAATATTTCTATTTATTTGAGAGAGACACAGAAAGTGAGTATGAGTACTCTGGGCCACCTGCCCCTGTAATTTACACATCTAGAATAATGTGGGAACTGGGGAACCAAACCTCGGCTGACAGGCTTTGCAAGCAAGTGCCTCTAATCACTCAGTCCCTTCTCTAGCCTTCAGTTATTGTTTTGTAATCTCTTTCCCTTTGCTTTCTTTTTCTGTTTTCTGTTTTTTTTTAAAGATTTTTATTTTTATTTATTTATCAGAAACAGAGAGAGAGAGAGAGAGAGAGAGAGAGAGAGAGAGAGAGAGAATGGGCGCGTCAGGGCCTCCAGCCTCTGCAAATGAACTACAGGCACATGCACAACCATGTGCATCTGGCTTACGTGGGACCTGGAGAATTGAACCAGGGTCCTTAGGCTTTGCAGGCATGCGCCTTAACTGCTAAGCCATTTCTCCTGCTCCCCTTTGCTTTCTTTGTTCTTGTGTTTGTTTGTTTGTTTGTTTGTTTGTGACAGGGTCTTGGAATTTATTAAACCCAAGCTGGCATTGAACTCAATCCCCATGTTCAGCCTCCTGAGTGGTGGGATTTTAGATATACACCACCATTCCCAACTTCTCTGGTTTATTGCTTTTTCTCCCCATTAAATTTTGACTATAGCAGTCCCTTCTTGACCACAGTTTTTATTTTTTGTAGTTTTGATTACTCACTGCAAATATTAAACAGAAAAATTTCAGAAATAATTCACCGGTTTTCATCAAAACTTCATCAATAGTTCATACAATTCAACAACTGTTATTTTATTATTATTTTATTCATTTCTTACTGTGTCTAATTTAGAAATTAAACTATCAAAAGAAGGTATAGAATTGACAGGATGTGGTGGAGCACGCCTTTAATCCTAGCTCTCAGAAAGCTGAGGTAGGAAGATAGCTGTGAGTTCAAGGTTAGCCGGAGACTACATAGTGATTTCCAGGTAAGCTGAAAAAACAAAATGAAAAGGTGATAAATCTTTACAATGGAGCAATATTTGACAACATAGAATGAAATGCTAATAATATGTATGAACCTTGAAAACATGCCAAATAAAAGCATCCACTCATAAAAGACAAAAATAAATAAATAAAAACATGAAGGTACAGTAGGACCTGTAGTTTCAGGTGTCAGTTTGGACCTTAAAACAATCTTCTAGGGATCAGGAGGAACTGCCACAGTTAGATGTTGGAATTCTTGGCTTAAACTTTCATTATTACTACTACTACTATTATTAATTTACTTACTTGAGAAAGAGAGAGTAAGAGGCAGATGGAGAATAGGTGCATATGGCCTCTAGCCACTGCAGACGCACTCCAGAAGCGTGCACCACCCTGTGCATATGGCTTTACCTGGGTCCTGAGGAGTCAAACCTGGGTCCTTTGGCTTTGCAGGCAAGCGCATTAACCACGAAGCCATCTCTCTAGCCCAACTTTTATTACTTTTAACTTTCTGTCTTGTAGATTTCATCTCTTTTCCTCCTTTCCTCTTTCATGAGAGATTTCTTCAACTATCCTCAACTTTTCTGCTGAAATACTGCTTTTGGCTATCTTTAACTTCTAAGAAACCTTTGTTTTAAGCTTTATACTCATGCTGTTCTTGTTTCATGGATGCGCTGGACAAGCACTGTACCCCTGAGCTACGTCCTCAGCTCTGTGATGGAACTTGCCGGGCAAGTTCTCTGTCCCTGAGCTACATCCTCAATCCTGTTTCTTACACATAGTACATTCTCTGACTCTGAAATGCTTTAAAGTAAAATTTTCTTTGAAATTTTCTTTTTTTCTTGTTCTGTATTTTACTTTATATTTATTTATTTATTTATTTATTTATTTATTTATTTATTTATTTATTTATTTGGTTTTTCAAGGTATGGTTTCATTCTAGTCCAGACTGACCTGGAATTCACTATGTAGTCTCAGGGTGGCCTCAAACTCATGGTGATCCTCTACCTCTGCCTCCCGAGTGCTAGAATTAAAGGCATGTGCCACCGGCTAGTTGTGTTTTTTTTGGGGGGGGGATTTCAAGGTAGGTCTCACTCTAGACTAGGCTGATCTGGAAGTCACTATGTAGTCTCTCAGGATGGCCTTGAACTCACAACAATCCTCCTACCTCTGCCTCCCGAGTGCTGGCATTAAAGGCATGTACCACTACGCCTGGCTCTTTTTTTTTTTCTGAGGTAGGGTCTCATTCTAGCTCAGGCTGATCTGGAATTCACTATATAGTCTCGGGGTGGTGTTGAACTAACAATGATCCTCCTACCTCTGCCTCCTGAGTACCAGGACTAAAGGCATGGGCTACCACACACAGCTTTTTTATTTTTTTATTTTTTGAGTTAGGTTTTTACTACAACCCAGGCTGACCTGGAATGTACTATATAGCCTCAGGACAGCCTAGAAATAACAGCCATCCTCCTACCTCTGCCTCCCAGTTGCTGGGATTAAAGACATGAGCACTATGCCCAGCTTGAATTTTTTTTTAAGTTATCTTGGGACTGGAAAGATGGCTTTGTGGTTAAAGCACTTGCCTGCGAAGCCTAAGGAACTAGGTTTGATTCTGCAGTGCCAATGTAAGACAGATGCACAAAGTAGTACATGTGTCTGGAGTTTGTCTGCAGTGGCTAGAGTCCTTGGCATGCCATTCTCTCTCTTTCTCTTTCTGCTTCTTTTTCTCTCTATATCTCTCAAATAATTAATTTATTTAATTAAATAAATTATCTTTATTTGAGAGCAGAAGCAAGATTGAGAGGCCAGGGCCTCTTGCCTCTACAAATGAACTCCAGACACATGTTCTACTTTGTGCATCCGGATTTATGTGGGTAATGGGGAATTGATCTCAGGTCATTAGACTTTGTAGGCAAGTACCTTAACCACTAAGCGTATCTCCATCCCCCTCTTGAGTGTTTTTATTTTTTCAGATACAGGTCTTTCACATCCTTGGATAGTGTTATTCCAAGGTATTTGATTTGAGCCGGGCGTGGTGGCGCACGCCTTTAATCCCAGCACTTGGGAGGCAGAGGTAGGAGGATCGCCGTGAGTTCGAGGCCACCCTGAGACTACATAGTAAATTCCAGGTCAGCCTGAGCTATAGTGAGACCCTACCTCGAAAAAAAAAAAACAACAAAAAAAAACCAACCAAGGTATTTGATTTGTGGGTGTGTTTATGTGTGTCTATTGAAGATAAGATAGCCTTGCTCATTTCTCTCTCTGTATATTTATCTTTTGCATATAGGAAGGATACCAACTTTTGTGGGTTGGCTTTGCTGAAGGAATGTATCACGTTTAGAAGTTTTGTGGTGGAGTCTTTTGGGTCACTTGTGTATAGGGTCATATCATCTGCAAATCGGGCTAGCTTAACTTCTTCCTTTCTAAGTTGTATCGTATCTTTCTCCTGCCTTATTGCTTGGGCTAGGCTTGGTATCACTATGTTCAAGAGCAGTGGTGAGAGTGGGCACCCCTGTCTTGTTCCCGATCTCAGTGGGAACTCCTGAGTCTTTCCCCATTAAGTATGATTTGGCCTTTACGTGCTTTGTATATAGCATTCATTATGTTGAGATACAGACCCTGCATGCTCAGTCTCTCCAGCGTTTGGATCATGAAGGAGTGTTGTATTTTGTTGAAGGCCTTCTCTGCATCTATTGAAATGGTCATGTGGTCATGTTTATTTATGCAGTGTATTATGTTAATTGATTTCCATATGTTAAACCATCCCTGCATCCTGGGATGAAGCCTGCTTGATCGAGGTGGATAGTGCTTTTTAAAAAAGATTTTATTTGTTTATTTATTTGTTTGTTTATTTTTATTAGAGAGAGAGTGAGAGAGTGAGAATAGGTGCACCAGGGCTTCTAGCCACTGCAGACAAACTCCAGACACATGCACCACCATGTGCATCTGGCTTATATGGGACCTGGAGAATGGAACCAGGGTCCTTAGGCTTCGCAGGCATATGCCTTAATCGCTAAGCCATCTCTCCAGCCCGGATAATGCTTTTTTTTTTTTTTTTTTCCAAGGTAGGGTCTCACTCTGGCCCAGGCTGACCTGGAATTAACTATGTAGTCTCAGGGTGGCCTCGAACTCACAGCGATCCTTCTACCTCTGCCTTCCAAGTGCTGGGATTAAAGGCGTGAGCCATCACGCCCAGCTTCCGGATAATGCTTTTATAAAAATATTTTATTAGCACTGGGAATGGTGGCGCACGCCTTTAATCCCAGCACTCGGAAGGCAGAGGTAGGAGGATCTCCACGAGTTTGAGGCCACCCTGAGAATACAGAGTGAATTCCAGATCAGCCTGAGCTAGAGACCCTACCTCAAAAAAACCAATATATTTATATGTGTGTGTGTATTTTTTTTATTATTAAAAGCCCTTTTTTTGTTGTTGTTGTTTTTTTGAGGTAGGGTCTCACTCTAGCCTAGGCTGACCCGGAATTCACTATGTAGTCTCAGGGTGGCCTATACACACACACACACACACACACACACACACGCATTTGACAGAGAGAGAGAGAGAAATGAGAGAGAGAATGGATACACCAGGGCCTCTAGCCACTGCAAACGAACTCCAGATGCATGCATCATCTTGTGTTGCTGGCTTACATGGGTACTGGGGAGTTTAACCTGAGTCCTTGGGCTTCACAGGCAAGCGCCTTAACCACTAAGCCATCTCTCCAGCCCAGATAACGCTTTGTTGAATTTGGTTTGTGAGGATTTGTTCAGGATTTTTGCATCTAAGTTAATCTGGAATGTAGATCTATAGTTTTCTTATTGTATCTGTCTAGTTTTGATATTAGTGTGATGTTAGACCTCTAGGTTGGTTCCATTCTCTAGCTATTGTGAATAGAGTGGCAATAACCAAGGATGTGCCAGTATCTCTAAGGCAGTGAGACGAGTCCTTGGGATATATGCCCAGGAGTGGTGTAGCTGGGTCATATGGTAGATCTATTTTTAGCTGTCTCAGGAACCTCCTCACAATGACTAAAACAGTTTACATTCCCATCAACAGTGTAGAAGGGTTCCCCTTTTTCTGCATCCTTGCCAGCATTTATTGTCATTTGATTTCTTGATAATAGCTATTCTGACAGGAGTGAGATGGAATCTCAAAGTAGTTTTAATTTGCATTTCCCTGATGGCTAAGGGTATAGAACATTTTTAAAAATGTTTTTATGCCATCTGTATTTCTTCTTTTGAGAACTCTCTATTTAGCTCCATAGCCCCCCCCCTTTTTTTTGGAGAGAGAGAGAAGGAGAGGAAGACAGAGAGAGATGGGCGCACCAGCAGTCTCTCAGCTGCTGCAAACGAAATCCAGATGTGCGCGCCCCCTTGTGGTCAAGTGCAGTATTGCATCCTTGCGTCACTTTGCATCTGGCTAAATGTGGGACCTGGAGATTGGAACCGGCGTTCTTAGGCTTAGCAGGCAGGCACCTTAACTGCTAAGCCCCCATAGCCCATTTTTTAATTGGGTTGTTTGATTTCTTGTTATTTAGTTTTTTGAGTTCTTTGTATATCCTAGATATTAATTCTCTGTCAGATGTATAGCTGGCAAAGATTTTCTCCCATTCTGTAGGTTGCCTCTTTTGCTGTATTCACAGTGTCCTTTGCCGGACAAAAGCTTTTTTAATTTCATGAGGTTCCAGTTTTACTTCCTGAGCAAGTGGGGTTTATATTCAGAAAGTTGTTGCTTATGCCAGTATTTCGAAGGGTTTCCCCTATTTTTTCCTCCACGCAGCTGTGAGGAATACCCCCATGCCCCACCCTGAGAAACCTGCCTAGTCCATTCCCTTCCCTGACAGCTGGCTCCTCTCCTGAGATTAAAAACAATAGATGAGAGCCAGGCGTGGTGGCGCACGCCTTTAATCCCAGCACTCAGGAGGCAGAGGTAGGAGTATCGCCATGAGTTTGAGGCCACCCTAAGACTACACAGTGAATTCCAGGTTAGCCTGGACTAGATTGAAACTCTACCTCGAAAAACAAAACAATCAAACAAAAAACAGTGGCTGAGCTAGCATGGTGGCTATAGTATAACATTCCCAGCCCAGCCTGGCGTTCTCCCACCTGCTTTGCAGGCTTCCTGCCCTCTGGTGGAAGCCAGCTCCACATGCTTTGCCTGGAAGGGTTTTCCAGGCTGTGGTAGGCATGTCTGAAGGGCCTTGCAGTGCCGGTGATGGCCTCTGTGTGGAGTTGCCATTCTGGCTTTGTTCTGTGGTCTCTGCAGGCCTGTTAGCCTTTCTTTGCTTCCACAGAGGCTTAGGAGGAAGCGAGAAGACCTCTCTGTGGAATGGTTGGTACTTTTGAATAGTAATGATTCACACACACACTCTCAAGGGACCCTTCAGACAAGGCTGTGACAGGGCTGAGCAGGTTGTTTCTCCACCTCAGAGATGCAGAAGCAGACAGGGAAATAATTTCCAAGAACCCAGACCTCTGTGTCAGCTCCTTCCTGGTCTAGCAGAGGGAAGCAAAGGCTAAGAGTAGCTGAGGACAACTTGTTGTTGTTATTTATCTATTTTTTTTTAAATGAGTCAAGCCCAACAGATTGACCTTTTTGGTTTTTGTTTGTTTTTCGAGGTAGGGTCTCACTCTAGCCCAGGCTGACCTGGAATTCACTATGTAGTCTCAGGGTGACCTCGAACTCTCGGTGATCCTCCTACCTCTGCCTCCCAAGTGCTGGGATTAAAGGCATGCACCACCACGCCCGGCTTTGACCTCCTTTTTAAAAATTAATTAATTAATTTGACAGAGAGAGAGAGAAGGGGGAAAAGAATGGGTGCGCCAGGGCCTCCAGCCACTGCAAACTCCAGACTCATGCATTGCCTTGTGCACTTGGCTTACATGGGTCCTGGGGAATTGAACCTGGGTCCTTTGGCTTTGCAGGCAAGTGCTTAACCGCTAAGCAATCCCTCCAGCCTCCCCCACCCCATTTTTTTTAAATGTGAGAAAGTGAGAGAAAGAATTGGCATGCCAGGGCCTCCAGTCACTGTAGTTGAACGCCAGACACATGTGCCACCTTTTGCACATGTGCAACCTTGCTGCTTGCATCACCTTGTGCGTCTGGCTTTTGTGGGACTTGGAGAGTCGAACATGAGTTCTTAGGCTTTGCAGGCAAGCATCTTAACCGCTAAGCCTTCTCTCCAGCCCTGAAGAAGACTTTTGATGAGGGCCACAGAGTCTGACTCCAGCCTCTGTACCTAGGATCCTTAACCCTGCCTGTACCACGGAAAACCAGAGGAGTCTGGGGGGAGGGGTAGGAATCGCAAGCCTTAACCCAGACTCAGTAGATTAGCATCTCTGGGTGGGGCCTGGTGGTCTGTGTTTTCAAGCAGTTTGGGGTTAGGAAGCCCCATCCGGGCCCTCTGCTTGTGCAGACCTCTGCAGAGATGGGGACGTGAACTCAGTGGCAGACAAAGACAAAGGCCATCGGTGGTCAGGCTCAGAATCTTGGAGACAAGACTGCCTTACTTATGGCCCTGGAGTGTACTTAAGTCAGGGACTGCAGCTCTTCCTAGAGTCCCTTAGGCAGGCCCTAGCTTCCTCTTTGCTCTGTTTTTCTCATTTGACCTGTGCTCATCCAAGGGCTGTGCTTAGAAGCAAAGACCTGCGAACGTATATCAGGAAACAGGAGACAAGATGGAGGGCTGTGAAGACCAAGTGTGACAATGGCAAAAAAAAAACACCCCCAAAAAACCATGTTTTGCTGGGCGTGGTGGTGCACACCTTTAATCCCAGCATTTCAGAGGCAGAGGTAGGAGGATTGTCATGAGTTTGAGGCAAGCCTGAGTGAATTCCAGGTCAGCCTGGGCTAGAGTGATACCCTACAAAAAACAAACAAATAACATGTTTTTCCAGTGTCATGAGGAACAGCTTAGCTGGTGAGCACTGAATCCAGGTCCCAAGTAGTCAGGGACAATGTCAGGCTGTACTGTCCCACTCCCTGGGTCCTTAAGGCAGTGTTCCCCTTTCTTGGTAGAATGTGGGTAAGGCCAGGCTGGGAGCTGGGCTACTCAGGCCTACACCTCCCACCTCCATACCAGGTTGCAGGCCAATGGCAGTCTCACCTAGACATGGAGGTTCCTAGGAAAGGTGTGTAAATTCAGAAACATACAAAGATCACAGCTGACCTTTTAGGATTTGTGACCACATTAAAAGGAAGGAGAGTAGCAAGAAGCATTTCTTACCATTTATTTTTATTTTTATTTATTTATTTGACAGAGGAGAGAAGAGAGAGAGAGAATGGGTGTGCCAGGGCCTCCAGCCACTGCAAATGATCTCCAGACATGTGCGCCCCCTTGTGCATTTGGCTAATGTAGGTCCTGGGGCATTGAACCTGGGTCCTTAGGCTTTGCAGGCAAACCCCTTAACCGTTAAGCCATCCCTCCAGCCCTTCTTACCATTTTTATGCTTGTCCCGTCCTCTGCTTGCCTCCCACATTTCTTCTCCCATGCCTGACTCCTTTCCAAGTCTCCCCATATTCGGTTTCCCCCACTGTTTTCCTTCATTCTGTCCCAATGGCTGGATCCTTGAATGAGCTCCTGTGAGGGTCTCTGGCCAGCCTGAGATCTTTCCCATTATTGCCCTAATCCCTCTTGATAAAGCAAAAATGCTACATAAGCATTCAAGTTAGTTAAAGACTTGTTGCCTCGTGGACACTGGTAAGGAGCGGGGTCTGGAGGATCCAGAAGTGGGCAGCACTGACAGCTTAGTCTTGAACAGTTCATTCATCCACCAGAGTGGAGCTCAGCCTGTGCCAGTCACCAGAGCCAACTGGCTCTGACAAGACAAGTTCTACGCCTGAATCTGGAAACTTTGCTGAAACTTCTGTGGATGGATTGGGCCTGACTGGATTCTTTGCCTGCTCCCCTTGCTCAAATCCTCCGTTTGCTTTGGTAGTGACATAAGGCATCCTGCTGGGGGTGTCACACTAGGATTGTAGAGACAGGGCGGGGGTGGGGGCTCCAGAAGAGTCTCTGGTGCCAGGATTGTCTCTTGAGTATCTTGTCACAGCAACATGAGTGCCCTGTAGGACAGAAATATATCTGTCACTTCAGTCACTTCTGGGTCCCTGAGACCATTCTAGGACTTGGTTTGGGCAGGTGCTAGGTGTGTGCGTGTGTGTGCGTGCGTGCGTGTGTGTGTGTGTGTGTGTGTGTGTGTGTGAGACAGAGAGAGAGACGTGTATATGGTGTGGTTGGTGTGTGTGTGTGCGCGCAGTATATGCACATATGTATGAAGATGTGCATGCCCCATGCACACACCTGCAGAGACCACAGGAGAACATCAGGTGCCTGCTTTCCGCTCTTCCAAGTGTTTCTTTTTTTTAAAAAAATATTTTATTTATTTATTTATTTATTTATTTATTTATTTATTTATTTATTTGAGAGAGAGTGATACAGAAATAGGCAGGTAGAGAGAGAGAGAGAGAGAAAGAAAGAATGGGTGTGCCAGGGCCTCCAGCCACTGCAAACGAACTCCAGATGCATGCACCCCCTTGTGCATCTGGCTTACGTGGGTCCTGGAGAATCAAGCCTCGAACTGGGGTTGTTAGGCTTCATAGGCAAGCGTTTAACCGCTAAGCCATCTCTCCAGCCCCCCAAGTGTTTCTTTAAGATGGAATCTCTTGCTGAACCTGGACCTGCTGTTCAGTTAAACTGGCAGACCAGTGAGTCCCAGCAATTCTCTTTTTCTTTTTTTTTTTTTTCATGGAGAAAGACACAGAGAGAGATAGAGAGGGAAAGGGAGACAGATAGAGAATGGGCGTGCCAGCCGCCTCTCAGCAGCTGCGAACAAACTCCAGGTGCTTGCTCCCCCTTGTGGGCAAGTGTGGCATTGCGCCTTTGAGTCACTTTGCATCTGGCTAAAGGTGGGACCTGGAGATTAGAACCAGTGTTCTTAGGCTTAACAGGCAGGCGCCTTAACCGCTAAGCCACCTCTCCAGCCCCCAGCAATTCTCTTGTCTCTACTCCCTACACGGTTGGGATCACAGGAATGCATGGCAATGCCCAGATGTTTATGTGGGTACTGGGAGGAATGGCACTCTGGACGAATCAGGCCTTCATGCTTATGCAAACGCTGAGCCATCTCCCCAGCCCGTGGATACGTTTGTTGAAGGAGTACACGAAGTAGGAATCAAATGAAATGAAGAAGTCCCCAGGGAAAGGTCCTGGAGCCTCGGCGGAGGTGGAAACCCCTCACCCTTGGCCCCTTATCGGGAGGCTGGATGGTTGATCCTCCCCAGGCTCCCTCCAGAGAGGCGCCGACCTTCCTGTTTTGGCAGCGGTTCTCAGGTACTCTGTCTGCACAGGCTCAGCTGGCAGGGGAACTCACAATGCCTGCGTGGAGGGCCCGGCCCAGGGTGGAGTCCAAGTGCAAGTTCAGTTAGACCTTCTTGGGGAGAAGAAGGAAGGAAGGAAGGAAGGAAGGGTTGCAGCTGTGAAGAAGCTGTGCCTTTGAAAGTTTTCTTCCTGGCTTTTCTTGTTTGCAGAGTGGAGATGCTTAGGGAGGCATGAAACACTTCATAAAGAGTGGCGATGGGGAGGGGTCACCAGTCAATGACAATAGGCATCTTTCCTGCCCCAGGTCCGGGCAATACCTGCCTTACAGCCTTGGCTAACAGCCGGCCGTCTGTGCGTCTTAGCTGTCCTCTCTGTCTGTCGGCCTCTCTCTCTCCCCCTCCCTCATCCTTCAGTATAGTACATGTGCTTCATGGTACCCTTAGGCTGGGGGAGAGCCGGGACAAGGCATCTCTTGACTTATTCTTTCCAACGGTGCTGGTTTGAGAGGAAGATCAGGTGATTTTGGCCAGAAATCCCGGAAGGTCTTTGGAATCTGGAGATTCGCTGATGTGAATGAAACATGCATGGATGGCCACACACCAACTTAACGGCCCAAAAGCAAAACCACCCTGACCTTCAACAAAAGCCCTCTTTTGCGGCTGCATCAGACATCAAGCAAGGCAAATGTAGGGGTGTGGGATTATAAGACTCTATTTGTTGAAAGAAAAAAAAAATAAGACAGTTTCTCATCAGGCTTTTCCAGTTATAGCACATAGGATTGCAATGATCTCATTTTTGACCAATGGCCAATACATTCAGCTGTCTGGTAGAATAATCTATGAACTGGGCACCTGCCAATTGTCTGGAATAGGAACGAGTTGAGGCATATGTTTTAAAAAGTGATAACATTGTTATGGGCCCTGCCTCGACAAGGGGATGGGAGCCCAAAGCCAGCCAGCACTAGCACTGAAGTCAGATTTGGACGGTGGGCTGTGTTTTGAGTAGACTTGCTGCCTCGCGGCTCACCTCCCTTCTACTGCATTAATTCTATGGGATTTAAAGAGCAAACCAACACGTACCTCACGCTCCAGACCTTGAGCTCCCAGCATCTGGACCTTGTTCTGTGCAGAGGAACTTAGGAACACGGAGCTTGAGTGACATTTGCTCGGTCACACTGAGCCACTCTTGGAACAGAAGTCTCCTAAATCCTAGTTGAGTGTCCCCCCTGTACCCCGTGTTTGCAGCCATCACTCACACCTGTGTGTTGTCTCTGGTGCCTGAGGACGATCCCCTTATGAGGTTAGCCGGTGATGGCAGCGCTATGCTATTTACAGTCTACCAGCAAACTCAGTTTTCAGCTTTTAGGGATCTATGTCTCGATCCTGTGTGTGGAAGGAGGAGGGTTGTTACAGATGCCATCTGCTTCCTCCAAACTCTCCAAGTAGCTGAGTGAAAGTAGGTGAGAAGCAGTGGTCACTGGGCACCTCGAGCCCAGGTGAGCTGAGGACTCTGGGACTCTTATATGGAAAAGGCTTGCAGAAAGGCATTCTCCTGCGCTGCCAGTTACTTGCTTGATAAGGCCAGGCATTGTGTTTCTGCTTGACATGAGTCCCTTTATTTAATCCTGACACAAAGAAGTGCATACTGTGGTTGTTCCCATCTTACAAATGGGAAAACGGAGTCAGTGAAAGTTAAGTGCATTACCCATTATGAATAGAGTTAAGAACCAAATAACCCAAGTCTTTATATTTTATCACCTTTTGTCTTTTGAGGATCTGATAGCTTTAGCCCTAGACCTTAAATCAGAGTCTGACCTTGACTTATTTTTATCTGAGCTCCATGTCAGTTTTCTGTTTTATTTTTAAGAGAAAGAGAGGGAGGGAGAAAGAGAATGGCGTGCCAGGGCCTCAGCCGCTACTATTGAACTCCAGACGATTGCGCCACCTAGTGGGCATGTGCGACCTTGTGCTTGCCTTACCTTTATGTGTCTGGCTAATGTGGGATCTGGAGAGTTGAACATGGACCCTTAGGCTTCGCAGGCAAGTGCCTTAACCACTAAGCCATCTCTCCAGCCCTTCATGTCAGGTTTTTTGTTTGTTTGTTTGTTTGGTTTGGTTTGGTTTGGTTTTTTTGAGGCAGGGTCTCACTCTAGCCCAGGCTGACCTGGAATTCACAATGTAGTCTCAGGGTGGCCTCGAACTCACAGCGATCCTCCTACCTCTGCCTCCCAAGTGCTGGGATTAAAAGCATGTGCCACCACACCTGGCTCATGTCAGTTTTTAAGAAGTAACATAACTTATTCCTGAAGTTACAAGAATTTCAGCTGTTCTCAGTGTTTACTGACAGTGTACACAAATCTTACAAAAGAGAGGCATTTCTTCATGAAAGTAAACATGTTCTTCTCCCCAAAATGTAGCACTTTGCAAAAGAAAAAAAAAAGAACAAAGGAGGTTTCTTACTAACCCTGGAGGGAGCATCAGTGTTTTAAACATTTAGAATTTACCTGTCTCTTAACTACGTGAGCACGTACTGACTATAGAGCAGCACAGAGTAGTCTGGGCATCCGGGCGAAGTAGAACTTGCCTTCTTCCTCCTCAACTGCATCCCTTCTTGCCCCACCAGAGTGCTCATTGCCTGATTTTGGGTATTTATTTTTATTTCTATTTTTATTTATTATTTTTATTTATTTATTTGAGAGAAGAAGAGGGAGGGGGAGAGAGAGATAGAAAGAAAGAAAGAAAGAAAGAAAGAAAGAAAGAAAGAAAGAAAGAAAGAAAGAAAGAAGAAAGAAAGAAAGAAAGAAAGAAAGAAAGAAAGAAAGAAAGAGAGGGTACTCCAGGACCTTCAGCTGCTGTAAACGAACACATGTACCCCTTGTTCGTTAGGCTTACATGGGTCTTGGGGAATCAAACCTGGGTCCTTTGGCTTTGCAGGCAAGTGCCTTAACCACTAAGCCATCTCTTCAGCCCTGATTTTGGATATTTATGTTCTTGCCTTTCCTTGTAGACTCACCAACTCTGCGTATTGTTGCAGAGAAATCTGAGTGTGCAAGGAAAGGCAAGGGTCAGCCCAGGGGAAGGGCTGTAATAGAGGTCGGAGTTTAGATGTCTGGAAGGAATCCGCTGGGGGATGAGTTGCTTTGCATTTCTTCTGAGCTCCTCGTTTCCTGTCCCTGGACAGGAGTAAGTCAGAGCAGAATGCTCCAGATGGAGCTGGTAACAAGGACAGGACAACTTCATCAGATCACGGACAGGCTGAGCCAACAGGTAAGAATCAGAGATAGACTCACCCCAGCAAGCCCTCCAAAAGACTATTTTAAAATTTCTTGAAACTTTCTTTCTTTCTTTCTTCCTTCCTTCCTTCCTTCCTTCCTTCCTTCCTTCCTTCCTTCCTTCTTTCTCTCTTTTTTTTTTTTTTTTTTTTTTTTCGAGGTAGGGTCTCACTCTAGCCCAGGCTGACAGGCTGACCTGGAATTCACTATGTAGTCTCAGGGTGGCCTCGAACTCACAGCAATCCTCTTACCTCTGCCTGCGCCACCACACCTGGCTTATATCTATTATTCAATTGAAATAAATAATTCAGGGCCAAGCGTGGTGGCGCATGCTTTTAATCCCAGCACTTGGGAGGCAGAGGTAGGAGGATTGCTGAGAGTTCGAGGCCACCCTGAATCAGGCTAGGCTAGAGTGAGAGTCCACCTCAGGAAAAAAAAAAAATAACAACAACAAAAGAATTCAGGGACTGGAGAAATGGCTCAATGGTTAAGACACATGCCTGCAAAGCCTAATAACCAGGGCTCGATTCCTCAGCACCCACATAGAGCCAGGTGCACAAAGTGACGCATGCATCTGGAGTTTCTTTTGCAGTGCTGGAGGCCCTGATGGGCCCATTCTTTCCCCCACTCCCCTTACAAATAAGTAAATGAAACATACAAAGAATTCAGGTATGTGGTCTCAGGGATGCTTTTCTAGAAGCAGCATCAGCTGAGTCATTCCTCCTGGACTTGCTAAGTGGTGGCGCACGCCTTTGATCCCAGCACTCCCGAGGCAGAGGTAGGAGGATCGCTGTGAGCTTGAGGCCACCTTGAGACTCCATAGTGAATTCCAGGTCAGCCTGGACTAGAGTGAGACCCTACCTCGAAATACAAAAACAAACAAACAATTTAAATTAGATCATTTGTATTTACTTTTTTTTGCCGTGATATTTGTCATTTTCCCATCTATGGAGGACATAAGTATATCTTTGTGTAAGAGTACTGTCTCAAAAAAAAAAAAAAAAAAAAAAAAAAAGCCAGGCATAGTGGCGCACGCCTTTAATCCCAGCACTCGGGAGGCAGAGGTAGGAGGATCACTGTGAGTTCGAGGCCACCCTGAGAATACAGAGTGAATTTCAGGTCAGCCTGGGCTGGAGTTGAGACCCTACCTCGAAAAACCAAAAACAAAACAACAATAATGAGTGTTGTCTCTTGCTCTGGCAAACCTTAAATCCCCATATTCAGGGCTGTCATCCCCGTGTAGGCTATATTCCTTTGATTCTGGGGGCCGTTTGTGGAAACCTGAACACAATTCTGGAATGAAAGGTTTCTGAACTTTTAGAAGTCATTTATGATGGTATTGGAGAAGACTAGAGTCTTTTCTTGGTGACACTACTGCATGATTCTGACAGGGTCATAATAAATACTTGAGAATCCTTGGTCTTCCATAGGCGTAACTTCATGGGTTGGTACTTAATCACAGCAGTCAGAAAGTGTGAATTAGGGTTATGAATACCTTCCAAAATGGTTATAAAAGCCCACCCCCACCCCCATACATACACTTGGGATCACTTGCAGGTTATAGAGAAACAAGTTTTAGGTGTTGCTCTGGGGAAAACATGCTTAAAATACATAGAAATTATATCTAAGGGAAAAAAGCATATGTTGTCCAAAGAGTATGCTATAATTGTCAGACACTCATTGTGTTTACTTTAACTCTGCTCGTTGCTATGAGCAAATACCTAACAAGAAACAGTTTAAAGGATGAAATAGTTTATTTCAGCTTACAATTTCAGGAGTATAGTCCATGTGGTAGTTTGATGTTCCCCCATAGATTCAGATGTTAGTTAAAATTGAGTTTGCAGGGCTGGAGCAATGGTTTAGCAGTTAAGGCACTTGTCTGCAAAGCCAAAGGTCCCAGGTTTGAGTCCCCAGCACCCACATAAGCCAGATGCACAAGGTGGTGCTTGCATCTGGAGTTCATTTGTAGCAGCTGGAGGCCCTGGAATGCCCATTTTCCTTCTCTGCCTCTTTATCTCTGTCAAATAATTAAAAATAAAATATTTATTTATTTTTTAAAAATTTTAAATTTTTATTTATTATTGTTATTATTTTTTATATTGTTTGTTTGTTTTTGTTTTTTCGAGGTAGGGTCTCACTTTGGCTCAGGCTGACCTGGAATTCACTATGTAGTCTTAGGGTGCCCTTGAACTCACAGTGATCCTCCTACCTCTGCCTCCCAAGTGCTGGGATTAAAGGTGTGCGCAATTTTTATTTATTTATTTTGAGAGAAAGAGATACAGAAATATGCAGGTAGAGTGAGAGATTGAGAGAGAGAGAAAACGGGCACGCCAGGGCCTCTAGCCACAGCAGACAAACTCCAGATGCATGTGCCCCCCTGTGCATCTGGCTTACATAGGTCCTGGGGAGTTGAACCTGGGTCCTTTGGCTTTGCAGTAAGCGCCTTTACCACGAAGCCATCTCTCCAGCCCCCAAATAAAATATTTTTTTTAAAAAAAAAAAGAAAGAAAAAACTAAAATTGAGTTTGCAGCTTCTGCTCCTAGCAGGCAGACTCCTGTCGGAGTGGAGAGGGGAGGCGTGTCACTGGGAGTGGATCTGAATTCCAGTCTAAGGTATGCAGAGTGAGCTCTCTGCCTGGACCCCTGGGGTTTGGTCCTTGCTGTGTGGGTCTGTGAAAGGGGGCTAGCTTCCTCTGCCATGATGGGACTTCCCGTGGATCTGTAAGCCATGAAGCAAATCCCATTTCTCCCACAAACTGTGTCTGGTTTGGAGGTTCATCCCAGCAGCGTGGAGCTCTCCGTGACTGTCCATCATGCTGGGGAAGGCATGGAGACAGGAGCATGAAGCAGAGCGGGTCACACTGCATTTGCAGTCGGGAAGCAGAGGGCAGTTAGGAAACAGGTGTGGTCTCAAGGCCCTTTCCAGTGGTCCACTTCTTTCAGCACAGCTCCATCCTCCTTCCCAAACAGTGCCCCCAAGTGTGCAAACACCTGAGTCTATAGGGGACATTTCACGTTCAAACCACAACACACTTACAATTAGAGAAGTTCACTGGGACTGAAAGTAAGCAGAGAATGGGCTCTTTAGTACTGCAAACTTCTGGCCAGGTGCATGCCTTGTAGTCCCAGCACTTGGGAGGACAAAGCAGGACGTTCAGAGTTGGAGGCCAGCCTGGGCTATAAAGCATGACTCTGTCTCAAAATTCCCATTTTCCCTCATACCCCACAAAAGGGGGGGGGGACAAAAACCAACCAACCAACCCAAAACACCACAGTGCATGTTTAAGTTTTATCTTGCTAACATTCTTTCTCTAATCTCTTAATTTCTTTGTTTTGTTTTTGTTAGGGAAAGTGGAGGGCCAGGCATGGTGGCACACGCCTTTAATCCCAGCACTCAGGAGGCAGAGGTAGGAGGATCACCGTGAGTTCGAGGCCACCCTGAGAATACATAGTGAATTCCAGGTCAGCCTGGGCCAGAGTGAGACCCAACCTTGAAAAAAAAAAAGAAAGAAAGAAAGAAAGAAAGAAAGAAAGAAAGAAAGAAAGAAAAGAAAGAAAAGTGGAGACAAGTAGAAATATCTAAGACAGAGAAGTCAGACTCTATTAGAGAGTCTAGTTGTAGAGGGCACTTCCCATCTCAAGCAGTGGAGACTCTGGAAAATGCAAGGTGCATGCCCAGCATTGGGCTGGGGTGGGGGAGGTATGTCCAAGGAGAGGGGGAGAGAGACGTATTAGCAAGTGTGAAGGAAGCAAACTTCTTTGAACTCCTTTCTTCCAGATTGCCAGCCAGATATCTGGCTCCCCTGGGGTTTTCAAGATAGCAAGGAGGCAGGCTCCAGACAGACTGCTTGGTGGTTGGCAATAGTATGTTGAATTCCTGAAATTTGCTAATTCCTTTAGCTTAGTTTTGCTTTATTTTGTTTTGTCTCAGGCAAGGTCTCACTCTAGCCCAGGCTGACCTAGCACTCAGTCTGTAGTTCCAGGCTGGCCTTGAATTCACAGCGAGCGTCTTACCTCTGCCTCCCCAAGTGCTGGGACTAAAGGCACATATCACCATGCCCTTAATTTCTCCCTTCCTTCCTTCCTTCCTTCCTTCCTTCCTTCCTTCCTTCCTTCCTTCCTTCCTTCCTTCCTTCCTTCCCTCCTTCCCTCCTTCCTTCTCTCTTTCTCTTTTTTTTTTCTTGTTACAAGACCAGTGACAGACTTCTTTTCATTGAGTGTGTTACAAGAGGTTTAGTCAAAAAGACCAAAGCTCATGACATCCTCATCACCAGACTCTTCAGGCTCTTTTTTTTTTTTTAAAGCTTCCGCTTTATTCTCAGTGGGGGCGGCAGCAGCAGCAGCAGCAGCAGCAGTGGGAGCAGGGCATCCTGAGGGCTCAGCACCGCCTTGACATTGGCCAAGCCAGGGCCTTTGCAAACAAGCCAGGCTAAAAGATTCAACATTCCCACTGGCTGCTTGAATGAGGGCATCGATCTTATCCTCTGTGAAGGTCACTTCACCGTCATGCAGGATGGGAGCCGAGTAGATGCAGTTCAACCTGGAGATGCAGCTGCCAGGTATGGTGCTAGTCGCCAGATGAAGTGAGGGCTTCACCCCAACGAGTCCGCCTTAGCTTCCTTGG
This sequence comes from Orientallactaga sibirica, assembly GCA_036365145.1. Classification (NCBI taxonomy): domain Eukaryota; kingdom Metazoa; phylum Chordata; class Mammalia; order Rodentia; family Dipodidae; genus Orientallactaga; species Orientallactaga sibirica. The sequence goes on along the minus strand of JAEOAD010000050.1, from coordinate 16,784,778 downwards.
AGGAATCGAGCAACCTGGCGAGGGAAAACTGCTCCCTTGATTTCTTCTTGTCCTTCCTTGGCCCGTTTGTCCCTCCACTTTAGTCAGTGAATCACTTTTTCTGAAGTGCTACCTATGTGTTAGATCTGAAGCAAAAATAAGGCAGGGTCTCTCCTCTGACCAGACAGACAACAAACCCTGCTGCTGTAGTCGGTATCACCTTGCTGAGAGGAGCATTCACACCAGGCACAGTTTAGGGAAGGAAGGGGTTTCTTTCAAGCTTATGGATCCAGGGAAAGTTCCATCAGTGGCGGAAGAAGCTGCTTCCATACATCCAACCAGAGAGAGACCATCACCAGCCAGCAAACACCCAAAGCAGCAAGGACTAAACTGGCAGGCAAGCAGCAGGGACCCTGGCAGAGCTCAGACTGCTCCCCATAGCTTTAGGCTGGAGATCAGATCTTCCCCCAAACACACCTTAGGGCTGGACCCCAAGACCCGCCCCCAGTGACACCTCCTCTAACCAGGTGGCTGGAGACACAACTTACAAGCTTTCATCAGACACCTGAGTCTACAAGAGACAAACATTCAAAATGGGCCCTCGACCTTAGGCTATCAGATTGATGCTCCAAGAGGAAGCTCACCTGGGAGGTCATATAGGCGTTTATTTGGCAGTGAGCTGGGAAGAGTAATCCCAAAGAAAGGGAACAAAATATTCAAAGGCCCAGAAGTGAGAAGGTACATTTTATTATTTATTTTATTTTATTTTATTATTTTATTTTAGTGAGAGAAAGAGACAGAAAGAGAGAGAAAGAATTGGCACGACAGGGCTTCAACCACTGTAATTGAACGCTAGATGCCTGCGCCGCCTAGTGGACATGTGTGACTTTGCGCTTACCTCATTTTTGTGCATATGGCTAATGTGGAGAGAGATCAAATGTGGTCCTTAGGCTTCGCAGGCACTAAGCCACCTCTCCAGCCCCTACCCAGCTACTTTCTTTTCTTTTCTTTTCTTTTCTTTTTTTTTTTTGCATTTTTAAATTTTATCTTTTTTATTATTTATTTATTTATTTATTTAGAGAGAGATACAGAAATAGGCAGGGAGAGAGAGATCTCTCCAGCCCTATTTTATCTTTTTTGGCTTTGAGAGAGAGAGAGAGAGAGAGAGAGAGCCAAATGGCTCCAGATGCATGTGCCACCTTGTACATCTGGCTTATATGCCAGGCAAATTGAACCTGGGTTCTTTGGCTTTTCAGAAATGCATGTGCCTCTCTTGTGCATTGTTTTGTTTTTTGAGGTAGGGTTTTACTCTAGTCCAGGCTGACCTGGTCCTGGGAGGGTGGAACTCATGGCAATCCTCTTCTACCTCCCAAATGCTTTAAAAGCAGGCACCATGCCCGGCTTTAACTTTTCACTGATTAAAAAAAACTTACCATCTGAAAATTCCAGCCCTATTTTATCTAAATTTTCTTAGTATTTGAGAGAGAGAATGACTTTGTGAGAGGTTTTTCGAGAAGCTCAGGCTGACCTGGAATTCACTATGTAGTCTCAGGGTGGCCTTGAACTCACAGCGATCCTCCTATCTCTGCCTCTCCAGTGCTCAGATTAAAGGCATGCACCACCCTGAGACTACAAAGTGAATTCCAGGTCAGCCTGGGCTAGAGTGAGACCTTACCTCAAAAAACCAAAAATAAAAAGAGAGAGAGAGAGAGAGATGGGGGCAGGGAGATTGCTCAGTGGGTAAGGCACTGGCTGCATAAGCCTGACAAGCCATGTTTGGGTCTGTAGAGCCATAAGCATATGTAATCCTGGCATAGCTATGACAAGAAGGGAGGCAGACAGGAGAATCCTGAAGCTCACATGCCAGTGATGAACAGCAAGAGAGACCCTGCTCCAAAACAAGGTGGAAGGTGAGGACCAACGCTCAAGGTTGTCTTCTGATCTCTACATGTGCACCTTCCCACACATGTGCCTGCATCCACATACCGTCCACCCCCCCCCACACACACACACATGCAAAATAAGTCAGGAAGCCTGGTGTGCTGGCTCATGCCTGTAATTCCAGAGAGAAAGAAAGAAAGAGAGACCGAGAAGGACATTAGAGCATGTACCACTTTATGCCATCTGGACAATGGAATCCAGCCCACCCAATCTTTTGTTTTTCTTAGGTATAACACCTTTTTTTTTTTACTTGGAGAGATACAGAGAGAGGGAGAGGAAGACAGATAGAGATGGGCCCACCAGCAGCCTCTCAGCTGCTGTGAAAGAAATCCAGATACGTGCCCCCCCTTGTGGTCAAGTGTGGTATTGCACCCTTGTGTCACTTTGCATCTGGCTAAACATTGGACCTGAGATTGGAACTGCTGGAGATTGGAACCAGTATTCTTAGGCTTAGGAGGCAGGCGCCTTAACTGCTAAGCCATCTCTCCAGCCCAAGGTATAACACTTTTTATTTGTTTGTTTGAGAGGAAAAGGGAGGGAGGGAGGAAGAGAGAGAGAGAGAGAATGGGTGCACCAGGGCCTCCAGTTGCTGCAAACAAACTCCAGACACATGAGCCACCTTGTGTATCTGGCTTACATGGGTCCTGGGGAATTGAACCTAGGTCCTTTGGCTTTGCAGGCAAGTGCCTTAACCTCTAGGCCATCTCTCCAGTCCCTTGAGGTGTAATACTTTTTGATCCCAACTATATGAAATTAAGAATACCCTAAATAAATAATAATAATTTTTTTTCTAGCCTGGGCTGGAATGAGACCCTACTTCAAAAAACAAACAACAAACAAACAAACAGACAAAAAGTCAAAATCTGAGTGAACCATTTTAAACTTGGTCATTGTAGTAGTCCTTAGGCATGTGCAGGTTTCAGTTCCTAAGCTGTAAAGAGACTTGAGTTATGGCCCAAAAGAAACACAGCAACAGAATAAACCCAACATGGGTCCCCACCCCCAAATGCCTACTTGAAGCAAAAGGAAAGTCACGTTTTGTTTCCTTTGCTCCAGAGACTCTGGGTGGAAGCAGCTTTACAGAGCAATCCACAATTCCAAAGTCCTGCTCCATAAACACATCTGCCTACACAGCATCAGGGCATTGGATTGGGGAGGAAACTGGGGACCTGGATTTCAGTCCTGACCCAGCTATTTCCTCATTCCATGACCTTAGGGCAGTCACCTGTCTATACAGCAGCTTCTCATCTGGAAAACAGAGTAAATCTATCTGCCTCCCAGACTGTTTGAGTAGATGAAGTGATAGGCCTCACTTCCTCCATTCTAAGCCACCAACAATTTTAAGATCGTCCAAGATTTTCAGGTGGAAAAAACCATTATACAAAGTGTACATACTCACTGTAAGACATTCAATTTTTCTTAACTATATTTTGTTTATTTATTTATATGACAGAAAGAGGCAGAGAGGGGGAGAGAGAATGGGTGTACCAGGGCCTCCAGCCACTGCAAACAAACTCCAGATGCATGCACCCCCTTGTGCATCTGGCTTACGTGGATTCTGGAGAATCAAACCAGGATCCTTTGGCTTTGCATGCAAATACTTTAACCATTAAGCCATCTCTCCAGCCTTCAAATTTTAAAAAGTCACAATAGTAAAGAAAATCATATTCTGTGGATGAAATAAGATACATAAGAATCCTTTGGCAAAGGGAATATTCTAGACACATGCTATTGTGGAATTCTCCATTCTGCAATGGGGATTTGTGGTTCATGCCTGAGGGGCACTGCTGTACCTCTCTTTCTCTTTTTCTTCACTGTCTCTTGAACCCTCTTCCCCAGTCAGATGCAAAGACCAATGTGGATAGGTTTCTAGGTGGGGTTACCTGTGTGGAAAATTTCTCTTCAGCCTGGTGTGGTGGTGCATGCCTTTAATCCCAGCGTTCAGGAGGTAGAGGTAGGAGGATTGACGTGAGTGAATTCCAGGTCAGCCTGGGCTAGAGCAAGCCCTACCTTGAAAAAAAAAAAAAAAAAAAAAAAAAAAAAAGAGAAGAAAATATCAGTTCAATCTCTTGTGAACTAAGCTGTTTCTTCCTTTCCACAGATTTCTTTTACATCTGACCTTGTGCCTCCAATATCCTCGTGTCTCTGCACAGTTAGGAAAAGATAATATTGGCCCAGCACTCCAGGGCAAAGAAGAACAAGAGGCCAGTGTCTTTGCCCTCTGGAACCTGCTAAGAGCATTCCAGTTTCTTCAAAGAAAAAGAAAGAAGATAGGGCAAGGGGTGTGCCTGAGTGGGAAAACATTTGCCTTGTAGGCATGAGGCCCTGGGTTCCAACCCCAGCACTGCAGAAAACAGAACTAACAGGAACGACAAAATAAACAGACTAGAGGACAAGGAGAAGTTAAGAAAACTCTGGCAGTGTCCACTGGTTTTTACTAGAGAATTTTAAGCAATTTAAGTTTTGCTGGAGAATTTTAAGACTCCAAAGCATCCTTACAATAATAGCCTGCCATACACACACACACACACACACACACACACATGCACACACGCACACACACACACATTTGTTTTTTTTTTTTAAATATTTATTTATTTATTTGATACAGAGAGAGAGAGGGGATGAGCGCATCAGGGCCTCTAGCCACTGCAAATGAACTCCAGACACATGCGCCACCTTGTACATCTGGCTTACGTGGGACCTGGAGAAACAAACCTGGATCCTTAGGCTTCACAGGCAAGCGCCTTAACCACTAAGCCATCCCTCCAGCCCCATGTTTTGTTTTTATAGACAGGGTCTCATCTAGCATGGGATGGCTTCTAACTCTTTGTAGCTGAGGATGACCTTGAACTTCAGATCTTCCTGCTCCCTCCTCCTAAGTGCTGGGATTACAGGGATCCACCATCACGTGGGGTTTATGCGGTGCCGAGGGTGAATCCACGAATGCTAGGCAGGTGTTTTTCTAACTGAGCTACACAGCCCAATGGTCTAGTATCTTAATGAAAATACTTTTGGGTCTATGGGTACCTATTGGTACCATAAAGGAACAAATTCTCCACTCCCCCCCTTTTTAAAATTTTTTTTCGAATTTCTTTTATTCATTTATTTGTGAGAGAGATACAGAATAAGGCAGGGAAGGAGAGAGACACAGAGAGAGAGAGAGAGACAGAATAGGCACGCCAGGGCTTCCAGCCACTGCAAACGAACTCCAGATGCATGTGCCACCTCGTGCATCTGGCTTATGTGGGTCCTGGGGAATCGAGCCTTGAACCGGGGTCCTTAGGCTTCAAAGGCAAGCGCTTAACCGCTAAGCCATCTCTCCAGCCCTCCTCCCTTTTTATAAAATTATTATTTACTTATTTATTTGCAAGCAGAGAGAGAGAGAGAAGAGAGGCAGACAGAGAGAGAGAGGGAGAAGAGAGGCAGACAGAGAGAGAATGGGCACGCCAGGCTTCTAGCCACTGCAGATGAACTCCAAATGCATGTGCCCTTTGTACATCTAGCTTACGTGGGTCCTGGAGAATTGAACCGGGATCCTTTGGCTTTGCAGGCAAGCGCCTGAACAACCAAGCCATTTCTCCAGCCCCTTCCTTCCCCTTTTGAGATAGGTGATCTGCAACTCAATTTATTTGTTTGTTTGTTTTTCAAGGTAGGGTCTCACTCTAGCCCAGGCTGACCTGGAATTCATTCTGCAGTCTCAGGGTGGCCTCAAACTCATGGCAATCCTCCTACCTCTGCCTCCCGAGTGCTGGGATTAAAGGAGTGCACCACCACACCCGGCCATGCAACTCATTTTGTAGTTTATCTCAAAGTTGCAGTCCTGTCTCAGCCTCCCAAGTGCTGGGCTTATAGGCATGAGTTACCAAGCTCCACAACCAGCAAGATTCTGATTCTTGCCAGGATGTCAGAATAACAAAAGTACTGTGTGTGTGGTTTGTGTGTTCTCTAAAAGCCTGTGGCCTGAGAATCTGGGTTGTCAGAAGTATTCAGAGTAATTTTTAAAATTAATTTTTAAATTATGCATACAAAGTTATGGTTTCACTATTTTATCTCCACACTATGTGTCATTATACTTTATGCATAACCAGATCCAGAAATCATTTCCTAAAAGCCCTTGTAGGGTTCACCTTTTTCACCTTTAGAGTCTTTCTGAGGCGGAAGTCCCAAACTAGTCTTGTACAATGCTTGTGTCTACATAATCCTGCCCCAACACAAGGAGTAGGGAATAGAGAACCAGCTGGCCTGCGGGGCAGAAGCTCAGCCTCCTAAGGCTTATGCTTTTCTATAAGAACAGTGTGTCTGGGAATTGCTTGCATTGGAATCACCTAGAAACTCATAAGAATAGACAAAATCTGGACTAGAAATCTGCATTTCTTTTTCTTTTTTCTTTTCTTTTCTTTCTTTCTTTCTTTCTTTTTTTTTTTTTTTGTTTGTTTTTCCAGGTAGGGTCTCACTCTAGCTCGAGCTGACCTGGAATTCACTCTGTATTCTCAGGGTGGCCTCAAACTCACAGCGATCATCCTACCTCTGCCTCCCGATTGCTGGGATTAAAGGCATGTGCCACCACGCCTGGCTCCTCTGTATATATATATAATAAATATATTATTTATTTATTTATTTGAGAGAGAGAGGCAGATAAAGAGAGAGAATGGGTGTTGTGTCACCATGTGCGTCTGGTTTACATGGGTTGTGGGGAATTGAACCTGGGTCCTTGGGCTTTGCAGGCAAGTGCCTTAATCACTAAGCCATCTCTCCAGCCCCACAATCTGCATTTCAAACAAACAGACTGGTGATTCTTATGCATATTCAGAATTTCACTGCATGTATGATTTAATAATCCCCTGGATCTGTAAAGGGTTAATTTCAGGGTCAGTGCAGGCAGAGTGGTCCCTGGGTCAGAGGCGGGCCTTTTGCTGTGTAACAGCCATCCACACACACAGCTGGCCTCTTGGAGTAAGCAGCCTTGCTTCTATTGTACTTGATGAGGTCATACATAAGGACCCCATATGCTATCAGTGAAGCCAACAGTATTTTTAAATTTTCCTTTTTTAGATAGAGTGAGAGAGAGAGAAAGAATTAGCGAGCCAGGGCCTCAGCCACTGCCATCGAACTCCAGACGCTTGCGCCACCTAGCAAGCATGTGTGACCTTGCATTTGCCTCATCTTTGTATGTCTGGCTTACGTGGGATCTGGACAGAGATTGGACATGGGTCCTTAGGCTTTGCAGGCCATAACTGCTAAGCCATCTCTCCAGCCCCCAGCAGTATTCTTAAAGCTTGATGTGATGGCTTGCGTACCCAGAGATTCATTACACATCCCAATTTTTTTTGTTCTTTTTGGTTTTTAGAGACAAGAGTTTGCTAAATAGCCCTGTGGAGATCAGACTGGCCTCCAGTTTGCCGTGATTCTTCTACCTTAGCCTCTGAAGTGCTAAAATTATAGACATGCACCGCCACACCTGGCCCATCCCATCCTTAGTTTAATTTGGTAGTTGAGGTATTTTTCCTTAGGTTTTGTGGTTCTAGAGTAAAGTAGTTTTAATATGGAGTCCATGTGACCCTGAAATTTCATGCAAAATTGTATACCAATCAGATGTAGATTTTTCTGAGGGAATCCAGAACTGCTGCTAGATTATTAAAGGCATCTTTGGCCCTGAAAGGGGAAAGATTAAGGATTAGAACAGAGGACTTAAAAAAAAATTAAAGAGTGAACAATTATAAACAAAGGCTTGGGTCTGGGTAGAAATTTCTAAACTTCTGCTGGATGAACAAACTTCAAATTGTGATCTCCAGCCTTGTTTCTCCCTTTTATTTTTATCTCTTTCTGTTTTTCTTCTTCTCTCTTTCTTTCTTTTTCTTTTTTTTTGGAGAGAGAGAGAGAGAGATTGAGAGAGACAGAATGGGTGCACCAGCAGCCTCAGGTGCTATGAACGAACTCCAGATGCCCGCCTCCTTGTGGTCAAGTTCAGCATTGCACCCTTGCATCACTTTCGCATCTGGCTAAACGTGGGACCTGGAGAATAGAACAGGGGTTCGTAGGCTTAGCAGGCGGGCACCTTAACTGCTAAGCCATCTCTCCAGCCCCTGTTTTCTTCTTTGTTCCAGTCTTGTCACCTTGTAACTTTCCTTGCCTCTTTCTCTTCTTCATTAACTCGGGTTAGAGGCAAATCAAGCACTTCAACTTGTCCCACCTGTAGAATAACGTGTTGTGCAGGTGACTCTTCTTGTCAAGGTTAGCTGTGAGTGACATTTACTATTTCTCTGGTTAGGGAAGAAAGCATTCCTGTAGGCACCCTGAATTCCCATGCGTTTGGGATTTGGACCAGTTAGAAGGTGTTAAATGGGAACACTGGTTGGGGAGGGCCAAGAGCAATCAGGCTGTCCTCATATGTTGAGTTTGGTTCCAGTGAAGAAGGAATGACCGATCAGAATCCTAGCTCCTTGGCCCCAAGCCAACCCCTGCCCTACTCAACCTAGCTGTCTCTGTTGGATTATTTTCATTTGCTCGCTTTGGTTCTGGAACCCAGAGAAAGGAGCCATAGGCCTAGGAGGCCACAGGACCTGTTCAAATCCTCAGAGCAAGCAAAAACAGCACCGGTCAGCTTCTACCCAGATACTGGATGGAGCTCTGGGGACAGGAGATTGGCTGGCTGGACTCCCTGGCTAGTATTCTGCGAATGGATGCCTGACATATGAGATCACTGAACTTGGGAGGGCCCTTCCACACCGCTAACCCCTGTGCAGCTGGGCAGTTCCAAAGAAGTGAAGGGTAACACGCTGAGGGATGGGCTAGCATATCCCACCTGTGACACCCCCCCCCCAAACACACTGCTCAGCCAGCTGCCTTGTGCTCCTCTCACTGCCTGGGGAAGGCAGCCTGTGGCTTTCTGGAGTTTGCAGCGGGCCCTCCCGTGGCTAAGGAAGGGAAACTTGTGGCCCTGTCAGGCTCAGGGATTTAGGGAGCATTGAGTGTGTCGGGAGTGTGATGACGGTGAGTCTGTGTGGGATCCAGTGTCACAGAGATGTGCTCTCAAGTCCCATTTGGCTGGGAAGTGAAGCAGTAGCTGCTGACTCAGAGAACTAGTGGACAGCCCCAGGCTGTGAGTGGGTGGTCCCCAGCTGAGGCTGCTTTTGTAACCCAGGAGCCTGTGGAGGCTGGCCAGGTGGAGCTGGCAAGTCCGGGCTTCTTCTTAAGGGCTGACAGCAGATGACTCCCCAGATACTGAAAGTTATACAGTAATATCAGGACCTGGTTCTCACCCTGCTTTTGTAAAAAATATATTATTTATTTATTCTAAATATTTTTATTGTTATTTATTTATTTGAGAGAGATGGGAAGGAAAGAGAGAGAATGGGTGCACCAGGGCCTCCAGCCACTGCAAACAAACTCCAGATGCATGTGCCACCTTGTGCATCTGGCTTTATGTGGGTCCTGGGGAATGAAACCGAGGTCCTTTGGCTTTGCAGACAAGCACCTTAACCACTAAGCCATCTCTCTTTATTTATCTGAGTGAGAAAGAGAATGGGCACTCCAGGGCCTCCAGACACATGCGCCACCCTGTGCATCTGGCTTACGTGGGTCCTGGGGAATCGAACCTAGGTCCCTTGGCTTTGTAGGCAAGTGCCTTAACCACTAAGCCATCTCCCCAGCCCTCACCCTGCTTTTATACCTGGGTCATCATCCCAAGGTTCTAGTAGTAGAGATTCCTGTGTTGATGTTCACCAGGCCTACAAACGAACTCCAGATGCGTGCGCCACCACGTGCATTTGGCTCATGTGGGTCCTGGGGAATGGAACAGGCTGGACTCCCTGGCTAGTATTCTTCAAATGGATGTTCACCAGGCCGTCTACCATCCACGTCACATGCTCTCAGAAGGCAGGGACAGGCAAGTTTCTCTTTGGGAGGAGATAGGGAAGCATCTACTGCTGGCTTGGCCCAACCCCAGGTAGGCAATGGAGCAGCCTCTGTAACCCCTCTCTGGGGAGTGTATTTGCAAGTGAGGTTCTGGGCACTGAGTTGACAGGTGGGGGTAATGACCAGGCCGTTTTGAGGATTACATCTAGTTTACGGTAGTTGCCAGAGCCATGGTTTTGGAGTTAGGCATCTCTGAACAAATCCCAGCTTGGCTGTAATTTGCTGCATGGATTGCATGGGGCTTGTTGGCCCACTCTCTTCATTTCTTTTTTTTTTTTTTTTTTTTTTAACTTTTTGTTGTTTATTTATTTATTTGAGAGTGACACAGAGAGAAAGGCAGATAGAGAGAGAGAGGGAGAGAGAGAGAGAGAATGGGCATGCCAGGGCCTCCAGCCACTACAAAAGAACTCTAGACACATGCACCACCTTGTGCATCTGGCTTACGTGGGTCCTGGGGAATTGACATTGAACCAGGGTCCTTAGGCTTCACAGACAAGCGCTTAACCACTAAGCCATCTCTCCAGGCCCCCGCTCTCTTCATTTCTGAAATGCCTACTTTGCTCCCTTGCTTGTATGAGGCCTTGGGTCATACCTGGTTAAAAGTAGATGCTCAATAAATAATTATTGTCATTATTTATTCCGGAAGAATAGGTCCCTGGAAGCCCCTGGATTATGCTCCAAGGCAGTGTTTCTCAAGCCTCAAAATCGGGGGCTCTTGTGAGTTGAAGATTGCAGTTCTGTCGGTTAGGAGTGGGGGTGGGTGAGCTGAGAGCTAAGACTGCATTTCTACCCAGTATTCGTGAGTGTTGATGCTGCTGGTCCCAGGACTACACTCTGCAGCACAAGCTAGGTTCCTGTTACTTGAATCCAGGCCACCAAGAGATCCTTCCTTCTTCCTTTTTCCACACCCCTCTCTTGCCTAAGGAGTATGAGAGTGTTGAATGTGGGGTCGTGTGCGCCAGGTGGGACGGGGTCAGTGGTGCTCTGACCATTGCTGAAAGGTTCAGAGTAGTTTCCACACCCCACTGGTCAGTCCAGCATTAGGTCATTTCCCGCTCTATTAACAAATAATCCAGGTGCTCAAAGAGTGCCCCAGTGGTTGCATCCATCTTGGAATGAGGAGTGGATCCAAACGAAGGAGGGAACTTGTCCCTGACCTTGAGAAGCCCTCAACTCATCTAGCTGTGCCTCACTCTGCATGAGTGCCTGCAGCAAAGGCACATGAAAGCTTGCTTCTGGTTTTCTCCTCTCAGCATCAGAAAACTATAGGTGCCTAGGGCAGAATGCCCTGCCTGTCCCTTTAAGAAGTAGACGCAGTCAGAAGCTAGAGGGCTGCTGTTGGAGTCAGGGTCACATTGCTGGCAGAAAACACCCAGCCAAGAGCAGCTTGTGGGGAAAGAAAAGGTTTATTTTGGCTTACAGACTCGAGGGGACGCTCCATGATGGCAGGGGAAAACGATGGCATGAGCAGAGGGTGGATGTCACCTCCTGGCCAACATCAGATGGACAACAGGAACAGGAGAGTGTGCCCAACAACTGGCAAGAGGAAGCTGGTTATAACACTCATAAGCCCGCCCCCAACAATACACTGCCCCCAGGAGGCTTTAATTCCCAAATTGCCATCAGCTGGGGACCTAGCATTCAGAATTCTGAAGTTTTTTGGGGACCCCTGAATCAAACCACCACAGCTGGTGTGCTGCTGCACTAGCCCGGGGCTGCCAAAGTGAGAGGCCCATTCCTCCAGTGCTTGCTCCCACTCATAGGAACCCCTTTTAAAAGCTTCTCCTCAGCCTAGCGAACATGAGAGTCTTGAATGTGGGGTCATGGGCGCCAGGTGGGACTGGGACACTGGTGCCCTGAACATTGCTGCAGGGTTCTGTGTGGCTTGGGACACTAAATCCCAGCTGCCTGATGGCTTTGTAGGAAATTCTGTCACCATCATTGCCTGGCACACCCATGAGTTCCAGGGAAAGCAAAGAGAGCCTAAGTTTCCACCTAAACTGAGCACAGGGACCTCATGGTGAGCCTAGGGCTGGAGCTTCCTGCCTGGGTTCCCGCAGGCAGGCAGGCAGCAGCTGACTGTGGTGGGAAGCTGCCATGTTTGCGAGGCTGTAGTTCTGCCCCTCACTTCCCCACCGACTGGCCTTGGCCAAGAATGCCCATGATTTCTATTTCCACATCTTTAAGGCAGGCAGGAGGCAGGTCTAAAACAAGGCTTCAAGATGTGTGGTCCTGAGGAGGGCATATAGAAAGGAATGGCTTATTTTTTATTGTAACATTTTGGCCATTTTTTAAAATTTATTTTTATTTGAGATAAAGAGAGGGAGAGAGAGAATGGATATACCAGGGCTTCTAGCTACCGCAATGAACTCCAGAAGCATGTGCCACCTTGTGCATCTGGCTTACATGGGTACTGAGGAATCAAACCTAGGTCCTTTGGCTTCACAGGCAAGTGCCTTAACCACTAAGCCATCTCTCCAGCCCATTTTGGCCATTTTTAAATGGACAATTCACTGGGATCACTCATAATCTTACTGTGTGCAGTGAGCACCATCTGTTCCCAAAAGATGTCCGTCATCAGAAGAAACAGGCTCTATTAAGCAGCAACTCTCCTTCCTCTCCTTGCCTACCAGCTAATGTCTGTTCTGCCCCCTCTCTCCCTCTCTCTCTCCCCCTTCTCTCTCCCTCTTTCTCCCCCCTCCCTCTCTCTCCCTTTCTCTCCCCCCCTCTCTGAATTAGCCTATTCTACATATTTCATACAGGTGAACTCATACAATATTCATCCTTTTGTGTCTGGCTTTTTTGCTTAACACAGTGTTTATAAAGCCCATCTATGTTGTAATATGCACCTATGTCTCCATTGTCTGAGTATACCACATTTTGCTTATTCCTTCATCTGTTGCTGAACATTTGGCTTGCTTCCAAAGTTTATTATTAAGAATGTTTACAGGGCTGCAGAGGTGGCTTAGTGGTTAAGGTGCTTGCCCGTGAAGTCTAAGGACCCAGGTTCAAGCTCTCTCCAGATCCCATGTAAGCCAGACACACAAAGGTGAGGCAAGTGCAAGGTCTCACATGCCCACTAGGTGGCACAAGCATCTGGGGTTCGATTGCAGTGACTGAGGCCCTGGTACACCAATTCTCTCTGTCTCTCTCTCTAAAATAAAAAAATAAAAAATAATGTTTTACAATTTTTGCACATCTATGGGGGCTAGGCACTGTAGCCTCCCCCTGCGCCCCAAAATAAGCCATCTGATTCATAGTCTGATGGAAAACCATGCAGGTAGCTAGGCAATAATAATATGAGTGCCATTGTGGGGCCTGTTAGATAGAAGCTTAGACTTCCTGAGTTCTAGACCTGCCTGTCTAGCTGCTCATTTTGCAGTGTGGGAATCTTTTTTCTTGGTCTCAGCCTTTACCCATCTGTAAAATGGATCCGAGGCTACAGACTTCTGGGACGCGAACATTCCAGAGCTCTGTGGTGCTGAATCTTTAGCCATGGGACTTATTGTTTGTGGTGTTGGAAGTTGAGCCCAGAGCCTTGTGCATGCTAAAATAACACCTTCCTAGTCACTTGTGCGGGGTTCTCAGGAAGCTTCTATTTCGTTTTGGAGGTAGGACTTGGGTTAGGGAAGAGCAGCTCATGGCTGGAGAACTGGGAGAGGAAGGGTCTGGGCCTTTGGATATTTTCAGCCTGCTTGGCAGGAGGCTGACATCACCGTGGGCGTTGATGTACACTGGCCTTCTGCAAAGCCACTTGACCTCAGCTGCCTGGGGAGGATGTCCACACAAGAGTGGGGCAGGGGACTGACTGCCAGTTCAAAATTCCTGACCAGCATGGGGCTGTGAAGAGTAGCTAATTTGAGGGAGGGGGAAGGCAGGAGTGTGTTAGAATTATTTTGGTGCTGTCAGGGTCAGAAGTTTAAGCATGGGAAGTGGATGCCAGAGGCAGGGACAGCCAGAAGGAGTAAGTGTTGGCTGGGAGGAACCCCCAGCCAGGGTGGAGACTTCCTGTCAAATAGCCCTTGTCCTGGCAGTAGAGCACATTCCTTTCTCCCAGGAGATAAGTAAGAAGCCAGATTTCTTTTTTCCTCTGGGCTCCTTTAAGCCAAGAACTGCCCAGGCCAGGCCTCTGGGGAGGGGGTAGGGTGGGGTGAGGAGGGTTGCTGGGGACCTGGGTGGGGTAAAAAACCTCTCTAGTGTCCTGTGCAGGGCCCCAGCCTGACTCCTGGCTTCCCCTGCATCCGAGGCTGAGCTGCAACCCCAGCAGTGGCAGCACGAGGTTAATTAGAACCCCAGTCACGTCTCTGCATCTCTGTGCTTCCATTTCTTCGCCCGAGGAAACGTACCGACACCAGCAATGTCAGGCAGCGTAAATGACCATAGCACTCCAGATAGTAGAGCGTCTGACATAAACCTTTTCGGCAGAAATGGTCATTGCTATCCTGGATATTCTTTGAGCTTTTTTTTTTTTTTTTTTTTTTTTTTTTTTTGAGAGAGAGAGAGAGAGGAAGAGACAGAATGGGCATGCCAGGGCCTTTTCAGGCACCATGAACGAACTCCAGATACATGCGCCTCCTCGTGCACATGTACGACATTGCGCACTTGCGTCACTTTTGCGTCTGGCTAAACGTGGGACCTGGAGATTAGAACAAGTGTTCTTAGGCTTCGCAGGCAGGTGCCTTAACTGCCAGGCTGTCTCTCCAGCCCTATCCTGGCTATTCTTGTTTCCTCATCTCTGGCCTTGGGACAGCTGTTTCCACGCAACCTCTCTAGGCAGAAATCTCATCTCAACTTCATGACTCCAGAGCCTCTTCTTGTAAGAAGTGCTCATTAAGGTTTTCAAACAGAGCCCCTGATCCCACGTGGAGTGGCTTGTTGGGTATTAGAAACCATCTTTCCAAAGGAAGCATTCACTCTCCCTTCCACAGTGCTGCACTCCTGAAATGTGGGGTGGGCACTGTCACAGTGCTGCACTCCTGAAATGTGGGGATGGGCACTGTCACAGTGCTGCACTCCTGAAATGTGGGGGTGGGCACTGTCACTGGACACGTGGACACAATCCTTCCAAGCCAGAGCGACTGTCCTGGCTCCTCCCACAGGGTCCATCATTCTCTGCGTGGCTCGCATTAGGGACTTTTCCAGCTGCTTGCCCGAACCCAGTCTCCTCAGGGCTCAGAGAAGAGGGCCAAACAGGCCCATCCCTCTTTACATTTCCCTTCTGGTCACTGCCAAATGCCCAGCCCTCTCTGTGTATTTTCTCTGTGGGTGGGGGTTCGGGCCTGGAAACCCTGTTCACATCCTCTCCCCCCCTCTCCTTGAAAGACCAAAGTCACCAGGGCTGAGACCAGACAGCAGTTTGGGCATTGCCCAGAACTCCCTGGGGACCTCTTGCAATCTTCTCATGATTTCCTCCTCCTCCTCCTTCACAAGCTGTGACCTGCGCATCCCAAATCAATACCATTCAGTTCAATTCCTTTCAGGCATTTTTGAGACAGAATCTTGCTATGTAGCCAAAGTGTGCCTCAAACTTATGATCCTCCTGCCTCAGTCTGGGATAATAGGCAAGTGCCACTATGCCCAGCTTTAGTTCTATTTCGGAACACTTTTATTGAATGCCAAAAGTTGTGCTAGGTGGGAGAGCTCAGTCAATTGGACTTGACACTGCCTGGATTCCACGTTGGGGTTATGCTCTGTTTTTTTTTTTTTTTTGTTTGTTTTTTTTTTTTTTTTTTTTTTTCTTTTTTTGGTAGGGTCTCACTCAAGCTCAGGCTGACCTGGAATTCACTATGTAGTCTCAGGATGGCCTGGAACTTCCAGTGATCCTCCTACCTCTGCCTCTCAAATGCTGGGATTAAAGGCATGTGCCACCATGCCTGGCTATGCCCTAGTTTTTTGACTCTCTGTGTCTTCTGAAGAACCTAGCTCCCCACCGTGCAATTTGGATTCCTCACATAAAATGGTTCAATCAGGAGCTAAAGAGATGGCTCGGCTATTAAAGTCACTTGCTTGTAAAGTCTGCTGGTCAGGGTTCAATTCCTCAGCACTCATGTAAAGTCAGGCGTACAAACTGGTGCATGAATCTAGAGTACATTTGCAGTGGCAAAGAAGCCCTGGAGTGCCCATTCTCTCTCTCTTTCTCTCATAAATAAATAAAAATACTTTTAAAAATGGTTCAATCAGGGCTGGAGGAATGGCTTAACAGTTAAGGCACTTGCCTGCAAAGCCAAAGGACCTAGGTTCGATTCCCCAGGACCCACATAGGCCAGCTGCACAAGGGGGCGCATGCATCTGGAATTTGTCTGCAAGGCTGAAGGCCCTGGTGCACCCATTCTCTATCAGCCTGCCTCTCTCTCTCCTCGAATAAATAAAATAAATAAAAATTTTTAAAGTTAAGTTTAAAAAAATGTTTCAATCAGCTTTCAGAATGAGAAGTGCTCTAAACACCATCTACTACAGCAGCTGCTGAGCATATGACCTACAGGAGGGCACTTAGGGGCACTTGCATCAGCTGGGCTCGCCTGCCACCCCATGATGAGCACGGGCCCAGAGCCAGGTGTCCTGACTCCTGGTCTTGCCTTGTCCTCAGAGGTTCTTCAGTAGTTTGTACCCAGAAGAGACCCTCATGCCCCATGCTCAGGAATGAAGAGCTCAACTGGGACTTTCCCCCAAGTCCATGTCTTTGAGCTCCATGTTGACTGGGCTTCTCCCTGGTAACCTGTGACCAGCCCTCTGCCCTTTGCAGCCCAGAGAGGAAACTCCCGGAGCCCAAGCAGGCAGGAGAGTTAACATCTAAGCACCCTTCTTGTCCACCTTAGCCCTTGTGGGGTTGGCCAGACTCTTGTGGGTGGGTGACTGATGTGACCGGATGGGGCCCTTTCATCTTCTTCTCCCTGTTGGGCTATTTGCAGATCTCTTCTGATCTTTGTCCCCAGATAACAGTCTCCCAGAGGGCTGCGGGTAGAGAGGGATAATTGGGGCCCCTCCTGGCTTCTGGTCCCCTTCCACAGCACAAGAGCTGGAGGCCTCTGGAGGGGGCGTGGCCGGCTGTGGGCTCCACTGCACCTCCCGGTCCTCTGAGGATCGCCAGCTCTCTGAGCTCTTGCTTGGCCTTCCCACTGACAGCAGCGTCCCTCCCCTCCCCCCCCCCCTCCCCCCCTCCCCCCTCCCCTCCCCTCCCCCCCTCCCCTCCCCCCCCCCCCTCAGGCCTTGTTTTTGGTGCCTGTGCATTCCCAGAACCTCCGCCTCTCTCTTCCTTTTCCTTGCATAGTTACTCTTCCTGTGGGTCTCTCAGGCCCCACCTTCCCTTTGGGTCTGGAGGGTGCCCTCCCTCCCTCCCTTCCTCTCTCCAACCCTTCCTCTACTCTTTCTATTCCTGGCTGGACCAGCTGCTTCCATTGTCCATTCTCAGGAAAGGGTTGTCTGGCTCCTGGCTGGTTGCTGGGTGGAGACCTGAGCCCACAAGAAAGCCAGCATTGCCGGAAGCTCTGCCCCCAAGCCCACAGCCCACAGCCCACAGCCCACAGCCCATAGGGCCAGGGCCAGCGTTTTTTTTTTTTTTTTTTTTTTTTTAAAAAGCTCCTTTTCTAAGTTAGTCAGCTGGCCCAGGCATACACCCACAGCAGAGGATCATGACTTCCCAACTGCCTCTGCTCATTTCATCACAGGAGACAGACGCCACAGGTGGCGCTAGGAGTTTAGCGACATCTATCCAGCCCTGCCAGAGAGCTGCTCCTTGTCGCCACATGAGGCCAGAGCCAGGGATGAGGTGGGGCTTTTGTGAGCACTGGGGGAACTGACAAGCCCAGAACTGCAGGTAGCATCATGGGGGAGCAGTCAGGCCTTCCTGGACACAGCCAAGGACTTCTCCGCCTCTTCCTGCCTGGCTCTTGTGGGGATTTCTTCTCCCTCCCTTTCTCCTCTGTTCTGCTTTTGTTCATTCTAAAAGTACAAAGCTCAAAGAGGACCGGGATATTTTCTCTCTGTGGATAAAGAAGCAGATGTTCAGGTCAGGCCAGATACAGTCACATGCAGCAGCTCTGGGTCCTGGACTTGGAAGATGGGAGCTGCGAGGACCCTAGCCAGTGACCTAATTTTTTTTCTAGCAAGGAACCTGAGAGGAGGTCAAGAAGCAAGCTGTAGCGGCTGGAACAGATGGCTTAGTGGTTAAGGGGCTTGCCTGCAAAGCCAAAGGACCCCGGTTCTATTCCCCAGGACCCACGTTAGCCAGATGCACAAGGAGGCGCATGCATCTGGAGTTTGTTTGCAGTGGCTGGAGGCCCTGGCGTGCCCATTCTCCCTCTCTCTCTCTCAAATAAAAAAATAAGATATATTAAAAAAAGAAGAAGCAAGCTGTAGGCTAGTGTTGTAGCTCAGAGGTATGGGGCATTTGCCTCTCACTCAGCACCACAAAACAAAAACTGTCTATTATGAATTATGGAGAGACAATATGGTGGGTGCAAAACTTTTTCGTTCAGACAGATCTGGAGTCTAGGTAGGCCTGTACAAGTCCCAGCCCATCAGGTACACCTGACCTGTGCTAGCCCTCCCCAGATGGAGCCCAGGAGTAGAAACTACGCACTCTGGGCTCCTTCCAGGGGCCAAAGGGGAGTCCACACCATCTGCATCTCTGTGAGACAGACAGTGCTAGGCTTAGAGCCCATCTCCTGAAGGAAGAGGTCTGGCTGTCTCCCAGGAAGAGGCAGAGGGTGAGAGGCAGGTCTGGCTTTGTGGCCTTGAAGAAGACTTTTCACCTTACTCTGGTTTTCTGGGGTGGTGGGGAAAGGACGAGTCACTCAGCATTATGTTCAAAAGCAAGATTGTGACGTGTCTGCAAGGGTCCAAAATCGCTGAAGACAGACCCCCAGAGTGGAATAGCATGTAAAAGCAAAGAGCGTTTATTCCGCAGAATCAGCCAGCATGCGGGGGTCAACCACTTGTACAAAATGGTGACCCTGAGAGGAGCACGCAGGCTCTTTTTTAAACACAGCTAAAGGAATTTTGGTGGGCTTTTAGTAATTTGGACAGTAACTGTACTTGTGTTTTTTGATTGGTCTTTGGGTTTTGGTGGCTAGGTCTAAGGGAATTCCGGGCGGGTGAGGTAATCTCCTAACATGATTGGCTAAGCAAGCAGCAGTTACATTTGTACATCTCTGATTGGTTAGGGTGAAAGGGACATGTTTGGACAAGTCTCCAGGAACTGACTCAGCCCCCAGAGCTCTCCCCTCCTGGAACTTGAAACTTCGGCCTAGTCAGGGCCGCGCCTTACTGAAGCCTGTCATGGCGTCAGTTTGGTCCTTTCAGTGTCCTTTGGTGGGACCCATACAATCACCCGTACGATCACTGTTGTTGCCTGGCAGGGATTGCAGGATGAAAAATGTTATTGGCTGTGTCACCCTTGGGGCTTCTGTGCACTCTGAGGTGGGCTGTGTTGGTAATCAAGGTTAGGGAAGTTTAGGTGCCTACAGGACCTGGCAGAATAGTCTCATGTAGACAGAGAGTCCCTGGATCAACACTGCTGAATCTTGGAGTCCATGCCCTCCAGATAAGCTTCAGAGATCTGAGACCCCCCCCCCCCAGACGGCATGCACAGTGTGTGGTGTGTACAGGGACAGGGGCCACAGCTTGCAGAGATCAGGACTAGAACTAGGAACATTTATTTGGTTTGTGCACTAGCAAGTCCAGTAGTAGGAGTTGCCGTGGGGTGGGTGGGTGGATAGAAGGTGGTATGTGCTTTGGCCCTGTGCCTGGTACTGTGTGGGCCTGTTGACCTCCTACCTATCTATGCCTCAGCCAGTCAGGGGCATCATTGCTTCACCTGAGAATAGACTCTGCCTTTAGGTTTGGGGGTGTGGGAGACAAATACAGGTCCCAGCAGGTAGGGGGTAGGACAAGCCTCCAAAAAAACTGGCTCAGGACCAGGGCCCCTGACGTGAGGGGAAAGTGAAGATAGAGGTGGGTGGAAGTCTTGGGAGATAGGAGCAGAGGAATTGAGGCCAGCCTCCAGGACCTCCTTCATTCATGGGAAAGTAGCCCATGTGAGGGATGAGCCAGGTCCAGTGCACTGCCCCATGGGCTCCATAAAAAGTTATAAAATTACTTCACTAAGCCCTGAATGCTTCTTTTTCTTCATTTTTTGTTTATTTTGATTTATTTATTTGAGAGTGACAGACAGAGAGAAAGAGGTAGAGAGACAGAAAATAGGCACACCAGAGCCTCCAGCCACTGCAAACAAACTCCAGATACATGCACATTATGCATCTGGCCTACCTGGTTACTGGGGAATCGAGCCTTGAACCAGGGTCCTTAGGCTTCATAGGCAAGCGCTTAACCACTAAGCTGTCTCTCCAGCCCTGAATTCTTCTTTTCTTTTTTTTTTTTTTTTTGAGAGAGACACAGAGAGAGAGAGAGAGAGGGAGAGGAAGACAGATAGAGGTGGGCGTGCCAGCAGCTTGCTGTGAACAAAATCCAGATGCGTGCACCCCCTTGTGGTCAAGTGTGGCCCTTGCATCACTGCATCTGGCTAAACGTGGGACCTGGATATTGGCTGGAGATTGGAACCAGCATTCCTAGGCTTAGGAGGCAGGCGCCTTAACCGCTAAGCCATCTCTCCAGCCCCAGCCCTGAATTCTTGATTCAAGGATATTGCTGCAGAGCTCACTTCAAAGCCTTATTCAGGGCTGGAGAGATGGCTTAGTAGTCAAGGTGCTTGTCTGTAAAGCCTAAAGACTCAGGTTTGATTTTCCAGTACCCATGTAAGTCAACTATCCAAGGTGGTATATGCTTCTGGCTTAATTTGCACTGGCTAGGGGCCCTGGTGTACCCATTCTCTTTCTATCTGCCTCTTTTTCTCTCTCTCTCTCAAATAAATAAATAAATAAATGATTTTTTTTAAAACAAAGCCTTGTTCAGATACCATGGACTATGTTACGGGTAATCTCTCTGTGTTTCTCTCCTCCTTTCTTAATTTTATATGCCCCATCTTGCTTATTATTTTCTCGTAAACCACTTAGTCATCTTAGGAAGCAGGGAGAACACACATGAAAAAGAAAAAGAAAGAAAATTGTATTTGGAAATGTTCTCACTTGGGAATCTTTTATTTTCCCAAAAGATAGATTTTTGTTTTGTTTTGTTTTGTGTTTTGTTTTTTGAGGTAGAGTCTTGCTGTAGCTCAGGCTGATCTGGAATTCACTCTGTAGTTTCAGGGTGACCATGAACTCATGGTGATCTCCCTACCTCTGCCTCCCAAGTGGCGTGCGCCACCACTGCCATCCAGAGCATGAAACAGGGTAGTAGGAGTGTGTGTGTGTGTGTGTGTGTGTGTGTGTGTGTGTGTGTGAGAGAGAGAGAGAGAGAGAGAGAGAGAGAGAGAGGTGGGGGAGAATGAATATGTATGAATGCGTCAGTGTCTGCTGGAAGTTGGTCAGTGTCACTGTGAATGTGCTTGTGAATACATCAGAGTTGCAGTTCTCATTGGCCCTGACAGAAAAAGATTCTGAAGCAAGTCCCCCCACCCACCCCACTCTCTTAGCCTGTGGATGTTACTGGGGGATGGAGTTAGAAAAAAAACCTTCTTGGGCTGGAGAGATGGCTTAGCACTTAAACGCTTGCCTGTGAAGCCTAAGGACACCCATTTGAGGCTCAATTCTCCAGGACCCACTTAAGCCAGATGCACAAGATGGTGCACACATCTGGAGATCGTTTGCAGTGGTTGGAGGCCCTGGTGCGCCCATTCTCTCTCTCTCTCTTTCTCTCTACCTTCCTATTTCTGTATCTGTCTCTCTCTCTCAAATAAACAAATAAATTAAGTTAAATTTAAAAAAAAAGAAAAAAATCTTCTTTCTCTCTGCCACCTTGGGTCTGAAATTCCTGTCAATCTTCAGACTGACCAGGCAAAGCCCTCCTGCCTGGCCATGAAATACACCCCTGTGGCAGGGCCACCTTGGGGCTGCGGAGAGGAATAGTGTGGAATGAAGTGTTTATGGGCTGGCCCACTGGCCTGGCAGCCCACACCGCCCTGGCTCGGAGGTGCTTCTGACCTGTGCGTCATTCCAGCCTGGTGGAGCTCCAAGGCAGCCTGTGCTGGGCTCCTCCTTGGGAAGACTTGTCAGTGAGGTCAGCCAGCGGGTAAACTAAAGTTAACTTAGCTTGTTATTGCTTTTTGTTAATGAGGGGAGGGCCAGCAATAAAGGGGCCAAACCATTCAGAAACGTGGTGCGGTTCTTGGGATTTAATATGCCAGAACAAATTCTGTATTCAGCCAAAAGAAAGAATTGACAATGGTTTTAAGTCCTAGCTGGGCTCCCAAGGGGCCCTTACACTTCACTGAAATTTCAGTCTATTTTCTTCTTGAAAACTATTTTCCTATGAAGTTATGACTTTTGGAAGCTGGGGAAACACACTGACCTCTATGGAACCGTCAAAGTTGCTGGAGCTCCCTCGGAGGTGGGTGGAGGACAAGGCTCCCGGGACGCTCTGGAGTGCTACGGTGTGACTGCTGTGCTCATCCTCGGCAATGGGGGAGGATGGGGGAAAGGAACTGGGATTGGCTCTTGGATCACAGTTTATAAGCACAAACCAATTCTCAGGGATGCGACTGAGGTGGAGTTAAAGATCCTGGGCGTCCTTGAGCCAGAAGTGCTTTACTTGTGTCTTAAAATTCCACAGCCTGCTAGAGTTTCACAGAGATGCTGTTGAAGTGACTTCCTTCAACAAAGAAGCAGTGAGACTGAAGCCACTTAACAAGTTTGTCATGGGCTGGAGAGATGGCTTAATGGTTAAGGTGCTTGCCTGCAAAGCCAAAGGACCCAGGTTCGATTCCCCAAGACCCACGTTAAGCCAGAGGCACAAGGTGGTGCATGCGTCTGGAGTTTGTTTACAGTGGCTGGAGGCCCTGTTGCACCCATTCTCATTCTCTCTGGCTCTCTCTCTCACATAAATAAATAAAAATAAAAAAAATATTTTTTTAAGTTTGTTATGGGGGCTGGGGAAGTGGCTTAGCAGTTAAGGCATCTGCCTGCAAAACCTAAGGACCCTGGTTCAATTTCCCAGGGCCCATATAAACCAGATGTACAAGGGGGTGCATGCGTCTGGAGTTCATTTGCAGTGGCTAGAGGCCCTGGTGTGCTCATTCTCTCTTTCTGTCCATCTGTCTCTTCCTCTCTCTCTCTCAAATAAATAAATAAATATAATTTTTAAAAAATTTGTTATGATCAAGGTGCAAACATGTTTAAAGTGTTTTGAAGAGTTCAGAGCCGGGCGTGGTGGCGCATGCCTTTAATCCCAGCACTCGGGAGGCAGAGGTAGGAGGATCACCGAGAGTTCGAGGCCACCCTGAGACTACATCTACATAGTTAATTCCAGGTCAGCCTGGACCAGAGTGAGACCCTACCCTGCAAAACCAAAAAAAAAAAAAAGACTTCAGATCTGAGATATTCCTGCTATTAAGTCCACAAACAAGTCTAATAGGAAGCCTGGGAGGGAGGGAGATGTGCCTACAAGCCAAGACCCATGAGAAAGATTCATTTCACTATGTCTGTTTGCAACCTAACCAACCTACCTTCTGTGCACCAGATGCAGTGGCTCTGGCCAGGGAGCAGAGGTGTGTAAGATGTGTAAGACTGGATTTCTTACCTTAAGAACTGTGGTTGAGACTCAGCTGGTAATGTGCAAGGCCCTGGATTCAATCCCCATACTGCAAAAACCAAAACCCCAAAACTGGGGAGATGGCTCCGTGAGAGAGTGCTTGCTACACAAGCAAGAGGACCTGAGTTTCATCCCCAGAACCTATGTACAAAGCTGTAGGGGATGAGTGGAGACAGGAGGATTGCTGGGGCTTACTGTCTCACCCCTCCCCTCACAAAATGGCGAGTCCCAGGTTCAATGAGAGATTTCTTTCCGAAAGAAATAAAGCAGAAGCGCAAAAGAGGAGGACATTCAATGATGTTTTCTTTCTTTTTTTTTTTTTTTAAGTTTATTTGTATTTATTTATTTGAGAGAGAGAGAGGGAGGGAGAGAGAGAAAGAGGCAGAGAGAGAATGGGCACGTCAGGGCCTCCAGCCACTGCAAACGAACTCCAGATGCATGTGCCATTTTGTGCCTCTGGCTTACGTGGGTCCTGGGGAATTGAACCTGGGTCCTTAGGCTTTGCAGGTGAGCACCTTAGCCACTAAGCCATCTCACCAGCCTCCTTCCTTCCTTCCTTCCTTCCTTCCTTCCTTCCTTCCTTCCTTCCTTCCTTCCTTCCTTCCTCCCTTTCTTCTTTCCTTCCTTCCTTTCTTCCTCCCTCCCTCCCTTCCTTCCTTCCCTCTCTCCCTCCCTCCCTCCTGCTTTTCTGGATTTTGGAGGTAGGGTTTCACTCTAGTCCAGGCTGACATGGAATTCACTATGTATTCTCAGGGTGGCCTTGAACTCATGGCAATCCTCCTACCTCTGCCTCCCAAGTGCTGGGATGAAAGGCGTGCGCCACCACGCCTGGCATTAGTAACTATGTTTATGCCTATACTTTAGTATGGCTGTCGATTTTGGTCAGAGAGGTATTTTTTTTCCTCTCTCTTTTGCAGTGGGCAGTGGTAACTGCAGACTTATAACTGGTCAAAGCAATGAGAATACGTGATGATTGAATGCTCAGTTATAAACAGGACTTCTATCCTCGTCCCTTCAAGGTTCAGGGTGCATTGCAGAAGAGGAAGCCGAAAGACTTTGAGAGCTAGCTGGGGAGGGGGAGAGTGATGTGGAGCACTAGCTTGCCCGGAGACTGTCCACTGCCACAGAGTATGTGTGGAGATCAGAGGACAGCTTTTGTGTAGGTTCTTTGTGTTTGAGGCAGGGTCTGTCGTCGTTCACCGCTCTCTTTGTGAGCTTCCAGGAGAATCGCCTGCTTCTGTGTTCCTTCTCACTGAAGTGCATTGGGGTGACAGAAGCCAGTCATGGCTTCCAGCTTCTATGTGGGATCTTGGGATCTGAATTCAAGTACTTGGAGTTGTGTGGCAAGTGCTCCCCAGCCCTATGTGCTCTTAATCTCACAGTAGCTGTGATTACCTGCGCAAGCTTGGGCCCTTGAAACATCTGGTCCTGGAAAGGGGAGGAGCTCAGAAGGCACGGCCCCTCCTTGAGGATCTGTACTTAATGATTAATGTGTGAGGGAGAGACTTTTTCTTTTTTAGTGGTGCAGCCACTGAAAAGCCATGCTTCTATAAACAACCTGTCACCCATGCTCCTGGAAGCCACCTTAATGAATCTCACTTGGCCGTCAAAAACAAAACAAAGAAAGTAGGGGTTGGAGCGATAGCTTAGTGGTTAAGGCACTTGTCTGTGAAGCCTAAGGACCCAGGTTCGATTCCCCAGAACCCATGTGAGCCAGATGCATATGCTGGCGCACGCATCTGGAGTTCATTTGTAGTGGCTCGAGGCCCTGGAGCACCCACTCTCTCTCTCTTTCTCTTAAATAAATCAATAAAAATAAATGAAATATTTAAAAAAGACATGAAAGTAGAAGAGGGACTAGTTGAAAAGAGAAAAGGGAACATCAGAAATAGGGAGGAGACAAAAGAAGGTACCAGGGGGATGAATATGATCAATATACATTATGTGTGAAATGCCATAATGAAAACCATTATCTACAATCAATATATGCTAATAACCATTGAAAATGAAGTAGAAAAAAATAAAAGTTATCTAAAATATTATTGTCAGCTGGGTGTGGAGGCACATGCCTTTAATCTCAGCACTTAAGAAGCAGAGGTAGGAGGATCACTGTGAGTTTGAGAACAGCCTGGGACTACAGAGTGAGTTCCAGGCCAGTCTGGGCGAGAATGAGACCTTACCTTGAAGAAAACAAAACAAAAAAATAAATAAATAAAATAAAATAAAATAATAAAATAAAGAGCTGGAGAAATGGCTCAGCAGTTAAGGCATTTGCCTGCATTGCCTAATGACCTGGGTTTGATTCCCTAGTACCCACGTAAAGCCAGGTGCCCAAAATGATACCTGCATCTGGAGTTCTTTTGCAGTGGCTAGAGGCCCTGGCATACCCATTCTCCCCCCGCCCTTGCAAATAAATAAAAATATTTTCTTAAAATAATAAATATATAAAATAAAGCACTACTGTCTGCTGGGGTCCCTGCCGCATCTGACCACTCTGCTCACTGTGCTCACATTTCAGAACACGGTTTCATTGGATATTCACCAGAACTGCTACAGAACAACACTCTGCCAGATTACAGCCCTGGAGAGTCTTTTTTCACTGTGTTTGGGGTATTTTTTCCAGCAGCTACAGGTATGGTAAATTTTCCATCTTGCTCTAGGGGTAGGTGCTTGATTCCCAAAGTTCAGTGTCATAACTGGCCTGCACGTGCTGTAGGGTGTTTACCTGACTTTTGGGGTGGCATTAGCTTTGACAAAAAAAAAAAACAACAGGTTTTTTGTTTTGTTTTGGTTTGGTTTATGGTTTTTCGAGGTAGGATTCCACTCTAGTCCAAGCTGACCTGGAATTCACCATGTGGTTTAGGGTGGCCTCGAACTCATGGCAATCCTCTACCTCTGCCTCCCGAGTGCTGGGATGAAAGGTCTGCACCACCATGCCTGGCTAAAATCATTTATTTTATTTTATTTTATTTATTTTATTTTTTTGGTTTTTCGAGGTAGGGTCTCACTCCGGCCCAGACTGACCTGAAATTTACTATGTAGTCTCAGGGTGGTCTTGAACTCATGGCGATCCTCCTACCTCTGCCTCCCGAAGGCTGGGATTAAAGGCATGTGCCATTACTCCCAGCTTGATGTATCTTTTTTTAAAAAATATATTATTTATTTATTTATTTGAGAGAGAGAGAGCGTGCGAGAGAGAATGGGCACGCCAGGGCCTCCAGCCATTGCAAACAAACTCCAGACAAATGCCCCCCCTTGTGCATCTGGCTTACGTAGGTCCTGGAGAATTGAACCAGGGTCCTTTGGCTTTGCAGGCAAATGCCTTAAGCGCTAAGCCATCCCTCCAGCCCACACTGATGTACCTTAACCAAATTAACAGAAGAGACACACTTCTCTTGGGATGGAACAATAGGACAAGCTTCCCCTGCTCACACTGGTAATGAGTACATACTTGCTTTGGAAACTTTCCACCCCTCCCCCACACCCATCAAGTGTCTTCTTCCAGCCGGGCAGAGAAATTGGGGCCAAACAGTGGGTCTCATGGGAGAGAATACCCCTTGCCTTTTCCTTCTCTCTCCTGCTCTGCAGCAGCCATGGGGTTGCCTAGAGAAACTTTGCTTCGTGTTCGGGTCCTTGGCACGGAAGGCAATAAGGTAACAGGGTGATATGTGATCTATAGGAAACACTGCTAAGGCGGTCCTTACCTCTACACACAGACTCCGAACAGCAGCGGCCCGTCCTGCTCCACGTGGTACTGCTGACCTGTCGTGTGCTGCAGTTTCCTTATTTTCTACCTCTTTTCTCTCTACTTTCCTACCAAATGCCATGTCCCTCGTCGCTCTCATCTTCCCAAGTTAGAGAAGGGTAGAGAAAGAAGCTTCTGGAAGGCCCAAGATGAGGAGGATTGTTCACACAAGCGCTGGCAAGGATGTACAGGAGCCAAAATCTCATACACGGATGGGAATGTGAAATGGTGCTACCACTGTGGAAAAGTTTGACAGTTTTTCCTAAAAAATCAGACATACCCATCCATCCCACTCCCGATGATTGCAGAGAATTGAAAAAGCATGTGATCACGTGATCACTTGTATGTGAAAGTTCAAAGCCGTTTACTTTATAGTAGGCCCCAAATGGGAATAGCTAAAATACCCATCCACAGGTGAACAGATAAATAACTGTGACAGAGCCACACAGCAGGGAAAATGCCTAGCAATAGGAGGAAGCAAGTTAATGATATATACAAGTGTAGGTCTCAAAATAGTTATGCTGAGCAAGTCAGATAGAAAGAGTACTTTTTAAACCTTTTCTTTTATTTTAGAAAGAGACAGAGAGGGAGAGAGAGAGAGAGAGAATTGGTGTGCCAGGGCCTCAGCCACTGCAATTGAACTCCAGATGCTTGTGCCACCTAGTGGGCATGTGTGACCTTGTGCTTGCCTCAACTTTGTGCGTCTGACTCATGTGGGATCTGGAGAGTCGAACATGGGTCCTTAGTCTTCGCAGGCAAGGGCCTTAACCGCTAAGCCATCTTTCTGTCCCATAAAGTGTATTTTTAAAAAGAATAAAATTATATAACCTCCACTTATATAAGATTCTAGAAGGATCAAGCTATTGCAACAGTAAGCAAATGGGTAGATGCCTGGGAGTGCGATTGAAGAGAGAGAGGAGGGAGGAGCTCCTGAGGAGCAAGAGGAAATCTTAGGATGAAAATATACCCCTGCTGGGCGTGGTGGCGCACTCAGGAGGCAGAGATAGGAGGATCACCATGAGTTTGAGGCCACTCTGAGACTACATAGTGAATTCCAGGTCAGCCTGGGCTAGTGTGAGACTTTACCTCAAAAAACCAAAAAACCAAAAAAAAAAAAAAAGGAAATATAGTCCTGACTCTGACAGTGGTTTTAATAGGTACATGTCAGAACTTGCCAAACTGTTTCACTTAAAACATGTAACTGATTAAATATGACTCATTCTTCAATAAAGCTGTAAAAATGAAAGAAACAATTCACAGTAATCACTTGTCTTCAGCCCCACCCCTCTTTCTGGCAAGGATGCCCCCCCCTTTTTTTCCATTCCTAAAGTCCAAGGGAAGGTGGCTCCCTGTCTTCGCTTTTCTACCTCCTGTTCAACTCCACCACACTCTCCTTTTGGAATTCCAAGTCTGTCCTCTCAAAGGAATGGATGCTTCCAAAGTCCTCTGTGCTTCCGTGTTACTAGATGCAGTGAGCAGCCTTGATTTCGTGGTGTTGAGCTCTCAGCAGCGGCCGCCTCTCCTCTTTTCTCCTGGCTGTCTCGGAGCAGCCACGTCCTTGCCTCCCCCTGCTCCCACCTGCCTGTGGGGGTCCCTCCTCTTCTGCCTGCCTGTGGGATGTTGGGGTTCATTAGGTTACTCTTAGCCCTATTCTCTTCTGTCTGTTTTTCTCTTGCTCTTTTCCAGCTTCCACATTTAGCCAAAAAGCTGATGATTCAGATCTCTAGCCCAGACTTCTCAAAGCATCCTGTCACTTCTGCAGCCACCTGGGTAACATCTTGGAGACCAACGTGTCTGAAAGCGAACCCACTCTGCTCTTTACCTATACTTCTGATCTCAGTGCGTAGAGTGGTTTGATTCAGGTGTCCCCCATAAACTTAGGTGTTCTGCATGCTAGGTTGCCCAGCAGATGGCAATTAGAAATCAAAGCCTCCTGGAGGCAGTGTATTGTTGGGGGCGGGCTTATGGGTGTTATAGCCAGTTTCCCCTTGCCAATGTTTGCCACACTCTCCTGTTGCTGTTTGTCCATCGGATGTTGGTCAGAAGTTGATGTCCACCCTCTGTTCATGCCATCGTTTTCGCCTGCCATCATGGAGTTTCCCCTTGAGTCTATAAGCCAACATAAACCTTTTTGCCCAAAAGCTGCTCTTGGTCAGGTAGTTTCTGCCAGCAATGCAAACCTGACTGCAACACAGCGACAGAGTCTTCATCCAGCCAACACTGGGGATGTATAACTCCTCTCTCATTCTTCCCAGTTTTCTCCAAACCCTGACAATTTGACTTCTCAAGTATTGTGGTAGAAAAGAAGCTACAAATTGAACTGAGTTACTGTAAATTAATTGCTGAGGAGCTAAAACGTATCTTTGTTGGCAGATGGAAAAATCCCAAAGAAGGAACTATCCAGAAAGGGCCAAAAGGAACGATAAGAAGAAAAGACAGTTTAGGCTAAAACAAAGTAAAATGGAGTCTATTGTTAGGGTGGCCTGACTACAGAAATGATTGATATGCAAATTGCCGCATCTTGTTTGTTCACTTATCCCTCTCCTTGGCCATGAAAACTCTAAAATGGAAATAGAATCTCAACTCAGGGTCAGAGCTTCTTTGGAGGGCTACCTCAAGTTCCTTGACCCTGTGTAAAGAAACTCCTCTACTTTCATGTATACTGGTGCTGGAGTGATCTTCCCAGAGACAACAGTATCATTGGATTCTCTTACTCTTCTTCATCTCTACCACCTGGCCACTCTGTTCTAGGCTGCATCACTCATTTAGATCATTGCTGTTGCTAAAAAATCCTCCTTCGGTTCTGAACAAGGAGCTACTGTAATCTTATTTGACTGGGTCCCACAGAGTATGTGGTAGTCTCTGTTCTTGCCCTACACACTGTCCCTCGCCCCAGCCACATTCTCTGCTACTTCTTCGAGGCTCAGAAATCTAAGGACCCAGGCTGTGGAGAGGCAAGCAGAAGCACTGTTCAAGGAATCGTCCTGCTCTGACATGCGTTTCTACCCAAAGCCATCAAACCTAGGTCAGCGTCCTTTTGAATAGACAGAAAAGGATTGAGGGAAAAGAGAAGGAATAAGCAAAGTTCACATCTCAACATGTTTCCCAGCCTCTTTCATCCCTCCCATCACATTCATGAATGGAGCACACATTCAGCAGGCTCTGTCTGGTTGAGGTGCCCTGGCCCTAGCACAGTCCCCACCAGGAGACAGGTCAGGTCAGAAGTTATGCCTGGGGGCTGGAGAGATGGCTTAGCAGCTAAGGCACTTGTCTGTGAAGCCTAAGGACTCATGTTCGACTCTCCAGATCCCTTGTAAGCCAGACGCCCAAAGATGAGGCAAGCTCAAGGTTGCAACATGCCCACTAGGTGGCGCAAGCATCTGGAATTCAATTACAGTGGCTGAGGCCCTGGCGTACCAGTTCTCTGTCTCTGTCTCTCTCTCCCTCTAAAAAAGGAAATAAAATAAAACATTAAAACAAGTCATGCCTGGGGTAGGGGACTATGCCCTTACCTGGTCATGTTCTTGTCCTGGCAAGATTTCCTTGGGCACTTTAGGAGGTTGCCACGGGAAGATGGTCCTGATGTGTCCATAGTTGGTGGGGCCTCCTTTGCTTCCCCAGGCCACCAGAGAGGGGAGAGGATGTTTGGTCTGAGTCGGGGATAGGATAGCAAGCCTCCCCTTCAGATGGGACTTCACAGAGGCCTGAGGTTTGAGGATGCTACACTGTGGCCCCGGTTGGAGCTGGACTGCTTTTGAGATCCGTTAGTCCAGCCACTCTCAACTTCTTCTGGGGCTGGGTCTCTTTTGTTGTTGTTGGCTTTTGTTTGTTGGTTGATTTTGTGAGAACCAGGGCCTGGCGGCACAAGCTGAACAAGTGCTTTGCCACTGAGCTTCCTAATCGGATGTACCTTCAATTTTTAAGCCACTACTTCCTTCTTGATCATCATACCCAAAAGTCACATACTGGAAATTTTTCTCCATGGATGGGTGTCTGTGCTTTCCTTTCAAGATGATCAGCTACTTAAGAAGATTGGCCAAGATTTGTTTTCTGTGATTAAGTCAAAAAAAGTATTTTGGCCAGGTGTAGTGGCGTACGCCTTTAATCCCACAGTACTCAGTACTCAGGAGGCCAGCCTGAGAATACATAGTGAATTCCAGGTCAGCCTGAGCTAGAGTAAAACCCTACCTTGAAAAACCAAAAAATAAAATAAAAAAGTATTTTGTGATATTCCACATATCAAATGGTAATACTGAACAGACTGTCAATTACACAGGCCTCTTTAGTCCACTCTGCTCAGGGGTCAGTGTTTTCTGTGCCTCTTGGGAAGGAAGGCACAGAGCAGTTGGGGAAGGATCTGATGGAGGTGATACAGTAATTAGGAAGTGGAATGGGGCCAGGCTGTCCTCCCCAGCCTCTCTATTGATCAGGAGCCCAAGTGTAAACACGGGAGGCAGGATGAATGACTGAATGATTCCCGGCACTTGTCTTCCACTGGCAGATGTTAAGCTATGAAAACCACGGCTGATTGGCAGTTTCCATGGTGATAGGTTTGCCAGGGATTAGCTGTGAGTGAGTCATAGCTGGGGCTCCCTCCAGCACTATCTTCTTCCTGGCTATGAATAGGGGAGAGGAATTGTGAAGAAGAAATGCTCCCTCTCCCATCTACAACACTTGCGTTGCCGCAGATTTTTCATCCCAGGAGCAATGACTTCTGAGGCGCAGTGGAGACTCAGGTGTGGGCAGTCGCTCTGGATCTGTGACGTACAGCTTCCTGCCTCCCACCTCCCCCGGCTCTGGGCTCTACGACACTCTGCAGCAGGCTTGTGTGGGCGGGATGGAGGTTGGTCCCAGAGTCTTCTCTTACTTTGTTTCTCAAAGCACTTTTTCTTCTCAAGGAATCTACCACCAAACTCTCCCCTCGGCACAAAACTCTCTCCCCATAAGGTTGTTATACATAAACGCAGCCGCACCAGGAACCCAGGGTCATAATTCACAGAGGAGCTTAGGAAATGGAAATTCACTGAAAAGAATACCAATTGTATGACGTCACAAACCCTTCTCCCCAAATCCCAAACTCTTACTGGAAAGGCTAAGATCTTCTTTGGCCACCCTCAGTACTTGCTTGGCCTGTGGTTTGACCACACCCAGCATAAAAATCTTGGTGGGAAACCAACAGCTTTAACCAGAGTATCCATATCCATGTTGCTTGTCAAGGACCCAGCTGCTTTTGTGGGGCCCTTGACTCCGGAGCCTGCTTCTCCCCGCCCCCCCAGAGTCTACTGGAGGTCTCTCTGCATACCAGCCCTGATTGCCCCATGTCCCAAGTCACTCCTTTCCCCAACTCAGCCCCACTTGCTATCCCCACCCTCACCTCCTCCCCCAACCTCTTTGTAAATCATTTGTCTTGTAATAAGCACTGGACTAGAACAGGAACCCCAGGGTTAAGGCTAGAGAAGACCAATACAGGACCAAGGGGGAAAGGTGCCTCCTCATTCTCATGGACTTGTGGCAGGAAAAGGACAAATGAGGAAGCTTCGTTATTACACATACTGACTTTTATAATTTTATTTCCAAAATTTATTGATAATTTTATAAAATGTATTGTGACTATCTATGCTAATTATGATAACAGCCTACTACATCAGGCACTGTGCCAGATGCTTTAGGTATGGTCTTCCATTGAAACATTACTGTGTCCTCACTGGTTCCATCCAAGATGGGCCTTCTGTCTTAGTCCTTTTTTCTTTTCTTTTTTTAAAAAAATTTATTTACTTATTTATTAGAGAGAGAGAGAAAGAGAGAGAATGGATGCACCAGGGCCTCCAGCCACTGAAAATGAACTCCAGATGCATGTGCCCCCATGTGCTTCTGGCTTACATGTGTCTTGGGAATTTGAACCTGGGTCCTTTGGCTTTGCACCTTAACTGCTAAGCCATCCCTTCAGCCCCTTAGTCCCCCTTTCTTTCTTTCTTTCTTTCTTTCTTTCTTTCTTTCTTTCTTTCTTCCTTCCTTCCTTCCTTCCTTCCTTCCTTCCTTCCTTCCTTTCTTTTTCTTCTTTTTCTTTTTCTTTTCTTTTTTTGAGGTAGGGTCTTGCTCTAGCTCAGCCCAGGCTGACCTGGAATTTACTATGTCATCTCAGGGTGGCCTTGAACTCAGGGTGCTGGGGTTAAAAGCATGCGCCACCATGCCCGCCCCCCCCCTTAGTCCATTTTCTATTGCTATCACAAAATGCCCAAGAATGGGTAATTTATAAAGAATAGAAGCTTATTTGACTCATGATTCTGTAGGCTATGAAATTCAAGAGCATATGGTGCCTGACGTCTGCTCTGCATCTGGCCTTGTGATTGTGATGCGGCATTCTGGAGAGTGCTGCGTGGTGAGGCAGAGCCTGAATACCAACATCTCTCTTTCTCTTTTTCCTGCGGTGTAGCTCAGGCTGGTCTCGAATTTATGGTTCTCCTTCTTTTACCTACTTAGTAGTGGAATTACAGGCATGCACCACCATGTCTAGCTAGGCAGTGGGAGTTTTTGTTGCTTTGTGATGCATTAAATTTAGGGTCTTGTGCATGCTGGGTAAGTGCTCTACCACTGAGCCACGTCCTTAGCCCTCTCTTCCTCTTCTTATGCCATGGGGGCTCCATTCTCATATTCTCATCTAATCCCAGTTACCTTTCAAAGGGCTCACCTCCAAATACCATACCAAATAACATATAAACTTTCCCCTTTTTTTCTATTTTTAATTTTACGTGTGTCTGTGTGTTTGTGTATATATTCATGTGTGCATGTGGAGGTCAGAGGACAGTTTTTTTTAATAATTTCTTTTTAATTTTTATTTTTGAGGTAGGGTTTCACTGTAGTCCAGGCTGACCTGAAATTCACTATGCAGTCTCAGGACAGCCTTGAACTCACGGCAATCCTCCCACCTCTGCCTCGTGAGTGCTGGGATTAAAGGCGTGTGCCACCATGCCCGGCCAATTTTTTTGTTTGTTTGTTGTTGTTTTTTGAGATAGGGTCTCACTCACTCTAGCCCAGGCTGACCTTGAATTCACTATGTAGTCTCAGGGTGGCCTTGAACTCATGGCGGTCCCCCTACTTCTGCCTCCCGAGTGCTGGGATTAAAGGCGTGCTCCATCACACCAGGCTTTTAGAGGACAGTTTTTGGTGTTCGTCCTCACCTTCTACCTTGTTTGAGGCAGGGCCTTATGGTTACTCACTGCTGTGTAGTCCAAGCTGGCTGGGCCAGGAGCTTCTAGATCTTCTGGTCTCTGCTTCTCACCTGCAGGTGAGCTGGGATCACAAAAGGCTTTTACATGGGTTCTGATGATTCACACTCAGGTTGTCATAGTTGCACAGCAAGCACTTTTGCCCACTCAGTCATCTCTCCAGTCCCTCTAGTACTTTAAAAAATAAATTATTTGGGCTGGAGAGATGGCTTAACAGTTAAGGCGCCCACCTGCTAAGCCTAAGAACCGGGTTCCAATCTCCAGGTCCCACGTTTAGCCAGATGCAAAGTGACGCAAGGGTGCAATGCCGCACTTGACCACAAGGGGCACACACATCTGGATTTTGTTCACAGCAGCTGAGAGACTGCTGGCGCACCCATCTCTATCTGTCTCCCTCTCCCTCTCTGTCTGTCTCTCTCTGTGTCTCTCTTCAAAAATAAATAAAATTTAAAAAAAATTTAAAAAATTATTTAAGCCCGGTGTGGTAGCGCATGACTTTAATGCCAGCACTCGGGAGGCAGAGGTAGGAGGATCGCCATGAGTTTGAGGCCAGCCTGAGAATACAGAGTGAATTCCAGGTCAGCCTGGACTAGAGGGAGACCGTATCTCAAAAACAAAACAAAACAAAACAAAACAATTTATTTATTTGAGAGAGTGAGAGAGAGAGAGAAAGAGGCGGGGCGGGGGGGGGGAGAATGGGCGTACCAGGGCCTCCAGCGGTTAAGATGTTTGCCTGCAAAGCCAAAGGACCCTGGTTCAATTCCCCAGGATCCACGTAAACAAGATGCACAAAGTGGCACACGCGTCTGGAGTTTGTCTGCAGTGGCTGAAGACCCTGGCACACCCGTTCTCTCTCTCTCTCTCTCTGACTCTCTTGAATAAATAAAACTTTAAAAAAAAATCTTATATTTTAGGGGACTGGGGAGATGGCTGAGAGGATCAAGTGCTGATTGTGCAAGCACGAGGACCTGAGTTCAGGTCCCTGGAACACACGTAAAGCTGGACGCTGGAGTGACGGAGTGTGATCCCAGCATGACTACGGAGAGAAGGGAGGCAGAGGCAGGAGTCTCTCCCAGTTCATGGGCCAACTAGCCTGGCATATGTGGCAGTGAATGAGAGACCCTGCCTCAGCGAGGTGGAAGGCAAGGACTGACACCTGAAGTTGTCATACGTGCTGTGGCATCATACACCTGTACTCATACACATGAACGCACACACACACACACACACACACACACACACACACACACACACAACATATACACATACAGAAAAAGTAGTTATATAACCGGAACCCTCCCCTAGGTTCTACTCTCAGCCCATTTTATAGTCAAGAAAACACAGAGAGATCATTCCTCCGATGTTTCCCGACAGGAAGTGGTGAGCCCTGTAGCTGCCCAGTCCTTCAGAAAGGGTGCTGGACGAGAGGACCTATCATGTCTGAGGTCATCGCTACCCAGAAACCAGCCAACCTCGCTTGACTCCTAGCGCTGCAAAGTCCCACTCATTGATGCCATCTATCGCAGCAGCATCTCGGAGGTGTCACGGGCATGGAAAACTGACCAAGTTCTGCCTCCAAGAAGAAAGGGTTTGAAAGATTATTCAGAAACAATTTAGCTAACCAAGAGCTAATCCAGTGTGGGGCAGGAGTGGGGTTTAGAAATCAGGAAGGAAAGGAAGGGGAGACAGATCAAGCCTTTATGAACCCTTGGATTTCTGAAAAGGAATAATAGAACCTATCTTTCCTGAGTGGACCTTTATTTATTTATTTTAATTTTATTTTTATTTATTTGTTTATTTATTAGAGACAGAGAGGGAAAGAGAGAGAGGGAGAATGAGAATAGGCATGCCAGGGTCTCCAGCCACTGCAAATGAACTTCAGCCATGTGCGCCCCCTTGTGCATCTGGCTTACATGGGACCTGGAGAATCGAACCGGGATCCTTAGGCTTCAAAGGCATGTGCCTTAACCGCTAAGTCATCTCTCCAGCCCCTGAGTGGACCTTTATTTAGCCCCTGTGAGATGCCAGGCAGTATGCTAGGTGCCTTATAAATGTTTTTTTCTACCTGCTGGATAACCTTTATCCCCACAGGCAGATACGAGGAAACTGAATGAGGCTCAGAGCCACATGGCCTCTTACTAGTAATAATAGATTCCTAGTTTTCAACCAAAACCAAACCAAACCAAACCAAACCAAACCAAACCAAACCAAAAAAAAGGCAGTGGAAAGCCAGGCGTGGTGGCGCACGCCGTTAATCCCAGCACTCTGGGAGGCAGAGGTAGGAGGATAGCCATGAGTCTGAGACCAGCCTGAGACTACAGAGTGAATTCCAGGTCAGCCCAGGATAGTGTGAGACCCTACCTCGGAATAAAGGAAAAAAAAAAAAAAACACAACAGTGGATAAAATTTGGGCACTTTTGGGCATATATATTCCACCTTTAAAAAAAGGGAAAATAGTATTCCTATGAGAAAGAAAGGAAGGAAAAAAATATGTGGTAGAGATCACAGGAAAAGTCAAGAGTTTCTAAGGATACAGATTTGGACTGGAAAGTCCCCGAAAGAAGCCAGGAAGCCTGGGACGTCCTTGAGGAAGAGTAAACAGTCCTTTAACAAACCAACAGAAGTCAGAGAAGCAAAAGCCGAGTCCCTCCTCCCTTCCTTCCTTGATCTTCACTTTCTTTTCTTTTGCAAAAATCATCTCTATTTTTAACTTAACATACAAAGAATTAGGTGTCATTATGGAATGTTTCAAACAAAATGTGTTTTTGCTGTCCTCCTTCCCCTGATCGATCTTCATTTTCAAGAACAGAAAAGAAAATGGGTTGGAAAGTGCTTTGTGGTAATTGGAAATGAACACTGTGAACTGGGGGTGCATTGTGGTTGACCCAGAGCAGGGAGAGAAAAGAGGGGACCTGTAATATAGCAAATGTCAGATTGCGATAAATTGACTTTTATACCATATTTTGTTCAAAGGCTTTTCTCCCTCTTTTTTTGTCAATTTTTTTTAAGATTTATTTTTATTTATTTATTTATTTGAAACAGAGTGAGGGAGAGAGAGAGAGAGAGAGTGACTGAGAATGGGTGCACCAGGGCCTCTAGCCACAGCAAATGAACTGCAGACGCACGCGCCACCATGTGCATATGGCTTACGTGGGACCTGGAGGATCGAACCTGGGTCCTTAGGCTTTGCAGGCATGAGCCTTAACCACTAAGCCATCTCTCCAGCCCTCTTTTTTGTTTAAATTATTTATTTATTTATTTGAGAGAGAGAAAGAGACAGAGAAAAAAAAGACAGACAGAAAGACAGTGAGTGTGGATGCACCAGGGCCTCCTGCCACTGCAAACGAACTCCAGATACATACACCACTTTGTGCATCTGGTTTTACCTGGGTATGAGGGGCTCGAACCCAGGCCATCAGGCTTTTAGGCTTTGCAAGCAAGCGCCTTTAACCACCGAGCCATCTCTCCAGCCTCAAAGGCTTATTTTCGAGACCTGTATGGAATTGGTTCCTTTCCTGGCCATTCATGTCTATTTTCAGACCACACATTGAAAGCAGGGCTTCACGCTGTCTGTTCACGTGGTACCGTCCACTCAAACTATAGATATAAAGCCTGAGAGGCTGTGGATGGTCCTGGAGGTGTGCCCTAACCCAGCCATTAGGACATGGGTGGAAGACCAAGTCAGAGGGCCTTGAGGAAGCTGTGCGCCTACGCGCGGTAACCACATGCCAGCCATATCATCACAGGAGAACATGTGGTTGGAGGTCAAACAACTGCCTCCTGGAAATGACAGCTGAAAACTTGCAAGTGGGGGAAGGGATGCCCATCAGGCACAGGCCAGTGATGTGGAACTGGTGGCCGTGGTGCCTAAGAGTACCAACATGTGGTGCTCGTTACAACCGGTAGTACAGCCTTGAGTTATTGTCAGTCACTCTGTTTCCGAGAGGGAAGCCTAAGGCAGGCAAGGCAATTAGAAAGAAAGGCTGTGATTTAGCACAGGGAACCTGGCACTTGGAACTAGGAAACTTGAAGACCAGTGTGGTTCTGCTACCAATTAGCTGCAAGACAAGCCAAATCACTGCCGCCCCTTGGGCCTCACACTCCTTATCTAGAAAACAAGAGGTTAGAGTGGATGCTCTCTGGGATGTGTCTCCCAGCTTGAAGAGCTGTTGCTTATAAATAGCCACTTGAAACAATTTTAGGACGGCCGCCAAGAAAAATGTAAAGAGCAAATGACAATAACACAATGGGTACTTAGTGTTTCCCAGACCCTTTTCTGTGGAATTCTAATAATGAACAAAATGTCCCCGGGTTTAAAGTTAAATAAGGCTTAGATGTACAAGGGATTGCACACATCTGGAGTTCGTTTGCAGTGGCTGGAGACCCTGGTGCGCCCATTCTCTCTCTCTCTCTACCTGCCTATTTCTGTATCTCTCTTAAATAAATAAAAAATAAATTTAAGAAAAAGTTAAATAAGGCTTAGGCAATATTGTGTGTTGTAGAGTGAAAGGCAGCAAATTAAAGAGACAAGTCTGGTTGCCTTGTTTAATCAAGATTCTCAAGGATTTCCCAACCTTTTATTCAGCCGTGGAGCTTTTTATTTGTTTACTTTTTGACAGGGTCTTGCTAGGTAGCCCTGGCTGGCCTTGAACTCACAGTCTTACTCATCTTCTAGGAGCTGGCATTGCAGGCACGCACCATGACATGCGGCTAGCCTTCTAAAAAGGAAACATTTGTAAGACTGATAGTCTGCCATGTGGAATCTATCTCCTGCACCAAGGCCATGTCTAGCTCTAAAATTAACGACCATATTTTCCAGTTGGACTGGAAGCAGAAAGAAAGCAAAGGATGTCTACGACACTTGACAAACATGCCCCTCCAAGTCAAAGTGATAATCCAGTAGAACTAGAGAGCTTTAGCCCAAGAAAGTTTCCTAATCTTTGTTTGTTTTTTGTGTTTTCGAGGTAGGGGCTCACTCTAGCCCAGGCTGACCTGGAATTCACTCTGTAGTCTCAGGGTGGCCTTGAACTCACGACAATCCTCCTACCTCTGTCTCCTGAGTGCTAGGATTAAAGGCGTACACCACTACGCCCAACAATTTTGTTAAATTTTTATTTATTTATTTGAGAGAGAGAAAGAAAGAGGGTGAGAAAGGGAGGAAGAACGGGTGTGCCAGGACCTCCAGCCACTGCAAACGAACTCCAGATGCATGCGCCCCTTTGTACATCTGACTTACTTGGGTCCTGGAGAGTCGAACCAGGGTTCTTAGACTTCACAGACAAGTGCCTTAATTGCTAAGCCATCTCTCTACCCCCCACCCCCACCCATCAAGAGATTTTATAAGAGTAAAATCCTGAACATGGCAGCCATAGCATGCAAGCCCATCTATTGTGTGTATTTTGCGGCAGAAATAGCCAACCTCACCCCCGGCCCCTGCCCAAGCTTCCCTTCTGCAGGACTGGTCATCCTATGTCCTGTCTCTGTCTGCACTTCTTTTTTGTCTTTTAAATTTTTTTGTTTAGTTTTTACTTATTTATTTGAGAGCGATAGACAGAAAGAGAGAGAAAGAGGCAGATAGAGAGAGAATGGGCACGCCAGGGCCTCTAGCCACTGCAAACAAACTCCACATGCATATGCCCCCTTGTGCATCTGGCTTATGTGGTTCCTGGGGAATCGAGCCTTGAATCAGGGTCCTTAGGCTTCACAGGCAAGTGCTTAACCACTAAGCCATCTCTCCAGACCCTCTGTCTGCACTTCTGCTTGTTACCTTGTGGCTTTTCTGCTTTGTCTCTGAGGCCAATTTGCTGGACATATATGGGTCTCTGCCTCGTCCTTCTTTTAAATTTTTATGAGAGAAAGTGAGAATTGGCATACCAGGGCCACTGCAGTTGAACTCCAGATGCATGTGCCACCTTGTACTCATGTGTGACCTTGTGTGCATGCACCACCTTGTGAGTCTGGCTTGCCTCAGGGGAGTCGAACCTGGGTCCTTAGGCTTCACAGGCAAGCACCTTAACTGCTAAGCCATCTCTCCAGCCCTGCCTCATTCTTTTCTTCCTTTCATCATCATCGTCATTATTATTATATTTGGTTTTTCAAGGCAGGGTTTCACTCTAGCCCAGGCTGATCAGGAACTCACTCCGTAGGTCCAGGCTGGCCTCAAACTCATGGCAATCCTCCTACCTCAGTCTCACAAATGTTGGGATTACAGGCATGTGCCACCATACTCGGCCTGGGTCTGCCTCATTTTTTAAAATTTTAATATTTTATTTATTTGCAAGCAGAGAAAAAGAGAGAATGAGAATGGGCACACTGGGGCTTCTTGCCACTGTGCATCTGGCCTTACACAGCAAATCAAACCTGTAGCAGCAGATTTTGCAAGCAAACCCCTTTAACCACTGAGCCACCTCTCCAGCCCCAGGTCTGCCTCATTCTTGATGGTGGTCTGTGAGTGTGCTAGTCTTTTCTCCTTCAGCTAGTTTTCCAAGGGCCAGGTGGGAAGACCTGTGTGAAGGAAGTAGGGGAGGGTATATAACTTGTCTGGAAGTAGAAAGCAGTTAGGATGAGTCAGTCAGTTTCTCATATATATATATGTGTGTGTGTGTGTGTGTGTGTGTGTGTGTGTGTTATTTATTTATCTGAGGGAGAGAGAGAGAGAATGGACATGCCAGGGCCTCCAGCCACTGCAAATGAACTCCAGACGCATGCGCTCCCTTCTGCATCTGCCTTACGTGGGTCCTGGGGAATCAAACCAGGGTCCTTTGGCTTTGCAGGCAAACACCTTAACCGCTAAGCCATCTCTCCAGCCCAAAGCATATATATTAGCCTCAGAGTTCTCCTAGATCTTCATGCAGTAACTTTTATAAATGATCTGAAGGGAGATGTATGAAAAAATGACAAACCTCGTAGGAAGTACAAAAGTGGGCAATAGTAGGGCTGGAGAGATGACTCAGCAGTTAAATGTTGGTGGCCTGGGTTTGATTCCCCAGTAAACCACAAAGTGGTGCATGCATCTGGAGCTCTATTGTAGGAGGCCCTCGTGCACCCATTCTCCCCTCTTCCTTTCTCAATCTATCGATCTATCTCCCTCCCTCTCTCCTCTTCCTTCCTCCCTCCCTTTCCTTCCGTGGCCCTCTCTACTTGCATATAAAAGTAAATAAAATATTATTATTATTATTTTGGAGAGAGACACACAGAGAGAGAGAGAGAGAGAGAGAGAGGGAGAGGAAAACAGATAGAGATGGGCACGCCAGCAGTCTCTCAGCTGCTGTGAACGAAATCCAGATGTGCGTGCCCCCTTGTGGGCAAGTGCGACATTGCGCCCTTGAGTCACTTTGCATCTGGCTAAATGTGGGACCTGGAGATTGGAACCGGTGTTCTTAGGCTTAGGAGGCAGGCGCCTTAACCACTAAGCCATCTCTCCAGCCCTAAAATATTATTTTTAAAAGGGGGCAGGAATAAAGAGCAGTGTGTAATCCCCTAAAGCTAAATGAATGACCAGCCAACTGCTGAGGAGTTGGGGGAGCAGGTTATGGCTCTTTTAGAGGAAGGAGGCCATGTGATTGCCAAAGTGGAGTCTGGGAAATGCAGCTAGGGAAACCCTTGAAATCAGATGGTTCTGGTTGCAAGCAGCGCGGCCTCAGCTCTCTGGCAGAACCTTGGCAGCAGGAGCTGAGCACTCTTTTTTTCTTTAACCAAATAACACTTGTCCATGATTTAAATGCATATGTCTGCACATAAATATGTATGTAAGGCAAAACAATAGTCTCCCACTCCACCTCTTACTCTCCAGATGCCCTTTCTCAGGAGCATACACTTTTAATCATGTTTAGTCATTATTAGCATTATTAGCAAGTAAGCAGATCAAATTTCATGAAAAACACTACTATAACTTTTACAAAAAATTTTAATTTAAAAAAATTTTTTTATTGACAACTTCTAAACTTATAAACCATGATATTTCATATAAACCATGATATTTCCCTCCCCTCTCCCATTCTCCTTCAGAACTCCACTCTCCGTCATATTCTCTCCCTCTCTCCATTAGTCTCTCTTTTAATTTGATGTCATCATCTTTTTCTCCTATTATGAGGGTCTTGCGAAGGTATTGCTAGGCACTGCGAGGTCATGGATATCGAGGCCAATTTCTGTCTGGACAGTTGCATTGTAAGGAGTCGTGCCCTTCCTTTAGCTGTTACATTCTTTCCGCCACCTCTTCCGCAATGGGCCCTGAGCCTTGGACACACTACTATAACTTTAAGTGAATAAATACAGTTACAGCCCCACCTCATCCCACCCCACACTATCTCCTTGCAAGCATTTTTTATCTTTTTTAAAAATTTCATTTATTTATTTGAGAGAAAGAAGGCAGGAGAGAGAGGGGGAAGAAGAGGCAGAGAGATAGAATGGATGCTCCAGGGCCTCCAGCCACTGCAAATGACCTCCAGACGGCATGTGCCACCTTGTGCATCTGGCTTATGTGGGTCCTGGGAATCAAACCTGGGTTCTTAGGCTTTGCAGGCAAGCACCTTAACCAGTAAGCTATATCTCCAGCCCTTTTTCTTTTAATCTTAAGGTGATATGATTACAAGATTTCAATGCACATGCAGAGCTAACTTAACATTTATTGCAATGCTATATAAATATGAGCAGCCAAAAAGGTGTGCTTGAATTTCCTTTCAAGTATTCTTAATGGTCCATTAAAGCTTATGATATTACATCCATTAAATCTTTCTCAGTGAAGTATATGAGACTTACCTTCTTTTTTTTGCATTCTTGTGATGAAGACTTTAGAGCTTTTTCTCTCCCCTCAACTCCTCTTTTAACTTCTTAAGATCAGTTAACTACAGTCTGACTTTTACATTGTTGAGGTATGCAATGTTTGTATTCTGCTTTGTAACTGTAATTATATTCTCTATGCTCTGACAGGTCAAAGTTAAAACCAATAAACACATACCTTATGACTATATAGTAGTGGTTTTCTGAAGAACACAATAGCAGACTAGAGTTTTATTCCTCCCTGAGGACTTGGGCCATTTAGGGAATGTTCTTAACATGGCTAAGTTAATTTATTTCTCTTATACCTTTAATTAGTTGTTTAAGATCACGTCATGGTTTGGTTTGTCTCATAGTTAGGCCTTGGCTTTTCTTGTTCAATGTTCCTGGATTTCCAATAATGTTTAATTTTTCCTGCTGCCCAAATGAGCGATCAGCAGATCCCTTAAAGTCATTCCCTGTGTTCATCATAGTGCACATTCTGCGGAGTTAATTTTCCATCCGTGCTTCTGCTTCAAAGCTCTGTGACCTGCTGCTCTGGGTCCTCATTTCAATGCGCAGTTATCAGCTCTGCTTTCGTCCCGTGGTTTAGGTTTACTCATGGGCATACTTTAGGCGCTTACTCAGAAACGATATTGGGGAGTTTCGGAGCTTTTGTTTGCTTAACTTTACCAAGTTGTTAACATGGCAAAAATCTAGCTTAAAAGTATTTTCCCTCAGAAATTTTTAAAAGATTTTGTTTTTATTTATTTATTTATTTATTTATTTACTAGAGATAGAGAGAGGGAAAGAGAGAGAGGGAGAATGAGCACACCAGGGCCTCTAGCCACTGCAAATGAACTCCAGACGCGTGTGCCTCCTTGTGCATCTGGCTTATGTGGGACCTGGAGAATCAAACCAGGGTCCTTACGCTTCGCAGGCATGTGCTTTAACCTCTAAGCCATCTCTCCAGCCCCTCACTCAGAATTTTTAAGATGGGGTCCACTACTTTCAAGCATTCATTGTTGTTGACAAGAAGTTTGATGTCAGTCTACTTTTTTTTTTTTTTTTTTTTGAGGTAGGGTCTCACTGTATCCCAGGCTGACCTGGAACTTACAATGTAGTCTCAAGGTGGCCTTGAACTCATGGCGTGCGTCACCACTCCCAGCTCAGTCTACTTTTTATCCCTTGGTTTTTATCTTTGGCAGTATTTAGAATTTCTATTGAAATTGCAAAATGATGCACTTAAGTATGGATTTTTCTTCCCATTCTTTTTTAAAATTATTATTTTATTTATTTTTTAGAGAGAGACAGACAGAGA
Source organism: Orientallactaga sibirica (assembly GCA_036365145.1). Taxonomy (NCBI): domain Eukaryota; kingdom Metazoa; phylum Chordata; class Mammalia; order Rodentia; family Dipodidae; genus Orientallactaga; species Orientallactaga sibirica. The sequence goes on along the minus strand of JAEOAD010000050.1, from coordinate 16,740,254 downwards.
GGGAGAGGGAGACAGAGATGGGCGCGCCAGAAATCTCTCAGCTGCTGTGAACGAAATCCAGATGTGCACGCCCCCTTGTGGTCAAGTGTGGCATTACGCCCTTGCATCACTTTGCATCTGGCTAAATGTGGGATCTGGAGATTAGAACCAGTTCTTAGGCTTAGCAGGCAGGCACCTTAACGGCTATGCCATCTCTCCAGCCCTCTTCCATTCTTTGTGTTGGAATTTAGCGGCATCGTTCATTCTGAAAACTTTGTCCTCTTCAGTTTGTGGAAATTTATTACCTATCTGGCTATTTTCTTCCTTTTTCTCTGTTATCTCTTTGTGGATCTTCTGTTAGTTGGCTTTTATAATGCCAAGGTTTCTCTATGATTTTATTGTCATTTTCTACATTTATTTATTTATTTATTTTTGGTTTTCCGAGGTAGGGTCTCGCTCTAGCCCAGGCTGACCTGGAATTCACTATGTAGTCTCAGGGTGGCCTCCAACTCATGGTGATCCTCCTACCTCTGCCTCTTGAGTGCTGGGATTAAAGGTGTGCGCTACCACACCTGGCCTCTACTCTTATTTAGAGAGAGAATGAATGTGTGTGTGTGTGTGTGTGTGTGTGTGTGTGTGTGTATATGCCAAGCACACATGTGGAGGTGAGAGGACATGTGGAGGTGGGAGGACAACTGGGTCAGGCTAGCCTTCCATCTTATTTAAGGTGGGGTCTTTCATTGTTCCTCGCTGCTCCATTTGCAAACTTTGAAGAAACTCCCATCCCTCTTGCCTTCTCATTGTAGGTACTGTGATTCCAGAAGCCCACCACAGCTTCTAGGTTATTATTATTATCATTGTTATGATTATTGAGAGAGACAGAGACAAAGAGGAAGAGGCAGAGAGAGAGAGAGAATGGGCAGGCCAGAGGCCTCTCAGCCGCTATGAATGAACGCCAACACATGCGGCCCCTTGTGGGCAAGCACGTCATTGTGTGCTTGTGCCACTTTACATCTGGCTAAATGTGGGACCTGGAGATCGAAAGGGTGTTCTTAGGCTTGGCAGGCAGGCGCCTTAACTGCTACGCCCTCTCTCCAGCCCGCAGCTTCTAGTTTTTACGTGGGGTCTGGCTCACGTACTCATCTTGTGCAGCTGACAGTTGATCCACTTAGCCAGCTCCCTCGTCCCAAAGTTTTCCATTCTTTATCTTTCCATTCTAAATGCTTGAATATTTACTTTAACTTTATTTTCATATCTATAAGTTTTTACTTTTTAAAATATTTTACTTATTTACTTATTTGAGAGAGAGAAAGAGAGAGAATGGGCACACCAGGGCCTGTAGCCACTGCAAACAAACTCCAGATGCATGCGTCACTGTGAGTCTGGCTTTATGTGAGTGCTGGGGAATGGATCCTGGGTCCTTAAACTTTGCAGGCAAGCACCTTAACTGCTAAGCCCTCTCTCCAGCCCATAGTGGTTTTTTTTTTTTGTTGTTGTTGTTTTAAAAACAGTTTTCTTTTCCTTTATTTTGTTTATTTTATTGTTATTTATTTAGTTGATAGCAACAGAGAGAGAGGGAGAGAGAATGGGTGCACCAGGGCCTACAGCCACTGTAAATGAACTCCAGATGCATGTGCTACCTTGTGCATCTGGCTTACATGGGTACTTGGGAACTGAGCCTCAAACTGGGGTCCTTAGGCTTCACAGGCAAGTGCTTAACTGCTCATAGTTTTTAATGCTTATTTATTTTTGGTTTTTCAAGGTAGGGTCTCGCTCTAGCCCAGGCTGCCCTGGAATTTACTATGTAGTCTCAGGGTGGCCTCAAATTCACAGCAATCCTCCTACCCCTGCCTTCTGAGTGTTGGGATTAAAGGTGTGTGACACCACACCTGGCTACAGAGAGAATGGGTGGGCAAGGGCCTCCAGCTGTTGCAAACAGACTCCAGACACATGCACCCCTTTGTGAATCTGGCTTTACATGGGTACTGGAAAATCAAACTTGGGTCATTAGGCTTTGCAGACAAGCGCCTTAACTGCTGAGGCATCCATCTCTCCAGTCCTTATTTTTTGTGAGCATACGTATATGTGGTGTGCATGCTTGTATGTACGCACGTGGGTACATATGTGTGTGCATGTAGAGGTCAGAGGTTGACACAGGGTATTTTCTCAATTGCTCTCCATCTTATTTGTTGAGACAGAGTCTCTCACTGAACCCAGAGCTCACCAATTTGGTTAGTTATCCAGTAAGCCCCTGGCATTCCACCTCCTCAGCGCTGGGGTACACATGCGCATCGCTCCACTGGGATTTAAGTGGGTACTGGGGTTCCAAACACAGAGCTTCATGCTGTGCAGCAAGTACTTGTACCCATCTCTCCATCCCCAACATCTACGACAGTTTTAACTTTAATGATCTTTTTTTTTTTTTTTTTTTTCGGTTTTTCGAGGTAGGGTCTCTAGCTCAGGCTGACCTGGAACTCACTATGTAGTCTCAGGGTGCCCTTGAACTCACGGTGATCCTCCTACCCTCTGCCTCCCAAGTGCTGGGATTAAAGGCGTGCATCACCATGCCTGGCAATGATCATATTTTTAATTTTCTAATGTTCTTTCTGGTTGGCTATTTTTCTCATAGCATTTATTTATTTATTTATTTATTTATTTATTTATTTTGGTTTTTGCAAGGTAGGGTCTCACTCTGGTCCAGGCTGACCTGGAATTAACTATGTAGTCTCAGGGTGGCCTTGACTCTCGGCAATCCTCCTACCTCTGCCTCCCGAGTGCTGGGATTAAAGGTGTGCACCACCATGCTCGGCCTCTCATAGCATTTATTTTATAGGAAGACTATTCTTCTTAGTTATCTTTGAAACTGCTAATAGATGCTTTCTTCAAAATTCTCTGTCCTGATTTGTGTGTTTCTCTTATGTGAGCTCCTCCATCTTTATTTGGGCATTTCTTCATTGGTTCCTGGTTTGCATGACACATCTGAGGAGCCTTGGTCAGTGTGTGGATTCTCTGCTGCAGGGTGTTTAGGACTGTTGCCCTGCTGGGATGGCAGGGTGAGCGCAGCGCTCTTGTGAGCCCACCTGACCCTTGAGCAGGGCTTCATCTGAGGTATAGCATCCACACTGAGCCCTGGCTTTGCTCGGGAAGCGACTGAGATCCTCCGTGGGAACCCTCTTTGCCTTCCCTTGAACTCTCCATTATTTTGATTTTCTTCTGTGTCCTTACATTTACGGAAACCTTTCATCTACTTAGAATAGGTGCCATCCTCTTTGTTTATAAACTTTTATTCATTTTCCCCTTTACTGCCCTTTTAAATAGCATCTTTAAGGAAAAGAGAAGTGAATGGAAGAAAATAGGCCTCCCAGGCCATTTTAAAACATTCTTTTCCCCACTCTTGAAGACAACCATGGGCTTAGGAGGTAGTGCAAATGGTAGAATGTTTACTTAGCATGTGCAGAGTTCGATCCCGAGCACCATATAAACCAGGCATAATGGCATAGCCTTTAATTCCAGCAATTGAGAGGTGGAGGGAAAAGGGTCAGGAATTCCGAGGTCATCTTCAGCGACATAGAGTTTAGCCTAGGCTACATAAGAGCTTGTCTCAAAAAAAAAAAGGGGGGGGGACATAAATAATCAAAAAATCTTTAAAAAATTAACATTTTATTTATTTTTAAGATTTATTTTTTAAATATTTTATTTATTTATTTGAGAGAGAGATAAATAAATAGGCAGGTAGAGAGAGAGAGAGAGAGAGAGAGAGAGAGAGAGAGAGAGAGAATAAGCACACCAGGGCCTCTAGCCACTGCAAATGAACTCTAGATGCATGCTCCCCCTTGTGCATCTGGCTTACATGGGTCCTGGGGAGTTGAACTTGGGTCCTTTGGATTTGCAGGCAAGTGCCTTAACTGTTAAACCATGTCTCCAGCCCTAAGATTTATTTTATTTTTTTAATGTTTTTTATTTTTTTATTGACAACTAATTTAATTGTAGACAATATCCCATGGTACTTCCCTCCCTCCCCCCACTTTCCCTTTTGAAACTTCACTCTCCATCATATCCCTCCCCCTCTCAATCAGTCTCTCTTTTCAGTTTGATGTCGTGATCATTTCCTCCTATTTATGATGGTCTTGTGTAGGTAGTGTCAGGCACTGCGAGGTCATGGATATGCAGGCCATTTTGTGTCTGGAGGAGCACGTTGTAAGGAGTCCTACTCTTCCTTTGGCTCTTACATTCTTTCCAACCCCTCTTGTGCAATGGACCCTGAGCCTTGGATGAGATGTTTCAGGGCTGAGCACTCCTCTGTCCCTTCTCAGCACCATGGTGCCTTCTGAGTCATCCCAAGGTTGCCATCATCTGAAAAGAGAAGCTTCTCTAACCAAAAATTAGAGTAGCATTAATATATAGGTGTGGACATTAAGAGAAGTGCTTACTAGGCAGTTTGGTGAGCATAGTATATGCATTTAGCCAGACACCAGCAGACATTACACCCTTAGTAGCCCTAAGATTTATTTTTATTTATTTATTAGAGACCAAGAGAGGGAGAATGTGCAGGCCAGGGAATTAAAATCTAATTGTTAGAACTTTTCCATAAAATGAGGAAATATACTTTTCCATGTGCTTGTTGTGAGGACTGAGCAAAATAAAAATGCCCGTGAAGCACTTACACAGGCCCTGACAGGTTGACAGTGTCCATAAATCTGTAACGATGGCATTGGGCCCATTTTGATGGCTAAGCCCATTCAAATCCCTCTTTCAAGGCCATACTTCAGATACAACCCTCCATACCCTTACGATGAAGTTCGGTAGCCAGATTGTCCATCACGCACAGTTGTTAGAGCGAGCACTCGTTGGGCCGGCTCCCATTTCCCTTCAAAACATATTATCTTGTTGCTTTCATGAGTGAGATGTACGGACAGGGACCACCTCCCCCTCCTCTTCAGTTGTGCGGCTGGGTCCCTCACAATGATCGATGAATTAATCTTCATTAGTGTTCTTGGGGACTAGGGGCCATCATAAAGCAGATCATGACTGCGTTAAGCAGCATCCGACTGTTTTTGGAGAGTCGCTCCGAGTCCTTCAGTAATTCAGGAGCTCTGAACATGGCTTTTGCTCCTGGCTGTTGGATAGTGTCTGACCCCAAGGATACTTGAACCCTCAGTATGAGCAGGCAGTGGAGGCAAGGACATCTGTTGAACCGAAGGCTATAGGCCTGTCACTCTGGCTGAGCCACTGCAGATCATTGTCTCAAGCTCAGCATGCGGTATAGGGACCTTTGTGTCACTTGCAAGGCACCACCCTCACCCTTGACACTTTGAACTGGATAATGATAAGATGCTTTGTAGCTGGGAGGGATTTACTCCGAGCATCACACAACCCACAAAGGTCCCTTTCAGCACCATACAGATGCTTCCTTGGTTGCCAAGGGAGACCGTGAAGCCCCCCCCCCCTTTGGTGAGCAGTGGATGGCCGGGACTTGACATGGGATAGCTTCCAGGAGAGGTCTGTGGGAGTGGAAGGGGCAGCCCCCCCGAAAGAGCGGTTTGATTCGCCGAGTACCCTACCTCACCCCATCCCCTGACTGGGTGTCTTTCAGGAGTCATGGCCGGCTTCAACATGGGAGGTGACCTCAGGGAGCCCGCTGCCAGCATCCCTCTGGGCTCCCTAGCAGCTGTTGGCATATCGTAAGTTTCCCCTCATGGCTGTCAGTCCCAACTGATAAGTGAGAGAGAGAGAGAGAGAGAACACCACAGGCAAAAGAGGGGATTGCCCCTTTTGTTCTGAGAGTGCCCTGACTGTGACCAGTCTATTTCATATTCCAATCCTTCTTTTAATACTCGGTGAGCTGGAAAATTTACGTCTGGTGGGTTCAGACACTGCCCTTTCACATCCTCTGCCTGGGAATGCTGCTAGAGGAGGATCATTAATGCAGATCATAGACCAGACATAATCCTTTCTCCTCCCTTCTTCCCCACCCTCATTTTGAACTTGGGAATTTTGTTAACCGCCGAGCTTCCAGCATCGTGGTGGGAGCACACAGCTGTAGAGCTTTGCAGTCACACAGATTTGGGTTTGCATCCCATTCACTTAGCTGTCTGGGATTCCCTTTCCTTTTCTAGAAAATGAGTGAGTGTGTGTGTGTGTGTGTGTGTGTGTGTGTGTGTGTGTGTGTACACCTTGGGTCCATAAAGGAGATAATGTATATACAGGCACATAGCAGATCGTCAGACACATTGCAAGGCTGACAGGCATTTGGGGTTTTAGTTCCAACTGTGCTGCTCTCACTAGCAGGCTGTAACATGGCCTTGGGTCGGTCTGTACTTCTAGAATCTTCTGCTTTTCTTTCTGAGCCCCAGCAGAAAGGAAGTTTCTCTGCCCTTCATTGGGGTAGGTGTGAAAAGGCAGTGAGATCACAAGCCTGCCCCTGACTTGAGAGGTTGAAAGTGCCTGTATGATTTTAACTGCGTTACTTTAAAAGCATTTCTGTATCTGGCGAGAAATGCTGAATTTGCTTGTACCTTAGTATAGTGGCTCCATTGCCAGCAGCCCAGGCACAGGGCCCCTGAGCGTTTTGTACAAAACAAGGCAATTGCATTGGGAAGAAAATAAAGACAACAGGAGTAGAGTTTAGTGCTGTGGAGGAAAGAAAAGAAAGTGGGTTCCATATGAACACTGTGTTCTTTCTCTGGATATAGCTTGGAATCCAGGAAGTGCCTTTGGGTTACCCTGCCACTGCCCAGCTGGAAATCAGGGGGCCTCAAGATCACGTGACCTAGTCACAGCTGTAGGTCAGAGCCAGGCAACTGCTCTGCCTTTGTATACTTCCCTCTGTTATCTGTGGCTTAGATACCAGCAGGCATCATGGGCCCAAGTGAAGACTGGCTACTTTAGGGGTATCCAATCGGTTGACATGACATATTGGCATCTGCTAAGGTGCTGGGCCACATTCATTCCTATTCTCGGATGCATGCACCCTGTGGGTCATAGGTGGGCATGGCGGGCTAGTTCTTCTGCTGCAGTAGGGTCGTCGCAAGGCTGCAGGTCAACCCTGGCCTGAGTCCTAGCAACTTAGAGGCCAATGGGGCCTTCCCCACCACACACTTTTGGTTTCTTTCTTTTTGACTATTACAAAACATTGATACTGTCTCTCTTCTCAGTACAAAGTACGCCTAGAGGAGGGGCTGGAGAGATGGCTTAGTGGTTAAGGCTCTTGCCTGCAAAGCCAAAGGATCCAGGTTCAATTCCCCAGGACCCGTGTAAGCCAGATGCACAAAGGGACGCATGAGTCTGGAGTTCGTTTGCAGTGGCTGGAGGCCCTGGTGCACCCATTTCTTTTCTTTCTCTCTCTCTCATAAATAAAGAAATTATTTTTTAAAAGAAATATGCCAGAGGAGAAACAGTACAAATAATATCTTCCCAGGCTGGCTGGCGGGGGGTCAGGGTGTGGGGGGCTCATGGCCTTTCTCTCATTTGAGACAGGTTCCCAAAAGTTGGGCAGGGTGGGGATGGGATTGGACCGGACCCAGTTGGGTGGAGCTCTGTTCTTGCTTGGGTTTTGCAGGTGGTTTTTGTACATTGTCTTCACCTTCCTGCTTGGTGCCACCTGTACCCGAGAGTCCCTCCGCTCTGACTTCCTGATAGCAGAAAAGGTGGGTGCATCCTGTGCTGCCCAGAGGACTCGGTCTGATGGAGTCATTTATGTGTCATTTGTCCCCACCACCACACAGCCACCTCTCCTTTATAGCCCTGTCTGGAAACCCATATAGTCTTCATGCCAGGACTGAAGCTCGAGGAAGGGTGGTGGTGGTGGTTGTAGGGGGAACATGGACAATGTATGGTTTCTGATTATGAATCCTTAGAACAGAACCCATGCCAGAGTATCCAGAGATGCACAGAAATGCAGATCATGAGGTCATCTCGCTCTTCATGTCCAAAACCAGGACAGAAACAAAGGAATCTGGTTACCTTAAGTCCCTACCTCCACAAGCTCTGCAGTTTTTACTTTCTACCAGAAACAAATGTGTTCTCACCTTCACAAGAAGTGAAGAGGAGGCAGCGAGCCGCAGTGAAGGAGCCCGGTGCAGGGTGCAGGCCTGGCAGGGACATAGGCGTCTGGGTTGATGTGGCTATAATATCTTTGTTTGTAGGGCACAAACTGGACCAGATTAGAGATTTTCTCATTATAACTTCATTTGTAGACTAGAGGTCATGTGACACCAGGGGCACTTATTTGGCATCACTCAAGCTCACAAGAGTAAGATTTTCTGAAAATCCCCCCAGATTGCTGCCTTGACTCAAGTTTGAAGATGAAAAGTAAACCTGAAACTCTCACCCTTTTCCAAGAATGGTAGTCACTCAGAGGGGTTTGCTTGTTTATTTTTGCTGTTAACGCCTGTGTATTTTGCTTAGAGCTTAAGAAAGAGTATCTAGCCAGGTGTGGTGGCGTACACCTTTAATCCCAGAACTCGGGAGGCAAAGGTAGGAGGATCGCCGTGAGTTCAAGGCCACCCTGAGGCTACATAGTGAATTCTAGGTCAGCCTGAGCTAGAGTGAAACCCTACCTCAAAAAACCAAAAAAGAAAGAAAGAGAGAGAGAGAGAGAGAAAGGAAGGAAGGAAGGAAGGAAGGAAGGAAGGAAGGAAGGAAGGAAGGAAAGAGAGAAAGAGTACTTCTGTCTTGGTGTGAGACCTTGCAAAGCAAACTTGTTGATCTGCAAACTTGTTGATCTTCGTGCAAGGTCAGTGTTTGGGGTAACTTAATGCAGTGCAGGAGATGTTGAACTGACTTCTGAAAGGTGTACTTGACTTTGGTTTCCACATTAGCCCAGGCTTATTTTAGAACACAAAGACCCCCGAGTAAAGATGATGTCTGTTTTCAGAAGTCTCAACGTTAGCATGAAAGCCAAGTTTGGAAGGGGGAGGAGTTCAGGTCGTGAGGAGCCAGCACACGTCTTCCAGCAGCACCTCCTGTCTCAGCCCTTCAGGTTGCAAGGTTTGCTTTCAGAGAAGAAATTCTGAGGGGAGTCACTGAGATGAGCAGGAACGTTTCCCTGGGGAGACCTGCTTGCTGTTTGTCTGCAGGTTGCCAGTGGTCAGCCAGCTCTGACTGCTTCCTCGGCTGGCTCCTTTCAAGTACATTTCCTCCACGGTGTTCCTTTCTTCCACCAGAGACTGTTCTAGATAGAGGGAGGCTGGGGCTTATCTCTCCTCTTTGCCCTGCTTTGTAGGAAAGCTCGGACGGGCATGTGGAAAGCCAAACAACCTGGTATCCATAGTAGCAAAGGCTTAAAAAAAAAATCCCGAGACACAGCATGGTAGAGAGAGCCACCATAGACATAAATTCTGCACCCAATAATTGTCTGAAAACAGAAGAAACTTTCTTTGGAATGCCATTTTTTTGGGGGGGGGCAACAAAACAGGCAGGCAAACTCCTACCCAGTTGATAGCACCCATTGAATCAGACCTGGCTGTAGGATGTGGGAACATACTTGTGCATACAGTAGGGTGCAGGGTAGAGAAGTATGAAAGACCATTAAATGAAACAGGCAACTATAAGGCCCATGAAGAAAAACAAGGGACTGGCCTTGATTCTCAGGAGCAATGTCTAATGCAGTATGTAACTAAATAATAATGGGCCAGTAAGGATGATGCCAAAACAGCAGCTCCCCACTCGCCCCTCTACAGCGGATTGCCTAAGATCTTTCCTACAGACCACTTCTCTCCTGTTTCCCATTGTCTCTCTTTGGGTCTGATTCCACTATAGTTATAGCTCCTACTCAGGTAGTAGTTTGGGCTACATGACTTTCCTGACAGAACCTGGAGAGTTGGAGGTTTAACCTACAGAGGTGTCTTTTTATTTTACTTTATTTTAAATTATTTACTTATTTATTTGAGAGAGAGAAGGAGAAAGAAGAGAGAGAATGGGTGTGCCAGGACCTCTTGCGACTACAAACAAACTTCAGATACATGCACCTTGTTGTGTGTCTGGCGTTACATGGGTACAGGGGAATCAGCCTGAGCAGCATGCTTTGGAAGCAAGCACCCTTAACTGCTGAGCCATCTCCCCAGCCTTGGAGGTGTCTTACTAGACAACCACCTCGATATGTTAATAAACACTCAGCTCGGGCTGGAGAGATGGCTCAGCAGTTAAGGCACATGCCTGTGAAGCCTACGGACCGAGGTTTGATTCTCCAGGTCCCACGTAAACCAGATGCACGTGGTGGTGCCTGCATCTGGAGTTCGTTTGCAGTGGCTGAAGGTCCTGGCATGCCCATTCTCTCTCTCCCTCTCTGTAATAACTAAATAAAAATAAATAAATAAAATGTTTTAAAAAATAAGCACTCAGCTCATGCTCCAGATAGCAAGGCCTTGGTTTCAAGCTAGCCTGTGTCTGGGCTTTCTTGGGCCCAGGCAAGCAAGGATGCATCTATCTACCACCATCACCTTTGGACGTAGAGACAGGCTTTCCTTGTTGCTGGTTCATGTTCTTCTCTGTGGAGTGATTTCTGCTAAGACAATTCTCTTGGATGACTGCTGCTTGCTTTGAATCCCTTCCACGTGGGCCTCGTCAGTTACTGTGTGTCTTTCTGGGTTCTCTACGGCTTCTCTGAGTCTAATCGTCTCCCCAGTCCATGGTCAGTTACTGTGTGTCTTTCTGGGTTCTCTACAGCTTCTCTGAGTCTAATCGTCTCCCCAGTCCATGGTCAGTTACTGTGTGTCTTTCTGGGTTCTCTACGGCTTCTCTGAGTCTAATCGTCTCCCCAGTCCATGGTCAGTTACTGTGTGTCTTTCTGGGTTCTCTACGGCTTCTCTGAGTCTAATCGTCTTCCCAGTCCATGGTCAGTTACTGTGTCTTTCTGGGTTCTCTACGGCTTCTCTGAGTCTAATCGTCTCCCCAGTCCATGGTCAGTTACTGTGTGTCTTTCTGGGTTCTCTACAGCTTCTCTGAGTCTAATCGTCTCCCCAGTCCATGGTCAGTTACTGTGTGTCTTTCTGGGTTCTCTACGGCTTCTCTGAGTCTAATCGTCTCCCCAGTCCATGGTCATGGTCAGTTACTGAGTCTAATGTCCATGGTCAGTTACTGTGTGTCTTTCTGGGTTCTCTACGGCTTCTCTGAGTCTAATCGCCTTCCCAGTCCATGGTCAGTTACTGTGTCTTTCTGGGTTCTCTACGGCTTCTCTGAGTCTAATCGTCTCCCCAGTCCATGGTCAGTTACTGTGTGTCTTTCTGGGTTCTCTACGGCTTCTCTGAGTCTAATCGTCTCCCCAGTCCATGGTCTCTCCAAGAAGTTTCTTGGAGGTTTCCTGGCTCTCGCATCAAGCACAGTAATGTTATGCTTTCTTAAAGTTTTTGCTATGTTGTGGTGGCTGTGAGATGACACAGCCATCTATTAAATTTTAACTCTTCGGGGCTGGAGAGATGGCTTAGCGGTTAAGGTGCATGCCTATAAAGCCTTAGGGCCTAGGCTCCATTTTCCAGGTCCCACATAAGCCAGATGCACATGGTGGCACATGTGTCTGGAGTTCGTTTGTAATGGCTAGTGGCCCTGGGATGCCCATTCTCACACACTCTCTCTCTAATAAATAACAATAAATCTTAAAAAATATCTAACTCTTCTTCATACTCCTTATGAGGACATCCTTATAAATGGAGACATTTATTTTAGAGACAGTCCTCTACCTTGGAATTAAGCATGTTTAGTTAAATAGGGAAGTACTTGATGCAGTATTACTCAGAATTATATACAGAACACTATTAGGAGAAATTAAATAGATTAAACAGTGTTTGAAACTAAATGTGGGGCTGGAGAAATGGCTTATGGTTATGGCGCTGGCCTGCGAAGCCTAAGGACCCAGGTTTGATCTCTCTCAGGTCCCATGTAAGCCAGACGCACAAAGGTGAGGCAAGCACAAGGCCGCACGTGCTCAGTAGGTGGTGCAAGCATCTGGAGTTTGATTGCGGCGGCTGAGGTCCTGGTGCACCAATTCTCATTCTCTATCTCGCTCTCACTCTCTCTAAAAACTCAAGAAAAAGAAAAGAAATTCGTATGCAGCCTGGAACATGGATGCTTATTACAAATCAGAAAGACTAAGTATTCTTAAGCATGCTATCCAGGAGGAAGGGTACGCCCCCAAAATGGAGAGGGACATTGAAAGATCCTGACACAGCTATGTATGGAAAGTAGGAACGGGGCAGACTGAAGGCTGGTGAGTGTTGGGACATTCACTCAGTACCCCCCACAACACAGCCCCTGCCACCAGCCCTGATTCTGTCTCTGCTCGTGTCCCAGATGTAGTGCTACCTCTCGGGAGGTAAAGCCAACTTTGCCCATTTATGGAAACTGGCTCTCAGTGAGAGGTAGAGCTTGCCTGAAAGCACAAGCGTTGGCCAATCTGTAGTGTAAGGCGAATATTAGAAAGTTCACATCTCAGAGACTGTGGAGATGGCCCAGTCAATAAAATGCTTGCTGGCAAGCATAAAGACCCAAGTTCGCATCTCCAGCATCCGCACAATGCTGAGCATGGTAGCCTGCCTGTAATACCAGCACTCAAGAAGTGGAGGCAGGATCCCTGGGCCAAGCGGCCAGCTATACTAGTTGAACTGGTAAGCTCTGGGTTTAAGTGAGAGACCCTGGTCAATAAATAAGATGGAGAGCAATCAAGGAAGGCACCCGATGTCAACCTCTGACCCCCCCCTTCACACACAAGTGCACCCCCACACATGCAAACACATTCATATACACATACACATGCCAAGCCCCTTCTGCCCCACAAAAGAAAAAGAAAACTCTTGTCTCTGTGGAAATAAGAGGTGGGAAGAATCTGGGACCACCTAGACCTTTTTAGTTCAGTTGGACTTGGAAGGGTTTCAGAATGTACTTTACAGAAGCATCCGGGGCCCCAGGAACTAGATGAGGCAGGATAAGTACCTTGTCAATGACCTTAAAGCTGATCCCTTGAGAAAAGGGAGTGGTCTCGAACTCATGGCAATCCTCCTACCTCTGCTCCTGAATGCTGGGATTAAAGACATGTGCCACCACGCCTGACTTGTCTTATTTTTCTAGAGATCTTTTTTCTTTTTCTTTCTTTCTTTCTTTCTTATTTTTAATTAATTAATTAATTAATTAATTAATTTAGGTTTTCCGAAGTAGGGTTTCACTCTAGTCCAGGATGACCTGGAATTCACTATGTAGTCTCAGGGTGGCCTTGAACTCACGGTGATCCTCCCACCTCTGCCTCTAGAGTGCCGGAATTAAAGGCATGTGCCACCATGCCTGGCTAGAGATCTTTTTTTTAACATATTTTTGCTCAAACAAATTCTCACTTGCACATCTACTAATACATTTAACAGGGTTTGTTTTTTTTTTTTTGGCACAATATTAATGAGAAAATGAGCACATTCTGTGGCTAAGAGCCGGAAGCAAAGCTGCGCGGTTTACTGCTGTCTCTGTTACCTGGCCCTGTGCCTGCACCGCACATCCTCAGTAAAATGCTTCCAGGATGGGTGGATGGAAGGATGGCAGTGAGGAAGAAAGTTCTTCCTACAAAATTGTAAGAATTTTATAATTTATCTAGATGTAAGGGACAACATTTAATATATTTTATAGAAAATAGACTGAATAATGCAATAATATAAAAAGTGGTAAGTGAATAGCCATTCTAACTGAACATAAACAAGTCATCATATTTGGGCAATACCCCTCCCTGACCCCAGCCCCAAGGGTCCTGAATGAATCCCAGGGTGTGTCTGTGGAAGGTGGCCAAATGAAGTCACCAGCATCACGTACTCACAGAGCTGAAGACTTAGAAAGTTACTGAGGTCAGTCTAGAATGGGAAGGCTGCAGACTTGGAAGTCTCATTCCCAGGATTTTTAAAAAAGACAACAATTACACATAGAGACACATCCTTCTTACATATTCCACATCTATATATTCAACTTGTGAATCAAAAAATATTTAGAGGGCTGGAGAGGATGGCTTAGTGATTAAGGTGCTTGCCTGCAAGGCCAAAGGACCCAGGTTCAATTCCCCAGGACCTTCGTAAGCCAGATGAACAAGGGGTGCATGTGTCTGGAGTTCGTTCACAATGGCTGGAGGCCCTGGCACACCCATTCTCTATCTCTATCTGCCTCTTTCTCTCTCAAATATAAATAAATAAAATATTTTTTTAATATTTTATTTTAATTCAGAAAAACATAGCATCTGTTCTGAAGATTAGACTGACTATTCTATTCTAGTCACTATTTCTTTTTCTTTTTTCTTTTTTTTTCGAGATAGGGTCTCACTCTAGCTCAGACTGACCTGGAATTCACTCTGTATTCTCAGGGTGGCCTCGAACTCATGGTGATCCTCCTACCTCTGCCTCCCAAGTGCTGGGATTAAAGGTGTGAGCCACCATGCCTGGCTACTATTTCTTTTAATTAATTTCTTTTACTTATTCGCAAGCAGAGAGAGAGAGAGAGAGAGAGAGCGCGCAGGGAGGGAGAGAATGGATGCACCAGGGCCTGTAGCTGCTGCCAACAAACTCCACATCAATGTGCCACTTTGTGCTTCTGGCTTTACAGGGGTATTGGACAATTGAATTCTGCAGTCACTATTTCTTAACTAATTCAGAGCAACAACTAGAGATGAGATAAAGTGTAAGTTACTGCAAAGACTCTGCCATTTTATATAATGCACTTAGAATTTGTCCTCAGGCACAAAGGGGCAACTGCAACCTTCTGGGTAGGACGAGTCAAATTTCTGAAGGGAGGTCCCTTTCCAGCCTGTCCTTAGACAGTCTTCAAGGGGTGAAGGCAGTGTCTACCATGTACTGTGCCACACTGACTGTGTATTAGAATCACCTGGAAGACTTTTAAAAAATCAGCACTTAGGGCTGGAGAGAGGGCTTAGTGGTTAAGGCGCTTGCCTGCAAAGCCTAAGGACCCATGTTTGACTCTCCAGATCCCATGTAAGCCAGACACACAAAGGTGAGGCAAGTGCAAGGCTGTACATGCCCACTAGGTGGTGCAAACATCTGGAGTTCAATTACAGTGGCTGAAGCCCTGGCACACCAATTCTCTCTCACTCTCCTCTCTCTCTCAAATAAAGTTAAAATTAAAAACCCCGCCCCTATGTCCCACTCAATGCTAATTACGTCAGCCACTCTGGGGTGACTCTTAGTTAAAGCCAGACAATAGAACTTCTGGGTTAAATCGCAAAATGATTTGATTAAAAAGCATCACATAGGGATCATGTGAAGTTCCAAGGCTTCATTAATACAGCCTGTTTGCCAGACACTCCATGTTAAGTGCTGTGGGGCTGGGGTGGAGGTGCGTGATTCTGTTCCACTTTTACAAAAATCGGGGTGCACAGGCAAGATAAGCCACAAGCCTAATTAACTCTCCCATGGGCGATAAAATAACAGAATGCCATCAGAGTACACAAAGAGAGGGGAAACGGTGATAACAGTAATTTCTTGTAATAATAAAATGGTAAATCAAGGGAGAGGACCAACCCACAAAATCCATGACATTGAAGAAAAGAGAAAGGTGAGGTTCACCAGGGGCGAGATAATGCTTTTCAGGGAAGAGCAAAACACACTGAATTAAAAACAATGTAAGCCGGGCGTGGTGGCGCACGCCTTTAATCCCAGCACTCGGGAGGCAGAGGTAGGAGGATCACTGAGAGTTCGAGGCCACCCTGAGACTACAGAGTGAATTCCAGGTCAGCCTGAGCCAGAGTGAGACCCTACCTTGAAAAACCAAAAAAAAAAAAAAAAAAAAATGTAGTTTCAAAGGGGAAGTGCGGGGAGGGGGAAAGTACTATGGGGTATTGTCTACAATTAAGGAAGTTGTCAATAAAAATAAATATATTTAAAACAAAACAAAACAATGTGGGTGCCTCTTGAGCCTCTGAACTCCCTGACCATTTGGGGATTATTCTACCTTACTTTCCATTTGTAAGTAGTGAGTGAGACCTTCTAAAATGCAGAAGCCCAGAGAACCAGATCCTCTCTTTTTCAGCCTTGTGGGCACATGACTGAGGTTAGGCCATTGGATTCTCCAAGCATGAGGCAGACATCAGGAGGTGTTGCGAATGACACTCAGGGTGGCATGTACTGGTTGTACCGTGGCCAGACAGCTTTTGGTCAGGATTACTAGAGTGCTTCAGGCTTGGCCTGCCCTGCCCTGCCCTGCCCTGCCCCAACTCTCACCTTTCAGCCTTCTGATGATTCCGCAAACCTCCAATGTCTTACAGCCCTTTCAAACCCAGAATCCTGATTGGGGTAGGATTTATCCATTAAATTATGCCAGTAACAATTTGTGGGCCAGGAAATAGGTTAGCCAGGGACTTGTGCACAGCCTGACATGTTGACATGGATCTAGAACGTTGCTAAAGCAAGAAGCAATGGAGAACATCCAGGACCTTGCAAGCGGGGAAACTGGAAGTTGCACCTAACCCTTCTATTCTATTTAGACAGTAGAGTGCTTCCTTGGACTGCAGTTTTGGCCACTGTGTCTAAAATCAGGTCGTATGGAGAGGGGACCACTACTGGTCAGAGAAGCAGACGCGTCCCGTTCCAAATTCAGATAAGGTTCTGCTTAGGAGGGAGAGGTGGGCTTATGGCTCAGCCTGGGACATAGCCATGTGGAAACAATACTGTTAGCTGACACCAAGGAGAACAGCTTTGCCCCCTCTTGTTCTATCTCTTGGTGTCTATATAGGCCATAGATCACATGCGTGCACTCATCCATTCATGTACTTCTACTGGGCACTGAGAACACACGTGAAAGGACAGGAGACCAGCCTACCTGAAGTCTGCAGGTCGGTAGAGGAGAAAGCTTGATAGGCATTATGTCGAGGTGCCTCGTAACACTGAGGAGCAACCACTGGTGGGAGGGAAGTAGAGGTAGCCAGGTGGAGGAGTGAGGCTTGTGCTAATTCCCCATGGCTGGTGTTTTCAGACAGCGAGCAGGTTAAGGGCTATGGACAGAGGCAGTCAAAATGCTGAGCAGTGACTCTTGTGTAGGGTATGGGACTCTAAGGAAGTCACGGCCTGTGCATGGCCCGCGTGTCGGCTGATGGGAGCTATCGATAGATGTTTAGCAGGGGCATTAGAAACGGAGTGTAGTTTATAGATGGCACTGTGGCACAGGCCCAGGGCATGATTCACAGGGAGTGTGTAGAAGTAAGGATCATACTTGGCCCATGGTTCTCAAAGTCTGGCTCCCAGCCCAGCATCAACATCGCTTTAGAAGCAGCTAGAAAGCACTTCTCAGTCATCCCCCACATCTACTGAATCTGAAGTGCCAACAGTGGGGCCCAGAAATCTGTAGTTTGAGAAGCCCTGATGTGAGCCTGCTCAATTTGAGAAGCAGTGTGTACTCCACGTAGGACACGGGAAGGGGGCCAGCCTGAAATAGCACACCCAAAAGGGCGGGGCTGGGGAATGGGACATCCCATGGAGAGGCTGAGCTACAGAATGTAGTGTGTAAAGAAGTGGGTGTGTGGAGGAGAACCAGGGTCTGGATGGGTATAGCACAGTATAATACCAGAGCTTAAGGGTGGAGGCAAGAGAGTTATAAGTTTAAGGCCAGCCTGAGCTACCATGGCAAGATTTTGTCTCAGAAAAAAAACAAAAACAAACGAAAAATAATCAAAGTTGGTCCTTGAATAATTGTGTTAGTTGGCTTTCAATCACTACAGCAAACTATCCGAGATAGTTGATTTGTAAAGAGAAAAGTTCATCTTGGCTATGGTTTTAGAGGGTTCATTCCATGCCTGGGTAGACCCATTGCTTTGGGCCTTTGGTAGGGATGTCAGATGTCAATGGCTGGAAGTGTATGGCTGAGCCAAAAAAAAAAAAAAAACCGCCTGCCTTCCATATAGCCAAGAAGCAAAAGCGAAAGAAGGGTCCCATAACCCCCTTCAAAAGCACAAGCCCAGTGATCCAAGGAACTCCTGTCCCCAGGCTCCATCTCCTAAAGGTCCCATTAGTCCCCAGGAGGCCATTCCCTGGGGACCAGGCCTTTCACATATGGGCCATTAAGAGACATTCAAGATCCAGCCTGTAGTAATGGCGAGGCTTATTTCTCACACAGGTATCCCTCGTTGGCTTCCTCTTCCTTTTGGGTTTATACATCTCATCCCTGGCCTCTTGTATGGGAGGACTCTATGGAGCCCCCAGGATCCTGCAGTGCATTGCCCAAGAGAAAGTGATTCCTGCACTCACCTTTCTGGGGGAAGGGGTAAGTAACCTTGTTTTTTAATAAATAAATAAATAAATAAAATTCTTTCATGTTCTCTCTTTCCTCCCTCCTTCCTTCCCTGCTTCCCTTCCTCTCTCCCTCCTCCTTTTCCTCTTCCCATCCTCTTTCTCTGGGTGGCACAAAGAAGAGTACATAGCTCGTTTCTTTTTAGCTCTGTCTTCTGGTTGGCTTAGGCTGGGGCCAGTTAAGTGAGGTGTCCTAAATGGCACAGCCACCCAACTGCCTAGTTCTGGAACAGTTAGCCACTCATGACAGCATTTTGAGCAGAAGTAAAACAGAATGCTTTCTCCTTAAAAAATTTTTTTTCATTTATTTATTTGCAAGGAGAGAGAGAAAAAGAGAGAGAGAGAGAGAAGAGACAGACAGAGAGAATGGGAGTGCCAGGGCTTTGAACCACTACAAATGATCTCCAGATGCACTGTGCATCTGGCTTTACATGGATACTGGGGAATCGAACCCAGGCTGTTAACTTTGCAGGCAAGTGCCTTAACCACTGAGCCGTCTCTACAGCCTCATATTCTCTTTTAATAAAAACAAATTCAGGGCCTGGAGAGATGGCTTAGCAGTTAAGGCACTTCCCTGCAAAGCCTAAGGACCCCAGTTCAATTCTTCAGGTCCCACGTAAGCCAGGTGCACAAGGTGGTGCATGCATCTGGAGTTGGTTTGTAGTGGCTACAGGACTTGGAGTGCCCATTCTCTCTCTCTCTCTCTCTGCTTCTGCCCCTGTAAATAAACAAATTAAATTAACTTAATTTGTTTTGTGTGTGTGTTGTGTATTTTCTTTATGAATATTTCTTCTCTGTTTTTACACAAAGGTAGTTCTCTCTATACATGTTGATGTCTTGCTGTACTTATGTCATATATGGTAGAAAGCTGTCTTTTGTATGACTATCAAAAGAACATTCTTATTTTTTCCATCATGTTGGTTTAGTATATTTAATCCATTCCCTACAGATAGATACCTGAATAGCTTCCAGTAAATAGTGCTGCAATGAATAATGTGTGTATGTGTGTTATCTTACATATGTACCAATAAATATTGGATAAATCTTCATATGTAGATTACAGGATCAAAGGCAAAATTGATTTATTTTGTTGGTTTTATTTGGGTCCTATGTGTTGAACCCAGAGCCTCATTTGTGCTAGGCAAGCACTCTGTCACTGAGCTATACTCCTAACCCTTTTTTATTTTATTATGAGACAAGGTCTTACAACGTTACCCAGGCTGACCTCAAACTTATAACCTTCTTGCCTCAACCTTCAAAGCAGCTGGGATTACAGGCATGCACCACCGTACATTACCTGCATGGGTTTTTTTTTTTTTTTAACCAGTTATTTTATTTTATTATTTATTTATTTTACATGTGTATGTGTGGCGTGCGCCTGCATGTGTATGCGTGTTTGCATGTGTGAACAGGATCCAGAGCTCACCGTTCAGTTAGTCTAACTAGCCGGCTTGCCCTGGAGGTCCTGTCACTGCTTCCTGAGTGCTGGGGTTGTAGGTTATGCACCACCATGGCCTGCATACAATCAGCCTGAACAGTTTTAGGAATAACCATGATGTGAACATCCTTGTAGCCTCCACCCAGGATCACTGCCAGCTCTGTATGCTTCGCTGCTCACATGAAAGCCCTTCCCTCTCACTGCCCTTCCCCTTGATTTCTGTGATAATGATTTTCTGCTTTCTTTATGAATTTTTTTTCAGGGTCTGCAGACGTCTTCTGAAAACTGTCATACAGCACATACGTTAGATAGGAAAGGCCTGTAGCCTTAGTCACCACTATTTCACACTGCTGTTATGACTCAAAAGTTGCTACAGACAATCCTCTTTCAGTCTCCATTATGTTTCTGAGAGTCCTCCTTGTTTTCTTCCGTAGAAGCCACTATTATTTTGGAGAGTTGTGTGTAAAGAACATTCCTGTACTGGTTATATTCCCACCAGTAGAACTGATAAATCTGCAAGGCATATATAGCTTCATTAACTACATGATTCCAAATTATTTGTCAAGGTAGTTGTAATAATTTACACTTCTATCAACAATGAATGAGACTGCTTAATCCTCTATATTTTTGCCATTACTTGTTATTATCTGACATGTACGTTTTTGCCAGTCTGGCAATATGCACTGTGGTTGTAGTCTGTAATTACGTGTGAGGTTGGGCATCTTTTCATATGTTTGATAACCTGGGTAAAATTCCCCCATTCTAGCCACCAGTGATTCTACTGTGTCTTTTGCAATCTTCCATTCCAGGGCCAGAGCAGGGGACAGAATGAAATTTGCATTGCTTTGGCTTCCAAAGCTGGTGGTAAAACTCAAAGACTTTCAAAGTTGTCTAAAATGCCCCTGTTACTAGTCACCAGTATAGCCCACACCTGCTATTGCGTGTCAGTGCCATGTTAACTCTGGTCCCATGAGTTGTATTTTATTGTCCCAGGTGTCCCCTGCACGGTCACATGGGGAGAAGTTCCTGAGCTGTCCTGTTTGGTGTCTCTATCATTTAAATTCTAAAATTGTCTAAATTTTAGTAACGTCATGGCTTCTGAAATTTCATAATCCTGTATGTTATTTTGCTTCTGCAGAAAGGACCAAATAAAACACCTGTAGCAGCCATTTGTCTGACCAGCTTGGTGACCATGGCCTTTGTCCTTGTGGGTCAGGTGAACATCCTGGCACCCATTGTCACCATCAATTTCATGCTGACATACATTGCGGTTGACTACTCTTACTTCTCCCTCTCCATGGACCGTGACAGCCTCTCCCAGGTGTCCGAACCAATGCCCACAGGGCACTCCGAGGCTCTCCACTGCTCCAAGCACCTGCTCCAGGAGAATGCTCCCAGCTACGGCTCGGAGGGCTCCGGCAGGAGCCTCTGTGAGGGCACTCTGCTGGAATTCACTAAGGACATGGATCAGCTCTTCGAGCTAACTAACGGGCTTGAGCCTGGGCCGGGACAATGTAACAGCAACCCAGAGAGTCAGAAGAAGAAACGCATCAAAGCCACCAGGCAAACCCTGCAAGATAGCTTCCTTTTGGATCTCAACACCTCCACCTCCTTTGCCACTGATGACTCTGACAGGTTGCCCTCTACCTCCTGGAAGGGTCAGGAGTCCCCCCAGAACCAGCAGATTTCCAGGAGTGAAAGCTCTCATCCTGGGGAAGCATGTGGAAAACAACGCGTCCCTGAGCTGTGCAATGAGCCCAAGGCATGTGGAAAAGGTGAGTGCTTCGGAATTACGCTGGGCCTCTGCTTTCGCATCACCACCGGTTGTCTCATCTATCGTCTTAGCACAGCTCAGTTTTCATAACCTTTGGTGACTTTGACATGTATTTCAAAATAGTCCATTCAGCTACCAGTTAAATTATTTAACTTCTATGCTGTTATATATACAATATTTACTTTTGCCAATTTCTATCCACGCTGGGAACCAGGGCTAGAAATCGAATATCATTTTCCCCTCACTCAAGATTCAGTGGAGGGATAAGCTACAGTGAATCAGTCTAATTTTTACCCTTTCTTCTTTTTTTGGTATATGGATGTGTATGTGTGTAGGTGGATGTGTATGCTGGTGCACGTGCACTTGAGTGTACCTGCCCATGAAGATCCAGGTGAATGTCAGGTGCTCTTTTCTTTATTTGTGAGGCAGAATCTCTCACTCGAACCTAGGGCTCACCAATTTGGTTAGTCGAGCTAGCCAGCTTCCCCCAGGGATGCCCTGGCTCCACGTCCTGAGCGCTAGGATTACAGGTGGGCCACCATGCCTGCTGGCTGTTGACATGGGTGCTGGGGATCTGAAGTGAGTAAGGTCCGTCACCTTGCCATGTCAGTCACTTTATCCACAGAGCCGTCTCCCCAGTTCCTAATTTCTCCTTCCAAGAGAAGTGGAAATGTTTTGTCATAAACTGCCTGGTAAGGACTCACTGTCTTGTCTATAGACGATAAATCTAAACCAGGCAAGATGGGATGCAGGAATCAAGCTTTTCTTTGTTCTCTCAGTCCTACGAGCACAGAGACACAGATACACTGTCAAGGAGAGGCATATAGAACATGAGAAATCCTAAGCAAATGCTAAAATGCATCGCTTTTTTTGTTTCCAAGGTAGGGTTTCACTCTAGCCCAGGATGACCTGGAATTAACTATGTAGTCTCAGGGTGGCCTCAAACTCACGACGATCCTCCTACCTCTGCCTCCCAAGTGCTGGGATTAAAGGCATGCGCCACCATGCCCGGCTTCAAAGTGCATTATTTTTGAGGACCTGTCATATTCTAGATTCTTTACATCTTGTTAGAGTTTGAATCTAGAATATTCTTAGAGCCTGTGTACTAAATGCATGGCTCCCAGAGTGGCACTACTAGAAAAGAGCTGAACTTAAAAAAAAATATTTTATTTTTATTTATTTAATTGAGAAAGAGAAAGAGGCATGTGGGAGGAGAGAGAGAATGGGTGCACCAAGGCCTATAGCCACTGCCAATGAACTCCAGACCATGTACCATCATGTGCATCAGCTTATGTGGGTACTAGGGAATCGAACCTGGGTCCTCAGATTTCACAGGCAAGTGCCTTAACCACTAAGCCATCTCTCCAGCCCGAGTGGAACTTAAAAAATTTTTTTTTTGTTTATTTATTTGAAAGCAACAGACAGAGAGAAAGAGGCAAAGCGAGAATGGGCACACCTGGGCCTCCAGCCATTGCAAAGGAACTCCAGATGCATGTGCCACCTTGTGCATCTGCCTTACGTGGGTCCTGGGGAATACAGCCTCGAATTGGGGTCCTTAGGCTTCACAGGCAAGTGCTTAACCACTAAGCCATCTCTCCAGCCCCCGAGTGGAACTTTTATGAGGAGGTACTCAATGGAAGGAACTTTTGGGACCTTTGCTGTCTTTGGCTCCCTGGCCTGTGGTGCAGGTGGGTTTTGCTCTATTCCATACTCCTGCCAAAGGAATGGGCTAACTAGACATGGCTGGCAGTTCCAAAACTGGGAGCCAAAATAATCCTTTCCTCATTAGCCAGCTTTTTTTTTTTTTTAATCACTGTGACAAAAAAAAAAATGCCTTGAGAAAACAACTTGAGGGAAGGTTTTTTTGTCTCATAGCTTCAGAGGTTTCAGCTGGCTCCTTTCTTTGGAGCTGCGGCAAGGCAGAAGCTTCTCAGCAGAAAGCACGGTAACAAATAAGTAAATAAGAGCTATTGACCTGTTCTCTCTTCTTTTTCCTCATGGTCCCTCCCCCTTTTGTTCCCTCTCCCTTTTCTCTTCTCTTTCTCTTCTTTCCTTCCTACTTTTTTTCTTTCCCACTGGGTCTAGTTTTGCATCCCAGATTGGTTTTGAATTTGCTCAATCCTCCTACCTCAGCCTCCTGCCAATAAGGTCCAATACCTGGTTGATAAGTTTTTTTGTTTTGTTTTGTTTTGTTTTTGAGAGAGAGAGAGAAAGAGAGAAAGAGAGAATTGGCAGGGCCAGGGCTTCAGCCACTGCAATGGGACTCCAGACACTTGCACCACCTAGTGGACATGTGCAACCTTGTGCTTGCCTCAACTTTGTGTGCCTGGCTTACATGGGATCAGGAGAGTTGACCATGGGTCCTCAGGCTTCAAAGGCAAGCACCTTAACTGCTAAGCCAATTTTCCATCTTGATAAGTCTTTTTTTTTTTTTTTTTTTTTGGCTTTTCAAGGTAGGGTCTCACTCTGGCCCAGGCTGATCTGGAATTGACTATGTAATCTCGGGGTGGCCTTGAATTCATGGTGATCCTCCCACCTCTGTCTCACAAGTGCTGGGATTAAATGCATGTGCCACCACACCTGGCCCTGATAAGTCTTTTAATAATTAAATCAGTCAGAGATAGATTCTGACTGAAGCTTACCTTTCCTTCTTGATTTATTTTATTTGTTACTGCTTTGTTTTACTAAAGTTTATTAAGTATTTTCCTTCAAAAGAATGAGGGAGAAATGCTTAAAAACTTTTGACAGTCTCATGCATTTAGGTGCCCCGTAACCTTCTTTGGCCCCCTCGCACCTCTGTTGACCCACCTTCTTCCTAACTCGTTCCCTGTATACTCTGTTGTCTCCTTTGATGTGAAACCCATTGAGTTTAATCCGGGTTGCTGGCATGAGCATTGTTGGGGGTGTCATTTACTCACAAATGGACAACTTACAGTGCCTACACCATGGAAGAAAATGACTCCCCTTCCCGCAACAACCATTAACTGCCCGTAGGTCCTCTCTGACCCCTCCCCCATTCATTGACTGTTGCTATGAGTTCATGAGCGCAACAGCCGGGCCGCCTGGAAGACGGCATCCACACACTTCTTCCCATCCTCCAGCTCTTACAGTCTTTCTGCTCCCTTTTCACGATGGCCTCCGAGTCTTGGAGAGGTGATATAGTTGTCTTATGCAGGGCTGAGCGCTTGTCACTCCTTCTTAGCACTCGGACCAGGTCTCTGGAGTAACCCATGCCCACTGCAAAAAGAAGCTTCTCTGACCAAGGCTGACAGCATCACTAATTTGTGGGCATAAATATGAACATTTGGAAGACAATTTGATTGGCAACAACATGTCCATCTAGCAAAGCAATAGTTTTGTATTTTTTTTTAAGATTTTTTATTTTTATTTATTTATTACAGTCAGAGAGCAAGCGAGAGAGAGTGAGAATGGGCACACCAGGGCCTCCAGCCACTGCAAACAAACTCCAGACACATGCGCCCCCTTGTGCATCTGGCTTACGTGGGACCCGGAGAATAGAACCTGGGTCCTTAGACTTCACAGGCATGCTCCTTAACAGCTAAGCCATCCCTCCAGCCCTAGCAAGGCAATAGTAGTAGCTTCCCAACTAAGGCCTATGACTTTCCTAGCCATGGCTTTTGACTGGGTTTACAGTACCTGGCATGGATTCCTTCTTGTGAAGCGGGCCTAGATCTAAAGAAGTCAATTATTCTCCTATTGCTCATTCCACTATTGCATCAATGGTCACATCGTGCCTAGCAGGTCACTCATGTAGCACGCAGGCTGAGTATGAGACTCAAGTTGAAAATCATTTCTCCCTTGATTTTTGGAGGCAATGTGGTATTGTCTACCCTGAGAACAGCACCTTGCTATCTTGTTCCTTTTTTGTTTTAAGACAGAGTCTCATTATGGAGTCCAGGTTGTCTGTCCTTGAACTCAAAGGCTTTCTGCCACAGCCTCCCTTGTTCTGGGATACAGACATGCATTACCATTCCTAACGAGACCTTCATTCTGAGATTTATTTCTTTATCAACTATCATGTTGATATTGTGTATCTTTTTCTTTATTCCTACCCTTTTTAATTAATTTATTTATTTTTAGAGAGAGTGAGAGAGAGAGAATTGGTGTGCCAAAGCCCCAGCTATTGTGATCGAACTCCAGACACCTGTGCCACCTAGTGGGCATGTGCAAACTTGCCCTTGCCTCATCTTTGTGTGTCTGGCTTATGTGGGATCTGGAGAGTAGGACATGGGTCCTTAGGCTTTGCAGGCAAGTGCCTTAACCGCTAAGCCATCTCTCCAGCCTCCCCTCCCCCCCTCTTTTTTTTTTTTTAAGACAATGCATTTTCTATTTTTCTTCTGGTTTATCTAAACTTATTTTTTGGTCTCAGTAGCATGAGAGTTACTTGGGTTGGCTGTCTTCTTCCACAGCATACAGATAGCTCAGCCACTTCAACAGCAGCCAGACACAGATTTTTTTTTCTATCTTATAACTTTTCTTGTTTACTCACCAAACACATACTTGTCCATGGCTTCTCCTTGATAATTTGTCATTAACCTGAGCTGCTAAATAGATCTTGCTCAACAGCTCTCTAATTTTCTTTTCTGTCCTTTTCTCTTGTTTGGCATACTTCATGGACTTTATTTACCAGTCTTGGTAATTTTTTTTTTTCAGTTGTCATGTCTTTTGGAATTAGGTTTCGTTACAAATAATAAAATCCCAAGATAACAGTGACTAGCTTGCCTAGTACTAAAGAAGCTGGGGGCAGCAGTTCCAGGCTGCACAGCAATGTTGTGTGCTCTGTGACTCGGGATCCTTCTGTCTTTTTGTCCTTACCCGTCTGGAGAACATTGTGCGATGAGCCAGTATGTGGTTGTGTAGCCTTCCCATCATATTCATTCTCCAGGCAGTGAAAA
Source organism: Orientallactaga sibirica (assembly GCA_036365145.1). NCBI lineage: Eukaryota > Metazoa > Chordata > Mammalia > Rodentia > Dipodidae > Orientallactaga > Orientallactaga sibirica. The sequence continues at coordinate 16,713,896 of JAEOAD010000050.1, read as the reverse complement.
AAGGGAAAAGACAAGAATGAGCTTCTCAATTGTGCATTTGAGAGACCTTCCTTAAAAGTCCATTTTATCTTCTTGTGTTGCCATCATTGGCATTTACGTTATGAGATTAAGACAAGCTGCAAGAGAGGCTGGCACAGTTTTGTTTTGTTTTGTTTTTTTTACTTGATCGTATTGTTGTTTGTTGTAGTCAGCTCTGTGTTGCTGGAAACATCCAACCAGACACAGTTTAAGGGAGGAATGGGTTTATTTCAGGCTTGCAGATCCAGGAGAAGGTCCATCGGTGGCAGAAAAAGCTGGCTCCCTTTCTTAGATCCAAACAGCACCATAAGCAAGCACGAACCTCCAGAATTCAAACTGCTCTGCATACACCTTTGGGCTGAAATGAAGACCCACCCCCAAATGCACCTTAGGGCTGGACCCTAGGATCTGCGCCTAGTGACACCTTCTCTGGCAAGCCACTGGAGACTTAAGCAAGAAGCTTAACCTTAATCAAAAATACCTGAGGCTGGGCTAGAGAGATGGCTTAGTGGTTAAGTGCTTGCCTGTGAAGCCTAAGGACCCCAGTTCAAGGCTTGATTCCCCAGGACCCATGTAAGCCAGATGCATGAGGGGGCACATGCATCTGGGGTTCATTTGCAGGAGGCCCTGGCATGCCCATTCTCTATCTATCTGCCTTTTCCTCTGTCTGTTGCACTCAAATAAATAAATAAACCAAAAAAATAATTTTTAAATACCTGAGGCTGGGCTGGAGAGATGGCTTAGTGGTTAAGGCAATTGCCTGCTAAGCCTAAGAATGCCTGTTCAATTCTCCAGGTCCCATGTTTAGCCAGACGTAAAGTGACAGAAGGGTGCAATGCTCCACTTGCCCACATCTGGAGTTCATTTACAGCAGCTGAGAGGCTGCTGGCATGCCCATTCTCTCTCTCTCTCTGTCTCTCCCAAAAAATAAAATACCTGAGGCTATGGAGGGCATACATTCACATTCAATCCACCACACTATTGCATATAAATTATGAATGATTTTTTTTTTTTTGCAAGGTAGGTAGATGGGCTAGCAAGTATCAGCCTATACCATAATTATACTGCTGTTAAATTCCAAGAACTTTGATTGTAACCTGGTTATTCATATCTGTTTTTAAGTCAAACATCATCCATTCTTGTTTTATGGATACAGTAGGTAGATTGTATCCCTAATATTCTCACTTACTCTCTTGCTTTGAAGTCCTCTGATGTTGTTCTTATTTCTTCGAGATTCTCTCCTCTTTGGCAGTGTCGTGTGTGTGTGTGTGTGTGTGTGTGTGTGTCCTCTCCTGTCCTCACTCTCTCTCTTCTCCTCCCCTCCTTTTGCTCCCCTCCTCTCTTCTTCTCTCCTCTCTCCTCTCCTCTCCTCTCCTCTCTTCTTCCTCTCTTCTCTTCTCCTCCCCCTTCCTCATCTCCTTTCCTCCCCTCTTCCTCTCCTCCCCTGCCCTCCTCTTTCCCCCTCTTCTCTTCATACATACAAGTAAAAGTACAGTTGGCCTCTGTATCGATGCTCTACATCTGGAAATCCCATTGAGTGCACATGAAAAATTGGTGCTATGCTATCCAGTATTTAGTCTGCTATCTGTCTTTCTTTTCCAACCCCCTAAATCCTTACTCACAAAATGATGCAGTTTAACAATGATTCACATAGTATTTACACTGTAGTAGATATTATACTATACGGGAGGGTGTCTGTAGGTTATATGCAAATACTATATAATTTTATATACGGACTATGGCGTTCATGAAGATCCTGAAACCAGTTGCCCTGAGATTACCAAGGGACAGATGACTAATAAAAAGCTCTATGGAAGACCTGAGCATGGCAGGACTTGTTGGTTGGGTCACTTACTAAAGAGTATTTAGGAGCTGGTCCCTTCACTGGCCCGAATGCAAACACCCAGAGGGTTTTCTCTAGAGCTCTTTTCCTCTTTTTATTTTATTTATTTATTTTTTTTATATTTTGAGGTAGGGTCTCACTCTGGCCCAGGCTGACCTGGAATTCACTATGGAGTCTCAGGGTGGCCTTGAACTCACGGCGATCCTCCTACCTCTGCCTCCCGAGTGCTGGGATTAAAGGCGTGTGCCACCACGCCTGGCTCTTTTCCTCTTGAGTCCCACAGTCCTCTGTGGGGGAGGGCAGGACACAGATGGCTGCTTTCATTCTAGGAGTGGGTGAAATAAGGGAGTTGGTCCTTCAGTGACCGCCCCCACTCTTTGCCATTCTCCTGTGCCAATCCAAGACACTCTGGCTGGATTTCTTTAGAAGACCACCTTGGGCAGGGAGTCGGGCAGAAGAAGGGGTTGGTGTTTGGCTTTATGGGCGCAGGAGAGGCAGTTAGTATACAATAGATACAGGCTTGCTACCAACCCACTGGTCGTGCTGCCTTGTGGGACAGGGCGTGTCCTGGTCCTGAGCTCTCTTGGGTCTTCGAGTGGATTTGGGAGCTCCTGTCAGAATGCATGTGGCACCTACATTCACCCTCCTCTGCTCTGCTTGGGTGTCACCCTTGTCACCTCTCCACCTTCCAAGCCTTGATTCTGTCTTCCTTCTCTGTTTTCTCTGTGGGTTTTCAGATTTTTTTAAATTTTACCATATATATATATATTGTTTATTTGAGAGAGAGAGAGAGAGAGAGAGAGAGAGAGAGAGAGAGAGAGGCAGATAGAGAAATGGGCATGCCAGGGGCCTCCAGCCACTGCAAATGAACTCCAGATGCTTGTGCCCCCTTGTGCATCTGGCTTACATGGGTACTGGGGAATCGAACCTAGGTCCTTAGGCTTCGCAGGCAAGTGCCTTAACCACTAAGCCATTTCTTTAGTCCTTATTTTCCTATTTTTTTGGTGGGGGGGAGGTTTTCGAGGTAGGGTCTCACAGTAGCCCAGGCTGACCTGGAATTCACTCTGTAGTCTCAGGCTGGCCTTGAACTCATGGCAAGCAGGAGAAATTTTTTTTTTGAGGTAGGGTCTTGCTCTAGCTCAGGCTGACCTGGAATTCTTCACTATGTAGTCTCAGAGTGGCCTTAAACTCACAGTGATTCTCCTACCTCTGCCTCCAAGTGCTGGGATTAAAGGCGTGCGCCACCATGCCTGGTTGATCAGAAGAATTTTTTAAACTTCTTCTTGAAAACTTCCAAAAGTATAGACAATACACCATGATCATAATTCCATTCCACAACTCCCATTTCACTGTCCCAAATCTCCCTCTGCTGAACCCCTTCTTTCCAAGTATACTTTTCTTCTGTTTTGATGTCATTGTCACAGCATTCTTGTGTAGGTCGTGTCAGCCTCTGTGAGGTCACGAATATCAAGGCCACTTTGTATCTGGAAGACAGCATTGTAATCCCTCCTCCACTTTCTTTGGCTCTTACATTCTTCCCACCACCTCTTCCCCCAAAATGGTCCCTGAGTCTTGGAGGGTGTTGTAGAGCTGTCTCTCGTAGTGCTGAACACTCCACTGTCACGCCAGTGGTCCCTACCATCTGAAAAGAGAAGCTTTTCTAACCAAAAGTGAGAGTAGCATTAATATACGGCCATAAACCTAAGTGTTTAGAGGGCAGTTTGGTGGGCAAAATATCTATTTTGCCAGACAGCAGTTTACCCTAGGGCTTATTACCTCACCAGTCATACACTTTTTTTTTTTTTCCGATGTAGGGTCTCACTCTAGCCCAGTCTAACCTGGAATTCACTATGTAGTCTCAGGGTGGCCTTGAACTCATGGTGATCCTCCTACCTCTGCCTCCCGAGTGCTTGGATTAAAGGTGTGCGCCACCACACCAGGCTTCCTCCGTTCTTTATAGCCCCTTTCTAGCTTTTTGACATTTACTGCTGACTTAACTCAAACTCACATGCATATGTAAACATTTGAATTTAGGGTCCACATATAGAGAAAACATGCAGTGTTTGACTTTCTGGGCCTCGGTTACCTTACTTAGTATCATCTTTTCCAGATCCATCCATTTCCCTGCAAATTTCATAATTTCATTTTTCCCTGTAGCTGAATAAAACTCCACAGTGCAAATGTACCACATCTTCATTATCCATTCTTCAGTTGAGAGACATCCAGGCTGGTTCCATTTTCTAGCTATTGTGAATAAATATGGATGAGCAAGTATCCCTATAGTAATGAGCAGAGTCCTTAGGGTATGTGCCAAGGAGTGGTATAGCTGGGTCATATATTAGATCTAGGGTTAGCTGTCTCAGGGACTTCACTGATTTCCACAATGGCTGTAACAGGTTACATTCCTACCAACAACGGAGAAGAGTCCCTCTTTTCTCACATTCTTGACCATTATTTGTTTTCTTGATGATAGCCATTCTGACAGGAGGGAGAGGAATCTCAAAGTAGTTTTAGGGCTGGAGAGATGGCTTAGCAGTTAAGGCACTTGCCTGTGAAGCCTAAAGACCCACGTTTGATTCCCCAGAACCCAGGTAAGTCAGATGCACATGGTAGTACACGCATCTGGAGTTTGTTTGCAATGGCTAAAGGCCCTGGTATGCCCTTTTCTCTTTCTCTATTTCAAATAAATAAACAAAGTAAAATCAAAGTAGTCTTTTAAAAAATTTATTTATTTATTTATTTGAAGAGAGAAAGGAAGAGGCAGATAGAAAGAGAGAATGGGCATGCCAGGGCCTTTGGCCATTGCAAACGAACTCCAGACTCATGCGCCCCTTTGTGAATCTGGCTTAGGTGGGTCCTGGGGAATTAAACCAGGGTCCTTAGGTCTCACAAGCAAATGCCTTAACTGCTAAGCCATTTCCCCAGCCCAAATCAAAGTAGTTTTTTTAAAAAAATTATTTCTTTTTATTTATTTGAGTGCGACAGACAGAGAAAGAGGCAGAGAGAGAGAGAATGGGTGCACCAGGGCCTCCAGCCACTGCAAACAAACTCCAGACGCATGTGGCTACCTTGTGCACGGGGCTTATGTGGTACTGGGGAATCAAGTGGAACTGGGGTCCTTAGGCTTCACAGGCAAGCACTTAACCACTAAGCCAGCCCTCAAAGTAGTTTTTTGTTGTTGTTGTTGTTGTTTTGTTTTTCAAAGAAGGGTTTCACTCTAGTCCAGGCTGACCTGGAATTCACTATGTAATCTCAGGGTGACCTTGAACGGTCATCCTCCTACCTCTGCCTCTGGAGTGCTGGGATTAAAGGCGTGTGCCACCACGCCCAGCCCTCAAAGTAGTTTTAACAGCTTGCAATTTTTAGTCAAAGAAACCCAGCTGCCCAGTGTTGGAGATGCCAGCTCTCTGGTTGACTGCTCCCTCTTTCTCCTGCCGTTCTGCCTTTTCTTCGGAGCAAACACTCGTCACTTCCCACTTGGACTTGCCAAATCCCCAGACTACTGTCCTATGCCCAGACGTGCCAGTCTCTGCCTTGCTCATGGAATGAATGGTCTTTCTCTCTGACTTAGAAGCCCTTGCTGGACTCTCACAACCACTGTCCAAAGTCCAGATCCTATGTGCTGTGCATGGTAACTCTCGGTCCTGCCCTATCCTACTTCTGGGCGGCATGCTTATGGCAACCTATGTATGTATGCACTGTGCATTTCAGCGAAACCCAAGGTACGGCCCTGGGTGTGTGGCATTCTACTCCTTCCTCCCTTTGCACATCCGGCACGGTCTCCTCCGCTTTTTCTCCTCTCCTCCCCCCTCCCCTTCTCTTCCTTCCCTCCCCCTTTTCCTCCTCTTCCTCCCCTCCCCTCTCTTCCTCTTCCCCTCCTTTCTCCCCTCCCCCTTCTCCTCCACTCTTTCTTCCCTTCTTCTTCCCCTCCCCTTTCTCTTCCTCCCCCTCCTCCCCTCCTCCTCATGTGCAGTAGGCAAGTACTCTGCCACTGAGCTATACCTCCAATCCCAAGACTTTCCCCTGTTTTTGAGGAGAAAAAACAAAACCAACCAACCAAACCCTGGTTTCTTCCACTGCAACTGTAACATTTGATTGGTGCTGGTGGTGTTAACTATTATCACATTGTTTTATTTTTACATTTATATCGCATTTGTCTTCACATTTGTGTCCCTGCCCATTCATCTGTTCGTCTTAAGGAAAGTGCACATTCCCCCCTGTACGTGTCCCTTGGTGACGTGCTGTCTTTAGAGCTTTGCATTCATCACAATGTGTCCTCCTGGCATAAGGAACACAGCAAACTCTTGGTGAAGCCTAGTTAAGTTGAGTGGTTGAACAGATGTGGCCTAAAATGATCAATAACATGAACTAGAAAGAGTGACACTGTTATAAGCACCTTGGACAAACCAGTGGCCGCACGCCACCAAATGATAAGAAATCAAATCAAAATTGCCTAAATATTCTCAACTGCAAAGGGATTAATAAAACAAATCAGGACTATATTTGATAGTGCACATTTACACAGGCCCCTTATTTATAATCACTGTGCAGGAGGCATATTTCTGGCTAGTATGGATGTCATCAGAGACAAAGGATTAACTGGAAATAAAAACATTTGCACAGTACAGTGTCACAGGAGGAAACTGTTGTTCTGACAAGCACAACTAATAAAAACCTACCTTCCATAGCATTTTATTTTTAAAACCAGCAAGGTCAAAAATCCAGATTCTTCTGAAAGGAGGTCAGAGGACATGAATACACAGTTGACATTTGAAAAAAAGCACAGCCCAGATTCATTCATGTTCATTCAACAAAGTCTTATTATTAAGTATGTGCTGCTAATAGCTAAAAATAGCTAACATTTGTTGAGTATGTCCGATGAGGGTTGCACAGACATAAGCCCTTCAAATGGGTTATTGCACCTCTAAGCCCAGAGCCAATCGTCGTTATCTTTTGACACATGACCAAACTGAGGCCTAGAGAATCACATGGTTGCTCAGGTCTGTCTGACTTTAAAACCGTAATACAAAGCACACGTTACAATGACGAAGCAGGCTGCGGTATCGGTATTGATTAAGTGGACACCATTTAAACCACCTTTTAGGAATTATTTCTGCTGAGCAGGTGGCCCACACCACCCATGGCCTGCATTCAGGAGCCTGATGCAGGAGGATTATCACGAGTCTGAGGCCAGCCTGGACTACAGCATGAGTGAGACCCTGTCACACACAACAAACAAACAAATAGTGATGTCATTATAGATCTATTAAGTCATTAACAATTGAAATAAAGAATCCAGGTCTGTGAAGCACAATCAGCTGAGTCAATCCTCCTGGACCTGCTGAGTGAAGTTGTTCATCAAATTTGGAAAGTTTGGCCATTATTTATTTTCCTTCCTCCCTCCTCCCTCCCTCCCTCCCTCCTCCCTCCCTCCCTCCCTTCCTTCCTTCCTCCTTCCTTCTTTCTTTTTTTTTAAAAGATTTTATTTTTATTTATTAGAGACAGAGGCGGGAGAGAGAGAGAGATAGACAATGGGTCTCTAGCCAGTGCCTCTAGCCACTGCAAACGAACTCCAGATGCATGTGCCACCGTGTGTATCTGGCTTATGTGCGACCTGGAGAATTGAACCTAGGTCCTTAGGCTTTGCAGACGTGTGTCTTAACTGCTAAGCCATCTCTCCAGTCCGGCCATTATTTCTTCAAGTGTTTCACCTGCACTTGTCCTAGGGGATTCCCATTGCACAATTTTGGTACATTTGTTATCTCACGGGCTTCTTTTTTTTTTTTATTAATTTTTTAAAAATATTTTTATTTATTTAAGAGAGAGAAAGAGGCAGATTGGGGGGGGGGGAATGAGAATGGGTGTGCCAGGGCCTTTAACCACTGTAAAATGAACTCCAGATGCATGTGCCACCTTGTGCATCTGGCTTATGTGGGTCCTGGGGAATCAAACCTGAGTTCTTAGGCTTCATAGGCAAGTACCTTAACTACTAAGCCATCTTTCCAGTCCGAGAATGAATTTTTGGAGATGATTTAGTATTAATTTTAAAATCACTTAAATTCATGATTTTAAAATTGACACAATTATTTCCCCTTCAGGCTTAAAGTCTTGAGATCTGCATGAGTTTTGTGAACATAGTCCTTCTTAGAGATAGCACTAAATTCTAAGTAATGTGAATTGTGTGTATTGTTTTGATATTTATTTTGAGAGAGACAGAGGGAGAATGGGCCAAGACCTTTTCAGGCGCTGTGAATAAACTCCAGCCGTGTGCACCCCCTTGTGCACATGTGATGCGCTTGCATCACTTTTGCGTCTGGCTAAATGTGGGACCTGGAGATTTGAACAAGCATTCTTACGCTTCGCAGGCAGGCGCCTTAACCGCTAAGCCATTTCTCCAGCCCTGTTTTGATATTTAAAAATATTTTATTTATTTGCAAGCAGAGAGAGAGAATATGAATGAGTACACCAGGGCCTCTTCATAACAACCCTTCTTGATCCTCCTCATGGTTCTCTGAAAACACACACACACACACACACACACACACACACACTTCATTTAAGGACAATACATATATTCCTCAACTTACTACAGAGTTATACAAATGAGCTCCAGACACATGCACCACTTTGTGCATCTGTCTTTATGTGGGTACTGGAGAGTAGAACCCTGGGCCATCAGGTTTCATAAGCAAGTACCTTTAACTGTGGAACCATCTCTCCAGCCCATGTTTTGATATTATTAATATACAGGATTCATGGCCTTATTTTTTGTTGTTTTGTAACTGTAGGCTTCATAAGTTATCAGAACCTGGTTATACAGAATTATGTTTTCATTTTCACTCAAGTCTATAACTTTTTTATATTTCCTTCTTGATTTCTTCAGTGACCCCTTCATCTTTAAATAATGGCTTAAGCTTCATGAATTTATGTATTTTATGTAATTTTTCTTGCTACTGATTTTTAGCTTTATTTATTCCTTTATGCTCAGATAGAATGCTAGACTTTTTTTCCCCAATTTTCCTATATCTGTTGATACTTGTGTCCTAATACATGATCTATTTTAGAGAAAATTCTATTGGTTGCTGAGAAGAATGTGGATTCTGCAGGGTTTGGATGAAATGTTCTGCAGTTGTCTGTTAGGTCCATTTAATCTATGATATAATTTGATTCCAGTGTTTCTCTTTTTATTATTTGTCAGGCTGACCTACTGGTGAAAGTGAGGTATCAAAGTCACCCACTGTGTTGAGGTTAATCTGTGACTTTATATATAGTAGTATTTGTTTTATGAGATTGAGTACACTGCGTTAAGTGCATGTATGTTTAGAATTATAATGTATTTTTGGTGCTTGTTTCTTTTTTTTTCTTTTCTTTTTTGGTTTTTTCCAGGTAGGGTCTCCCTACAGCTTACAATTCCAGGTTACACTCAATTGTGGCAGCTAAGGTTTGGTGGCAGGAACAGCTAATCACATTGCATCTGCAGCCAGTAAAAAAAAAAAGAGAGAGAGAGCAGTTAATACTGGTGCTCAGCCAGCTGTCTCCTTTATGCTGTCTAGGACCTCTGCCCATGGTGATACAGGAATCTCGGTTTTTGGATTGGGCTCTTAACTCAGGAGTTAGGGTGCCAGGTACTCACAGTCACTCAACACTTCCACCGATTCAGCAGCCTTCAGGTTCTTGTCTCGTGAATCTACTGAATGAAATCCATGGACCACAGAGGGTGAGGTTTAGAAAGATTTTGTAGAGCTTAAGAGAAGGAAAGAGGGCAGAGCCCCTGTGTAACCGGAGGCGTTCCTAGAAATGGGATGCCATTAAGGAATTCATTAGGCATTATTTTAGAAGAAAGTAGAGCAGAGAGTCTCCATTGAGAGTGATCCCAGGTAGTAATCCTAAAGGTGACTCAGAATGGTGTCTTATAGGAATAAAACTTTACTGGAGGGGGGATAAGCCAAGTTCAGATTCCAGGCGTCCAAGTGCCTTAATCACATACTCAGATCTGGTTTCTAGGGAAAGGGAATTCCTTTAGAGAAAAAGAGATAAAGAAAAAAAAAGGACCCCTCTTCTGACATTTTGGCCTCCAGGAAAGTGAAGGGTGCAAGGACTCCTTTAGGGAAAAAGAGACAAGGAGGGCTGGAGAGATGGCTCAGGGGTTAAAGTAAAGCCTGCAGAGCCACAGGACCCTGGTTCAATTCCCCAGAACCCACACAAAGCCAGACACACAGGGTGGCACTTGCATCTGGAGTTCATTTGCAGTGGCTTGAGGACCTGTTCTCTCTCTGCCTCTTTCTCTCTCTCTCTCAAAATAAGTAAAATATTCATATAAAAAAGAAGAGATAAGGGGGCTGGAAAGTTGGCTTAGCAGTTAAAGCACCTGCCTACGAAGCCTAAGAACACCCGTTTGAATCTCCAGGTCCCACGTTTAGCCAGATGCAAAGTGACACAAGTGCACAATGTCGCACACGTGCACAAGGGGGCGCACACATCTGGAGTTCATTCACAGCAGCTGAAAAGGCCCTGGTGCAGCCATTCTCTCTTTGCCTCTTCTTCTCTCCCCCCCCCACCCTGTCTCAAATAAAAAAAGAAAAAAGAAGACAAGAAAAAGAAAAATAGAGATAAGGAAAAACTAGATCCACCCCCTTACAGGCTCAAGGGCATTTCCATCTTTTAGCCAAAAGAAAAACTGTTCACTTTCAGGGCCCACTAACCCTAAACTGCCTATCCAATCTCTATCCTCATTCTTTGTCAATAGAATGTGGGTCTTCTGACTTCGACAAACCTGATGTAGATAATCCCTCACAGATGTGCCCAGAGATTTGTTTTCCAGGTGATTCTACAGCCTGTTGACAGTATAACCATGAGTCTTCTTCTACTAACACCTTAAGAAGCCCCCAGAACACAACAGGAAGAAGAAGAGGGCTGGAGAGATGGCTTAGCCATAAGGCATTTGCCTGTGAAGCCAAAGGATCCAGGTTCAATTCTCCAGGACCCACGTATGCCAGATGCACAAGGGGCACGTGCATCTGGAGTTTATTTGCAGTGGCTAGAGGCTGTAGCGTGCCCATTCTCTCTCTGTCTGCCTCTCTTCTATCTATCTCTCTGCTTGCAAATAAATAAAAATAAATAAATAAAAAGGAAGAAGAGGACTCAGTATCACAGTTTTAAGCATACAAAAGGGTCAGTACAGGGGTTGGAGAGATGGCTTAGCAGTTTAAAGCACTTGCCTGCAAAGCCAAAGGACCCAGGTTTAATTCTCCAGGACCCATGTAAGCCAGATGCACAAGGGGGCACATACATCTGGAGTTCATTTGCGGCGGCTGGAGGCCCTGGTGCACCCATTCTCTCTCTACCTGCCTATTTCTCTCTTAAATAAATAAGTAAAAATAAAACTTTTTTTTTAAAGGGTCAGCACAGACTAGACCAAAACCAAGTTTCCCAACAGACAAGTATTAGTCTCAACACATCAAGAAAATATAAGTATCTATTTCAATAAAAGAAAATTGGGGGCTGGAGAGATGACTTAGTAGTTAAGGTGCTTGCCTGTGAAGGATAAGGACTCAGGTTCCATTCCCCAGTACCTACGTAAGCCAGATGCACAAGGTGGCACATGTGTCTGGAGATCTTTGCACTAGCTAGGTGCCCTGGAGCACCCATTTTGTCTATTTGCCTTGTTCTCTCTCTTTCTCTCTCTACCTCTTTCTCTCTCAAATAAATAAATAAAATATTAAAATCAAAGAACTCAAGTTATGAATCCATCAATGTGTTCGATTTATGAAGTTAGAGTCCTCATGATCCAATTACTCATCAGCTGGCAAAGAAAATGCCAACCATGAGCCTGGGAGGAACATTTCATATTGAAGCCATAACAGACAGAATGTAAAATAGTCTCGTGGCGTATGCTTCAGAGGGGCTAGACCTATTTGGTTTCTGGTCTTGAGACATGGTCTCCAAGGTAGTTTGAATGGCCTCAAGTGTTTGTGACTGAGTCTCTTACTTAGCTTCTTAGCTGGTTGTGCCTTTGGGAGTGGAGCCTTGCTAGGGAAGGCATAGCAGTGAGGGTGGGTCTTGAGGCGTGCTAGTGCAGCCGTTCTTGGCGTTGAGAGCTGACTCACTCTGGGATCCCTTCTTCATGCTATGGTGACAAGATGTGGTTCCCCGGCTGCCTTCCTTGACACGCTTTTCCAGCTATGATGAAACTTCCCCTTGAAACTATAAACCAGAGTAAACCCTTTCCTCCCATAAGCTGCTTCTGGTCCGGTGTTTTGAAAATGAGAAGCAACTGCTACAATGTCACTATGGCCAGGCTGGCCTTCGACTTGTGATCCTCCTGCCTCAGCCTCACCAGGGCTTACAAACATGCAGCACCACACCTGAATAAAAGGGCTAGGTCTAAAAACCACAGTGACTAGAGAAGTTGGAAGACTTGGAATACATAGTGATTGCCAGCCACATTGCCAAGCTGGAGGCTCAAGATGGATGTGGGCCCTGCCTCATGAAGTATGTAATCTAGTGGGCAGAGAAATATATCAATAAATACACAAATACAAGTGATACTAAGTTCTATGAAGGAAGGATCACAAAGGAATACTAATGGGGCTGGAGAGATGCCTCACCAGGTAAGAGCACTTCCTGTGCAAACATGAGGGCTTAAGGAGGCCGGAAAGAACACTTAGGTTAGATCCCCAGGACACATAGACAGTTCCCAGTTCCATAGGGGAGCAGACGCCTGAGAATCACTAGAGCTTGTGGAAAATTTGGCAAGCTCCGAGATCAGTAAGAAACTCTGGCTCAAATAAGAATGGGCAGAAAGCCAGGCGTGGTGGTGCACGCCTTTAATCCCAGCACTCGGGAGGCAGAGGTAGGAGAATCACCGTGAGTTTGAGGCCACCCTAAGACTGCCAAGTGAATTCCAGGTCAGCCTGGCAAGAGCGAAACTCTACCTTGAAAAACCAAAGGAAAAAAAAATGGGCGGAAGAACAGGCTGAAGAGATGGCTTAACAGTTTAGATTCTCGCCTGCAAAGACTAAGGACCTAGGACCCAGGTTCAATAACCAGTACCCATGTCAGCCAGATACACAAGGTGGCACATGCATCTGGCACATGGAGTTCATTTGCAGTGGTTCGAGTCTCTGGTGTGCCCATTCTCTCTCTCTCTCTTTCTGTCTAGCTCTATCTCCTCTTTCTCTCTCCCTCAAATAAATAAGGTATTTTTTTAATTAAAAAAAAAATAGCTGGGCGTGGTGGTGCATGCCTTTAATCCCAGTACTCGGGAGGCAGAGGTAGGAGGATCACCAAGAGTTTGAGTTCACCCTGAGACTACAAAGTGAATTCCTGGTCAGCCTGGACTAGAGTGAGACCCTATCTCAAAAAACCAACAATAAATAAATAAATAAATAAATTAATTAATTAAAAGGGAAGAAAAGAAAAAAAAGAAAAGAAAAGAAAAGAAAAGAAAAGAAAAGAAAAGAATGGGCAGAAGAGCAATGAAGCAAGACACCCAATGTAGCGAAAACTTCCTGCTGTAGATAAAAGCCAACCTGGCCCTTAGTTCAAAGGGTCACTCCTGGAGCCCAAAACACCAGATGTCCAATTTCCCATTCTGCCCCCTTTTCATTTGCACAAGAGGGAAGGTTTGGACTTCTAGTTCTCCCAGGTAACCACCGTGCACTGGAGTTTAAGGAGTTTCCACTCCTACTCTGCACTCACTCTCGGCGTTTCTTTAGCTGGCCGAGGCCATAAGCCCTTCCTTCCTCCAAGAGCAAGGGCTACGAGTTATCTTTACGCTGAATTACAGAACGAGGGGAGAGAAGAGCATAGGTGTTTGTTCATGAAAAACAGAGGGGCCAGGCGTGGTGGCACGCGCCTTTAATCCCAGCACTGGGGAGGCAGAGGTAGGAGGATCGCTGTGAGTTCGAGGTCACCGTGAGACTACATAGTGACTTCCAGGTCAGCCTATGCTAGAGTGAGACCCTACCTCAAAAAACCAAAAAAAAAAAAAAAAAAAAAATAATAGAGGGGAGGTTTGGTAGTAAATTAACTAGCAATTTGGCTAATTCGTTCATTTATTTATTTATTTTTAGATTTCTTCCTAAAGTACAGACTTCAGGAACAAGAGGTCCAGAGGAGACCCTCTTCTTTCTACGCCCGTATGTGCAACCCCTGGGTCTCCCTGTTAGGAGTGAGTAACTTCATCTAGATCTCGTTTGTTCTCAAGAAACGTTTCGGGTAGAGGAATGTGCAGTTTGGAGAGGGAAAGAGTCTAATTAGGAGCAATGTGATTAAATTACCTGCTATATTTGAATTAGGATAAAACCATTATGCCAGGATTTGCATTTAGTCAACCACTTGTTTTATTTTAATCAATTACTTTAAAAATAATCCTCAGGGTAACTAAGTTTAATGCTAATTTGTTGCTGTAGGGAGAACTAGTACAAGTGCCTGGGGTTCTGTTTACTGGTTATCTTTTAAAATATATTTTATTTATTTATTGGAGAGAGAGAGAGAAAGAGAGAGAGGGAGAGAGAGAGAATGAGAATGGGTGTGCCAGGGCCTCCAGCCACTGCAGATGAACTCCAGACACACGTGTCCCCTTGTGCATCTGCCTTACATGGGTCCTGGAGAATTGAACCGCGATCCTTTGGCTTTGCAGGCAAAGGCCTTAACTGCTAAGCCATCTCTCCAACTGTGTTTATTGATTATCTTGATTAAGGAGTTGGTAGATAGTTCCACAATGCTGGGATGAACATCCAACCAAACATGGTTTTAAGGGAGGAAGTGATTTATTTCAAGCTTACAGATCCAGGGGAAGTTGCATCAATGGCAGCAAAGCTGACCCCCATTGTTATATCCAAGTGGAGAGGTAAACCACCACCAGCACCAGCAAACACCAAAAAGCAGCAAGTGGGACCCTCGGAGCTCAGACTCCTCTCTATACCTTTGGGCTGGAATTCAGAACTGGCCCCAATGACACGTGCCCCCGCCCCCTGTAGCAGGAGTCTGCCTGCTAGGGACCTGAAGCTGCCAACTCAATCTTAATAAAACACCTGAGTCTGTGTAGCCATACATTCAAACTACCACGAGGAATTACTTACCCCAAAACTTGCATAAGTAAGATTTTTGAATTATAAATACACTTCAATAAATTACATAGGTGAAAAGTTGATGAGAGCCCATTGTTTTTCAAGGCTCTTTGTCTTGTGGTTGATTACCTGTATACAATCATTATTTCTCAGTGATCTTGGTCCTGTGGTTGATGCCCTATATGAAACCATTGTCTCCCAAGGCTCTTAGTCCTCTGGTTATTACCTGTATGAAAGCTTGTTCTCAAGGCTTTTAGCCCTGTGGTTGATTACCTGTATAAAATCACCGTTTTTTCAAGGCTTTTAGTCCTGTGGTTGATGCCCTATATGAAACCATTGTTTCTTAAGGCTCTTTGTCTTGTGGTTGATTCCCTGTATGAAAACACTGATGACTTGCCTTTCCCACTTCATTTTCACAGGCTGTCGGGTCCCTTCTCATCATGTTTGTGATCCAGTGGGTCTATACCCTGGTCAGCATGGGTGTGGCTGCTATTGTGTACTTCTACATTGGCTGGGCCAGTCCAGGTCTTTATCTTGGTAGGTGGCTGAACTATTTTGCCTTGTTTTCTGTAGCTTTCATTGAAAAAAAAAATGGTTTTGAAGACATATGAAATGCATACCAACTCATGTGTGACTCCCATATTCAAATATTTTATACTCTAGGAAGAGAGAATACACATAAATAATAAGAAATGAAAAATAACTAACAGGGGCTGGAGAGATGGCTTAGCGGTTAAGGCTCATGCCTGCAAAGCCTAAGGACCCTGGTTCGATTCTCAGGCCCCATATAAGCCAGATACTCATAGTGGCGCATGCATCTGGAGTTTGTTTGCAGTGGCTAAAGGCTCTATCTCTCTCTCTAATAAATAAATAATAATAAAAAAAGAAAAATAACTAAAAAGTAGAAGTAAAATGGGTGACGATTATAGTGCAGGGGTCAGGAAGAATGAAATGTATTGTTGAAATGAAGTGTGCTAATGTATCATACTGTTGTGAAGGTTTTTATTCTATGTGTAAAATACTATTATCATTTGAAGATAGACTGTGGTGAGCTTATGTGTATAGTATAAACCCTAAAGCAACCAGAACATAACATAATGAAGACTTACAGAATAGAGTTAAAATTGAATGTAAAAATACTAACACTAAAATAAGAAAAGAGTAATGAGATAATAAAATATATTTAGTGTAAATTAAAAACAAAGGTAGGCAGGTGTGGTAGCACATGCCTTTAATCCCTTTAAGCACTCGGGAGGCTGAGGTAGAAAGATCACTGTGAGTTAGAGGCCAGCCAAAGACTAATTCCAGGTCAGCCTGGGCTAGAGCAAGACTTTACCTAGGACATAATAGTGCTTGCCTCTAATCTCAGTACTTGGGAGACACAGGGAGGATGATTGCAAATTCCCAGAACACAACAAACAAAAAATAAAGGTGGACTGGAGAGATGACTTAACAGTTAAGGCATTTGCCTCCAAAGCTTAATGACTGAGGTTCAATTCCCCAGAATCCACACAAAGCCAGATGCATGAAGTGGTGCGTGCATCTGGAGTTCATTTGCAGCAGCTAGAGGCCCTAGTGTGCCTATTCTCTTTCTTTTTCTCTTTCTCTCTCTTGCAATGCTCTCTCTCTCTCTGCTTGCAAGTAAATAAGTAAAAAATTTTTAAAGGTGGTTTATATAAATCTATTCATACCAATTACCACACTAAGTATAGATGTTTTAAATACCCACAATTAAATGGCAAAGATGGTCAATTGAATAAAAAAGTGTGACCCAACTATATACTGCCTATCAGAACCTTCTTTTAGTTAATTAACTTATTTTTACAGTACTGGGGTTGAACCCAAGCCTTATACATGCTAGGCAAGTGCTTTGCCACCCAGCTGAAGAAATCTATTTTAAATATTAAAAACAGAGCTGGAGAGCTGGCTTAATAATAATAACAAGAATCCTGGCCTGTTACTTACAGTGTCAGTTCCTAAGAATGGCAGAATGTACATTCTTTCCAATTTTACAGGAGACATTTACAAGGATAGGTCATATTCTGAGATAAAATTTTCAATGAATTAAAAAAAATTCAAGTTAATTGGATAAAATAGTTCTATAACCAAAGTGTGAAGTAATCAGAAATATAACAGAAAGATGTTGGATAAAATCTTCAAAATATTTGGAAACTAAAGAATGTTAATGCTTATGTTATCAAAGAAAAAGTTCTCCAATCAGTGGCCCCAGCTTTCAACTTAGGAAACTAGAAAAAGAGCAAATTAAACCCAAACAACAATAACAAAAACAAAACAATTAGAGATGTAGAGATGGCTTGGTGGTTAAGGTGCTGCAAAGCCAAAGGACCCAGGTTCAACTTCCCAGGACTCATGTAAGCCAGATGCACAAGGGGGTGCATGCATCTGGAGTTCGTTTGCAGTGAGTGGCTGGACGTCCTGGTGCACCCATTCTCTCTCTTTCTCTCTCTCTCCCCCTGCCTATTTCTGTATCTCTCTTTCTCTCACATAAATAAATAAAAATAAAATATTTTAAAAAACCAATTAATATCAGAGTAGAAATCAATTAAATACAAAACAAAAGGTAAAAATACCAATGAAACAAAAAATGGCTCTATCGAGAAATTAATAAAATCAATAAGCTTCTACCCAGACTGGTCAGAAAAAGGTGAAATAAATATGTCAAAAGCCAGGAATGAAAGAGATGATATTATTAGAGAGTCTACATATATTA
Source organism: Orientallactaga sibirica (assembly GCA_036365145.1). NCBI lineage: Eukaryota > Metazoa > Chordata > Mammalia > Rodentia > Dipodidae > Orientallactaga > Orientallactaga sibirica. The sequence continues at coordinate 16,696,231 of JAEOAD010000050.1, read as the reverse complement.
AAAGAAAAATAAAAGAATATTATAAAGAGCTTTTACCAAGACATTTTTGAGAGGTTAGATAAATTGCTCAAGTTTATTCAGAGATAAAAGCTGTCAAAGCTCACTCAAGGTGAAAGAAATACAGGGATATTCTGATCATCTAGCAAAGAATTCTATTGGTCATTTAAAACGTTCCCATAAAGAAAACTCAGTCCATAATGAAAATTTCACATAGACATTTCAACACAGACCCAACTGCTCACTTCCAATACAGGCAGTCTGAAAATGTACCTGGGATTTGATTCAGTACATTATGTCAGGGATTTGATTTAATGCGGTATGGTGAGACATTGAGTTGTGGAAATGACTTTAATATAGGAAGACATCTCGACACATAGATCTCTAGAAACAGGAAACATGGCACACCATGCAGGGGCACATGGGAGAGGGACCAGGGTTAGTCAGACGCGGAAGAGGACTAGGAAAGGGCATGGCCAGATGCTGTATTGGGATTTAAAAAATTTATTTATTTATTTATTTGACAGAGAGAAAGAGGGAAAGAGAGAGAGAGAGAGAGAATGGGCACGCCAGGGCCTCCAACCACTGCAAATGAACTCCAGATGCATGTGCTACCTTGTGCATATGGCTTACGTGGGTCCTGGGGAATCGAACCTGGGTCCTTAGGCTTTGCAGGCAAACCCCTTAACCACTAAGCCATCCCTCCAGCCCTGTATTGAGATTTTAAGGAAGGAGCTGGCTAGGCAGGGTAGATAAACTAAGTAAGGTCAGGATTTGATAGTTGAAATAATTTGGGCAGATTCTTAACCACAGGGATGGTCTCTCACTGTCCTTGTGTTGTTTAGGCCAGGGGAAATATTGCTTTGGTGTGTGAGAGTTTGATGAAGGATAAAATTGGAGACATGATCTCTAGGATGTTTGGTTAATATATTGATATACATTGATTATAGATGAAAGGTACTCCCATGGGGAAGCTAGACCCTGTAGACCAAGGCCTAAAATATCAGAGCATCAAGAATAAGAAAATATGGAGCCGGGCGTGGCAGCGCACGCCTTTAATCCCAGCACTCGGGAGGCAGAGGTAGGAGGATCACCGAGAGTTCAAGGCCACCCTGAGACTACATAGTGAATTCCAGGTCAGCCTGGACCAGAGTGAGACCCTACCTCGAAAGACCAAAAAAAAAAAAATAAGAAGAAGAAGAAAATATGGACTAGAAAGATGGCTTGGTGGTTAAGGTACTTGCCTTCAAAGCTAAGGGACCCAGGTTTGATTCCCCAGAACCCATGTATAGCCAGATGCACAAGGTTGCATGTGCATCTGAAGTTTATTTGCAGTGGCTAGAGACCCTGGTGCACCCATTCTTTCTCTCTCTCCCTTTCAAATAAATAAATAAAAATAATTTTTTTAAAAAAAAAGAATAAGAAAATATGAGTTAGGAAGATGGTTTAGGAGCTAAAGGCACTTGCTTGCAAAGCCTGCTGGCCTGGGATTGATTTCCCATGACCCATGTAAGGCCAGTTGCATAAAGTGGTGCATGCATCTAGAGTTTGCCATGACAAGAGGCCCTGGTATGCTCATTCTCTCTCTCTCTCTCTCTCTGTATATGCACGTACATACATACACATAAATACATAACTGTCTCAAATAAATAAAAAATATTTTGCAAAATAATACAGAAAATAGAAAAATATAGCCCATACATAGTGTACTAGTCTCTTTTTTGTTTGTTTGTTTGTTTATTTGACAGCAACAGTCAGAGACAGAAAGAGGCAGGTAGAGAGAGAATGGGTATGCCAGGGCCTCCAGCCACTGCAAATGAACTCCAGATGCGTGCACCCCGTTGTGTACCTGGCTTACCTGGGTCCTGGGGAATCAGGCCTTGAACCGGGGTCTTTAGGCTTCAGAGACAAGCATTTAACTGCTAAGCCATCTCTCCAGCCCTCCCCATCATGTCTTGAACATGATTTAACTAATCAATTTCAGCTATGTAGCAATACATTCTATTTGGTTTGGTTTTCAGAAGGCATATATACTTTGAGCTGGATGTAATGGTTCACACCTGTAATTCCAACATTTGTAATGCAAAGAGGATTGCTATGAGTTCAAGGCCAGCTAAAAAAGTTACATGTAATTTATTATGAGAAGGATTTTTTTTTTGTAAACATATGTCAAAGGAGGGGATTTTGTTCGAAACAGGCTCTTACTCTATAGCCTTGGCTGAAGTGAAATTGACTGTGTGGCCTGGATTGGCCTTGAACTCATGGTAATTCTTCTGCCTCAGCCTTCCAGGTGCTGGGATTGCAGATGTGACCAGCATTCCTGCTGAGGGATGAGGGTTTTTGGTGGTTTTAGTTTTTGAGTTGAGGTAGGGTCTTGCTCTGGCCCTGACCTGGAATTTGTCTCAGGCTGGCCTCAAGCTCACAGCGATCCTCCTACTTCAGCCTCTCGAGTGCTGGGATTAAAGGAGTGTGCCTCCGCGGTCTAACTTTAGCTCTAGCATTTCTACATGTTGAACTATTTGATTCACTTAACACCTGTTAAAAACTTCCTAAGTACCAAATCCTGTGAGGGTTAGGAGGATGAAAAAGCCATTTTTTCTCTTAGACAGTATGTGATCCATTTGGGAATTTTTTTTTTTTTTTTTTTTTTTTTTTGGTTTTGCGAGGTAGGGTCTCACTCTGGTCCAGGCTGACCTGGAATTAACTATGTAGTCTCAGGGTGGCCTCGAACTTTCGGCAGTCCTCCTACCTCTGCCTCCTGAGTGCTGGGATTAAAGGCGTGAGCCACCACGCCCGGCTCCAATTGGGAATTTTATAGCATACATTCAACATACAGAAGTATGAATCTAAGAATAAATTACAAAAACCTATTTCCAAGACAGAAGTTAGCAAAGCCACATTTCTTTTCTTTTTCAGTACTCCAGTATATCTTGGGATATTTTGAATTTAGAAATAGGTTTTTGGGAAAGACTCATGGATACAAAGTCCTTAGTAGGCTATTGTCAGAGAGTGTGACAATGAATGCTATTTGGTTGGGCTTACTGAACAAGTATTTGTGTTCATTCTCTCTGTGTGTGTGTATGTGTGTGTGTGTGTGTGCATGAACCCCCGTATCTGTGAGCATACGCTGCAGCTATGTGAGGAGACTTCATAAATATTTATGCCTCTGTCCTCCCTGCAGGATCAGCATCCAACTTCAGCTTTTTCCGATGGGTGAAGTCACTTTTTATCTCCAACTGCAGGTCTGTGCCAATTTGGGGCTGGTGCCAGGGTGGATGAAGGCCTCAGAGCTTCCTGGGAGACATTGAGGGGTCCCTATTCCTGGCCGTGCTTGGGCCTGTGCTTCGGTGTGGGAATCTGGTAACAGCGAGCCTCCCCAAGGCTCACATTTGCTGCTCCTCCACATCAAGTGCCTAGCTTCAGCGCAAGCTTCCTCAGGCAGGTGTCCTCTCCCCTTCCTGTCCTCAGTCATTGTGAGCTGATTGCTGGTAACAGGCCAAGACATTTGTTCTCGGTGAGGTCACAATCTAAGACACACTAATCACAGGTAAGGAGGAAGTCCACACCCGAGCTCAGACCTCTTCATGTCAAACCAGAGGTAGTCCACGTTACTGAACTGGTGACACTGCACAGGCCAAGTAAACAGGAGAGAGCCTGGAGGACTTGGAACCTTTGTGCTGAGGTCCACAGGAAGGAGAAGGCCTCATACCAAAGGGAACGTTTCTTGAAGCCCTAATCTCTTTCCTCTCTCCCACTCTTTATTTTGTTGTGTTTTTGTTTTGTTTTGTTTTGTTTTGTTTTTTGTTTTTGAGGTAGGGTCTCACTCTAGCTCAGGCTGACCTGGAAGTCACTTTGTAGTCTCAGGGTGGCCTCGAACTCATGGCGATCCTCCCGAGGGCTGGGATTAAAGGTGTGCACCACCATACCTGGCTCTCCCCCAACTCTTGTAGGAAACCAGTGGTTCCTCATCTCTTAAGGCCCTGGGGCTCTGGGGAATCACTTCCACCATTCTTTCCCCTTTCAATATCAGTGAGAAACCAAAGCTGCAGGCTGGGGAAATCTAAGCAGAATCCAATTATGGTAGTTTGATTCAGGTGTCCCCCATAAACTTGTGTTCTGAGTGCTAGGTCCCCAGCTGGTGGCAATTGGGTATTGGATCCTCTTGAAGGCAGTGTATTATTGGCAGCAGGCTTATGGGTTTATAGCCAGTTTTCCCTTTATAGCCAGTGTTTGGAACACTCTTCTGCTGCTGCTATTGCCCACCTGATATTGCTCAGGGGCTGATTTCCACTCTCTGCTCATGCCATGGCTATCCCCTGCTGTCATGGAGCTTCCGTTCGAGTCTTTAAGCCAAAATAAACCTTTTTGTCTCACAAGCTGCTCTTGGTCAGGTGTTTTCTTCCAGCAGCGTGAAGCTGACTGCAACATTGACCAAAGTTTCATCTTGTTGGTTTGTTTTTTGGGTTCATTTATTTATTTATTTGAGACTGCCAGACAGACTCAGAGAGAAAGAGGCAGAGAGAGAGAGAATGGGCATGCCAGGGCCTCCAGCCACTGCAAATGAACTCCAGATGCATGCATCTGGCTTACGTGGGACCTGGGGAATCAAGCTTCAAACCAAGTCCTTAGGCTTCACAGGCAAGTGCTTAACTGCTAAGCCATCTCTCCAGCCTCTGGTTTGTTTTTTAACCCCCCGCCCCCAAATTTTTTTCAAGGTAGGATCTCACTCTAGCCCATACTGATCTGGAATGTACTATGTAGTCTCAGGCTGACCTTAAACTCACAGAGATCCTCCTACTTTTGCCTCTTGAGTGCTGGGATTAAAGGTGTGTGCTACTACACACTGCTTCAGAATTTTTAAAGTTAATTTATACACACACACACACACACACACACACACACATATGTTATACTCTTTTACTCCTGTTACCCTGGGAGCCCTCCGCAGTGGGGTTATGGTATTTACCGTGGGGTCATGAAGGCCTTAGTTGGTCCCTGTGGGAGAGTGGTGGGATGGTGATTCAGGGTACTCCTACCCACTCTGTGGCTCTTACAGTCTTTCTGTCCCCCTTCCACAGTGTTCCCTGAGCCATGGCAGGAGTGTTGGCAGTCTGATTTAGTGTTGAGTTCTCTATAGTCTCTGGATTTCTGCTCTGATAGGTTTTGATTGTTCACCATGTCTGTCACCATCGCCCTGGAGCTGGTTGTCAGGCTAGCAGTACGAACAGTATGCATGTCTATGCTTCCTCTGCAATTTCTCTTGGGCCCTGGCAGATGTGGTAGAGGTGTCATGTCTCATGGTGGGCAGCCAGCTGTCTTCTTGTCTTATTGGTGGATCTTGGTTCTCCTCCATTTTCTCTGCCATCTGTAAAATAAAACAGATTCTCCAACCAAGAGTTAAATGGGGTATGCAAAGGTATTTGAGAGGTTTTTTCTGTGTGTGTATGCAAGCCCACTCTTCTCCAGAGAGCAGTGGGGACTTCTTTCTGAAGTTGAGATTCCTGACCATGGGATTCTGACTTGGTTTCCAGCACCAGATATGAGTTCTCTCTACTAAGCGGGCCTCAGTTCCAATCAGAAAACAGTTGGTTACCCTCAAAGGCTTTGTGCCACTATTGCACAAGTGTGTACTTCTTGCCTGGCTTATTGACTTTGTGGTCTGTGAGGTTCCTTGCTTATTCATACTGTTGTTGACCGTTTTCTTCCAGCAGCTCCCATCGAGTTTTCCAGCACTATGAGGGTTAGCCAGGAGGGACCTAATTTCCCCTTCAGTTCCAGCGTGGTATTTGGATGTCCTGTGACCTCAGCCTGTGGTGTCTTTAGCAATAGGGTCTTCCCTTTTCACTCTGGCTGGTAATCAAGTGTGTTGGCAATGGCCTGTGTTGTTTTGGGGACCTCATGGGTCTTCTTGGCCAACTTGCTAGTATTTCTCCTTTCCATGCCCAGACATTGCTAGTGACTTTTTGGGACCCTTTCTCATTGATCCCAGATGTAAGTTTAGAATTTTTTTCTTTAAATTGTGGCAAAATACACACAATATACAATTTACCACCTTAACCATTTTAAGAATACATTCATGATATTAAGTACAATTACACTGTCATTCAACAATTATCACTCCTCATCTCCAGAACTTGTTAACCTTCCCAAACTGAGGGTCCACCCCCAGTACACAGGAACCCCCATCCCAGCACTCTTATTTACATAGCTCTGCACAGTAGTGCCAGTCTGTTCATGTTGGCACAATGAAAACTTGGCTCTAGAGCTTGGGATGGTGAAGAAAAAGAGCAGAGGTTAGAAACTAACAGAGAGAGGGCTGGAAAAATGGCTTGGTGGTTAAGGCACCTGCCTGCTAAGCCTAAGAATGCCGGTTCCAATCTTCAGGTCCCATGTTTAGCCAGACGCAAAAAGTGACACAAGGGCGCAATGCCACACTTACCCACAGGGGGGGTGCACACGTCTGGAGGGGCTGAGAGGCTGCTGGTGCACCCATTCTCTCTCTCTCTCTCTCAAAAAAGAAAGAAAGAAAGAAAGAAAGAAAGAAAGAAAGAAAGAAAGAAAGAAAGAAAGAAAGAAAGAGAGGGGGAGGGTTGAGGGCCAGGAGTGGAGGGTGAGGGTATGAGAACTTACAGTCAGCTGCTAGGCTGGCTGCCTTGAGGTCTCCTTGGAGCTAACATGAAGGTGGGTCTCTCTGCCTCTCATCTTGTCTGAGGCATGATGCTGTGTGACTCAGCTCATAATACACTTACATTGATCTCTTTTTCCCCCAACCTAATTCCTGAGGGCAAGTCGAGTTTAAGTGGAAATAGGTTCTGTGTAGAAGCTGCTTATAAATTCTTGAGCTGCAAATGATGTGTGGGTGACACATTATTTTGGTGTGGTCTTGTTTGCAAGAATGTATTTAGTCATTTCTGATTTTAAAGCCTACAGTTGGCTATGGGAGATCATAGCTCCTTCAACTGTACTCTGAATTCCTAGGGTGTCACTTCGGGGGTCACTGCAGAGGTATGTGGAGGGGAGAATGCGTATAAGGACAGTATTCTAAGGAAGAGACAGTTTGGGGGCTAGAACAGAACTCAATCCATGCAGTTCACAACACTAAATGAGGCTCTGGGCTGGTGAAACGGGGTGGTGAACCTTCAAGTAGGCATCAAAGTTGCTGGCTTCAAGCCGGGTATGGTGGCACATGCCTTTAATCCCAGCACTCGGGAGGCAGAGGTAGGAGGATCGCTGTGAGTCTGAGGCCACCCTGAGACTACATAGTGAATTCCAGGTCAGCCTGGGCCAGCACAAGACCTTACCTAACCAAATGAAAAAAAAGTTCCTGGCCTCACCAGGGCTCCTAGAATGTTTCCTGATGGCTATTAAGGAGGGTAAAAGGACCCACAAGTGTTGATTCATTGAAAAACAGAAATTGTAGCCAGGTGTGGTTGCTTTAATCCCAGAATTTAGGAGGCGGGAGGCAGAGGTAGGAGGACCACTGTGGGTTCAAGGCCTCTCCGAGACAATAGTGAATTCCAGGTCAGCCTGGGCTAGAGTAAGACCCTACCTAAAAAAAAAAAAAAAGAAAAAGAAAAAGAAAAAAAGAAAAGAAAAGAAATTACTATGTGCTTTGCAGTTTTGAGTTTTCCTCAGTATCCTTCAAGACCAAAGGAGAATAGCACAGTTATATGTGTTTGGCCAGAAGGATTTGGCTGTTATGCCCTCTGGCCTCCTCCTGTAATTCCTGGTTACCTTGTGAAGTTAACTCTGACCTGTAGAAAGCTTTTTCTTCTGAAGCTGTAGCAACTGTCCAGAGGAGGGTTCTGAAGCTCTGAAGCTCCTGGGAAGCCAAGAACTGTATCCATCCCTGTGAAGTCAGAAGAATGGGATCTTTCACCTATTCAAAAAAATTAGCAAAAGCACATGTTGACTGACTGGTCTAACATTTTCTTTTTTATGTATTTGTGTGTAAGTGAGCATTGCGTGTAACCTCAAGGTGCTGCGCTCCGTCTTGAGATAGGGTCTCTTGCTGCCGCAAAGGAAGGAGAGTTTGAGATTCTCCTGGTTCTGCCTCCTGTTGTTGTAGGTGCATTGGGATCAAGGTTGCATGCAGCAGTTTGCATTATATGGGCACTGGGGAATTGAACCCAGGACAGCAGGCTTTGCAAGCCTTTAACTCCCTCCCCATCAAGCCTTACTTCTTAAAACTTATTTTATCTTTATTTATATGAGAGAGACAACAGAGACAAAGAGAATGGATGTGCCAGGGTCTCCATCCACTGCAAACAAACTCCAGACACATGCGCTACCTTGTGCATCTGGCTTATGTGGGTCCTGGGGAATTGAACCTGAATCCTTAGGCTTTGCATGCAAGCACCTTAACCTCTAAGCCATCCCTCCAGTCCACACCTTACTTTTTGAAGATTCAGCCCTAGAGAAGTTAATTCTGTTTTCAGAAGCACACACCCCAAGCTATTTAGATATGTCTTCAGTAAGTGGCCTTATTCATGTAAGCAGAACTTCTGTAGCCAGACATTTTCCAGAGTCAGGGTGACAACTCTCACATACATTCTTCATCCGAGCAACTGAGCTCTACTACGAGTAAAGTTAAGTAGCTGGTGTTCAGAGGAAATCACGCATCAGTGAGGAATTAAGGACCCAGCATAGTTTGTGGACCTGGAAGCGACCTGGGAAGGTAAGAAAACAGAGGCCCATAGAGGCAACAAGTGCTGCCAGCGGCCACCAAGCAGAGTACAGAGTTGGGGTGGGATCTGCCTTTTCTAGCCTCCTGTAGCCCTGGTACTTTGCTTTACCAGTGTGCTCCAGCTAAATGTGCAGAAACCGCAGTGACCATGGAATCTCAACCCGGACTTGTGTCTTGAGGCCAGTTTGGTGCCAAAGCCTCTGCACTTGCCCTCTAAGCTGCTGGCTGAGTAACCCTTAGCGCCCTGGAAATCAATCCTCACTCAGCTTGCTTTCTAATCGATCAAAGAGACTTCTTGTTCTAGTCTTCTCCAGTCTCTGGCTCTGCCCTTATGTTAGGTCATTAGACAGAAAAGCAAAGATAGAGCTTCAACACAATGTTCTTTGAAAGGAAAAATCTCTATAGGTTTCTCTTATGAGGTGGGTAAAGTTTTATACTTTCCTACTTAAAGGTTAATGCCACTCTTCTTATTTTTATGCTCCGTTTTTCTACTTTAAGTTCACAAATGGTTGTAGTTTTCTTTTTAAAAATTTTTGTTTGTTTATTTATTTATTTGAGAGAGAGAAAGAAGCACAGAGAAAGAGAAACAGATAGAGAGAGAATGGGCACCCAAGGGCCTCTGACCGCTGTAAACAGACTCCAGATGCATGCACCACCTTCTGCATCTGGCTTACGTGGGTTCTGGGGAATTGAACCTAGGTCCTTTGGCTTTGTAGGCAAGTGCCTTAACTGCTAAGCCATTTCTCCAGCCCTAGTTTTCTTTTTTAAAAAATATTTTATTTATTTATTTGAAAAAAAAGAGAGAGAGAATGGGTATGCAAGGGACTGTAGCCACTGCAACAAAGTCCTGATGAATGCACCACCCTGTGCACCTGGCTTTATGTGGGTCCTGGGGAATCGAACCTGAGTTCTTTGGCTTTGCAGGCAAGCACCTTAACTGATAAGCCATCCCTCCAGCCCGTGGTTGTACTTGTTTTGGACAATCATGCTTTAAACATTTCAATGCACGCTAAACATTACCACAGTTGGCATTTGCACAAATATAAAGACATCTCTCTCCAAAGCAGATGGGCTTCTACTGTTGAGTCTCCACTTCCTCCTCCTTCTCACGGCCTGCGTCTCTCTCACTTGAAGGAGCCTGAGATCCCCACCGGAGCAGATCATTTTGGCGCCATCCCCAGCCAGGGTTGACATGGAGATGACTCAGCTCACTCAGGAGAACGCAGACTTCACCGCTCGCGATCGCTACCACCACTCCTCCCTTGTGAGCCGGGAGCAGCTGATGCCCTCCTACTAGGAGCCTCGCTGGGCCCCTCTCCTCTGGGGGCTCTCCTGGCCCCAGATGCCCAGATCACAGAACCTGTGGGAGCTGCTTCTACCCAGTAGAAACTCCAAGGCTGGTCTTCATCCCGTGGTTTTGGACAACAGAGATCTCCACTGTGGTCTGGAGCCCTGAGGGAACCACGTCCAGCCCTGGGGACCATTAGGAAGGGGAGTCATAAAGAGCTCCACCGTGGGACACCAGGAAGATCCAGTGAGGCCAAGGTGATCGGATATGAAGAACCAGAATCAGATTGCTTGTTCTGATGGCTGCAATAAATACTTATTTTAAATTTTATCGGATGATTTACTTTTTGAATGTGGAATAAGCTCAGGTCGGAAACTGCAGAGTGTAATCATATATAGGGGATGAAGGGCTCCCGCCCTTGCTTGTTCCATCTTCTCAGCACAGAAGCAGAGGTAACCATTCTTATACATGCTTACAAACATGTAAGCAAACAGGAATCAGAGATTTTTAAATTTTTATTTATTTATTTGACAGAGGGAAAGAGGCACCGAGAGAGAGAGAGAGAGAGAGAGAGAGAGAGAGAGGGGAAAGAGAGAGAGAATGGGCATGCAGGGCTTCCAGCCACTGTAAACGAACTCTAGACACATGTGCCACCTTGTGCATCTAGATAACGAGGGTACAGGGAAATGGAACCAAGGTCCCTTGGCTTTGCAGGCAAACGCCTTAATCGCTAAGCCATTTCTCCAGCCCAAATACGGAGTTTTAATCACTCCTTTTTTACACACAAATGTACAATATTATGCACAAGCTCTGCATCTTTCCCCCTAATAATCCGCTCTGCAAACGAACTCCAGATACATTCACCCCCTTGTGTATCTGGTTTATGTGGGTCCTAGGACATTGAGCCAGGGTCCTTTGGCTTTGTAGGCAAATGCCTTAATCACTAAGTCATTTCTCCAGCCCTAAAAAAATTTTATTTTTATTCATTTGACAGAGAAAGAGAAAGGAAGATAGAGAGAGAGAGAGAGAGAGAGAGAGAGAGAGAGCAAATGAGAGACAGAGAGAAAGGGAGAGAATGGGTACCAGGGCCTTTAGCTGCTGCAAAAGAACGCCAGATGCATGCACCACCTTGTGCATCTGTCTTACATGGGTCCTTAGCTTTGCAGGCAAGTGCCTTAATTGCTAGGCCATATCTCCAGCCCTAAACAAGGAAATTTTTAAAAAGGTGTTCATTATTGTTGATGATCATGAATTGCAGATTTAAACTACAATGAGAAAACATTGTGACCGTACAGAATGACTGGAAAGTAGTTAAGAAAAATTTTCAAATATTTCTGAGGATGTAGAAAAAGTTGACTTGTGTGTGTGTGTGTCGGGGGGGGGGCGGGGGAGAACACAAGTGTGTGTATGCCATAGCATGTGGAGGTCAGAGGATAACTTTCAGATCAGTCTTCACCTTTCCACTCTTTGAGGCAGGGTTTCTCTCTCTCTGGGAAGTTCTATCTCCACATCTCATCTCACTGTCAGAGAGCTGGGATTACAGAAATCACCATGGATTTTGGGCTTTTGGCTTTTTATGTGGGGTCCGGATTGAACTTGGGTATTCAGGATAAAGCGAGTGCTTTTTCCACTAAGCCATTTCTCAATCCCCAAAACTTGGGTCTTTCCTTCCTTTCTTTCTTTCTTTCTTTCTTTCTTTCTTTCTTTCTTTCTTTCTTTCTTTTCCATGCCAACTTCTTTCTTATTTTTCTTTTTTAACTTTTTGCTCTTGTTGTTTTTTGAGGCAGGATCTCACTCTAGCCTAGGCTGACCTGGAATTTACTCTGTAGCCCAGGCTGGCCTCAAACTCACAGTGATCCTCCTATATCTGCCTCTAAAGTGCTGGGATTAAAGGCATGAGCTTTATTTATTTATTTTTAATTTAATTTAACTTATTATTTGCAAGCAGAGAGAGAGAGAGAGAGAAGAGAGACAGAGAAAGAATGGGTGCGCCAGGGCCTCTAGCCACTGCAAACAAACTCCAGACATATACACCCCCTTGTGCATCTGGTTTACGTGGGTCCTGGGGGGGGATTGAACCTGGATCTTTTGGCTTTGCAGGCAAACACCTTAACTACTAAGCCATCTCTCCAGCCCATGAAAGGCTTTTGAGCCAAGGGAATGAGGTAAACAGGGACAAATGAAACAAAAAAAGTTCACTTAGGGGAGGCAAGCTCACCTTTAGCTTATCGTCTTTTCTTCCTGCCTTTCCTTTTGGGTGGGCTTGCTTTATGTTGCAAACTCACGGGATTTGGGGAAGAAATTCTGAAGCCTGGCACTAAGGTCACTAGTTCTGTGTCCTTAGGCTTTTAAACATCTCTGAGTCTTCGCTTCTCTGTGAAATGGGAATTGTAATGCTTCTTGCAAGCACAATGTGGTGGTTTGATTCAGGAGTCCCCCATAAACTTAGGTGTTCTGAACGCTAGGTTCCCAGCTGAAGGAGATTTGGGAATTAATGCCTCCTAAAGGCAGTGTATTGTTGGGGGCGGACTTAGGGGTGTTATAGACAGTTTCCCCTTGCCAGTGTTTGGCACACTCTCCTGTTGCTGTTGTCCACTGGTGTTGGCCAGGAGGTGATGTCCACCCTCTGCTCATGCCATCGTTTTCCTCTGCTGTCATGGAGCTTCCCCTCAAGCCTGTAAGGCAAAATAAAGTCTTTTTTTCCCAAAAGCTGCTCTTGGTCAGGTGATTTCTGCCAGCAATGCGAAACTGACCACAACACACACAGAGCTGTAAGTGTTAGATAAAATGAGACTTGAATTTTTTTTCATTGAGGGGATAAAAATGGAGCAGTGGCTGGTGTCACAGGAGCCACCACCCTTGCTAATTCATTGACACTTAACTGTGGGCAACTCAGAAAGAAAACATAACCAAACACAAAAAAATCACGAGAGTGCTTCTTGGCACTCGCTAGTCTGAAATTTTGGAACCAAGCTGAGTCCTGCTGCTTCAGCGGTCACATGGCATCTTGTGAGCCATTGCCCTAGCAGGACACCTTCTCTAGCCGGCAGCAGATCTGGGGCATGTCCAAACTGGAGCAGAGAGAACACACGCAGACCTCTGCCCACGCCCTCCCTTTGGCCTATAAATTCATCTGGCCCCTTTGCTATACCACACTCACCTCCCCTAGCCTGCTCCCTTCCCTTGCCTTGGGAATTATTCTTAAACACTAGAAAACAAATCAGCTCCATTTTCTGGTTCGTTTTAAAAAATATTTTATTTTATTTATTTATTTTTTGGTTTTTCGAGGTAGGGTCTCACTGTAGCTCAGGCTGACCTCTGTAGTCTCAGGGTGGCCTTGAACTCATGGTGATCTCCTACCTCTGCCTCCCAAGTGCTGAGATTAAAGGCATGTATCACCATGCCTGGCTAATATTTTATTTATATTTATTTATTTGAGAGAGAGAGATACAGAAATAGGCAGGAGAGAGAGAGAGAGAGAGAGAGAGAGAGAGAGAGAATGGCCTCCAGCCACTACAAATGAACGCCAGGTGTATGTGCCCCCTTGTGCAGCTGGTTTACATGGGTCCTGGGGATTTGAACCTGGGTCCTTTGGCTTTGCAGGCAAGTGCCTTAACCACTAAGCCATCTCTCCAGCCTCTCTGGTTCTTTTGAACCAGTGTCTACTCTAGAGTAAACCCGCATTACCCCCTCAGCCCTCTCCTGGCTGCCTTTTCCCCTCGCTCTCTCCCAGCTTGATCCCCTTGAGGTCCATATAAGTCTGAAGAGGAGCGAAGCAGCCATTGGTGACTGCGTGCCCCCTGGGTTTCCGCTTCTGTTTATCTGTAGGCAAAAGGATTGCAGAAATCTCACTAAATGCTGCTTAGCACCTCTGTATCTTGGAGCTATACTTGAACTCCTTTAGGGAGGCTCCTAAGCAGAAATAGATGCCAGGTTGGTGGCTGAGACAAGAAATAGAGGCCTAAACCTCTGACTCTTGTTGTACCCCTAAGGAGAAGGTTATATTCAGGTAAAAGAGCAACTAAGACCACTAGCATCAGGGGTCCCCAGCTGGCTGCGCTCCTGGGAAGGTAGCCCATCTCACAGCATCAAGGCCGGACCCCCATCCCCATTTCCTGGATCTGCTAAGCTGAGCTGAGCACAAGATGGTGGATACGCCTTTCAATTCGCTGAGGCAAAGGGCAGCCATAGCCCCTTTCTAAAGAGAGATAAGAGTGGTTCTCTCCAAGAGATCTAAAATCATGGCCAGCCTGAGTTTCTCTTTTATATTGCTTAAAACAGACACAATCAAACAACAGAAGTGTGTGTGTGTGTGTGTGTGTGTGTGTGTGTGTGTGTGTGTGCATGTGTTTGTTTTCCTGGCTGTTTCTGTTAGAGAAGACATTGTATTAAAAGCTGGACTTGGGCCAGGCGTGGTGGCGCACACCTTTAATCCCAGCATTTGGGAGGCAGAGGTAGGAGGATTGCCAAGAGTTTAAGGCCATCCTGAGATTTCGTAGTGAATTCCAGGTCAACCTGGATTAAAGCAAGACCCTACCTCAAAAAAATAAAAGCTGAACTCACCAAATGTGGCTCCTGCCTTCAAATATGGGCCATGTGGTATACATCTGCCTCACTTTGGGAAGCTATGTGAGCGGCTGGCATTTCAAAGGATTAGCAGCCATCTCCCAGCAGCCAACAGGAGGGCTTGGTAATGCTGGCCAGTGAGATGTGACATACTCCATATGAACTAAGAGACTGGATGGAGGAGACAACACGGCTTTAAACATGAGCACCAAACTGAAAGTCACAAGGGCAGTTGCTCCAAGTGGCAATACCCACAGACTCTCTATCTCTCTCTCTCATTTTTGGTTTTGCAAGGTAGGGTCTCACTGTAGCTCAGGCTGACCTGGAATTCACTATGTAGTCTCAGGGTGGCCTCGAACTCAAGGCAATCCTCCTACATCTACCTCCTGAGTGCTGGGATTAAAGGTGGGTGCTACCACGCCTGGCTGATAAATCTGCAAAGAGTTTATTTATTTATTTATTTATTTATTTATTTATTTATTTATTTATTTAAGAGAAAGAAGGAGAGAGAAAGTGGGCTGCCAGGGCCTTCAGCCTCTACAAACAAACTCCACATACATGTGCCACCTTGTGCATCTGGCTTATGTGGGTTCTGGGGAATTGAACCTGGGTCCTTTAGCTTTGCAGGCAAGCACCTTAACCACTAAGCCATCTCTTCAGCTCTCTATCTCTTTGTTTCTGCTTTCCTTCCTTTCTCTCTCCATCTTTCTTCCTTCCTTCCCTTCTACCCTCTCTCTCCTTTCCTACCTTATTTTCTTTTTCTTTTTTTAAAAGTTTTTAATTTCTGGGCTGGAGGGATGGCTTAGTGGTTAAGGCGTTTGCCTGCAAAACCAAAGGACCCAGGTTTGATTCCCCAGGACCCACATTAGCCAGATGCACAAGGGGGCACATGTGTCTGGAGTTTGTTTGTAGTGGCTAGAGGCCCCGGTGTGCCCATTCTCTCCCCCACCCCGCCTTCCTCTCTCTCCCTCTTTCTCTGTCAAATAAATAAAATGTTTAGAAAAAGGTTTTATTTTTTATTTATTAGAGACAGAGAGAGAGAATGGGTGTATCAGGGCCTCTAACCACTACAAACTAACTCCAGATACATGCGCCACCATGTGCATCTGACTTTCCTGGGACCTGGAGAATTGAGGCTGTGTCCTTAGGCCTTGCAGACAAGTGCCTTAACCACTAAGCCATCTCTCCAGCCCTTTCTTTTTCTATCCCTTCTTTTCTTCTTCTGCCAGGTCATGTAGCTGCCCTCAAACTTGCTATGTAGCCAAGGGATCATCTTGAACTTCTGATCCTCCTCCTTCCACTTAGTACTGGTATTACAGACAAGCACCACTGTGGTGGTTTGATTCAGGTGTTCCCCATAAACTTAGGTGTTCTGAACGCTAGGTTCCCAGCTGATGGAGATTTGGGAATTCATGCCTCCTGGAGGCAGTGTATTGTTGGGGGCGGGCTTATGGGTATTACAGCCAATGTCCCCTTGCCAGTGTTTGGCACACTCTCCTATTGCTGTTGTACACCTGATGTTGGCCAGGAGGTGATGTCCATTCTCTGCTCCTGCTGTCATTTCCCCTGCCATCGTGGAGCTTCCCTTCGAGTCTGTAAGCCAAAATAAACCCTTTTTCCCCCACAAGCTGCTCTTGGTTGGGTGATTTCTGCCAGCAATTTGAACCTGACTGTAACACCACCTGGTCTGCCTGATATCTGGGGATCAAACCTAAGGCTTCTTATATGATGGGCAAGCACTCTACCAACCAAGATACCTCTCCAACTCTGGTGATACCAATATCTAGTTGAGCTACTTCTGACACAGGCAACTCTTCAGTTCTGTACCAGTCAGGGTGGGCTCATTGCTGTAATCAATAGCCCCAATTCTCGGTGACTTACCACTATAAATTTATTTCTAGCTCAGTTTACAGTCTAATCAAGAAGGGAGTGCAGAGCTTCAGGGGCATAGGCTTCTTTGGTTTAGTACCTGGAACATCTCTGCCCTCAGTCTTCCTCTGGGTTTTCAGCATCCATTTGGTAGGTGAGAAAAGACAGGCATATGTAGGACTCAGGACTGATGTCGCCTCCATTCTGTGTTCGTCTGGCCCAGAGCTAGACATATCACCCAGCTGCCTGAAAGACAGACTGGGAAATACAGGGCATCTAGGTGCTCAGGGAGGCGAGGAAGGGGCTCCGGTGGGTATCTGGCCTGTTCTATCACCGTGCTGGTCGGGGAAGGGTTAGAAATGGATGGAGGGCAAATGAGAAGTGTACAGATCTGCCATGAGTGGGTTTGTGCCTTTGGGGTTGTGTCCTGTGGTGAATCGTTCACTCACTCAACAAAGCTGCTGTCTTTACGTTATGCTTGGACTTCCGTGTTCAGGCCTCTCCAGAGCCCTTAACGCTCCATGTTGGTGGTGTTCATCTGTAGTTGTTACTCAGGAGGCTGAGGCAAGAGGAGAGCACTTGAGCCCAGAGTTCAAGACCAGCCTGGGCAACATGCAAAACTTCAACCCAATAAAAACAAAATAAACTTAAGAAACCAATCCTTTGCATGTTCTACTTGTTGTAAGTTTGTATTTGACTTCTGGGAGATCCAGAAATCATTTGGAACCAAGTCTGGGCAAAAAGAGATTATTAGGCTAAATTGTCTTAAGTTTGACTCAAAAGAAAAAAAAAAGAAAAAGAAAAGAAAAGAAAAGAAAAAAAACTGTGGTGTGACCATGATACAAACTGAGTCCTAAGGCAAATTCCAGAGACAGTATCCAATACCATACATTTCAAGGTCTGACAATGTCATTTGTAAAGCCTTCCAACATACTGGTTTTATTCAGATACATACATGTCAATAAGTTGAGTACGGGGATGGTAGTGAGTCACTTTGTAGATTTGGATCGTATGGTGTCATTTATTCATGGTGTGTGTTGACCTTTTTAAAAGATTTTATTTTATTTATTTATTTATTTATTTATTTATTTTTGTTTTTTTGAGGTAGGGTCTCACTCTAGCTCAGGCTGACCTGGAATTCACTATGTAGTCTTAGGGTGGCCTTGAACTCACAGCAATCCTCCTACTTCTGCCTCCCAAGTGCTAGGATTAAAGGCATGTGCCACCACACCCAGCTGATTTTATTTTATTTATAAGAGACAGAGGGGGAGAGAGAGAGTGAGGGAGTGAGCATGGGCTTGCCAGGGCCTCCAGCCACTGCCAACGAACTCCAGACTCGTGCGCCACTATGTGTGTCTGGCTTACGTGGGACCTGGAGAATTGAACAGGGGCCCTTAGGCTTTGCAGGCATGCGCCTTAACTGCTAAGCCATCTCTCTCACCTATCCATTGCCTGTTTTTAAAAATACTGTTGCAGTGGAGCACAGCACCTCCAGTCACTCATGTGACTACAGCTGACCTCACCTTGCCAGAGTCTGCTGCAACAGATCCTTTGATCAAAAAGATTCCTGAAAAAATAAAAAAGAAAAGATTCCTGAGTCCTGCTTTAGAGGATTTTGGTCTGTGCTCTTCAGAAAGAATCCAGGCCCTTGGGAATGAGTTTTCTCTGACATTCAGAAATGCCTGACCTCTCTTCCCTTGTCAGATCCTTGCTTTTGCTCCTCTTGAACCTAGCTCCTCCGCTACCCCTGAGACCCCCTTTCTTCTGACCCACACGCAGATCAGTCCTGGCAATCTACACCTGTGCATGGTCTGCCAGTGTCAAGCCAGCTGTATTCCTTCCTTCACCAAATGATGGTATGTGGGATTTGTACCTGAAGATCTCCCTTTCTCTCATATTTCCCTTCTCACCTTCCACAGTTCAGCTTCCACCTTCCAGCTCGCTATCCCTTGAGTACATCTCCACTGGGATGTCTTGGGGTCTCATTAGGTTAAGGGATCTACCCAGCATCCCCATCTCTGCTGATGCAATGTTACCCTGCTGTCTTTGGTGACTGTGGGGCCATCCTTTACTCCCATCCATTCTCTTACCTGACTCAACTGCCTGTTTTGGAAATACCTCTTGTATTACTATCATTCCTGTTGCAAAATCCCTAGGCTAGGCTTTCCCCATCTCACTTCTGAATCACTACAGTGTCTCCTGACCTTCTTTTTTCTAACCTGTCCTCACTGCCTCAGCTTTTAAAAAAAAAAAATTTTTTTATTTATTTGTTTACTTTTTTGGTTTTCTGAGGTAGGGTCTCACTCTAGCTTAGGCTGACCTGGAATTCACTCTGTAGTCTCAGGGTGGCCTCGAACTCCACAGTGATCCTCCTACCTCTGCCTCCCGAGTGCTGGGATTAAAGGCATGCGCCACCATGCCCGGCTTTTTTTTTTTTTTTTAATTTATTACAGTCAGAGAGAAGAGAGGGAGACAGAGAGAGAATGGGCACACCAGGGCCTCCAGCTGCTGCAAACAAACTCCAGACGCATGCTCCCCCTTGTACATCTGGCTTACGTGGGTCCTGGAGAATCGAACCTGGGTCCTTTGGCTTTACAGGCAAGTGCCTTACCCACTAAGCCATTTCTCCAGCCCTGCCTCAGCTTCTAAGCATTGAAAGCTCAATGGAGTCCAGGCCTCAGTGTTACCCTCATCATTCTTCCCAGTCTCCTCTACCAATGCTCCATATAGTCTGCTGAATACACTAGCAATCCTTGTAGGTGGTAGCGTCTTTCTTACGTTAGAATCTCCTGTTTGAGCTCAGTGTTGTGGCACAAGCCTCTAATTCCGATACTCAGAAGGCTGAGGCAGAAAGATTGTACAAGTTCATAGATAGCCTGGGCTATGTAGTGAGTGCCTGTCCAACTAGGGCAAGACTCTGTCTCAAAAATCAAAACTTAGGGCTGGCAGGATGGCTCAGCAGTTAAGGTGCTTCCTGCAGAGCCTAAGGACCTAGGTCCAATTCTCCAGGTCCCGTGTAAGCCAGATGCACACGGTGGCGCATGCCTTTGGAGTTCGTTTGTGGTGGCTAGAGGCCCTGGCATGCCCATTCTCTCTCTCTCTTTCTCTCTCTCTCCCTTTCTCTGTCTCTAATAAATGAATAAAAGATTTTTAAAAACTGTTTAAAAATAAAAACTTAAATACACAAATAAACTAAAGTGAAAAAAGGTTCTTTAATTTTCTTTGTTTGGGAAACTCCTAAACAACCTTCAGGGAAGTGTTCTAACCCCAGCCAATCTCAATGTTCATATTTATGTAGAGAACAGGTTCCACCCTTTCTCCTGATCTGCTGGCTTGTCAAGGAAAGAAATGGTACCTTGCACATCTGTGTATGTCCAGAGCCTACCACGATGCCTGCTGCTACCGGGCAGGAATGCAGCAAATGTTTGCTGAATGACCATGTTGATCGTAGACTCCTGTATTGTTGGAAGTTATTCTGGGTTTTTTTTTTTTTTTTTTTTGAGGTAGGGTCTCACTGTAGCCCAGGCTAACCTGGAATTCACTGTGTAGTCTCAGGGTGGCCTCGAACTCATGGTGATTCTCCTACTTCTGCCTCCCGAGTGCTGGGATTAAAGGCGTGTGCCACCATGCCGGGCCACAGTCTGTTTTCTTGTGTATTAGGCTACAGCAATGATTTCAACGGAAGGTGCATGTTAGAACTACTGGGGGACCATTTAAGGAACACAGATGCCCAGGCCCCCATGGACAGGGATTCCGGTTTAGTGAATAAGTTCTAGGCACTGGCATTTTGTAAAAGCTGCCCCATGGATTCTACTGTCCCACCAGGTCTGTGAGCTCGCTGGTCTAAGGCCCAGTTTTTCAGGCTGTGATCTAGCTGGGTTCTAGCAAGGCTGTTTCCCAAGCTCCCCAGAGCCTCTTGGCATCGTTCCCTCAGAACGTGCTTGCACATGTGGCTTATGCTTGGAGCCCTGGGTGCTACAGAGTCTACCCTAATGGCTGTCATCAGGCCACCTTTGTCTTCCTGCCACATTGGAGTGTCTTGGGGAGGGACCTTGTGACTTTGTACTCTAGGCTACAAATGCCATGGAGCTTACGTAGACCCTGTGGGCTGGTTGCTTAAGGTTTTCCTTTAGAGCAACAAGGCGGGGAGAAACTATCTTTCAGGGACAAGCCCTAGATCACAAGGCCTGCTGCGGTTGGGTAGGGAAGAACTTGGGTGGGATTTGTGGCAGGTTCCCTAAACCTACAAATGACCCCTGCTGCAGAGAAGGAAGAGTTTCGGGTTTGTTCTGATTGTGGGCAGACATGTAACCTGTTTCCTGTTCCTGCTCTGGCCTCTCCTTCTGAAGGGTGGCAGTATATGTTATTACGTGGGTCCCTGGGCTAGTATCTGAGAGTGAGTTGAGTTCTAGCCTTTTGTGCATCATCTGTGGGGACACACCGCCCCTCAAAAGGCCTGAGCTTGCCCCTCAGCTCCCTTAGAACTCATTAATGGGGTTTTCAGTCACTCTTCTAAAAACCAGGAGTTCAGGCCTGAGCCAAGGCCACTTGGAAGAGGCAAAAGATGCCACTGGCTACACGTTCCCACCTGCTTATGTGGACCACAGACTTTTGGGAAGGGGACGTTTTACAACATTTTTATTACTCCTACTGGGTCAGGGACTGGAGAGGTCTTGTCTAGTGAAAGTCACAGGTTCAAAATGTTAAAACACAAATCAAGTGCCTCACAATGTTTGTGACTTGTTTTCATTTAAAAACCTTTTTTAGAAATAATTCTAGACTTACAGAACAAGTACAAAAATAATACAATTTTTCTATACCCTTCCCTCACTCCCTGAATTGTTTGTGATTTTTTTTTTGGGGGGGGGTTTCGAGGTAGGGTCTCACTCACTCTAGCTCAGACTGACCTGGAATTCACTATGTAATCTCAGGGTGGTCTTGAACTCACAGCAATCCTGCCTCTGTCTCCTGAGTGCTGGGATTAAAGGTGTGTGTCACCACACCCAGCTTTGTGAGTTTTTTAAGAGAAATAACACCACCTTATTTTTTATATCACACTTTTTTTTCCAACCGTTTCTTCTATCTGTCATCTCACTTGATTGTCACAGGTACCCCGTATGCCCCGAGCACCAGTAACGGGTGTCATTGTTCGTATTTTGCAAATGAGAAAACTGAGACTCACTGAGCCTGACTGGTTGGTCCTCTACGCCAGACAGGACTCATGTTGTTGTCCCCTCTTCCACAACCCTGCTTTGAAAAACATCTCATTGGCTGCCTCTACCTTGCCAAATATAGTCTTCTTTTTAATGACTGATAATACATGCCATCAGAAGAACGGTTATAGCTGTGTGATACGTAGTAGTTAGTGGCTGCAGACGGAAAGTACCCCAATGCTAATTAATAATAGAGGGAGCAGAGTTGGCGGTACAGGCCTGTCATCCCAGCACTCTAGTGTAGCTGAAGCAGGAAGATGATGAGGTTAAGGCCAACCTGGACACCATAAAAAATTCAGAGCCAGCCTGGGCTATAGGGGGAATCCCGCTTCAAAACAACAACCAGACCTGGCCTGGAATGGCTCAGTAGGTAAAGCACTTGTCGCACAAGCATGAGGGGCTTGAGTTCCCATCCGCAACCTAAACCCAGGCATGGTGATGTGCACCCATGTGCATGTGTGTTGGAGAGGCAGAGGCAAGAGGACCCCTAGGACTTCTTGACCAGCTGGTCTAGTCGAATTGTGAGTTTCAGGAATAGCGAGAGACCTTGTCTCAAAAACAAAAACAAAACAAAAAAATGGCTGGAGAGATGGCCTAGTGGTTAAGGTGCCTTCCTGCAAAGCCTAAGAATGCTCGTTCAAATCTCCAGGTCCCACGTTTAGCCAGACACAAAAGTGACGCAAGTGCGCAATGTCACACATATGCACAAGGGGTGCACATGTCTGGAGTTTGTTCACAGCGGCTGACAAGGCCCTGGCTCACCCATTCTCTGCCTCTTCCTCTCTCTCTCTCTCTGTCTCAAATAAATCTTTTTAATTTTAAAAAAATTAAATAAAAAAAGGTGGAAAGTAATTGAGGGAGATATCCAACATCAACCCCCCCCAACACACATGCACATCACACACACACAATTAAAACAAATGAAAAGCTGGGTGGGAATGGTGGTGCATGCCTTTATTCCCAGCACTGGGAAGGCAGAGGTAGGAGGATCGCCATGAGTTCGAGGCCACCCTGAAACTACATAGTGAATTCCAGGTCAGCCTGGGCTAGAGTGAGACCCTACCTCGAAAAACCAAAAAAAAAAAAAAAAAAAAAAAAAAAAAAGAAAGAAAGAAAAAGAAAGAAAGAAAGAAAAAAAAAACAATAGGAGGGGAAAAAAGTGGGTTAGTCCCACACTGGCTACTATTTAGCAGGGAGGACAAAGGCTATATGCTAAACTATGTGCAACAGTGTGAGTGAAGCTACTGTCAGGATGGTGAACAGCAGAAGGGAGATCCCCAGAAGGGCCTGTGTTACAGCACCTCACATATAAAATACAAGGCCTGGCCATTTTAATTTTATCTAAAATACTAATCTTGGGATTGGGAAGATGGCTCTTGCTTACAAAGTCTGCTGGCTCAGGTTCAACTCCACAGCCAACCACATAAAGCTGGACAGGCATTTATTTGCAGCAGCAAGAGAACCTGACACACATACACACATGTAAATAAATAAATGATTTTTAAAAATGCTAATTTAGGGTTGTGGAGATGGCTCCATGGATAAAGCACTTGACATTCAAACACGAGGACCTGAGTTAAAGTCACCAGCATCCACATAAAAGAGCTGGGTGAGGGCTGGAGAGATGGCTTAGCGGTTAAGGCACCTGCCCCCTAAGCCTAAGAACGTCAGTTCCAATCCCCAGGTCCCACGTTTAGCCAGATGCAAAGTGACGCAAGGGTGCAATGCCACACTTGCCCACAAGGGGGCACACACATCTGGGTTTCGTTTGCAGCAGCTGAGAGGCTGCTGGTGCACCCATCTCTATCTGTCTTCCTCTCCCTCTCTCTGTGTGTCTCTCTCCAAAATAAAAATAAATATTAAAAAAATTTTAAATCCAAAAAAAAAAAAAAGAGCTGGGTGTGGTGGCATGGGCCTGTAATCCCAGTGTTCCAGACGTAGGAGTCCGAGTTGTTGGCTAGCTAATGTAGCTGAATTGGTGAGTCCTGAGTTCAGTGGGGGAACCTGTCTCAATAAGATAAGGTGGAAGAGCAACCGAGGAAGACACTTGACATTGACCTCTGGCCTCTACATGCACATGCACACAGGTGAATGTGCACACCATGCTTATGAACCATACACACACACACACACACACACACACACACAGAGCACGTATCAAATGTTTATGAAAAATTACATATGCATTTTTTCTAAGGGCATCATATTTTAATATAGAGTTTTAAATAGTTACATATGCTCTTGTAAGCAATTCAGACAACACATAAAAGTACAAATCTTCAATTATTTTTAAAAATTAAAACCACAGCTGGAGAGATGGTTTAGTAGTTAAGGTATTTGCCTGCAGAGCCAAAGGACCCAGGTTCGATTCCCCAGGACCCACGATAGCCAGATACACAAGGGGGCGCATGCATCTGGAGTTCATTTGCAGTGGCTGGAGGCCCTAGCGCAACCATTCTCTCTCTCTCCCTCTTTCTCTGTCAAATTAATTAATTAAAATTAAAAAATTAAAACCAGAGTCTGTGAATATAGGCATGTATGTATGTATTTATATATATATATATATATATGTGTGTGTGTGTGTGTGTGTGTATATTCCACAAATATTCCACATATATATATATATTCCACAAATCTAAGACAATTAATTTAGTTCTGTGTCAACAGTCAGTTAAGGAGTGAGTTGATTGGAAAGAAAGCATAAACAGTGGCAAAGAGACTAAGGAAGAGGTGGAGGACAGGACTGCCCAGAGGCATTCAGTACAAATGAGCCAGGAAGAAAAGAAGCATCTGGGGCTCCCAGAACAGACCCAAGGACGAGGCACCTGTGAACTGAAAGCGACCCTCCAAAAAGCCCCCAGAATGAGTATCCAGGGGAATGCTAGGAGAGAAAACTTGCAGGCTCATGGTGAGAAAAGAGGCCATGGGGAGCGATGAGGCTGGGTGGAGGGAAGGTGAGTGCATGGCCCCATAGTTAACCTGGGCTGTGTGAGTGGGGGAAGGTGTCACCGTCTTTTGAAAGCAGCTTTGGAGACAGTGCATTCCTAGCGAGGATATACACTTGGTGCTTGGGAATTGCTCAGTAGGTACTTGATGACTGAACACTCTAATCCCCCTGCCCAGGATGGGACATTTACCTCTTGAGCTTTCTGCTCCTTCCCTGAGGCTCTGGCCAGTTTATCCAGTCTCACGGCATCCCTGGAATTTCCCTGCCTGGTCTAGGGAGGATGTTTCATGTTGGAAGTTTTTGCAAAATAAGAAGGCTTTATCAGAATCCTGTTTCACCGGAGAATGTTCCTGGCTTCTTGACGTTTACAGTGTGTAACTGATTTTTATCGGAGGAATGTTGTTTGGAGTGGAATGGTCTTCTCCACTGGGTGACAAGAAACGGAAGGTCATTTGAGGACCCACCCCACGTTGTGTAAATTGGAGCTCAGCATTGATGTACATGAAGCTTGGGAGCCTAGCCAAGCCATGAGCAAGCCTTCCTCCCCAGAGGAGGGCCCAGCCAGTTTCCAGAATGACTGGCTGTTTACACTCTTGCCCTGAGCCCAGGACTGGTCTGCAGAAAACTGCAAGGAAAGGCTCCCTAGCCCTGGGCCTTGTAAGTCCTTGGTCAAAAAGAGACCATTCCTGACATCCTAGAAAGAGGACAATGAGGCTTCTTCTGGGGGAGGGACGTGGAGATTAAAAATTCAGAGGGTGACCCAAGTTCAATTCCCCAGGACCCACATAAGTTAGAGGTACAAGGTGGTTCATGCATCTGGAGTTCGTTTGCAGTGGCTGGAGACCCTGGTGTGCCCATTCTACCTATCTGTCTCTTTCTCTCCCTCTCTCAAATAAATAAAAATAAACATAAAAACTTCAGAGGGAGATTTGTTCCTGTAGTTCTTTGGTCAAAATCCTAAGGCTCTCTGTGTCCTGGAGCCCTGAGCAAAACGGCAGAGTTGTGTGTGTTCTACAAGGGGCTGGAGCTGTCTCTTCTAGGGCAACCCCTGCACCCGCACTGCTTCTTTGAGTCAGTGTAGCTCTGGGCAGAGAAAGGTGTGCATGGGATGAAGAGACTAGCCTAAGACGGGAAGAGAGGAGATAGAGAGGCCAGCAGTTTTCATCTGTGGTAGAGGGGAAGTCACTCTGTGGTGGAGAGGGCATTCCTGTTCCAGCTGAGGAGCAAGCAAGGCACCTGCTGAAGCCGCAAGATACTGCCTTCTACTTTTTCCTTTTTTCTTTTCTTTTCTTCTTTTTTTTTAATGCAAGAGAGCGAGCGAGTGAGAGAGAGATGAAGAGAGAGAGAGAGAGAATTGGCACACCAGGGCTTCAGCCACTGCAATCAAACTCCAGACGGTGTGCCTCTTCGTGCGCATGTGCGACCTTGAGCTTAGCCATCTCTCCAGCCCTGCTCTCCACTTTTTTTTTTTTTTGGTTTTTCGAGGTAGGGTCTCGCTCTAGCTCAGGCTGACCTGGAATTAACTATGTAGTCTCAGGGTGGCCTCGAACTCACGGCGATCCTCCTACCTCTGCCTCCCGAGTGCTGGGATTAAAGGCGTGTGCCACTACGCCCGGCTGCTCTCCACTTTTTGTTCCGACCAGTCTTGATAGGTCCATGACAGAATTGAGGTCATGTCTTTGCAACTGTTTCTAACCCTTCATTGTAGTGGATAGAGTTATTTCCCTCAAAAGAGATTATTTATGAAGTTCTAGCTGCTAGAATCTGTGAGTGTGATCTTATTGGAAAACAGGGTTGTTGTTTTTTGGGGTTTCTTGTTTTTTTGTTTTTTGAGGTAGGGTTTCACTCTAGCCCCAGGCTGACCTGGAGCTCACTATGTAGTCTCAGTGTGGCTTTGAACTCACAGCAATCCTCCTACCTCTGCCTCCCAAGTGCTGGGATTAAAGATGTGCACCATGACGTCCAGTTGAAAACAGGGTTTTTGCAAACGTAATCAAGTTAAAATGAACCACACTGAACTACAACTTGCTGGAAACCCACTGACCAGTTCCTCATAAAAAGGCTGTGTGATCTGGGTGTGGCAGCTCACACCTACAGGAGGCTAAGGTAGGAGAATCACGGTGAACTCCTGATGCCTCCCAGGGCTAGAGTGAGACACTGCCTAAAAATAAAAATTAAAAAAAAAAAGGTCATGTGAAGGCAGATATGCAGAGAGGGAAGGTGGCCATGTCATAATATAGCAGAGGCACAGATTATATAAGTCAAGGCCACGGCCTAGGAAGAACCTAGGGGGAGACATTCCCCTAGAGCCTTCAGAGGGCATGGGGGTGCTAATCCTTCTGTGTCACAATTCTGGCCTCCAGAGCTGTGAGCAGATAAATTCCTGTCACAGGCACATTCATGGAACCTTGTCACAGCAGCCCTTGGGAACTAACACTGCATGTTCCTCAAAAGGTCACATCAGGGCTAGAGAGATGGTGTAGCTGTTAAGGCGCTTGCCTGCAAAGCCAAAGAACCCAGGTTCGATTCTCCAGGACCCACGTAAGTCAGATGCACAAGGGGGCGCTTGTATCTGGAGTTTGTTTGCAGTGGCTGGAAACTTGGGTACACCCATTCATTCTCTCACTCTCTGTCAAATAAATAAATATAAAATATATTTTTTTAAATGTCACATCACTCAGGCCTTCCACGTGACTTCCTTCATCCCATCAGAGGCCTCAGCTCCCGCTTTACACAGGAGATCCTTTGCTGCCCCATGCTCTTCCCGCGCCTTTCTTCCCGAGGCCCGTTCCTGCAGGTGCCCATGGCCTCCATCCCCTCCTGCCTCTCAGAAACCCTACCCCCACCGCCTTTGCAACTCCACCAGCCTTTGGCTTTCTCCCTCCCGAGCAGACCCCTTTCCAAGTCCAAATCTCTCCACTAAAACCAAGCATGGGTCCCCTGCTTCTAATCTCCAGTCATGACTGTCCCAACTCATGCAGCCCGTGTCTCTCCACGGAGCACAGTTCCCTGGAACCGGCTGTCTCTTTCTGCTGGATTTCTTCACCTCTCACTGCTCCCCGCCCTCTTCCCATGGCTTCTGTTCCAATCACTACGGAAACCACTCTTGTTAAGGTCCCTGGACGTTAATGTTGCCAGAGCAGTGGGTTCTATCCGTCTTTGCCTCACTTGACCTTGTGTACCGTCATACACTTGACCACGCCCTTCTTCCCTCCACTCTCCTCCACCCTCTCCGTGGCTTCTTTCGCCACAGCCTGCCAGGCCTCTTGTCTTGCTGTAGGGATCGCTTCCCTTATTCTTGGATCAAGACCTCAAGCTTGGACCTCTCAGTTTCCATTCCGCAGGCTAAAATGCGTGTTTGACATTGTCACGTGCATGGCTCAAAGTTACCTCAGTTACCCCACGTCCAAAGCCAAATTAATGACATTGACCTCAAAGACCTCGTGAACAGGTACCAATGTCGATCCAATCCCAGAAACCAGAAACTTAGAAAATCTTCACCCCTCTCCCCTTCTTCCTTAGCCATCAAGATATCTTGCAGATTTTATTTCTTACAACCCCATACTCTGGACTCTGTCGTCACTGGCTCTTGTTCAAGAACTACCATTTCTCACTTGGTCTCTGAGTCCCAACATTAGCTCATGTTTCTTTTTTAAAGGTTTTATTTATTTATTTATTTATTTATTTATTTATTTATTTGAGAGAGAAACAGGCAGAAAGAGAGAGACAGAGAATGGGCGTGCCAGGGCCTCCAGCCACTGCAAACGAACTCCAAACACATGCTCCACCTTGTGCATCTGGCTTTACGTGGGTCCTGGGGATTCGAACCTGGGTCCTTTGGCTTTGCAGACAAGCGCCTTAACCGCTAAGCCATCCTCCAGCCCCCAAGCTCCTGTTTCTTTCTGAAGCATTCCTGTCATCACAGAACAATGATGTCCCGTTGTACATCATGTCACCCCCCTCACCCTCACTTCTCCTTCTCTCCGTCCTCACTGTATGTAACCCCAGCAATGACCTCCCTAAGCTCCTAAAATAAATTACAAATTCTTAACGTGGGCTGCTAGGGATGGCCTGATGAGGGTAAAATCAATATCTCCTGGTCAACTCCCTCAGATTCCTCCTTGTTCTCTGTGCTGCAGCCATGCTGGCTTTCTTCTGGTCCTTTACATTATCTTATTCCAGTTCTTCCTGCATCCTGGAATTTACATACTCTGCCCATACCTGTTGACCTGGCTTCTAGCCTATACAGCTTTCAGATGTTGGCTCAACTACATGTATGCCCCCCTGCCCCTAGTGCCTTTTTTTTTTCGTTTGTTTGTTTTTTTTTTTGGACAGAGACACAGAGAAAGACAGAGAGGGAATGGGTGCCTCTCAGTCACTGTGAACGAACTCCAGACACATGCACCCCCTTGTGGGCAAGTGCGGCATTGCACCCTTGCATCATTTTGCATCTGGCTAAGCGTGGGACCTGGAGATTGGAACTGGCGTTTTTAGGCTTAGCAGGCAGTCGCCTTAACCACTAAGCCATCTCTCCAGCCCCTTTTTAAAAATTTTATTTATTTTTGGAGACAGACACAGAGAGAGACAGAGAGGGAGAGGGAGACAGAGCTGGGCACACCAGCAGTCTCTCAGCAGCTGTGAACGAAATCCAGATGCGTGCGCCCCCCTTGTGGTCAAGTGCGGCATTGCACCCTTGTGTCACTTTGCATCTGGCTAAACGAGGGATCTGAGATTGGAACTGGGTTCTTAGCCTTAGCAGGCAGGCGCCTTAACTGCTAAGCCATCTCTCCAGCCCCAGCCCCCTTTAAAAATTTTTTTAATTTTTTAATATTTTGATTTGTTTATTTATTTGATAGCGACAGACAGTGAGAGAATAGGTGTGCTAAGGCCTCCAGCCACTGCAAACGAACTCCAGACGCATGCTCCACTTTGTGCAACTGGCTTACGTGGGTCTTGGGGAATCAAGCCTCAAACCGGAGTCCTCAGGCTTCACAGGCAAGTGCTTAGCCACTAAGCGCTAAGCCATCTCTCCAGCCACCCCACCACCACAAGAGCTCTTCTTTAGATCTGGTCCACAGTAACCGGTTTCTACTGCTGCTCTTGCCACGATGGTCTCCTCCAAACCTTTCAGCTCTGTGATGTCAGAGACTCACCCCACCCCACTTCACCACCACCTCACCTGGCACAGAGCCAGGCACACAGAGGGGGAAGCATTTGATGAATGACTGAAGAAACAAATGAAGCGTCATGTTTGGGTTCTGAAAATGAAAGAAGTATAAGACGTAGAACTTTCCAGAAAGCAGGGTGAGAGGGTGACAGAACAGACCCAGCCTGTCACAGGGTGATGAACACCTGACAGAGGAGGCAGGCTGGATCCCCAGAGGAGATGGTGATGCCTGAGACCAGCTCACCTGCCCCCAGGTGAAGTTCAGTCCAGGGGTCTGTTGACTGATCTGCCAGTCCACAGGGACAGCCTGCCCCCCTCACCCCCAGTCACCAGAGTCCTGGGCATCCCTGCATACCATGCATTCACCGCTGGATCTTAGCTATGGCAATGCCACTCTACATGTGCTCAGGGGCAAAGTGGGCATGCTTGGGGGCCTGCATAGAACGTGGCATTCGAAAAGGCTCCGGCAGCACTGAGTGAATACAGAGCACTGTAGTCAGTAGGGCTTCTGGTGCCTTCCGACAGTGGGCAGCCAGTGAAGGGTAACGGTGTTTCTCCCCATTGGACATTTGGGGACACTGAAGTCAATAGAACCACTTGACTTGGCTGAGGGATGGGAACAGCTTAGGGACAGAACTTGGAGAAACTCCAAGGTCCTCCCTCTATCCGATCAGTGGGCAGAGAAGGCTCCCGAAGCAGAAGGCATGCTGCATGGGAGCCTGCGCTGTTTATTCACTTTGGTGCATAGTACATTTTATTCAGACCACAGAATATTCAAGTAGATTTGAATAGACAAGTAGACAAGGCTGGGAGAGATCATCTGACTCAACACCCTTGTTGTACAAAGAAAGAAACAAAGGCTGCTTGTGCGATGAATTTCCTTTATGTTCCCTGTTCCTTCCAGGCCCTCCTAATGTCAGGTGCTAGAGGTTGTTAGCCCTCTACCCAGATTTCTTTGCCTATGTGGCTACGCTTCTCTCCCCAGCTTCCTTTGCAGTTTGGTGAACGGTATCGCCATTGTTCTCTTCACTGGAATGTAAGAGGAAGTGAGGCATGCCACTTCTGGGCCTGGCCCATCAAAGGTTCTCCTGCTCACATTCCCATGCTCCTTTTCTGTTTGTTTTTGAGGTAGGATCTCACTGTAACCCACAATAACCTAGAACTCATTCTGTAGCCCAGGATGGCCTCAAACTCATGGTGATCCTCCTACCTCAGCCTCTTGGGTGCTGGGATTAAAGGTGTGCACCACCCATGCCTGGCTAGGAGCCTTATTTGTTACTTCAATCTAGCCTAAGCTAAATCTAACATGCTCACAGGCAGAAATGCCCCTAGAACTGCTCTGATTCCATGCAGTATTGGGTGGCAGAGACATGGGGCTCCCACCAGTTTTACAGTCAGCCACTTTGCACGCTGGCTTCCTGTGTCATTCTAGGTCCGCAGACTCCCAAGGCTGAATTAGCCCTGAGAAGTTGTGGTGGTTTGAATGTAAAAATCCCCCACAGCCTCATCTGTTTCTGATTAAGCCTCACACTTCATCCCCAGCTGGTGGAGCCATGGGGAGGGGAGCCTTGCTGGAGGAGGTGTGTTGGTGGGGGCAGGCCTTGGGGTTTTATAGTCCAGCCCCTTGCCAGTGCTAGCTCAGCTCACTCTTGCTGCCTCCCTCCCAGCTAACGTGGGACAATGGGATGCCAGCTTCCTGCTCGGGTGGTGCTTTCCCCACCACGATGAAGCATCCCCTCAAAAGTGTAAGCCAAAACAAATCCTCTCCTTTCATAAGTTGCTTCTGGTTGGGTATGTTGTGTCAGTGATGAGTGGTAACTGCTACAGAGGTCATCTGCTTTATCCCCCTGACTCCAGGGAGGAGCTCTTCAAAGCCAGACAAGATGACTCAGGAACCTCGTTAGATTCTCACATCCTCGGGAAGAAGACACTACAAATGTGCTTAGTCACCTGTTTCATTCTCCCTTATCCCTGTGCCAGAATGTTCTTCACTGAACCCTAAAACTAAATTTCTGTTATACTCCCCTGCTCATTGCTAGGACAAAGCACTCAACCAAAAGCAGTGGATAGAGCCGGGCGTGGTGGCACACGCCTTTAATCCCAGCACTCGGGAGGCAGAGGTAGGAGGATTGCCGTGAGTTCGAGGCCACCCTGAGACTACATAGTGAATTCCAGGTCAGCCTGAACTAGAGTGAGACCTTACCTCGAAAAAACCGAAAAACAAAACAAAACAAAACAAAAAAAAAGCAGTGGATAGGAGGAAAGGATTTATTTTTGGCTTACAATCTTGAAGGGAAGCTCCATGATGGCAGAGGAAAGGATAGAATGAGCAGAGACTGGACATCACCTCTGCCAAAGTAGGACAGCAGGACAGTAAGCCTGGCAGGGGGGAACTGGCTATAACACCCATAAGCCCACCCCCAATAACAATAAATAATAATTGGAGCCTCCAGCAAGGCTCCAATTCCCAAATTGCCACTAGCTGGGAAACCAAGCATTCGGAACACGGTTTTATGGAGGATACATGATTTAAACCACAACCTCTTAGCGATCGTCTAGGAAAATCTGTTTACAGATGAGGAAACGAAGGCCCAGATCACAGTTAAAGAGTGGAAAAGTCAGAGAAAGAAGCCAAGGTGTTCACCAAAATGACTGCTCCTTGCAAGGTTCTCTCCTGCCTCCGACTCCCTTGCTGCACCAGATCCGTCTCAGCAGGTTCTTCCTTGTCTTCCCTCCTACCCCCTGGTTAAACCCTACCCAGCTGGCAGTTACTGTGAACTTGTCAGCTGACTCAGAAGACTGAAAGATTAAAGATAAGCCTGTGGTGCTTAAAGGGTGAGGCAGGTGGCTGTGCACGGTGCCCCTTGGGTATGGGTAGTAAAGCAAGATCTCAGAGCACAAGAAGCCTGCAAAGACACTGAACCCTCAAATCTACTGGGGTGGCTGGAAGGGTGACTCCTGCTTTCTGTGCTAGAGAGGAGTCAGCAGTGACCAAGACCTCCAAACAGCGTGCTACTGGAGCTTATCTGGCTGGGTGTGGGCCACTGTGCACTCCCCCTGCCTGTTAACCTAGGGGCTATGTCCAGAGAAGCTGAGCTAGAGCCTTAAGAGCAAACCAAGTTATTTACGGGGACATTACTGCTTGGGACTTTTTTTAGAAGGATCTACAAATTCATGTGTGACATGAAAAAGTTGGGTTTGTTTTGTGGTTCTATAAATCAAAACAAAATCAAACCAAACTCTTTACTCCTTACACCTCAAACTTAAGGTGAGCTTGTTTCTAGGTAGTACTTTGATGTTTTCTGCCAAACAACTCACTTCTACTGAGTCACCAGAAAGTGGGTTTCAGTCCATCTGTAGTGGCCCTGGTTGCCA
This sequence comes from Orientallactaga sibirica, assembly GCA_036365145.1. Taxonomy (NCBI): domain Eukaryota; kingdom Metazoa; phylum Chordata; class Mammalia; order Rodentia; family Dipodidae; genus Orientallactaga; species Orientallactaga sibirica. The sequence goes on along the minus strand of JAEOAD010000050.1, from coordinate 16,663,123 downwards.
TGATCTGCCCATTCCCCTGGAGCTGGGTCATGGAAGCCTGGAGCTGTTAAACACAGAAAGGGGCAGGAAGGTGGGAGAAGAGGCAGGCCTGATGCACGACCCAGGTTTTCATGAACATCTGGTAGTCAGACAGGGAACACTGACACATCTGACAACATCCCCAAGGGGTTGTGATGCTCCTTTTGAATGAAACATCTGAATTATTATTTAAATATTTTGCTTATTTATTTATTTGAGAGAATGGGCGCACCAGGCCTCCAGCCTCTGCAAACGAACTCTAGACGCATGCACCCCCTCCCTTGTGCCTCTTGTCTACGCGGGTCCTGGGGAATCAAACTGAGGTCCTTAGGCTTCGCAGGCAAATGCCTTAACCACTAAGCCATTTCCCCAGCCCCGTCTGACTTATTGTACATTCTAAATTAGGAGATAGGAATGAAGTCATGAAGTCATTCACAGATAATCTATCTTTGGAGCTAGTTTTAGAATCTTGAGCAAGTTATTTCCCCATTTTGAGGTCCTCTTTCTTTATTTATAGACCTAAATTCTAGACATTTTATTATTTGTCTACTGGGAGGGAAGGCACTTAATAGGCACACATGGTACTTTATTTACCAAAAAAAAAAAAAAAAAAACAAGTGTTTACATTGAATCTTTGCACCTCTCCCTAAAGCTTTTTTTCAACTTCAGTGTTGGCTGTACATCATTTTGTTTAACTTGTAAACCTGCCGCACTTTTCCCGATTATGAATTTGCCTTAGTCAAGCCTGAAATTCAGTTTTCCTTTCCCTGTGGCCTGTCTGGGTGTCCTGGCAGTGACATGTCTGAAGAACACTGTTGTGAGCCAAAGTCAGTGGTTGGATGGGAATGGAATCCAGGCTTGGGAAAACTGGGGAAGGTGCACATTTCCAACTTTATGCCCAGAGGGTTGAGGAGTCAGGCTTGACAGAAGCAAACCAAGCCAGTGCAAACCTGGAGAAGGGACAGTGTGTGTGTGTGTGTGTGTGTGTGTGTGTGTGTGTGTGTGTGTGTGTGTGTGTGTGTGGGAGCTGCTGGGGAGGGGGAGGAAGGTCTCGAACCTACAGCGTGCGGAACCGGGCTAGGGTCTCCCTGTCTGAACACTGACCACACTGACCACACTGCCTGGCCCTGCTTTTCCCCAGATCTGCTGCTGTGTGGTTAAAGCTGGGAAAGTGGCTCTGGATAGTGACGGCTCCTAGGCTCGGGTGCTTTTTTTTAAACTTTTCTGCAAAAAGCAAACCAATGCTCTGGGCGTGTGCTTTGTGACAAAAGTTTGCGGCGGGGGCCGGGCTTGACCTCACCACCACCCGGGGTCCAGGCCATTGCCGAGGGGCCGGCCCCGCCCCCTTTTCCTGCCCTCTCGCGGCCGGGGGGGGGGCCCGGGGCGCGCGGGGTGGGTGGGTGGGTGGGGGCCGGCCGTGATGTCAAGCCCGGGGGATGGGTGGTGGGTAGGTGGGTGGGTGGATGGATGGATGGATGGTTGGGGTGGGTGGAGGGAAGCCGCCCGCCTCGCGGGCCCGCCCGGGCTCATTAGCATGTGGCCGCGGCGGGGGCCGCCTCCCGCGGCCCGCACAACTTTTGAGGTCGGGGCGGCGCGCGGCGAGCCTCACTCGGCGCCCTTCGGCCCCGCTTCCCTCGGCCCCGCACCCCGCGCGCCGGGCATGTGAGCGCCAGCGGCCCGCCCGTCCGCCCGCCACCATGGCCCCGCCGCGCGCCTCGCGCTGGCCGCCGCCGCTCCTGCTCGTGCTGCTGCTGCCGCCGCTCGTGCTGCTGCCGCTGCTGCCGCTGCCGCCGCCGCCCGCCGCCGCCGGGGCGCGGGATCCGCCGTCCTCCCGGGCCCGGCGCGCGCTCCTCCCCGGCGCGGGGCCCCTGCGCGAGCCGCTCCCGCAGCGCCGCGGGCCTGTAACCCCGAGCCCCGGCCGCACGACCCCAGGCCCGGGAGCCGTCCCCGGGCTGGGACGCTCCAACCGGGTCCCCCGAGACGCGGGTGAGTGTGAGTGTCCCGGGCTTGGGAAAGGGCGCGGGGTGCGCGTGGACACTTGCGGGCGGTGGGTGGCGATCGCCCCGCGCGAGCTCTCGATCGCGGGGCTCCGCTTGCCCCGTGCGCGCGGGCGACGCGGTGGGGAGGACCATCCGCGCCCGTGCTCCCGCCCTCCCTTCCCCCTGGCTTGGGAAGAAACTTCTGCTTCACCGGGAGCCCCTGTAACCCCCCCAAGAATAGAAACAGACCTCCCAAAGCGTCTCCCTCCTCGGCGCGGGGGTGCTGGGGGGCCGGGACATGACTTGCTGGCTGCGGTCGCCCAATTCCGTAAGAGCTGGTCTCTCGAGGTACGGACTTAAGTAAATAGCGGATTTTCGAAAGGGCGCCCGCACTTGGGATGTTGTCGTACGGGACAAAGGATGCAGTTTCAAACAAAACGCTCTGCCGTTCAACTCTTAAGAGCAGAGGAACCTGGGGTGGTGGTGGGGGGGAGAGGGGCTGCGAGGTTGCACCCCTGCACCCTGCCCCATCACACTGTCCCCCCTCTCCCCGCACGGTCCTGGACTCCTCCTTCCCCTTCCTTTCCTGCCATCACGCCGCCGCCTTGCTGACCCCTCCCTGCTTGCCTTTGTTTCCAGCTCCGTTTTTCTGCTCTGGAAGAAAATGTGGAGGTCCATGGGAATGTCCCCGTGACCTTGGCCATGTCCTCACTTTGGACCTCAGTTTCTCCCATCTGTGAAATGGAAGTAATGACCGATTTCTCCCCCCTCCCCGCTTCCGCCCCCATGCCTTCTACTGATGATGTGACAAAATGAAAGTAAAAATAATAGAAAGTGCTTTGAACACCCGTGGTGGTGTCAGCCTTCCTGCGAGTGACACAGGGACGCTCTCAGGGTGTCCCAGAGACGCTTGGTTGTTGCTACCCTGGACGTCGATTTGGAGTTCGGGGTCATGGTTGATTATGGTCTCATTCAGTTCCCTTATGTTTCTCAAATGTCACAAACTTTCTTTGAACTTGTGTCAACCCTGCAACCTAGTAGTGTTTTCTAAAATTAAATAAGAAATGTGTTTTTTTTTTTTAACCCTAGGAAGAACCTTCAAGTCCAAATTTAACAGTACTGTCATCATTGCAGACTGCTTTGTAAATGTCTAAGTCACTGGTTCAAAACAGAAACAATAAGGAGAGGAGAAAAAGCTTTGAAAGCTGCACAGAAATGCATGCCTTTTGAGTTCGAGGGGGAAGGAGTCAAGAGCTTAAGTGAACATCCACTGATTTTTCTCATAGCAGAAAAGTAACCGGCAGATAGTTTCCTGATAAGTACAGGGAATTGGCATGCACTCAGGAACAGGAGGCAGGTGTCACTGGTTGGTACTCAGGCCTTAGCTGAGAGGCGCATCTTGTGAGGGGATGTGGGGTGAGGATGCTGGTTAGCTGGGCCTTGGACTGAGGAGGCTGGCACAGGAGTCTCCTTATGGCTGGGAATCCCCACAGCTCATACAGAGGTGGCTGTAGCAGAGAGCAACTACAGAGGTAGCTGAGTTGGGGGGAACATAAAATATGAATTGGGGTGTTAAGTGACTCACTTTCCTCAAAGCCATGGTCTTGGCCCTGCAGTGCTCCCTGTTGGATTCCTTTTGGAAGTGAGTCTGAGGCAAGTTCTAGGTCAGGAGTCAGCTAGGGAGGAGGAATCCAAACCTCTTAAGGTGGTCTCTCCGATCTGTGCCCTGGCAGACCATCACCGGTGGGATGAGCACTTGCCCTTACTTTGGTATAAGGCCCAATGTCAAGGCAAGGATGTTTAAAAGGTGGGATTAGGGCTGGAGGGATGGCTTAGCATTTAAAGTACTTGCCTGCAAAGCCTAAGGACCCATGTTTGATTCCCCAGGACCCAGGTAAGCCAGATGCACAAGGGGACGCATGCATCTGGAGTTTATTTGCCGTGGCTGGAGGTCCTGATGTGCCCATTCTCTCTCTCTCCGCATATCTCTGTATCTCTCTCAAATAAATAAATAGGAATAAAATATTTTTTAAAATTAAAATAATAATAAAAAAGAGATTAGAAGAGGTCGAATCCATTACCTGTTGAAAACTTCTAGAAGTTACTAGTGTGATTGAGGGTCTAGGTATTACCTGTGTTGGGTTTCTGGTTGTGCCTCAGACAATGTCCCTTAAGGGGGTGGGGGGAAAGAGATGGCAAACAAGAAAAGCAACATTTGGTGATTTCAGTGAGTTAGAATTTTGTAATTACCTCTGAAGATTTTGCCGGCCCATTTTGAATGGCTACTGCACATTGCTAGTTACTGGGCCTTATTTCAAACAAGACAGCCGTCTCCAGCTGAAAGGGCCTGGGAGGTCCTGTAGCATACACTGGGGCCCTGACAGATGGCTATCCACACTCTGCATGCACAGCTTTGTGTTTGGGGACATGGTTACTCCTGCTAAGAATGAGGCTTGAGTCTTATTAACAATGTGCTTCATCTCATGGTGGAGGGAGGGGAATGCCTGTAACCCCTTCTTGCTGTGGGGGTGCTGATGGCCAGTAGCTTTCATTGCTTTGGGTTTCCAAATATACCCCTGTGAATAACAGAGACCCCCCAAATCCCGGACCCCGCAGGAGGCTCTTTCCCTCCTCCTGGCAGAATTCAAGGCTGTCACTGTTGGGTAGCTGTGTTTGCATTCCATTTGTGGGTTGTTTGTCCTTCTTACACCATTAGTCCCAGGAGAGCAGCACCACCCCCCTTCTGTAGAGCCTTTGTTTGCTATTTGTGCCCACCTGCTACCCTGCTGGCTGTCCAGCTGCGGCTCAAGGTGAGACTTGCTTTCCCTCCTACCCCCTGCCCCCACAGTTCCAAGTTCTAGGTTGAGCTGTCTTGATTTTTTTTTTTTTTTCTTCACTTCAGGGGCATGCTTTCATTGTGAGATGTGCAGATGGTGGAGAGGGTGGGAAGGAGGGAGGGGGGAGGCTTAAATTATAATGAAAATCCATGCAGGAGGAAAGAACTTTCCCACCCAAAGGGGAAATGACGCTAAGTAGCTGAGCAGCCGTCCAAGGAATAATAATCTTAGAAAAATGCAGCTCCCTAGAGTAAAGGAAGAACTTTGAGCCCAGCCCCTTCTGAGCTGTTAAATAGCTGCCGCCTGAGTTGCATTAACTTTGTGGGCCAATCTTTTGTCATTTAACTTGGCTAGGTCGGGCAAGAGACAGCAACCTCTCCCTGCCCCCCCCCCGCACAATGGGAGAGTGACTTCCCCAGGAACGTAGCCTCTCCTGGCAGAGGTTGGAGGCTCCTTAAAAGCCTGCTTGCTGATGGAGGGTTCCCCAAGTAGTAGGAGGAACTCTGTGGGCCATGTGTATTGAAAACCACATCCTTTTTAGCCTTGCTTCCCTGGGCATCTATGTGCAAAGGCTGAGTTGATGTGTACTGCCCAGGAGCTGACCGTGCGGGCAAAGGGAGACTGTACTGTGCTCAGTGCCAACTGGGTAGTTACCCCTCCTGGACCTGGAGGGGACAGGAGCCTCTGCCTAGCTGGTATCTCTTCTTTCCAGTGGCCCTGCCCACTGCCAGAAGACACCGAGAAAGCAAAGACATATGGCGGTGCCTGAGCTACTTACTGCCTTCTTCATCACCTTCCTCTACCCCCAGCATCTTGCCTGTAATAAATGGGAGGTTTAAGCTGCAGTAAATATCTGAAGAATCCTAGGGAGGCAACAGGGAAGGAGAGAGACTAGCTCCGATCCCTCGTATGACTCCTAGCCTCTGAGCATCTATATGTGCTTTTGCATTCCTTATCTGGTTTTACCCTCCACCAATCCCACCAGAAGTATCGTTTCCCTTTTATAGTCATGGAAAATGAGGCCTAGTAAGGTTAACTCACAAGGGAAACAAAGAGGCAGGACGCAGACAGATTTTTGATCAACTCCATTTGCTCATTCTACATGATCATGAAGGTGTCAGTTTTCTCATTTGTAAAATGGATCAACAGTTGTTCCAGTCTGCAGAAGCCTCTGGAGTCAATCCTCTGTCTTGTGTCCTTCCTCAGGCCCTTGCTCTTGCCTTGTCGTAGAGATTAGGGACCATGATTAGGAGGAGGTGGCAATGGTGATGCTGACAAGCTGCAGAGGAAAAATTAATTAAAAAAAAACAAAACACTAATCATTCTTCTCTTTCTTTCTTTCTTTCTTTCTTTCTTTCTTTCTTTTTTTTTTTTTTTTTTTTTGGAAATTGCCCAAGAAAAGATCTCAAGTCTTTATGCATATGTATAGAATGGTATTTCATACAGTTACTGTGATTTATGCCTTAACTCATGCCACCCCATTGGTTAGTAATGCAGAAAGCAGATACATCCTCATCAATCCAACTGAAATGAATTGTTGACTTTCTTGGTGGCTCTTTCCTGGGACATGGGCCAGTGGCTGATGGTATGTGACATTTGTCAGTTGTTACAAGTACCTGTTCTGTGGAGGGAGAACTTACATGATGTCGTTCTAGTATATGTGTCCTCTTCTGCCCACCTCCTTTAAAATTTTTAAAAAATATTTTATTTATTTATTTGAAAGAGAGAGAGAATGGACATCCCCGAGCCTCTAGTCACTGCTAGACACATGTGCCACCTCATGCATCTGGCTTACATGGGTCCTGGGGAATCAAACCTGGGTCCTTTGGCTTCCCAGGCAAGCACCTTAACTACTAAGCCATCTCTCCAGCCCCTGCCCACTCACTTTTTTAATCTTGTATAGACAGAAATAAAGATGCTTTAGTCAGTCCTATCACCTGTCTTTGGTTGGAGTATGGCAGATGTCTCCATCTGCGTCCCATTTGACTGATTCATAAATCATAAAATACTTATCGAGGCCTAACTACATGTCAAGAGTTGTGCTAGGGGACATGGCTGGTTGTAAGCACACCTGTGATGCCCCCAGGAAACATCTTGTAGGAGCGCAACCATCAGAGTGGTGGAAAGCGAAGTTATGAGGGAGGAATGATTCATAACTGAAGAAAGGGCACAGATTGTGCTGACCGGAGGAATGGTGTGGACCCAACACTACAGGCTGTGGCATGCAGCGGTGGGTGGGTGGTGGAGACATGCAGAGGCTGCTTAGTCTCAGCAGAATCCCAAGTGTTGAAAATCTGTACTGGTTTCGTGTTTCTTTGTTTTAATGTAAAAATAATGAGCATCATTATGACATTTTCCTACCATTGCACTTCTCTCATATCCACTTTCCATTATTCCCGTGTTCCCATCTCACTGGCTTCCTTCCTCTCTACATAGGTCCCCTTCGGATTTCGTGTGTGTGTGTGTGTGTGTGTGTGTGTGTGTGTGTGTGTGCGCACACACATGTACATATCTCAATTCCCCAAAGTATATGAGAAGAAACTTACTTATACTTATTTCACTTAACATCGTGACCCACTTCCATGCCTTTCCCTGCAAATGACATAATTTCATTCTTCCTTCTGGCTAAGACTCATGTATGTGTATGTGTGTGTACTACATTTTCTTTATCCATTCACATGTTGAATATTTAGGCTGGTTCCATATAAACTTAGGACTTTTTACATAGAGGCAGTCAACAGCCAGGAAGTCTAGACAAGAGGACTTGGGGGAAGGAGGATAAATTGGAATCTAGAATAACTAGTCGTTGAACCACAAACCTGGAGAAAGGAGTAGGTCCTTTATGAAGGTTCCTTGGAGGCTTGTCGAAGGTATTTGTCTCATCCTGTCCACCCACATGGTAAAGAGTCCTAAGCCCCTCCTGGCCTCATGGGAGCAGAGTTGTTTGCGTGTGTTTGGGCATGGTGCTAGAGTCTCACCGATGAACCATAAGCAGGTCTGCCTCATTGTAGCCCCGTAGTTATTTTGGAGCTTGTGGAGTGCTGGGTCCATGCATTGAGATGAAAAGACTGAAGATGGCATGAACTGTTGTGGGGGAGGGGGGCAGTGGAAATTGAAAAGAGAGATGTACAAAGGCCCTTTAAGGGTCAAGCAGAGGGTCTGGGGAGATGGCTGGGGAGAGAGGAAGAACAAGGACCTGAGTTCAATCCCTAGCACCTACATTAAAAAAAGCAGGTGTGGTCCTATGTGCCTGTACCACGAGAGGTAGACAGAGACAGAAGACTGATGGACAAGCTCCAGGTCCAGTAAGAGACTCCATCTCAAGGAACTAGGGCAGGAGAGCGATAAGGGACATCAAGCAGGAGAGCCCAGAGCAGCCAGCACTGAGACCCTGTGATGGTGGTGGTGGGGGGGTTGGGAGGGGGTATGTGCTGTATGGAGGAGTTATCCTGCTGTTAAGGAGACTGCCTACTGCTGTAGCTTTTCATTATAAAGAGGGCAGCAGGCTCCAGAGGAAGAATCCTGTAGCCCTTTTGACAATGGGGAACTGAACTAGAGGGAAGTCAGCTTTGGCCTGGAAGAACAGTTGTGGAAGCCACAGGAAGAGTAAGTGGCTTTGCCCAGGTGGATAACATCCAGTATAGACAGTGGGGGCGCGGGGGCAGCAGTCTGGATGCAGCTTGGAGGCACGCTGGGAAATGCAACATTGGGAGGCTCCAGAGCATTTGAGTGCAGTGCAGTTTCCCTGTGAAATCTGATAGCCTGTTAGCTCGTGGGTGACAGGAAGTTAACACGTTTCTGCTTGAACCTGTCCTTTCCTCCTGGTAGTATCTCAGTGGACAGGAACAGGGAGACTGGGGACAGTGAGGCTAAGGAAAGGCCATTACATTTGCTTCTGAGCTGTCTGATGGGGACTGACCAGCAGGCAGGTTAAGTGTCTGCAGAGTCTAAGCGTGGGCAGCAGCAGGTGTTGTCCTCCCGTGGTCAAGTTGGCTAGTGAAATGGAAAAGGGAAATCAGAGACCCAGGATCCTTGATTCCAACCCCCAAACCTGATGTCATTTCCCAACTCATGCCACATCAGGAGTTGGCAGCACCACCCACCTACTTAACCCAGAAACCTAGAACTCACCCACCACTACCTCCTCCTGTCCTCACCTTCTACATCCTTTTCTGGAAGAGAAATTCTGATGGATTCTGTTTCCCAAGTCCATCCCGAGTCTCCCCCTCCTCATCTCCACTATTCTTTCTGTTCTCCCTCATCCCACTCTTGCTCTCTTTCTACTCAGTGCTCACATGAAGCCCAAGTGATCTTCTTAAGATGGAATTCAGGTCACCTCATTCTTAGGTTTAAAACCCTCTAAGAGCTTTGCATTATACTTGGGAAAAAGTCCCAATGCCCTTGTTGGAATACAAGGTCTGCATGGTACAACACTGCCACCCTTCTAGACCCCTGCTCTGCTCCCCACAGCGTGCCTGGTCCCAGGATTGGTCTTCCAGGCAGCCCACAAGGACTGCAGCCAGGCCAGGCTTTCTTCTGAGTGTCCTGGAGGCTACTGCCATGCGCACCAGATAGGGTTTCATTTTGCTTTGCCTTGGTTGGTGGTGGTGTGCAGGATCTCATTATGTAACCCAAGCGGGCCTCAGACATGGGCTCTCCTCTTGCCTCAGGAGTCCAAGTGCTAGAAAGCACAGGCATGCCCACCATAACCAGTGTGTGAGAGATGCCTGATGCCTGAGCTACCTGTGCACCTGGCTTACGTGGGTCCTGGAGAACTGAACCTGGGCAATCAGGCTTTGCAAACAAGTGCCTTAACCACTAAGCCTCTGGGTCTGGTTTTTTGGCACTAGGTGCCTCCTGCCTATAGCAGAAAGAGCCTTCCAGAGAGACCAGCTAGAGCAAATGCTGTAATGCAGAACTGAGCTTGCCTGGTTCCAGGATTGGTCTTCCAGGCAGGCCACAAAGACTGTGGCAAGGTCAGCTTTTTTTTTCCGAGTGTCCTGGAGGCTGCTGGGCAGGGTTTGCACCATGTGTTATAGGGATTTAGTTATGAGATCTCTTAAGAAGCTAGAAACCCATCAGCGAGTTCTATAGAAAGTGCTTAACATGGACACCTCCTTCTTACTTCGTACTTCTGCTCTGGAGTTCTTGAACTTCTCGGTTCTCTGTTGGCTTTCCTAAAAGCGTACAGGTCAGATAGCGTGGCAGATGGGCATGACCATGTGTTTCTACCTCCAGGGACTACTGGTGGCTGCTGTTAGAAACCTGAAAAACAGAAGACCACAACACTATACGTGAGGTGGGCTGCTAGTTGGGAGATAAAAGCTAAAGAGGAAGGTGGGTAAAGAAGAAGCTGTTGGGTGACCCTGCCACTTCCTTCCTTGTATCTGAAGCGGTCAGGTTGCAGGAAGTCGTAGCAAGAACACGGGAGGGAGATGCCCACTTGAAACCCTAGAGGGGAGGTGTGATCCTGGGTAAAACTGGTGGTTAGTGATTGTCGCATTAGACAGGATTGAAAGCCACCCCACTTTCTTCCCTGGAAGGTGGGAGAGGATGGAAACAGTTTAGGGATGAGTTTCTCTCTTCAGCTTGTGGGGCCACTTTGGCATTTGTTCCTGCCTGCCATCGGTGAGTCTTATTTTGGGGATCGTTTCTGCAGATCGTGGCTTGAGTCTAGTTGCCCTTGCAGCCACAGACCCTGGATGGTGGAGGTGGGGGTGGGGGGGTGGCTGTCAGGCAGCTTCAGTTTAAACCCCAGGACTGCCATTTGCCAGCTGTGGGACTTTGGAAGGTTATTTAGCTTCTCTGAGCCATTGCTTTCCCATCTGTCAAAAGGGCTGTTAATGGAAAGAACCCTCCCCAGGGAGAACCAGGGCCGCCTGCCCTGGAAAGCCCACTCTTCTGCTAGCTGTGCTGCTGCCCAAACCAGGGCCTGTTCACATTGGTCACTATCTTGACGGCCATTCCCCCACCAGCACACTTGTCCTGCAGTGTTTCAGGACAGGGTACAAGTTCTGAAAGCAAAGCACTCAAGTCCACATTGAAGGCACCTCTGTTAACCTGGTCCTCCTCTACCCCAGAGCCCTGCCACTCTCATCTCTAGAACTCTCCACCCTTAACTTTAAACACAGAAGGGAAAAGAGCCTAATTTGAAGTCAGAAAAAATACATGCAGCAACTCCTGTGTATGACCGTGTGCGGGGGGGGGGGGGGCTGGTTCTTAGCACATACTTCCAGAGTGTTTGAAATTGTTGGCAGCCACCTTCAGAGGTCACGTGGAGTCCCTACAAACAGCTCACTGGTGTGGCTTTGCCACAGGCCTCTTCTGGACCCCAGGGGATCACCTGCCTCCGTCTCCTGCATCGTTCATCACACAGGCTTTGAATTTTTGTCTGTTTCCAAAATGAACTAATTTCTTCATCAAAGAATTAAGATTTGTCATTGTTGAGGAAACGCAGCAAAATATACAATACAATAGGTTCTACTGAAAATTTGCAAATTTGCTGGCAATGGTGGTCCATACCTTTAATCCCAGGATCTCCATGAGTGCCAGGTCAGCCTAAGCTAGAGACCCAGACTTAAATAAATAAATAAATAAATAAATAAATAAATAAAAATAAACGCATGAGCCGGGCGTGGTGGTGCACGCCTTTAATCCCAGCACTCGGGAGGCAGAGGTAGGAGGATCGCTGAGAGTTCGAGGCCACCCTGAGACTATATAGTTAATTTCAGGTCGGCCTGGGCCAGAGTGAGACCCTACCTCGAAAAAAAAAAAAAAAAAAAAAAAAAAAAACGCATTGGCTTAGCCACTAAGAGACTTGCATACAGAGCTTTTTAAGAATCCTGGGTTTTGCCGGGCATGGTGGTGCACACCTTCAATCCTAGCACTCGGAAGGCAGAGGTAGGAGGATCACCGTGAGTTCAAGTCCACCCTGAGACTACATAGTTAATTCGAGGTCAGCCTGGGCTAGAGCGAGACCCTACCTCAGAAAACCAAAAAAAAAAAAAAAAAAAAAAAAAAAAGCATGCTGGGTTCAGTTCCCCAGTGGCCACATAAAGCCAGATGCTCAGTGGCTGGAGGCCCTGCCATGCCCATTCTCTCTCTCTATTTGCCCCTCCCTCTCTCAGTAAATAAATAAATAAATATTGTAAACAATAAACACAAAATAACTTAGCAAATTTTAGAAAGTTGAGGGACAATTACATCACTGGGAAGTATTGTCCTAACGGGAACCTCTTAAGCAGGCCCCTCCTCACTCGGGTGAGTGAACTCTTGGAGTTTGTTAGCAACTATTTATATTACATTCATGCCTTGCGGTGGTGCAGTGCTGCTGCCTGTAGCCTCAGGTACAGATAGGGCAGAGAGATGCCTGGGGTTGCCCAGGAGCTCTGTTGCGGGTCAGTGGACTTTCAGTCTTAACCCCTCTCACTTCCTAGCTTTATGACTGGGGCAGGCGCCTTGTATCTTTAGGTCTTATTTCCTCATGCTAAAAGTGGGGCCGATAAGTTCTCTCCTGTTTCTTTCTTTTTTTAAAACATATTTTATTTATTTGAGATAGATAGAGAGAGAGAGAGAGAGAGAGATGGGCATGCCAGGGCTTCCAGCCACTGCAAACGAGCCCCAGATGCATGTGCCCCTTGTGCATCTGGCTTACGTGGGTCCTGGAGAATCGAATCGGGATCCTTTGGCTTTACCAGCAAACACCTTAACCGCTAAGCCATCTCTCCAGCCCCCTCTCCTGTTTCTTAACAAGGCTTTTGAGAAGGAATAGATGACTATGGCTGTGAAAGCACTTACAAACACAGCAAGTGATTTTAGTAATGACACAGTGAACTAACCCAGACTGCGTACAGCCCTTCATGCTATGCATGTGTCCATATCTGCAAAATGGCAATAATCGAGCCACCTCCCTTGACTTGATGTTGGTGGTGTAAGGATGAAATGAATTAATGCACGTTGGCATGCTCTGTAAGCATGCACATGCTGTTTGCCCTGAATGCCTTCTGGGAACACATCAGACATTATTCTAAGAGAAACAGGGCTTCATGAAGAAGGGTCTCATAGAAGAACGGATGGACAATTGGAGAGGAGGAGGGGACAGGGAGGCTATTTCTAGGAAATGGTAGCAGTTTTTTTCAGCCTTCCATCTTTTTTTTTTAAGAATAATTTTAAAGATTTTTTAAATTTTTATTTATTTGTTTATTAGAGACAGAGAGTAGGAGAGAGGGAGAAGGGGCATGCCAGGCCCTTTATCCACTGCAAACGAACTCCAGACGCATGCGCCGCCATGTGCATCTGGCTTACGTGGGACCTGGAGATTCGAACCAGAGTCCTTAGGCTTTGCAGGCATGTGCCTTAACCACTAAGCCATCTCTTCAGCCCCCATCTCTTTATCCTTTCCCATCTCTTCTCTTTCTCCAAGTGAGATATTCTTCACAGTTCCCTTGGCCTTCAACCTTCGGTTCAGCTCAGTGATAAGTGTACGAACCTCTTGCGAGCTGCAGTCTCTCATAAGAGACACAGGAATGTGGTCGCACAAGTGAGAGCTGTCTAACAAGACAAGGCCTGAGTCCTGAGGGAGACCATTGTCTCTGGGGCAGGCTGGGGCTTTGAGCTGGTTCTTAGAAACAATGAGATTTTGCCAAAAGGCCAAGGGCGGGAGAATGGGTCATTCTAAGTCTGGAGGACAAAGGCATGGAGGAAAGGCCACTTGTGGTCATCTGCTTTCTCAGCGTGGGTGACTCCCAGGGGTATTTCTCTCCCCTCCACAGTCCAGTGAGAAAGGTGTGCCAACTGGTCACATGTCTGTGGTGTCTTACTGTTTTTTCCCTAACATATTTTTAAAAATTTATTTGAGAAAAAGAGAATGAGAATGGACTGCAAACAAACTCCAGATGCATCTGTCACCACGTGTTTCACGTGGGTCCTTAGGCTTCGCAGGTAAGCGCCTTAACCGCTAAGCCATCTCGCCAGCCCTGTGGTGTATTACTTTTAAACCCACAAATACAGTGACAGACACTACCATGGCATGCCTTTCTCCTCCCAAACTTGTTCTCCCTTTGCTTATGGAAGCTTTGCTCTTGCCTTTGCTCACTTACACGCCAGCAGCTACCACTAACTCTTCTTCCACCCTCTCTTTTTTCTGAGTCCCACCAGGTGGCTGCACAGTGTGCTGCATAGGCTGTCAAGATATCGTACCCTCATTTGTGCCATCAAAGCCGTTTAGAGCCAGTGCCCTTAGTGAGCTACCCACGGAGCTCCTTCTGAGAAAGTCTGCCTCTGACCTTTCTGGCTTTCACTTTCTGTCCATTACTTTCTCTGAAGGCCTCTGTCTCAGCTTTGCACTTTCCTCCTGGGCTTTCATTCTTTTTCTACTTCTGATATGTTGTGGGTTCTTTTTTTTTTTTTAATTATTATTGGGCTAGAGAGATGTCTCAGTGGTGAAGGCATTTATCTGCGAAGCCTAAGTACCCAGGTTCGATTCCCCAGGACCCAAGTAAGCCAGATACACAAGGTGGCGCATGCGTCTGGAGTTTGCTTGCAATGGCTAGAGGCCCTGGCACACCCATTCTTTCATTCTCAAATAAATAAATAAAAACTATTTTAACAAATTATTTTTGTTATTTTACTTTTGTTTTTGCAGTTCTGGGGATCAAACCCAGGCTTCACACATACTAGGCAAGTTCTCTATCACTGAGCCACATTCCTGACATTGATTTCTGTATTTTTTTGGTTGTTTTTTAAAAAACATTATTTATCTGAGAGAGAGTGAGAAAAGGATGAGAGAGAGAATGGGTGTGCCATGCTCTTCAGCCACTGCAAATGAACTCCAAATGCATGTGCCACTTTGTTCATCTGGCTTACGTGGGTCTTGGGGAATAAAACTTAGGTCCTTTGGCTTTGCAGGCAAGCGCCTTAACTGCTAAGCCATCCCTCCAGCCAGATTTCTGTATTTTTGAAATTGGATTTTCTTTGGAATCAGACAGACCTGGGTTTGACCCTTAATTTTACCATTGCTGTGTAACCTTGGGCAAATTACTTAACCTCAATCTATCTCAGTTTCTTTATCAGAAAATCAGGGATAATCATGAGGGTTGTCGTGGCAAAAAACTAAAACAGCTCATGGGAAATGTTGGCTCCTCTGGCATGAAGCATATGCTAATAGGTTATTACACATTACATTATAATATAAATATTTAATATAGTATATTACGATTACTCTGCTCTTATATATCTTTTTACAATTCTCTATAGTTATTCTACCCTTTTGGGACATTTTCCCCTTCTGTTTTCTCTTTTCATCAATTTAACTTTATGTATTTATTTATTTATTTTATTTTTTGGTAACTTTTCTTTCTTTCTTTTTTTAAATAATTTTTTTATTGACAACTTCTATACTTACATACAAAAAGTGCATGATTTTTCCCTCCCCTCCCTTTTTTTTTTTTTTTTTTTTTTTTTTTTTTTTTCAAGTTAGGGTCTCACTCTAGCCCAGGCTGACCTGGAATTCACTATGTAGTCTCAGGGTGGCCTTGAACTCACAGCAATTCTCCTACCTCTGCCTCCAGAGTGCTGGGATTAAAGGTGTGCGCCACCACACCCGGCTTCAATTTAACATTTTTTTATTTAATGGGCTAGGTATACAACTGAGTTTTTAAAGTCCTGGCTATATTTGAATACATTTTTAAAATATTTTATTTATCTATTTTTATTTATTTAGAGAAAGAATGGGTGTGCCAGGGCCTCTAGCCACTGTAAATGAACTCGATGCAGGCACCACCTTGTGTACTTGGCTTTATGTGGGTACTGGGAAATCGAACCTGGCTCCTTTGGCTTTGCAGGCAAGTGCTTTAACTGCTAAGCCATCTCTCCAGCCTTGAATACATTTAAAAAAACAAAAATCTTGCCGGATGTGCTGGTGCACGCTTTTAATCCCAGCACTTGGGCGGCAGTGGTAGGAGGATAGCCGAAAGAAAGTTTGAGGCCACCCTGAGATTATATAGTGAATTCCAGGTCAGCCTGAGCTAGGTGAGACCCTACCTCAGAAAACAAACACCCTCTTAACAACTTTTCTTCTTTTTGAACTGGACTTGACTCTCTCCCCTCCCCTCCCCCAGGCCTTAGGCCCCACTGTGAGCATCTCCACCCCTTACTACGCAGAGGTCTATAGGATAAATTTACTGCAGAACTTATAAAAGTCAGCCACCAGCACTGTGTAAATGTTTAGAGCCCAGGACGTCTCTGCAGGTCCCCTCTTGCACCCACAGGCCAATTCTTCCTGCCCCTCCTCAGCACTCCTCTCCCCCTCTTCCTCCTTGGAACCAGGATGTTTTCCTTGCCTCTTCATTGTTCACTACCCTGGCAGATCTCCTTTGGTGGAACCCTGCCATGGCTTCCTCTCTGGGCATGAGTGAGCTGTGAGTACATAGGAGCCCCAGGCCTGCTCCCTCGGCTGGGCCGCCTCAGCACCCAGCCTGGCATGGCAGGACTACCCCCCCTCCCCCGTCAGCTTTGCTCCAGAGTTTCCCCTTTGCTGAGGAGCCGCCTCTGCTGCCCCTCTCTTTTTTTTTAAATTTTTATTTATTTTTTATTTATTTTTGGAGAGAGAGACAGAGAGAGATAGACAGAGAGGGAGAGGGAGACAGATAGAGATGGGCACGCCAGCAGTCTCAGCTGCTGTGAACGAAATCCAGATGTGTGCGCCCCCTTTGGGCAAGTGGGGCATCGCGCCCTTGCGTCACTTTGCATCTGGCTAAATGTGGGTCCTGGAGATTGGAACCGCTGGAGATTGGAACCAGCGTTCTTAGGTTTAGGAGGCAGGCGCCTTAGCCACTAAGCCATCTCTCCAGCCCTGCTGCCCCTCTTTTGACGGTTTACTTTTCAAAGGGTGACAGGAGCAAAGAAAGTGGAGGCGGCCAGGTTAAGCACCTCCTTAGAAATACAGTTGACCATCCACTTCAGGAAGCCTTCCCAGTTCACTTACTTAACTGAGTGGGTGGGAATCTTCTGACCTTTGGCCCTGAAGGTTTATTTTTATTTTATTTTTTTCTCAAGTCCTTTAAAACAAACAAGAAAATGACTTTTCAAACAAAGAGCTTAAGGTCCCATGGAGGTCCTTTATCTTTCTCTCCTTCCTGATTAGGCTGCGCTGCATCCCTCCTTAGTGCCCACGGGCCACTTCAGGACCAATTCTGTTGAATCGAGGACCAAGGACTCCAGGCTGCCTGGCCCCTGGCCTAGTCTAGCTGGGCTCTGACCTGCAGATGCTCTGCTGGATAGTTGCCCAGAAGCCAACTTCCTTCCCTCACAGGCTGGAGGGTGGTGCGCCTCGTCAACTCTACACTCTTAGTCATTAGCCACAGTCCCTGGGCACTTTTAAAATATCTGGCCTTCCTACTTTACATCTAAACTCTTAGCAGTGTGCTCCGTTTTTCTTAGGGCTGCTCCTTTCAGGGTTAAGAACAAGGAAGGAAACGAAAGTCCCCATGAGTCCTGGACTGTCCACATGGAAGGCTGGGCCTTTTGTTCATACACACTCATTTGGTTCCTAAATGTCCTCCACCCAAAATCATTACATCCGCAGCAGCAGCAGCAGCAGCGTTTCAAAACACAGCCCAGAGTGGCCGAGCAGAGTAGGCGGCTGCCTTTCTGGGAGATTACAGATATACACATCCGACACCCTTGGGTTCCTGCCTGCCCCAGAAAATCCCACCCCTGGCCATCCGGGCCTGAAATCAGCCTTGTTAGGAAGATTCCTATGAGGGAAGGAAGGGTAAGGCTGTGAGGCGCCTGTTGGCCAAGGGCCCCACTGTCAGGAGGGGAGTCCAGGCAGCCCCGGAAGAGAGGGTGAGTTCTCCCAGGGCAGTCTGTCTCTCTGGCTTTCTCATACCCCAGAGGGATTCATTTACAGTTCAGCTGCCTTAGAAGCAAAGCTCCTTGAGGCAAGCTCCACATCTGAGTCATCCTCACAGCCTCATTGTCTTGCCTAAGGCTGGTGCTCAGTAGATGTATGTACTGTTTATTGTGGCTAAGAACACACAACATAAAATTTGTCATTTTAACCATTCAGCACTTGGGAGGCAGAGGTAGAAGATTCACTATGAGTTCAGGGCAACCCTGAGACTGACTACATAGTGAATTCCAGGTCCGCCTGGACTAGAGTGAGACCCTACCTCAAAAAAACAAACAAGAAAAGCAGCCTGGGGGAGGGGGGAGTGGCACATGCCTTTAATCCCAGCGCTTGGGAGGCAGAGATAGGAGGATCACCTTGAGTTCGAGGCCAGCCTGAGACTACATAGAGAATTCCGGGTCAGCCTGTGCTAGAGTGAGACCCTACTTCAAAAAAACCAAACCAAACAAACAAACAAAATAAAATATTTTATTTATCTATTTAAGAGAGAGGGAGAGAGAAAGAGGCAGATAGAAAGAGAGAATGGGCATACCAGGGCCTCCAGCCACTGCAAACAAACTCCAGACGCATGCGCCCCCTTGTGCATGTGGCTTATGTGGGTCCTGGGGAATTGAATCTGGGTCCTTAGGCTTCGTGAGCAAGTGCCTTAACTGCTAAGTCATCTCTCCAGCCCCATTTTAACCATTTCTAAGTGCCATTGAATGCCGTCGAGTACAACTACAGTGATGTCCCAAGCATCTTCAGGTCCAGTCTCCTCATCCCAAGTAGAAACTCTAAGAAATAAAGTCTAAGGCTTGCTGTCCTTGAGCCTCTGGGAACCTCAGTTCTGCTTTCTATCTCTGTGAACTTCCTGCTCTAGGTGCTCCAGATAAGTGGAATCATACACTATTCATCCTCTTGTGTCTGGCTTATTTTACTTAAGTTTTGAGGGTTACACTGTTGGCGGCCTAGGTTGGGATTTCACTCCTGTAAGGCTGTATACTATTCCATTGTATGTGTACTACTACGTTTTATTAGTACATTCATGCACCCATGGGCCCCTGGGTTGTATTCATCTTTGGGCTATTATGAATAATGGTGCTGTGAATGTGGGTCTCTCCTTCCAGTTCTTTAGGATTTATATGCCTAAGCGTGGGATCACTGGATCATATGGTAACTCCATGTTTAAGTTTCTGAGGAGTTAAGCTGTTTTCTCATGGTGGCCAAACCATTTTACATCATTACTATCCGTGTACAAGAGGCTGTAATCTCCCTCCATCCTTAACCAGCTGCTTGCTGTTTCCTTTCATCTTCTCTGATGGGTAGCCTTCCTCATGGGCGTGAAAATAAACACTTTGAGTTCATAAACGCCTTTCAGTGGCTACAGTGTGGATCTGTTCCCTAAAGGTAATGGTCCCTAATGACAGCTCAACCCATGTTAGCCAGAACGAAATGCAAAGCTACATGGGTTGCTAAATAAAGCAGGCCACAAGCCGTAAAGCAGTTCAGGAAGGGCTGGCAGAGCTTTGCTCTTTTCAGCCCCACTAGTTTTCATCTGAGCATAACCAACGGGAAGGACACTGGATGTGAAGATCTGGGCTCTGCCCCACCACTGTTTTCTGGGTTAACGTGGCTGGTGACTTCAGCGCTGAGCTTCAGTCTTCTGAAGTGAAAAGGGGCAAAAATTACCCTTGTGCCTGCTACTCAGAACATCAGGCCCCCTAAATTACCCTGTAAAAACTGCAGATTAGAGAATGTGTGGGCTTTCTTAACTGGATCTGTGAAAGTAGAAGCATTAATTCTGTTCTTCTGGAAACCCCCTTGTGAGCAGAGCTTGGCTCCTCTTCAGTCCCTGGCCATCCCGCATGTTAAAGGGAACCAAAAGGGGCCAAAAGTCCTCACTTCTTTTAAGATTCGACTCTCAGGGAGCAAGTAATTTTAGGAAAGCCATTAAAAATTGTAAAGAATCTCTTTCTTAGCCGGGCATGGTGGCTTAATCCCGGCACTTGGGAGGCAGAGGCAGGAGCATCACTGTGAGTTCAAGGCCACCCTGAGACTACATAGTGAATTCCAGGTCAGCCTGGGTTTACCCTACCTCGAAAAACCAAAAAAAAAAAAAAAAAAAAAAAAAAACTTCTTGAGCATAAGACCCCTATTGCTGGACTCTCCAACAGCGTGGGTACAACTTAACCAGGCCCGCAGCTCGTAAGAGAGCTTTTTGAAGTTCACAATCCCAGGAAAGCTCCAAGGGGAGCAGGAATGGGGCGTTCCTGAGCTGCGAATCAGCATGTCACTGTTACCTAACCTCTCCTCATGAGCCATGAGCCCTAGCAGTGTGACCTTCATTTTGCATCTACCAAGCAACAGCCAAAGGACATTTTTTGACTCATGCATGTCCTGACAGCTGTGGCCACCTCTGCTACCCTTCAGCATTTGCCACCTTTCTCTCTGCTGGTCCCTACTTTTTTTAAAAAAGGATTTATTTTGATTTTTATTTATTTGAGAGAGCGAGAGAAAGAGGCAGATAGAGAGGATGGGTGTGCCGGGGCCTCTAGCCACTGCAAATGAACTTCAGATGCATGCACCACTTTGTGCATCTGGCCTACGTGGGTACTGGGGAATCAAACCTGGGTCGTTACACTTCACAGGCAAGCACCTTAACCACTTAGCCATTTCTCCAGCTCTGGTCCCTACGTTTTTATTTTTTTTATTTTTCGAGGTAGGGTCTCATTCTAGCCCAGGCTGACCCGGAACTCACTCACAGCAATCCTCCTACCTCTGCCTCCCAAGTGCTAGGATTAAAGGTGTGAGCCACCATGCCTGGCTTGGTCTCTACTTTTTTTTTTTTTTTTTTTGAGAGAGACAGAGAATGGGCACCCCAGCAGCCTCTCAGCCGCTGTGAGCAAACTCCAGATGCACACGCCCCCTTGTGCACATGCGTGACATTGCACGCTTGTGTCACTTTTTCGTTAAACGTGGGACCTGGAGATTTGAACAGGGGTTCTTAGTCTTCGCAGACAGGCGTCTTAACCACAAAGCCATCTCTCTAGCCCTGGTCCCTACTTTTAATTCCATTCTGTCCTTCCCTTGTCATCTATGTCTCTGTCAGTAGCTCTGCTTCCCCTTCCAGATTCAAATTCTCCTTTAAACCAGACCTTGAGCTTGGATTTTGCCTTCATGTCCCATCTCTTGTCCTTTCTCGTGACCAGCAGTCCTAGGCTCTAACTGCCTACTGGACGTTTTCATTTCAAGTCAGTGTCACCCTGCAGTTCTCCTTTCTGGCTCTGCTCGCTCTTCAGCACTGTTCTTTTCAGTATGCCTAGGAATCATCTCTGCATTAGAAACTGATTTAGAAGTCCTCTTCCTAGTCTCCCAGCTAATAGTGGACAGCTGTTGCCAGCCCAGTCTGATTCCAAAGCCCATGTGACAGGCACTGTTTCATTCCTCTGAAGGAGAAACAAAGTCAGTCTAGTTGTGTTAGAAGCTCAAGTTTGAAGGTCATTGGGACTTTTAAAAAAATTATTTTACTTTTGAAAGACAAACAGAAAGAAAGAAGGAGAGAGAGAGAGAGAGAGAGAGAGAATGGGCCCGCCAGGGCCTTTCAGCCTCTGTGAATGAAATCTAGATGCATGCGCCCCCTTGTGCACATGTGTGACATTGTGCACTTGTGTCACTGTGCTTGTGGCTATGTGGGACCTGGAGATTCGAACAAGCATTCTTAGGCTTCACAGGCAGGTGCCTTAACTGCTAAACCATCTCTCCAGTACCGCCCCCATGTTTTTTTAAATTTTTATTTCTATTTATTTATTTGCAAGCAGAGAGAAAGAGAAATATAAGAGAGACAGAGAGAATGGGCATGCCAGGGCCTCTAGCCACTACAAACAAACTCCAGATGCATGTACCTCTTGTGCGTCTGGTTTACATGGGTCCTGGGGAATTGAACCTGGGTCCTTTAGCTTTGTAGGCAAACACCTTAACCACTAAGCCATCTCTCCACCTCCACCCATTTTTTTTTTTTTTTTTGATTCAGCTCTACCAGCCAATGCCTTGAAGCCTGGTAGAATCAACTGGAGTGTAGTGTGATAGGGTGAGACCTAGGTTCAGAGCATGTATGCTGCTAGTGCGGTTGTGACCAGAACAAGCTCTTAGGTTTTTGACCTCTCAGTTTCCCATTGCCCAATAAGAGTAATAATACCCTCCCATTAGGGCTGTCATGAGCATTAAAAAAGATAACATGTGGAAATAAACCTTTAACACACTGGATAGAGGCTAGAAAATCAGAATTTGAACGGGGGTGGGGGGCACAGGAACGAGAGCTCCCTTCTTCAACTCTGTCCCAGAAACACAAGATGGTCATTGGCAGCTTGACCGTTGGTCCTCTGCAGGCTTGATGGCCAGGGAAGGGTGGGAGTGGGACGGGCCCTCCAGGAGGAAATTGTCTCTTTGAATGACACAGCAACAGTCCCGGCGGACTGCTCAGGTACAGTGCAAGCTGAAAACCCCAGCTCACTGCAATGAGGGGTGGTTGACAAGGGAGCGGGGAGCTGCTCTTCTAGCAGCTGCTAATTAGGAAATCCGATTCTTGGCTTGTGCCAGCATCACTCACCATGCTGGTTCACCAACAGATGTTTTGGAACGTTAAGACTTACAGAAGTGGAAGTTGTCGACTTGAGGGGGCAAACAATAAACTCTCTTGTTAATTTAATCTCCATTCATGGGACAAGGGAAAGTTATGGCTTGACACAGGCGGCTGAGGGCAGAGGAAGGGTGTCACTTCTTGCTCAGAAGACACCTGAGAATCGGGACACTGCCTGCTCCAATGTATGGCTAACTGGCTATGAGCCCTGAGTGGGGTTTGAATGACAGCAGAGGGGCTGGCCTGGACGAGGTAAGCATGCCAACCTCTGATAAGCCTCCATGCGGTCACCTCTCCCACGTGACCCCCAGGAGCCTCTTCCTGTCCCCCACCAGCCAGGCTAAGCTCTGCATCGTTGAAGTCTTTCCCTGTCTCCAGGTCCCTCCCGTTCTAGCAGGTCCCCAAACCTTCCCTGACTAGGCCAGGTCACTGGGCTTCCGTCTGCTTTACTTGGAATTACTGTCCTACCTGGGGTTGACACAGATGCTGATGGGAGCTCTGCCACGTAGAACGCTCATCCGCAGAAGACCTAAATAACTTGGAGCTTGGAAAGGATTAGTCCCTGGGCTTCCGTGAATATTTTGGTATTGGATCCGCTGGTCTTCTTGACGTACAACATGGGATGGTAACACACTTGGAGGGTTGCAAATGAAACTGGACCTGGAGTGGCAGTGAGGAGCTGGCTGGGTTGCTCCCAGTCCCCCACCAGTGCGGCTTATTAATCAGTCCTTCTCACAAGTCCTCTAGGTAGTAAGAGAAACTGAGGGGACATCTAGAGTCAAACCTGAACCTACCCTGAGCCAGGGACATGCTGAAAGTGGCCCCAACCTCACCCTGTGCCTTTGAAGTTCTCCCTTCACCTCTTAGGAGCGGTGTCATGGAGGCACAATCTTAGTCCTTAATCAAAGTGGACCCTAGCTTCCGGTTGGTCCTGGGGCCTACTCGGTGCAGGGGCTCTATCCATTGCCCAGAGCAGCACCTGCCGAGGTCATCCCAAGGGCATGTGTTAGATATTGATAACTCCAAATTGGTTCACTAGCTATTTCTTTTTTAAAAAATATTTTATGTATTTATTTGTTTGAGAGAGAGAATGGGCCTGACCTCAAGCTGCTGCAAACGATCTGCAGATGCATGCGTCTGGCTTAAGTGGGTCCCGCGGAATCAAATCTGGGTCCTTTGGCTTTGCAGGCAAGTGCCTTAACCGCTAAGCCATCTCTCAAGCCCATCACTAGCTATTTCTTAGGGGCACTCACCATAGCCAGCTACTATTCAAAGCTCTTACACAAAATTCTCCATTGATTGTCACAGTAGCCTAGTGAGGTGGCTGTGCTTATCCCATCTTCCAGATGAGAAGCCGAAACACAGAGGAAATTGTCACCTGAGGTCGCAGGACTCTCATCTGGACTGTGTGACTTGAACCACAGTCTGCATTACCCCACCATGGCCTCTTCTGTTGAGAACTGAATTTCTAGATCCAAGCCTGCAGCTAGAAGCAGGTTCCTTGCCTTTTACTCAGACAGTGTGATTTACAAAGTATGGGTAACACAAGCCCCACTTTTTAATAATTTTTATTTATTTATTTATTTATTTGAGAGAGATACAGAAATAGGCAGGTAGAGAGAGAGAGCGAATGGGCACGCCAGGGCCTCCAGCCACTGCAAACGAACTCCAGATGTGTGTGCCCCCCTTGTGCATCTGGCTTACATGGGTCCTGGAGAATTGAGCCTTGAACCGGGGTCCTTAGGCTTCAAAGGCAAGCGTTTAACCGCTAAGCCATCTCTCCAGCCCAAGCACCACTTAAAAAAAAAAAAAAGATTTTATTTACTTATTTATTTATTAGAGACAGAGAGGGGGGGAAAGAAAGAGGAGGAGAGTGAGAATGAGAGTGCCAGGGCCTCTAGCCACTGCAAACGAACACTAGACGCGTGTGCCCCCTTGTGCATCTGGCTTACATGGGACATGGAGAATAGAACAGGGGTCCTTAGGCTTCACAGGCATGCACCTTAACCGCTAAGCCATCTCTCCAGCCCAACACAAGTCACTTTTTAATCTTGTCTCCTTGGTTCCTAAGGAGGAAAGGATTAGATCCCCCCCCCAACCACCAAGTACAGGGGGGACACAAAGCTTAATAATTTCTAACCAATCCAGGCAGCTGTAGCACCTACTGAGGAGAGGAGGGTACAGTCCAGCCCCAAGCCAGCAGGTCTCAGGCCAGCAGGGCCCAGCAGTGGCAACACTGAGGCAAGGGAGGGTGCATCGTGTCTCCGGCTACCTGGAAAAAGGATTAGTGTTCTCTTCTCTGTGATCAGGCCATTAGTTATGGTCAAAACTGGTCAGGTTGGGTAGCCCAGGCTCAAGCAAACGGAGTAGCCCTTCAGCTACAGAGTCAAAAGCCCCATATGTGCTTACACTGCAGAAATTTAACTAGAGCCCCAAATCACACACATTTGTGAGTTGCATGGGCCAACTGCATATATATATTTTGGAGGGAGACAGAGAGAGAGAGAAAGAGATGGATGGAAAATGGGTGTGCCAGTGGCCTCTCAGCCCATGAACTAACTCCAGACATGTGTGCCCCTTTGTGTGGGCATTGCGCCCTTGCATCACTGCGTCTGGCTAATCGTGGGATCTAGAGAATCAGATGGACATTCTTAGGCTTAGCAGGCAAATGCCTTAACCACTAAGCCATCTCTCCAGCCCCCAACTTATGGTTTACAGACTTCACCAACTGAAGGGCTAGTTTGAGGTCCTTTCACCAAGATATCAGCCATTTTGTTTTTCTTAGGAGACACATTTAAAATTAAGATATATTTAATAACATGAGATTATATGGTATCTACCACTTGGGTTATTTGTAGCTATACTTAAGACAGGGTGGGCAGAAGGCGTGACTGAAATGGTTGTTGCTATTGTTTTGGCTGGTTCTTGAAGGCTTTATAGTTGTTTTTTTTTTCCAGTTAACCTACCCAGTATTGCAAACTGGTTGTTTCCAAATTTCATCATTATAAACAAGCTCTGACCAAACTTCCTTATACCTACCATTTTATCCACTTGTTTATCAATTTCTGCAGAATTTCCAAAAATTGGGATTCCTATGTCTAAACATATGCCTACTTTTAAGGTTTGGGCAATGGATTGCTAAATTCTCATCAGAGACCATAATTACACTCTTTCCAACACTGTATGAAATTGTCCATTTTCTCTAACTGCAATGACATTAGATATTATTTTTTAATTTTTCCAACTTAATAGGCCAAAATAAATAAACGTTGAAAAGGTCATTTTTAGCTTGAGTTTGTATTTCTTTGCTTTCCAACAATATTTTCAGCATTTATCCTCTGTGGATTTTAAAAAATGTATTTTTATTTATTTATTTGCAAGGAGAGAGAGAGAGAGAGAGAGAGAGAGAGAGAGAGAGAGAGAGAATGGATACAACAGCACCTCTAGCTACTGCAAATGAATTCCAGGTGCTTGTGCCACTGGCTTTACACGGGGACTGGAGAATCAAACTCCAGTCATTAAGTTTTGCAAGCACCTTAACCGCTGAGCCGTCCCTCCAGCCTTGCCTATAGATTTGTCTTGGTGGATTGCACTGAAAATCTATGCAGTGCACATTAGGGATTTAAAAAAGATCTTCCTCTGTTAAAGGTGCTAAACTTTAATCACATAGATGTTTACCCTGTTGTGTTTTCAGCTTAAAAAAAATAGTTTTTTTTTTTTTTTAGCTCAGTGTGGTGGCTCACATGTCTAATCCCAGCACTTGGGAAGCTGAAGCAAGATGGTTGCCACAAATTTGGAGTCAGCCTGGGTACCTAGTGAGTTCTATGCCAGCTTGGGCTACAGTGTGAACTCCTGACTCAAAGTCCCACCACCCTCCTCCCAAAATTAGTTTTTACTTTTACAAACCTACACATATTTTAAAGAGTAAGTAGATTTTATAAGGTCCTAGTAAAAACCCTGACCGCTCACCATCATTACTCACTGCTTCCCAGAATCAACCACTTTCAACCTGTTTGGTTGATTCTTTATAATTCTGTCCATATCTCTAAAGAACTTTCTTTTCTTGCTATTTTATTTTATTTTGGTTTTGAGCAATACTCATTGACTTCTCCCTAGGAGACTTTGTCATTCCAAGCTCTACCAGTCTGGAAATGATACGCTCTGTTTCTGTTCTATGAGTCAGTTTGAGATTTTTTTTTTTTTCGAGGTAGGGTTTCTCTCTAGCCCAGGCTGACCTGGAATTCACTATGTAATCTCAGGGTGACCTTGAACTCATGGTGATCCTCCTATCTCTGCCTCCTGAGTGCTGGGATTAAAGGCATGCGCCACCATGCCTGGCTAGTTTGAGATTTTTTTTTAAATAAATTTCACCCAACCTAGTTAACCTCTTATACTACCTGCCCTGCACATTCTGGTTATCAGCATTTGTTCTGTCTTCCTTTGATAATCCCACTAATGAAAACATTTGGTTTTTTGAGGTAGAGTCTCACTCTAGCCCAGGCTGACCTGGAATTCACTATGTAGTCTCAGGGTGGCCTCAAACTCACGGCAATCCTCCTACCTCTGCCTCCCGAGTGCTGGGATTAAAGGCGTGTGCCACCACGCCTGGCTTCATACATTTTTAAACATATTCACCCCTCATTACCCTCTCTTGATCCTTCCAACTTCTGCTTCCCTTACTCTTCTCAGCTCACCTCCCTTCTGCTTTCACGTCCTGTGAATGAGTTTCATCAGGGTTGCTTCCAGGACAAAGATTGAAGGACCAGTTTTACCTCTCTACAGACAGCTTAGTTTCTATTTGTCTTATATCCAAAGTATAGTCCTGGCTCTAATGTTCATAGCGCTTTCCTTAGATACCCTCCTTGAGAGTTTGTGGCCATCAGAACAAGAAGTTCAAGGTCACTAATGTTGGTGGGTGTCAGCTTCAGCCTGCTCACCTTTCTCTATTCTTAGTCTGGGTCCATTTTTGGACCCGGAGGATTTGATTCTTTACTGATGCTCCAACTCGCCAGCACATTTGGAAATATTTTTTTACAGTTACTTGATTCAGCATCTTTCATTGTGGATAGTGGCAGGATTATTGAGGGCACCACAGAGGACTGTTGTCAGGCCTGTGATTTTATTTATAGTGTGTATTATTTTGTTCCACACCTTTCGTCTATCCTCAGGAGAAAGCAGGGTTCACAGCCACGCTCTGTACATGTTGCCATTCTTTTCCTGCAGTGGAATTTTTTGAGCTGATTAAAGTCTGGGATTTCCATTCCCCTCGCCCCCCAAGGTAGGGTCTGCCCTAGCCTAGGCTGACCTGGAATTCACTCTGTAGTCTCAGGATGGCCTCTAACTCACTGCGATCCTCCTACCTCTGCCTCCCTAGTGCTGGGATTAAAGGTGTGCGCCACCACACCTGGTTTTCCATTCTTGAAGAAGGGAACATCACTGCTTCCTCCAAGGCCAGGCATAACCCCCAGTGGCTGGGTGTCTCATTTGTCTTAAGGCTCTAATAGAACTAAGTTCATTATCTGCCCTTTGCTTATGGCTGTTTAGCCTTGGGGCATTGTTCAGTTCTGCCTCTCACAATCACATCTTTTTCTCATTGAAGTGTCCTTAAGCCCTTTCACCTCTTTTGGGAGACCAGGTGCCTCTGCAGCCAGACAGGAAGAACAATGCAAGCATACCCTACGGGTCACTGCGGCTCATAAACTCAGTCTCAAGTTCAAGGTAGAGATTTTGTGGTTGCCCTTGGAAACAGCCCTTCACATTTCACTTAATAGCTGAGAGTGGGCCTTGCCCGTCTGGGGCAGGGCCCCAGAGGAGCCCAGATATCCAGGCAACTTCCCTCCCCTCCAGGAAACCTCTGCTAATTATCACCTACAGGAAACAGAACAGGAGCATAAAAACAGTAATTCTCAAAGGACTCGGGGAGGAAATGATTCCCTTAGGAAAGTTCCTCAGATTATCTTATGGAAGTTTATACAATCACCACCCAACCCACCACAAATAAAGAAGAGAGCCGCTGCTTCTGGTACCAGGAATCTATGACGGCATGGCTTAGAGGGGTAGCTACTAGCCAGCCACATGGTTAGTTGAGCTTCTGAAATATGGCCAGCAAAATACCCAGTGGATTTTAAAGATTTGATGCCAAAAAATAGAATTCATATCTTGATATTAATTATTTATTTATTTATTTATTTATTTATTTATTTGACAGAGAAAGAGGGGGAGAACGAGAGAGAATGGGCACGCCAGGGCCTCCAGCCACTGCAAACGAACTCCAGATGCATGTCTTGTGCAGCTGTCTTACATGGGTCCTGGGGAATCGAACCTAGGTCCTCTGGCTTTGCAGGCAAATGCGTTAATTGCTAAGCCATCCCTCCAGCCCTATATCTTGATATTTATATCAAGTACATTGTTGTAGTCAGCTTTACATTGCTGCAATGAACTTCCAAACCAGGCACAGTTTAGGGGAGGAAGGGATTGATTTCAAGCTTGCAGATCCAGGGGGAAGTTCTATCAGTGGCTGAAGAAGCTGCTTCCATCTATCTAAGCAGAGAGAGACCATCAAAAGCCAGCAAACACCAAAAGGAGTAGCAGGGAACTGTGCAGCCAGCAAGAGCTCAGATGTCTCTGCATACTTTTGGGCTGGAGTTCAGATCTTGCCCTCAGGGATACACCTTAGGGCTGGACTCCAGGATATGCCCCCCAGTGACACCTCCTCCAGCCAAGTTACAGGCTTTGATAAAACATCTGAGTTGGGCTGGAGAGATGGCTTAGTGGTTAAGGTGTTTGCCTGCAAAGAAAGGGTCCCGGTTCAATTCTCCATTATCCACATAAGCCAGATGTACAAGGCGGCACATGCATCTGGAGTTCATTTGCAGTGGCTGGAAGCCCTGGTGCGCCCATTCTCTCTCTCTGTCTCTTTCTCTCTTTCAAATAAATAATAAATTAAATAAAAGTACCCAAAACAAATAAATAATACATTCAAACTACCACATACATATTGAAATTATATTTTGGATATGCTGACTGAAATAAATTATTTCATTTTTATTTCATTTTATTTATTCTTTATTAAAAAAAACAGCCTAGCTACCAGAGTTACTTACGTGCACTGTGGTTTTTTTGCCCACTTTTGGACAGCACTAATCTGAAAGATAACCTGTTCTTTTTTCACGTGTTATATTTAGTTCTGCCTGCCTGTAGTCTCTGTTATCAGATGGTTTGACATGTTTGCCTTGCTCATAAAGACAGAAGTGACTTCATTCACCTCCCACTGAGGTTTTTCCACAGTGCCTACAGCCTCTAGTAGCACTAAACATAAAACACGGTATTCCCAAATGGGGAAAATGAAAATGGTGATTTCAAAGAGTCATTCAGTCAGCACGAACCTCAAGGGGTCTGTTCATGACTATGAAATGTTTCTTTCTTTCTTTCTTTTTTCCTGGAGGTTTACTTTTCAGAAGTCAGTAAGTTCTCACTGATGTTTTTCTCATTGTTTCAGCTGCTGTAAAGAACCATTGGCTGGGAAATAACCACAGCAAGCCCCACATAGAAAACACCACCTTGAATCCACATGGAGAGGACCACGCAGAGATGGCTCAGACCTCCAGAACAAGCCATGCTTCTTCAGAAGTTCCGGAACACCTCTCGCTCCCAACCGAAACGTCAAGTGCTGAGGGGAGAACTGCATCATCAAGTAGAACAAACTTCACCCTTTGGCCTGTCGAGGACTCACCTGAGAGTGTAACAGCTCTGGCTTCTCAGGGTAATGCCTTGTATGAGTTTGTGTGATGATGCCCATGTCATTGATGCATGTCCAGTCTTGGAAAGCAAAATTTCTGCCCCACTCCCAACCAGAGCACCATCAAGGGGTCCAGGGGTGGGGGTGGTAAATCCAACCTGTAACTTTAAGTCCCCGTCTGGAGCATGCTAGTCAAGTGAGAGGATGCAGGTTTGCTGAGCATCCGGGCTGGTCCAGCGATAGGCATCCAGGTTCCATCTCAGTCTGAATCCAGACCTCTTCCCTCCTGCAAGGGTCCTGCCACACACTCTGATCCCAGGGGCTGGAAAAGATGGCCGGGCTGTTTGTGT
Organism: Orientallactaga sibirica; assembly: GCA_036365145.1. Taxonomy (NCBI): domain Eukaryota; kingdom Metazoa; phylum Chordata; class Mammalia; order Rodentia; family Dipodidae; genus Orientallactaga; species Orientallactaga sibirica. The sequence goes on along the minus strand of JAEOAD010000050.1, from coordinate 16,632,676 downwards.
TGATGGGGCTCGAACGATTTTTCTTTGCTACAATCTGCAACAGCATGGGAGTTTATGTCCAGCCGAAGACTTCAGAAAGGGCTGGGACTCCATGGGTGCCATTTAGGTAACTAGGTACATATCTGCGTAACAACACGTCTGTCTGTCAGTCCTTACAGCAGGCTGGTGAGGTCATGTTATTATCACTTTAAGGATTTGAAAACTGAAGCTCAGAGACTAAGTAACCCAGTGTATAGAGGACAAACAGGTTTCCAGCCTAGTATTTCAGTCTGGGTCTGTGTTCGTGAGGTGGGTGTGGCAGCTCTATGGGGATGGGATGACCACTGTGAAGGGATATTCAAGGAACAGAAAGACACATGCTACTCTGATGGGGCAACAAGGCCAGTATCCACAGGGCAGTGAATAGCTCATTTGTGTGGTAGAGAGGGACAGCTATGGGGGACCGTGCGTGTTGTGTCACGTGTCAAGAGTCACTGAAGGGTTTTGCACAACGAATGATACTGTTGAAGCAAACTTGGGAAGGAGTAATCTGACAGGCATTTATATCTAATATGGGGCTGGGAAGATGGAGGGGATCTAAAGTGAGCTGGATCTCTCCCCCCAAGCAGACCAGGTATTGACCAGATAGATGATTCTTACAAAGAAAAGTTGATGGATGGTGAGGGACCTGAAGCCACCAAAGGTGACTCCATGGCTTTATACCCTAGTGACAGGTCTGACTGGTGACAGATAATTCTATAAGGGAAGTGGATGAAGGTATTTTGTGTTCCATCTATGAATGGCGGCTTCGGAGCTCAGAAATCCTGCCCGTGGTAACTACCCGGTTGGGTTCTTGATCCACTGTTGGGAGTTCTGTGTAGGTTGAATTCCCATGAATGACAGGCCAACATTGTGGAGTGTGAGGGCTGCATCCTGATGATCCAACACTGATCTCTAATTCCAGACGCCCTGAAGCTTGGCTTTAACTTGGCCGCTTACTGATAATTTTAATCCCCAGAGCAGACTTTGTGAGGTTAGAAAAGTCTATCTATTTATAGTCTCTCTCTCTCTCTTAGGAGTTCATTTTTCACAGAAAGAATAATTTCTACTACTTCTCATGTGTATATGTTTGATAGAAGTCAGAGTTGGGTCTTTTAGAAATGATGAAGACATTCGAAGTTGATGGTGGGGTTTTAATGTTTATTTATTTATTTATTCATTTTAGAAAGAGCATGAGAGAGAATTGGTGTACCAGGGTCTTAGCCAATGCAATCAAACTCCAGATGCTTGCGCCAACTAGTGGGCATGAACAACCATGTGCTTGCCTCCCCTTTGTGCGTCTGGCTTATGTGGGATCTGGAGAGTAGAACATGGGTCCTTGGGCTTCGCAGGCAAGAGCCTTAACTGCTAAGCCATCTCTCCAGCCCTAGGGTTTTAATTGTTGAAGTGGATGGTGGGTTTTAATTATTAAATTTGATGGTGGGGTTTTAATTATTCAAGTGGAAGGTGAGGTTTTAATTGTTAAAGTTGATGGTGGGGTATTAACTGTTAAAGTTGATGGTGGGGTTTTAATTGTTGAGGTTTATGGTGGACAGTTTTTTTTCTTTATTTATTTGAGAGAGAAAGAGGCAGATAGAGAAAATGGGCATGCCAGGTCCTCCAGCCACTGCAAACGAGCTTCCGATGCCTGTGCCCCTTGTGCATCTGACTTACATGTTTCCTGGAGAGTGGAACCGGGATCCTTTGGCTTCACAGGCAAACACCTTAACTGCTAAGCCATTTCTCCAGCCCCCCCCTCTTTTTGGTGAAAATTTTAATACTTTAAGATAATGTACTTGATACAGTCCCTTCGCATTCTCCCCTGTATCCCCTCCTCACTTCTCTATCCTATACGTCAAAATGTTGACAAGCACAGTGTTATGCAGACCTTGTGAATATGATGACATTCACTATGGGGTCATGAATGCATTGGTCAGTTCGTGACCACAGTATAGTGCCCCATAGTACTCCTCCCCAGCCTGTGACCCCTCCACTCTTTCCACCTCCGTCTTCTACAATGTTCCCTGAGCGTTGGAACGTGTTAGAGATGTCTCATTTAGCATTGAGCTTTCAGTAGCTCTTTTTTTTTTTCCCAGCACTTTGATGAGGTTTGAATCTCTTCAGTATCCACTACCATCTCCCCAGGGAAGCTTCTCTGGCCAGTGGTGACAGCAGCACTGATCATCTTCACCCCACCTCCTCCACAGTGGTCCCTGAGCCCTAACGGGTGTGCTGGAGATGTCTCATCTTAGTGCACAGCACCTGGCTGCCACTTCTCATCACCTCGAGGTGTCTTAGGTCTCCCTGGTAGCCATCGCCATCTGCAAAAAAAAAACCAAAAAACAAAAAAAACCCTTCTGTAACCAAAAGTGAGAACCGTCCTCTCTCTGGGTATAAACATACTACTCAGAGGGCAATTTGATGGGCAGAATACAACTGTCTAGCCAGAGAACAGTGGCAGCTTCCCTCATATAGCCCACATGCCCTTCCAGACCACAGGATTATTTTGAGTAGAAGTACAAGCTATACAGTTTATATCAATATTGAAGTTCATGTTCAAAATATATTTTCTTTTTTTAAAGATTTCTTTATTTTTACTTATTTATTTATTAGAGACAGGGGAGGGGGAGAGAGAAAAGGGGCGCACCAGGGCCTCTAGCCACTGCATATGAACTCCAGATGCATGCACCACCTTGTGCATCTGGCTTAAGTGGGACTTGGAGAATCAAACTGGGGTCCTTAGGCTTTGCAGGCAAATGCCTTAACTGCTAAGCTATCTCTCCAGCCCCAAAATATATTTTCTTTAACATCAATTGATCCTGGTGGCTGTTCTGGGCCTCCTATTCTCGACCTCCTGCCTCCTCCTTTGCTTTTTCTACCCCTCCCCCATGCACACGTACAAAAAAGACTTTTTCTGACACAAGAGGCCATGCATTGAGATACTTGAACAAAATGGTGAGCACCCTACCATTTGTTATATATATTCCTTGAGTCTGACTGGGAATTTCTCTTCCTTAGTGCACCGGATGTTCTGTTGTAGGAAGACTCAGACCACCCGCCTATGTATTAGAAGGCTTTGAGGCAGAGGACACACACCCAGGGCCTGAAGCCACAGAGGAAAGAAACTTCTTTGTTTTGAAAGCTTCTCTAGCCCTGCCAGCCCGTCAAACGGAGCTCTGTATACCTTCCCTCCACAGAATGGAGAGTCTTACTAACCCTTTCTGACTACACGATACACTTGAGCAAGGTTACGGGGAAGGCCGGCAGGACCTGGCAAGGCAGACCTGGAGTTGGTCTTGCCCCAGCTGGCCAGTTCAGTGAAAACAAGGACGCAAAGGAGTCCCCAGAGCTTTTGTCTTTTTCTAGTAGTGGGAACCCTGGGGAACAGCCAGCACCTCAGATCAGTCAGATGAGTGGCACCTGTGGCACGTAGATGCCTAGCTAGAGGATGAGGCCGCTCGTCGGAAACACGACAGGAACGGCATCTGCCGTTACATGCACACTCAGCCCGCAGTCTAGGCCTCCCTCCACTTCCAGCCGCACAGGAGCACTTGTGCAGTGTAGCCTCATCCAAGGCCAGGAGAACCAGGAGGAGTCTGCCTCTGAGGTTAAGTTGCAGCAGGCATGGGCCGGGCGACAGAATCAGATTTGACAGAAGACATCAGAAACTGTTTGAAATTATGTTTCAAGCTCTTTACCTCCTCTCCTGCTTCTTGCCTTTCTATACTTTCCATAGTTTATTTATCTGAGAGAGAGAAAGAGGCAGTTAGAGAGGATGGGGGCATGCCAAGGCCTCTAGCCACTGTAAACGAACTCCAGATGCATGCACCACCTTGTGCATCTGGCTTTATGTGGGTCCCAGGGACTTGGACCCTGGTCTTTAGATTTTGTAAGCAAGTGCCTTAAGTGCTGAGCCATCTTTCCAGCCCTGACTTTCCATAGTTTTTATAATGATTACAGAGGGGAAAGTAACCAACAAATGAAGGGGGAAAAAGCTCTCTTTTGAAGGCAGGAAGAGATAGATGTATGTTGAATTGTGTGAGAGTGACTACTGACTACAATTGAGCACTAAATTTAGTATGAGCTTCCTGGAAACCAGGGCACAAAAGGAAGCCAGGTGGGGCAGCGATTGTTGTTACATAAAGTAAGCATACAGTTTAACCCATAAGCATGAATGGTTGGGGGCAGTAAGTTCTAAGAGGAATATTTATATAACGGATGCTGAGGATCATAATAGAAAGTGCCTTCAACTGCTGATTTGTGGAACCTGTGCTAGTGTTCTTTGAAGGTGTTATTTTATATAGATCTCAATAGGAGCTGCGGGTGGGATAATGGATTTCAATTTACAAAAGTATATCTGTGGGCAGTGGAGCTAGTGTGGTCCAGGTAAATTGCTTTGTGGTGAGTTCACTTTGTAAAGGGAGAGAGCACAAATGACTTAGAAAACTTTGGACGTAGCCCGTCTTTCTCAGCTCTCAGCTGTCTCAGCTATACTTCTAGCAAGTTCTCTTTTTGTTTTGTTTTGTTTTTCGAGGTCGGATCTCCCTCTAGCCCAGGCTGGCCTGCAGTTTATTATATAGTCTCAGTGACCGTGCTGCCTGGCCGCATCCCAAGTGCTGGGATTAAAGGCGTGGTCCACCACACCCAGCAACTAGCAAGTTCTTGATAGTAGTGAAGGTTGAGCCTTCTGATGCGAGGCTGAGCCTCTGGGTTTGTCCTGTGAGTGGAGAGTGGTTCCTAGGTTCATCGCAGTGGATGGTCTTCCCACTGTGAATGCGTGCTTCCAGGCTAGAAGCCAGCAGAGAAGGGCAGTTACATAATACTGCCCTGCTGACTAGAATTGGAGTAAATTCCCCCTAGCAGGTGCTTACTTAGAAGCACAAGTAGTGATTTTGACTAAGTTGTTCCACTTTTTACTAAGAGGCGTAACTTGGGGCTGGATAAATGGCTTAGTGGTTAAGGCGTTTGCCTGCAAAGCCAAAGGATCCCGGTTCGATTCTCCAGGACCCACGTAAGGCAGATGCACAAGGAGGCACATGCATCTGGAGTTCTTTTGCAGTGGCTGGAAGCCCTGGTACGCCCATTTTCTCTCTCCCTCTGCCCATTTCTCTCAAATAAATAAAAAATATTTTTTAAGAAGAGGCACAACTTCACAGAAGTATTCATGTGCATTTCATTGCTTTCCTGTGAGAATTAAATGATGAGTATATGAAGTATTAATGGCTGCGCTATTGTAATTGGTAAATTACTGAGTAGCTGTTTTCTTTGTTTGCTGTTGTTTTGTTTTGAGACAAAAATCTTACTCTGTAGCCCAAGCCGGCCAGGAGCTTGCTGGGTAGATCAAGATGGCTTCCAGCCTCAGCCTCCCAAGTGTACAGGTGGCCACCATGCCCAACTGTGGTTGCTTTGTAGAGCGGCGGTGGTAACAGGAAAAAGCAGTGTTCTACCCCTTAGGCTCAGGGTGTCAGAAACCATCGAAGTGAACAGGTCTGAGTCATCGAAGCTGAATCCAGCATAATCACCATTGTGTTTTGATGGATAAGTAGAGGAAGTAATGGCAATTTTTTTAGGAATAAAAATGTTTTAATCTGGTTTTTATAATTACTTGAGATATATTATGCTTTTCTTATTCAAAAAGATTTTTGTTTTGTTTTGTTTTCAAGCTGGGTTGGATAGGTTGCCTGTGACTTTATTTTTGCACCCATCTTAACATGCCTTGGTTTCCATATGGACTGTGTGCATCTTTATTATTTCTTCTCATTAAGGTCCAGTAAACAGAGCAGCAGGTCTGCTCTAGGTATGGATGGGTGACAGTTTTTCATAAGAGTGAAAGGACCCCTTTGTTTTGTAAGCTCTCTCTTTCTCTCTAACTGAATCCTAAGTTTATTTATGCTTTGGCTCATAACTGTACATAAGACTGGTCACTAAAGAACTATGTGTAATGGCAGTTTGCTTTTTTCCCTTTTCTGGATAATAATTAACAACTTGAAGCCTTTCACTATACAGGTGGAGAGTACTTTTTATTATTGTTGACTTAAAGTGGAAAAATAAAGCACTTTTCTTCCTTGCCATATTTCTTTCTGCTCACAGACTTTCTTATTCTTTATTCCTACTTTGAGTGAGGATTTTTTTTGTATGTGTGGTGCTTTTTGAACCCAGGGCCTCATGCTTGCTAGATGAGCTCTTAACCACTAAGCTACATTCCCCAGCCCCTTGGCATTAGGGTTTTATTTTATTTTATTTATTTTTTGGTTATTCGAGGTAGGGTCTCACTTTAGCCCAAGCTGGCCTGGAATTCACTATGTAGCCTCAGGCTGGCCTTGAACTCATGGTGATTCTCCTACCTCTGCCTCCACAGTGCTGGGATTAAAAGCATGTGCCACCATGCCTGGCTTTATTGTATTTTTTTATTTAAAAATGTTTATTTATTTGCATGGGAGCAGGGCCTCTTGCCTTTGCAAAGGAACACTAGATGCTTAGCTACTTTTTGCATCTGGCTTCTGTGGGTGGCAGGCTGACAGGCTTTGCAAGCAAGTGCCTTTAACCACTGAGCCATATTCCAGGCCCTGACATCAGGATTTTTGGGGGTTTCGAGGTAGAGTTTCACTCTAGCCCAGGCTGACCTGGAATTCACTATACAGTCTCAGGGTGGCCTCGAACTCACGGCAATCCTCCTACCTCTGCCTCCCAAGTGCTGGGATTAAAGGCGTGCGTCACCACGCCCAGCTGACACCAGGATTTGAAGTCAATTCACAAGGCACCCTTTGGGACATTGCCTCACCGGCACTTTCTCAAGGCATCCTATGGGAAGTTCTTTGTGGAAGGAGACTATCAGCAAGGTATCTGAACTGTAAAGGTGACCATGCATTTTGGCCAGTGCCATGTATCAGTTCCTTTCTTGTTGCTGGGACAGAACACGTGACCCAAAGGCAGCTTATGGAAGAAAAGGATTTATTTCAGCTTACAGTTTCAAAAAGCTTTATCATGGCAGCGAAAGCATGGGTGGAGCAGACAGCTGGCATCACATTGTTACCTCAGTCAGAAGCAGTAGCAAGAGCAAGCAGGGATGGGCTATAACACTTCAAGCCCCCCCAACAGATTTCCTCCAAGGCTCCATAACCTTCCCGGAAGATTCCGTAACCTTCGCAAATAGCACCACCAACTGAAGATTAAGTATTCTAACACATGAGTCTATGGGGGGTGTTTTACATTTAAATCACCATAGGCGTATGATTTAAGTTTTGAGTTAAAAAAAATTTTTTTTAGTATTTTCATTTATTTATTTATTTATTTGAGAGCATAGAAGAGGCAGAGAGAGATAGAGAGAGGGAGAGAATCCATGCACCAGGGCTTCCAGCCACTGTAAATGAACTCCAGATACATGCCTTACCTTGTACATCTGGCTTATGTGGGTCCTGGTGAATTAAACTGAGGTCCTTTGGCTTTGCAGGCAAGTGCCTTAACTGCTAAACCATCTCTCCCCCCAAGTTTTTTTTTTAAGTAGAGAGTGAGAGAGAGACAACAGAAAAAGAGAGGAAGAGGCAGATAGAGAATGGGTGCGCCAGGGCCTTTTCAGCTGCTGTGAATGAACTCCAAATGCGTGCGCCCCCTTGTGCACATATACAACATTGTGTGTTTGTGTCACTTTTGTGTCTGGCTATACATAGGACCTGGAGACTCAAACAAGCATTCTTAGGCTTCGCAGGCAAGCACCTAAACCGCTAAGCCATCTCTCCAGCCCGATATATTTTTTTTAAATGACATAGAGAAAGCGAGAGAGAATTGGCATACCAGGGCCTCCAACCACTGCATTTGAACTCCAGATGTGCGTGCCATCTTGTGCACATGTGCGACCTTGCATGTTTGCATCACCTTGTGCATCTGGCTGACGTGGGATCTGGAGAGTTGAACATAAGTCCTTAGGCTTCACAGGCAAGCGCCTTAACCACTAAACCATCTCTCCAGCCCTGATTCTTGAGATTCTCCACAGTTATCCTAAGACCGCCATCCACTGATCAGAAAAACTGTTCCCAGCCTGGAGTCCTTGGTCTTCTAGGGGCTCACTGGAGTACTATGTTGGTTTGAGAGCTGGTCTCTAAAATGTAATGGATTAAGTGGCTACAATAATAGAGGCTGTCTGCTTTTTTTAAATGAAATTAAATAAAGATCTAACAGTAATAATAGTATCTCCTACTTCTGGCAGAGCTTGGTTCAGCAGTTAAGAGTGCTTGGCTCAAGGCTACCTGAGACTACATAGTAAATTCAGGTCAGCCTAGGCCAGAGTGAGACCCTTCAGCCAAAAAAAAAAAAAAAAGTGCTGGCTCTTAGCATGAGCACAAAGGCGCTGGGCCCAAAGAACTCTAAGTTTAGTCTTCTCCGGACCCATAAAAAGCTGGGTGGGGCTGGGTGTGGTGGCGCATGCCTTAATCCCAGCACTTGGGAGGCAGGGTAGAGGATCTCCGTGAGTTAGAGCCACCCTGAGAATACACAGTGAATTCCAGGTCAGCCTGGGCAAGAGTGAAACCTACTTCTGAAAAAAACCAAACCAAAACAAAACAAAACAAAAAACCTGGTGTGGGGCTATGCGCCTCTAACCCCACTCTGTAGTGGCGGTGGGAGGAGACCATCACTGGGACAGCCACTTTGGGTTGAAATTCATGGATTTCAATGAAATACATGAGAAGTAATAAGAGAAGCACATTGATGTTTTTCCTCCGACATCTGCACGCATGCTCATGGGGCATGCACCACACACATCACACCACCCCACCCCCACACAAGCACCCAAGTTTCTGTTACTTAATGAATGCATTTGGTTAATAGCCTTCAAGCATAAGATTTTTTTGGCAGCTATGGGTTGAGGAATAAAGAGCTCTTTGACCGTGACAAGGCTGGGAATTATTGTTCTAGGCCCATAGCATTCTTCTTTATGTGTTCTCCAGAGCCCTAGGCCTTCTCACACGGTGGCTGAGGTTGGGCTCCTGTAATGCCTCAACTTTTATTCACTTTATGGACTGGATCTGACTCGATAATAGCATTCAAACAACAGGGTTATTCGTGAGCAAACAAAATCAACAAAAGCTTTATCATAGTGGCATGTCCTATAATTTATACTGTGGAAGCTAGCATAATTTTCATTTCCTCTATAAAATCAGAGATGATGATGTATTTGCCTGGCCCTTATTTTCTTTAGCGTGAAATTATAAAGTTTTATTGTGCTTGGTAAGAAATCTTGGCTGTGTCTCCGAAATTAAATAAAGATCTAACAGTAATAATAGTATCTCCTACTGGTTAGAACTTCTGTTACTGAGCTGGGGAGATGGTTCAGCAGTTAAGAGTGCTTGGCTCAAGGCTACCCTGAGACTACATAGTAAATTCCAGGTCAGCCTAGGCCAGAGTGAGACCCTATCTCGAAAAACCAAAAAAAAAAAAAGAGTGCTTGGCTCTTAAGCATGAGCGCATAAGGGCCTTTTGGGCCAAAGAACTCTAAGTTTAGTCTTCCGGGGACCCATGTAAAAAGCTGGGTGGGAGCTGGGTGTGGTGGCGCATGCCTTTAATCCCAGCACTTGGGAGGCAGAGGTAAGAGGATCTCCGTGAGTTCGAGGCCACCCTGAGAATACACAGTGAATTCCAGGTCAGCCTGGGCAAGAGTGAAACCTTACCTCGAAAAACCAAACCAAAACAAAACAAAACAAAAAACCTGGGTGGGGCTATGCACCTCTGTAACCCCCACTCTGTGGGAAAGTGGCGGTGGGAGGAGGCTCACTGATGGACAGCCACTTTGGGTTGAGGAAATTCATGGATTTCAATGAAATACATGGAGAAGTAATAAGAGAAGCACACTTGATGTTTTCCTCCGACATCTGCACGCATGCTCATGGGGCATGCACCACACATCACACACACCACCACCCCCCCCACACACAAGCACCCAAGTTTCTGTTACTTAATGAATGCATTTGGTTAATAGCCTTTCGAAGCATAAGATTTTTGGCAGCTATGGGTTGAGGAATAATAAAGAGTCTTTGACCGTGACAAGGCTGGGAATTATTGTTCTAGGCCCATAGCATTCTTACCTTATGTGTTCTCCAGAGCCCTAGGCCTTCTCACGGGTGGCTGAGGGGTTGGGCTCCTTGTAATGCCTCAACTTTTATTCACTTTATGGACTGGATCTGACTCGATAATAGCATTCAAACAACAGGGTTATTACGTAGCTTAAAACAAAATCAACAAAAGCTTTATCATAGTGGCATGTCCTATAATTTATACTGTGGAAGCCAGCATAATTTTCATTTCCTCTATAAAATCCAAGCAGATGATGTATTTGCCTGGCTTTCCCCCGCCTTCTTTTTAGCGTGAACATAAAGTCTTTCATTGTGCTTGGTAAGAAATCTTGGCTGTGTCTCCAGTCAGCTCTATGAGAATTAGAACTGGAGAGGAGAAAGTGCAGGACTGTTTTCTGGTTATACATACATGTGTAAACATATACAAATGTTTTTGTCTATATTACATCAGATTTACATAGCAAAATGTGACAAACATTATTTGTACCCAGATACAACTGTGGTTTTCTTAACCCTTTGCGTAGTTTTGAAGCATATTTTCTTTTGTTTTAGCTTCTGAAACTATAAAGGAGGTGAACAACACTGCTCCCCAAAGCCAGACAAAGAGCCATGCTGCTACCACATTCGCTAATGGAGTCCCGAGGATGCTCCGGTCTCTGGCAGTCAGTGTGGGACCTGTAAATGAGACGGAAGGTCTCTCAGAGGACTCCAAGACTTCAGCCTCCATCCATTCTTCACCCTCTGTGGTCAAAACAAGGACAGACAGTAAAGTAACTGAGGGTCCAGGAGAGGGAGAGCTCATTGAACCATCCACAGAAAATGAATTTGGACTTCCATCTGTACAGGGGCAGAGTGACTCTCCAAGTAAGTGCTCCATCATTACTTATCTGCTGGGACACGTTTAGGTAGTTGGATTTTCTTAGCTGATCTCTTCAGGGCCATTTGTAATCTCTGAAGAGAGCTGGCTCCTTGGTGACACCAGGTCCTTCACGTCATGATGTTGCAGATTTATCCTAGCTGTGGAAGGGTGCCATCCCTCCTGTATCTTTCTTTCTGATTTTATTTATTTATTAGAGACTGAGAGAGAGAGTGAGAATGGGCATGCCAGGGCGTCTAGCCACTGCAAACAAACCCCAGATACATGAGCCACCATGTGTATCTGGCTTACATGGGACCTGGGGAAACAAACCTGGGTCCTTAGGCTTCACAGGCAAGTGCCTTAACCGCTAAGCCATCCCTCCAGCCCATTCCCTCCTGTTCTTCTTCTTCTTCTTCTTCTTTTTTTTTTTTTTTTTTTTTTTTTGGTTTTTCAAGGTAGGGTTTCATTCTAGTCCAGGCTGACCTGGAATTCACTATGTAGTCTCAGGGTGGTCTCGAACTCATGGTGATCCTCCTATCTCTGCCTCCTGTGTGCTGGGATTAAAGGCGTGCGCCACCACGCCTGTCTCCTGTATTTTTATAGGTGAGAAAACTAAGAATCATCGGGCTTAAGTAATGCATGCACATGGAGACCTTGGGACTCTCTTGGTTGCTTCCATGCTCTTTTTTACTCTATAGCATTGTCTTCAAAGCGGGAGTTGGACAACTCTTAATAACCAGCATCAGCAATTTTGTTTAAAGACATAGAGTTCCCAAATTCATGGTTTGATTTATTCCCTAGAGTTGATTTTTTTCCCCACAATACTTCACAATTAGAATAATGTTTGAAGATGGGGATGTAGCTCAGTTGGTAGAGTGCTTGCCTGGCATGCATGAAGCCCTGGGTTCTGTTCCTGGCACTGCATAAGCCAGGCATGGTGGCACACCTATAATCCTAATATCATGAAGTAGAGACAGGAGGATTAGAAGTTCAAAGCCAGCCTGGGATCCATGAGACCCTGCCTCAAAAAAGAAAGAAGGCCAGGCGTGGTGGTACACGCCTTTAATCCCAGCACTTGGAGGCAGAGGTAGGAGGACTGCCATAAGTTTGAGGCCACCCTGAAACTACATAATGAATTCCAGGTCAACCTGGGGCTAGAGTGAGATCCTACCTTGGAAAACCAAAAAAAAAAAAAAAAAAAGAAAGAAAGAAAGAAAGAAAAGAAGAATTAGAATGATGTCTGTTATATTGCAACTGTTTTAGAAAAGTCCTCTAGGTACTGTATTGATGTACATTGTATTTGTTGAGTATGCTAATATTCTCCCTTGAACGCTTTTCTTTTCTTTTTTTCTCGTAACTATTTAATTTTATTTATTTGAGAGTGACAGACAGAGAAAGAGGCAGAGAGAGAGAATGGGTGCATCAGGGCCTCCAGCCACTGCAAACGAACTCCAGACACATGTGCCCCCTTGTGCATCTGGCTTATGTGGGTCCTGGGGAATCGAACTGAGGTCCTTTGGCTTTGTAGGCAAACACCTTAACTGCTAAGCCATCTCTCTAACCCTTGAACTGCTTTTCAAGGGAAAGAAACACTCAAGCCTGTAAGTTACTCTATTTGTAAGTGTTGCTTAAAAAAAAAAATCTGCTGCTCACATCATATCTTTGGTGTTGCTAACATGCTGACAACCAAGAGTTATAAATTATTATTTAGAACAGGGTAACGCATGTTGGGTAATGCATATAAGCAAGCTGCCTTGGCAAAGAGAACCTGTCCACAGGGGTGGGAGACTCTCTTCAGCTACTGGGGATCTTCTTATCCACGTCATGGCTCTGTTTCTCTGTAATGCCTTCCAGCCTTTGGAGGACATCAGCTTGCCAGCAGCTCTGAAGCAGGAAAGGGAAGTTCCATGCCTCAGACGGAGACTCTGTTCAGATCAGTCCCCTCCATCACCGGCAGAGAGAGCTCAGCTCACTGGGGCTTGACTGGCAGCAGCACAGGGGCCGGTGTGACGGGAAGCTCTGCTTCGCATCTGGGAAGTGTGGACGCTTCAGCTTCGACGCAGTTCTCCGCTGGTGCCTCGGGGGTGGGGGACAGGAGTTTTCAGAGTCCTCGTCTACATCTTCCTCAGAACGCCTGGACTCCGCGGGACCACGTGGAGAACGTTCAAGTAAGTTTTATTTCACACGAAGCACACCACAAGGAGGGGAGAGGGACTTGTGAGGTTTTTGAACTGTGGGCACTAACGCATATATCCATAAAGTCACCTTAGGCCCCTCTTGTTTCATTATTTCCAGGCCATTCTCCTAGCTGGGGAATGCGCAGATATACCTATCTGCCCCATCTTCTTTTCTGGTACATCTGAGTTAACTTTAAACACATATATACATGTTTTAAAAGTATATATAAGTTGGGCGTGGTGGCGCACACCTTTAATCCCAGCACTTGGGAGGCAGAGGTAGGAGGATTGCCATGAGTTTGAGGCCACCCTGAGACTACAGAGTGAATTCCAGGTTAGCCTGGATCAGAGTGAGACCTTACCTCAAACAAACAAACAAACAAACAAACAAACAAACAAACAAACAAACAAAGTGTATGTGTGTGTGTGTGTGTGTATTTTTACTTATTTGAGAGTATGAGTACCCAGGGCCTCTGCAAATGAACTCCAGACGCATGAACCACTGTTGATCTGTCTTTACATGGGTACTAGGGAATTGAACTCAGGCCAGTCGGCTGTGCAAGCATCCTCAACAGCTGAGCCGTCTCCAGCCCCACAAGAAAGTTTAATGCCACTTTTGCTCTCTCATAGGCAACCCGGGCTTGTGTGTCCTGTAGCCTGCCCAACCCCCACCCTTTCTCTTACGGACAGGAAAGCATTACTACCTTTCGTGAGTCATCATTCAGTGCACCTTATCCAGTGCGTTTGTCAAAAAGACATCCCCCCTTCCTCTTTTTATTTGTAATCATTTGCTTGGGGCATGGGGGGGGGCATACACGAACATGCTATTGTAGAGCCCCAGCTCTTGGCTGCGGTGGAGGGGTGCGCTTGCCTGAGGTGGCAGGAACACAACATCAAGTGTCCAGCTCCATCGCTCTTTTTGAGCCTGTATCTCTTACTGATACTGGAGCTTGGTTTTTGCCAGCCTGGGGCAAATCCCTGCTCCCCTTTGTAGAATGGGTTATAGGTGCACATGGCCTTGCCAGCTCTTCACGTGGGTTCTGGAGATTTGAACTTGAGGCGCCTCAGGCTCTCATGCTTGCACAGAAAGTGCACTTAACTACTGGTCCATCTCTCCACTCACTCTTTTTTAAAGATTTTTTTTTAAAAAAATTATTTATCTATTTGCAAGCAGAGAGAGATAGAAGAGAGGCAGACAGAGAGACAATGGGCACGCCAGGGCCTCTGGTCACCGCAAATGAACTCCAGATGCATGTGTCCCTTGTGCATCTCGCTTACGTGGGTCCTGGAGAATTGAACCAAGATCTTTTGGCTTCTCAGACAAACACCTTAACCACTAAACCATTTCTCTAGCCCTCCACTCCCTCTTTTTATAAACTTTGTATTGACCACTTCCATAAATAGAGATAATATGCCATCATCATAATCCCCCTCCCACATCCCCCCTCCACTGAATCCCTTTTTTTTCTAGCTAGTCTCTCTTCTATTCAGCCCCTCCCTCTTCTTTAAAACAGATGTAACATGTAAGTCACATGCTAGACAATTTGCCCTTTAAAATGAATAATTAGGTCCATGATTGTTTTAATACTGTGCAACCATCACTACTACCTAATTCCAGAACATGTTCAACATCTTCCCTCAAAACCCCATACTCATCAGCAGTTACCTTATTCTCCCCTTCCTTCTGGCAACCACTTAATGTACTTTTTTTTTTTTTTTAAATTTATTTATTTATTTTGGTTTTTGGAGGTAGGGTCTTACTCTAGCTCAGGCTATCCTTGAATTCACTATGTTGTCTTAGGGTGACCTTGAACTCACTGTAATCCTCCTACCTCTGCCTTCCAAGTGTTGGGATTAAAGGATTGCACCACCACGCCTGGCTTAATTTACTCTTTATATCTGTGAATTTGCCTTTCTGGACATTTCTTATATAGGGAGTCATATCATATGTGGCTTTTGGTATCTTTTTTTTTGAAACTTTTAAAATTTTTAATCTTATTTTGAGAGAGAAAGAGGCAGATGGGAGAGAAAAAAAATGGGCATGTCAGGGCTTTCAGCTGCTTCAAACAAACTCCAGACACATGCGCCACCTTGTGCATCTGGCTTATGTGGGTCGGGGAATGGAACCTGGGTCCTTTGGTTTTGCAGGCAAGTGCCTTAACTGCTAAGCCATCTCTCTAGTCCAGCTTTTGGTATCTTTAATTCTATATGGTCTTGATTCATTCATGTTGTAGCATGTATCAGTTCTTTATTCCTTTTATGGCTGAATACTATTCCAGCAGGGATGTGCTTTCATCAGTTGGTAGATGGTGATGGTCCCAGCTTTTGGCTGTTATTAATAAAGCTCCTTGCGAGTGTTCAAGAGCAAGCCTTGGACTTGCCAGGTAGCACCTTTCTCAAAAGCTTTCGAGAAACTGCCGAACTATTTTCCAAAGTGACTATGTGTAGTAGCAGTGTCCAAACGTTCAGTTGTGTCCGTATCCTCACCAGCATTGGTTATTGTCCTTTTATGATGTTTCAGAATTATTTATTTTTAAAATATTTTATTTATCTATCTATCTATCTATCTATCTATCTATCTATCTATCTTTTTGACGTAGGGTCACTCTAGCTCAGGCTGACCTGGAATTCACTATGTAGTCTCAGGGTGGCCTTGAACTCATGGTGATCGTCCCACCTCTGCCTCCCTAGTGCTGGGATTAAAGGCATGCGCCACCACGCCTGGCTAAATATTTTATTTTTATTTATTTATTTGAGATAGAGAAAGAGGCAGAGAGAGAGAGAGTGAGAATGGGCATGCCAGGGCTTCTAGCCACTGCAAACAAACTCCAGATGCATGCGTCCCCCCCCACTTGTGCATCTGGCTTATGTAGGTCCTGGGGAACTGAACCGAGGTCCTTTGGCTTTGCAGGCAAGCACCTTAACCACTAAGACATCTCTCCAGCCCCAGAATTATTTATTTTTTGCATGTGTGTGCGCTACGCATGCATGCTAGAGCCTCTTGCCACTGCAAACAAACAACAGATGCTTGTGTCACTTTTTGAATCACTTTTGCAAGCAAGAGCCTTTAACCACTGAGCCATCTCCCAGCCCCTTGACTTTTTTTTTTTTTTTTTTTTTCAATGTAGGGTCTCACTCTAGCCCAGGCTGACCTGGAATTCACTCTGTAGTCACAGGCTGGCCTTGAACTCAAGGCAATCTTCCTGTGTCTGCCTCCCAAGTGCTGGGATTAAAGGCATGTCCCACCACACCCAGCTGCCTTGACTTTTTTTTAATGAGGGAGAAAGAGAGAATTGGTGTGCCAGGTCCTCCAGCCACTGCAATTGAACTCCAGATGTGTGTACTACCTTGTGCACATGTGCAACCTGTGTCACTTTGTGCATCTGGCTTGCATGGGATCTAAAGAGTCGAACATGAGTCCTTAGGCTTAACTGCTAATCCATCTCTCCAGCCCCCCCGACTTTTTAAAATTTATTTATTTATTTATTTATTTGAGAGAGCAAGAGAGAGAGAGAGAGGCAGACACACACACACACACACACACACACACACACACACACACACAGAAAGAGAATGGGTGCACCATGGCCTCCAGCCACTGCAAATGAACTCCAGACACATGCGCCACCTTGTGCATCTGGCTTACGTGGGTCCTGGGGAATCGAACCAAGGTCCTTTGGCTTTGTAGGCAAACACCTTAACTACTAAGCCATCTCTCCAGTCCCCCCCCCCGACTTTTTAATTTAACCACTTTTATAATGTGAAACGGTATCTAGTTTTGGTTTTAATTTGCATTTTCCAGCTGACTAATGAGGATCTGGGTTCAATCTCCAGTACTTCCCCCTCCCCCTATACACAAAATAAAGAGCCTAAGATCCTGTTTTGAGAAAGTTATTTACTGATTATCTTTTTTATTTTTATTTTTTTGGTTTTTTGAGGTAGGGTCTCACTCTAGCTTAGGCTGACCTGGAATTCACTATGTAGTCTCAGGGTGGCCTTGAACTCAAGGTGATCCTCCTACTTCTGCCTCCCAAGTGCTGGGATTAAAGGCGTGCACCACCACACCTGGCTCTGATTATCTTTTAATAAGGCTTTTGAGTAGTTTTCAAAATATTTTATTTTTATTTATTTGAGAGGGAGATAGGTATGTAGAAAGAGAGAGAGAATGGGTGCACCAGGGCCTCCAGCCACTGCAAACGAACTCCAGATGCATGCACCTCCCCTTGTGCATCTGGCTTACGTGGGTCCTGGGGAATTGAACCTGGATCCTTTGGCTTTGCAGGTAATTGCCTTAACTCTTAAGCCATCTCTCCAGCCCTTGAGTAATTTTTGCATGTGCATGTGTTGTGTGCATGTGTGGATGCATGTATGGGTGTGCATGTATGCCATTGAAGGCCCGAGGTTAACGTCAGGTTAACTCTATCACTCTATCACTCTCCTGTCTGATCTTTTTTTTTCATTATTATTTGAGAGAGAGACAGAAAGAGAGAGAATGGGAGCATAGCGGCCTCTCAGCCTCTGTGAACTAACTCCAAACGTGTGCGCCCCCTTGTGGACAAGTGCAGCATTGCGCCCTTGCGTCACTTTTTGCGTCTGGCTAAATGTGGAGCCTGGAGAATCGAATGGGCATTCCTAGGCTTCACAGGCAGGCACCTTAACCGCCATGCCATCTCTCTAGAACTCCTGGCTTATCTTTTTGAGACAGGATCTCTTCCTGAAACAGACACTTGCCAGTTCAGCTAGACCTATTACCCCGAAAGTACCGAGGATATCCCTGGTTCTGACTCCCCAGTGCCACCACGCCTGGCTTTTACATGGTCGCTAGGGATCTCAATGCAGGTGTTCATGCTTGCCCAGCAACACTGCCCACTGAGCCATTCCCCTGGGGAGTTTGGAAAACAATTCCCAAAAGTCTTTGTCAATGGAAAGCTTGTGCTGACCTAAGCAAAAATGCTTATCGTTTAGCTTTTACTAGGTTTGAATTCTTACCTCCCTCCCACTGCCGCCAGAACTGCACATTCTACAAATGAAAATCCTAGTTGTGAGGAAAAATGTGGCTTCTTTTTCGAGGTCATGGAAAGGCATGTACTGATCGTGAGAGAATGAAACTCGCATGGGTAGAAGACGGTTACTTCCTGTGCTTAGGAAATATTGTACCTCTGTCCTACCAAAAACACAAAATCATTTTCCCCCATCACCACGATGGGACTTGGGGTTTTACCTTCTCAAAATAGAGTCTTGGGGGCTGGAGAGCTGGCTTAGCAGTTAAGGTGCTTACCTGCAAAGCCTAAGGAACCTGGTTCAATCCCTAGTACCCATGTAGGTCAGATGCACAAGGTGGCACTTGCATCTGAAGATTTTTTTTTTAAGGTAGGGTCTCACTCTAGCCCAGGCTGACCTTGAACTCATGGCAATCCTCCTACCTCTGCCTCCCCAGTGCTGGGATTAAAGGCGTGTGCCACCATGCCCGGCTTGCATCCGGAGTTTTGTTTGCAGTGGCTGGAAGCCCTGGTATACCCATTCTCTATATATGCCTCTCTCTCAGTCTCAAATAAATAAATAAATAAATACAATATTTTTTAAAAATTATATTTATTTATTTATTTATTTATTTGAGACAGAGAGAGGGAAAGAGAGAAAGGAGAGGGAGAATGGGTGTGTCAGGGCCTTTAGCCACTGCAAACAAACTCCAGATGCATGCACCCCCTTGTACATCTATCTGGCTTATGTGGGACCTGGAGAATCGAACCAGGGTCCTTAGGCTTCACAGGCATGTGCCTTAACCGCTAAGCCATCTCTCTAGCCCTACAATATATATTTTTTAAAACAAACAGAATCTTAGGTTCTTTATGTTGTGTGTAGGGGTGGGGATTGAACCCAGGTCCTCACGCACACTAGACAAATGTGCTGATCCTATGCTATGCCCGCAGCCCACAATCTTGAGTTCCATTGACTTTATTTTCTTTTTTTACACCTCCTTTCTATAGTTAATGGTCAGTTGGTTCATGTGGAAAATGTGATTTCAGTGTTATCAGATCTTGGGGGTTATAAAAAGCTAGATAAGGAATAGCCTCATTCCCAAAATAATTTCCCTGTGGGTTAGTCTAATACTTTATCTCTTTTCCTTTGAATCACCCCCAGCCGGCTGATCGGAGGCCCACCCAGCCTTTCACAGTTCTCAGTCTGTTCCTTTTCTAGGTTCAGCTGTCTGCTGACCTGATCCTTCTCTGTTAAGCCTATAATCCTGATGTACTCGTTGGCCTAGATTTCCTCTTTGCCCAAGAAACTGTCCCAGGGGTTGGGACAATCACACTCTTGAGCTTCTCCTGGGTGACTCCTTAAGTCTGCCTCAGGTCACTTCTCTTTCTGGCTCTTAGCTTATTACTGCTCTGGGTCACGGCTGTCCTGTCTCTGTGCTCATTCCTATTGTCACCAGTCAGCTGGCTGAAGGCTTCTTTGCTGAACTGGATAGAAATCACAAGTAGTCAAGAAGCTCTTCAGATCTAGTCTCTGGCAGTTTTCATTTTCCCCTCAAGGTTCGACAGCATCAGGCAGTGGCAGTAGCAGTAGCAGGCAGAAGCAGAGCAAGTGGCACACTGTCATGTCACCTGTGCAGACCTCCAGTATCAGGACCCTTGGTGGTGGCTAGTGTTACAGCTCTCAGTCTGGAGTCTGAGACCCTTGACCCTCAAAACTTGGGCTGGAGGGATGGCTTAGCAGTTAAGGCACTTGCCTGCAAAGCCAAAGGATCCAGGTTTGATTCCCCAGGGACTCCCCCCCTTTTGAGTCTTGGGATGGGTCTTGGGGAGGAACTGAGGTCCTCCAGTTGTAGTGGCAAGTGCTTTATCCAGTGAGCCAGCTCTCGTCATCCCCATTCGAACAGATTTTAAATAATGCTTTACATTTGCCCAATGTTCAGGAAAAGGTACCCCCCCACACACACACCATCAGTTAATTCAAACCTATCTTGAAAGGACTTGACCTGATACACAGCTTTATATCCGTACACCATCAAAGTATGCCCATGGGGTATCAAAGGCTAGTTTGGTCTAGAAATGGATATAAGAATCACACGGTCTCTTTTCTCACAGAGCCACGTTTGAAAGTCTTTAGGCCACGAAGAAGTGGACTTACTCATTTCTGAAAAGGATTTATTTGATAATCTCATATAGTAACCTAAGATTCTTTCAGTTCATAGCATACAACATACACCCCAGTAGGAAAGAAAGGTTATTTATTCATGTGTCCCCTTCCCTCTTTCATCCCATCAACAGGATAGAACAAATATGTTTTTTTAAAAATTATTTATTATTATTTTATTTATTTTTGGAGAGAGACACAGAGAGAGACAGAGGGAGAGGAAGACAGATAGAGAATGGGTGCGCCAGCAGCCTCTCAGCTGCTGTGAACAAAATCCAGATGCATGCGCCCCCTTGTGGTTAAGTGCGGCATTGTGCCCTTGCGTCACTTTGCATCTGGCTAAACTTGGGACCTGGAGATTGGAACCCGGTTCTTAGGCTTAGCAGGCAGGTGCCTTAACTGCTAAGCCATCTCTCCAGCCCCAAATGTGGTATTTAAATAGATAAAGGGTGGGTGGGGGCTGGAGAGATGGCTAGTGGTTAAAAGTGCTTGCTACACAAGTTTGAGGGTCTGAGAGGGCTTAAGACCATCTAGCACTTGTGTAAAACAGATAGGTGTGGCTATGCATATCTGTAACCCCAGTGCAGTGGGGAGCAGAGTATCCCCTGGGGCTGACAAAAACTGCAGTTCTGGGTTTAGAGAAAAACTCTGTCTCAAGGAAATCTGCTGTGATAGGGGAGGACATCTGACATTCTCTTCTGATATCCACACATGCACACATACATGCATATACTACACACCCCCATACACACACACACACACATACACACACACAGAGAGAGAGAGCAAGCCCACCTCTAACCTCCAATCACATGCTATTTCTTGACCATGTCCTAATGACAGGCTCTGAGATGGTCCCAGTGAAGACCTTAGGCCCCAAAAGAGTTGTCTTTTGCCCACCAACTTACCTCTCCTCCTGCTGCTGCCAATTTCCCCTGATACAAACTCTTGTGTATCACAAAACCGAAATCCAGTATTGATCCTTTCTCTATAGTGATAAAGCTTAGCATAGATCCAGGCATCCGAACAAAAGTGCTGATCCACGGTTCCACTTGAAGATTCACTGCAGATAAAGATGAGATGGGGGCTGGAGAGATGGCTTAGTGGTTAAGCGCTTGCCTGTGAAGCCTAAGGACCCCAGTTTGAGGCTCGATTCCCCAGGACCCACATAAGCCAGATGTACAAGGTGGTGCATGCGTCTGGAGTTCATTTGCAGTGGCTGGAGGCCCTGGTGCACACATTCTCTCTCCCTCTTTCTCTCTTTCTGTCTGTCACTCTCAAATAAAAATTAAAAAAATAAAAAAATTTAAAAAAAAAAAAGATGAGATGGCACAGGGAAGCTTTGAGCTCATAGGAGTTCAGGATGTGAGGCTCCAGGTAGGGGATCCACATTTATCTGCTACTCCCTTTTCTTGCAGCCCTGGAAGACACTGTGGCTCTGAGTGACAGTTCTGACACAGAGGAGAGCACTTCCTGGGCACGGTCCCATGGCACGCACACTTCGGCTACTCTGACCAGAAGCGGGGAGCGCACACTGCGTTCTCTCAGCCTCACGGACTCAGCGACCTCCGCAGAGGTGGGCAGTGCTGCCCGCTCCACTCGGCGCCGGAACGTGACGGATCACACGGGACTGCTGTCCAGATCATCTGCTGCCCAGCCTGCCCTTGGAGGTGGTGTGTCTTCCGCCAGTGATTTTTTTCCCCATGCTCCCTCACCTATCTATCCATTTACCTACAGTCCTAGGATGCTTAAGTCGGCTGACAACCCAAAAAGTATCTTCCCGTTCTTAACATAAGAGGTTCGGTTATATCAACTCATAGGCTTGCTGAGAGGTATATGGGGTGAAGCCTGCCTGGGAGTTGTAAATTAGGGTGAGCAGTAACTGTGGCGGAGCCATCTCTTGGGAAATCTCATGTTATCAGAATGGAAAGTTGGGAGGGCTTCCCTTTTTCCATTGCAACATAACAGTTGGGAGCTTTTCAGATACCAGTTATCAAAAAGGACATGTCAACCTGGGTGTGGTGTTGCTAGCCTAGAATCCCAGCATTTGGGAGGTGGAGGCAAGAGTATCAGAAGTTCAAAGTCATTGGCTGCATAGCAAGTTGGGGGCCTGCCTGGGCTATGTGAGACCCTGTCCAAAAAAATGGGGAGGGGCATAGAAAGAATTTGGAACTATTCCCTGTTTTTAGGCCCTTGTCCCCTCTTCTCTCTCTTTAAATGTTTTTTATTTTTTATTTATTTATTTATTTTGGTTTTTTGAGGTAGGGTCTCACTCTGGTCCAGGCTGACCTGGAATTAACTATTTAGTTTCAGGGTGGCCTCGAACTCTTGGCAATCCTCCTAGCTCTGCCTCCCAAGTGCTGGGATTAAAGGCGTGTGCCTTTAATGGGCATGCCAGGGCCTCCAGCCACTGCAAATGAATTCCAGATGCGTGTGCCCTCTTGTGCATCTGGCTAACGTGGGTCCTGGGGAATTGAACCGGGGTCCTTTGGCTTTGCAGGCAAGCACCTAACCACTAAGCCATCCCTCCAGACATCTTTTTAAAAAAATTTATTTTCTTAGAGAGATTGGAGAGATAGAGAATTGGCGCACCAGGGCCTCAGCCACTGCAATTGAGCGCCACCTAGTGGGCATGTGTGATCTTGCATTTGCCTCACCTTTGTGCATCTGGCTTACGTGGGACCTGGAGAGTGGAACATGGGTCCTTAGGCTTCACAGGCAAGCACCTTAACTGCTAAGCCATCTCTCCAGCTCCCCTCTTTTCTTTTTTTCCCATGTCCATTGCTGCCACCATTGCTCCTCCTGGGAAGTGACTCTGCTCAGAGCAGACACTGACCATTCTAGCCTTCCCATATTGCCTTCACCAAGAGCACATGCCATTGGAAACCACCTCTCCAAAGAAAGCATTTCACAAGCCAGGCACTTGGGAGGCAGAGGTAGGAGGATCACCGTAAGTGTGAGGCCACCCTGAGACTACATAGTGAATTCCAGGTCGGCCTGGACCAGAGTGAGACCTTACCTCGAAAAACCAAAAATAAATAAATAAATAAAAGAAAGCATTTCACCCACTTACTTAAGCTCATGGAGAACACGTGAGAAGTGTTTTCTAGTGAATGTTTGAAAGATTTCTTGTTTACCTGACCTAATTTTGACTTTTCCCCTTGTAGTCACTGGACTTAGCTATGGTCAGTCGAGTGGCACAGACACTGAACAAAGGACTTCTGGTGACCATACAGACCGTACATACACGTCATCCACTTCCACCAAAGAAGTGCGCGCGTTACCGTCCATTACAGATGATGGCTCGTCCTTAAACATCAGCGAGAGCGGGATCGCGTACGTTAAGATCTCAGATGCTCTGAATTTAGACTACTCTTCCCCTTCTCTGACTCGGACAGAAAGCAGTGGCGTCCCCTCCGATGGCGGCGCACAAGCTCAGTCTTCAACCGAGGCCCTAGCTCCGCGTCCATCCAGCCTGCCATCGTACACATCCACTATCCACATGCCAAACCCTGCGGTGCTTCTGCATGCCAATACTGACTCTGTTGGCAACCCATCTTCCTCGGGGGCCCCTTTGCCTCTGCCCTCAGCATCACAGTCCCACCAGCTACTCTCATCAACCTTACCATCAATCAGGTCTTCCACAAATCAGCTAAAGTCTACTACCTCTGAGGCAGCCGTACCTTCATCTTCCTCAGCGTCGCCTTTACCCATATCCTTAAGAGCCTCTACCCCTGGTCCACGTTCAGGCTCCCACACAACCTTACCGCATTCACCCTCTCCCCTAGTCTTACACAGGGCAAGGGAGACACATGCGACTTCAGTCCAGACGGCCACGGTGGTGTCAGCCACAGCAGTGTTCCATAGGAACCAAACGGCAGACTCCAAAAGCCAGAGTACCCTATACCAAGAGCAGAGCGTCACAGAAGCAAGCTCACCAAGCCCCATGTCTTCACCCACTGCTTCCACCGAAGCTGTAACAAGCTTTCTGCCAGGGGTCCCCATGAGCCCAGCCTTAACGGGATCCTCCCCCAAGCCAGCCCTTCCAGCCACAAGCACCAGCTCAGCACCAATGTCTCCAGGGCTGATAACCACCGTGCCCCAGACCACTGTCCCTCCTGGGACCCATCCCGGCACCCTGTCAAGCACAGAAGCTCTGATCCCTGGCCCTGGAGCGGTGTACACGACGGCTGGAAAACGGCTCTTGCCAACCCATCCTGAAGTCTCCACAGGAGGTGCTGTCTCCACAGAGTGGAGCCCAGAGCACACAGACACTGCCACCAGGTCCATCCCTCCGACCAGTGCTCCCACGTCAGCACAAGACTCAACCACAAGGCTTGGCACTACAGAAGGGTCCAGCCCAGCCTCACACGCCCCGCCCACATCTCCTTCACCTCAGACCACAGCTGTTTCTACGGCTGACATGTTGACTCCTGAATCTACCACCACTGCTGCTCAAAGCGCCCCACAGTCACCAACGGCGCTGTCACGTCCAGCCTCAGGTAAAACACATTGGTGAGAAGGCCCCGCCCAGTGTTGAACTACAGGGGCCTTTGGGGTTCACGCGAATGGTGTAGACACGTCTAGTACTTTTGAAATGGTGTCTCTTTTGGGACCTAAATTGCCTCCCATTGAAATCCAAAGCTTAAAGTCAGGGCAAAGTGGACCAAACTTTCCCCAAGCTACATGATTGTTCCTGGAGAAAGAAAAGAGGACGCAATGGCCATGTGTGAGCTGACAATCATTGTAGCCTTTCTTTCGTGCTTTGTAATCACACAAGTGTTTCAAGCATACCTCTGATGCTTCCGAGATCAGAGCTAGGCAGAGATGTGAGTGTGGGTAGTGAAAAAACAGAAGTAAAGAAACTTGAGGGGGTGGGATATAGCCCTGTGGTAGAGCACTTGCTTAGCATGTGCAAGGCCCTGGGTTCAAACTCCTGCACCACAAAGAAAATGGAAGAAGCTTTAGGTGGCCTGTTATAAACAGATGGGAGTCAGGCACCTGCTCCCAGATGGGAGCTCAGAGCTTCTGAGCTGATCAGCCAGTTCCCCAGGGCTTCTCAGAGTCACAAGACTTTTTTTTTTTTTTTTTTTTTTTTTTGATCCAGGGGGTTCCAGATTCCTGTGTGTCTCTAAGATAATGTTGCTAGTTGATAAATAGGATACACAAAGGAAAAGATGTTAAACTAACCTTTGTCTCACAGTGACTACATGACCAAGACTTCTTTATGTTGTACCTAAGGTTATCAGTACAGCCATGTTTGAGTTGCTGGCACAAGGAAAATAAAGCTAACCAAATGATTTAAGGAAAGGTAGAAGTAGGATGTGTCAGCCTGGAGAGATGGCTTAGTGGTTAAGCGCTTGCCTGTGAAGCCTAAGGACCCATGTCCAAGGCTCGATTCCCCAGGACCTATGTAAGCCAGATGCACAAGGGGGCACATGCATCTGGAGTTTGTTTGCAGTGGCCAGAGGTCCTGGCGAGCCCATTCACTGTCTATCTGCCTCTTTCTCTCTCTGTCACTCTCGAATGAATAAATAATAAACAAAAAAACATTTTTTTTTTAAAAGAAGTAGGATGGTATATTAGGATGTCATGTTCCAAGTTGCATTTGGGGTTTGTCTGGACCCAAGAAAAGAAAACTAGTGGAGAAGAGTGAGATCAAGACTGGCCCCTCAAGGGAGAAGCAAAGACGGAAATGCTTTGCAGTGACTAGAACACGGAGCTCAGTTAGTGGACAGTTTCAACTGGCCATTGAGGATGGACCTGGGGTGCAGGGTCATAAATCATCTGCACTGCTGTCCACAGTGGTCCCATGCATCAGCGATTCGAGAATGTTTAGGAAGTGAAAGATAGAGGCTCCCCCAGAAAAATGCTAGCCCTCTCCACAGGCTTTATTTCCAAAGGCCAGATCTATGCCGATACCAGATTTGTAGACAAGCAGACGTCAGCTATTACAGTTCTTACAGTGAGTATTCAAAGCATATTCACTGGTTGCTGATAAATGTTTTGTGCCAGTGCCCATGGGTGCCATGTTTGATTCTGTAGGCCATATGTGTACACAAGTGATTTTAGGTAGTAGTCAAAGTAGCAGTAGAAAATAAGATTACTGAACTTAGATTTATCTCATTTATTTTCAGGGTTTTTTTGTTTTGTTTTGTTTTGTTTTTGGAGAGAGACAGAGAGAGAGAGAGAGACAGACAGACAGACAGACAGAGAGGGAGAGGGAGACAGATAGAGATGGGCACACCAGCAGCCTCTCAGCTGGTGTGAACGAACTCCAGATGTGTGCACCCCCTTGTGGTCAAGTGCAGCATTGCGCCCTTTCGTCACTTTGCATCTGGCTAAACGTGGGACCTGGAGATTGGAACCGGGTTCTTAGGCTTAGCAGGCAGGCGCCTTAACCACTAAGCCATCTCTCCAGCCCAGGTGTTTTCTTTTCTTTTCTTTTCTTTTCTTTTCTTTTTTTTTTTTTTTTTGAGTGAGAACTCAGGATTTCTGTCCTCTTTTTCTTATTCTCCCATTGATGTCCTCCTTGCAAATGACAGTGTTGTAGGTTTCAGCTTTTCTAAGTGTGCTTCAGAAACCTTTATGAAGCAGCTATTATTTAACAGGAGCATGACAGTGCCACAGAGCCACAGTGCCACAGAGCCAAAACAGAGCTGTGGCACATTGCTCATGATGAGGGTGTGAAATTCCAAGATGGCATTGAAGTCTATGGGCCATAGGGGGGTTGCTGAATTCGGGGGGGGTCTCCTTTTTACAGTATTCATAATGTAAATCTACAGAGGGGTGCAGGCACAGGAGGTAGAGGTAGGAGGATTAAGAAGTTCAAGGCTAGCCTGTGTGTATATCTCTCTGTCTGCCTGTCTATACATGATGTATTTAAAGAAGATAGATTTTCACATAAAGGTTACTATAGTTTCAACAAAGTTCAAGAGAAGGCGAGGCATGCACAAGTGTGCTCACACACAGGCAGGCTTACAGCAGGAGTTGAATGGAGCAGGGATTCTTTCCACCTTCCTGTTTGTTTTAAATTGTTTAATTGTTTAAATTGTTTTAATTTAATTGTAAATCAATTCAAGTCGAGTTTTCTAATTGTCACAAAAGGCAGTGGAATTATTGCCCTGAACTGAGTGCTCTGTAGGAAGCATTTGATAGCATTCCTACATGTAGGGGTCCAGTTGTCTGAATACGCATGAGCACAAGCTTGCGTTAATTCCCAGTCTCATTGTCCCGTCTTTTGTACCTCTTGTGACCTTGTTCTATTTCAGTAGTGTGGTTTATCGGGGCAAGTAAACAGAAATAAGCATGAATCAAATATTAGCTGAGAGAATTAAATATTTACCCAGAGCTACTTTTACATTGCCCGTGTTTATTATTCCTGGGATGTGTTTTTAGCCAACAGCTGTGCCGTGAACCCTTGTCTTCATGATGGCAAATGCGTTGTGAACCTCAGCCGGCGTGGTTATCGATGCGTGTGCTCACCTTCCTGGCAAGGGGACAACTGCAGTGTTGGTAAGAGAAAAGCAACATCTAATGTATGCTACAGTGGGATTATTCAGTAATAATTTATTCTCCAAAGTGTATAAGGGTAAGATGTTTACATTAATACCCATCTTACTTGAGAGCTATATGTGATGTCATCTGTAGGATAATGTGAGGCACTATAGTACATGTGGACAGACTTCTGGTCTGATTTTATTCCCAAACTGCCTCTACTGACACACTACACTCCTAATGACCTGCACAGCCTCCTGCCCTGGCATTTACTGTGCTGACACCTCAGCTTGGAATTGCCACACCCAAATCTGCTTGTTAAAGTCCCTTCAATATTTGTGCAGATACCGTTTGAAAGGGGCCTTATTTCCTCCATCAAAATCTTCTACTTTTTGGGGGCTGGAGAGATGGCTTAGCAGCTAAGGCACTTGCCTGCAAAGCCAAAGGACCTCGGTTCGATTTCCCAGGACCCACATAAACCAGATGCACAAGGGGGCACATGCATCTGGAGTTTGTTTGCAATGGCTGGAGGCCCTGGCATGCTCATTCTCTCCCTATCTATCTATCTATCTATCTATCTATCTATCTATCTATCTATCTTCTATCTATCTATCTATCTATCTATCTATCTATCTATCTATCTTTCTCTCAAGTAAATAAATAAAAATAAAACTATTTTTTTTAAGTCTTCTACTTTTGGACTTGAGAGATGGTTTGGCGGTTAAGGCGATTGCCTACAAAATCGAAGGATCGGGCTGGAGAGATGGCTTAGTGGTTAAGTGCTTGCCAATGAAGCCTAAGGACCCTGGTTCAAGGCTCGATTCCCCAGTACCCACGTAAGCCAGATGTACAAGGTGGCAAATGCATCTGGAGTTCGTTTGCAGTGGCTGGAGGCCCTGGTGCACCCATTCTCTCTCTCTCTCTCTCTCTCTCTGTCACTCTCAAATAAATAAATAAAATAAACAAAAATTTTTAAAAAAACTGAAGGATCCAGGCTTGATTCCACAGGACCCACATAAGCCAGATACACAAGGTGGCATATGTGTTTGGAGTTCATTTGCAGCACCTAAAGGCCTTAGCATACCCATTCTCTCTCCCTCCCTCTCTCTCTCTCTCTCTGCCTCTTTCTCACTAGCTCTCTCAAATAAATAAAAATAAATAAATAAATCTACTTTTAAGCCAGGTGTGGTGGCTCACGCCCTTAATCCCAGCACTTGGGAGGCAGAGGTAGAGAGTTGCTGTGAGTTAGTTAGTTGTTTTTATAGCTGCCTCTGCCCCCAACAGGTCATCAGCCCCTGGAGGACAAGGGTCGTCCTCTATGCATCTTTGGGGGGCACACTACATGAAGCCCCATTTGGTCCCTAGTAAGAACTAGATTATGATTTTGTGTCTGCCAGATTTAACATGCCCTTGTTTTTCTTCCTTTACAGATGTGAATGAATGCCTTTCAAACCCCTGCCCACCCCTGGCCATGTGCAACAATACTCAGGGATCTTTTATCTGCAAATGCCCAGTTGGGTACCAGTTGGAAAAAGGAATATGCAATTTGGGTAAGAGGGTTAGTCTGTAGAATTTATTCTGTATCACAATATATTTTTACACAATAGCATACTATTTTTCCTCCTAATCAAAGTCAGTATTTGTCCAAGATACAACCTTAAGGAACATGGAAGGAAGCGAAACACATTGCCTGTCATCCTAACACTAGCAATATGACACTTTCCAAGGTTATTGAATGTATATTATATTTTTACATAATTGAAATTACTTCTATTAACGTTCATCTTAAGAATCACCTATGCTATCATCTATCATTTTGTACATTATTTGCTTAACCATTCTATCCTGTACTTAAGAGAAAAAACTCAAGAGGATATTGTGACTACATAGTTTTTTAAAACAACATCTTAGAAAGAGAAAAGAGGCTGGGTGTGATGGCACACGCCTTTAATCCCAGCACTGGGGAGGCAGAAGTAGGAGAAGAGCCATGAGTTCAAGGCCACCCTGAGACTACATAGTTAATTCCAGGTCAGCCTGGGCTGGAGTGAGAGAGAGAGAAAAGAGAATAAAATCTTGATTGTCCTAGCACATTCACATTTTTCATTTTGTTTTATTTATTTGTTTGTTTCTTTGTTTGTTTATTTGTTTATTTAGAGAGAATGGGTGCACCAGGGCCACTAGCTCACTACATATGAACCCCAGGCACATGCACCACCATGTGCATCTGGCTTACATAGGTTCTAGGGTATCAAACCTGGGTCCTTAGGCTTTGCAGACAAGTGCCCTAACCACTAAACCATCTCTCCAGGCCCATTATTTCATGTTATTTTTATTTATTTATTTATTTATTTATTTATTTATTTATTTACAAGGAGAGAGGGTGGTATGGGCACAGCAGAATGTACTTCAGAATCACATGCCACTTTGTACATCTGGCTTTATATGAGTACTAGGCAGCCAAACCTGGGCCATCAGGTTTTGCAAGCAAGTGCCTTTAACCTCTGAGTCATCTCTCATCCCTCTTCCTTTTAAAAATTGGTCTTCATGTTGTTATCCATTTCTGCCAAAGCTACTGCTTTTTTTTTTTTTTTTTTTTTTTTTTGAGGTAGGGTCTCATTCTAGCTCAGGCTGACCCAGAATTCACTATGAAGCCTTGAATTCATGGCGATCATCCTACCTATGCCTCCCGAGTGCTGGGATTAAAGAGGTGCACCACCACACCCAGCTCAAAGCTGCTGCTTTAATGATACCACACTGTCGTATATTTTTTTGCTGATTTGATAGATTCGAAAAGCTCATTGATTTTAAATACAATTTTCATCTTATCGGTTAAAAAAACAAACAGGACTGGAGAGATGGCTTAGCAGTTAAGGCACTTGCCTACAAAGCCAAAGGATGGAGGTTCTATTCCCCAAGACCTATGTAAGCCAGATGCACAAGGTGGCACATGCATCTGGATTTCATTTGCAGCTGCTGAACTCCTTGGCATGCCCATTCTCATTCATTTTTTCTCTTTCTCACTCTCTCTCTCTCCCTTCCTCTCAAATAAATTAAGAAAAGAAGACAGGGCCGGAGAGATAGTTTAGTGGTTAAAGGCATTTGTCTGCAAAGCCAAAGGATCCCGGTTTGTTTCTCCAGGACCCATGTAAGCCAGATGCACAAGGGGGCACATATGTCTGGAGTTCATTTGCAGTGGCTGGAGGCCCTGGTGCACCCATTGTCATTTTCTCTCTCTCTCTCTCTCTCTCTCTCTCTCTCTCTGCCTCTTTCTCTCTCCCAAATAAATAAATATATTTCAAAAAAAAGACAAATAAACCAGATGAAATCTAAAGCACTGATGAGATGCTAATTGCCAAGTTTATATAAGAATTGGTCAGAAGTTTGGTTTCCAACCTACCGTTCTGTCTATTATACAAAAGTGTGCAGATTATAAGAGCTTTCTTGCATACAGGGCATGACCCTTGTTAGGTTGTTGAATTTAATACCTTACTTGCTGAAGGAATTAGAATGAGAAATACTGAGTTTCTGAGCTGCATAAGGAAACCAGCAGGTAAAATGACTCCTTTTGGATCATCTTAAATTGCACAGAAAGTGCTCCATAAATGTTTTCTGAGAGAACAAATGTCTGTGTCTTTTGGAAGTGTTATCTGCATGCATCTCTACTACCTGTAGGTGTGAAGGACTTTTTAAGAAGGTTGGCACCCTCCTAAAATAAGAATTTTGAAAGTTATCTCAACTACAAGAATTGATCGTTACTTTTAGAAGAAAAATCGACAAATGTAGACATCAGTCAAACTCAAGAATTCCTTTTATTTTGTTGCTGTTGTTGTTGAGGCAGAGTCTCACTCTAGCCCAGGCTGACCTGGAAGTCACTCTGTAACCCCAGGCTGGTCTCAGATTTACAGTTATCCTCTTACCTCAGCCTCCCTAGTGCTGGGATTAAAGATGTGCTCGACCACGTCCTGACTCAAGAATTCCTCTTATTCTAATAGTTAATTTGCATTTGGACAAACTATTCCATCTAGGCATACCCTAAAAGAAATTGGTCAGCTGTTTTCAGTTTAAGAAGATGGCTACTACAGGCCTTTAGTCTCAGCACTCAGGAGGCTGAGGCAGGAGGATCTCTGTGAGTTGAGGCCAGCCTGAGGCTACCAGGTCAGCCCCGGCTAGAGTGAGACCCTATAAAGATGGCAGTTTTGCTGTGTTGCTGTTGGTTAGTTGTTCTTTTTGTGTGGGGGTTGGGGTTTGTTAGTTTTGAAGCACTTTGGGAAGCTTCTAGTTCTCAGGCCTCCACCTGCAGCACACAGTCTCTGAGCTTCCATCTCCTCATGAGTAAAATCAGATGACGGTCTGCTTTGCTTGTCATTCAAGGTTATTAGGAAGGTAAAATAAAATAATGCATTTGAGGGGCTGGAGAGATGGCTTACTGGTTAAGGTAATTGCCTGCAAAGCCTAAGAATCCCCAGGACTCACGTAAGTCAAATGCACAAGGTGGCACATGCATCTGGAGTTCGCTTGCAGTGGCTGCAGGCCCTGACATGACCATTCTGTTCTCTCTCTCTCTCTGACTCTCCCTCAAATAAATAAATACAAGTAAAATATCTTTTTAAATAATTCATTTGAACAAGTTTTGAACAGTTAAGAGCTGTCCAGATGGGAACTGTCATTTCACATTGATCCTCAAGCTCTTAGACTAGACCGGAAGTTATGAAAACATTCTGCTGTGAATACAAAGGAATAATGGATCTTTGCAAAAATCACATAGATAATACAGTGAAGACA
Organism: Orientallactaga sibirica; assembly: GCA_036365145.1. Taxonomy (NCBI): domain Eukaryota; kingdom Metazoa; phylum Chordata; class Mammalia; order Rodentia; family Dipodidae; genus Orientallactaga; species Orientallactaga sibirica. The sequence goes on along the minus strand of JAEOAD010000050.1, from coordinate 16,600,139 downwards.
GCAGTTAAATTTGAAGTGAAAACCCGTCCTAAAGCTAGATGATAATGTAACTATAGGCATGAAGGTTGTCGTGACCGCACTGTCAGAAGCATAGATGTACATGTTTGTGCCTTTCCACAATGTCAAAATGTACTGAATAACAATAAATCCACAAGCTACTTTGGTTTTGTTGCCTGCAATTTTCCAAGTAGCCCTTGATAGCTGGCCGTTGGCAAACACAGGTTCTCTTTTTGTTGTTGTTGTTGGTTTTGTTTTTTCAAGGTAGGGTGTCACTCTAGCTCAGGCTGACCTGGAATTCACTCTGTAGTCTCAGGGTGGCCTTGAACTCACGGCGATCTTCCTACCTCTGCCTCCCAAGTGTGGGGATTAAAGGTGTGCACCACCACGCCTGGCTCAACACAGTTCTTTCATTCAATCTTAATTACTAGTATTAACTCTCAGATCACACAGTGCATATCACACAGTAATTCTGTCTGGCTGTATGTTCAGGTTACAGAATGGCTGCAGAAGGGTTAAAGAGGCCACATAGTTTAAGGGGTTCAAATTTGCCTTACTGGAGGCGAGAGAGCAGAATCATGTATTGACTAGATAAGAAATTAGCATCCCAGCACTCGGGAGGCAGAGGTAGGAGGATCGCCGAGAGTTCGAGGCCACCCTGAGACTACATAGTTAATTCCAGGTCAGCTGGACCAGAGTGAGACCCTACCTCACAGAACCAAAAAAAAAAAAAAAAAAAAAAAAAAAGAAAAGAAAAGAAATTAGCAAACTCAGTGGGAGAGCTGCTGCAGGGCATGCTGAGCCGCTTCGAGGTTGCAGGGTTGAGTCAAGTTATAGAGGAATGGGATCACAAAGGCCATAGAAGAGAGGTGCAGGACGGACAGATGGACAGGTAGATAACAATCCAAGTAGGTTGTGCTAAAGTCCCAGGATCTAGGATCTGTCAGGAATTTTCTTCCTGTTGGGACCCTTGGGGTTGGTCAGTGACTGGTTGGTGGGCCCATCACCATTGCCATGGTAGGCATCCTTCTCTTTGTGAATTTTGGGTGAGTGGTTAGGGAAGTTCTGGTGGGTTTTTTTTTTTTTTTTTTTTTTAATTTTTTTATTTGAGAGAGTCAAAGAGAGCCACATAGAGAATGGGAGTGCCAGCAGCCTCTCAACCACTGTGAAAGAACTCCGGATGTGTGCACCCCCTTGTGGGCAAGTGCGGCATTGCACCCTTGCATCACTTTATGTCTGGCTAAACTTGGGATCTGGAGAATCGAACTGGGATTTTTAGGCTTTGCAGGCAAGCACTTTAACCAGCAAGCCATCTCTCCAGTCCCTCAAATGCATTCTTAGGCTTCACAGGCTGGCGCCTTAACCACTAAGTCATCTCTCCAGCCAGAAGTTCTGATGTTTTAATAGACCCATGTGCTCATATGGTCCCAGTCTACTTTGATAAGTGTGTAAGTAGTGCCTTTTTACTTTTAGGAATAAGTGATTTATCAGCCTGTGCCTCACAGGTAGACTGGACACAGTCTCCCTGCCTCTGCATTTATACTTTGCATATATATACTGCTTTGAGAAATGGAGTCAGCAAGAGCCAGGAGCAGCCTGAAGGCCAGTTTACACAATATGGAGGGATTTAGAGCAGGACACAGCCTGTTCTCCACAAAGGTGTAAATGCCTTCAGAGGAGTCCCTGCCTCGAAAGAAGGAGGGCTTGGGAAACTGATGATCTTATAGTAAAGAACAGAAGCCACTTTCAGAAAACATGAGTGTGCATGTGTACATGGAGAATCTGGGGTTGGGGTGTGAGAAGTGAAGATGAAGAAGGAAGCTCGTTCTGTTCCGGAAGCTTGTGTGTCTGCCCCACAAGTAACAAGATCAGAGGAGAGCAGTGCTATTAACTTTCACAATCATCTTTCCCTTTTTTTAAATTTTGTTTTGTTTTTCCTAGGTAGGGTCTCTCTCTGGCCCAGGCTGATCTGGAATTCACTATGTAGTCTCAGGCTGGCTTCAAACTCACAGCCATCCTCCTACCTCTGCCTCTGGAGTGTTGGGATTAAAGGTGTGTGTCACCAGGCCTGGGAGGGAGAGAGAGAGGATATGAATGGGTTGCACCAGGGCCTCTAGCTACTGCAAACGAACTCCAGTCACATGCGCCACTTTGTGTATCTGGCTTTAAGTCCTTAAGTCCTTAGGCTTTCTGGGCAAGTGCCTTAACAGCTGAGCCATTTCTCCAGCCCCATCTTTCCTTTTTTAAGTAATTTAGCTTCATTGTTCATAAACATCAGAGGAACCATGCAAATTAAAGTGCCCCGAAATGCTTTCATGTGGCCAAGAATATTTTCAAAGAGATCCTTACTGTTCAGAAAGAGTCCTAAGCAGCTGGCTTCACTGAACTGTAAAACAAGCGAAAAGATGTTAAATAAGGATTAAGGGCTTTGGGGAGTTAAGTATAAGATGTTAAATGTTTTCCTGACTCATTTGTGGACTTTTTTCTTAATTCAGCTTGTAAGCCTTCCATGAATGCAACTTCCTGGGATTCTGTGTTTTGCATTATTTTTCTTCTGTCTAGAATTTAATATAATGAAAGATAAGAGCCAGATATGTTGGGAAAAAAAAAAAAAAACAGGCTATAGTAATATTTGGTTGTCTGACTCCTTTTTATTTTTAATTTTTGGTTTTTTGAGGTAGGGTCTGGCTCTAGCCCAGGCTGACCTGGAATTCACTATGTCGTCTTGCTGGCCTCAAACATATGCCACCAACACCCGGCTTCCATTTTTAAAATATTTTATTTATGTATTAGAAAGAGAGAGAAAGAGGCAGAGTGAGAGAGAGAGAACAGGCGCACCAGGGCCTTCAGCCAGATAAACTCCAAACGCATGCATCTGGCTTATGTGGGTTCTGGAAAATCAAACCTGGGTCCCGTAGGCTTCCCAGGCAAGTGCCTTAACCGCTAAGTCATCTCTCCAGCCCTATCTGCCAGTTGTTAAGTCCCATTCCCCTCAGGCCCAATCAGCACAAATTGGTGGTAACTAGCATTTTATTTTATCAGTGAGATGGGGCTTTAAAAATGGGGCTGCTTTTTAAATTTTTTTTTCTGGGGTTGGAGGATAGCTTAGTGGTTAAGGCACTTGCCTGCAAAGCCAAAGGACCCAGGTTCAATTGCCTAGGACCCACATAAACCAGATGCCCAAGATGGCACATGCATCTGGAATTCATTTGCAGCGGCTGGAGGCCCTGGCACACCCAATCTCTCCCTCTCTCTCTACCCCCCTGTTTGTCTCTGTCAAATAAATAAATAAAAATAAATGAAATAATTTTTTAAATACTTTAAAATTTTTTCTGAACCCAACAGTGTTTTTAATATAGATTGTTTTCATTGTATGGCTTATAGTCATTGTCTGTCACCCCTTGGCATCTAACTCACTACCAATGTTTGGCTTCTTTCTTTATAACCCCTTGGCTAACCCCTAGAAAAGGCAGACGTGGTCTGTAGCCCCAGGAGAAAGAGATGCACCTAGATTATGCTGGGGGAGGGAGTAAAGCTGGCTTTCATAGAGATGTACAGATGCACTGTCTTGTGTAAGTCTTCCTGTTGTGTGGCCTAACACACTGCATTTTAATTTTCAGTCAGAACCTTCGTGACAGAGTTTAAATTAAAGAAAACGTTCCTCAATGCTACTGTGGGAAAACATCCAGAACTACATGAAGTCGAAAACGAGCTCACCAGAACAGTAAGTTTCCGGAAAGACCCCCTTCATGCTAATCCTGTTTTCTAGAACGAATTTTATGAGGTGGGCACTGCTTAGGAACTACCTTGATCACCTACGGGTCATTTGTATTTGGAAGAGACTTCATGGTAAAAGGAAAAGTATCTTGGAAATAGAAGGGAGGTGTTGGCAACCGGCACTGCTCCGGATGCATCTTCAAGTACAGGTGTTGCTGTGACGTCTCTTCTCCATGTGCAGATTCAGTCACGGTCATGGAGACGTGCTAATGCGGGCTGTGCGTGAAGATGAAAGACCCAGACGGGCCCTGCGTGACTTTCTGCCCGTGTGTTCAGAGCTTGGGGCGAATGATACTCTTTCTCTTCAAGGGGGTGCAGGGGGCCAGTATTAATCCTGCTGATCTGAGACCTGAGCGCTCACCATGTAAATTATCTAGGGGCCTGGCCTTTGGCTGGGGTATTTCCCTCTTGGCTTTTTATCAGAACAAAAGAAATGAAAATGATGGGCTGGGGATGGCTTAGCAGTTAAGGTATTCATCTGCAAAGCCTAAGGACCCAGGTTCGATTCCCCAGGTCCCACTTAAGCCAGATGCACAAGGGGGGTGGCGCATTCATCTGGAGTTTGCTTGCAGTGGGCTAGAGGCATGCTCATTCTCTCTCTCCCTCGGCCTCTTTCTCTCTCTCAACTCAATAAATAAATAAAATATATTTTTAAAAAAAGAAAAGAAAAACAAAAAACAAAAGGCTTCGAGGTTAAAGTTAGCCATGGGAAGAGACGCATGGGGCAGAGTCCATGAGAGTTCCAAATGCAGAGCTCCCACTTGTCCTGTCCCCGTGGAGTCGTGTACAGTGCTGGCGCCCCGCCCCCTCCCTTGGAAATGGTTTGGAATATTGTCAACAGTGATGCTTACCTGGGCCTTGGTGTGTGAAGTCCATCTGGGCTTTGTCGCGTAGATGTGGTGGACTTCCACTACGGCTGGCCTCAGTTTCTAGCCCCTCTAGAAGCTTAGCTGATGCCATGTTACCCCTCCCCCCACGGTATCACGCTGCTAGACTCTGGTCTGGCCAAGGACTCCCAGGCAGAGATAGTGATTGTTACCAAGCAGAACTCTCCAGGGGCTTAGAGATGACCTTGCTAAGGGCAAGACGTGTCTTCTCTTAGGACAAGGTTGAATCCTTTGCTACATAGCAGAGGCTTCTTCTGGGTGCCAACCCTATACCTAGTCTTCTTGTCACTCAACCACTACTGCCTCCTGGTTGTGCTGCAGGTAGGTATTTCTTTCTAAGATAGTTCGGAGAGTCCATGTTACTACCCTGAGCTCAGTGACTTCCCTAACTTGGGGTTTTGTTTGTTTTGTTGTTTGCCCAGTATCACCATATAATTTACTGGTGACGTGACATATCCACCCCCCAAGAAACAGTGAAGGACTAAGCAGCGACTGGGGAGGACTTGGATTGTCTTTCCCAAGATACTCTACTCTTCAGCAATACCTGGGAAAAACAAAGTTGGGAATAAAGCAATAATAATAAATCATTGCTATTAGAATATAAGGCAATACCCTAAAAGTCAAGGAGAGCCGGGCGTGGTGGTGCACACCTTTAATCCTCGGGAGGCAGAGGATCCCCATGAGTTCAAGGCTACCCTGAGACTACATACTGAATTCCAGGTCAGCCTGGGCTAGAGTTAAACCCTACCTTGAAAAACAAAAACAAAAGCCAGAGAGCATCGGATAACATCCCATGCTTGACTTTTATCTTGGGGAGAGTCAAGGGCTTTGAAAACAGGTGGGTCTGTGTGGGACGAGACACTGTGGCCCTCTGCACCATGAAAGGCATCTCTGGCTGGTGCTGAGGAGGGAAGTTAAGGAAGCAGGCACAAGACACCATGCTACAGAGGGATTTTCTGTTCTTTCTGAGGGCATAAGGCAAACATGGGAAGTACGGTTCTTCATTTGTTCTCAACAAAAGGACTCTCTACCCATGTAATGTGACTTCCTGTGGAGGGCTTTTTGAAGAAGGGCCTAACTTTGAGTTAGGTCAGCTCATTGTAGATATGAGGGATCTGTGTAGGCCGCCCCCCCAGACCTGGAGGAAGTGAAGGGAACTGAGCCTTGTCAGCAAGCTTGTTGGCTGCGTAGAATCCAAATAAACAGCTACTGAAGGTTTTGAAACCATGGGCCTTAGAACAGATCTGCTTCTTTGGAGATGCTTTGCATCCAAGGGTGCGGCTCTGAGCACCCTTTCCCGCAGAGCTGTCCCCACTGATTTACTATCTGCACCCTCTCCCCTCCCTTTGTACTCAGGGAACAACAAAAAGGCCTTTGGGGGGAGGGACACCAAAACAGGGACAGTGCCTCTGTGTATTGCTGCCTGCTGATGACTTGATGGGCGGAATGCCCATTTTATCCTGAAAAGAGGAAACTGATTCTTGGTCCAAGGCTTCTGACTCCCTCGCAGTTAATGACAATCCTGTCCTTCCTTGCAGCTAAATGTGTGTTTTTCAACATTACCCGGTTATATCCGATCCACAGTTCACGCAACTAGGTAAGAAACAGAATTACTTTTTCATTTTTTTTTGTTTGTTTGTTTGTTTTGTTTTCCGAGGTAGGGTCTCACTGTAGCCCAGGCTGACCTGGAATTCACTCTGTAGTCTTAGGATGGCCTCGAACTCACAGCAATTCTACTTCTGCCTCCCCAGTGCTGGGCTTAAAGGCATGTGCCACCACGCCCCACAAAATATTTTATTTTTATTTATTTATTTATTTGACAAAGAAAGGGGAGAGAGAGAATGGGCGCTCCAGGGCCTCCAGCCACTACAAGTGAACTCCAAATGCATACGCCCCCTTGTGCATCTGGCTAACATGAGTCCTGGGAAATTGAACCTGGGTCCTTTAGCTTTGCAGGCAAATGCCTTAACCACTAAGCCATCCCTCCAGCCCCCAGAATTCCTTTTGCTTTGGAACCAGTCTCTGAGATGGGGAGGCTCTTCCAACATGGTGGCTGCAGGCGGGGGTGTGGGGGGTGTCACAATCAAACTGTGCTCTCTTGTGACTAATCCAATGGGCCTTCATATGCTCCTCTTCCTTCACTGGATAATGGCAGTTTCACTTACTTTCCAACTGCTGAGGCACAATGACATTTTAGGTCAGTTAAGACCTCCCCAACTTCACCTACAGGGAGTCCAATGCAGTGGGGATCTCACTGCAAACCACCTTTGCCCTGTCATCCAACGTGACGCTGTTTGACCTGGCTGATGGGATCCAGACATACGCCAACTCCTGCAGGTCCTCCGCTGAAGTCTGCCAAGTCTTAGGGTCTCAGAGGCGGATCTTTAGAGGTAAGCGACTTGGAGGGTCTCAGGAGGAGCCTGCCTGTGCAGACAAACAGACCTAAAGAGAATGGGAGGAGTTCAGGACTCAGGCCCTAGAGAGCGCCCCATGAAGCCTGTCTTTGGGACAAGTATAAAGCCTGGCCTTCAATGGCATCAGATCTGCTGGCCCTTGGCATTCTGCTCTTCTGTATGGAGCTGGGGTGGGAGGAAGAGGCTCAAGGAGCTGAAATAACAAACAACTCTTGTTTCCTGGGAAGACAGAAACTCATGCATGGATTATATATGCTAGTCAGTGACACAGAAACCTACATTATGGTAATTGTTAAGTAAAAAAAGCATGTGTGTGTGTGAGGGGAGGGGGGTGCTGGAGAGATGGCTCAGTGGTTAAGGCTCTTGCTTGAAAAGCCTAAGGACCTGGGGTTCAGTTCCCCAGTACCCACATAAAGCCTGATGCACAAAGTGGTTCATGCATCTAGAGTTTGTAGCCACTGGAGGCCCTGGTGTGTATTCTCTCTCTCTCTCTCTCTATATCTCTCTGCTTACAAATTTTTTTAAAAGTATTTTTTAAAAAGCATGTACAGTATTGCCTGTCCTGTTGTAGTTTGTTTCCATGTAATAAGTGTAAAAAAGCGTGGCACAGAATGCCTGATAAGAGTTCCATTAAAAAAAAAAATCCCTCCCTCTTAAATACAAGTTTTTACAATAAACATTGGAAACTTACCACATTCACAAACGAAGCTCTGATTTAGCCTCTTAGCTTCCACTGATAAAGGCAGGAAATTCAGAGTTGAGAACTCAAGTTTGATCCTAAACCAGCCTCCCTGTGACCAATCCCTTTACCAGCCCAGCTTTCAGGACCCACAGAGGGGTGGCTATTGTGGCCCTGTGGGTTGTTGGGCCCTAGTGTAAGTTCCCTTCGCCAGAGCCTACCAGGGCAAGGGTTAGCTTTGTGGTGTGAACACTGGCATGTGGGTTCTAAAAATGCTGGGGTCTTCCTTTAGGCAGTGGCGAGGAGACTATGCCTAGACTTGGCCCCCAAAGTACGCCTTGCCTGTTCCCCTGCAGCTCTTCTCATGACAGACTTGACCCCAGCGACAGCACGCAGTTACCGTACTTTGCCCCGTACGTGGTGCAGATAAATTACTACTCATTATTCACTTCGCTTTATAGCTTTGTTCTCCCTGCGTACCGTTTCCACATGGTTCTTGCCAGGCCTGTCTCAGATGGTGAATGTGCCCTCATTGTGTTTGCTGTGGAAAACCTCATAGAGAACCCTGTACCCACCAATGGCTGCTTTTTGGTCGTTGAAGTGAATAAGGCCCTGAAGTGAACATGGAAACAGCCTAAAAACTGGGCTCTTCCCCTGCCCACCTCTGCTTGGTGATTCATGGGTTGGGAAGCTTCTCCAACACACACAACACACACAGCTCATACATGCATCCACTTGAGTCAAGTCTGACCAGTGCTTGTTGTTTTGGGTTCAAGCCTCTCGGCTGCCCAAGAACATGGTCACATTGTCTGGGATCGTGTTGGCTCCTGGCCCGGTCCTCCCTTCCCCCATAGTCATTTAACCTGAAGGTACAGGATACACCACACTGAAACCGCATTTGCAGTGGGCACCAAAATTAGGAGCAGCGTGGGGTGCTTTCGGTGAATTCTGCCGAGTAGATCTAGGGGTGACGGGGGTGGGGAGAGCGACAGAGGCTGTGCAGAGTGGACCTCTGGGAGGAGTGTGGCTCCATGGACTCTAGAAAACTCTTCCGCAGAGCCTCCTTATATAGCACATTCATGCTCTTAATGTGTGAAGAACAGGTTTGGTTGAGTTTCACTGTCTCGTTTTAATATTCCAGCTGGCAGCTTGTGCAAGCGGAAGAGTCCAGAATGTGACAGAGAGACTTCCATCTGCACTGACCTGGATGGCATCGCCCTGTGCCAATGCAAGTCCGGCTACTTTCAGTTCAACAAGATGGATCACTCCTGCCGAGGTAGCAACAGGTTCCCAGCATCTGTCTCAGGACGGGAGGGCACTTTTGTCTACCCTGGGCATGCCTGCCTGCTGCCTCTCTCTGCTCCGGGTGTAACTATTCTAGGCTAGAGGTGACTGGTTCTTACTATTTGGCTCACAGAAGAAATGAATACATTATCTCCTTAAAATAATAGCTTTATCTCCGACTGGTGCATGCGCTCTGGCCAATCCCATTCAGAAGAAAAGACAATGGAATGCTTGTGATATCAGTGTCCCTTCCCACTCCTTTGCTCCCTCCATGCCTCTTGCGACTCGCCTGCCTCCCTCCCTCCCTCCTTTCCTTCCTTCCACTTGACGGAAGTTAGAATAATTATGTTGTTTTAAATTTGCTTTTTTTTTAATTTGAGAGAGACAGAAAGAGACAGAGTAATAGAGAGAGAGATAATGGGTGCACCAGTGGCCTCTCAGCTGCTGTGAATAAACTCCAGATGTGTACGCCCCCTTGTGGGCAAGTGGGGCATTGCACCCTTGTGTCACTTTGCATCTGGCTAAATGTGAGACCTGGAGAATCGAACCAGCATGCTTAGGCTTAGCAGGCAGGCACCTTAACTGTCAAGCCATCTCTCCAGCTGTGTCTGTGTGTGTGTGTGTGTTTGTGTGTGTGTGTGTTTTAATTTCTTAAATGGAAATACTTGGAGTCAGGCCTGTATCGTAGGGGTGGGTAGGCAGCTGTGGCTCAGCAGTGTACCGTGGTCCAGAACACCTGAGAGTCAGAGCCCTTCTCTGCCTCACTTGGACAAGCTCCTCGTTTCTCTGAGCTTTAGTTTCCTCTGTTTTGAAATGAGTGTGTTGACACGTCACTGGATAAGCCTGGAATTAAAGTGAGCACTGTATAGCTGTGCTTTGTAACCCACGAGCATTTCACGTAGATTGTTGTTGATTGCATGGGTTATAGCTTTAAAGGCTTTATGCAATGTTAGAAGGCAAAGATCTAATCCTGCTGTCCTAAAAAGTTCATTCACTATGAGATAAAGACAGTTCAATGAATATAGTCCATAAATTTTGCTTTAAAAGAAAACCAACTTGGGTCCAGGGCACTGTGTACCTGACCAAAAAAAAAAAAAAAAAAAAGTCTGTGCCACTCGTGATCATCAGAAAAGCTGACCACACAATGCCTAGTCTTCCACGGGCCACTCGTGATCATCAGAAAAGCTGACCACACAATGCCTAGTCTTCCACGGGCCATTGCCTGCGATTAGAATGTGGATGACACAGATTTCCTGCTCAGATAGCCCCTTGCTGGTGACAGATAAACTGGACTCTGAGTAAAAATCACACACTATGGGCTGGAGAGAGGCTTAGCGCTTAGGGCACTTGCCTGTGAAGCCTAAAGACCCAGGTTCTCCAGACTCCCCAGAACCCACATAAGCCAGATGCACGAGGTGATGCATGTGCACAAGGTGGCGCACGCGTCTGGAGTTCCATTGCAGTGGCTGGAGACCCTGGCATGCTAATTTTCACTCACTCTTTCTCTCACACATAAACAAATTTTAAAATATTTTTTAAAAAATCACACACAGCCAGGCGTGGTGGCGCACGCCTTTAATCCCAGCACTCGGGAGGCAGAGGTAGGAGGATCGCCTGAGTTCAAGGCCATCCTGAGACTACATAGTGAATTCCATGTCAGCCTGAGCCAGAGTGAGACCCTACCTCAAAAAAAAAAAAACAAAAATCACACACTAGGGCAAGGTGACATGACACTTATTTCTGACAGGATTTCTCCTTAGAGGACTCGTTTCATCAGGAACAGCACTTTCATGCTGAACTGCAGACCCCTCTGGCCTTGCTTAGGGCTGGATGAGAAGTTTTTTTTTCTTTTTTCTTTTTTGGTTTTCTAGGTAGGTTTTCTCACTCTGGTCCAGGCTGACCTGGAATTAACTATGTAGTCTCAGGGTGGCCTCGAACTCACGGTGATCCTCCTACCTCTGCCTCCCAAGTGCTGGGATTAAAGGCGTGTGCCACCATGCCCAGCAAGATGAGAAGTTCTTTTAAAGTGGACACTGTCAGTCCTCCAGGTGGGGCCTGTGACGTTTTGTACTATATCATTTTCAATATGTGTGCTCTAAATGGTACAGGCCCCGCTAAGCTCTGTTTACTAACAAGCAATGACCCAAGAAGCAATTCAAGGACAACTTGATTAGTTTGGGGCTTGTTGCTGAAGCCCCTTTGTTAGCAGAGTTCATAGCCACCAGGCCTGATGAATGGATTCTGTTTTTGTGGGCCACAGCCCTGTCAGCTGGATTCTCACGGATTAGCAGTGACATCTTCTGGCCATTGCTGCTGAAATGCAGGCATTTAACATTCAAATAGGTGCCTCACCTAGGTTTCTTAGCTTCCTTCTATCATGCAGGCATCACGAAGAATTCTAACAACCTGTCCGCATCTTTCCAGGCATGAAAAGCCTTAAGAGCCAAAATCATATTTACAATGGCTTAACACATTGCAGAATTGAAATGTCTGCTGAGGGCTGGAGAGATGGCTTAGTGGTTAATCACTTGCCTGTGAAGCTAAGGACCCTGGTTCGAGGCTCGATGCCCCAGGACCCATGTAAGCCAGATGCACAAGGTGGCGCATGCATCTGGAGCTCATTTGCAGTGGCTGGTGGTTCTGGTTGCACCCATTCTCTCTCTCTCTGCCTCTTTCTCTGTCTGTTGCTCTCAAATAAATAAAAATAAACAAAAAATGAAATGTCTGCTGAATAAACACATGGACAATAGGGCAGAATATATGGTAGGTAGAGATTGACTCATTTTGACTTAGTTTCCTTCAAGGAAAGAAAAGTTATTAAGGCTCCACCATCTCCTTTCAAAGTTGATGGGATTTAATTTGTTTCCTACAGCAGCGAGAGAAACCCAGTGAGGCAGATAAGCTAACTCTTGCCACATTCATTTCATATTTAGTGCTCTGGGGTCACAGTCCCTCTGGGGTGTGTGCTATGTGAAACTGGGAGTGCCCTAATGACACAGTTTCCCCTGAGAGGCACCAGGTACACAGTAACACACGATCTTTAATGAATGACTGGATGAGCCCTTTATCATAACAGGAAGTCAAGCTATGTCTGAAGCTACGTGAAAATGGCCTTATTTGCTGGGCTCAGTGGCACATGCCTCTAATCAGGAGGCAGAGGTAGGAGGGTCGCCGAGAGTTTGAGGCCAACTTGAGACTACATAGTGAATTCCAGGTCAGCCTGTGCTAGAGGGAGACCCTACCTTGAAAAACCGAACAAAACAAACACAGCCTCATTCATCACCTCTCAGGCAGGACAGCAGATGGACATTACACGTGGCTGGAATTCCCAGGAATGGGCACCTCCTACCAGCAGATGAGGGTTGAGGAGGCAGATGCAATGCACCAACATTTCCAGGAAGAAGTGTTGAGAACAGAACAGACAGGTGTGACATCAGTCTATCTCCATGCTGAGCAGAGCGGAGCTCTCCTGCACGAGCTATCCTGCATTCCTGGGTGGCTTCCCTAGCTACCACAACACTGCTGAACTTGACACAACCACACACAGCGGAAGGAGGGCTACCAGGGCACGAAGCTTTCTATACAGGCCCAGGAAAGGCAGGAACACTCTGCTTGTTCCTTAGAGAAGTCCCTGCTCTCTCAAGACTAAAAGAAAACTCAGAGCATCAGAGATTGCAAGAGACAGCCTTATCCCTTCTCAGAGTCAGATATTGTTATAATGTTCTACCTTCGTGCATAAAGGATTTGAAATGCCTAATGGAAATTCAGTACTGAAATAAGATTTTAAAGTATTTGGATGGTGTTGGGGGTGGGGAAATGGATCGTGCTCACTTTTCAGGCCTAAGAAGTACATGAGTCAATGTTCCCCAAATCCAAAGCAAAAAGCTAGAAGCTTCTATAACCCCAGCAGGCCAATGGCAAGATCAGAGATGGAGACAGAAGAATTAGCCAGAAACTTGGCAGTGTTGAGCATAGCAAATAACAGCAGAGGGAGATCCAGAGAGACCCTGCCTCAAGTAAGGGAGAAGGGTGAGAACGGGCTCAAAAAGTTGTCCTCTCACCGCCCCACATGCACACTGTGGCACACTTGACCCCGTGCCCTCATATGCACACAATATATGCACACATGTGAACATGAAAAACAAAAAGGTGTAGTGACACATTCTTATAATCTCAACACTTGGGAGGCTGAGACAGGAGGATTGTGAGTTCAAGGCTAGCCTCTGCCACATAGCAATTTGCAAATAAGTTCTGGGTTATATTGTAAGACTTCCTCTGTATGTGTGTGTGTGTGTGTTATGTATGTGTGTATATATATATATATATATATATATACACATTCGTAAACATACATATATATTTAAAGAGTAAATCGGAGCCAGGCATGGTGGCACATGCCTTTAATCCCAGCACTCGGGAGGCAGAGGTAGGAGGATTGCCAAGAGTTTGAGGCCACCCTGAGAGTATATAGTGAATTCCAGGTCAGCCTGAGCTACAGCAAGACCCTGCCTCGAAAAAAGAGAGAGAGAGAGAGAGAATAAATCAGATTGAAGGGGACATTAACTACTTTGGGAGGGCTGGAAGGAAAGTGGACATGCAGAAAGATAAAACAGTATGCTTTGAAGGTGGGCCATCCATTCACATTCTGAGTTTCTTGAACACTAACACAAAAACTAAGATGAACATGGTTTTGAAAAGATGCAAGACCCATAAAGTAAAGTTGTTGAGGAGAATCGCCATCTTTTTCTTTGGGCCTCACTATCAGAAGGCTACTGAGGCATTGTGACAGTGCAACCCATGACATCCTGCAGTAAATGGCACAAGGATGTCTCCTGGTTGCTGCTTAGCACAGACAGCCCTTGGACCTTGATGCATGAGAACATAGCTCAGGAGAAATAATTGTGTGGAGCCCAGTGTGGTCCTGTTTGTGGTCTTTAATGATCTTCATGAGATCAAGTACAGATTATTTAGAACAGTGTTTTCCAAGCTTGTGTTGCACACATTCTACTGATATGTTAGTAGATGGTTTATGACAGTAAAACAGATGCCCAAAGCATTTGGTTCTAGGACTGAAATGGTGAAAGGAAGGGCTGGAGAGGTGGCTTAGTGGTTAAGGATTTCCCTGTGAAGCCTAAGGACCCACATTCGATTCCCCAGGACCTACATACCAGATGCACAACGTGGCACATGTGTCTGGAGTTCTTTTGTAGTGGCTGGAGGCTCTGGCACACCCATTCTTTCTCTCTCTCTGCCTCTTCCTCTCTGTCTCTGTCTCTCTCTCTCTCTGTCTCTTTCAAAAAATAATAATTTTTTTTTAAAAAAAGATGTAGCTTTGAACCTTCTAGTGCTTTACCAAATAGACCCAGGGCTCAGCTGTGCTCTCCCATGAGCAATCCCCAAGTTTATCTGATCACCGAACACTTTCAGCACTGCAATAACTCAGCCAAACACCATGAACTCTAATGCATGCTTGGATGGAAGCATGACCTTGTATACAAATTCCTTGCTGCAAGGCATGATTGAAAATTTGATTCATGATTAATGTATGACATACCTTACAAAAGCGATCATAGACAAGAAAAGGCACACAGTACAGAGCCACTAACCCTGAACAGAGTAGTGAATAGCAGGCTGCGAGTGCCAACAGCATACATGGGCTGAAGGTGAGATAGGGGGCAGTGGGCACACCCTTCAGGCTGTTTTCAACTGTATAGTAGACGTGTGCGCCCCCTTGTGGGCAAGCGCGGCATTGTGCCCTTGCTTCACTTCTTGCTAAACATGGTACCTGGAGATCAAAACTGGCGTTCTTAAGCTTGGCAGGCAGGCGCCTTAACCACTAAGCCATCTCTCCAGCCCTCAGAGCTACATCTTTGAGCACAGTACAAATTCAGATGCATCTAGATGCCTAGAATCCCTTGCACCAACTACAGAGTAAGCATTCTGTTATTCTCTTGTGAAAACCTTGGACACCCATCAGGACCGTGTCCTGGAGGGTTTCATCAACAGCTTCTGCCACCTCATGGAAGAGAGATAAGAAGGCCAATGTCACATTGAGGATTTGATTTACATCAAAGTAGACAAAACATTTGTCTTTGTGTAAATGGAAAGATACTCCATAGGAGATTTTAAAAAATATTTTATTTGTTGGGGCTGGAGAGACGGCTTAGTGGTTAAGGTGCTTGCCTGTGAAGCCTAAGGACCCAGGTTCAGTTTTCCAGGACCCACATGAGCCAGATGCACAAGGGGGCACATGCATCTGGAGTTCATTTGCAGTGGCTAGAGGCCCCGGTGTGCCCATTCTCTCTCTCTCTCCCTCTCTCTCCCTGTCTCTGTCTGAAATAAAAATAAATTTAAAAAAATATATTTTTATTTGTTTACTTATTTGAGAGAAAGAAGGGGAAAGAGAGAAAGAGGAAGAAAGAGAATGGGCATGCCAGGGCTTCCAGCCGCTGCAAATGAACTCCAGATGCATGCGCCCCCGTGTGCACCTGGCTTCACTTGGGTACTGGGGAATTGAACTCCAGTCCTTAGGCTTTGCTTTTTCATCTGTAGAGAACTTCCAAAAAGAATTGTATTTACTGCATAGTAACTCCAACTAGAAACAGTTAGTTAGTGATTACTGTGTGTCGGCTTTATGTTTAGCCATTAGCATGCCTTATTTTACTTCATTTCCTCCAGAAACTATTAATGTTATCCTCTTCTTATTGACGGGATGTGGAGCCACAGTGAGATTAAGAAACGTGCCTTAGGGGCTGGAGAGATGGCTTAGCAGTTAAGACATCTGCCAGCAAAGCCAAAGGACCCAGGTTCAGTTCCCCAGTACCCACATAAAACCAGAGGCACAAGGTGGCACATCCATCTGGTGTTCGTTTGCAGAGGCTGGAGGCCACGGCACACCCATTCTCTCTCTCTCTCTCTCTGCCTCTCTCTCATACAAATAAAAAATAATTTTTAAAAAGTGTCAGTAACTTCAAAAGTTCAGGGGCTGGGAAGATGGATAAAGTGCTTGCTGTACAAGCACGAGTACCTGATGTGGATCCCGGAATCCACATAAAAAGTCAAATGCTAGAGTTCTGCTATCTGCAGTCCCAGAGCGCCTGTAAGCATGGGAGGCCGAGGCCGAGGCCGTCCCAGAAACGCAGCCCAGTGGTGAGCAATGGGAGGCTCTGCTTCAAACAAGGCGAAAGGCAAGGAGTGACATGTCACGTTGTCCTCTGAACACACACACAGAGTGACATGTCACGTTGTCCTCTGAACACACAAGGCAAGGAGTGACATGTCACGTTGTCCTCTGAACACACAAGGCAAGGAGTGACATGTCACGTTGTCCTCTGAACACGCAAGGCAAGGAGTGACATGTCACGTTGTCCTCTGAACACACAAGGCAAGGAGTGACATGTCACGTTGTCCTCTGAACACGCAAGGCAAGGAGTGACATGTCACGTTGTCCTCTGAACACACAAGGCAAGGAGTGACATGTCACGTTGTCCTCTGAACACACAAGGCAAGGAGTGGCATGTCACGTTGTCCTCTGAACACACAAGGCAAGGAGTGACATGTCACGTTGTCCTCTGAACACGCAAGGCAAGGAGTGACATGTCACGTTGTCCTCTGAACACACAAGGCAAGGAGTGACATGTCACGTTGTCCTCTGAACACACACACACACACAGAGTGACATGTCACGTTGTCCTCTGAACACACACACACAGAGAAAGAGAGAGAGAGTGAGTAGTATCTCAGGTTGTCCTCTGAACACAAAAGGCAAGGAGTGACATGTCACGTTGTCCTCTGAACACACACACACACACACACACACAGAGAGAGAGAGAGAGACATGTCACGTTGTCCTCTGAACACACAAGGCAAGGAGTGACATGTCACGTTGTCCTCTGAACACACAAGGCAAGGAGTGACATGTCACGTTGTCCTCTGAACACACACACACACACACAGAGTGACATGTCACGTTGTCCTCTGAACACACACACACAGAGAAAGAGAGAGAGAGTGAGTAGTATCTCAGGTTGTCCTCTGAACACAAAAGGCAAGGAGTGACATGTCACGTTGTCCTCTGAACACACACACAGAGAGAGAGAGAGAGAGAGACATGTCAGGTTGTCCTCTGAACACACACACACACACAGAGAGAGAGGTGCACTGGCAACAGTATTTAAAGATCAAATTACAGATAGTATTAAAGCTATTTGCTACCTTCTGCTTCTAGACTATTCTTAGGGACTTTTGGGTGACTAGTATTTAATTAAATGTGAGTTCTGGCCATGAGTGGCAATTAGACACTCATGACTTTTCCTTTCCTCTTTTAGCATGTGAAGATGGATATAGACTTGAAAATGAAACCTGTATGAGGTAGGTTTCCATGTTCATTTTTTTTTTTCTGGTGACGTTACAAATCTAATTACTGAAGCTATCGTAAAATAAGTTGAGAATGTGGTTTAGTTGATAGAGTACTTTCCTAGCATGTATGAGGCCCTAGCTTGGATCCCCAGCACCAAATAAAACTGGGTCTGGTGTCACACACCTGTCAGTCATCCCCGTACTCAGGAAGTAGAGGAAGGAGGAGCAGAAGTTCAAGGCCATCTTTTTCTACTCAGGGAGTTTGAGGCTAGCCTGGGTTCCATGATACTTTTGTCTAAAAACTAACAAAACTATAATAAAATAAAGACCATCCTGGGGCTGGAGAGATGGCTTAGAGGTTAAGGCACTTGCCTGCAAAGCCAAAGGATCCAGGTTCGATTCCCCAGGACCCACACAAGCCAGATGCACAAGGTGGCACATGTGTCTGGAGTTCATTTACAGTGGGTAGAGGCCTTAGTGCACCCATTCTCTCCCTCTCTCTTTCTCTCCCTCCTTCTCTCTCTCTCTAATATATAAAATAAAGACCACTCTAATAAAGAACCCACCCTAAGTAAAGAAATTACTTAAGAAATTGCCTCCATTATTCCATGTGAGCTTTGAGACTCCTGATTCTTGTTCTTTTTCCTCTCTTGACTTGCAGTTGCCCGTTTGGCCTGGGTGGTCTCAACTGTGGAAACCGTAAGTATGCCAAAGCAGAGACTTGCCTGGCACTGGTGGCAGTCTCCTCCTATCTCCTTGCATCCTAATCCACTGTCTTTGGAAGTCCTGCACTGGGTGGCGTGGAGAAAGCAGACAGCAGGGCTTGCCAGTGATTTCCAGAGCTCGAGGCCTGGGAGCTCCCTGCCTGGGCCAGGAGTCAGCATGATAAATCAGGCATGGGGGGGGGGGAGCAGAGACCACATGGGAAGGAGAATGGAGAGACGCTCACAAGTGTTTCTTGGAAAGAAGGAATTGTGGAACGACAGGCAGGTAAGTGGGGTGAAGGACATCACTTGCAGTTGTGAGGCAGCCATGGAATCACAGTGTTCTGGAGGTAATTTATAAGTGGATATGCCTGAACTATGGAGAGAGAAAAAGAGAAGATGAAGGATTAAGTTAGCAGAGTAGAGAGGAACTGACCTATGGGGTCAGGTGAGATGTTTGGGCTATAATCAGTTAACTGTCGGGAGCCAGTGAGCAGTGTGATTAAGGAACGCCATTGGGGTGCCACAAGGAGGAGAGACTGGAGAGTAGAGAGCGTGGGGACAGTTTGGAGACTTGCAGTGTCATGCCAGCTGGTGGCAACAAGGAATAGACCTGGGAGGCATCTGTTGCAGCTCATGTCTTAACCCCTGAAGCAGAGGACGGAGCACAAAGCTGGCAAGAGCGTCAGTGGTGCCTGCACACATGTCACATTTAATTCACTTCTTGAGAAGAGCAGTTTGGGTCCTTTAAAATCTCTTTTACTGATATTCTCTTACATGTATTGAAACATTAGTAATTGAAAATGTCTTCAAAATTGTAAAACATATCCCACCGAGGATATAAAGTACGGTATACTAGTAGGAACAAAAACCTGGAATCTTTTACACCCATGAAATAAAATCATGTCTACTTTCAATCTAGTAAACTTCGATCATTTATTTGCAGAGCAAAGGACAAAACTGTCTAAAATAGCTTTGTTTGTTATTACATATGGAATTGTATACATTCACTTCCTGGTATGCTAAGTGGCCTTGGTACGTTTTTCTCTCTCAAAGACCACTATATTTATTTAAAATAAAAAGAAAAAAAACCATTTTGCCCCCACAACACATAAGCCACAATCTGCAGCCCCACTGAGGAGCATCCCCAACATAATGGGGGCAGGCATGAGGGAAAAGAGGGAGCAACACATCAAGTGTCCATATGAAACATGTTAATAATTAATAATCAACATTTTAAAAAGAATAAGTGAAACACAAACATTTACTTACTTATTTGTGTGTTTGTTTAGAGAGAGGCTGAGTATGGGTGTACCAGGGCCTCCTGCCACACTAAAAATGAACTCCACATGCATGCCCCACTTTGTGCATCTGGCTTCATGTGGGTCCTGGGGACTCAAAAGCAGGTCATCGGAATTTGCAAGCAAGTGCCTTTAACCACTGAGCAGTCTCCCCAGCCTTCCTCCCACAATCCCATTATGTTGTGAGATCCCGGAAGTAACTACAATTTTTCTCAGATCCCTAAGACTTCTTTTTCTTCCCCATTTATTCACGCCACCATTGTTATGTCCAGCAGAGGTCAGACACCTGTCTGGTATGTCAGCTCCCAGCCACACCAGCTTATCATAAAAGTGCGGTGTGTGGATATCATTATGTGATTTTGATATCTATATTGATTTTATGGTTACAGAATGTTTTATGGTGGCTGTTAATAATAATTCAACTTGTACTGATACATAAAGTGACACTCGCTATTCTTGCTTCAGCACACACATCAGGGGGCACTGCCACCTGTCTCCTTATCTGGGACCTCTGCCCAGTCCTGGGTGTTAGTTAACCAGTAAGGATGAATTCATCCCCATCTGTGACAAAAGCACTTTGAGACATTGTTCAGTGTTGCGTGCGTGCCAAACAGTGGAGGCGTGCTGGCTACCCAGCACTGGGGAGGTAGCCCAACTTGGATTTTTTTTTATTTGAGAGAGAGAAATACGCAGGTAGAGAGAGAGAGAAAAAAAAATGGGTGTGGCATGGCCTCCGGCCACTGCAAACGAACTCCAGACATGTGGGCCCTCTTGTACATCTGGCTTTCATGGGTCCTGGGGAATCGAACCTGGGTCCTTTGGCTTTGCAGGCAAGTGCCTTAACCTCTAAGCCATCCTCCAGCCCCAACTTGGATTTTCATCTGTTGTTTGTATACTTTGATTTTTATTATTTTATTTATTTTTGGAGAGAGACACAGAGAGAGAGAGACAGAGAGGGAGAGAAAGACAGATAAAGAATGGACGCGCCAGCAGTCTCTCAGCTGCTGTGAATGAAATCCAGATGTGCGCGCCCCCTTGTGGTCAAGTGTGGCATTGCGCCCTTGCGTCACTTTGCATCTGGCTATACGTGGGACCTGGAGATTGGAACCGGGTTCTCAGGCTTAGCAGGCAGGCGCCTTAACCACTAAGCCATCTCTCCAGCCCTGTATACTTTGATTTTTGAGACAGAACTGCACTACACAGCCCAGGATGGCCTTAAACTCACAATCCTCCTGCTTCAGCTTCTTGTGCTAGCATCATCAATGTGTTCTGCCCCACCCAGCCTTTCAAGCTAGATTTTTTTTCCTAGTCCAGAAATGCTTCTCTATCTCAACTGCTTGGAGCAAACATGCCTCAAGTCAGTGATCCAGGAAGCCAGTTTTTTTTCCAGCCATGCATGTATGACCTTGAGGGTCTCTCGTTCCTGCATTCCTGGTGATGATCCTACCACAGTGGATTCTGGCTTGGCATACCCTAGGTCCTGCCTTTCTGAAGGCTACTGCTAGCTTTCATGTTATGCCCAGATTTCACTCCTTGCTCCTCATAGAGACTATCCTTCAAAAGGACAGGGCCAGGGCTGGAGACATGGCTTGCCTTCAAAGCCAAAGAACTCAGGTTCGATTCCCCAGGACCCACATAAGCCAGATGCACTGGTGGCACATGTGTCTGGAGTTCGTTTGAAGCAGCTGAAGGCCCTGATGTGCCCATTCATTCCCCCTCTCCCCACTCCATCTCCCTCTCTCTCTCTCTCTCAAATAAATAAAGTAAATAAATTTAAAAAAATTTTTTTAAGGACAGGACCAGTCCTCACAGACTATACAGGCCATCACCCCCAGGAAGCTCAGAGCTACAAGTGTCATCTCACTCCTTTTTCTCTTCTTTCTGTGAAAACTGTATCCGTTTGTATACCCCAGATTCCAACAAGTTAGTCTTCTCCCACCACTTGTCCGGAATGCCTTCCTAAATGTGCCATCAGCCATGTCCCCTGCCCTTCACTCTTCTTAGGCAACGGATACTTCCTGTGTGGCTTGAAGGGTAGGTTGGTTCCCCAGCAGCTGTGTAACATTCCCCTGGTTCTTTGAGTTGCTTTGCCTTTCTTCCCCCCTCGTATACATATGCATCTATTCCTTTATTCATGTAATGAGATGGGATATCAAAATATATCCCAGGCTGGCCTGCTGACCTCAACCTCACAATCCTCCTGCCATAGCTGCCCAAGTGCTAGGGTTTCAGGCATGTGTCACCATGTCAATGACTTTGGTCTTTTTTAAAGTACTATTATTTTGATTGCTTAAAATGATGCATGCCCATTAATTTTTCTTTTTAAAACCCAACTTAATTAGAAAATAGGTGTAAGGGCTGGAGAGATGGCTTAGAGGTTAAGTGCTTGCCTGTGAAGCCTGAGGACCCCAATTCAAGGCTCAATTCCCCAAGACCCACATAAGCCAGATGCACAAGGTGGGGCATGCATCTGGAGCTTTTTTGCAGTGGCTGGAGGCCCTGGTACACCCATTCTCTCTCTTTCTGCCTCTTTCTCTCTCTGTCTGTTGTTCTAAAATAAATAAATAAACAAAATTTTTTTAAAAAAGAAAGAAAGAAAAAGAAAATAGGTGTGAGATAAGGAAAGACGGGAAAGTAAACAACCTCATCACCCGTCATACATCATGTGTCCTTGCTGTCAAGTGGGGCTGAGGGACCTGCAGCCTCAGCCACGCCAGAGCTTGCTGGACGCTGAATTCCAAGTCTCCCCGCTGCAGACCAACTGAATCCGAAGCTGGGAATTTATCAAGCCTACATACTTATGTAATGTGCAGAATTGACCATGGACTGATACTATCCATCTTTTTCGGAGATATGTACATATATATCTTTTTAAACGAATTCACTATGTAGTCTCAGGGCGACCTTGAATTCATGGTAATCCTCCTACCTCTGCCTCCCAAGTGCTGGCATTAAAGGTGTGTGCCACCATGCCCGGCTTTGGATATACTGTTTTGTAAGCTGTTTTTAAATTGTAGGGTGTTTTAATTTAATAATTTTATATGTTGATAGTGCTTTACAGGTCTATACTATAATTTACTTAATCGTTTTCCCCTGATTACCTTTTTGGGGTGTGTGTGTGTGTGTGTGTGTGTGTACACAGTATGTATAGTGTGGTGTATGATATGATGTGAGTGTGTGTGGATGGGCACACACGTGTGTTGGGTGTCTTCCTTTTTTTATTCATCTGTTTATTTCCTTGAGACAAATTCTCTTATTCAGCCCAAAGCTAACGTTTTCACCATTTTGGTCAGTCAGCAAGCCCCATGATTCTCCAGTCTTCACCCCTGCAGTCCCCCCAAACCAGGTTACAGACGTGCATGACCATGCCCGGCAGTTTATGTTGGTGCTTGGGAATCAAACTTTGGCAGTCTCCAGCCCTCTCTGGCCCTCTTGCTTACACAGAAAGCACTCTTAACCACTGAACCATCTCCCCAGCCCTCCTTTTGTTTTTGTTCTGTTGTGTTGTGTTTTTGAGGTCTTACTCTAACCCAGGCTGGCCTAGCACTCACAGCAATCTGCAGGAGTGAGCCACCATCACCGTGTCCTTCTCTGATTGCCTTTTAAGCCTCTCTCTCTCTCTCTCTCTCTCTCTCTCTCTCTCTCTCTCTCCTCTAAGCCTTTTCTTGGCTTTATGGTTATGGTCACTTTGTGCTTGTAGAACCCACACAATTTCCTCAGATTAATTTTTTCTTACCACGGATATTTTTGTCTGTTCTTCTTTCATATTCACCCCATGTCCTTCTGCAGGTCATCCTTTCCCTTCCCAGCTTCTGGATTTTTCCTCAGCAGGGATCCATCCCCACTAGCTTCCAGTGTGGCCAGCAAAGATGTAGGGCCTGACTTCCTACTTACAGTCCCCTTCCAGGGAAACCAGAACATCCCTCTCTCTCTCCCTCCCTTCCTTCCTTCCTTCCTTCCTTCCTTCCTTCCTTCCTTCCTTCCTTCCTTCCTTCCTTCCTTCCTTCCTTCCTTCCTTCCTCCCTCCCTCCCTCCCTTCCTTCCTTCATTTAGTTTTTCAAGATAGGGTCTCACTCTAGCCCAGGCTGACCTGGAATTCACTATGTAGTCTCAGGGTGGCCTCAAACTCATGGCAATCCTCCTACCTCTGCCTCCCGAGTACTGGCAGTAAAGGTGTGCACCACCACACCCTGCTCATCCCTAACTTTTAAAAAATATTTTATTTATTTATTTGCAAGCAGAGAGAGAGAAAGAAGAGAAATAGAGAAAATGGGTGTGTCAGGGCCTCTAGCCACTGCAAACAAACTCTAGATGCATGTACCTCTTTGTGCATCTGGCTTTATGTGGGTACTGGGCTACTCAACTGGCTTCCCTTCCTGTCAGAATGCAAGGGAAGCAGGGGTTGGGACAAGGGGAGTAGTGCTTTATGTCCGATATTCCCACTGGGAAGGACTGTTTGGTGAGATGGGAGGAACAGAACCGCAGCAGAGGTCTGGAGAGATGCCTTAGTGGTTAAGGTACTTGCCCACAAAGCCTAATGACATGAGTTCGATTCCCCAGTGCTCATAAAAAGCCAGATGCACAAAGTGGCACATGCATCTGGAGTTGGTTTGCAGTGGCTGAAGACCCTGGTGTGCCCAATTTCTCTATCTCTTCTCTCTGCTTGCAAAAAAATTTTTTAATTAAAAATAAAAGATGAAGCCGGGCGTGGTGGCGCACGTCTTTAATCCCAGCACTCGGGAGGCAGAGGTAGGAGGATAGCCGAGAGTTCGAGGCCACCCTGAGACTACATAGTTAATTCCAGGTCAGCCTGAGCTAGAATGAAACCCTACCTTGCAAAACCAAAAATAAATAAATAAATAAAAATAATAATAAAAGATGAGGTGGAAAGATGGTTAAGCAGTTAAGACCCTTGCCTATGAAGCCTAAGGACCTAGGTTTGATTCTCCAGGTCCCATGTAAGTCAGATGCACAAGGTGGCACATGTGTCTGGAGTTATTTGCAGTGTCTAGAGGCCCTGGTGTGCCTATTGTCTCCCTCTCCTTCCTTCCTGTCTGTCTCAAATAAATGAAAGGAAGGAAGGGAGGGAGGGAGGAAGGGAGGAAGGAAGGAAGGAAGGAAGGAAGGAAGGAAGGAAGGAAGGAACCTCAGCAGAAAGTGACAGTGATGGGAAATTGTCTTAATGGAGGTCAGTGGCCACTGGGCATATTCACACATGGCCTGTAGACTTGAAAAAGGCCCATTTCAGAAGGGGCTGAGAACGAGTGCCTTGAAAGAAAGTTCTCTCTCTTTCCAGTTCAGTTTGGATCTTGCGTCCAGGGAATGTTGCTACTGTGGAAGCGGGACCACCCCCACTGCAGAAGGAGGGAGTAAAGAGTGTCCAGAAGGAGGTTGGCTACGCAGACAATAGGTTTCTTCCAACTTAGCGTATAAGCAAAGACAGAAAGAGCTGCTAGAAATGTGGAGACCCGGAGTGCAGGGGTGTGAGGGAAAATACCACCGAGATGACTATGTGAAGCTGTGAAGATGAAGAGCCAGTCGCGCTTGTGAAACACTGAAAAGTCACATGTCCGTGCCCAAGCAGGCGTGACAATACCAACTTCTTCATTCTGGGGGATCGTTTTTGGAGAAGAAAGGATGGGACAGACCATCCTAAGGTGGCACGCTCTGCCTCTGTCCTACATCAACACGACAACGCCAGTGCTGCCTTGGGGTGGAGGGAGACTCCTCTTTAGAATTCTTTTACCTCCCACCAATCAGCGCTTGTTTATTTCCCTTGTTTAGCCTATCAGCTTATCACCGTGGTGATTGCGGCAGCGGGAGGAGGGCTTCTGCTCATCCTTGGCATTGCACTGATTGTGACCTGTTGCAGGTAAGTGATGAATACGAGTTTGAATCTTTTCCTTTGCTTGTGTGATGTGAGGGTCAGGTTTTAGTCTTAAGGAATATTGGCATGATTTACGTTTCAGAGCACAGTGTGTGACTGAATCACTAAAGAAAAAGAGAAAGGAAATTCATAAGGGCAGGGGTGGTGCTAAAGGAAAAGAAAGGGATCAAATGGAATTTCATTTTCTTTACTAAAAAAGAAAAAGTCCAAAGCCGGGTGTGATGGCTCACGCCTTTAATCACAGTACTCAGGAGGCAGACGCAGAAGGCTCGCCATGAGTTCAAGGCCACCTTGAAACTACATAGTGAATTCCAGGTCAGCCTGAGCTGGAGTGAGACCCTACCTCGAAAAAATCAAAAAAAAAAAAAAAAAGAGAGAGAGAGAGAAAGTCCAGCAGGACATGGTGGCGCACACACTTGTAACGCTGTCACTTGGGAAGCTGAGGCTGGAGGATCATAGCTACAGAGCAGGCTACCTAGCCAGTTCCAGGCCAAGCTGGACTATATAATGAGATCCTTTCCCCAAAGAATCAAAAATAATAAATAAACAAACAAATACAGTCAACGAAATAATAATAAAGGTAAATTAAACTTCATCAACATTAAAAGCTTTTGGGCTGGAGAGATGGCTTAGTGGTTAAGGCGCTTGCCTGCAAAGCCTAATGACCCTAGTTCATTTCACCAGTACCCACATAAAGCCAGATGCACAAAGTAGTGCATGCACCTGGAGTTCGTTTGCAGTGGCTGGAGGTCCTAGCATGCCCATTTTCTTTGTCTTCTATCTCTTTCTGCATGCAGATAAATAAATAACATTTTTAAAAATTAAAAGCTTTTGAGCACCAGGGCTGAGGATGTCCTTCAGTGATAGAGTGTTTGTTTGCCTAGCAAGCTCAAGGCCCTGCTTCAATCCCCAGCACTGGGAAAGAAATGATTAGCATTAATAATAAATAAACAGGGCTTCAGAGACGGTTCAGTGGTTAAAGGCACTTGCTTGCAAAGCCTGCAGGCTCCAGATTAGATTCCGCAGCACCCACATAAAGCCAGGTGCACGCTGTGGCACATGCATCTGGGGTTTATTTGCAATGGCAAGAACCCTGGCAGGATCATTCATTCTTTCCCTCTCCCTCATTAATTAAGTCATTAACTTTTAATAATAATAAATACTTTTGTGCTCCAAAGTAACTGAAAAGACAAGTTACAGAGGGAGAAAGAATATCTACTAGTCTCTACTAGACCTACATACAATAAGGAACTCGTATCTATACTATAGGAAGAACTCTTTTGTCAATCAGTACTAACAAGACAATCCAATTAAAAATGGGCACAGGGAGCTGGGTGTGGTGGTGTATGCCTTTAATCCCATCACTTGGGAGGCAGAGATAAGATTGTTGTGAGTTTGAGGCCATCCTGAGATTATGTAGTTAATTCCATGTCAGCCTAGGCCAGAGTGAAGACCCTACCTTGAAAAACCAATAATAGAATAGAATAGAATAGAATAGAATAGAATAGAATAGAATAGAATAGAATAGAATGGAATAGAATGGAATAGAATGGAATAGAATGGAATAGAATGGAATAGAATGGAATAGAATGGAATAGAATAAAAAATAAATAAATAAAAAATAAAATAGAATAAAAAATAAATAGAATAGAATAGAATAGAAAATAAAAATAAAATAAAATAAAATAAAATAATAAAAATTTTAAAAAATGGGCAAAGGGGGCTGGAGAGATGGCTTAGTAGTTAAGGCACTTGCCTGTGAAGCCTAAGGACCCAGGTTCAATTCCCCAGAACCCACATAAAGCCAGATGCACAAGGTGACACATGTATATGGAGTTCACATGGGCCCTGGTGCTCCCATTCATTCTCTCTCATAAATAAATAAAATTATAAACTTTTTAAAATATGAAGTTGGAGAGATAGATTAGCAGTTAAGGTGCGTGCCTGCGAAGCCTAAGAACTTATGTTCAAATCTCCAGGTCCCACATAAGCCAGACACAGTGACACAAGCACGCAATGTTGTGCATGCATTCATTTTCAGTGGCTGGAGGCCCTGGCATGCCCATTCTTTCTCTCTCAAATAAGTTTTTAAAATGGGCAAAGAGGGGCTGTAGAAATGGCTTAGTGGTTAAGGCATTTGCCTGTGAAGCCAAAGGATACTGGTTCGATTCTCCAGGACCCACGTAAGCCAGGTGCACAAGGGGCACATGCATCTGGAGTTCGTTTGCAGTGGCTAGAGGCCCTGCCATACCTATTCTCTCCCTCCCAACCCCCTCTCTCTCTCTCTGTCTGCCTCTCTTCTATCTCTCCCTCTCTCTGCTTGCAAATAAATAAATAAATAATTTAAAAAGATATTTTAAAAATGGGCAAAGGGCTTAAAAAGACATTTCTCCAAAGCTATAGAGTGAGCCCATGAAAGGACCACCAGCATCACAAAAGACAAATCAAAACCACCCAGAGCTGCCACTTCCACCCTGGGATGGCTATAAAAACAAAATGGGCTGGAGGGATGGCTCAGCAGTTAAGGCGCTTGCCTATGAAGCCTAAGGACCCAGTTTCAATCCCCCAGTGCCCATGTAAGCTAGATATACCAGGTGGTCCATGCATCTGGAGTTTGTGTGTAGTGGCTTGAGACCCTGGTACGTCCTTTCTCTCTCTCTATCTGCTTCTTTCTCTCTCTCCTAAATAAATAAATTTTAAAAAAAATTTAAAGAGTAAAAAAAGCCAGGCATGGTGGCACACACCTTTAATCTCAGCACTTGGGAGGCAGAGGTAGGAGGATCACTGTAAGTTCGAGGCCACCCTGAGAATACAGAGTGAATTCCAGGTCAGCCTGTGCTAGAGTGAGACCCTGCCTCAAAAAAACCACAAAAAAAAAGAGTAAAAAAGGACTGGAGAGATGGCTTTGCAGTTAAGATGCCTGCCTGCCAAGCCTAAGTATGCTTGTTCAAATCTCCAGGTCCCACATTTAGCCAGACGCAAAAATGATGCAAGCGTGCAGTGTTGCACATACACACAAGGGGGTGCACGTGTCTGGAGTTTGTTCACAGCAGCTGGAAGACCCTGGCAGGCCCATTCTCTCTCTTCCTCTTCCCCTCTCTCTGTCTCTCTGCCATCTCTCTCAAAAAAAAAAAATGAAAAAAGAAAAACAGGGAGCCGGGCATGGTGGCACACACCTTTAATCCCAGCACTCGGGAGGCAGAGATAAGAGGATCACCATGAGTTTGAGGCCAGTTGGAGATACATGAGACCTTGTCTAAAAAAGAAAAAAATGGGGGGGGGGGAGTTGGAGAGATGGCTTAGCACTTAAGACATTTGCCTGCAAAGCCAAAGGATCCTGGTTCGAGGATCCCTGTTCGACTCTCCAGGACCCACGTAAGCTAGATGCGCAAGGGGCGCCTGCATCTGGAGTTCGTTTGCAGTGGGTGGAGGCCCTGACATGCCCATTCTCTCACTCTCTCTGCCTCTTTTTCTCTCCATTTCTCAAATAAATAAAAATAAAATATTTTTTAAAAAATAAATAAAAACTAAAAACAAATGAGTAAATCATATGGTTGCAGAGAAGTTGGTACATTTGGCTCCCAGGGTTGGGTTTCATGGGAAAGGAAGGAACAGATCTGCCTTTTCTGTGATTATGTTCAGATAAAGGAAATTATCATCTTTGGTTGAGATGATAAGAAATGGCAAGAATGATCTGGACATAGCAGGTGGATGGGCCTTTCAAATGAATAGCAAGTTATCTTTCCCACCATGGACACAAGGCCTTTTTAAAATATTTTATTTTTTAATTTTTGTTTTTGCAAGTAGAGACAGAGGAGAGAGAGGGAGAATGGGCATGCCAGTGCCTCCAGCCACTGCAAACCAGTCCAGATGCATGTATCTTGTTCATCTGGCTTTATGTGGGGAATTAAACCCAGGTTGTTAGGCTTTGCAGGCAAGCATCTTAGCACTGAACCATGTCCCCAGCCCCACAAGGACGTTTTATATCCTCTACCTCCAATACAGCCACAGCAAACAATTTTTCCTAACTGCTTATTCAGTAACACAGGCCTTATGGTATAGCCTTTAACCATCATTTATCTAATCGTCATTCAAGTTCAACCTTGTGAGTGGAAGTAAACTTCGGGTGATAAGACCAGGAACAGTGGCCCAGAGGAAACAAAACCTGACAGACAGCTCGCCAGGGTCTGTACACGTCTATGCCATGTGATGTGGCAAGTTCTGGAATGAGATTCTTGGTTCCTGAAAAGGGAAGGTAGTTATGAACAAGGAAACCATTGTTTAAGACAGGAGACTCCACCCGCCAGGGTAGTAGTAACAAGCGTGCTTTGACTTCCGTAATGTAAAGCGATGTGCTGGACGTTTGGTTTTATGACCCTGAGTTGTTTAGTGCCTTTCCCAGAAAAATTACGTAAGGGCAAGGGGGAGGAAAAAGGAACAGACCTAAGATGGTCTTACTCAAGGCAAGTATACTTTAAATTTTCTGATCCTAGGTCCATTAGGTAGGTGGAGCACACCTCCCAACAATTTCTAGTCACTGAAGGAAACCTCACAACAGGGCGTCTCTCATCTGTTGAAACGAGAATGTGGGTAGTTTGTAAAGAGGTGGTTTATTTCAGGGGTGGGAAATGTAGTGGGGGTGTGTGAGAGAGAGGTGGGGAGGGAAAAGAGACTTGTGCAGTTGCTGCATGTAGTGGAGAACACATTGGCTGGGGGGTGGAGACCTGGTCGCAGTTCAAGTTGCCCGTGGCAGTAAGCAACCCAGGGTGTGAGTCACATGGCCTCCGTGAACCTGAGTCACATGGCCTCCGTGAACCATGCTTGTCCGGTTCTCAGCGTTCGTGAGGCATTAAATCAGGGTGGGGTAGAGACTCCCTCTATAGGCTGTGATGCGGGGGCTCTACGGGTGCCATTGAGCAACCTTCGGTTGCAGCACTCTGTGAACTTAATGGCCTCTGTCTTCCAGAGTCACCCAATAGCTCCTTTGTGGTCTCTTCTCCCTCCTTGTTTTCTTGAGACCCTTTAAGTTAGAAGTTTCGGCGGCTTTTTTTTTTTTTTTTACACCTCATTGCAGTTTTAGTTCTTTAATCAAATACTAAATAATAATAATAATAACAACAACAACTCCTTCTCCTTCAAGGACTGCTACACAGACCTACTGTACTGTGATGGCTCTCAGTCTAATTTGCATTGTAAAATAACCCTCGGTGTTTTCACATGTCATTTCTTCACTGACAGAACTTTCCCAACATTTCTTAATTTCACAGAAAGAGTAAAAATGACATAAGCAAACTCATCTTCAAAAGTGGGGACTTCCAAATGTCCCCATATGCTGAGTACCCCAAGAACCCTCGCTCGCAAGAATGGGGCCGAGAAGCTATCGAGATGCACGAGAACGGGAGCACCAAAAACCTCCTGCAGGTGACAGATGTGTATTACTCGGTATGTGTTCTGGGCCCAGGCCAGCCTGGGGCTCCAGGCCCCTCAGAGGAGTAAAGAAACTCTGTTTTCCTCTTACAAAAGCACGACAGCTATGAGAATCATAAGCCTCTTGTTTACATACTTTAACATTCGCGTTACTTAGGACCTGGTTGCACAGTACGGATCAGTTTGGGTATTAAGCTGTGAAGTCTGTTTCCGTCACTACATGACTTTTATGGGGGGGAAAGCAGTAATCCATCAACTTGCTTTTAAGTTATAGGAATAAAAACGGTGAAGTGGGCTGGAGGGATGGCTCAGTGGTTCAAGGCTTGTTTGCAAACTGCCAAGAAAGAATGTAGTGCTACTTAGCCTTTGCCCTGTTGTTTTTCTATCTCATTTGCCATCCTTTAACCTCATCTTGGGTGGTTAGTCAGTCAAAGCTAGGGGCTGGGAAAAGGCATACCAAGAACAATTCAATGTCATCTCACCACACATGTAGTAGAGGCTTAACTATAGACTCAGCAGGTCTTCAGTAATTTGCTCTCTTCAGCCCTGGACCACCTCATTTAGAAAAACAGGAGCAGGGCTGGAGAGATGGCTTAGTGGTGAAGGTGTTTGCCTACAAAGCCTAAGGATCCAGGTTCGATTCTCCAGGTCCCACGTAAGCCAGATGCACAAGATGGCGCTTGCGTCTGGAGTTCATTTGCAGTAGCTAGAGGACCTGGCATGCCCATTCTCACTCTCTGTCATAAATAAATTAAATAAAGAAAAAAAAAAAAAGCATACCTTGAGCCCTCATTTCTATTCATGTCAGATCTTAATTCTCTCTACACTGCCCAGTTCATAAAATGAACACAAATGGAGATACATGAGCTGAAAAATAAATAGATGTCAGGTGACTTGTCATCATCAGTTTGAGGTGCAGCAATAAACATGGAACTTTGCCCTCCGGGGACTTAATGACACTAAGCTAGAATCCCTTTGGTTGCTATGGGAACTAGCCTTGAGGATCAGACTTTGGGTGGGAGGGGCAGGTTTGTTCTTGCTCAGGCCCTGTTCATTTCAGTGTGCTCTCCGACAACTTTGAACCTGGGGGAAGAACAAGAAACAAGGAGAAAAGTAAAGGTGGATGTAAACCCAGTTCTGGTTAAAACGTTCCATTCCTGCTTGTGCGTGGGCCTTGGCTCCTCCCTGTGTCTGTCAGGAAAGGGCCTCTCCTTCCCTAGGTGAAGCCAGCGCTACGCACGTGTTTCCCCAAGTGTGCCTGAACCCCCATGTCCTTTCTCAGGTGTCTTCCGCTCATTGTAGTGTGACACCTGGAAACAAGGTAGCCCAGGCTCCAGGCATGTTTCCATGGCATTAGATCGAGTTCTAGTCAGAAACTTAAACCCGTCTTTACAAACAGGCTGAGCGTCTGCAGAAGCTTAGATCACAAAGCTGTCACCTAGTGGACAGACTGTTCCTCACAGTGGGCCGGGGGGGGGTGCCCCCGTTGGGCTCCCTTAAGGTTCCTGTTTACAACTCACACTATCCAGTATTTTTATTTCTGTCAAAAATAGCACTTGTATCTCTGGTGCTCCTCAGGGAACCCTTGGTAGTTTCAGAGCTTTTGTTTGGATTTGTTTTGTTTTAGACACCTTGCTTGATTACTACTTTTTAATTCCCTTTTAAAATAAGGGCAAATGCATCCTAGTTGCCATAAAAAGACAGGCCTGGGGCTGAGGAGATGGCTCAGTGGCTAAGGACATTTGCTTGCAAAGCCTGCAGGCCTGGGATCGATTCCTCACCACTCGTGTAAAGTGGCAAGTGTTTGCAGTGGCAAGAGACCCTGGCATGCTCCCACACAAGTACACACACACATGCAATATTTTTTAGATTTTTTAAAAAGATTTTTAATTTTATTTATTTATTTATTAGAGACAGAGAAGGGGAGAGAGAGTGAGAATGGGTGCGTCAGGGCCTCTAGCCACTGCAAACGAACTCCAGACACATGCACTGCCATGTGCATCTGGCTTCCGTGTGACCTGGAGAACTGAACTGGGGTCCTTAGGCTTTGCGGGCATGCGCCTTAACCACTAAGCCATCTCTCCAGCCCCCAAGATTTTTTTTTATGACAGATCTGTAGGTTATGTGTGGTAGCACATGCTTGTAATCCCAGCGTTTGGAAGATTGTAAGTTCCAGGACATGGCAAGACCCTGTTTCAAAAATATGCTAAATAAATAGTCCTGTGAGGGTTCTGCTTCCAGTCAGATCTTGCCATGCTGTTTATAGCTAATTCTGTCTTAAGTTTATTAAAATTAGAATTTAAAAAAATTAATTTATATTTACAAGCAGAGAAAGAGAGAGAGAATGGGTTTACCAGGGTCTCTTGCACTGCAGACAAACTCCAGATGCATGCACCATGATGTGTATCTGGCTTTATGTGGGTCCTGGGGAATTGAACCCAGGCAGTCGGACTTTGCAAGCAAAAGTGCTTTTAACCACTGGCTCTTCTCTCCAGCCCCCTCCCCAAATATATATTTATTTAATTTCAAGTCCAAGAATAATTGACTTTTCTTCTTTTCTCTTTGGCAACCAGCCCACAAATGTAAGGAACCCTGAACTTGAACGTAATGGACTGTACCCAGCCTACACTGGATTGCCTGGATCACGGCACTCTTGCGTTTTCCCGGGACAATACAACCCATCTTTCATCAGTGATGAGAGCAGGAGGAGAGACTACTTCTGAGTCCAGGAGAGAGAGAGAGAGAGGCCCATTTCTCTGAGCCACTCCCAGGACCTCTGGCTCAGAGGGCTGCACCAGGAGGAAGCTCCAGGCACTAGCTGCTCCTAGGACTTGTCAGCCACACTTGATGGGCATGACCACAGTGGAGGGGACAGACGGATGCGGCACTACAGGCTTCTCTCGGGCACCTGTGTTGTTACTGTGAACATGACGTGGGCCAGTACCGAGTCTCTTTAAGCACCTGCAACATGGCACTGGCCAATGAGAGCCACTGCAGACAGACCACTAGGTCTTCTTGCAAGGACCCAGTTTCCCTTAGTTTGCACTTTAATAAATTGGGCAGGAAGGGTTCCCTTTGGGTTTGTTTCCATGCTATTCCATAAAGGCTTCCTTTCCTGAAGCCTCAGTTTGGCAGTTGATTTTCAGCCACATGCTGGCTCTTTGCTTTCCTGCCTGGCACCCACGTGCTGAGCAACAGATGGGAGTGAACATACCACTATGAGCTAAAAATACTGCAGTCAAATATGTAGTGTTTCAGCGTTTCCAGGTTGTCTGTGCTAGGTTCCAAGCCAACCCACAAAATGAGGAATTGACATTTATGAGGCACAGCATACAGCTTCTGTTTGTTTTGTACCTCAAGGTGACTGACCTCTTACTTAAGATCTCCCCCTTTCAGTTAAGTCTTATTTTTGCAAGCAAGTATGGATCAAGACAGAACAATTTGCACTTGGTTTTAGTTAGAAGCACTCAGCTACCCCATAGTGAAGCCCGGCAGGCAGAATTGAGCTGTGCTGGTATATGTAGCAGTTTTCACCTGTGAGGGGATTGCATCAGGCCTTGGACTCTGACCACCAATGTGGAGACCAGACACTGCTCAGATGGGATAGAAAGGACAGCTGACCACGAGTGAGTGTGAGCTGGTGTTTCATCACTAAAGGAAAAGCAGGTCACCATATCCCTGCAGCTGAATGCATTGAGAGGAACGGACCAAACAGATGCCTGTATTTTCTGCCTGGCAGTGCTTTGAGAAGCTATAAGGAATCCTGACGAAGACTAGGGAGCTAGAATGGAGCCACAGGTAAACGTGCTTACCGGCTAGTGTTTGAAACCCATTACATCGTCCACAAACTCAGCGTAAACTTTCAACCACTCAAAGCTATTTATTCACAGAAGAAATAATTTATTTTCTCTTACCTGGCCATTGGTTCCTCTTTGGGTTACTGTATGGTGCTCTTCAGAGACCCACGTACAGTTCAAGTCAGCATTGGAGAAAATAAAGCGTGGCCGGCTAGGGCTCAGAAAGCTTGCTTTTGGGAAGGAAACCCACACGTCTTGTTAGTAGGTCTGTGACAGAGCCCTGCAAGGGACTTGTCCAGTGCCCTGTTTGTAAATGCTCCCTGCGGAACCATGTTCGTTTATCAGCTTGTGGAATATTCTGCTTTGAGATGACAGTTCAAGAACTGTCCCCACTCGGAAGCCGGGAGGGAGCTCGGTGGCACGCATTTCTGGAAATGGTGCTGCAATCGGAGACAATTCTGCCCTGAACATGTCTGTCTGTCCGAGGTTCTCTCATATCTTCACAACATGTGCAGTCCTCATCCTGTCATATGTGTGAATCCTGTGTCCAAGCCCCCACCACCCACCGTCACCTGCTGTAGCAGGACCCCTGGTCAGGTGCAATGAATTTCAGTAGTAAAATTGTGTTCATCTCCTAAGTACCCAGAGAATTCTATTGGCAGTGGATGTTAACTTAAAATTTCAGAGCCTTGCCATCTTGAGACCTTGGTTCTCACCTATGTCTTTCTCTATATATATAACTGGAGAGCTCCGAGCTCCTGGACTCAGCTCACCCGAGCAAACAAGCTTGGATCCTTTGTGAGGTGGCCTTTTTCCAGCCCCTCTGTGGTTTTCCTGCTCATCCCCAGGGCCTTGGTGCTCTGGGAAGAGCCACCGTTGTGGCTGTTCCAAGACAACACTTGTGCTGCCTTCAGAACAGCACAGCACCAAATCACCTACATCAAGCCCAGCAGCCACAGGCCCACAGAATGCAGTGTTCCGTCCCAGAAGAGTTCTTGGGAAGAATGCCACAGCCCGGAAGACGTGCAGAAGAAAGGCCTGCGGATCCACGAGACGAGCGTGGAGAAAGAGAGCACTAGAGTTGAATTCACGCTGAACCTGCGGTTCCTAGAAGGCTTGTGCCAGCTGGAAATGCACCCGAGGTTTGAAGAAGGCATGACTTGCCTTTTTGGTGGGTGAAGAAAGGAGAGGTCAGGTGCACTCCTGCCCGGGGTTAGCGTGAACAGGAGGAGCCTGCGGGTGATAAGCCAGCAGCTCACAGGCCAGAGGACGGGACTAGATGAACCCCCAGCTGGCATGCTGGAACTCTCCTGGGCACGGTGCTGACCATCAGCCGCGCAGCTGGAATGGTCCTTCCACGGTGGGGTGGGGGAGGGTGGGACAAAGGGGAAAGCACACTACGGAGCAGAAACCTCAAGAGAAGAGCCAGGCCGGGTGGGATCCGTGTGTCCTGGAGCATGACGGAGGGAGGGAGAACTGGCTTCCCTGATTCTCGTGATCCGTCCTGTGTTCTGTCCGCTCTTCCTCTCCATTGTCTCCTCCTTTTTGTCCCATGAGCCAGGCCAGGACACCGGGGCCCATTTCTTCAGGAAGGTAAATAGCATCTCATGTTCCTGCCTTGACCAGGATCCTTGCAAGGTACTTGGCCTCACGGCACTCTTGCTAACTGGCCATGAGAGTTCTCATTCGTGGACACAGAAACCTTCAGAGAGGATAGATAACTGGCAAGATCCAACCCCAGTCTGCCTCACTCCCCTTGTTGGTCTTTATGCTAGAGCTCCTGCCTTCCCTTCCTGGCACACACCTCACTGTGCAGTGTGCTATGTCAACAAGAGGAGGAGAGAACAGTCCTAAAAGTAAATTATTTTTTCAAAAAAAGAAACAATATTATTGAGCAGTAACCAAATCCATGAAGTGCAATGACATTGAATACTTTTTTGAAGATGTTGATTCAGGTTTTTCTTGGACACTTGTAGTCATCATTAGGGAAAGGACAGTTGGCTTGTGGTTGGCAGAAAGCATATTGGTACGTGGCTTGGACTTTTGGAAGTGAAAGGTGATGGTCTGTGTAGGTTTTTGACCAGCGCAACCAGACATAGACACCCGTTTGCGGGCTGCGTCATTCGCAGAGCCCATGCCTCCCACATATTTTGTGAACCTCTCTCAGAGCTGGGAGCATAGCTGAATGTCTGGGATACTGATAAATCTCCCTCCTTTGAGGGAAGTTTCTTTTCTTTTCTTTTTTTTTAGAGAGAGAATTGGCGCGCCAGGGCCTCAGCCACTGAAGTTGAACGCCAGATGCTTGCGCCACCTAGTGGGCATGTGCGACCTTGAGCTTGCCTCACCTTTGTGCATTTGGCCTACGTGGGATCTGGAGAGTCGAACATGGGTCCTTAGGCTTCGCAGGCAAGCACCTTACCTGCCAAACCATCTCTCCAGCCTGGAAGGCTATTTTCTGAAGCAGCTAAGTCAGTCAGAGCCAGAGCTGCTGACAGGACAGTGCAGACTAGCTGGCTGGTAGTACTTGTTATCAGGAGCTAAAACGTGACTGTTGAGTTCTTGAAGGGGGAGGCTCTTAAAAGCCCTCAGCAGAAAGGAGAGGGCAGCGTCTTTGGGATATGAGAGTGGGTGGCTACCAAGAATGAGGATTTGAAGGACCCTGTTCTGGTGTGAAAGTTCCAGACCAGATACATTGAGGTTACCCCAAGCATGTGGCTTTTTGGGTGGCTGATTAAGCCACCTTACCCCGTGGTGAGGTGCATAGGTGCTCTGTGACTGGAAACTTGCCTGAAGGAGCGCTCACCTTGTTGTTCTTGATGCTGGATTGGACCAGCCAAGTTGTCCCAAAACTTGGCCCGTGACCCACACATCTGAATTACTGATACTGAGATCAGAGCACCTCTACCTGAAAGCTTTTGTGGTGTTAGGAAAGTAAGACATTTTGTTTCTTTTCTTTTCTTTTTTTTTTTTTTCCTTCTCTTTTGCTAGGAATTGAACCTAGGGTCTTGCACATGGCAGGCAAGGGATCTGACCACTGAGCCATGCCTCCAGTCCTTCCATGACTTTCTTCTTGACACGGTGTCATTCTGAAGTTCTTCTCAGGTGCTTTTTTGAAGACAGAAGCAGTTTTGTAAGAGTTTTTGCCTCTGAGTATGTGGTTTTTTTTTTTTTTTTTTTTTTTTTTTAATTTTCTGAAATCCCAAGGCAGGAAATTGGTTGAAATAGTAGGTAGGAACATTAAAGTTTTAAATACCAGTTAACTGGTTGTAGTTAAGTGTCTCCTTAGTGACCCCCCCGCCCCTTTCTAGCTGGTCAAAACTTTAGTCTGTAGAAAAGCCTGTGAGACCAAAAGGCAATGCTTTACTGCTAGAGACAGACTGAGTCCAAGGCCGTACCTGAACGCGCCCCATCTCGTCTACAAAGAGACAGAGACCCTTGACTGGACCCGCCTCATGGGCATTTTCAGAAGGGACGTTTCAAAGGAGTCACTTACTGGAAGCTGGCTTTGTGATGTGCTTGATGCACTCTGTCCTGAATGCTCGGGGAGGGAGGGAGGAGGGAACACGACAGGGATGAGATAGAACCAATTTGTCCAGGAAGCGTACCCAACTCCCTTACAAGTCATACTTCATCTCTCTGTATTACCTAGACCTGTTATGCAAAGAAAATGATTGTCTCGTCGTGAGTTGCTGTGAGTTTTGTGAATGTGTGTGCTGCTGGATTTATGGTTACATGGAAATGCAGGTGGCATCTGAACTTGTTGAGTTTTCATGTTGTCCTAGATTTCTCTCTGTACAGCGTTGAACCTTAGACCCCCCCAAGTTGATTGTGTTAAATTCATCATGAGAATGTTATTTAAAGTTGTGTTATAATTGCCGCCTCCACTAATTATTCAGTACTGTAGCAGCACAGTATTATTTGTAAAAATCTGGTTATTTTTATACATATATCCACTATAAGTCTGGCGTTCTAGTCAGCCAAAAAAAAATGATGCAATAAAATGAATTTCATTTTCATTGTGGTTTTCTTCTAATAATGAGCAAAACAAAGGATAAGAAGTTATTTGAGGGCTGGGAAGATGGCTCAGTGGTTAAAGATACTTGCTTTCAGTGCCTGCTGGCCTGAGTTTGATTACCCAGCACCCCCATAAAGCCAGATGCACAACGTGGCATGTGCATGTGGCGTTTGTTCACAGTGGCATTCACACTGGTGTGCCCGTGCTCTCTGACTCTTTCTTTGTGTCTCTCTCAAATACAATATTTAAAGCTTTGTGTGTGTGTGTGTGTGAGAGAGAGAGAGAGAGAGAGAGCAGAGCAGAGCACCGTTAAAGCAGAAGCGAACCATGGATTTTCTGAATGTCCAGCATGAGCAAGGAGTCACAGGTCTGTCCTCAGCGCCCAGAAGTGAAGCAGCATGCTGCTGACCATGGGCGGGACGAGCCTTCCTACATGATTAAAGGCCTAACTCGGGTAGAATTCCTGCTAGGTTTACTTATCTCTCTGAATTGGAGAACATAAGTGACCCGCCAGGCACACTGCAAGCTCCCTCCTGAACGTGTCCCACTACCACTCCATTCCACTTCATGCCGTGGGCAAGGGAGTGGGTGGGCAAGGGGTGGGAATCTGGAATTCTAAGGCTGGGCTGTAGATTTTTCACTCCTAGTGGCCAAGGAATGTGGCTGCATGGCTAGATGCATGCTTGTTCATTGCTTCTTTGAATGCCTTGCGTGGCAGGGACTGACGAGTGTCTCATGCTTTGTGGGAAAAAAATTCCATAAACAGCAGTAAGGAAAAAACCAATACCAGCAGTTTGGGCATGGAGGTAGCTAGTGAACAGGTTTGATCAGGGCTCATCAAAGTCCTGAAGGAAGACGACCAGCAGCGTTTTCCTCATCTGACCCCTTCCTCCACTCAGCCTTTGGTTAACAGTACCCAACTGAGATCTTAACAGGGACCCACTTCCGCCCCTGTCCCAGCACCACCTGGTGAAGTGCTGCCTGGAATTCCCCTCTCTATGCGCAGTATCTGGAAAAGGGTCTTTGCACTTCCACGAATGGAAGCAGTCTCCATGGCACTTGCCTCTCTCCACTGTGGAGTCCCCTACTTGATCATAGGGTCAGGACTGCCCCGCTTGGGAATCTGAATCCCCTAGCATAATGTCTTAGGCAGGATAGGCAACTGGTAGACCCAACCCCTGGTGAGTTGGTGAATGCATGAAGCATGAAGATGGATAAGACTGATGAGTGTGCAACACCAAGACAAACAGGAAGTTAGTCACCTTAGGCTTCAGGTCTCTACCTTTTTCCTGGGTAGCTCTGACTATATTGTCTGTTATATTAGACTCTTGCTACTTTGTAGCAAAGATGACTAGAAGCTGGTAATGAGCATGCCAATATGAGATGACAGATCTGCCAATTTGCTTGTCTACATAGTGGTCATTTCCTTATATATATGTCAAACATCATGTTGGGTAGCTTAAATATACACAATTTAAAAAGTAAGAATTCTGGGAGCTGGACAGATGGCTTAGCAGTTAAGGTGTTTGCCTGCAAAGCCATAGGATCCCGGTTCAATTCTCCAGGACCCATGTAAGGCAGATGCATGAGGGGGCACATGCATCTGGAGTTCATTTGCAGTGGCTGGGAGGCCCTGGCATGCACATTCTCTCTCGTTCTCTCCCTCTCTCTCTCTCTGCCTCTTTCTCTCTTTCTCTCAAATAAATAAATAAACAAATATCCTTTTTTAAAAAGTAAGAATTCTGGAGAGATTGCTTAGTGGTTAGGCGCTTGCCTGCAAAGCCTAAAGACCCATGTTTGACTCTCCAGATCCCACATAAGCCAAACGCACAAAGGTGAAGCAAGCACATGGTTGCTCATGCCCACTAGGTGGCGCAAGTGCCTGGAGTTCAATTGAAGTGGCTGAGGC
The DNA here is from genome assembly GCA_036365145.1 of Orientallactaga sibirica. Lineage (NCBI taxonomy): Eukaryota > Metazoa > Chordata > Mammalia > Rodentia > Dipodidae > Orientallactaga > Orientallactaga sibirica. The sequence continues at coordinate 16,559,703 of JAEOAD010000050.1, read as the reverse complement.
CCTGGCACACCAATTCTCTCTGTCTGTCTGTCTCTCTCTCTCTGTCTCTGGTTCTCTATAAAATAATAAAAAAATAAAAAAGAACTACTTGTGGGGCTGGAGAGATGGCTTAGTGGTTAAGCGCTTGCCTGTGAAGCCTAAGGACCCCAGTTCGAGGCTCGATTCTCCAGGACCCACGTAAGCCAGATGCACAAGGTGGCACATGCATCTGGAGTTCGTTTGCAGTGGCTGGAGGCCCTGGTGTGCCCATTTTCTCTCTCTCCCTCTCTCTGACTCTTTCTCTCTGTGTCTGTCTGTTGCTCTCAAATAAATAAATTAATTAATTAAAAAAAAAACTACTCGTGTGTGTGTAGAACAAAATCTCAAAATTGCAGCATATAATACAATAATAACTAGTAACTATGGTATATATTAGATCTCTGGACTTACAAATAACTGTAAGTGTGTACCCTTTAACTTTGTCTCTGCTCCCCACCCCAATTCTCTTCTCTGTTCCCATGTATGTGACTTTTCTTCAGAGTCCACATAACTGTGCTTGGGACATGGTTCATTCTCCGAGGTTCATGTGCTAGAGGCTGGGTCATAACTGTGGCGATGCTTGAAGGTGGTACATGCTTTGGTAGGTGGGACCTGTAAGCTAGTCACCCCCACACTGCCCACTTTCCTTTTCCCTCTCATTTTTGGAAACAGTCTTGCTATGTGACCCAGGCTGGTCTCAGCCTCACAATTCTCCCTCAGCCTGAGTACTAGTTGGGGTTACAGATGTGTGCCACCATACCCGGCAACTTCTTTATTAAATACTCAGCCTCCGGTATTTCAAAATAGCAGTGACTACATGCCTATTGTGGTGGTTTGATTCAGGTGTCCCCCATGAACTTGGGTGTTCTGAATGCTAGGTTCCCAGCTGATGGCAATTTGGGAATTAACACCTCCTGGAGGCAGAGTATTGTTGGGGCGGGCTTATGGGTATTATAGCCAGCTTCCCCTTGCCAGTGTTTGACACACTCTCCTGTTGCTGTTGTCCACCTTGTGTTGACCAGAGAGTGATGTCCACCCTCTGCTCATGCCATCATTTTTCCTGCCATCATGGAGCTTCCCCCTCGAGCCTGTAAGCCAAAATAAACCTCTTTTTTTCCCCACAAGCTGCTCTTAGGTGATTTCGGCCAGCAATGCGAACCTGACTGCAACACCTATACACCAGTGCATGCATATAAGTGAGGTAATGCAGTATTTATCTGGCTTATTTCACATTGTCTAATATCTTCCCAATTCCATGTGGTTTCAAAAGGGCAGGATCTCCCCCCCTATTTTTTTTTTTTCTTTCTTTCTTTCTTTCTTTCTTTCTTTCTTTCTTTTTTTTTTTTTTTTTTTTTTTTTTTTTTTGAGGTAGGGTCTCCCTGTAGCCCAGGCTGACTTGGAATTCACTATGTAATCTCAGGGTGGCCTCGAACTCACGGTGATCTACCTCTGCCTCCTGAGTGCTGGGATTAAAGGCACACACCACCACGCCCGGCTTCCCCCTTTTCTTAAATGCTGAGTAGTAGCCATTGTAGACATCAATACCAGTTTCTCTGTCCACTGTTCTGTCAGTGGACATTTAGGTCATTTACATATCTTGGCCATTGTGAGTAATGCTGTGACCCTGTTACATGTTTTGAAGTGAAAATGGGAGTCCTGCTCTACGTACTAAGCCAGCCTGTGTGCTCATCCCACTTGTGCCTCTGACCTGGCTGAGCCTCCCTCCACCCCAGGATTTGGTTTGCCAGAATAGAAAGATCTCAAAGTGTTTTTAGACTTGAAGAATGCAGAGTGACTTGTTTTCCAGTTGCTTGGGGAGCAAAGGTGAGGTTTATGGTATAGACATTATCCAGGGCACAATCCTCCTTTTTATTTATTTGTTTACTTGAGGGAGAGAAAATGGGTGCGCCAGGGCCTCTGACTTTGTTTATCTGGCTTTATGTGGGTACTAGGGAATCAAACCTGGACCGGCAGGCTTTGCAAGCAAGTGCTTCTAACCACTGACCCATCCCGGCAGGGCACAGTGCTTCCATTTGGATTATTGACAGCCGTGGCAGCTTGAGGTTCTCAGAACTGGATGGTGATGTCATGTAGCTGCCTGGCACAGTGAGCCGAAACTTCACGTTGGAGAGAAAAGAGATGCTGCATGTTTATGTTGATTTCTACTGGCACTATCAGTCGGACAAGACATTCTTCAGTGATTTCTTGCTATTTTTCTCAATTATGATGTCAGGCCTGAGTCTGCACAGCTTCCCGAACCTCAGTGTTCTGCTCAGTAAAAGGGGAGTAACAATTATCCCCTCACAGAGTAGTGAGGATAAAAGAATTCCTTGGACTGGAGAGATGGCTTAGCAGTGAAGGCATTTTCCTGCAAAGCCTAAGGACCCACGTTTGATTCCCCAGGACCCACGTAAACCAGATGCACAAGGTGGTGCATGCATCTGGAGTTTTTTTTTTTTTTTTTTTTTTTTTGCAGTGGCTGGAGGCCCTGGTACCCATTCTTTCTGTCTCCATCTATCTCTCTCTCTGTCTCTCTGATTAAAAAAAAAAAAAAAAAAAGAAAAGAATTCCAGGCTGGAGAGATGGCTTAGTGGTTAAGGCACTTGCCAGCAAAACCAAAGGACCCAGGTTTGATTCCCCAGGACCCACATAAACCAGATGCACAAGGTGGCACATGCTTCTGGAGTTTGTTTGCAGTGGCTGAAAGCCCTGGTGCACTCAGTATGTCTCTCCCTCTCTCTCTCTCTCTCTCTCTCTCTCTTCCCTCTTTCTCAAATAGATTAGTTAATTAAATAATTTTTTTAAAAAAGAATTACTATGAAAACATTTTAGAAACTGAAGAAACAACGCACAGTGGTCTCATCAACAGGCCTTTTGTCACCCGAAGGAGGTCAGCGTTGGAGAACTGGCCTGTCCTTTCAGTGTTGCTCACTAGGAACTCTCCTACCTGCTTCACTGTTGTTCAAATCCCATTGTGATCAACTGGCTCTGTGATACAATTATCAATACAAGTTATAATGGCAGGCTGGAGAGATGACTTAGCCTGTGAAGTCTAAGGACCCATGTTCAACTCTCCAGATCCCACATTAGCTAGACATACAAAGGTGAGGCAAGCGCAATGTCGCACATGGCCACTAGGTGGCACAAGCATCTGAGATTCAATTGCAGTGGCTGAGGCCCTGGTGCACCAGCTTTCTCTCTCTCTCTCCCTCTCTCTCTAAAACTAAAATAACAAAGAAAGGGTTGTAATGGTATTGTGTGAGACATTTTATTTCCCCTGGGGAGACACAAACGCCTGTCTTCACCTCAGATAGGTCACAGACCACAGACCAAAATACATTTGCACCAGAACTAGGTTTAGTGAGCCAATGCGTTTATCAGGGCTACTTACAGAGCAGGGTGAGGGGCTCCTTATAGGAGCATGGAGACCCCAAAGTAGCCATTAACATTGAGGCGTCTCATTCCAGCATGGGGGACAACCTCCCCGTAGCTGCTTAGTGAGCTCACAGTCCCTTGATCGTTCGCCCTCTCTACACTCCACCTCCCTCTGAGGCCACAAGACCTCATGCATCACTGCACCCAGGCTGCACGGGGCACCTGACATCTCAGGTGATGGTCTGACAATCTTCCCCACACCCTTCTGCATATGGGGGAATCTTGAGAGGCTCTTGGAGTTGTTCCAGCTGCTTTTGATAAAGCTGGCAATAGCTGTTTACTGCTTTTGGTTCGGTGGAATTTGCCATCCAATAAATAGATAATACATCATAATCTTATAATCCACATGAACTATATTTAGCCTGGTGATAACTAGGATAACCAAAGAACAAAGTCTCTCTTTCCTGTCACTCTACCTGCTTCACCCCGCTCCCATGGAGTATCTTGTCTCTCACTTTGTGATTGGTTGGTTCCTATCTTTGTTTCAGGCTAATTCTTTTCTAAAGACAAGGAAACTGATTGCAGTCATTGTAACGTGACAGCAACTGTCACCTTTAGCAGTAGCAGCTGGGAATATGAAACTCAACAGCTTTGAAGAGACGTCATATAGAGGCAGGATTTACAAATCCCGCCCCAGTAGGGGAGCTGGATCAGGAAGAAGTTACCAAGGAGTTGAGGCCAAATGGATGAAATAGGTGAGGAGTATTTAAAAAAGCAATTTAAAATTTTTAAAAAATTTTTTTGGTTTTTCAAGGTAGGGTTTTACTCTAGTCCAGGCTGACCCGGAATTCACTATGGAGTTTCAGGGTGACCTTGAACTCTTGGAGATCCTCCTACCTCTGCCTCCAGAGTGCTGGGATTAAAGGCATGCACCATCACACCTGGCTTTCTAAGAGCAAAATTTACTGAATTTCAGTGCTATCTCATTATTAGGAGGTAACGTTCTTTCTACTCTTTTCTTTTTCCTTTCTACTCTCAGTGTCCTTTCTTCATGTAACAGTGGGGACAAAGGCTGGTAATTTTTTATATTCATGATTGATCAGCAGTGCCTAGCCACAGTTCCCTCCACACCCATTTTTTTCTCTTTAGAATTATTCTATTAAACCATAAATGTATAACAGGCTGGGAGATGGCTCAGCAGTTAAAGGTGCTCACTTAAAAATCTTGTTAGCTGGGCATGGTGGCGCACGCCTTTAATCCCAGCATTCAGGAGGATCGCCATGAGTTCGAGGCCACCCTGAGATTACATAGTGAATTCCAGGTCAGCCTGGGCTAGAGTGAGACCCTACCTTGAAAAACCGAAAAATGAAAAAAACAAAACAAAACAAAAAACTTGTTGGCCAAGGTTCAATTCCTCAGTACCCGCATAAAGCTGGATGCATAAAATGGCATGTGCATCTGGAGTTTGTTTACAGTGGTAAGAGGCCCTAGCATACCAATGTTCTCTCTCCCTTCCTACCTTCCTCTCTCTCTCTCCCTCCCTCTCTGCCTCCCTCCTTCTCTCTCCCTTTCTTCCTTTCTCCTTGCAAATAAGTAAAACACTTTTTAAAATAAATGTACAACAGCTTCCTAACTCCACAATATGCACTTAAATTTTTTACAGGAAAACATTATTATACCATGATCCTAGCTAATACCTTTTCACTTTTCAAAACATTGAGAAAAAAAATTAACTTTTGAAAAATTGCTTATTTATTTATTCATTCACAAGCAGAGAGAGACAGAGAGAGAATGGGCATGCCAGGGCACCTAGCCACTGCAAACAAACTCCAGACGCATGTGCCACTTTGTGCATCTGGCTTTACGTGGGTACTGGAGAATCAAACCCCAGGTCGTTAGGCTTTGCAGGAGAGCACCCCAACCATTGAGCCATCTCTCCAGCCTGAGAAAAATCTTTTAAAAAGCTTTCACTTGTTACCTGAAGCTTACAAATTTAATATTATCACAGAAGGAATGCTTCTACATTCTTAACAAGGACCAGGAGAAAGAAACAATTAAAAAGTGAAGAAACTATCTCAAAGGCATTTTTTTTTACATTCCTTTTTCCACAGTAAGCCAATGGTATTAAATAATTCAGTCAGTTCACAGAATGGCTGCTGCATCTGCTCTGGTGTCTTCGGCCCTGTCAATGCTGTTCCAGGGCCTCTGGCCTCTCATCTTCTCCTGTTCACACAGTGAAGCCCAGGGCAAGAATCGGCTCCTCCCCCCACTGCCTCCTAAACCATAGTTTCCTCCAACATGTGGTCCCCATGTTCCTTCTACCATCTAAATCTCCAGTCTTCATTGGGACCACAGTTAGAAGGTTCTGGTTATAATTTCCAAAGTCGTCATAATTTCCTCCTCCATAGTTGTCACAACCACCTCTGTGGCCCCCCACCATGTTCTCCATCACCATATCCTCCTCTTCTCCATAACCAGGGCAAATTCCAAAATTGTCACATCCAAATCTGTCTCCATACCCATCATAACCATCCCCAAATCCACATGCACCTTCATATCCATCAGCTCCTCCCCTAAAATTACTTCCTGGTCCTGATCCTGGTCCAATATTTCCACCACCACCACAGAATCTCCAGAAATCATCACCCCTCCTCTTCCACCCCTTAAACTCTGGATTTCTTGCACTTCTTGTCTTGATGATACCTTTTATAAAATATATTTTATTTATTTATTTATTTATGAGAGAGAGAGAGAGAGAGAGAGAGAGAGAGAAACGGGCATGCCAGGGCCTCCAGCCACTGCAAACAAACTCCAGATGCATGTGTCTCCTTGTGCATCTGGTTTACACGGGTCCTGGGGAATCGAATGGAGATCCTTTGGCTTTGCAGGCAAATGCCTTAACTGCTAAGCCATCTCTCCAGCCCCTTGATGATGCCTTTCTTATCTCTGCTATATAACCACCAATGATGTGATCGGTATTTTTGCAATACAATTTTATCCACAGGGTCCTGGTCATTAAAAAATAACAAAGCCAGGGCTCTTCTGGTGCTGTGGGAGAAAACAAATGGCTAGGAGAACTGTACCTGGGACCTCGCACCCAGGACCCTGCACACCCAGGACCCTGCACCCAGGACCCTGCACACCCAGGACCCTGCACACCCAGGACCCTATAGGACTATCCAGGACCCTGGACCCTGCACACCCAGGACTATACACATCCAGGACCCTGCACACCCAGGACTATACACACCAAGGACCATGCACACCCAGGACCATACACACCAAGGACCATGCACACCCAGGACCATGCACACCCAGGACCATGCACACCCAGGACCATGCACACCCAGGACCCTGCACACCCAGGACCCTGCACACCCAGGACTATACACACCCAGGACTATACACACCCAGGACTATACACACCCAGGACCCTGCACACCCAGGACTATATACATCCAGGACCCTGCACACCCAGGACCATACACACCCAGGACCATGCACACCCAGGACCCTGCACACCCAGGACTATACACACCCAGGACCCTGCACACCCAGGACCCTGCACACCCAGGACCCTGCACACCCAGGACCCTGCACACCCAGGACTATACACACCCAGGACTATACACACCCAGGACCCTGCACACCCAGGACTATATACATCCAGGACCCTGCATCCAGGACCCTGGACCCTGCACACCCAGGACCCTGCACACCCAGGACCATACACACCAAGGACCATGCACACCCAGGACCATGCACACCCAGGACCATGCACACCCAGGACCATGCACACCCAGGACCATACACACCCAGGACCCTGCACACCCAGGACCATATACACCCAGGACCCTGCACACCCAGGACTATACACACCCAGGACCCTGCACACCCAGGACTATACACACCCAGGACCCTGCACACCCAGGACCCTGCACACCCAGGACCCTGCACACCCAGGACCCTGCACACCAGGACCATGCACACCCAGGACCATGCACACCCAGGACCCTGCACACCCAGGACCATACACACCCAGGACCCTGCACACCCAGGACCATGTAGCCATAACCCTGCACACCCAGGATCCTGTACATATGACTGACACTGCTGCTACTCTACAACTCATTTTTTTGTTTGTTTTTTGTTTTCCAAGGTAGGGTCTCACTCTAGCCCAGGCTGACCTGGAATTCACTCTGTAGTTTCAGGGTGGCCTTGGTCTCCTGAGTGCTGGGATTAAAGGCGTGCGTCACCACTCCAGGCTTCACAACTCAAATTTTTGGATCAGTCTGTTTAATTTTTAAACTGGTGAACCACTGATGTGGTCTAGACCTGTCAGTTTACAAAAGAGGAACCAGGCCAAGTGAGACTGAGTTATTTTCCATTTGCAGTTTCTAATGCTCATTGTATTCCTACCAACAGAACAGAATTCCCATCTCGAGGTGGGAAAGAAGGCAGATCCTGGCTCCAGTGAGCAGTGCACTAGTCTAGCACGTTGGCATCAGCGTGGCATGCCTGACTTCTTGTTTTCTACCATTAAAATTTGGGTGGCTCTAACATAAAAAGAAAGTCATTTTGAGCCAACGTGGTGATGCATGCTTTTAATCCCAGCACCTGGGAGACAGAGGTAGGAGGATCATCATGAGTTCCAGACCACCCTGAGACTACATAGTTAGTTACAGGTCAGCCTGGGCTAAAGTGAGGCATTTGGGTTCAGGCTGAGAATGTAGACGGAGACTGTCTAAAACACAAACAAAATGTCTGGGTGTGGTGGTGCACGCCTTTCATCCCAGCCTGTGTGAGGGTGAAATAGGAGGATGACGGTGAGTTAGAAAGCGGCCTGAGAATAGAGAGAGTTACAAGTCGGCCTGGGCTAGAGTGAGGTTAACATAAGCCCTAAAATTAAAGCTAACGCTAACCCCACCACTAATCCTAACCCTAACCCTAACCCTCAACCTAAGCCTGTGCATAACATTAGGCCTAACGCTAACACTAAACCGAACCTTGGGCCTAACATTAACCCTAATGCTAACCCTAACCCTGGACTGAACATTAACCCTAACACTAAACCTAACCCTGAATCTAACATTAACCCTGACCCTAATGCTAACCCTAACCCTGGTCCTAACATTAACCCTGACCCTAAACTTCGGCCCAACATTACCCCTGACCCTAATGCTAACCCCAACCCTAACCCTGAGTCTAACATTACCCCTGACCCTAACTGCAGCTGGTGCTCACTGGGGTTCTTCGTTGCACAGATGAGCTCTATCTGTTTGGTTTGCTAATGGCAGGTGACACACAATATCTAGGAGGAACTTGAGCCACACCAGATAGGACCTGTGGCCAGCCCACCCAGTGGAAGTACTCCAGCACACAGCCCACTGGGCCTGCCACTGCCACTGACCCCAGGCAGGACAACGGCACCTGTGCTCTGCTGCCCGTGAAAGCCAAAGAAGCTGTCTCGTGTCTGTCTGCTTCTTTTCATTCCAAAGAAGCTGTCTCGTGTCTGTCTGCTTCTTTTCATTCCAAAGAAGCTGTCTCGTGTCTGTCTGCTTCTTTTCATTCCAAAGAAGCTGTCTCGTGTCTGTCTGCTTCTTTTCATTCCAAAGAAGCTGTCTCGTGTCTGTCTGCTTCTTTTCATGCCTCTTTTCTGGATATGTGTGAGATGCCTCTGACTTATGGCAAAAAGTCAGAGGCCAGTACTCTGGAGATGAGAGGCTGTGAGTCACTGTCCATTCCAACCACCCTCAAAAATGTCAAGCTCGGGCTGGAGAGATGGCTTAATGGTTAAGGCACATGCCTGTGAGGCCTAAGGACCCTGGTTTGATTCTCCAGGTCCCACATAAGCCAGATTCACATGGTGGCACATGGATCTGGAGTTCGTTTGCAGTGGTTAGAGACCCTGGCGTTCCCATTCTCACTCTGTCTATCTCTCTCTGTTTCTAATAATTAAATTAAATCTTTAAAAAAAATTTAAAAATATGTCAAGCTCCTGTTACCTGAGGAGTTGTTCCAGAACAGAAAGCTTATTTGCCCTGAGTCAGACCCCCTGCATATCCCAGTGACCGGGGTAGGGGTGGAGAATTCTGCCTACTTTCAACCCAGTCATTAGGCTATCTGCATGCACAGCCCCACTTACTTGCTCTGTGACTCTGGGCACATTATTTTTTATTTCTTTGTGCCTCAGTTTCCTTAAACATAGAATAGAATGTATAAGTATAGAATCTACTTGTTAGAGTTGTCATGAAAAATAAATGAGCTAAGATCTATTAAATTAAATAATATTTTGCATATATAAATGTTACGTGTTTGTTAATAACCCCAGGATTCAGGAGGCTGAGGTAAGAGGCCGTGAGTTCAAGGCTAGCCTGGACTACAGAGTGAGTTTCAGGTCAGCCAAAAAAAAAAAGGATTTTCAAACATAAAACACTTTGTTGTTTTGTTCACACTATGAATAAAACAATCCAACTGTGGCTTGGTTTCACATACTGCCCTGTATTTTTTTTTTTTTTTTTTTTGGTTTTTCATTTTTCGGTTTTTCAAGGTAGGGTCTCTCCCTAGCCCAGGCTGACCTGGAATATGCTATGTAGTCTCAGAGTGGCCTCGAACTCATGGCGATCCTCCTATGTTTGCCTCCCGAATTCTGGGATTAAAGGCATGTGCCACCACGCCCAGCTGCCCTGTCTTTTTATGTAGTTTGTGCATGTATGTATGTACACGTGTGTATGTTTGTATGTGAGAGCATGTGTGTATGTGCATGTATGTATGTACACGTGTGTATATTTGTATGTGAAAGTGTGGGCATGTGTGCATGTATGTATGTACACGTGTGTATATTTGTATGTGAGAGTGTGGGCATGTGTGCATGTATGTATGTACACGTGTGTATATTTGTATGTGAGAGTGTGGGCATGTGTGCATGTATGTATGTACACGTGTGTATGTTTGTATGTGAGAGCATGTATGTATGTGCATGTATGTATGTACACGTGTGTATATTTGTATGTGAGAGTGTGGGCATGTGTGCATGTATGTATGTACACGTGTGTATGTTTGTATGTGAGAGCATGTATGTATGTGCATGTATGTATGTACACGTGTGTATATTTGTATGTGAGAGTGTGGGCATGTGTGCATGTATGTATGTACACGTGTGTATGTTTGTATGTGAGATGTATGTATGTATGTATGTGCATGTATGTATATTTGTATGTGTGTATATTTGTATGTGAGAGCATGTATGTATGTGCATGTATGTATGTACACGTGTATATTTGTATGTGAGTGTGGGCATGTGTGCATGTATGTATGTACACGTGTGTATATTTGTATGTGAGATGTATGTGTGTGCATGTATGTATGTACACGTGTGTATATTTGTATGTGAGAGCATGTATGTATGTGCATGTATGTATGTACACGTGTGTATGTTTGTATGTGAGAGCATGTACTTTGTGCATGTATGTATGTACACGTGTGTATGTTTGTATGTGAGAGCATGTGTGTATGTGCATGTATGTATGTACACGTGTGTATATTTGTATGTGAGAGCATGTGTGTATGTGCATGTATGTATGTACACGTGTGTATATTTGTATGTGAGAGCGTGTACTTTGTGCATGTTTATGTACACGTGTGTATGTGAGTGTGGGCATGTGTGCATGTATGTATGTACACGTGTGTATGTTTGTATGTGAGAGCATGTGTGTATGTGCATGTATGTATGTACACGTGTGTATATTTGTATGTGAGAGCATGTGTGTATGTGCATGTATGTATGTACACGTGTGTATATTTGTATGTGAGAGCGTGTACTTTGTGCATGTATGTATGTACACGTGTGTATGTTTGTATGTGAGAGCATGTGTGTATGTGCATGTATGTATGTACACGTGTGTATATTTATGTGAGTGTGAGATGTGTGCATGTATGTATGTACTGTTGTTTGTATGTGAGATCTATGTATGTTTGTATGTGATGTATGTATGTATGTATGTGTGTATATTTGTATGTGAGTGTGGGGCATGTGTGCATGTATGTATGTACACGTGTATGTTTGTGTGAGCATGCATGTACACGTGTGTATGTTTGTATGTGAGCATGTACTTTGTGCATGTATGTATGTGTATGTGTTGTATGTGAGAGCATGTGTGCATGTATGTATGTACTTTGTATGTTTGTATGTGAGAGCATGTACTTTGTGCATCTATGTATGTACACGTGTGTATATTTGTATGTGAGAGGCATGTGTGCATGTATGTATGTACAGATGTTTGTATGTGAGAGCATGTACTTTGGGTAACTTTATATTTGTATGGAGAGCATGTCTGTCATCTATGTGCTCTACCATCTGTATGTGAGAGCATGTGTGTATGTGCATGGTCTGTACTGTAATCTTGCTGTATGTGTGCTGGGGTCCTTTTGTATGTGAGAGCATGTATGTATGTGCATGTATGTATTACACGTGGGAATATTTGTATGTGAGAGCATGTACTTTGTTCTATCATTATTTATTTTGAGAGAGATGTGTGCATGTATGTATGACACGTGTATGTATGGCATGTGAGAAAGTGCATGTATGTATGGGTATGTTTGTATGTGAGGGCATGTACTTCAGCCACTGTGTATATTTGTATGTGAGAGCATGTATGTATGTGCATGTATGTATGTACACGTGTGTATATTTGTATGTGAGAGCGTGGGCATGTGTGCAAAGGTCAGAGGGTAACTTTTGGGTCTGTCCTTGCTCTACCATCTCACTTAAAGTAGGTCTCTCTTAATCTTGCTCTACTGGGGTCCTTTTGCTTCACATGCCAAGTGCTTCTGGGAAATTCTCCGTTCCAGCTTTTATCATTATTTATTTTTGAGAGAGAGAGAGAGAGAAAGGCAGAAAGAGAGAATGGGCATGCCAGGGCCTTCAGCCACTGCAAACTAACTCCAGACGCATGCACCCTTTTGCGGCACATGTGCAACATTGTGCACTTGCATCATTGTACTTCTGGCTACATGGGACCTGGAGATTTGAACATGAGTTCTTAGGCTTCACAGGCAAGCACCTTAACCGATACCCCATCTCTCTAGCCCCCCTTTCCATCTTTTCAAGGGGAGCTGAGGATCAAACTTATGGATACTCAGGCTTTATCCACTGAACCATATCTTTATAGCTGCTATCATGTCTTTTTTTGTTGTTGTTTTTGTTTTTGAGGTAGGGTCTCACTCTAGCCCAGGCTGACCTGGAATTCACTATGTAGTCTCAGGGTGACCTTGAACCCTTGGCAATCCTCCTACCTCTGCCTCCCAAGTGCTGGGATTAAAGGCGTGCACCACCACGCCCAGCCATGTCCTTTTTTAAAATCACATTCCTGACAACTTCCTAAATTGTGAAACAAGTGGAGGTGGAGGCTTTAATCCCAGCACTCAGGAGGCTGAGGTAGGAGGATTGCTGTGAGTTTGAGGCCAGCCTGAGGCTACATAGTGAATTCCAGGTCAGCCTGAGCTAATAAAACACAGTAGGAGAGGTTGGAGAGATGGCTTAGTGGTTAAGTGCTTGCCTGTGAAGCCTAAGGACCCTGGTTTGAGGCTTGATTCTCCAGGACCCATGTAAGCCAGATGCACAAGTTGGCACATGCATCTGGAATTCATTTGCAGTAGCTGGAGGCCCTGGGGCACCCATTCTCTCCCCCTCTCTCTGCTTCTTTATCTCTCTCTCTCAAATAAATAAAATAAATAAATAAATAAACAAACAAACAAACAAACAATTAAAAATGGGTAGGAATCAATTGACTCATGGAGGCTAAAACTGGGGAAAGTGACTCAGGAAACGATCACTCAGCTCACCTTCCATTGCAGCACTACAGATAAGGGCACTGATGATCAGAGAAGAGGGGATATTTCCCAAGGTTACTTAGCTGGTTCGTGGAAGGATTTATAAGAAGAGTCCAAGGTCTAAACATCCAGTTCATTACCTTTTCCAGGGCATGTTGTCACCCATAAGATAACATGACCAGCGTGCCAGTAAACTCAACTAGGCGGGCAAGATAGAACTCCACAATGGAGGCAGAAGTCCCTAGTGATTCTGTGAGAGTGTCAGGTTGGAGAATTGAGGCCACCCTGAGACTACTGTGTGGTATAGGCAGTGGAGCACAGCCTTTGGGCAGCCTGGATTTCTTCTTACTTGAGCAAGAACCTATCTTGAAAATCAAAAAAAATCAAAAGAAAAGATTAAAAAATAGAATATCTTATTACAGCAGAATTTCTGCATAAAATCAAATAACTCCTCTGTCAGTCTTCAAGATGCTTTGGGCAGGCATGGCTGCAATGAAAGGAAGTTGAGCTGGCAGCCCACCATGGTTCATTTGTTACCAAACAAGAAAATCCATTTATGGATGAGTTGATGCCTCCAGTCATTTTCTTTTCTTTTCTTATTTCTGATTGCAGATGGCAGCCAAAAAAAAAGGAAATTGGAAGCTCGATTCTCCAGAACCCACGTAAGCCAGATGCACAAGGGGGCTGTGCCATTTGTAGGGAAAAAATGTTCAAAACTATTCAAAAGTAGCTCAAATCATTGAGAACCTTAGAAATGGTTTCAATAATATACTTTTTGGGGTTTTTTTGGTTGTTGTTTTTCAAGGTAGGGTCTTACTCTATCCCAGGCTGACTTTTCTTTTAAAATTCACTATGGGGCTGGAGTCTCGCTTAGGTGGTCTTGAACTGCTTGTTCCAATGGTTCAATCCTACCTCTTTCTCCTGACCACAAGCTGGGATTAATTCGCAGCAGCTGAGACACTGCTGGCGCTCCCATCACCTTCCTCTCCCTCTCTCTCTCTCTCTCTCTCTCTCTCTCTCTGTCTCTCTCTGTCTCAAAAAAACATTTTAAAACAAAGCAAATGATCTTGGGATTCTTGGTAATGACTGAGTTTGTCAGTCATCACTGACAGTACTCAGTAGTACTTGTTTTTTTCCAGTGCTAGAATCTGAACCCAGAGCTTACTAAATAAATAAGGCCAATAAATAATATTTTTAAATAAAATTAGTGCTGTAACCCAGCCCTCGGAGCTAAGTCTCCAGCCCCTCCAGTGTTTATTCAAGGAGTTAAAATGAAAAAAATCAAAAGGCTTAAAAAATGACTAAATAAATTTCTGCATAAAATCAAATGGAGCAGCTGCAATGAAAGCAAGAGTCTTTTCAAAATTTATGGAATTATTTACTTTAAAAAAAAAAAAAAGTGTATCCATAGGGAAAAATGACTTTTATGGCAATTGAATTAAATTTTAGTATACCTGTTTTTGTTTTACAACGATTATTTTCAAAGAAGTTGAGAAAACCCTGGCTCAGCAGAATCTGGAGTAGAACCTTCTAGGATGTATTACAATTGGTGGTGGTAGAAATGTGTTGAAGCAAAAGGTCATTTATAAAGTGTGTGGGAATGTGAGATATTTAAAGCATATGTTTACTGCCATCCACAATCTAGTTTTTTGGCAATTGTTAAATCTTGTTTAGTTTTTTTCAAAGAAGTTGAGTGTTGGGAATCAAACCTTCTAGGATGTATTACAATTGACATGGTAGGCAGCTGAGTCTTTATACTGAATGCTTTCATATGTTTACTGCCATCCACAATCTAGTTTTTTGCTGTTCTTGTTTATTTTTGCAAAATATATTTAAATATATAATGTGTTATTGAACCATGAGTGTTTAAAATGAATTTGATCCACTCTTAGAGGACTTAACCATCATTCATCTCTTGAATTTTTGCCAGAAATGGCAGCTAAAAGCCAAGTGTGGTGGCTAGGGGCTGGAGAGATGGCTCAGTGTTTAAGGCACTTGTCTGAAAAGCCTAGCCGCCTGAGTTTGATTCCCTAGCACCCACATAAAGCCAGATACACAAAGGGGCACATGTGTTCTGAGTCCATTTGCAGTGGTTTGAGGTCCTGGCATGCCCATTCTCTCTGTCTCTCTTCTATCTCTCTCTTCCTGCAAATATAAAGATAAAAATATTTAAAATAAAACAAAAAATATGTGATAAAGCTTTACTGCTGATAACCATTAAGCAGGTGTAGAATAAATACAGATATTTAGCTGCTATTTCTTTTTTGTCTTTCAGGGTAGGGTCTCACTCTAGCCCAAGCTGACCTGGAATTCACTATATAGTCTCAGGGTGCTGGAACCATCATTTCCCCTCCTCCCTGCTCCCACTCCACTGAGGACCCTCCTCAATGGGATTGCTGGTATCCCCCGGGGGTTGTGGGTATGAGGTGTGAGATATTTTATTGAATTTAAAGTTTCTACAGCTGCTTTTTGGGCCTCAATAAAGCACAAATAGATTTTTTTTCTTTTTGCCATTGCAAACAAACACTATTCTGGCTTTACATGGGTGGCAGGCTTTGCAAGCAAGAGCCTTTAACTGCTAAGCTGTCTCCCTGGCCCCTCATGTGTGAGATTTTGTGTGAACATATTTTCATATAACTCAAGATAGAATTGCCTAGTCAAACATAACTATGACCTACATCTATCTTTTTTGAGGAACTGTTATATTGATTTCTAGATTGGCCACACAGTTTTACGTTCTCATTAGCACTGCTTGAAAGTTCTGATTTCCAATTCCAGGTTAGCCTGGTAAAAGTAGACTTGACCTCAAAAAAAAAAAAACCTAAAAAATAAAGTTCTGATTTCTCCACATTTTTCCACTAGATTTCAAAGATCTTTTTGTTAATAACTATCCTAGTGACTAAGAAGTGGCACTAGGGGGCTGGAGGGATGGCTTAGTGGTTAAGGTATTTGCCTGCAAAGCCAAAGGACCCAGGTTCGATTCTCCAGGACCCATGTAAGCCAGATGCACAAGGGGGCACATGCATCTGGAGTTTATTTGTAGCAGCTGAAGCGCCCATTCTCTCTCTTTCTCTGCCTCTTTCTCTCTCAAACAAATAATTAAAATATATCTTTAAAAAAAGAAGTGGCACTATCTCTCTCTCTAAAATATAAAAATTTTTAAAAGAAAAAAGAAGCTAGGCATGGTGGCACACGCCTTTAATCCCAGCACTTGGGAGGTAGAGGTAGGAGGATTGCTGTGAGTTTGAGGCCACCCTGAGACTACCTAGTGAATTCCAGGTCAGCCTGAGCTAGAGCGAGACCCTACCTTGGAAAAAGGGCTACAGAGATGGCTTAGTGGTTAAGGCGCTTGCCTGTGAAGCCTAAGGATCCATATTCAACTCTCCAGATCCCATGTAAGCCAGACGCACAAAGGTGAGGCAAGCGCAAGGTCGTACATGCCCACTAGGTGATGCAAATGTCTGGAGTATGATTACAGTGGCTGAGGCCCTGGTGTGCCAATTCTCTCTCTCTCTCTTTCTCTAAAATAAAAAAAGAAAGAAATGGTACTAAGCTTACTTTTAATTTTCTGGGAAGAAGTGTGGGGTGGAAATTATCATCCTTTGTCTCCATACTTGATCCAAACAGGGACACCACCCTGAGTGCCCAGCCCTGCAACAGCATCAGGGATTTCCACTGAAAACTTAAGTTAGCTTAGGAGGAAAGGGTCCCAGAGATTGTGCCCCATGGGTAGTTTTTCAACTCATAAATTCAAACATCATACCATTCTCTAAGAAGACAATATTGGGAGTTGAAAAGTATTCTCTCAGTTGGAGAGATGGCTCAGAGGCTAAAGGTACTTGCTTGCAACTCCTGATGCCCAGGTTCAATTCCCCAGTACCCACTTAAAGCCAGATGCACAAAGTGGTGAATGTGTCTGTATTTCATTTACAGCAGCATGAGGCCCTGCCATACCCATGCTCACTTGCTCTTTCTGTCTGACTTTCTTTCTTTTCTCCTTCTCAAGTAAATACACTAAATTCAATGTTTTAAGGGGCTGCAGAGATGGCTCAATGGGTTAAAGCACTTACCTGCAAAAAGTAACCATAATGACCTTCTTTGCAGCAGCTAGAGGCCCTAGTTCAATTCTCTGGCTCTCCAGCACAAAGTAAAATATGGGCTGGAGAGATGTTTCTTTGCAGCAGCTAAAAAGAAAGGATCCTAGTTCAAACCCATCCTCTCTCTCTGGCTCTCTCTATATCTTTCCATATGCTTGAAATTGGATAAATTAATAAAATAGAGATGGTTTATATATATTATAGGCATTTATATAAAAATATAAATATATCCTGGTTCAATTCTTTTTTTTTTTTTTTTTTTGGTTTTTGCCAGATGCACAAGGGGGCACATGCTTCTGGAGTTCCTTTGCAGTGGCTGGAGGTCCTGGTGTGCCCACTTTCTCTCTCTTAAATTAATAAAATATATTAAAATATATATTTTTAAAAAGAAAATGGGTAAATAAAAATATTTTTTAGCGCCAAAGAGATAGCTTAGCAGTTAAGGTGCTTGCCAGCAAAGCCAAAGGACCCAGGTTTGATTCCCCAGTACCCACATAAAGCCAAATACACAAAGAGACACATGTGTCTGGAGCAGCTAGAGGCCCTGACAAGGCCTGAAGTAAATAAAATATTTAAAAATTTTAAATATTTTTTCTTTTTCTTCTTTTTTTTTTTTTTTGAGAGAGGCAGAGAGAGAGAGAGAGAGAGAGAGAATGGGCGCACCAGCAGCCTTAGCTGCTGTGAACGAACTCCAGGTGCATGCACCCCTTTGTGGGCAAGTGCAGCATTGTGCCCTTGCATCATTTTACGTCTGGCTAAACATGGGACCTGGAGATTGAACAGGTATTCTTAGGCTTAGCAGGCAGGTGCCTTAACTGCCAAGCCATCTCTCCAGCTCAAAAATTTTAAATATTTTTAAAAGAGTGTTTTTATAAGGTTCTGCAAGTATTTTAGCGAACATTACAAGGCATCTTGACTCAGTAGGCCTAGAGGGAAGTCCTGAAGACAGAATTGCCCATTTCTCACTCCTTCCTGTGACTTACAAAGACACTGAAGAGGAGCTTTCTGGGGAACAGACGTGACTTGGACTTTGCCAGTGTCATTAAGGCAGATGCAAACATTGCTTGACTGAGGCTGAATTGTAATATAGTAACCAGACCTCTGTGAGAAGGTGCTTCATGGAGGAAGGAGCCAGCATTAGAACAAGGAGTGGTATCCTCTGGTCCTGACCTGGGTGGCAACTGCTGGTCATGGTCCAGAGGGAAAAAAAAAAAAAAAAAAAAAGGCCAAAAATCAAAAGCAAAAGCCTCCACTCTGCAGCAGTGGGATCCTGACTGCTTGGAGCCTGACCCAGGGACACCTTATACAAATAGCTGGAGCTGGACTCCTAATGACCCTTGGAGCCTCGACCCAAATGGCCAGTCCAGGAAGGGCAAGTGATATTTGTTATACAATTCCCTACTAGGCAAGCTAGTGAGCGGCCCACCTCTTATCTATTCAAATACAATCCCACACAAATGGTGAAGAGGCAAGAACAGGTAACTTCTCTTAACTCTTCCTTAACTTCTCTTAACTTTTGTTAAAAATATATATTTATTTATTTGAGAGTGAGAAAGGGGCAGAGAGAGAGAGAATGGGTGCACCAAGGCATTCAGCCACTGCAAATGAACTCCATATAAATGTGCCACCTTGTGCATCTGGCTTACATGTGTACTGGGGAACTGAGCCTCTAACTGGGCCCCTTAGGCTTCACAGGCAAGTGCTTAACCGCTAAGCCATCTCTCCAGCCCCTTGTTTCCATTTATGTTTTTAAAATATTTATTTATTTATTTATTTATTTATTTATTTATTTAAGAGAGAGAAAGAGGCAAAGAGAGAGAGAATGGGTGCACCAGGGCCTCCAGCCACTGCAAACGAACTCCAGATGCATGTGCATCTTGTGCATCTGGCTGTGGGTAATGGGGAATCAAACTGAGGTCCTTTGGCTTTGCAGGCAAATGCCTTAACCACTAAGCCATCTCTCCAGCCCAACTTCTCTTTTATAAAAAGGACCCAGTTCCCCCTGGAGGGGCAAGTCGCTTTCCCCTCTGAGAACTCACCCCTTTGTTTCTGTCCACAGTGTACTACACTTTTGTTTTGTTTTGTTTTGTTTCTTGTTTTTTGAGGTAGGGTCTCGATCTAGCCAGGCTGACCTGAAATTAACTATGTAGTCTCAGGGTGGCCTCGAACTCACAGCGATCCTCCTACCTCTGCCTCCCGAGTGCTGGGGTTAAAGGCGTGCGCCACCACACCCGGCCTACACTTTTTATTTATAATAATTCTGGTCTGATAAATACTTGGTTCCCCAAATTTGTCATTCCTGGCACAATAACAGGGTTGCACTGAGACTGGGACATTTGCTTTGCCCCCATAGAAGCCGGTCTTGAATTGTTTGTTATCTGCTCTGTGCCTGCTTCTGAAGGTATTGCGCTTAACGACCATTGTGAAGTGACTTTTTTTTGCATGTGTATGTGGTGCATATGCATGTGTGTTAGTGTGTGGGGTTACACCTGTGGAGGTGGGGTGCTCATGCACACGTGTGCGCATGTGTGTGAAGGCCAGAAGTTGACATCCAGTGACCTCAGTCACTTTTCACATTGTTTTTTTTCAATTTTTTAAAAAATATTTTTTATTTATTTGAGAGAGAGAGAGAGAGAGAATATGGGCATGCCAGGACCTCCAATCACTGCAAACAAACTCCAGATAGATGCGCACCCTTGTGCATCTGGCTTACATGGGTCCTGGGGAATTAAACCAGGGTCCTTTATCTTTGCAGGCAGACGCCTTAACCGCTAAGCCGTCTTCTCCAGCCCTCTTCACGTTATTTTTAAAGACAGGGTCTGTCACAGACTTGCCTAGTATTGTGGTTTGAATGTAAAATGCCCCCCCCCGCCCCACAGGCTCATGTTTTGAACATTTGTCCCAGCTGGTAACCTGCTTGCACGATCGTAGAGCCCTGAAGAGGTGGAGCCTTGCTGGAGGAAGTGGGTCACTGAGGACAGATCTTGAGGTTTTATTTATTTATTTATTTCCTTTTTTTTTTTTACGGTACTGGGGATTGAATCCAGGGCTGCACGCATTAGGCAAGTGCCCTAGCACTGAGCTACAGCCCCTGAAGTGGTATAGTCCAGCCCCATTTCCTCTTCACTCTCTGCTTCCGGTCTCTGGTGCAGTCACTGGCTCTCCATACTCCTGCCACCATGCCTTCCCTGCCTTGAAACATAGCTGAAATGAAGCTTTTCCGTGCTGAAGTCTCTTCTGCTCAGGTATTTGTTCACAGCAATGAGGAATGCGACTAACACAAGTAGCTGGCCAGCGAGCCCTAGGGCTCCTTCGGTCTCCACTCCCCAGTGCTGCGATGACTAGCACCCGCTGCCACGACCATGTGTAGATGCTGGGATCCAAACTCAGAGCCTCGTGTGCTTACTCAGTAAATGCGTTACCCACTGTTGCAGTCAGGTTCGCATTGCTGGCAGAAAACACCCAACCAAGAAACCAAGAGCAGCTTGAGAGGGGGGCAGGAAGGGCTTATTTGGCTTATAGACTTGAGGGGAAGCTCCATAATGGTAGGGGGAAACGATGGCATGAGCAGAGGGTGGACATCACCCCCTGGCCAACATCAGATGGACAATAACAACAGGAGAGTGTGCCAAACACTGGCAAGAGGAAGCTGGTTATAACACCCATAAGCCTGCCCCCAACAATACACTGCCTCCAGGAGGCGTTAATTCCCAAATCTCCACCAGCTGGGAACCCAGCATTCAGAACACCTCAGTTTATGGGGGACACCTGAATGAAACCACCACCCCCACTGAGCCATCTCCCCAGCCCACAGAGAGTGTTTTGAGGTGAGGCTTTCCTGTTGCATGTGTGGTCACCGTGTCCTGAATGCACCTTCCATAGCACTTTGCACTGATTTACCACCACGGGAATGCTACCTAAGCTTGTTGCTATATCCCCAGAGCCTAGAAGAGTGTCTTTCATTCTACCATGCTCTGCTGAAGTGCTTGGTAAATAATGTTTTAAAGAGTTCAAACAGGGCTGGAGAGATGGCTTAGCAGTTTAAGGCACCTGCCTGCAAAGCCTAAATACCCTGGTTCAATTCTCCAGGTCCCACGTAAGCCAGATGCATATGGTGGTGCATGTGTCTGGAGTTTGTTTGCAGTCGCTAAAGGCCCTGGCGTGCCCATTCTCCATCTCTCTCGCCCTGTCTCTAATAAATAAATAAAAATAAAATCTTTTAAAATAAAGTTTAAACAGAGTGTTTGCTGCTGCAACCTAAACTCCAAGAGGTATGTCCTTTTTATTTTTATTTTTCATTTATTTATTTTTGGTTTTTCGAGATAGGGTTTCACTCTAGTCCAGGCTGACTTGGAATTCACCATGTAGTCTCAGCCTCCAACTCACATCGATCTTCCTACCTCTGCCTCCGGAGTGCTGGGATTAAAGGCGTGCACCACCACGCCCGGCTTGTCCTTTTTATTTTTGATTTTTCAAGGTAGGGTCTTGTTCCATCCCAGGCTGACCTGGAATTCACTATGTAGTCTCAGGGTGGCCTCAAACTCATGGCGGTCCTCCTGACCTCTGCTTCCCAAGTGCTGGGATTAAAGGCGTGCGCCACCACGCCCAGCAGTATGTCCATTGTTAAAGGTCTCTGATTCATTTTGTCAAAGGCTGCATCAATCCCCTTCCCACTGTACGAGGCCTCTTTCCCACACACACTGTTCCTGACAGCAAGTATGGCCATCTTTACCAAAGAGCCTCAGCATCGAGGGATGAATGATTCCTGGTGTGAATACACCCCCTCAGGAGAGTGCTTCGATTTTATTTGTCCAGTTGGCCAAAAAGAAGGCAAGTTCCTGAGAAAGCCAAACCAAAGACTTCCTCTTGGAAGAGGTCTCAAGCGGGACAGTTGCCAGTTGAGTTCAGGCTTTGAATGTCTGCATACAGGTCAGTTCATTGTCTATGGCCCACAGCTGCAGGGGGCGAGGGCTTCCCAGGACCTCAGTCTTCTTTTTTTCTTTTGAAACGTTTCTAATTTATTGTGAAGACTTGTTTGCTCAGTAATAATCATTGAAGTATAAAGAAATCCAATTATTTTTTTATTTTCTATTGATAACTTCCGTAATTGTAGACAATATCCCATGGTACTTCCCTCCCTCCCCCCACTTTTCCCTTCACAATGCCACTCTCCATCATATCCCCTCTCCCTCTCAGTCTGTCTTTTATTTTGATGTCATCATCTTTTCCTCTATTATGAAGGTCTTGTTAGGTAGTGTCAGGCACTGCGAGGTCATGGATATCCAGGCATTTTGTGTCTGGAGGAGCACGTAAGGCTCTTACATTCTGTCCGCCACCTCTTCCGCGATGGACCCTGAGTCTTGGAAGGTGTGATAGAGCTGTCTCAGTGCTGAGCACTCCTCTGTCACTTCTCAGCACCATGGTGCCTTCTGAGTCATCCCAGAGGTCACCACCCGAAAAGAGAAGCTTCTCTAACAAGAAATCCAATTTTAAATGACGTTCAGTGTTATTGCAGACTAAGTCAATTCCTTTTTTTTTTTAATTTTTATTTATTTATTTGAAAGAGGGGAAGAGGTAGAGAGAGAGAGAGAGAGAATGGGCACACTGCAAATGAACTCCAGATGCATGTGCCACTTTGTAGGCTGACTGAGGCAAGCGCCTAAGCCCTTAGCCACCTAAGTCAATTCCTTTTGGTGAAGCCTGACCACCCAGGCTGACTGAATAGTTAAAAATACCTCAAGACACCTCACCACCCTCCTCCTTCGTAGGGTACAAGTAGATTAAACCAACAACCAACTGACATCCCTCCTGATCCTGAAGCTTATTCCTTCGTGCCATGGTTGCCATGGTGACACTGGTCCTAAAATCCAGACAGCAGTCAACATTTTAGAGCTTGTCTGATGTCTTCACTTTGCACACAAGGACAGTCCCTCAAACATCACGGGACCACCTAGATATACCTTGGCTCAGCCTGGTTGGGTCGCTCATTCACTGCAGTGCTGGATGCAGGAAGTTTATTACATCACAGCATCAGCTCAGGATTTATCTTTTTTTCTTTTCTTTTCTTTTCTTTTTTGTTTTGTTTTTTGAGGTAGGGTCTCGCTCTAGTCCAGGCTGTCCTGGAATTCAATATGTATTCTGAGGGTGGCCTTGAACTCATGGTGATCCTCCTAGGACCTCAGTCTTAACTGCATTCAAGTCAGACAGAAGTTAGTTCCAAGTTCAGCTCTAACTCTGGTTCAGTCTTCTCTTGAACTAGCGTTAGGGGACGTGTTTCATGGTTCTGACAATTTGTGACACATTTTTTGGTTTAGACTGCTGCTGTTTCTTTTCCTGCATCTACACGCTCCCTGCGTTCCTCCCTACGCAGTGCCCTGGAGCAGTGTTCCCCGAACTTCAGGCAAATTTGTACTACAGGATTCTTGACAAACTACACATCATGTCTGTTTTTATTACACAACATTTTGCTTGAAATCCTCTTATATTTTTAAGATCTAAATGAATTTGTTCCAAAGCAAACTTTAGGTCACAATCGCAAATAGAAAAGGAACTGGTTTCTTTGGTCACAAATAGAAACTAATCATAAAATAAACATAATTTAAAAAATAAGCAGTTGATTCTTGCTCTAGCCCAGGCTGACCTGGAATTCACTCTGTAGTCTCAGGGTGGCCTTAAACTCAAGGTGATCCTCCTACCTCTGCCTCTGGAATGCTGGGATTAAAGGCGTGCGCCACCACGCCCGACTGGGTGGATGTTTTTGACTGCCAAAGGCTTTACACCTGAGGCTTGATCTTCCTTGTGAGGGGACATATACCAGTATTTGAGAGCAGTTCAAGATCTACTAGCAAGCCAGAGGTTTTCTCCTTGTGAAATCAGAGCAACTGAAATAAATGAGAAAAGGCATAGCTTTCTCCCCCTAAGTGAACCAATTAACGTTACCTGATGCTGGGACCAGGGACATGTGCAATCACTCTGTGGGCTTCTTTTGCAGCAGTTCTCAACCCTGCACATCATGAGACTCACCTGCAGGCTTGTTAAAACAGCAGTGAGGGCTGGGGAGATGGCTTAGCAGTTAAGGCCCCTGCCTGTGGAACCCAAGAATGCCCATTCGAATCTCCAGGTCCCACATCTAGCCAGATGCAAAAAGTGACACAAGCTCGCCATGTTGCACACGTACACAAGGGCACGTACATGTCTGGAGTTTGTTCCCAGCAGCTGAGAGGCCGCTGGTATGCCCATTCTCTCTCTGTCTCTCTCAAATTAAAAAAAAAAAAAAAAACTGAAAAGGAAACAGCAGTGAGGGCTGGAGAGATGGCTTAGCAGTTAAGCTTACCTGCAAAAGCCTGAGGACCCACGTTCTACCCTCCAGATCCGACGTAAGCCAGATGCACAAAGGTGAGGCAAGCGCAAGGTCACACATGCCCACTAGGTGGCGCAAGCATCTGGAGTTCGAGTGCAGTGGCTGAGGCCCTGCCACACCAATTCTCTCCCTCTGTCTATCTGTCTGTCTGTCTCTCTCTCTCTCTCTCTCTCTCTCTCTCTGTGTGTGTGTGTGTGTGTAAAGTAAAAAATAACAAGCAATGAGTAATGTGCTGGGATGACTAGCACACGCTGCCACAACCATACGTAGATGCTGGGGATCCAAACTCAGGGTCTCGAGTGCTTTACTCAGACCAAGGGCTGGGGAAGGGGCTCAGTGGGTAAAGCACCCAACATCAATGGCAGGCCTCCACCTGCACACGCATGTGCACATGCACACGCATACAAGCATGCATACACATAGACACGTGGGGGAAAAAAAAAACAAACAAAACCCACAGACCGAATCTGCTAAGTCTTGGGAAAGTGAACAGAATATCTGTGATACTCGGAAGGACGCAAACCTGCTTCCAACAGTTTTCAACTTTCCCCTCAAAGAGCAATAATCAGCCCAGGCTTCTGGGCAGAACCTCTCACTTCCTCCACACGATCCTGGCCTCCAGGAAACAGCTTTCCGACTTCAGTTCAACTTCATAATTCCATTTGGCAAGTGGAGGAGGAAGTAGTGAAAAGTCAAACTACCTTGTGGGGAAAGTCCCTTTACATATTTCTCCCAAGACAGATGATAAAATGTAATTACATAGTGTATAAAAATCTCTCATGATGGAAAAAAATTTTAGGAGCTGACTAAACAGAGCAGGATGAGGTTAAACAGTTGTGAAACGTCACAAGACAAATGCCTGCTCCGTCCAAAGGCCAAGGGGTTTTGAGGCATATCTCCAGAGAGTCAAAGGCCATATGTTCATTTGGGTGTCATTGACGCTCAGCATTTGAAAGGCCGAGGCAGGAGGATTGTTGCCTTGAGTTCAAGGCCAGCCTGGACTAGTGAGGCACTACCAGGTATCTATAGCGATTTACACCTGTAATCCCAACACTTGGGAGGCTGAAGCAGGAGGATTATTCTCTCAAATTCAAGGCTAGCCTGGGCTACTTAGTGAGATCCTGGCCACCAACCCTGGGCAGCAATGTTATATCCTAGCTCAAAAACAAAACAAAACAAACAAACAAACAAAAAAACACCATCCACACATTGATATCTGCGCTTTCCTCTGAGTCTGTTCATTGTACGTGAGAAGAGAAAGTCACCGTGTCCTGCCGCCCCACAAGCCAAGCGTGTTCAGTGTTCTGTCTCCTTGCAGTGCTTCTCTTTAGGCACGTCTCTTATATGATTATAGATGAAACATGTTGCACATGCCCGCACGCTGCACTCCTAGAATAGGTACCTTCCCTTGCTGCTGCCCATAGGGTTCAACTTCATATCTATGCTGGAAGCAATTGGCTTGGGGGCCCCATCTCCTGTGTCCCTGGTACCATACTAATTGTGCACATAAAAAAACAACAGTGAGAGGTAGGAGGATTGCTGTGAGTTCGAGGCCAGCCTGAGACTACATAGTGAATTCCAAGTCAGCCTGAGCTAGAGTGGGACCCTACCTTGAAAAAAAAGATATAAAATAGTATTTCTTTTTTTTTTTTCCAAAGAACGGGTGGAGAAACACTGTCTGTTTTGTTTCAGGTACAGGAAGTAGGCAGGAGCAGTGAATAAGTCACGTCACGGAGCTTCAGGCTCACAGGTCATTTGGATCATTTGATTTCTAGAAGTTGGTGGTAAGGTGAGTCACCAGAGAGAAAATAGAATATCATAACCAGATAAATAGGTAGGGGAAGCAATCAACTATTTCCTCATTTTAGAGGCATGCAAATATGAATTATTATTTCATAAATATTTACTGAGAAACTCCTATATACCAGCTGTTCTGGGTGCTAGGGACAGAGGAGTGACAGAGCAAGGACAAGTGACAACTAAACCAATAGAAAATAAAGTCTCTGGAGGACACAGGAACTGGATAGACTCAGGTGGGCAGAGCTAATCCGTTAGATAAGATGACCAAACAAGAGCTCTCCTGACATTCTCTGGCTGAAATGCTCCATGTCTGCGTGGAGCTGCCCGTAGGATAAAATCCACCCTCCTTTCTAAGGCTTTATAGACCGCAGCCTGCCTCTCTGATGCCGCCTCGTCCCAATCTCTTTCGAAGTCATAGTACTCCTCAAGCCCAGCAAATCTGTTCTAGCCTCAGGGTCTTTGCACTGACTGGTCAGGCAGCCTGGGATGCTCGTCTGATGTCTCTCCTTGGGCTTCTCAGGAGCAGGTTTAGGGCAGATGTCAGCTCCTGGGAGGTTTTGCTGAGTTTCCTACCCAAAGTAGCACCTCCTACCCTCCACACTACCACCCAGCTGTGTTTTGTTTCCTTCACAGCACTCACTGAGCACTCTGCAATTATTATTATTCTTTTTTTTTGTTTGTTTGTTCGAGGTAGGGTTTCACTGTAGCTCAGGCTGACCTGGAATTAACTATGTAGTCTCAGGGTGGCCTCGAACTCATGGCGATCCTCCTACCTCTGCCTCCCCAGTGCTGGGATTAAAGGCATGTGCCACCATGCCTGGCTTATTATTATTATTATTGGTTTTTTGAGGTAGGATCTCGCTCTAGCCCAGGGTGACCTGGAATTCACTCTGTATTTTCAGAGTGGCCTCGAACTCACAGTGATCCTCCTACCTCTGCCTCCCAAGTGCTGGGATTACAGATGTGCGCCACCATGCCCGGCTCTGAAATTATTTTAATTGCTTGTTTTCTGCTGTTTCCACTACCTATCAGCTCATGGAAGTTCTAGCAGACATGTTCACTAGCTTATTCACCACTTCATCTTCTACAGAGGCGCCTTGAGTACCTGGTATGAGACAAGTGGGGGCACACACCTGTAATCCCAGCACTTGTGAAGTCAAGGCAGGAGGATCAGGAATGCAAAGTCAACCTCAGCAAGTGAGTGTGACTCCAGCCTGGGTTGTGAGACACTGTCTCAAAACAATCAAACAGGGCTGGAAAGATTGCTTAGTGGTTAAGGCACCTACTTGCAAAGCCCAGGAATGCCCATGCAATTCTCCAGGTCCCATGTTTAGCCAGATGCAAAAAGTGATGCAAGGGTGCAATGTCTCACATGCCACAAGGGGGTGCACGTGTCTGGAGTTCTTTCACAGTGGCTGAGAGGCTGCTGACGCACTCATTCTCTATCTCTCTCTCCAAAAAAAAAAAAAATCAAACACACAGACAAAATAAAACCCCACAGAGGGTTGGGGAGAT
This sequence comes from Orientallactaga sibirica, assembly GCA_036365145.1. Classification (NCBI taxonomy): domain Eukaryota; kingdom Metazoa; phylum Chordata; class Mammalia; order Rodentia; family Dipodidae; genus Orientallactaga; species Orientallactaga sibirica. The sequence continues at coordinate 16,531,707 of JAEOAD010000050.1, read as the reverse complement.
GGCTCATTGGGTTGGAGCATTTGCTGTGCAAGCATGAGGGTCTGAAAGGGCCTGAGACAGTCTGAGCTCAATCTCCAGAACTCATGTAAGAAGCTGGGTGTGCCCCACACACATCTGTAGCCCCAGCCTTGTGAGGGCCAGAGACCTCAGAATTGCTGGGGATCTCTGATCAGCCAGTCTGACCAAGAAAATGGCAAGTGTCAAGGAAGTAAAGCAGAATGAGAGAAGATACCCAGACTGTTCTCCACTGGCCTCTTGTACACAGGGCACACACATCTACACATGTACACATACATGTGCGTATACTATACACACACAGGGATGCACACACACAAAGTACCTGGTATAAATTGAATAATCTCCTGAATTTGGTTCATGTCAAGTAAACCACTGGCTAAAAAGTTAATTTCAGAGCTAGGGATGCCAGAATTGGGAATGGTTTTGTCAAAGCCTCGTCCATAATTAGTATTAATGAATCTGGGAGGGATATACCTACACCTTACCTAGGGGATGAAATTAGTAAGAAGCACATGGGACTTAACATGGACGACAACATTTGATTCTGTGAGCAGAAAACAATTGTATGGGACTAGTTCTTGGTCTTGTTTTTAGACCTTCCTTTTTAGAACGAACAAGAGAGAGAGAAGGGAGAGAGAGAATTGGCACGCCAGGGCCTCAGCCACTGTAATCGAACTCCAGATGCTTGTGCCACCTAGTGGTCATGTGCAACCTTGCGCTTGCCTCACCTTTGTGCATCTGGCTAACATGGGATCTGGAGAGTCAAACATGGGTCCTTAGGCTTCACAGAGAAGCACCTTAACCACTAAGCCATCTCTCCAGCCCTAGACCTTTTTTTTTTTTTTTTGAGACAAAAAGGGTTTCATGTAGCCCAGACAAGACTCAAACTATGTAGCTGAGAATGACCTTGACCTCTTGATCTTCCTGCTTCCATCTCCTGAATGCCCAGTTTATGCAGTGCTAGGGATCAAGCCCAGGGCTTCATGCACGTTATGGAAGTGCTCCACCAACTGAGCTACATTCCCAGCCCTGAGACTGCAGGGCTTTAATGATCCCTCTGAGTGTTATCATGATACCCCCATGTTGCAGAATATAAGTAGCCAAAAGACGGCTCCTGACAGATCAAATTCCAACTGTACAAGGTTCAAGCCTCCTCCTTGCTGAGTGTCAGTGTCCTCCGAGGTTATTTGCCTCGAGAAATGCAGCTCTACACCTGGTTCTTTGTGGAGGATCAAGTGAGTGCTGAGCACTTCTATTTGATGGAGCTCTCCCCCATTCCTCTGAAGAGCTGAACACTGACTTCGATCAGTGAACATTGGGCATCGTGCTTAGCACTGGAAAGACAGAGAGAGGAATATGAGGAGAGGGGAGGGGAGGGAAGAAAAGGGAGAGGAAGGAAAAAGAGGAGAGAAGAGGAGAGAGAGGAAAGAGACCTAAATTTATATAGATGTCCCCTTTCTCTTCATAGCCAACAGAATCATTGCTGAAGTAACCCCTGAAGAATAGTTCTACTGTGAACCTACTCTTATTAGCTGACTCGGTGACAAAGTCACCTACCTATAAGATCTTTTCTATGGAAAATGAAATGCATACTCTTGATTTATAGATAAATATTTATGATATAGAAAAATATAATATCATCTCCTTTTCCTCTCTAGGTTTTAAATAATAAGAGAAGACAAAAAAATATGACAAATGGAGCTGGAGGGATGGCTTAGCAGTTAAGGCGTTTGCTTGCAAAGCCAAAGGACCCAGGTTCAATTCCCCAGGACCCACATTAGCCTTATGCACAAGGTGGCACATGTATCTGGAGTTTGTTTGCAGTGGCTAGAGGCCCTGGCATGCCCATTTTCTCCCTCTTTCTCTCTCTCTCTCTGTCAGATAAATAAATAAATAAATATAAAATTTTAGGGGGCTGGAAAAGTGGCTTAATGGTTAAGTGCTTGTCTGTGAAACATAAGAACCCCAGTTCAAGGCTCGATTCCCCAGGACCCACATTAACCAGATGCACAAGGTGGCGCATGCATCTGGAGTTCGTTTGCAGTGGCCGGAGGCCCTGGTGCACCCATTCTCTCTCTCTATCTGCCTCTTTCTCTTTCAGTCTGTCACTCTCAAATAAATAAATAAAAATAAAAACAAATTTTAAAAAAAGAAAAATAAAATTAAAAAAATATGGCAACTGGAGGCAAACTATCATTTAAAAATATTTTATTTATATTTATTTATTTGAGAGAGAGAGAAAGAATCAGATAGACAGAGACAGATGGGTGTGCTAGGGCCTCTAGCCACTGCAAAGAAATTCCAGACATATGCATCTGGCTTATATGGGTCCTGGGGAATAGAACCTGTGTCCTTTGGCTTTGCAGGACAGTGCCTTCAACCACTAAGCCATCTCTCCAGCCCTCTATCATTTTTATTAAGGAGTTTATTTTGAGTCAACTAGGCTGGTGTACATCTGTAATCCCAGCACTCGGGAAGCTGAATTAGAAGAATGATCATGAATGAGGTCAAGGTCAATCTGGGCTACACATCAAGACCCTGTCTAAAAAACAAAACAGAACAACAACAAAAAAGAGTGAGTTCATTTTGGAGAATGTGACTTGGTATCCCTCCCCTTCCTCCCTCTCTTGCTCCCTTCCTTTCTTCCTTTCTCCCTTCCTCCTCCTCTTCTTCTCTCACTATGTAGCCCAGACTGGCCTCGAGCTTGGGCTCCTTGGCTAGGGTGTCCTCATATTGAATCCTGACCTTTCCAAGTACCACAGTCCTGAGCTCAGGTTCTCTCTCTCTCTCCACAGGGAGACACGAGATACAAATTCTCTCTCCACAGGGAGACACGAGATACAAATTCTCTCTCCACAGGGAGACACGAGATACAAATTCTCTCTCCACAGGGAGACACGAGATACAAAGTGCCTTTATGTTTCTTAAACAATCCACCACAGCTCACTGTGGGTAAAATGAATGAAGATATCCTAAGAGGCCAAGAGTGATGGCAGAGAGTGAGCTCCCTCCACCAGCGACAACAGAAGCACTGCCCGCTCACTCACCTCTGTCACCCTGGAATGTGGCTGTCTGGCATGTGTTGAGCTAGAAGGGGAGTATAAGAAAGAATGATGGTAGATTCATTCTGTCAGAACTGGCTGACTTCCTGTGTCCAAATTTTCCAGATGAAGCCAGGGCAGAGTCAGGGGTCAGGTGTTTGGTGGGTCTCCATCCCTTTCCATCCTTTCCTGGTCATATTCTTTGTCTAATGCAGAGATGTGGTATATATAGAGAGAGCTGCGGTAAACTGGCATGATGTCATAATAGTGGCAGTTAGAGGGCACTGCTACTGGAGCATTGTGGGCACCATTCCTTCATATCTTTTTTTTTTGGAGAGAGACACAGAGAGAGAGAGAGGAAGACAGATAGAGAATGGGTGCGCCAGTGGCCTCTCAGCTGCTGCAAAAGAACTCCAGATGCATGTGCCCCCTTGTGGGCAAGCGTGGCATTGCGCCCTTGCATCACTTTCCATCTGGCTGAATGTGGGACCTGGAGATTGGAACTGGCATTCTTAGGCTTAGCAAGCAGGCGCCTTAACCGCTAAGCCATCTCTCCAGCCCTCATATCTTTTTTTTTAACTTCCATAATTATAGACAACAAACCATGATAATTCCCTCCCCACCTCAACTTTCCCCCTCACATATCCACTCTCCATCATATCCCCTACCCCTCACAATTAATGTCTCTTTTGGGCTGGAGAGATGGCTTAGCACACTCACCTACAAAGCCTAACGACCATGTTCAACTCTCCAGATCCCACATAAGCCAGACACAGAAAGGTGAGGGACGCACCAAGTTGCACATGTCCACTAGGTGGCGCAAGCATCTGCAGTTCAATTGCAGTGGCTGAGGCCCTGGTGCGCCAGTCCTCTCTCTATATCCTTCTCGCACAATCTCTCTATATAAAATTGTCTTTTATTTTGATGTCATCATCTTTTCCTCCTGTTATGAGGGTCTTGTGTAGGTATATGCCTTCATATTTTGAAGCCAACCAGGAAAGGACTGCAGACTCTTCCTGGATTAGGAGACAGGGTTTGAGACGCTGCATTTGATATCCTGCAGCAAATTCTGTGACCTCAGTCCATGTCTTCAAATTTCCTAGCTTTTTGTTTAGCCTTAGTACAAAGGGAGCAGATTGAAACAGCCATATAAAAAATGGCCAAAAGGGGATGAAGAGATGGTTCAGTGCATAAACTGTTTGCCACACAAGTATAAGAACCACAGGTCGGAGCCCCAGAACCCATATAAAACTGGATACTATGGTACTAGTGTTGTAATACCAGCATGCCTAGGATAAGAAGGGAAATGGAGATAGAATTGTCTGGAAGCTCATGGACCACATAGCCTGGAAAACACAGCAGTGAACATGGACAGACCCTGTGTCAAACAGGCTAGAAGGGGGCGGGAGGGATGGCTTAGCGGTTAAGGCATTTGCCTGCAAAGCCAAAGGATCCAGGTTTGATTCCCCAGGACCCACATTAGCCAGAAGCACAAGGGAGCACATGCATCTGAAGATCATTTGCAGTGGCTGGAAGCCTTGGCGCACCCATTCTCTCTCTCTCTTTCTCTCTCCCTTTCTATTAAATAAACAAATAAATATTTTTTAAAAAGCTAGAAGGCCAGGAGTGACACCCGAAGTTATCCTCTGAACTCCACACACGCCGTGCTATACATGCACATGCAAACACACTCTCTCTCTCTCTCTCCAAAAAGTAGCAGGAGAAAATGCTTGCAATACATGCATGATGAACTCTTGCAACTCAAGAATAATTTAAATCTGAACAGATACTTATAAAACAAGAGACATGAGTACTTAATAACCCCATGAAAGATACTCAACATCCTTTGTCATCAAGAGATGCAAATTAAAACCAGGGTGAGGGGCTGGGGAGATGGGTCAGCGGTTAAAGACCCTTGCTTGCACTGGGTGGGGTGGTGTACGCCTTTAATCCCAGCACTTGGGAGGCAGAGGTAGGAGGATCACCGTGAGTTTAATGCCACCCTGAGACTACATAGTGAATTCCAGGTCAGCCTGAGCTAGAGTGAGACCCTACCTCGAAAAACCAAAAAAAAGACAACAACAACAACAACAACAAAAAGACCCTTGCTTGCAAAGCCTGATGGCCCAGGTTTGATTCCCCAGTACCCATGTGAAGCCAGATGCACATGGTGGTGCATGTTTCTGGAGTTTGTTTACAGTGGCAAGAGGACTTGGTGGGTGGGTCCATTCTCTCTCTCTCATACACACACACACACACACACACACACACACAAATAAATAAATCTATATTTTTAAAAAACATCTTGAGGGCTGGAGAAATGGTTCAGCAGTTAAGGTGCTTTCCTACAAAGTCTAAGGACCCAGGTTCAATCCCCCAGTACCCACATAAAGCCAGATGCACAAGGTGGCACATGCATTTAGAGTTTGTTTGCTGGAGGACCTGGCATGCCCATTTTCTCTCTCTCTCTCTCTCTCTAAAATAAATAAATATATTAGGGCTGGAGTGATGGCTTAGCAGTTAAGGTATTTGCTTGTGAAACCTAAAGACCTAGGTTCAATTCCCCAATACCCACATAAACCAGAAGCACAAGGTGGCACATGTGTCTGGATTTTTCTCAAATAAATAAAATTTTTAAAATCTTTAAAAATATATATGTATATTAAAAAACAAACTGCGATGCCACTACATACCATTTAGAATGGCTAATATTATAAAAACAAATGAGATCAAGTGTTGGCAAGGGTGGGGACCCTCTCATATATTGCCAATAGGAATGTAAAATGGTACAATAAATTAGGAAAACAGTTTGAGCATTTATTTGAGAAGAGAAAACACAGGGGCTGGGGACATAGTTCATTCAGTAAAGTGCTTGCCCCGAAAGCATGAGGGCCTGAGTTCAATGCGTGGTGCCCATGAACAATGCCAGCGTACTGGGAAGGCAAATATAAGAGTTTCTGGCTAGTCTAATTGCTGGGCTCCAGGCCAACGAGACCCATGGACTTAATAGTTATTTTTCAAAAGTTTTTAGAGGGATCTGGACAGAGATTGAACCTCAGTCCTTAAGTTTCTCAGACAAGCACCTTAACCGCTAAGCCGTCTATCTCTCCGGTCCCAACCCCAATTTTTAATATATTTTATTTATTTGTTTGCAAGCAGATAGAGAGAGAGAGAGAGATTGAGCAACCGCACATCAGGGTTTCTAGCCACTGCAAATGAACTCTGGATGCATTTGCCACTTTGTGCATCTGGCTTTACATGGGTACTGGAGAATTGAAATTGGGTCCTAAAGCTTTGCAGGCAAGTGCCTTAACTGCTGATCCACCTCTCCAGCCACCACGATCCCACCCAATTTTTTTAAATTTAATTTAATTTAATTTAATTTTTTTTTTTTTGGTTTTTCAAGGTAGGGTCTCGCTCTGGCCCAGGCCAACCTGGAATTAACTATGTAGTCTCAGGGTGGCCTCGAACTCACAGTGATCCTCCTACCTCTGCCTCCTGAGTGCTGGGATTAAAGGCGTGCGCCACCACACCTGGCTTTTATTTGGTTTTTAAAAGTAGGGTCTCGCTCTAGCCCAGGCTGACCTGGAATTCACTATGTAGTCTCAGGCTGGCCTCGAACTCATGATGATCCTCCTACCTCTGCCTCCCGAGTGCTGGTATTAAAGGCATGCGCCACCACACCCGGTTTCCAATTTTTATTTTTAAATTTTTTTTTTTTTTCAAGGCAGGGTCTCACTCTGTAGCCCCAGGATAGCCCTCATGGTTTCTGGGGTATTGAACCCAGGCCATCAGGTTTTGCTAAGCCATCTCCCCAGCTCTCATCCTCTCCAACACCAATTTTTATTTTTTTTTTTTTTTTGAGACAGGTTATCATGTAGCCTAGGCTGGTCTGGAATTCTCTATGTAGCTGAAGATGATCTTGAACTTCTGATCTTTCTACCTCCATTTTCTGAATGCTGGGATTATAAGTGAAAGCCACCACTGTATATCAGTGCTAGGGTTTTGTGCATGCTAGGAAAGCTCTCTATAAACTGAGCTACAGCCCCAACCCCTCTTTCATTTCACATCTTATTTTATTTATTTATTTATTTATTTTGGTTTTTCGAGGTAGGGTCCATTCTAGCCCAGACTGACCTGGAATTCACTGTGTAGCCTCAGGGCAACCTTGAACCCACGGGGATCCTCCTATCTCTACCTCCAGGGTGCTGGGATTAAAGGCGTGAGCCACCACGCCCTGCGTATATGGCATTTTAAATATTAAAGTGAGTCAATTGTGATGCTTTCTCCCTGCTGTCACATGGTATTTCAAATTCTGAGAAGGGGCTATTGTGATACTTTCCCGTTTCTTAAATTTAATGTGTTATGAGGGACTCAAGAAATAGGGTTCAATCACCATGAGTTCGAGGCCTCCCTGAGACCACATAGTGAATCCCAGGTCAGCCTGGGCTAGGAGGGAGTCTAGGGCCAGGTAAAATGAATGTGAGAAACATGAAAACCTGGAGATGTAATTACAGTCCAGAGGTGACCATTAGAGAGGCCCAGAGTGGTGGTCCACAGCAAAAGGTGACAAAGTTTGCCCGGGTGTGGTGGCGTACGCTTTTAATTCCAGCACTCGGTAGGCAGAGGTAAGAAGGATCGCCATGAGTTAGAAGCCACCCTGAGACTACAGAGTGAATTCCAGGTCAGCCTGGACTAGAGCGAGATCCTACCTCGAAAAAACAAAAAAAGCCAAAGGAAGAGTAGGACTCCTTACAATGTGCTCCTCTAGACACAAAATGGCCAGGATATGCATGACCTCACAGTGCCTGACACTACCTACACAAGACCATCATAAAAGAAGGAAAAAATCATGACATCAAACTGAAAAGAGAGACTGATTGAGAGGGGGAGGGGATATGATGGAGACTGAAGTTTCAAAGGGGAAAGTGGGGGGAGGGAGGGACGGAAGTACCATGGGATATTGTCTACAATTAAAGAAGTGGTCAATAAAAAAAAAAAAGATGACAAAGTTCAACAGCAAATAGTTTGGGGAAACATGGAAGGACTTAGGGATTCTGAGGACAGCAGGTACAGAAAACTGGATTTCTTGCACTGAGGTGAACAGAGACTGTATTACTGAGTGCTTTAAGGAACAGGGCCTTTAATAAGGTGATAGTTTAGTGACATTTGGGTTATAAAGAGATTAACGAAATTCTCCTGCCCCACCCTTGCAAGGGTTTTGAAATCAATTTTTAGAATAACTTGAGTTGTTTTGAACTTTTGAGTCAGAAAATCATCCACAGGGCTGGGTTCAGCTCTCCTTGCTCTGAAGCTGGAGGAGCCCTTGGTGTATGACCAGATCCTGACAACCTTAGGCTGCATTGACGTCAGTTAATGACTGGACTCTGGACTTGAAAGAGAGTTAAAACTCCAGGCACTTGGAGAGGGGACCCACTTCCTCGTTGGATTACCTAGCAAGAGGAGCTAAAATGAAAGCCGTCCAGCCTCTCCCTCTTCTCGCTCTCCTTTTGGTAAACTATGGTAAGAAAGTTTTTTTAAAATTTTTGTGATCATGTCTGTGGTTTTTGGAAACAGAGCCAGTAGTACCAATTCTTACAGTGGTCCCAACATGCAGACCATTTTGTAAATGAAATTTTCCTAACTCAGCTTGAAGACACTAGCGTTTTATTCTGTGGTGAGGAAGACAGCAGTAGCAGAAGATGTCTACGGCCAAGACTTTGGGGTTCAGCAAAGCAGAAGTTTGTCTGAGGCCAGATAAGGAGGAGTCTGTGGTTTCCTAGGGCACTGGTCCTTACTGGAGCAAGCTGGGTGAGTTCCCACAACCATCAGAGATGCAGCCAGAGGCAAAGGTTCTGCTCTTGCCTGTGTTCTTGAATTTGAGGATACTTGGCCAAAAGGAGTAATTGCAGTGTTGGCTGGACTTCAGGCAGGTGCTGTCTTCTGAGTTGGGAAGGGGTGTCCAGGTGTGGTGCGAACAGTCTCAGAGTCCAATCTAGAAGCGACTTGCAGAAAGGAATGAGGCTTTGGACCCAGCAGAAAGGCGAAGGGAAATTGAGTTTGTTTGAGAGAACAGAGATGAGGGCCATCGGGATTTGATGTTTTGAGAGCTGGTTCAAGCTTCTGATAGAAGAAGGTTGAAAAAACTGGCTTCACAACAGGGGTTAAGCCCTGCCAGCTCTAACCTATTGGGGTTCCTGTGCCTTTCAGGAGGCACCATTAGCAAGACTTCCCTTCCGTAAAAGGTAAGAAAAGGGCAGTGAGAAGGGAACGCTGGGCGCTGTGGAGAGATGGCTGAAGGGGCTGCAGTCTTTGATCTCAAAGTCCCTGGCAGGAGTGGAGAGGGCACGTCTTGTCCCAGAGAACTCTGGGGAAGGTTCACTAATCCAGCAGGGGACAGGGAGCACAGTGCATGTTAGGGAGAAAGATGAGCAGGCACTTAGGAAGAAGTGGTTCTGAGCCTGTTTCTCCTTAGGTAATAATAAAGGAGACTGAAGAGTGACCAAAGAAGGACCAAAAACGAATTCGAAATACATACATATATATTTCTAATATATATTTATATTTATATATTAGATATATATATATATTCCAGGGTAGACTATGGTTGATAGAACACTTGCTATTGAGGGGGAAAGTTTCCTTTTCTATAGAATATTAACAATATGGAGGTCGGGCATGGTGGCACATGCCTTCAATCCTAGCACTCAAGAGGCAGAGGTAGGACAATCGCTGTGAGTTCAAGGGCAGCCTGGAACTACAGAGTACCGGGTTAGCTTGGGCTACAGTGAGACCCTACCTCAAAAAAAGAAAAAAAAAATTTAAAGAATTTGGAGCTTCCTCTTGAGACTGTAAGCCCAAATAAAAACTTTCCTCACAGCAGCTGCCTTTGGTCAGGTACTTTGCCCCAGCAATGAGAGGGTAACTACACAGTCATGAAGTGTTTTTATTCTTTTTTTTGAGACAGGGTCTCATGTGGTTCAGGCTGGTCTTGAATTCACTGTAGCCAATGCTGGCCTTCAACTTCCCATCCTTCTGTGCCACCACGCCTGGCTTAATTATTTCATAACTCGCCATTACTCAGTGTATTTACCTTTCAGTTTTATTATTTTATTCAGTATTGTTTTAGCTGTTCTGAAGCCCTTGAATTCTCTTATGAACATCTGCATCAGCTGTCAGTTTCTACAAAATAAATAAATAAATAAATAAATAAATAAATAAATAAATTTTAAAAAAAGAATCTGGCAGAGGCTGGAGAGATGGGCTTAGCAGTTAAGGCACATGCCTGTGAAGCCTAAGGATCCTGGTTCGACTCTCCAGGTCCCACGTAAGCCAGATACATAAGGGGGGCACACACATCTGGAGTTCATTTGCAGTGGCTAGAGGCCCTGGCACGCCCATTCTCACTCTCCCTTTCTCTCTCTCTCTCTTTCTTTCTCTCTGTCTCTAATAAATAAATAAAAATAAAATCTTAAAAAAAAAGAAAAACAAAAAAGAATTTGGCAGGTGTATGAATGAATTTACCATTTCAAATATGAGTTTCAGCAGCCTGGCACGGTGGCACACACCTTTAATCCCAGCACTTGGGAGGCAGAGGTAGGAGAATCGCCATGAGTTCAAGGCCACCCTGAGACTACAGAGTGAATTCCAGGTCAGCCTGAGCTAGAGTGAGATCCTACCTTGGAAAACCAAAAAAAAAAAAAAAGAGTTCCATCCCAGAGTATTACCAGCCAAGGACAGGAAGTGGACACTGTACCCCTAAGTATTCAGTCCCCTCAGTAGGCCCAGCTTGCTACTGTTGTGGTAACAGTGCCATCTTGTGGCATTTTCTCCTTTGCCCCTCCCCTTCCACCTGGCCATGCTCAGAGCAGGTCTGAGCTACACTAAGGTGGGACAGCCACCTCTTGTTATGACAATTGAGTGTCTGGGCTGAGAAGACAGAATGCCACCTTCCCGTAGACCCGCCTCAGTCACGTGACACAAGGCCCCTCCCTCACAATGCATTTACCTCCTCCTCTACCCAATAACCCTTAAAACCCTTCTCCTTCCCTTACCCCAGATTTCTGGAGTCTTCTCTCTCTATCACTTCAAGCTTCTCCTTGGGTTAAATAAAAGTCCTGGGCCCAAGAAACAATTTGTATCTCCTGTACCCCTCTCTTGAGCCCAGAACCTGACAGTCTTGTTAAATGGATTGTTGTGACCATCCAAGTGCCTTCTAAATATTTCTGTTGTAGGCATCGTGGTTCACACCTATGAAAGGCTGAGGTAGTGAGATTGCTGAGTCTGAGACCTGAGCTACAGAATGAGTTCTAGGTCAGCCTGGACTAGAGTGGGACCCTGCTTCAAGAAAATAAAAAATAGGGCTGGAGAGATGGCTTAGTGGTTAAGGCTCCTGCCTGCTAAGCCTAAAAGCGCCTGTTTGATTCTCCAGGTCCCACGTTTAGCCAGACGCAAAAAGTGATGCAAGGACACATTGCCGTGCTTGCCCACAAGGGGGCGCACACGTCTGGAGTTCATTCACAGTGGCTGAGAGGCTGCCGGTGCACCCATTCTCTATCTGTCTCTCTCTCTCCCTCTCTCTCTTTCTGACTCTCTCTGAAAAGAAAAGAAAAGAAAAGAAAAGAAAAAAAGAAAAGAAAAGAAAAGAAGAGAAAAGGAGAAAAGAAAAAATAACATGGTGGCCCACACCTTTAATCCCAGCACTTGGGAGGCAGAGGTAGGAGGACCACCATGAGTTCGAGGCCACCCTGAGACTCCTTAGTGAGTTCCAGGTCAGCCTGGGCTAGAGTGAGATGCTACCTCACAAAAACAACAAAAAAAAAAAATGAAATGAAAAAAAAAAAAAAGAAAAATTTAAGAATCTGTTTATGTCCATAGATTAGTGCTGCCATCAGCTTTGGTTAGAGAAGCTTCTTTTTATTTTATTATTATTAACAACATATTTCGTATGGATATATCATGTGTTGGTACCCTCTTTTCCCTCCGTAGTGGGGTAGCAGGTATTCCCCGTGGGGTTGTGGTTTATGCTGTGGGAGCAGTAGTCACTTTTTCCAGGGGAGGGAATGCCTCTGGGCATGATGTCTCAACCTGTGGCTCCTACGACCTTTCCGCCCTGTCTTCTGCAGCCATGTTGGGTGAGTTTTAAGTTTACCTCAGTGATGGGCTCTTAGGAGCCTCTGGATCTCTGCTTTGGTAGCTGTTGAGTGTCCTCAGCGTCTGTCTCCTACACCCTGGCAGTGATTATCAGGGTCACCATGGAAGCAGCACTCTTGTTCGTCTCCCCAATTCCTCTGTGGTTTCAGCTGTGGCTTGGCTGAAGTGCAAGGGGAAGTTTATCTCTTCGGGTCTTGATATCTTCTGAAAAAGAAGAGATTCTCCAAGGGAGAGTGAAGTCAGCATAGTTTAAACGGGATAAGCATTATTTAGGGAGAATTTGATGTATGTGATCCCTCTTTTAGTAAAAAACTAGTGAGAGCTTGACAATGGAGAACATAATCTTTGTCTCATAGGATTCTGATCTGGTTCCCAATTCCAGATATGGTGCCTTTACCCTGAGTGGATCTTTTAGCCAATCAGAAAGCTATTGGTCACCCACTGAGGCTGTGTGTCACAAATGCACTGGTGTGCGCATCCTGTCAAGGTGTTTGCTTCTGAGTAGCTTAGAGACCTCTGGTTGCACAGAACACAGTTGGCCACTTTCCCCCAGCAGCTCACGCAGCGCTTTCCAGCACTAGACAGGCTGACTCTCTGGGGACTGGCTCTCTTCTGGATTCCAGCCAGGTTTTTCCGTGCTCTGTGTCGGCAGCATATGGATAGGGTCTTACTTTTGCCTCAGGCAGGTAGGTAATCACGTGCTTTGACAGAAGCCTGTCTTGTTTTGGGGACCTCGTAGGTCTCTCTGATCAACAGCTCATTGTGGGTGGTACTGGGAGTTACAGCCTGGTAACAAAAAAGAACTTTTTGTTGTTGGTGTTGGTTTTCTGAGGCAGGGTCTCACTGTAGCTCGGGCTGACCTGGAACTCACTCTGTAGTCTCAGGGTGGCCTCGAACTCACGGTGATTCTCCTACCTCTGCCTCCCAAGTGCTGGTTAGATTAAAGGCGTGCGCGCCACCACACCCGGCCAAAAAAGAAAGTTTTTTTAATTTTTGAAAAACATTTTTTATTCAGTGTTTAAGATTAAAAACTACAAGATTTTTTTTTTGCAGCTGATGAGTGCAAAGAGAAATGGTAAACATGAGTTATCAACTGATGTGCTAGTTAAAATGCTGTCAGAGTCAAATTACGTGGTGCCATATCAATCACTTTGTGTAGGGTTAAGAGTCTTTAAGAGCAAAAAAAAAAAAATTCTAAACAGAGCATGTTGTTGGTGAGCACAGGACTAGAAGGCGTAAAAATGCTGAGTAAAAATAAATAAATAAATAAACAAACAAACAAAACAAAAAAAACCGCTGAGTAAGAAGCTCAAAGCAGAATTTTTAAGGTTAGGCTTCATCCCAGTCTCTCCAGGACCCTTTTCAGGTGCTCCCCCCTTACTCCTGTGGAGATTTCAATCTTTTAGTCCATCTCCGAAGATAAAGAAGCTTCTTTCTGCAGTCGGCAGTGACTGCAGACTCATAACTGGTCAAAACGCTGAGAATAAGTGACTGTCGAATGCTTATTCCTAAGGGGCGCAATTCCCATTCTATCACCTCCCCAAGGCACAAGGAGCATCACAGCAGGGAAAGCGCAGAGAAGGTCAGAGCCAGAGGAAGGGGTAGTAGAACAGTGTGGAACGCTGCGTTCTGGTCATGACATAGCTGCTGCCCTCATGCACCATCCCCGCCCCAGCAGCTACCAGTGTCTGTGCAAGAATGCACAACACTGAGTCTCTCAACATTGCATCCCGGGTGGGGGAGGGGCTCGTCAGGCCTCACCCCCTTCTGAAGCGTTATGGGCAGCTAAGGGTTACTGAGGGAGGGAGAAGCATTTTCTTTGGTGATGACAGCCGCTGCTGAGTTGTCCATGTTCCCGTAGATAACCTCCCACCCACGCTCCTGTAAGGAACTCTAGTTAAACTCCCTGGATCACTGAAAAAGAAAAAAAGAGAACGGACGTGGTGGTGCACGCCTTTAATCTCAGCACTAGGGAGGCAGAGAGAGGTAGGAGGATCGCCGTGAGTTCCAGGCCATCCTGAGACGACAGAGTGAATTGCAGGTCAGCCTGGGCTAGAGTGAGACCCTACCTAGAAAAAACAAAAAATAAAAATAAATAATAAATAAAAATAAAAGAAAAAGAAAAGGAAAAAAAGACATGAAAGTAGAAGGACTAGTGGGGGAAGAGGAAAGAGATGAGCGGGAGTGGGAGGGTAGCAAGAGAAGGTAGTGAGGGATGAATCTGAGCAAAATACATTACATTACATACGTGTATGAAAATGTCATAATGAAATCCATTATGATGTATGATGCATAGGTACTAGTAAAAAAAGGAGTCATGTATTTATACTTTATTTAATTTTATTTTATATTATTTTATTTTAGAGACAGAGAGAGACAAAGAGAATTGGCACAACAGGGCCTCAGCCAATGCTATAGAACTCCAGATGCTTGCGCCACCTAGTGAGCATGTGTGACCTTGCGCTTGCCTCACCTTTTGTGCATCTGGCTTACATGGGACCTGGAGAATAGAACATGGGTTCTTGGTCTTCACAGGCAAGCATCTTAACCACTAAACCATCTCTCCAGCCCATATTTATGCTTAAAAAATATTTTCAGTTAATTGTGAGAGAGAGAATAAGCATGCTAGGGCCTCTTGTCACTGTAAACGAACTCCAGTCATATGTGCCACTTTTTGCATCTGGCTTTACATGGGTATTGAAGAATTGAACTCAGGCAGACACGCTTTTTAAGCAAGTGCCTTTAACTACTAAGCTGTCCTCCCAGTGCCTATTTTCACCTTAAAATTAGTCATTTATTTATTTTTCTGGTTTTTTAAGGTAAGGTCTCACTCTAGTCCAGGCTGACCTGGAATTCACTATGTAGTCTCAGGGTGGCCTTGAACTCACGGAGATCCTCCTACCTCTGCCTCCTGAGTGCTGGGATTAAAGGCGTGTGCCACCATGGCCGGCTTCAATGTGCTATCTTCTTATTTTATTTTATTTCTTATTTGAGAGAGAGAGAGAGACAGAATCGGCATGCCAGGGCCTCAGCCACTGCAATCTAACTCCAGATGCTTGCACTACCTAGTGGGCTTGTGCGACCTTGCGCTTGCCTCATCTTTATATGTCAGGCTTATGTGGGAATCCGGAGAGTCAAACACAGGTCCTTAGGCTTCCCACGCAAGTGCCTTAACCGCTAAGCCATCTCTCCAGGCCCTGACTGTTGTCTCTTTATTCACAGCTATGGCTGGAGATAGTACTACAGTGCTTCCATCTACCACCACAGTTACTACAGCTAAAATTCCTCTGACAAGCAGCCCTCCTACCAGCACAGACACGACGAGTGAAAACACAGCTGATAAAGACAGAAATGGAAGCTCACCACCAAGTACTAATGCCACTTCTACCGCCCCACCTACTCCAAGCCAACCTATTACCAGCACAGACACTGCAAGCGTAACCTCAACAAACGACACTCCCACCGCCCCACCTACTCCAAGCCAACCTATTACCAGCACAGACACTGCAAGTGTAACCTCAACTGAAACGTCTACCACCAACACAGACGATTCAAATGCATCTGTTTCCACTGTAGATTCTTCACTAACAATGACTCCAACTACGATTATTTCTACAATACACAGTACCAATGAAATGCTCTCCACTGTAGATGCTTTAGAGACAACTACTTTAACACCTACCCCGACTCCATCAAAGACTGACAGTACAAGCAGCAGTACCACAGGTAAGAATGATCCCGCAAAAGCTGCATGGCCTTGTGAGGGCTTGGAGGTAAGTGTGTTCTGGCAGTGGGGGGAGGCAAATGACTATGAATTGTGGCTTAAAATCTGAGTCACAAAGGTCAGTCATGACGGAAGAGATCCTAAATGGTTTCCTCAGTTAGAAAGAAAGAACATTCTGGGCTGGAGAGATGGCTTAGCAGTTAAGGTGCCTACCTGCAGAGCCTAAGAATGCTCATTGCAATCTCCAGGTCCCACGTTTACCCAGGCACCAAAGTGATGCAAGCGTGCAATGTCGCACATGTGCACAAGGGGGCGCACATGTCTGGAGTTCGTTCACAGCAGCTGAGAGGCCCTGGTGCGCCCATTCTCTGCCTTTTCCTCTGTTGTGTGTGTCTCAATCTCAAATAAAAAAGAAAAGAGAAAAGAACATTCTATTCTTTCCCATTCACCCTACCTCAAGCTATTTGCCAATTGTGGGATGTATTTTTAGTGGATTTGGTCCTTTTGAGAGCTACTGGTGTAGATTTAGAAATAGCTTCAGTTTCTCCAAAAAGACAAGGTTCAAATAAGTGCTAAGCCACACGGGTTGAGTTGCCTGGTCTCCTTAAGGACAGAGTTAAGATGGTGTCTGGTCACAAATTGGAGACTGAGCCAAGCCATAGAAAGGCTAAGCAGCCAAACAGTGATCCTTAGACAGTCAGTCTTTGGCTAAGCGGGGCGTTGTTCAAAGGACAGATGTTTGGGGGATACTGTAAAAGAGATGGTAAAGAGGGCAAGGAGAGCTCAGCAGGGACCAGTGCTTTGCTGTGCCAACATAAGGACCCAAGTTCCATCTTTGGCACCCCACATAACACACTGGGTATGACCATGCATGCCTACAACCCCAGTGCAAAGGGGTGAGACATGAGGATCACTGGAGCTCCCTGGCAGCCGGGATAACTGAAAATGGGGAGTTCCAGGTCGCTGAGACTTTGACTCAGGGAAACAAGGTAGAAAAGTGACAGAGGAGGGCACTTGATGATTTCCTCTGGCCTCTGCATGTGTGTGCACGGGCATGAGCATATGCACACACATATGCATACAACACACACACACACACACATACTATACAAACACACACAGCAAAGAAAGAGAGAGAAGCCAGCATGGTGGCACATGCCTTTAATCCCAGGACTCAGGAGGCAGAGGTAGAGTTCAAGGCCACCCTAAGAGTACATAGTGAGTTCCAGGTCAGCCTGGGTCAGAGTGAGACCCGACTTTATCAGTAAAGGGACAAATAATAAATATTTTAGGCTTTGTCTCCATTGTAGCTGTTCCCCTCTGCCACTTTAACACAAAAGCAGCCACACTCAGTGCGTAAGTGAATAAACTTGATGATATATATCTTTTTTAAACTTCACTTACAAAAAATAGAGGGCTCATCAGATATGGGTTCATGAGCTGTCGTTCTCCAGCCCCTAGTCTGGAATACTGAAACTTTAGAGTTTATAGAGTCTAGAAATACCATGTCTTCCTCAGATGGGAAACTCTGGTCCCAGTGAGAGCAGTGACTTGCCTAAGGTCAGAGAGCAACTTTGTGTCTCCCTAAATGTCTGACAGCTTCCGCAGCGGTCCTTGAAATGGAAAGAACTCAGCCTGTAACTGAGATGCTTTTCCCTAGTCTTTTTTCAATTGATTTTTATTTTTGAGAGAGAGAGAAAGAGGCAGAGAGAGAGAGAGAATGGGTGGGCCAGGACCTTCAGCCACTGTGAAAGAATGCCAGACACATGTGCCCCCTTGTGGTGCATGTACAACATTGCATGCTTGGGTCACTGTGCAGCTGGCTATGTGGACCTGGAGATTCGAACATGAGTTCTTAGAATTCACAGGCAAGCACCTTAACCACTAAGCCATCTCCCCAGCTGAAAGATGTGAGTCACAGCTGGTTGATCAGCTCTGCTAGAACCTAGAAGCTTCTCCAAGCCCCTTGTGCTTCTGCAGACCTCCAAGTATGGCAGTTGTCCTGTGTGCTGGCCCTTATGCCAACCAGTGCATGGAACAAATGGCTTCTCTCTTGGTTTCAATGTTCACATGTGAGGAATGACAACTAACCGCCACCCAAATTCCTTCCAGCTGTCACATTCTGTGACTCCATCACTTCCTGGTTGTAGAGGAGGCTACTATTGGGGGCTGGGGAGACTGCTCAACAGTTAAAGAGCTTGCTTGTAGAGGGTACTGAGTCTGTCCTTCATTGTTAAAAAGAAGGCACCCCAAGAATTATTTGTCTGGAATCTCCAGTGAGGAGTTGCACTCTATCTCTTTGCTAGAATTTCCCAAATTATCCTTGCTATATGTAGCTGAGGCTCCTCCTCCTCTTTCTCTTCCTTCTCCTCTTCCTCCTCCTCCTCTTCATCTTCTTTGTCTTTGAAGCAGGGTCTCGGTCTAGCCCGGGTTGGTCTCCAACTCCATAGAGATTCTCCTACCTCAGCCTCCCAAGTGCCACAGTTATAAGCATTGCATATATATATCATAGCACTGTTTCAAGCATTGCTAAAGATTTTTTGTAAAAATTGTTTACCAAAAATAAATTAAGAGCCAGGTGAGACCCGACTTTATCAGTAAAGGGACAAATAATAAATATTTTAGGCTTTGTCTCCATTGTAGCTGTTCCCCTCTGCCACTTTAACACAAAAGCAGCCACACTCAGTGCGTAAGTGAATAAACTTGATGATATATATCTTTTAAACTTCACTTACAAAAAATAGAGGGCTCATCAGATATGGGTTCATGAGCTGTCGTTCTCCAGCCCCTAGTCTGGAATACTGAAACTTTAGAGTTTATAGAGTCTAGAAATACCATGTCTTCCTCAGATGGGAAACTCTGGTCCCAGTGAGAGCAGTGACTTGCCTAAGGTCAGAGAGCAACTTTGTGTCTCCCTAAATGTCTGACAGCTTCCAGCGCGGTCCTTGAAATGGAAAGAACTCAGCCTGTAACTGAGATGCTTTTCCCTAGTCTTTTTCAATTGATTTTTATTTTTGGGAGAGAGAGAAAGAGGCAGAGAGAGAGAGAGAATGGGTGGGCCAGGACCTTCAGCCACTGTGAAAGAATGCCAGACACATGTGCCCCCTTGTGGTGCATGTACAACATTGCATGCTTGGGTCACTGTGCAGCTGGCTATGTGGACCTGGAGATTCGAACATGAGTTCTTAGAATTCACAGGCAAGCACCTTAACCACTAAGCCATCTCCCCAGCTGAAAGATGTGAGTCACAGCTGGTTGATCAGCTTTGCTAGAACCTAGAAGCTTCTCCAAGCCCCTTGTGCTTCTGCAGACCTCCAAGTATAGCAGTTGTCCTGTGTGCTGGCCCTTATGCCAACCAGTGCATGGAACAAATGGCTTCTCTCTTGGTTTCAATGTTCACATGTGAGGAATGACAACTAACCGCCACCCAAATTCCTTCCAGCTGTCACATTCTGTGACTCCATCACTTCCTGGTTGTAGAGGAGGCTACTATTGGGGGCTGGGGAGACTGCTCAACAGTTAAAGAGCTTGCTTGTAGAGGGTACTGAGTCTGTCCTTCATTGTTAAAAAGAAGGCACCCCAAGAATTATTTGTCTGGAATCTCCAGTGAGGAGTTGCACTCTATCTCTTTGCTAGAATTTCCCAAATTATCCTTGCTATATGTAGCTGAGGCTCCTCCTCCTCTTTCTCTTCCTTCTCCTCTTCCTCCTCCTCCTCTTCATCTTCTTTGTCTTTGAAGCAGGGTCTCGGTCTAGCCCGGGTTGGTCTCCAACTCCATAGAGATTCTCCTACCTCAGCCTCCCAAGTGCCACAGTTATAAGCATTGCATATATATATCATAGCATTGTTTCAAGCATTGCTAAAGATTTTTTGTAAAAATTGTTTACCAAAAATAAATTAAGAGCCAGGCATGGTAATGCACGCTTTTAATCCCAGCACTAGGGAGGCAGAAGTAGAAGGATCGCTGTGAGTTCAAGGCCACCCAGAGACTACATAGTGAATTCCAGGTCAGCCTGGGCTAGAGTGAGACTCTATCTTGAAAAACCAAAAAATAAAAATAAATAAAGAAAGAAAGAATAAAAATAAGAAAAAAAAACAGGCTGGAGAGATGGCTGAGCGGTTAAGGCGCATGCCTGTGAAGCCCAAAGGACCCAGGTTCGATTCTCCAGATCCCATGTAATCCAGATGCAGAAGGTGGCACATGCATCTGGAGTTCATTTGCAGTGGCTAGAGGCCCTGGAGTGCCCATTCTCACTCATTCTCTCTCTCTCTCTCTGTCTCTAATAAATAAATAAATAAATATTTTTTAAAAAAAATTTTTAAATACAAATAAACAACAAAAAAATTGTTTAGCCTGGAGTAGGTCAGGTGTGGTGGTACACATCTTTAATCCAGCACTTGGGAGGTTATCTCCACATACATGAAAACACATGAACACAGCTGTGCATGCACAAACATGTAACACACATGCCATATATACAAAAAAAAATACTGATTTTTGTCAGGTGTGGTGGCGCACATGTAATCTCAGCACTTGGGGAGTGGAGGAAGGAGAATCTAGAGTTCAAGGACAGTTCACTATAGCAACTTTGAAGCCAGCCTGGGCTATATGAGACCCTCTCTCAACACCCCTCAAAGAAAATATAAGTAAATTAGGCCCATGATTATGGAAGGTGCAGTAAAAGCAGGGCAAACGTATATGCAATTTAAACTAAATCTCCTACTTACTTTAACTAAGCCCCTTAGATCCTAGGAACAAGCTCCGTTGGCCAGTTTCTTGTGTCTCCCTCTGAAGATGAGCACATAGGCTGGGCGTGGTAGCACACGCCTTTAATCCCAGCACTTGTGAGGCAGAGGTAGGAGGATCACCATGAGTTCGAGGCCACCCTGAGACTACATAGTGAATTTCAGGTCAGCATGAGCTAAAGCGAGACCCTACCTCGAAAAAAAAAAAAAAAAAAGATGTATTCTCTCCCCACGTACCATAAAAGAAAGTATGTTATACATACTGCCCCTTAAACACAGCTTAACAAAAAAAACAATGTCTAACTTTACGTTTGCAGGACTCAAAGCAGCTTTGAAGGTTGTGAAACTTCTAAACTATTCTAAAATGCACACCCATGGGCTGGAGCAATGGCTCAGCAGCTAAGGTGTTTGCCTGCAAAGCCTAATTGGCCGCTGGTTCAATTCCCCAGTGCCCACATGGAGCCAGATGTATAAAGTAGCATAAGCATCTGGAGTTCGTTTGCAGCAGCTGGAGGTGCAAATAAATAAAATGTTTTTTTTTTTAAATTTATTTGAGAGAGAGAGAGAGAGATACAGAAATAGGTAGGGAGAGAGAGAGAGAGAATGGGTGCGCCAGGGCCTCCAGACACTGCAAATGAACTCCAGATGCATGCACCCCCTTGTGCATCTGGCTTACGTAGGTCCTGGAGAATTGAGCCTCAAACCGGGGTCCTTAGGCTTCATAGGCAAGCGTTTAACCGCTAAGCCATCTCTCCAGCCCAATAAAATGTTTTTCTTTGAAAGGTTTGGGGGTAGACTTACTTAATTATGGAGAAGCAGGTGTGAAGGTTTGAAGATGCTTGACTGCTTGGCATGGAGGAGAGGGAATGGAATGAGCCAGATTTGTAAGCCAGGCTGAAGGTCAGGAGTGTGTCCCTTCCCCCCTCTGCCTTTGTCCTGGGCATTCCTGGGGGAGAGGGATGGAGAGGGACCAGGACATACAGAAGAGCCTTCTCCCCCTTCCCCCACTTGTGGGGCAGTCCCAAGGGAGAGGAATGGAGTAAGGTCAGGTTACAATCATCAAATCAAGCAGGAAATTTGTCCACCAAACTCTAACCTTTGCTGTTAGCAAGCACCCAGTCCTACATTCTAAGAAAGCATCTGTTTATTGCTTCTGAGGACAGGAGACTATCCGGGAGGGAGGCACGAAGGTGAGAACAGTGTCTCCCTGTGTCATTTTGCTGGAGTTTCTGTGAGTGTGACGCCTTCCTTCTCCATTTAAGGTTCCAGCGGTCATTGCCAGAAGGACTCCTGCGGAGCTGGCCGTGATGTGTCCTGTGTGAATCTGGATACCACTTATTTCTGCCTGTGTATAGAAGAGTATTACTATAACAAAACCTCTTCCGAGTGTATGAAAGGTAAGTCCATGGATGACCACAGCAGAGCTCTGGGTCTCATACCCAAAGTGCACCGGGGGAAAGCTTGACATGGTAACGGAAAATGAAGAAAAGTCAGAAGCCACACAGGCCAGGACAGAGAGAAGTGGCCACCCCTCCTTTTCCTGGGCAGTGCTGGACAAGAGAGATGGGGTGAGGCCAGGACATAGTGAAGAGCACCCTCCCCCCTCTTGTCCTAGGCAGTCCCCAGGGAGAAAGAGAACGTGAGGCAGATTTGTAAGCTAGGTTAAAGGTCTAGGGTATATCCCTTCCCCCTCCCACCACCGGTCTAAGAAAGGAACTATGAAGATGAAAAGAAAGAGGTGTCAGCCCCTGAAAATAATGACTACAAAGAGTTTGTCTCCAGTGTGCCGTGGCAACAGGGGGACCCTGAAGCAGAAGGCTGAGGGCCAAGGCTTCACAGGCTCCATGAACAGAAAACCCCCATCAGAGGGGTCAGAGCCCCTTGGCTCCAGAAAACAGATTTTTTTTTTTTTTTGATTTTTTGAGGTAGGATCTCACTCTAGTCCAGGCTGGAATTAACTATGTAGTCTCAGGGTGGCCTTGAACTCACAGCAATCCTCCTACCTCTGCCTCCCAAGTGCTGGGATTAAAAGTGTGCACCACCACGCCCGGCCTCAGAAAATGGATATTGGACACACTTGGTTTAATGCTTTTTAAAAAATATTTCATTTATGTATTTGCAATCAGAGAGAGAAACAGATGGAGAGAGAATGGGTGCGCCAGGGCCTCTAGCCACATTGCACATGAACTCTAGATGCATGTGCCACTTTATGTGGGTACTGGGGAATCAAACCTGGGTCCTTAGGCTTAGCAGGCAAGCTAAGCCTTATCTCTCTAGCCCTTAATGCTTTTTGAAGTTACCTGATGCTGTGAAGGCCCAAAGCCGGTCTGATTATCTAAATTATACATTTTTCTTCTGTTTCATGCATGAGAAATCTCTCCCCTAGCTAGAGTAGATTAATTCTATGGGAAACAGATGGATTGTGTCACCCATCCAAGTTATGGATATGTCAAAAGCCCCCCAAACTTCATATTTTTAAGTTTAATCTAATTCTGGGGATCTATTCTAAAATGCACATGAGCTCCAAAAATGTTCATGTGTGAAGCTGTTTACTGCAATATCTTCTCTCCCTTTTAAATAATTAAAAGCACCAAGTTCAATAATAAAAAAAAATGGTTTCATCAGCAAAAGGACATATACTTCATAGATGTTATGTAGCCTGCCGGGGTACGGTGGCACATGCCTTTAATCCCCAATACTCAGGAGGTAAAGGTAGGAGGATCACTGTGAGTCTGAGGCCAGCTGGGGACTACAGAGTGAGTTCCAGGTCAGCTTGGGCTAGAGTGAGACCCTATCTCGGGGGGGAGGAAGGAAGGAAGAAAAAGAAAGGAAGGAAGGAACGAACGAAGGAACGAAGGAAAGAAGGAAAGAAGGAAGAAAGAGAGAAGAAAATAGAATATAGTTTTGAAGGCTAAGAAATAATTTGTACAACTGTTATATGAACACTTAAAAGTAATGTACGTTAGCCAGGTGTGGTGGCACACGC
Organism: Orientallactaga sibirica; assembly: GCA_036365145.1. Classification (NCBI taxonomy): domain Eukaryota; kingdom Metazoa; phylum Chordata; class Mammalia; order Rodentia; family Dipodidae; genus Orientallactaga; species Orientallactaga sibirica. Next base: position 16,508,039 of record JAEOAD010000050.1, on the reverse strand, counting down.
CTTTAATCCCAGCACTCAGGAGGCAGAGGTAGGAGGATTGCCGTGAGTTCGAGGCCACCCTGAGACTACATAGTTAATTCCAGGTCAGCCTGGACCAGAGTGAAATCCTACCTTGAAAAAAAAAAGTAATGTATGTTATATGATCACTTAAAATTAATATTTGTTATCAACTTGAGAGGCTAACAATGTCAACGGTGGAGGAAAAAACCCAGAAAACAGCTGAGTAGGGTTATGACTACCATTTTTTATATTTCTAGACTTCCGGTAGTGTCATCATGTAATGTTAAGTATTTTTAAAAGTATGTTGTGGAACAAAATGGAAGTGACCTGTTTACATTAACCGTACAGAGAGATTGTGCTTGGCTTTCAGGGCAGTTGTTTCCTGCAGAGATTACAGTCAGAGTAGAGAAAGTCTCTGACTTGGAAAACAAAACTTCTCAGGCTTACGAATCCTTATACAACGAAGTGACAAGCTTCGTAAGTATTTTTCCACCTTCCTATCCATAGAAGTATCTTTTTTTGTTTGTTTGTTTCTGGAGTAGTTTTAGATTTGTTGAAAAATTGCAAAGACACTACACAAAATTCTCATATATCCTTCACTCAGATCTCCTATTTTGATAATTACACAGGCATGATATCTTTTTCAAGATAAAGTAAATGATTACTGGCACAATGCCATTAACCAAACTGTACACATTGGTTGGATTTCTTGCTTTCTACAGTCCCTGTTTTGTTGTTGTTGTTGTTTTTGTTTTTCGAGGTAGGGGCTCACTCTAGCCCAGGTTGACCTGGAATTCACTCTGTATTCTCAGGGTGGCCTCGAACTCATGATGATCCTCCTACCTCTGCCTCCCGAGTGCTGGGATTAAAGGTGTGCGCCACTACAAGTGGCTTCATTTTCTCTAGGACATCATCTGTATCTATTTTCATATGTATATGTATATGTATATGTCATCTGTATCTATTCTTCACACCTCCTTGCTTAGTCTTTTTACAAATGTAATGATTTGAAAAGGTTTTTTTTCTTATTTTTCTTATTATTAACAACATATTTTGCACAGATACATCATGTGTTGGTACCCTCTTTTCCCTCTTCTCTGCCCCCATTCTGCTGTTTTTGTTTTGTTTTGTTTTGGTTTGGTTTTTTTGCGAGGTAGGGTCTCACTCTCTGGTCCAGGCTGACCTGGAATTCACTATGTAGTCTCAGGGTGGTCTCAAACTCTCCGAAATCCTCCTACCTCTGCCTCCCAAGTGCTGGGATTAAAGGCGTGCCCCACCACGCCCGGCCCTCAAGTGGGTTTTTTTTGTTATTGTTGTTGTTGTTTTGTTTGTTTCCACTGGGGACCCTCTGTTGCGCCCCACGTTGGGTACCCGTTGCCGGGGTTTTTCCCTCCACCACCAGCAGATAGAGTGGAAGAGAGAGTTGGGCCAGCCGCTTCTCTCGAGGCTGAGCAGGAAGGCGGGTGTCGGCGACTCAAAAAACCTCCCAAACCACCGGGGAAAAGAAAACCACATTGAGCCGGGAGAACGTCTGGGGTGGAAATCTCTGTTTATTGTCATGGGGAGGTATTTATATATTTTGAGAGAGGGTGGGAAAAAGGGTGAGAGAAAGGTGTAAGGGCCAATAGTATTTCACCACGTCAGCAGCAGCTGGGCGGAGGCAGTTTCAGCCTAGGTGCTGAGTCACTCCAAGGACAGGTCGCGAAACTCTAGTCAGGCTCTGGAAGCTCGACTAGGCCTCACCGGGAGTAGGCCAAGACTGGCTGGGCTAACCACTAGGCTTCACACCGGGCAGGGCCCAACAACCCTCCTTATCGGGGTTTGCAGGTATGCCCCATGGGGTTGTGGGTTATGCATTGTGGAAGCAGCAGTCAGTTGTTTGGGGGTGGGGATGCCTCTGGGCATGCTGTCTCAACCTGTGGCTCTTACAAGCTTTCCACCCTCTCTTCCGCAAAATTCCTGAGCCGTGCTGTGTGAGTTTTAAGTCTATTTCAATGATTGGCTCTTAGGGGCCTCTGGATCTCTGCTTTGGTAGGTGTTGAGTGTCCTCAGCGTCTGCCTCCTACACCCTGAAGTATGTAACCCAGGTTACAATTCATGGCAATTTCCCTGCTTCCGCCTCTTGAGTGCTGGGATTACAGGCATAAACCACTATGCTTTACTTTACATATATATATAAAAGGGATTGTGGTAGTTTGAATATATGTCCCCCAATATATTCAGTATTTTATTAGTTTATAGTTTGCATCTGCAATCACCTTGCTAGAGGCAAGGTCACTGGGGGCCGGTCTTAAGGTGTGGTGATGGTTTAAGATTCCATTGTAAAGATATGCAAATGTGCCTAACAGGAGTTCCTAAAGTGTGCTGTGTGACCTTTTGGCTGTAGTTTTGCTCTGTGTGCTGTGGTGGCTGGTTGGTTTTTCTCTCTCTGCTTGGCCCTATGAAGAGCAGGCCGCTTTTCCTGCCTTTATGGAACTTCCCCTGTATCTGTAAGCTTCAATAAATAATATCCCTTCCTCCATAACTGTGTCTGGTCTAAAAGTTCATCTCAGCGAACCTAAAGCTGTCTGCAACAGAAAAGTGGTACCAGGAGTGGGGTGAGATAAACCTGACCGTGTGGATATTCGTCTTTTGGAACTTTTGTTTTGGAGAAATGGGCATGGACTTGGTGCTTGCAACTGAAGATGCCTTCTGGAGTAGTAAGCCAAATTTTATGGACTATTCTGACAAGAGTTTGAAAATGCTAAATGCAGACAGTATTAAACTTCGAGGCTTGGCTTATGAGCTTTCTAAGGGGAAGGAAAGACTACAAAGGACTTTGTTGAAACTGGGCTACTGGCATAAGGGATGGCTACGTTCTGCTATCCAGGTCCGAAAAGTTTGATCAAAGTTAAATTTGTAATGAACTAATGTGCTTGGCTAAAGATATCGGACTAAAATTTTAAGATTTTTAAGTTAAAAAACCTAAAGCAAGCTAAAAGTAAAGGCACTGAGACTGGTTAAGCTGCTATTGTTGACACATTAGCAATCTTAAGAAAGGTAAAAAAAAGATGGCCCGACTTGATTTACATTAAAACAATGGAGAGGATGCCTGAGAAAAGACTGTTAAAAATGCAAACTCTTTGAAAAAAATTGACTGGAAAAGAAACCTGCTTTTCAAGGCTATGGTTTATTTTGTCCCTGGATTAAAAATATGGCTATGTCCTACACACCTGGTATTAGTTTTAAAAGCATAAAAAATACATGGAGTGGTCATGAGTTGCACACGGTTCCAAGAGCCGCTGCTGAGATACGACATAAAACAGGGCATAAAGACCCTCAAAAATAGGCTGAAAGAGCCTTTAAAAGATGGACTGTGGGTTGCATAAAAACCTAAAGATGTTTTGGATATACCAGGACTGTGCAAAAGGACTACCATAGAGTACAGTGTTAAACTGGGATAAAAGTTTTCCCTAGCGACTCTGCCCAGCTGGAGGGGCGAAATTGGTAAACATGGAGACTGTTAGTCTCTGGTTATATTAAACTTAAACTACAAAAGTTTGATGATGACTGATGGTGATTGAGTTTACATTGTTTTAGTCTCTCCTTGCTATTCCTTATACAGTTAAAATGTTTACTCTGTGCCTTTACATGTTAAAAGTATTTAACTTGTTTGATTGTACAGGACTCACTATCTTAAGTTGATCAAAAATGTAAAAACCTTTAAAATTGGACTGAGTACAATTTACAATGTGTAATAGTTATAAATCTATTGGAGACCAAAAGCTAAATATATTGGGGGCCAGGGACAAAATGTGGTAGTTTGAATATATGTCCCCCAATATATTCAGTATTTTATTAGTTTATAGTTTACATCTGCAATCACCTTGCTAGAGACAAGGTCACTGGGGGCCGATCTTAAGATGTGGTGATGGTTTAAGATTCCATTGTAAAGATATGCAAATGTGCCTAACAGGAGTTCCTAAAGTGTGCTGTGTGACCTTTTGGCTGTAGTTTTGCTCTGTGTGCTGTGGTGGCTGGTTGGTTTTTCTCTCTCTGCTTGGCCCTATAAAGAGCAGGCCGCTTTTCCTGCCTTTATGAAACTTCCCCTGGATCTGTAAGCTTCAATAAATAATATCCCTTCCTCCATAACTGTGTCTGGTCTAAAAGTTCATCTCAACGAACCTAAAGCTGTCTGCAACAGGGATATATATATATATATGTATATATATATACATATATATATGTAAAAGGGATAAATGAGAATTCCTTGGCAATCCCTACAGCAGAGTTAGGAAAATCAAGACCACCTAACTTCTTAGCAGACAGGTTTTGTGGGATAGACCTGTCTGTTTTCTACCCAAATGGATCCAAGTGGACAGTTGGCAAAGGGATTTTGAGTTTCTCTGGCAATGCGCCTAGCATTCTGCCAACAATCTGGGCCTTGTGGCCTAAGCCTAACCCCCAGCTACGTGGAAGGTTAGTTTGGAGGATTGTGAGTTTGAGACCCACCTGATCAACTTGAGACTGTCTTAAATGTTTAAAAAATTTTTTTTAATTAAAGAAAAATCTGGGGAGCTGGAGAGATGGCTTAGCGGTTAAGTCACTTGCCTGTGAAGCCTAAGGACCCAGATTCGATTCCCCAGTACCCATGTAAACCAGATGCACAGGGTGGAACATGCATCTGGAGTTTGTTTGCAGTGACTAGAAGCCCTGTGCACCCATTCTCTCCCTTTTCTCTCTCTCCCTTTTCTCTCTCTCTCTCTCTGTCTCAATTAAAAAAAAGTCTCGGGGCTGGAGAGATGGCTTAGCGGTTAAAGTGCTTGCCTGTGAAGCCTAAGGACCCAGGTTCGACTCCCCTCTGTCCACATAAACCAGATGAGCAAGGTGGCAAATGCATCTGGAGTTTGTTTGCAGTGACTGGGGGCCCTGGCACCCCCATCCTCATTCTCTATGTCTCTCTTCTATCTCTCTCTGCTTGCAAATATACAAACTTTTTTTTAAAAAAGTTGGTGAGCATGGTGGTGCATGCCTTTATTCACAGCACTGGGGAGACAGAGGTAGGAAGATCGCTGTAAATTCAAGGCCAGCCTGAGTCCACATAGTATAATTCCAATACAACCTGGGCTAGAGAGAGATCCTACCTCTAAAAACCAAACCAAGACCAAAAACAAAAAATCTGGACTGGAGATGTAGCACAGTAGTAGAGTGCTTGCCTAGCATACCCAAGGCCCTGGGTTCAATTCCCAGAGCCGCAAAATAAGTAAGTGAGAATTGTAAAGGACTCAGCTTCGGAGTACTTGTTGGGAAAGAGACTAGGTTCAAATCCTAGGATATCAAATTAATACTATTAATATAGAAATAATAATTCTAGCCCCGCGTGGTGGCGCACACTTTTGATCCCAGCACTTAGAAGGCAGAAGTAGGAGGATCGCCATGAGTTCCAGGCTACCCTGAGACGACATAGTGAATTCCAGGTCAGCCTGAGCTAGAGTGAGGCCCTACCTCGAAAAACAATAACAAAAACTCTTCAAATAGACCCGTGGTAGATATCATACTAGCAAGACTCCTTCCAAAATCTAAAAAAAAAAAGGCTGGAGAGATGGTTTAGTGGGCCAAAGGACCCAGTTTCAATTCTCCAGGACCCACATAAAGCCAGATGCACAAGGTGGTGCATGCATTTGGAGTTTGTTTGCAGTGGCTAGAGGCCCTGGCATACCCATTCTCTCTCTCTCTCTCTCTCTCTCTCTCTCTCCATATATATATACTGTCCGCCTCTCTTTCAAATAAATAAAAATAAAATGTTTTTTAAAACCTTTTTTAAAAACTAAAAAAAATAGTATAAAGAAATCTGGAAATGTTCTGGATATAAGATAGGCTAGGCTATATACAGCATCAGACTGATTTGGAGTTGACTAGATTTAAAGAGACCGTTTTTTAAATTTAAATTTAGCATCTTAAAATTTTTTTTTATGTTTTAATTTATTTGATTGAGAGAGAGAGACAATGGGTGCAACAGGGCCTCTTGGCACTGCAAATAAACTCCAGGGAGATGGGCCACTTTGTGCATCTGACTTTATGTGGGTACTGGGGAATTGAAGCAGAGCCATCAGGCTTTGCAAGCAAGAGCCTTTAACCACTGAGCCATCTCCTCAGCCTAAATTTAACATCTTTTTAGTACTATTGGTCAACATGAATTTTTTTTAAATTTTATTTATTAAGACAGAGAGAGGGAGAGAGAGAGAGAGAGTGAGAATGGGCACCCCAGGGCTTCTAGCCACTGCAAACGAACTCCAGACGCATGTGCCACCATGTGCAGCTGGCTTACATGGGACCTGGAGAATCAAACCTGGGTCCTTAGGCTTTACAGGCATGTGTCTTAACCGTTAAGCCATCTCTCCAGCCCGGTCAACATGAATTTTTAAGATACATGATCCCAGTGGGAGAGAAATAATAAAAGCTCAAAAATGATGAGAAGGCTGCACGGACCCAATTCCATACTTTCACCTAATAAAAGTGGAGACAGAGACTGGAGAGAAGAGATGCCTGGCCCAAGTCATGACCATCTGTTTCACATGGCACCCTTGTAGCAGGAGTTTGTGGCATATTGCCTGGGCACTGTCCTATGCTTAGCAGCATGGACTGTAGGTGGGGATATGAGGGAACAGGGTGAGGCTGGGTCATGGGGAAATAGAAAACTTGGTTGGTATAAAGAGAAGTTATGTTCCAGTTGAGTCCCCCAGTCCAGACCACCTCCACCTCATCCTGCCACAGCTCCTAGCTTTACCTGTGGATGCTCTGAGAACCTAGTGTTGTCTCTGTTCTGAGAACACAACCCAGGCAGGATAAGCTCCCCCTGTGTGAGAACCATGCTCACTCACAAAGCCAAGTGCTCAGCGTCTCATATCTGTGCACACGCTGTAACCCCTGTGGTGAGGAAGACTACCATCACCAATTCTCAGTGAGGAGAAAGACAGGTCTGATGGAGCAAAAATTGCCCAAGGGACTCTCCCCCATTTAGCCTGTTCCCTCCGAGCCACACTGCCTCTGCACACAGGTGTAGACGTGTCCCTGTCCCGGCACTGCCTACTGAAGTGCTGCCCGAGTTCTCTTTTGTAAGACCCTCTCTGTGGTCCATATCCGGGAGAGGGTCTTTGCACTTCCACGATGGAAGCAGTCTCCATGGCTCTTGCCTCTCTCCATTGTGGAGCCCCTACTTGATCACAGGGTCAGGACTGCCCGCTTGGGAATCTGAATCCCCTAGCATAATGCCTTAGGCAGGATAGGCAACTGGTAGACCCAACCCTGGTGAGTTGGTGAATGCATGAAGCATGAAGATGGATAAGACTGATGAGGGGTTGGAGAGATGGCTTAGTGGTTAAGGCATTTGACTGCAAAGCCTAAGGATCCAGGTTTGACTCCCCAGGACCCATGTAAACCAGATGCACAAGGTGGCACATGTATCTGGAGTTTGTTTGTGGTGATTAGAGGCCCTGGCGTGCCCATTCTCTCTCTCTCTCTCTCTCTGCCTCTTTTCCTCTTTCACTCTCTCAAATAAATAAATAAATAAAATATTTTTTTTTTTAAAAAGGCTGGGCGTGGTGGCACACGCCTTTAATCTCAGCACTTGGGAGGCAGAGGTAGGAGGATCACTGTGAGTTCGAGGCCACCCTGAGACTACAGAGTGAAGTCCAGGTCAGCCTGAGCTAGCTAGAGTGAGACCCTACCTCAAAAAAAAAGAAAAGAAAGAAAAAAAAGACTGATGAATTTATAACACCAAGACAAACAGGAAGTTAGTCACTTGGGCTTCAGGTCTCTACCTTTTCCCCGGGTAGCTCTGACTATATTGTCTGTTATATTAGACACTTGCTACTTTGTAGCAAAGATGACTAGGAGCTGTTACTGAGCATGCCAAGAACTTTTGTTGTGATGAGCAATGTATAGTTATATAAATGATGTTTTATATAGATACATACGTATGAAAAACTGGGGATTGCACTCAGTTGGTAGAGTGTTTACCTAGCGTGCACAAAGCCTGGGGTTCAATCCCTAGCACCTCATAAGCTGAGCCTGGTGGCATACCCCTGGAGTCCCAGGAAGTAGAAGTAAGAAGATCAGGAGTTCAAAGTCATCCACTGCTACACGGTGAATTTGAAACCAACCTGGGCTACAGGAGACTCTGTCTCCATCATAAAGAAAGGGGAAAGAGGGCTAGAGAGATGGCTTTGCAGTTAAGGCACTTGCCTGCAAAGCCAAAGGACCTTGGTTCAATTCCCCAGGACCCATGTAAGCCTGATGCACATGCATACAACTGGAGTTCATTTGCAGCAGCTAGAGGCCCTGGCATGCCCATTGTCACTCTTTCTCTATCTGCCTCTTTCTCTCTTTCTTTCAAATAAATAAATAAAAATAAAAATTGTTGGGCTGGAGAGATGGCTTAGCAGTTAAGGTGTTTGCCTGCAAAGCCAAATGACCCAGGTTTGATTCCCCAGGACCCACGTAAGCCAGATGCACAAGGTGGTGCATGCGTCTGGAGTTCGTTTGCAGTGGCTGGAGGCCCTGGTGTGCCCATTCTCTCTCTGTCTGTCTCTCTTCTCTCTCTCTCTCTGCTTGCAAATATATAAATAAAATTAAAGTTAAAATAAATAAATAAAATTATTTAAAAAGGAAAGGGGGAGAGGGAAGGAGGAAGGGAAAGAGGAAAGAAAGGGAGGAAGGGAGGGAAGAAGAGAGGGAGGAGAGAGAGAAGAGAGAGGCCTGGGAGAGGGCTTAGTGGTGAGAGGCACTTGTTTGCAAAGCCTGCTGGCCTACGTTCAACTCCTCAGCCATCTACCTAAAGCCAGACCCAGGAAGTGATATGACAAGAGACCCTGGCAAGTACACACATACACATACATGCACATGTGCATGCACACACTCACACATGTATGTGTGCACCAATAAACAAACAAAAACATTAAAAAGAGAAAAAAGGAGAGAAAGAAGGGGAGACAAGTTGTTAATACCTAGAGCAGCAGCTGGCGCACACCTTTAATCCCAGCCCTCGGGAGGCAGAGGTAGGAGGATTGCTGTGAGTTCGAGGCCAACCTGAGACTACATAGTGAATTCCAGGTCAGCCTAGAGCTAGAGTGAGACCCTACCTCAAAAACAACAACAACAACAACAACAACAAAAAACTCTACAGCATCATTTTTTAAGTCTTTTTCCCCAGCTTATTATTAAATCTGTTTCCATCCACAGTTTGGAGATGTATTTAACCACCTTGCTTATGGACAGACTGTAATTCTTAAAGTCAGGTAAGTTTGCTCAGGACCAGTGGAGTACTTTAGAGGTGGGTGTGTGTTTGCCTCACTTCTGGTTTTTGGGATCCCCATATGACAGTAAGGCCCTTTTGTGACAAGTCATAAGTCAAGAAGAGATGGCCAGCCACGGCCAGCTACAGAGGGGATGGTGTGTATGAGCCCTTCTTTAATCTCAGGGCGAGTGTAGCCTGGAGGAAGCCAAATGCTGATGACTGCTCAAGCATCTTGTGCATGTGGTGCAGGGCATCATCTTGGATCAGTCTGCTAGGATGAATTCCTTGACTGCAAACCACACCTAGCCAAACCCTGGGTTGTAAATTTCAAGGATCGTTCTATAAGATATTTGCTTTTTTTATTCCCCCCATAGGTTTTCACTGAGCATACATCAATTAGAGAGTGCCAGCCTGATCTGGGCTCCACATTAGGGCCACAGTTGTGGAAATAGGACCGTGGGTCGGGATCTAAAACTCAAGAGATTTGGGAATCTGAGGAATTCAAATAACTCGATTCATTCAATGGCAGATTTATTTCATTTCTAGCACGTCCCCTTCTCTGCTGGCAAGATCTGAAATGCGTGCTACTGGCAAGACTGTTAATGTATCAGTAGTAAATATTTTTGAACAAAATGCACATATAACTGAAAAGATTATATCCGATGCAATTACGAATGTGACTTCACAAAATTCAAACATTGTACAATATTCTAGTAAGTATTAACTAATTTTACTCAAAGTTTAACTAAAGATTGCCTAACTCTTTCTAAATCTTTCCATTATATGTAAACAGGGCACAAATTACATAATTGAGTTGACAGGTGTCTCTACGTTTTCTTTTAAGTAATCTGTTCTTCCTTTCTTTCCCCTTTCTCTGACCTCCCAAGTCATCGAAGTGACCAGTTGGCTCCTCCCTGTAAGTTATAAATGACTAGGCAAATCCTCTCTAGATGGAGTAAGATAAGAAAATAAGAGGACTCGTTGCCAAGTTATAGCTTGCCAAACGATTATAGTAAGTGTCACCTAGTACTCTTCCCGCCTTTAGACAGACGTACAAGCCCATGGTATAGCTGTAACGACTGTGTTACAAGCCATCCCAAAACACCATGGCCTAAAACATGGAAATCCATTATACAGTGTGGTGGAGAGTTGAGCAGATGCTGCTCAATGACAAGTCCTCCAGAAGGGATGTAGTTTAGAAGAGCCTGTATGATTTTCTGATAGAGTTGTGGAGAGGTGCTTCACTGGAACATTCTGCTGGTCTAGGCCAGGCTTGACTAATCTGTGCCGGGCTCACTTCAGCATCTGCCGTTAGCAGCTGGGCCAGTTGGGGACTGGCTGTTCCACCATGGCTGTGCTCCACCTAGTCTCCCCTGCTCGGCGAGCTAGCCTAAAGCAACAAAGTCCCGTGCACAAGTGTTTCTCTAGTTCTTCTTCTTGCCCATGGATCCGTGGCCTAATGGCCAAAGCAATTCCTCTGACCAAGCCCAGTGTGGAGTTGGCCTAGCAAAGGGCCTGGATCCAGAATGTGAATATAGAAATGCCACGACTTCAGTCAGCCCTCCATAATAGTCACTGAGAGGCAGAGTCTCACTCTGGCCCAGGCTGACTAGAAATTCACTGTGTAGTCTCAGGGTGGCCTTGAACTCACAGTGATCCTCCTACCTCTGCCTCCTGAGTGCTGGGATTAAAGGCATGCGCCACAACACCCAGCCTCTCTTTCTCATAAAAGAAAATTACAGGGCTGGAGAGATGGCTTAGCGGTTAAGGCACTTGCCTGTGAAGCCTAAGGACCCAAGTTCAATTCCCCAGTACCCACGTAAGCCAGATGCAAAAGGTGGTACATGCATCTGGAGTTTGTTTGCAATGTCTAGAGGCTCTCTCTCTCTCCCTAAGATAAATATAATATTTGAAAAAAAAAAAAGAAAATTACCAGTAAAAGCCAGCCTGGGTTACAGAATGAGTTCCAGGCTAGCGTGAGACCTTTCCTAAAAAAAAAAAAAAAAAAAAAAAAATGAGCCGGATGTGGTGGCACACGCCTTTAATCCCAGCACTCGGGAGGCAGAGGTAGGAGGATCACCACGAGTTTGAGGCCACCCTGAGACTACAGAGTGAATTCCAGGTCAGCCTGAGCCAGAGTGAGACCCTACCTTGAAAAACCAAAAAAAAAAAAAAAAAAAAAAAAAAAATGAATGAAGATTTATTGTTGCTCCTGTTGTGGGCAGCACTGTCATTTATGTTAGCTCCATGTTCACAGCAATCATGTGAAGAAGTTTTATCATCCCATTGTGTGGGTGGAGGGAGAGACGAGCTGCTACAACCTCTCTATGTTATCTTGCTAAATGTATTGTTGAATTGTCTGTGCCTCTCTTAGGGAAAAGTCTTTGTGATTATTACGGTTGTAAAGAAGATGGTCAAGACTGCCCAAATCGCTTACAATGTTCATGCAAACTTGGACTGCAGAGGCCAAATCCACAGTCGCTTTTCTGTGCCCGTAAGTGTCCCAACGACTTTCAAATGTTCCATATACACTTTTCACTTTCTCTCCTTTGTGTTTGCAAAGTGCAAACATGACTGCTTGAGTGTCCATGTGTAATTTCAAAACTGAATCATGTGAACGTTGGCTTGAGACCAGCGCTTGGACCTGGGCTCCGAGCTGATGGGGTAGCTCATGACCAGCCCCACAGGACACATCCCGTGCAGAGCTGAACAGCACTTCATTTTACTTATAAAAAATGATGTAGGGGCTGGAGAGATGGCTTAGTGGTTAAGGCGCATGCCTGTGAAGCCTAAGGACCCAGGTTTGATTTTCCAGGTCCCAAGTAAGCCAGATCACATGGTCGCACATACATCTGGAGTTCGTTTGCAGTGGGCAGAGGCCCTGGCGTGCCCGTTCTCCCCCCCTCTGTCTCAAATAAATAAGTGAAAAGAAAATCTTTTTTAAAAAGTGATGTAAAATAGCGGATTCTGTCATGTATCAGCTTAGGGTTGAAGAGATTGTTTCTGAAAATTGTCCCCAAATCACTTTTTTTTTTTTTTTTTACTTATTTGCAAGCAGAGAGAGAGAATGGGCACGCCAGGGCCTTTAGCCATTGCAAATGAACTCCAGATGCATGTGCCCCTCGTGCATCTGGCTTACATGGGTCCTGGAGAATTGAACCAGGATCCTTTGGCTTCTCAGGCAAATGCCTTAACCACTAAGCCATTTCTCCAGCCCCCTTTTTTTTTTTTTTTTTTTGAGGTAGGGTCTCACTCTAGCCCAGGCTGACCTGGAATTCACTATGTAGTCTCAGAGTGGCCTTGAACTCACAGTGATCCTCCTACCTCTGCCTCCTGAGTGCTGGGATTAAAGGCGTGTGCTGCCATGCCGGCTCAAATCACTCTGTTTTAAAGCTCAACAGTGTCCTGAGACCTGCAACGCGGACTTCAAAATGCAGTGCTTACAGAAGGACAACGCAGCCCCGGAATGTGTGTGTCAGCCGGGCTACCAGAGAGATGTGAGCGGGAGCTGTCAAGAGTAAGAAACCACCCCATTTTTATCTTGCCATAGCTGGGGCTAGGGTAGAGCTTGCAACATATATATTGGTTTGGCATCTAAGGGAGGCGGGAAGATGCTCAGTGATTAAAAGCACTCAGTGATTAAAAGGAGGATCACAAGGCCACCCTTGTTAATTCCAGGTCAGCCTGAGCTAGAATGAGACCCTACCTCGAAAAAAAAAAAAAAAAAAAAAAAGCACTTGCTTGCAAAGCCTGCTGGCCCAGGTACAATTCCCAGATCAGACAAGTATTTGTCTGGTGTTTGTTTGCAAGGCCAAGAGGTATGCCCATACCCACATATGTAAAGAAATAAAAGATATGGACAAGCTGGCACAGAGCATCACTGTGTCGTCCCCGTCAATAGTCTTTGAGCATTCTCTGTCTCCGGGACCCATGCTAGGTCAAACCTATTAAGCAGTTTCCTGTAGACAGATGAGGAAACAGAAGCCATGTAAATGCCATATGCCCTTGCTCACAGGGCAACACACAGTCACCAGTTTGAGAGGGTCCACTATGTACACCCCATGCCTCTTGTGCTTTCACCCGAAGTGCCAAGTCTTCCTGGAGCTCAGAGGTTGGATTGTCTGGTCTACAGCAAATGAGGACACAGGACTGGGTACCTCTTGCTCATCCAGAAGGCCCCTAGACAGTGTTCTTGTGGAAGAATGGGAGGATAAGGAAGAAAGGAGGGAGCAAGGGACGCAAAGGGAGAAGTGGAGATTGGGTGGGTACTCTAACACGTTCTTTATGGGGCTGGTTAACATGGTTTCTTATCAGTCACTGTGTTTCAGGTGTCCTTTTGGCTACAGTGGAATGGACTGCAAAGACAGTGAGTATAGAAGTCTTAGGTCACTAGACACCTGGGAAATAAACACGGACCACATTCAGTGTCCTGTCCAGTACATCAAAGTCTCTGATTTCTTCAGAGAGAGAAACTTGGCTTATAGCTTATCTTCTGAGCTTCGTGTCCCATACTCACCCTCAGGTGACGGATAGTAACAGCTCTGCTGTTAGAAATAAGAGAACTCTGGGCTGGAGAGATGGCTCAGCGGTTAAGGTGCATGCCTGTGAAGCCTAAGGACCCTGGTACAATTCTCCATGTCCCATGTAAGCCAGATGCATATGGTGGCGCATGTGTGGAGTTTGTTTGTAGTGGCTAGAGGCCCTGGAACACCCATTCTCACTCTTTTTCTCTCTCTCCCTCTCTCTGTCTCAAATAAATAAATAAATAAATAAATAAATAAATAAATAAATAAATAAAATAAAGAAATAATAGAACTCAGGCCCAGGGCGGGCTGGTGCCTCTGGACCCACTCCAGACTGGAGTACGGCCTCCTCAGTCATTATTTTTTAAAGTTTATTTAGAGTGAGAGCGAGATGGGGGGGGGGACAGAGCAAGAGAGAGAGAGGGACAGAGAGAGAGAGAGAATTGGTGTGCCAGGGCCTCAGCCACTGCAATCGAACTCCAGACACTTTGCGCCACCTAGTGGGCACGTGTGACCTTGCGCTTGCCTCACCTTTGTGCATCTGGCTTATGTGGGATCTGAAGAATTGAACATGGTCCTTAGGCTTCACAGGCAAGCACCGTAACAGCTAAGCCATTTCTCCAGCCCCTCAGTCATTAGTTTGATTTCTATATTAGCTAAAGTATGGAGATTCCAAAATCAGTGGCTGTAGGTGAGCAGGCCTAGAACATTTAACATTTAAACACTCAAGTCTTGTCTTGGTGGATGTGCTGGGGTCAGTTCAATGGCTTCCGTCTCTTCCATGCCTCATGCTCACCAGACTGGGACAACGCTAACTTTTAAAAAATTACTTAGAAATTTACACAATGAGCTAAAGCCTAAAGATGTAGGGCCTGTGAGCATCAGCTTCTTGCCAGTCCTGAAGAGAGCCCTGCCAGGTGCTAGTCCCCTCTGTGTTGTTGTTGCAAGCCTAGTCCACATGAGTCATTTCCTCCTTTGGGGCCTTCTGTTTCCACATCTACAAATAAGAGATTTGATCCAGGTAACCTTTCAGGCCCTTCCCAGACATCATGGTCGGTGAATCAAGGATGGAGGTGTCTTTTGTGACATGACAGACAGACAGAGACAGAGGTCTAGAGCAGTTCTGTCCAATAGGAGTAGAATGTGAAAGTGTCAAGCAAAACTTTAAATGCGAACGCGATAAACTTGATTTTATTAATGTGTTCTACTTAACTTTATCCAAAATATTTAATTGTGTAATCAGTATAAAAGTAGCAAAGAGGGCTGGAGAGATGGCTTAGCAGTTAAGGTGCTTGCCTGCGAAACCTAAGGTCCCATATTTGACTCTCCAGATCCCACATAAGTCAGATGCACAAAGGTGAGGTAAGTGCAAGGTCGCACCTGTGCACTAGGTGGCATGAGTGTCTGGAGTTCGATTGCAGTGGCTGAGGCCCTGGCACACCAATTCTCTCTCTCTCTCTCTCTCTCTCTCTCTCCCCCACCCTTCCTTGCTCACTCTCCAAAAAAGAAAAGTAGCACATGCATCTGGCATTCCATTTGTAATGGAAAGAGGCCTTAGCGTGCACATATGCAAAAACATACACTCACACACACACAAATCAATAGGCTTTTAAGCTAAAAAAGAGTCAAGGGCTAGAGAGATGGTTTAGCAGCTACGGTGTTTGCCTGCAAAGCCAAAGGATTCCAGTTCGATTCTCCAGGACCCATGTAAGGCAGATGCACAAGGGGCACGTGCATCTGGAGTTCGTTTGCAGAGACTGGAGGCCCTGGTGTGCCCATTCTCTTTGTCTGCCTCTCTTCTCTCTTTCTCTCTCTCTCTCTCTCTCTCTGCTTACAGAGAGAGAATAAAATTTTTTTAATTAAAAAAAAAGAGTCCATAGTGGTAGGTGAAGTGGAGGAGGAGTGTGCTGTTAACAAACCCCTAGACTCTTGTCTTTCAAGTCATTGCTGCCTCCTGTATTAATGACAGCCCAGTCCCCCCTGGCTATCAGAAAGAGACAGTATAGAGGGGCAGGCAACAACAGGAGAGGTGGAGAGGGAGGTGTGGACCTCCGCTGAGATCGCATCTCACAGGCTCAGGAAATCCTCGTGGCCATCAGCTTGTACTTGTGATCTGCTGTTGGGCCAGGCTATCTGTAATGATTGGATTCAGAAGGTCAGCGTGTGGGGGAAGGAGGTTCAGGGGTCAGGGACCAGAGCCCGATGGTCCTTCCAATAGGGGTCACTGGAAACACATGTTCCTGCATAGTACAAGCTGGGGCCAGCTTGCTGGAAGCTGTTCCTAGTCTTTTCTTTTCCCTTTCAGACTTTCAGCTGATCCTCACGATCGTGGGTACCATCGCTGGTGTCCTTATTCTCGTCTTGCTGATCGCCGTGATCTTCTCAGTAAGGTATGGGAGAATGGGCGGGGGCGGAAGTGTCCCTTCCCTGGTAGATGCCCCTAAGGGCAAGAAAAGGAAAGTGGAGGAGGCCTCTCTCCCACACTGACTTCTTGTTGGTTGATTTTGTTCTGTATTAGTGCACGTGGTCATGGCAGAAAATCTGGGCAATAAAGAAATGTCCAAAAAATGCTGGCGTGGTGGCACACGCCTTTAATCCCAGCACTTGGGAGGCAGAGGTAGGAGGATTGCTGTGAGTTTGAGGCCACCCTGAGACTACAAAAATATCTAAAAAAAAAAAATCACCCATAAGCCCCACCATGGCAACTAACATTTTGGCCTCCTTTTTTTTCTTTTGTTTTCTTTTCTTTCTTTTTTTTTTTGGTTTTTTGAGGTAGGGTCTCACTCTAGCTCAGGCAGACCTGGAATTCACTCTGTATTCTCAGAGTGTCCTCGAACTCACGGCAATCCTCCTACCTCTGCCTCCCGAGTGCTGGCTGGGATTAAAGGCGTGCACCACCACTCCAGACTTAGGAACTTTTGAGAGCTGCTAAAGTTCCTCCACCAGCAGGGAGGAGAAGGCTGTGACTACTTTCCATTCTACAAGTGTCAAGTGGGATCCCCTTTGCAAATAAAATAAAATAAATAAATAGGGCTGGGGAGGTGGCTTAGCAGTTAAGCACTTGCTTGTGAAGCCCAAGAACCCCAGTCTGAGGCTCAATTCCCCAGGACCCACGTAAGCCCGATGCACAAGGTGGTGCATGCATCTGGAGTTCATTTGCACTGGCTGGAAACCCTGGTGTGCCCATTCTCTCTCTCTCTCTCTCTCTGCCTCTTTCTCTCTCTGTCTGTCACTTTTAATAAATAAAAATAAGCCAAAAAAAATTAAATAACCCTACTCTTTCTGACATTTAGCTCATACATTATATTCTGACAAATAGATGTTTCCTACTCTAATTAGAGGGAATTAACAGATTTTAGATTCCTATTCCTTTGTTGCTTTATTCCATTTTTTTTTATTTGAGAGAGACAGAGGAAGAGGCAGAGAGAGAGAGAGAGAATGAGCACTCCAGCTGTGAACGAACTCCAGACGTGTGCGCCCCCTTGTGGGGGCATTGTGCCCTTCCGTCACTTTTTGCGTCCGGCTAAACGTGGGACCTGGAGAATCAAATGGGCGTTCTCAGGCTTGGCAAGCAGGTGCCTTAACTGCTAAGCCATCTCTCAAGCCCGCTTTATTCCATTTTGATTTTAACTCTACTCAGAGATTTATTATAAGAAGCAAAGCTAGGACTGGTTGCAGGACCATCCACATAGACTCTGGCTTTTCTGTCTCCAGGGAGAGAGCCAGATCATTCCTGGTTCTGGAGCAAGGCTGCCTGTTCTGTTCTTAGTAGGACTGGCTGACCGCCCTGGCTCTTCAGGGATCAGAGTTGCTGTAGAACAGTGTGGCCTTGTGACAGCACTAATCATGGCTGGTCCTTCCTGCTGCTGTGGGCTAAGCTCTTAGCCCAGCTGCAGAGCAAGGGTTCTTGGGAACACAGCAGGAATAAGTTCACAGGGAAGGGGGACCTCTCCTCCGTCACTTTGGATAAGAGTGTGTCAAAGGCCAGGTGTGGTGGCGGACACCTTTAATCCTGTGCTGAGGGAGGCAGAGAGATGGTTCATTGTGAGTCTGAGGCCAACCTGGGACTACAGAGTGAGTTTCAGGTCAGCCTGGGATAGAGTGAGACCATATCTTAAAGAAAACATAAAAAGAGTGTATAAAGGGCAAAGACTGTTGTGAGCTGACCCAGCCATCAGAGTCAAAGAGTAAGGTACATTCCCAGCGTGATTGAGGCACAGGTGACTGTTACCCTAGAAATAGATGCAGCTGTCCCCACTCCCTGCTCTCTTGATCTAGGGCACTGTGGGAGCACAGCCGTGGCCAGAGGGTCTGTAAAACAGGCTTACAAGCAGAATGATGTGGAAGATGCCAAAGGACCCAGGTTAAATTCCCCAGGACCCACATAAACCAGATGCACAAGGTGGTGCATGTATCTGGAGTTCATTTGCACTGGCTGAAGGCCCTGGCACACCCATTCTCTCCCCCCCTTCCTCTCTCAAACAAATAAAATAAAATTTATATTTTAAAAAAAGGGCTGAAGAGATGGCTTAGCAGTTAAGGTACTTGCCTGCAAAGCCAAAGGACCCAGGTTCGATTCCCTAGTACCCATGTAAGCCAGATGCACAAGGTGGCAAAGGTGGCACAGGTATCTAGAGTTTGCAGTGGCTGGATGCCCTGGCATCCTCATTCTCTCTCTCTCTCCCTCTTTCTCTCTCTCAAATAAAAATAAAACATTTTTTAAAAAGGAAAAGAAACCATTTACTTCAAGGAACTTTTTTTTGCCATTTCTAAAATTTAATTTTCCTTGTTGTGTACAGTTCAAAGAACAAAAAGAAGAATGTGGAAGAACAGAACTTGATTGAGGATGACTTTCACAACCTGAGACTGCGGCAGACTGGTTTCAGCAACCCCGGAGCAGATGGCAGCATCTTCCCCAAAGTGAAAACAGCGCCCTCTAGAGATGGCCTGGTGCAGAACCCCTATGTAAACCAGGGGCGCATACCTTATCCTGACTACTAGGTGAGCCCACCTCCATTTGGCTCTGCAGAGGGAAATGTCTACAGTACAGGAGGAACCTCAGCCTCTGTCTTAGTTGCTGCACTACAGGCTTTGTGTTTTTGTGTTGAGAGAGAAAGCGAATGGGCGCGCCAGTGGCCTCTCTCTCAAATAAGTGAAGAAATAAAATATTAAAAAAAATAATAATAATAAATAAAAACATGGAAAAAAAGCTGGGGGTGGTGGCACACGCCTTTAATCCCAGCACTTGGGTGGCAGAGGTAGGAGGATTGCAGTGAGTTCAAGGCCACCCTGAGACTACATAGTGAATTCCAGGTCAGCCTGGGCCAGAGTGAGACCCTACCTTGGAATAAATAAATAAATAAATAAATAAATAAATAAATAAAATAAATAAATAGATAGATAGATAGAAGAAAAATAACAACAAAACAAAGAGATACTGGAAGTGGTGCAGAGCCTGTATTCTCAGCATTTGGGAGGCTGAGGCAGGAGGAGATGACCTTCAGGCCAGCCTGAGCTACATATCAAAATAAAAACAAAACACCCCTAAAGACTCAGAACAGAAAGAACTCTAGAGAAGGCATGTCATGTTAATACTTACAAGTCTAAATTTTCTCCTTTTTCTGCTTTCTAGGTGGACTGTTAATCTCAAAAACTTGGAACCCTCCATGGCCCAGGCCAATACCCAAGTTGCAATCACAAGTGTTTAGAAGACAAGAAGGAGGCGCTGGCTCATCTGGTCTTAGTGTTTCCTCCTTCCCGTCCGCCAGCCCCTCTGACTGTGCGTGTGTGTGGAAGGCAACTTGCTGGACAAGTTCCAATGACATTAAATGCATGTAGACACCGTGAACACTACTCGTCCCTGGGGCGATGCTGCTCTTAAGTTATGCCTAGGGACTCCCGCCACCCTTGAACAGCCAGTGGCTTGTGACAGAACCTTACTACAAGAAGATAGGGGAGGCCTGGAGAGATGGCTTAGCAGTTAAGGCACTTGCCTGCAAAGCCAAAGGACCTCGGTTCAATTCCCCAGGACCCATGTAAGCCAGATGCACAAGGTGGCACCTGCATCTGGGGTTTGTTTTGCAGTGGCTGGAGGCCCTGGTGCACTCTCTCTCTCTCTCTCTCTCTCTCTCTCTCTCAAATAAATAGATAAATAATAAAAAATAAAAAAATAAAATAAAAAAAAGAACATGGGGAGAGACATCTCTTGGCTTTCTCAGTAGGCGCCTGGGAATCCAGGATAGCTCTGATGAGCACAGGAAGGCTGGACTCTACCAATGTCGTCCATTGGGCAGAGGGCATCGAAT
Source organism: Orientallactaga sibirica (assembly GCA_036365145.1). Classification (NCBI taxonomy): domain Eukaryota; kingdom Metazoa; phylum Chordata; class Mammalia; order Rodentia; family Dipodidae; genus Orientallactaga; species Orientallactaga sibirica. The sequence goes on along the minus strand of JAEOAD010000050.1, from coordinate 16,487,937 downwards.
CTTTCAAATACTAGATGGAGGGAATGAGGCCAAGGAAGCCACACTGGGAAGGGGCACCAGGGAGGAGGCAGCCGGTGGCTCCTTTACCCACGAGCTCCTGCCGGGGAGTCCAGGTGTGCACTATATGATGCAAGTTCCACGGGGGCTTCACTGGGCGCAAGCCTGCTCTGTGATGGAGACATCACAGTGACTACCCCCACACACACACACACACACACCACACCACACCACACACACAGTGAGGTATCTCCAGAAGTCTCTTTTACTGTTAATAGCGCCCTTGTGTATCTCCAATCTCTGCTCCCCTTACAATGTATATATTTTTTATTATTATTTGTTCTTCAGTGTTTATTGTGAAAGGCAATGCAATAAAGTGTCTTTGGTAGATGGTGTCCTTTTGTTGTGTTTGGTACTTTGGGTGACACCCAAAGCAGTGAATCTCATTTCATTCATTTACTGGTTTTGAGACAAGGTCTCATTGTATCCCAAGCTGGCCGTGAACCTCTGATCCTCTTACTTCTATATCCCCAGTGTTGATGGCAAGTGCTTAACACCACACCTGGTTTAAGTGGTGCTGGGGATCAAATTCAGGGCTTTGTATGTGCTAAGCAGGCACTCTACCAGTTGTGCTAGATTCCCCAGCCCAAGTCTCATGTTAAATGGCAAATATGACACATGAAACTATTTTTCCACCTTCATTAGGGGTTTTAGCTTACCCAAGATAATATTTTTAAAATTTTTTAAACACACAGATTTTATTTTATTTTTATTTATCTATTTAAGAGAGGGAAAGAGGCAGAGAGAAAGAGAGAGAGAATGGGCACTCCAGGGCTTCCAGCCACTGCAAACAAACTTCAGATGCATGTGCCCCTTTGTGCATCTGGTTTATGTGGGTCCTGGGGAATCGAACCAGGGTCCTTTGACTTTGCAGGCAAATGCCTTAACCATTAAGCCATCTCTCCAGCCTTAGGATTGTTTCTTGAGACAGGGTGACATGTAATCCAGGTTATCCTCAAACTTGCTATGTAGCTCAGGCTGGCCTTGAGCTCCTGAGCTCCCAAGTGCTACGATTACAGGTGTGCACCACCGCTCCTGGCTGGCTTGGGCTTTAGGATTTAATACATGAATGGTAATGCTATATGTTAAAGTCTTGGCCATCAGTGTGTTGTGCTCCTGGGGTATCGTAGAAGCTTCAGGAAGCAAGACCTGGGAGAGGTAAGTTAGGTTACTGGGGACATGCCCTTGAAGGGACATTGAGGCTCCAGCCCCTCTTTCTGTCTCTTTTGCCACCTGGCTGCCAGGAGGTGGGTGGTTTCCAATCCCAGGAGCTCCTGCTAAGATGTAGAGTGCAGTGGCAGGCCCGGAGCCATGGGGCCTAACATCCTTGGACTGAAACCTCTGAAGCTGTGAGCCCAAATCAACCTTTCCTGTTTTTAAGTTGACTTACCTGGAGCATTTATTTCAGCAATGGAAAGCTGATTAACACAGGTGGGACCCAAACACTTAGACCACAGCAGTTAATAAACACCTACGTGTGACCAGGCCAGCTTTTCCTAATCCCACCTTTCCCTCCCAGCACTCTCATATACAAGTAGCTCCGTCATGTCCCAGCTGCATCTGGAACCTGTCCCCTCAAAAAGAGGCTGTGAGTGGTGAGTCGGCTTCCTTCTCAGTAGCGCAATGTCTGGCATAGAATAAGAGTTAATAATGGGCAGGCGTGGTGGCGCACACCTTAAATCCCAGAACTTGAGTGGCAGAGATAGGAGGATTGCCATGAGTTCGAGACTACATAGTGAATTCCAGGTGGGCCTGAGCTAGAGTGAGACCCTACCTCGGAAATAAAAAAAAAAAAAAAGAGAGTTAACCATGAAAGAGTATAAAGCAGATGGCTAGGGGTGTGGTTTAGTTGGCAGAGTGCTTGTCTAGTTCAATGCCCAGCACCCCATCTACTAGGTATGGTGACATACATCAATATGAGAACTGAGGTGGTGGAGACAGGAGGACCCAGATTTTAAGGTTATCCTTAGCTACACTGCAAGTTTCAAACAAGGCTAGGCTACATCTTTAAAAATGTATAAATAGGGCTGGAGAGATGGCTTAGCGGTTAAGGTGCTTGCCTGTGAAGCCTAAAGACCCAGGTTCGATTCTCCATGCCCCATGTAAGCCAGATGCACATGATGGCACATGCATCTGGAGTTCGTTTATAGTGGCTACAGGCCCTGGCATGCCCATTATAATTTTTTCTCTCTCTCTCTTCTCTCTCTCCATTTCTAATAAGTAAATAAGTAAAAATAAATCTTAAAAAAAAAAGTATAAACAGCAGGGAGTGGTGGCAGAGGTAGGAGGATTGCCGTCAGTTCAAGGCCACCCTGAGAATACATAGTGAATTCCAGGTCAGCCTAGACTAGAGTAAGACCCTACCTCGAAAAACAAACAACAAAAAGTATAAACAGTATTTCATTAGTTTAAACTGACAGAACATGTTCATAACCTTGACCACGGTGATGGTTTCACAGGTTTATTCTATGTATACTTTATATGTGTCCAGAGAAAATGAGCACGCCAGAGCCTGCAGCCACTGCAGACGAACTCCAGACATATGCACCCCCTTATGCACATGTGTGACATTGCACGCTTGTGTCACTGTGCGTCTGGCTTACATGGGACCCGGAGATTTGAATATGAGTTCTTAAGCTTTTCAGGCAAGCTCCTTAACCACTAAGCCATCTCTCCAGCCCAGCACGCACCTTTAATCCCAGCACTTGGGATGCAGAGGGAGGAAGATTGCTATGAGTTTGAGCCCAGCCTGGGAATACTTCATATTTTTACTTTTTTTTTTTTTTATATCAATGACACCTCAATAAAGCAGTGTGGAGGGGGAAGGTGTGTATTCCCATGTAGGGGTTACCCAACCTTGGTGGGCACAGCCCTAAGGCAGATCCACAGGAAGACAAGCATTGGTCAGTCTGCTGAAGCTCTGGGTTTGCCTGAAAGTTTTCTGAGGTCAGTTTTGGGTGAAGCCAACTGGGGATGAGTTGTTACCCTGGCAACAGCCTTCTCAGCGGCTCTGTAAAATCCCCTGAAGGGATAATTCAATCACCAATGCCTGAGTTCAATTCCCCACGGCCGACCAAGGGACGTGCGGGCGGGGGGCCGGTGCTCAAGCTCCCACATGACTTATCGTGCAGCGGGATTTGAGAACCACAGCTTTAGGTGACTGGCTTGGCCCTTCATGGTCAAGCCCAAGGTCATGTCCTTTTCCATGCCTTACTCTGAGTTTGGGAATCAGAGTCCGTTATGCACGAGAACCTTTGGTGGCCTCCAAGCGTCCTTGTGGTGAAGCTGATTATCAAATCAGGCAACATCCATCCCCAAACAACTTGAGACTTCAGTGTTTGCGTGCAGCTTTGACCCTGAACCATGTGGCAATCTTGTGCATTCTTGCGCAAAGTCCATGGCCAGTAGATGGCGCTGTCTCCCATGACTTAAAGCTTCTTTTGGGCACATGTTTTGTTTTGTTTTATATTTTATTTTATTTTATTTTATTTTATTTTATTTTATTTTATTTTATTTTATTTTATTTTATTTTATTTTATTTTATTTTATTTTATTTTATTTTATTTTTCAGAGGCAGGGTCTTACTCTAGTTCAGGCTGACCTGGAATTCACTATGTTGTCTCATGGTGGCCTCGAACTCAGGGCAATCCTCCTACCTCTGCCTCCCAAGTGCTGGGATTAAAGGCGTGGTCCACCATGCCTGATTTTGGGCACATTCTTTTAAAAGGCTTTCTTGTAGCTGCTCTTATTTCACTTATTTGTTCATTTATTTATTATTCTGTAAAGCAGCAAACCTTATAAAGAGTAAAGCAAATGTACAATAAAAGGGATGGAGTATGCTGCCAGAGAGCAGTGGGCTCCTTGAGCTAGATTGCCTGAGAGCTTTATGCTATTTTTTTTTTCCTTTTGGTATTTTTCAAGGTAGGGTCTCTTTCTAGTCAAGGCTGACCAAGAATTCTCTCTGTAGTACCAGGCTGGCCTGGAGCTCACAGCAATCCTCCTACGTCTGCCTCCCAAGTGCTGGGATTAAAGGTATGCCACCATGCCTGGCCCCAATTTTTTAAAATTTTTACTTTTTAATTAAATTAATTAATTAATTAATTTCGAGTTTTCAAGGTAGGTTCTCCCTCTAGCTCAGGCAGACATGGAATTCACTATGTCGTCTCAGGCTGGCCTTGAACTTCTGTGATCCTCTTACCTCTGCCTCCCAAGAGCTGGGATCAGAGGCATGAGGCACCATGCCTGGCTTTTTCTTGTGTTTTTAAATTTATTTGATTTGATTTTATTTGTTTGAGAAAGTGAGAGAGAAAGAGAGAGAATGAACATGCCAGGGCATCCAGCCACTGCAAACGAACTCCAGATACATGTGTCCCCTTGTACACCTGGCTTACGTGGGTCCTGGAGAGTCAAACCGAGATCCTTGGCTTTGCAAGCAAACGCTTTAACTGCTAAGCAATCTCTCCAGCCCATTGTTTTGTTTTTTGAAACATAGTCTCATGTAGTCCAGGCTGACCTCAAACCTGCTGTGTAAGCACTGAATGTATTTGACATTAAAAGTCACAATTATAGAGCGAGCTCTGGCAGGGACCAGAACCTTTGCTTCCCAGATGTGCAAGCTGGGAGTCCACTTCATGGCAGACAGCTGCCCAGTGGCTTGGCTAATAGAAGGCGTTGAGAGCTGGAACTCCATTCTTTTGATTCTTCCAGTAATAGCTGTATATGCAGGGTCATGCTCCAGACAGGCATCAGCCATTCAGATGGACCAAGGTTGGGTGTACAGGGTGTACAGGCACTACAAACAAAGTCCAGATGCTTTCGCCACCTTGTGCATCTGGCTTACATGGGTCCTGGGGAGTTGAACCTGGGTCCTTTGGCTCTGTAGGCAGGTACGTTAACTGGTAAGCCATCTCTCCAGCCCAATAATTTGTGTGTATGTGTGTGGGTGCACATGCGTGGAGGCCAGGGGTAGATAACCTGTGTTTTCCTCAATCACTCCCCAGGTTATTTATGTATTTGAAATGTTTTTATTTATTTGAGAAAGAGAGAAAATGGGGATGCTAGGGCCTCTTGTCACTACAAACAAATTCCAGATGCATGCACCACTTTGTGTCTGGCTTTATGTGGGTACGGAGGAACTGAACCCCAGCTGGCAGCCATCTCCCCAGCCCTCTACTTTATTTACTGCCATGGGGTCTCTCACTGAATCCAGAGCTCACCTGTTCAGCTAGTCTAGCCAGCCAGCAAGACCTGGGGATCTTCCTGTCTCTGCTCTAGAGCACTGGGATTACAGGTAAGTGCTGCCACACCTGGCATTTACGTGGGTGCTGGGGATCTGAACTCAGGTCCTCACGCTTGTGTGGCAAGCACTTTACTGACTGGGACATCTTTTCAGAGTTGTAACTCATTGACAGCTCTAAAGGATGATTATTAAAATCAAAATACGAAGCCAGACATGGTAGCGGGCACACACTTCTTTAATCCCAGCACTTGGGGCAGAGGTAGGAGGATCACCATGAGTTCACGTCCACCCTGAGACTACATAGTGAATTCCATGTCAGCCTAGGCTAGAGTGAGACCCTACCCTGAAAAACAAAAATATAAAATCAAATCAAATCATGGATTGGAAGAAATACTATTGTGAAAATGACCATCCTACCAAAAGCATTATACAGATTAAAAATAATTCCAATAAAAATTCCAGCAATGAGCAGGGCGGGGTGGCACACGCCTTTAATCTCAACACTTGGGAGGCAGAGGTAGGAGGATCACTGTGAGTTCCAGGCCACCCTGAGACTACATAGTGAATTCCAGGTCAGCCTGGGTTACAGTGAAACCCTACCTCGAAAAAACAAAACAAAACAAAACAAAACAAAACAAAATTCCAGCAAAAAAATATTCTCAAAATTCACATGGAAGAACAGAAGGCTTCAGTGAGCCAAAAATATCCTCAACAAAAGAAAGACACCTGGAAGTATCTCTATACCTGATTTTAAGATGTACTGCAAAGCCATAGTAATTAAAACAGCATGGGACTGGCACAAAAACAGACAGATAGACTAATGAAATAGAAGACCCATCTCTAAATTCAAGCAACTACAGCTTGACCTTTGACAAAGGTACCAAAATACACACTGGAGAAAAGACAGCATCTTCCACAAATGGTGCTGGAGAAACTGGATAACCACTCATACAAGAGAAGTTAACAAAGAAATCTCAAAGGAAGAAATACAAATGGCCAGTACACACTTGACATGTTCAACATCTTGAGTCATCAGGGAAATGCAAATAAAAACAACACTGAGATTTCACCTCACTCCAGTCAGGATGGCATTCATCAAAAGACTGCATGGCAACAAATACCGGTGAGGCTGTGGGGAAAGAGGAACCCTTATCCACTGCTGGTGGGACTGCACACTTGTACAACCACTATGGAAATCAGCATGGTGACTCCTGAAAAGAGATCTATCATTTGATCCAGCTATTCCTCCCCTGGGCAGATACCCTAAAGACTCCACTCTTTACCACAGAGAGATTTGCTCATTCATGTGTGTTACTGCTCTATTCACAATAGCTAGGAGTTGGAATTAGCCCAGATGCTCATCAACTGGTGAATGGATAATGAAGATGTGGTACACATACACAGTGGAATTCTACTCAGCGGTAAGGAAAAATGAAATAATGAGCTTTGCAGGAGAGTGGATGGACTTGGAAAATCGTACTAAGTGAGGTCACACAGACACAGAAAAGACAAACACTGCATGCACTCTCTCACCTACAAGTCCTACCTGGGGTTAATGGGAGAGGATGGAAAATGGTAGTATCAGGAATATTGGCATAAAACTAGAATGAGCCGGGTAGAGAGAAGAAATGAGGAGGGAGGAGTTACTTGACAGGCTAGGGAATAGGGGGTGGGAGGAGCTTGGGTGAGAAAACGGGGAGGGAATTACACAAAAGTTAAGGCAAACAGGGATCAGTTCCATAGAAACCCTACTTGTGGCCAGCAAGACGTAACCACCAATAACAGGAGTGGAAGGACAGTCCGGACAGAAGATGAAAATGTTTAACCTTACAACCGTGGACTCTGGCTGGTCAACTCCAGGCCTGGGGTTGGGTTGCCCTCCCAGTGAGCTGTTGGCCAAGGAGACCCATGAGGTCCCCAAAACAATGTAGGCCATTGCCAAAAACACTTGATTACCTGCCAGAGCTAAAGGGTAAGACCCTATTGCCAAAGACACTATAGGCTTTGGTCACAGGACATTGGAATATCATGCTGGAACCAAGAGAAACTACTCCCTCCTGGTTAGCCCTTACAGTGCTGGAAAGCCCTATGGGAGCCGCTGGAAGAAAACGGTCACCAATAGCATGAATAAAGATACTCTACAGACTACAAAATCAACCAGCCAGACAAGAAGTACAGATTTGTGCAATAGTGGCACACAGCCTCTGTAGGTAACCAACTGTTCTCTGATTGGACGATTGGACATGAGGCCTGCTCAGTGGGAGAGAACTCATATCTGGTCCTGGGAACCAAGTCAGAATCCCATGGTCAGAAAACTTAGACTTTAGAGAGAAGCCCCCACTGCTCTCTGGAGAAGAGTGGACTTTCATACCAAAAATCTCCCTCAAATAACTTTGCATACCTCCTTTAACCCAAGTAGCCCTTACTCTTGGTTGGAGAATCTGTTTTATTTTACAGATGACAGAGAAAACGGAGAACTAAGATCCATCATTATGACAAGAAGATAGCCCACTGCCCACTGCAAGACGTGCCACCTCTACCACATCTGCTCCGGCCCAGAAGAAATTGCAGAGCAAGTGGCAACATGACTCTCCCATCACTGCTAGTTTGACAGTCAGCCCCAGGGCAATGGTGACAGGTACAGTGATCAATCAAAACCCATCAAGCAGAAATCCAAGCCGGGTGCGGTGGTGCATGCCTTTAATCCCAGCACTCGGGAGGCAGAGGTAGGAGGATCGCCATGAGTTCAAGGCCACCCTGAGACTACATAGTGAATTCCAGGTCAGCCAAAACATAACAAACCAGAAATCCAAGGGGCTATAGAGAACTCAATACTAAATCAGACTGCCAATATGCCTGCCATGGCTCAGGGAACATTGCAGAAGAGGGGGTGTAAAGATTGCAAGTGAGTAGGAACACTCTGAGGCATGGTACCTACAGCCACCCCCCTCACCACAGGAACTGGAGACCTTCATGACCCCACAGTGAATATCATAACTCCACTGAGGAGGGCCCCCAGGGAAGCCTCAGTGGGAATAAAAGTAATATATGACCTATTATAATATATAAAATAAATAAATATATATATATTTCTAACAGTATATGACCTGTTATGATAAAAATATTTATTTATTTATTTTTTCGGTTTTTCGAGGTAGGGTCTCACTCTAACTCAGGCTGACCTGGAATTCACTCTGTAGTCTCAGGGTGGCTTTGAACTCATGGCAATCTTCCTACCTCTGCCTCCTGAGTGCTGGGATTAAAGGTGTGCACCACCAGTCCCAGGTATTTTGTTTTATTTTTTAAATTTATTTGAGAGAGAGACTGAAAGAATTGGGTGTGGTAAGGCCTTCAGCCACTGCAAACAAACTCCAGATACATGTGCTCCCTTGTGCATCTGGCTTATGTGGGTCCTGGGAATCAAACTTGGGTCCTTTGGCTTTGCAGGCAAATGCCTTAACTGCTAAGCCATCTCTCCAGTCCAGTTCCCATAACTTATAACCACTGCCTCTTGACTGGGCTTAGAGTAGTGTTAAGGCAGCAGCTCTGAGGGGGAAGGTGATCCCAAAATAAACCCGGGCAGTTTCTGCAGCTTAAATTTTACTGGAAAATGTTTGGCAACAAGCATGACTTAAAAAAATATTTTATTTGCAAACAGGAGGATGCAGAGAGACACACAGATAGTGACAGCGAGATAGCAAGAGAGAGAGAGTGAATATATGGTCTCACCAGGGTCTCCAGCTACTGCAACGAAACTCCATATACATGTGCCACTTTGGGTGGTTGGCTTTATGTGGGTACTGGGGACTCGAACTTGGGTCATTATCTTTGCAGGCGAGCGCCTTAATGGCTGAGCCATTTCTCCAGCCCCAAACATGACTTTTAGAACAAACATAAGGAATTGGAATACAAAGATATTTTCTGCCTTCAGTGAAATCTGGAGCTTGCTAAGGACTATTTCATCTTTATCCGAGGCACACTCTATTGCAAATATCAGTTAACTTCCTCCAGCATTAGGGCCACCTCGTTAGAATTCGGGAGCTCCAAACATCTAGGACCGTTTTCCAGCCTCCACTCAGCCCTCCTTCCGGCCGCTTCCTGATCTGCTAAGGTAGGGTCGCCTTGCAAGACTCCTTGTTTCTTCTTATTCTTCTTCTTCTTTTTTTTTCAGTCAAGCCTTTGTGAATTTTTTGGTCAAGGCATCCTAGCACTCACTTCTTCCAGCAGCATGTTAACCCCTGCGTGCCTCAGTTTGCTCCAGGACCGAGCTGTCTGGACGCATCAAGGACTGGAATACTGGTCCGGATGGCTTTTTTGGCACTGCTCAGAGGTGTGTTCTCGGGGTAGGGTGGGGGGTGTCACTGCCTTCACGTCCCCATGTGCACTCCTTTATCCATCCAGATAACCTCTCGAGGTCACCAAGCTCCGTCCCACTTCGGAGATAGCCACGGTGCGACCCTGGGTACCTGCTGTCCCTCCTAAGTCTTAATCACCCAAGCGTGCCCAGAGCCCGCGTCTCGAAACTCCGCCCGACCCCTCCTGCCCCCAAGCGCAGCGGTCACCAAGTCCCAAGCGCACCAGTGCGTCGGAAGAGACTGGCAGCGGGGCGTCCAGGGGCCTCGGTGTCCCGCCGGGTCACCGCACGGGGCGGAGCCGGTCCAGTTAGGATCTCGCCCCGCCCCGCCCCGCCCCGCCTAGCCGTAAACTGACCCGGTGGAGGGGGTGGGTGGGAAGAGAAGGGGAGGAGAGAAGGAACGTGGAGCCGGGCGGGCCCGAGGGAGGAAAAGGCAGGGGCGGAGACGCGGGGGGCCGAGTGCCTGCGCGCGGGAGAGGCTCGGCGAGGGCGCGTCCCGGCGCGCGTGAAGTCAAGCCCCTGCCGGAGTTGCGGGAGTCGCTCGCCCCGCCGTCCCGAGGGGGTCTCGGTTGCAAGCGGGATGGTGGTGGCGATGATGGCGCTGGCGGCGGGACGCGGGCCACGGTCTCCGTCCCGGCCACGGACTGCGTGATCGCGTGCTGCGCGCAGGGCATGCGGCCTCGGGTCCCCCTTCCCCGCGCGTCCGCACGGAGCCCGTGTCCACCATGCCGCGGGGCCCCGCGCCCCTGATCGCCTGCCTGTTCGGGCTCTGCGCGCTCGTGCCGTGCTTCCCAGGTAAGCCCGCCGTGTGCCTGTGCAACTTGGTGGCCGCTGGCTTGCAGGGGGTTTAGCGGGTGGGGAGGAAAGCGCGCGATGGTGAGAGCCGCCCAGGTACGCCCGGTCGTCCCGTCGTGGCCGAACTTCGTGCGTCTCCCGGCCGTCTCCGCCCCGCTCCACCCCGCGCGAGGAGGAGCCGGCCCTTTCCTGTGTAAACAGCCGTCGGCCAGCCGGCCGGGCCGAGAGGACGCGGGGAGGGGTCCCCCGCTTTTCCTCCACCCCCCAGCCCCGCGGCGCGCACGCCGCACAAAGCGGCCCTTGTGGTCCGGGACGGACGGACGGGTGGAGGGATGCGGCTGGCGCCCTGCTCCGGGGCGGACGGGTGGTGGTGGTGGTGGGTAGGGGGAAGCGGGGAACCTAAAGTCTTCCCTGAGCCCACGCGCGCCGTGGAGGACTAGTCTCCCGGAATTGCGGGTGATTGGGGCCCAGAGCGAATGCAGCATTTCTCCACGCCCGGGGCCCGCTGGAGAGATGTGTCCGAACGCCTCCCCCCACCGTCCTCGAGCCACTCGTGAACCGTCGTCCCATTCCCGGACTTCCCGAGCGGATTCCTGCCGTCTGGCCTCGGCTCCAGCCCGGGCTCCGCGCGCGCTGGAGCCGCGCATAGCCTTAGCTGCCCGGGAGTGCTGGGTCCCGGGACCCCGCGCCCCATCCACCCTCGGCGTTATGTATTTGGAATTGGGAGTGACTGTTGAGAAAGGGGGCCCTTTGGTGCTGGGGCAGCCAGGCACATGAGCTATACCCTTTCCCCCAAACAAATCAACCCAAAAGTTGGCGTCTGCACACTTTCCCCTTTCCCGAGTAACTGTGAGTTGGTTGGGGTGACCTGTATTTCTAAGCCCATGGTACTTTTTTTTTTTAAACCCCTGTGTGTCCTTGTGAGCCATGTGGTTGCTTGGCTGCCCGAGGGGGAGAATTCATTTATGTGAAAGGTTTTCTGAGATCCACTGAGGGGCTGAGCAAACAAAAACTGCTGTTTTGGCTCCAGTTCAAACTTAGTGCTGTAGCAAGGTTACTTTTATATATATATATATATAAAATTATTATTATTTATTTATTTGAGAGAGAGAGAGAGAGATACAGAAATAGACAGGAAGAGAGAGAGAGAGAACGGGCACACCAGGGCCTCCAGCCACTGCAAACGAACTCCAGATGCATGTGCCCCCTTGTGCTTCTGGCTAACGTAGGTCCTGGAGAATCGAGCCTCGAACCAGGGTCCTTAGGCTTCACAGGCAAGCGCTTAACCGCTAAGCCATCGCTCCAGCCCTGTAGCAAGGTTACTTTTGTTGTTTGTTTTTGTTTTTTCAAGGTAGGGTCTCATTGTAGCCAAGCTGACCTGGAATTCACTATGTGGTCTCACGGTGGCCTTGAACTCACGGTGATCATCCTACCTCTGTCTTCCGAGTGCTGGGATTAAAGGTGTTGCGCCACCACGCCCGACTTGCAAAGTTACTTTTATGGGAAAATAAGAAGATTAGTGGGTTCCACCTGGCAGTCAGTGCTCATCTTTGGTGTTTCTATGGGTCCCAGGGGACATGTAAAGTGATGGTGCCTGTACCATTCACTGCAGTGAATCCTTGTCAACTGACCTTGTTTTAGGAGTCTTTTAGTTTAAAATTATGCTCTCTTTATTTTTTGGTGGAACTTTAAAATTTCCTTTTCTCTCTGTCTCTCCTTGCACCTGCATACTGGACAAGTACTATCCAAGCCACAGCCCTTCTGTGAAATTCAGAAGTTCGGGGCAGCTCTAGTTCCAGTTTTGACATTCCATGATTCTAATAAAAACCCAGACGTTTTCAGTAGCGAAGAGTCTTTAAAGACATTATTAACATTTGAATCACGAATTCCCTTTTGCTGAGTTCATGTGCATTCTCATTAGGGATCTTCATTTGACAAGTGGGCCTGGTTGGTGAAGTGACTTTCTCTGTCCCTCTTGCCCATAGTGGGACTGGTGGGACCCGACCTTGGTCATTTATCCTGCCTTATGCAGGGGAAAGCATTGAGCCTGAGTGCTTTATTTCCAATGTCTTTAGAGTTCTGTTTGTCCATTGCCCATCTCTGTGACCACAGTCTTCTGCCATTTCCTGTTTGAATTCTGCCAGCCCCCAGGGATGCACAGAGGAGCCTGTCACCGTGGCCCTTTGCACAGTCAGAAGGGGCTGGTTCATCTGGGTTTTGTCTCAGCTTCCCAGTGTTACTGAACCACTTGAAACATCCTGGCTTCACCTCTTTTCTTTTCTTTTCTTTTCTTTTCTTTTCTTTTCTTTTCTTTTCTTTTCTTTTCTTTTTTTCTTTTCTCTCTCTTTCTTTTTTCTTTCTCTCTCTCTCTTTTCTTTCTTTCCCTCTCTCTTTCTTTCTTTCTTTCTTTCTTTCTTTCTTTCTTTCTTTCTTTCTTTTCAGGTAGGGTCTTGCTGTGGTCCAGGATTTTTTTTCCTTTTTATTCTTTTAAATATTTTTATTTTAGCCGGGCGTGGTGGCGCATGCCTTTAATCCCAGCACTCGGGAGGCAGAGGTAGGAGGATCACCGTGAGTTCAAGGCCACCCTGAGACTACATAGTTAATTCCAGGTTGGCCTGGGCCAGAGTGAGACCCTACCTTGAAAAACCAAAAAAAAAAATTTTTTTATTTATTCATTTGAGAGTGTGTATGTGTGTGGGTGCACCGGGGCCTCTTGCTGCTGCAAATGAACTCCAGACACAATTAATCACCACTGTGTGCATCTGGCTTTATGTGGGGAATTGAATCCAGGCAGCAGGCCTTGCAAGCAAGCACCTTTAACCACTGAACTATCTCCCCAGCCTGGCAGGTACATTTTCTAGAGTTTGTCTCCTATCTTGCTACCAGGAACATGATTTGAAAGAAAAGCCTTAGTTATCTTGGGAAAGAAAGGGTGCTGTACAAATGGTGCCTGCATGGGTGTTCCTAGATGAGGTGAGTCCAGCAGGCAGCAGACTAAGTTCAAGGGGCTCATTTTGAATAGTCCTGGAGACTGGAGAGATGGCTTAGCGGTGAAAGCGTTGCCTGCAAAGCCAAAGGACCCAGGTTCAATTCCCCAGGACCAACATAGGCCAGATGCACCAAGTAGTACATGTCTCTAGAGTTCATTTACAGTGGCTGAAGGCCCTGATGAGCCCATTCTTACTCTGTTTCTCAAATAAAGTAAAATAAGCCTGGGCTCGGCTGCCCTTCCCCCACCAGGCATATCTGTTTGCTTATTATTCTGTGGCCAAGGTCTTCAGGCTGGAGCCTGGCCCTGAGTCTTCCCACAAAACCAGGATAGAGCTACTGCACTTGGGGAGGCCTTCCATGGTCCCTTCCTCTCCTACACAGGAGGAGGAGCCTGGCCTTGATCTTGCCGCATGGCTGTGGAGTCATGTTTGCTATCATACTTTATTATTCTAAAAGCAATCAAATGTTCTTTTAGCGAATGCCTCGCAAATTAGAATGCTCTGAATACTGAGTCCTTTGTCTTATTTAGAAGACTCATGTTGGCAAAGCCCCCTTCCCTTCATCCCCTTTCCCTGCCCACCGTGGCAGTGGGTAAGGGTCTATGAGGGCTGCTGGAACTTGGCTGGGTTTGTAGCTCTTTCACATCAGCAGGCCCAGGACATGAAACACACAGGGGGCCCTTGGTCTGCAGGCTGCTATTTACCCTCTGAATTTTTCTCTTAACTTCATCGGCTTTGAGTCGGGGGAGGGGGGGCTTTTCATAAAGGGGATTGAGGCAGAAGAGGGCAGGGCCTAATTAGCTCTAATTAGTATTCCTCTCCTGCTTGTTCTCCCTGCTTATTTAGCTACTGAGGCAATGCGGAATTAAAATATCTAAGTAGTTTGGCAAAAGGCCCTCTGTACCGTCTACTTTGGTAACAACTTTTTTTCAGCCAGGTCGTGGAAATATTCCGAAATAGTTCAACAAGATCAGTGAATAATGTGGGACGGTTCCTCGGGGTGTCCTTCACATGCTGGGTATGCTGATGGGGGCTCCTCAGTACTTTAGCTTGGCTGGGTGAGAGCTATGGGAAGCTCAAGTGAGCCAGTTTGTTTTTCTTCTTTCCAGTTAGAATGGGACCACTTTATTCACAGGTGCCTGTTTGTTGGCGCCCCCACCCCTACACACTTTATTGGATGCAGGGTTTGGTTCCAGGGCCACAAGGTGCAGAGTCTGCTCTGGGTCCTGTGGCTGCAATGTGGCCTCCTTCCTGTCCTTGCTGGGTCTCCACCTCATCCCTGTCAGAGAGGTTCAGAGGTAGTGTCTTTCGTAGAGCTGGGACCCACTGCATTTGACCACTTTAATCATTCCTTTCTTTTCTTTTTTTTTGTTTTTCAAGGTAGGGTCTCACTCTAGCCCAGGCTGACCTGGAACCCACTATGTTCTCTCAGAGTGGCCTGGAACTCACGGCGATCCTCCTGCCTCTGCCTCTCAAATGCTGGGATTAGAGACGTGTGCCACGCCCGGCCACTTAAGTCGTTCTTGTCTCAGAAAGATCAGCCAGATCATGTCACTCTGCTTAAAGCTTTCCAGTGGCTTCCAGGAGTCCTGAAAGAGGTCCTGCGAACTCCTGCTCCCCTTCCCTGACTTCACTCACCATTTTCTCCTCCCAGATTCCAGCAACACTAGCCTCCGCTGTGCTCCCGCGCACAGACCCTTCCTTCTGCCTGGTAGCTAGCTACCTTCCAGGGGGCAACATGGTTGCTTCCCTCCAACTCCTACATCTCTTCTCACTGTCTCCTGCTTCAGTCCATCCACATCCTCCAGCTCCACTTTCTCCCTACCTCCTTTCCTTCCTTGATTTTCATCTTTGCAATGACTCCATCCAGTGCACCTGTTTTTTTGTTCATTCTCATTTCCCACAGCCAGGATGTGGTCTGATTACAGGGGGCTTTGGTGAGTTCACTCTGGGTCTAGAACAGTGTTTGACATTGTTGAGGGGCAGATGAACATGGCTCTTGGGGCATTGGGGGTGGATATGAGGAGACATCCATCTTTAACTCCCCACCCTTTACACCTAGCTTTGAAGTCAAGATTGTGCATATGGTTTATCCCTGGAGACGGAGGCCGCATTGGAAGGTGTTGGGACTTACTGAGCTGGGATCCCTTCTAGGGGCCATTTGGTTCATCTCCTGAGTTGTGTGTATGTGTGAGAAAGGTGAGGACGGTTAGGTGACTTGCCTCACGTCTTCACCAGTTTGTGGTACTTATTGATATTGTCTCTTTCATGGAGTCAGAGGCTTTACCAAACAAATTAAAAGAAAAAAAAAAAAAAGCAAACAAAATCTGGGTGTGGTGGTGCACACACCTTTAATACCAGTACTCTGGAGGCAGAGGTAGGAGGATTGCTGTGAGTTCGAGACTACCCTGAGACTACAGAGTGCATTCCAGGTCAGCCTGGGCTAGAGTGAGACCCTACCTTGAAAAAAAAAAAAACAAAAAACAAAAACAAAAACAAAAACAAAACAAAAAGCAAACAACAACAACAAAACAATTCTAAACATTTAGAAGTTTTAGATTTTTAGAAAAATTGAGACTATAATAGAGTTCCTTTGTCCTCAACATCTTACATTAGTATGACATATTTGTTTTCTTGAATGGGCCACTTTGTCCGCACGTGGTTCAGATTTCCTTTTCTGCTTTAGGATTCTGTCTAGGAAACCACAATACATGGAGCTGTCATGTTCTCTTGGGTCCCTTTTGGCTGAGATAGTTTCTCAGTCTTTCCTTGTTTTGGATGACCTTGATAGTTTTGAAGAATATTGGTCCTCAAAGTAGAGTAGACTTTGTTCCTATGAGGGCTTAACTGATATTTAAAAAAATATAATTTATTTAATTCTTTATTTGAGAGAGAGGAAGAGAGACAGAAAGAATGGGCATGTCAGGGCCTCCAGCCACTGTAAACGAAGTCCAGACGCATGTGCCACTTTGTGCATCTGGTTTACGTGGGTCCTGGAGAATCAAACCGGAATCCTTTGGCTTTGTAGGCAAACCTTAACCACTAAGCCATCTCTCCAGCTCTGATTTTTTTTTCTCTCTCTCTTCATTTGATGGAGTTTTAGGGTTTTGAAAGGAGATCCTGGAGGTAATCAGTTGCTTATTTTAAAATTTTGAGTTATAACCAGGATACAGTGAGAAGATTCTTGTCTTTCTCATTACCCATTAGTCTAGGATATTCCCCTGGTTGGCCCCTTCTTGCACAGATGGTCCCTGTTAGGTTAGGACAGAACCTATCATTGTTATGCATATATCATACACACCCCTCCCCTATTTTTATTAAAAACCAGTATCAAATACAGGGTTCTGCATCTTGCTTTTTACATTTATTATTATTATTATTATTATTATTATTATTATTTTTTGGTTTTTCGAGGTAGGGTCTCACTCTTGCTCTGGCTGACCTGGAATTCAGTATATAGTCTCAGGGTGGCCTCGAACTCACACCTATCCTCCTACCTCTGCCTCCCGAGTGCTGGGATTAAAGGTGTGCAACACCACATCTGGCTATTTTTATTTATTTATTTTCAAGCAGAGAGATAGAAGAGAGGCACAGAGAAATGGGCATGCCAGGGCCTCTAGCCACTGCAAATGAACTCCAGATGCATGCGCCCCTTGTCTGGCTTACATCTGGAGAATCGAACCTGGGTCCTTTGGCTTCACAGGCAGACACCTTAACCACCAAGCCACTTCTCCAGCCCCACTTTTACTTTTAATGTAGGACTATATTGGGGTGAGCTTCATATACCAGTGTCCTCATTCTTTTTGTATAGCTGCATACTGTCCCATTGTATGGATTGCTGTTTCAAAAATGGAAGTTATCTTGGGAGGAGGAGGCAGAGTGACAGGAGTTCAGTACTGTTGGCTACCTAGTGAGTTCAAAGCCATTCTGGGCTACTTGAGACCTTAAAAAAAACCAATCAATCAATCAATACAACAACGAAAGTAATACTTATACAGTATTATTGGTACTCGGCAGATGTCTGATGTTCAGAAAAGCAGGTTTTTGTTTGTTTGGGGCAGAGTGTCACTCTAGCTTAGCTGATCTGGAACTATGGGGCCCAGACTGCCCTTAAATTCATGGCAATCCTCCTACTTCAGCCTCCCCAGTGCTGGAATTAAAGGCATGCACTACAATTTCTGGCTAGAAAGACAGTCTTAAGAGGGAAACTGACTGAGGTAGAACCTTCCTGGGACATACTAACATTTCATGATGACCACTTTAGATATGACCATTCAGTGGCTGGATTCTGTGCCCGAAGTCTTTTGTAACAGGTGTGTAGGGAGAAGCACTGTGGTGCCTTGTCACCTTTAAGCCAAAAGGGTCATTCAGTCTTTTCATTTCTGTTACCCTTTGGACTGTTCTGGATCTGGAAATTAAAAACGCGGGATGTCTGCTTCAGCAGTAGTTGTCTAAGCTTGGTTCTGGGTGGGCAGAAGTGGGAGGGCCTGTCTGGAGGGAGGCCAGACTAGAATCTCCTGCAGGAAACCTAAGGGCCTGGCTTGGGCTTTGGCCCTGGAGGGCAGGAAGGATAGGATTAGGAGAGACATTTCACACATCTTGAATACAGGAGTGATGAGCCGGATATGGTGGCTGCCTGGATATAATTGATGACAGGAGGGGCCGGGCCAATGAGTTTCGGAAGTAGAGCTTATTTTTAGATTATAGTTTTAGTGCACTCTGAATTTCAGAGATGTGAAGCCATGCGGCTGCTGGGAGTTGAAGCTGAGCTGGGAATGACAGCGAACAGCAACCAAGAGGAGGTGTAGCCATGGTCTGGTTTAATAGCGCCTATCTTGAGCCGGGCGTGGGGGCACACACCTTTAATCCCAGAACTTGGAAGGCAGAGGTAGGAGGATCACCGTGAGTTCGAGGCCACCCTGAGACTACATAGTGAATTCCGGGTAAACTTGAGCTAGAGCGAAACCCTGCCTCAAAAAAAAAAAAAAAAAAAAAAAAAAAAAAAAAAAAAAAAAAAATTGTGCCTACCCCATGACCTCAACACAACACCCCGACATTGGGGAACTGCGGGTGCTTGACCTTTATTCATTCTTCCTTCCTTTTGAAAATGCTTCGTGGTGCTGAGTGACTCATCCAGCCAAAGCCAAAAATCTGAAATATTAATAGGTGGTGAGGAAAAATGCCAAAGGGAGAGCTCTGGCCCTGAGGTGTGCACCACACACAGCCTGTGGGTTCCAAAACTTCTGTTTGCTTCACCCAGAACAGCACTTGGGGTGTTGTCTGTGTCCCTTCTACCTCTCCAGGCCAGTGCTTAGGGGTCATAATAGGGTGTCTGGAATTGGATTTGTTCCGATTGCAATCTAGCCAGGCATGGTGGCGCACGCCTGCCTTTAATCTCAACACTTGGGAGGCAGAGGTAGGAGGATCACTGTGAGTTCGAGGCCACCCTGAGGCCACATAGTGAATTCCAGGTCTGTCTGGGCTAGAGTGAAACCCTACCTCAAAAAACCAAAACCAACCAACCAACCAAACAAACAAAAAAACCAATTGCAGTCTACTTTTAGGGCAATCAGCAAAGTAAAACCACTTTATCATGACATGTGAATATGGACTAGTAATAGAATAATCAGTAATTAGTAATGCAATATCAAAAATTTCAATTTTTAGTTTATTTTTATTTATTTATTTATTTATTTATTTAGGTTTTTCAAGATAGGGTTTCACTCTAGCTCAGGCTGACCTGGAATTCACTCTGTAGTCTCAGGGTGTCCTTGAACTCATGGTGAGCCTCCTACCTCTGCCTCCCGAGTGCTGGGATTAAAGGCGTGTGCCACCATGCCCAGCTCAATATATATTTTTAATTTTTTATTTATTTGAGAGAGTGAGGCAGAGAGGAAGAGGATGGGTATGCCAGGACCTTCAGTCACTGCAAATGAACTCCATATGCATGCACCACCTTGTGCTTCTGGCTTATGTGGGTCCTGGGGAATCAAACAGAGGTCCTTTGGCTTGGCAGGCAAACATCTTAACCACTAAGCCATCTCTCCAGCCCTTGTTCAATATTTTTGTTCTTGTTTTTCTCCCTTCTTGCCTTCCTTCCACCTTCTCCCCCCTCCTTCTTTCCTTTTGAGATGGGATTCTCTTAGTAGCCCAGGCTGGCCTGGAGCTCCCTATATAGCACCAGTGGCAATCCTCCTGCCTCAGCCTCCCTAGTACAAAGATTACAGGTATGAGCCATCACATGTAGCTGGCTAATATTTCATATCAGGTGTCTGTCATGTCCACTGAGCTCTTTCAGTATTACACTCAATGTCTCTGAGGCTGATAGACCAGAAATCAGACTGGTGTGGTCAGAATTGAGGCCCTCATTTTGCGCTGATCCTGCCTGAGTCTCCAGCCTGAGTTCCACAGCCCAGGTAATTAGGAAGTGTTGTTTATGAATTCATGTGGCTTTAAACAGGGCCCTAAGTGAGACCTCTGACCTCAAATTCCTGCCAGACACTGGGGCTGTTAGCAGTCTCTTCCAGGAGTGGCTGGGCTCTGCAGATCACAGCAGTCCTGGGTCTAGGATGATATGGGGACTATCATGCAGGACGCAGCCTCCAACCTCCCCCCGGGCATTTGTCAAATGGGGGATCCCTGTGGACCTGCTTTTGGTCAACAGGATTCACTATCTCATGTCACTTTGTCAGCTTTTCTCTTGTTCATCTGTGAAATGAGGCACTTGTTTAAAAGCACTTCTAGCTGCAACGTTCTGCAATTCCATTGTGTTATGGAAATGGTATTGTATACCAAGAAAAAAATGGCCAGAAGGCTTCAGTGTATATGTGATAAGGTGGGGGGGGGGAGAAAGTAACTTTTGCTCTGGATTTTGTTTTCTCTGCCTCAGGTAGAGGTTTTTTTTTTTTTTTAAAATTTTTATTTATTTATTTGCAAGCAGAGAGAGAGAGAAAGAGAGGCAGAGAGAGAATGGGCATGCCAGGACCTCTAGCCACTGCAGACGAACTCCAGATGCTGTGCCCTTTGTGCATCTGGCTTATGTAGGTCCTGGAGAATCAAACCGGGATTCTTTGGCTTCGCAGGCAAACGCCTTAACTGCTAAGCCATTTCTCCAGCCTTTTTTTTTTTTTTTTTTTTTTTTTTTTTTTTTGACGTGGAAGACGGTTTGACCAGCGATGGAGCAATTCTTTTCTAGCACATTCATTGTTATAGGCTTAGTTGCTGGTTTGGAAATCACTTAGTGGGCCTGTGTTAAAACTAGAAACTGGAAAGATGGCTTAGCGGTTAAGCTCTTGTCTGTGAAGCCTAAGGACCCCGTTCAAGGCTTGATTCCCCATGACCCACGTAAGCCAGATGCTCAAGGTGGCGCATGCACCTGGAGTTTGTTTGCAGTGGCTGGAGGCCCTGGCGCACCCATTCTATCTTTATTGATCTGCCTCCTCTCTCTCTGTCACTCTCAAATAAATAAATAAATAAATAAATAATAAACAAAACTAGAAAGGGGGCTGGAAAGATGGCTTAGTGGTTAAGGCACTTGCTTGCAAAGCCTAAGGACCCAGGTTTTATTCCTCAGTATCCACATAAAGACAGATGCACAAGCTGGTGCATGCATCTGGTGCACCCATTCTTTATCTATCTTCTTTCTCTCTCTCTCTCTTTCAAATAAATAAATAAGTACAATTTTAAGAAAAAAACTAGAAAGGAAACTAAGGCATAGTGACATATGCCTGTAATCCTAGCACTTGAGAGACTGAGGCATGAGGAGGATCTGCTGGTGTCAGCAGGCAGCAGGCAGCAGGCTGGCCTGGCTTCCTGGTCACTTCTGGTCTAGGACCTTGGTCTTTGTGGACCTGGGAGGGATCTTTCTGCCAAGGAGGGTTGTGTGCAGGGGAAGGACCCAGTTAGCTCCCCAAGCTCCCAGTGCATCTTGGCAGTGAGCGGGTACCTGTCTCAGAGGAATGTCTGCGCTCTGGTCCCGTTCCTGGGGTGTGAGACTGGAGGCATCCAGCAGTTTGTCCACTGTGGGGATGAGGGGCCTGCGTCCCGGTTGGCAGAAACCACTATTCTCACATCTTGCTTCCTAAAACCTCCCCTTCCCTCCCTTTCCATTTTTTTTTTTATATTAAAAATTTATTTATTTATTTATAAACAGAGAGAGAGAGAGATAGGAGAGAGGCAGATAGAGAGACAATGGCCGCAGGTTCAGACATTTGGTGTGTGTGCTTGGCTGAGGAGCCAATGGGACAAAGCTACCATCTGTGGGATTATGACTAAACACCTCTAAGTCAGAATCCCGCCCAGTCAGAATGGGCATGCCAGGGCCTCTAGCCACTGCAAACGCACTCCAGATGCATGTGCCCCTCGTGCAAATGGCTTACATGAATCCTGGAGAATCGAACCGGGATCCTTTGGCTTTGCAGGCAAATGCCTTAACCACTAAGCAATTTCTCCAGCCCCTTCCTTTCCATTTTTGAGCCTGCCCTTTTCTCTTCTTCTCTATCTCAGCTTGCCAATCTTCGGCCAACTGTTGTTTTCCGTTTTTTTTTTTTTTTAATTTTTTATTTTTATTTATTTATTTATTTATTTATTTATTTATTTATTTAACAGAGAAAGAGGGAGAGGGAGAGAGAATGGGCGCTCCAGGGCCTCCAGCGACTGCAAACGAACTCCAGATGCGTGCATGCCCTTGTGCATCTGACTTATGTAGGTCCTGGGGAATTGACCAGGGTCCTTTGGCTTTGCAGGCAAGTGCCTAAACTGCTAAGCCATCCCTCCAGCCCTGTTTTCAATTTTTTTTTTTTTTTTTTTTTTGAGGTAGGGTCTCACTCTGGCTCAGGCTGACCTGGAATTCACTATGTAGTCTCAGGGTGGCCTTGAACTCTCGGCGATCCTCCTACCTCTGCCTCCCGAGTGCTGGGATTAAAGGCATGTGCCACCACGCCCGGCTCCCTGTTTTTCAATTTTTAATGTCTCTTAAGGTGACAATGCTGCATCTTCACCCACTCTCCCCCATCATGTTTGTCTGCTCTGCCATTTATGCTGTGTATGGAATTTTACTGCCGTGGCAATGGAGAAGCAGTGTTAAAACTGGCCAGTTAGGGAACTGCTGGAGTTTCAAGATGTCTTTTCCCTCTATTTTTGAACTTCCCTTTTCTTTTCTCTTTTCAGTTTATTTATTTTTTTAGTATTATGGAGGCATTGTTGGAAAGTACAGAAAGATAAATACTGTATATTGATATTATACAGTGTGGTGTTTTTTTTTAAAATATTTTATTTTTATTTATTTATTTATTTGATAGAGAGAGAGGGGGTGTGCCAGGACCTCCAGCCATTGCAAATGAACTCCAGACACATGCGCCCCCTTGTGCAGCTGGCTAATGTGGGTCCTGGGGAATTGAACCTGTGTCCTTTGGCTTTGCAGGCAAATGCCTTAACTGCTAATTCATCATCCCTCCAGCCCTAGTGTGATGTTTTGATATGTGTATACATTATGAAATTATTACCACAAGTTAATAAACACATTTATCATGTCACATAGTTTTTCTTTCTTTTCTTTTCTCTTCTTTTTTTTTTCTTTTGAGGTTTATTCGAGGTAGGGTCTTGCTCTGGCTCAGGCTGACCTGGAATTCACTATATAGTCTAAAGGTGGCTTGAAACTCACGGCGATCCTCCTACCTCTGTCTCCCAGGTACTGGGATTAAAGGCGTGCGCCACCATGCCTGGCTTCTTTTTATTACTTTTGAATGCTCTGATGGTAAAGGAGTCTTCTCTCCCAGTGAGGGAGGGCTTGCTGAGTTATATGGGAAAGAGATGGAACGCACGTGAGAATAGCAGAAGTGTGAGTGCTGGGTAGTTGCTTCAGAAACTGTTGACCTCAGCAAATGAACTTTAACCTGAAGTCAGTATTTGGACACCCTTCAGCCTCAGAGCCCTGTTAAGGAAGGGTGTAATCCCTATTCCTTTGCTCCTTTAGCTATTCACAGATGTCATCAGTAATGTTTATATAGGAACTAACTGGAGCATCTTTGTCTTGCTTTGAAGGGCTCAATATATGCACTAGTGGAAGTGCTGCCTCGTGTGAAGAATGTCTGTTAATTCACCCAAAATGTGCCTGGTGCTCCAAGGAGGTATGTAGGCAGGGGAGGGAAGAGGGAGTAGGTTGGGCTGGGAGAGGGACCACAGCCTACAAATTCATATAAGTTGTCAGTCTCTTTCTGTCTCATTTCTTGACTGCTCTATCCCATTCCTCCTCTTCTTCCTTCTACCCCTCCCCCCCCCATGCTAGGCAAGCACTTCAACACTGAACCAGATCCTCAGTCCTGTTTTAGTTTTAATTTTAATATTTTTTAAAAATATTTTTGAGAGAGAGGAAGAGGCAGGGAGAAAGAGACAATGGGCACACCAGGGCCTCCAGCCACTGCAGACAAACTCCAAATGCATGTGCCCCTTGTGCATCTGGCTTATGTGGGTCCTGGGGAATCGAACCGGGTCCTTAGACTTCGCAAGCAAATGTCTTAACTGCTAAGCCATTCCCCCAGCCCCTAGTTTTAATTTAAAAACAGGGTTTCCTGTTGCTCAGGTTGTCCTTGAACAGTCACTCTATAGTCTTGAACTTGCAAGTTTTCTGCCTTAACCCTTGAGGTTATGGGCCTGTGCCACCAGGCCTGGCTCAAAGCTTTCCTTTCTGTGATTATTTTATTTATTTGAGAGCAACAGACAGATAGAAAGAGAGAGAGAATGGGTGTACCAGGGCCTCCACTCACTGCAAACGAACTCCAGATTCATGGGCCACCTTGTACATCTGGCTTACATGGGTACTGGGGAATTGAGCCTTGAACCGGGGTCCTTAGGCTTCACAGGCAAGCCATCTCTCCAGCCTTTTCTGTGACTCTTTCTTTGCTTGTCTTATTTGTGTGCAGTGATGGGGCTTGGACCAGAGGCCTGGTGCATGCCAGGCAAGTGCTTCATCGTGAAGTCACATTCCCACCCCGGCTAAGCTGGGTCTCTTACTGGGTGTTGCTTTCTTTTGTAGTGTTGGGGATTGACCCAGGGCCTTGCTCAACCAGTCCACACATGCTGGTCTTCCATTGTTGTTGTACGTTAATCATGTTTTGGGGAAACAAACATTTCCTCCCTTTTGTGTAAGAACCAATTAGGATTCTGCTATAGCTTCCTAATTTCTGGGTAAGAATTCTGAGAACGACCTGAGTTGGTCATGTAACAATTAAGAGCAAGTCTTGGCTGGGTGGCGTCCATTTAGAATAATGATTCTTCTTTAAAGGAAGTAAGAAAATAATTTATTATGATCCCAGTATAACTGAGTGTGGCCTGGAAACATGAACTCAAGGTACCCTGAATGGCATGTTCTGCCATGAACAATGAACTTTTTGACATGAATTTTTTTGTTTGAATTTCATTTTACTTATTTATACGTGTTTGTGTGTATGTGTATGTGTGTGTGCAGGCGCACAAGTGTACACATGTAGAGGTCAAAGGGCAACTTTCAAGTCCATCCTTACCATTTCATCTCATTTTTGAAAATTATTTATTTATTTATTTGCAAGCAGAGAGAGAGAGAGAGATATAAGAAAGGCAGAGAATTGGGCATGCCAGGGCCTCCAGCCACTGCAAACGAAGTCCAGATGCATGTGCCCTTTGTGCATCTGGCTTATGTGGGTCCTGGAGAATCAAACTGGGATCCTTTGGCTTCACAGGCAAATGCCTTAACCACTAAGCCATCTCTCCAGCCCCATTTCATCTCATTTTGAGGTGGGGTTTCTCATGATCTCACTCTATTCTTTGCTGTACTCACCAAGAACTTTTCACCAAGGAAGTTCTTCTCCCTCCACCTCCTCTGTCCCCATCAGTATGCTGGGATTACCACCGCCTCGGGCTTTTCATTCGGCAAATGCTTTGTCCTCCAAGCCACCTCCCAATCCTTACACAGGTGCACCAGGGCCTGTAGCCGCTGCAGATGAACTCCAGGCACATGCGCCACCCTGTGCATCTGGCTTGCATGGGTCCTGGGGAATCAAACCCGAGTCCTTTGTCTTTGCAGGCAAGAGTCTTAACCACTAAGCCATCTCTCCAGCCTCTGCCCTCTTTTTTAAGGTTTTAGTTATTATAGTATTCATGGTTTTAGGGTTGATAGAACCCATAGGTTTGCTAAGCGCTGTGATATCCTGAGAAGTTTTTCTATGAGTTTCGAGGTTAGGTCAGATGTAAAAGGTAAATGGAGGGGGCTGGAGAGATGACTTAGCAATTAAGGTGCTTGGCTATAAAGCCTAAGGACCAAGATTCGATTCACCAGTACCCATGTAAGCCAGCTGCAAAGGGCATCTGGGTCTGGAGTTCATTTGCAGTGGCTGAAGGCCCTGGTGTGCCCATTCTCTCTCTATCTGCTTCTTCTTCGATCTCTTTCTCTGTCTCAAATAAATAAAAAATACATTTTTTTTAAAACTTCGCTCCCAAATAAATAAATATTTTTAAAAACATGCTATTTATAGGGGAGGCATAAAATACATTATATCTTACATTTTGGTACTTTAGGAACACTTGGCATGAGCCACCAAGACCTGTGGCCTTTATAACCTCTTATCGTGTGTTTTCATACTTCTTGCCAACTAAATCATTATCTTTTTTTTTGAGTCAAACCCAACAGACTGCCTTTTTTTTTTTATGAGAGAGAAAGAGAGAGAATCGGTGCACCAGAGCCTCCAGCCACTGTAATCGAACTCCAGATGCATGCACCCTCTTGTGCACACTTGCACCACTGTGTGTCTGGCTTACGTGGGACCTGGAGAGTTGAACACGAGTCCTTAGGCTTTGCAGGCAAGCGCCTTAACCACTAAGTCATTCTCCAGCCCAGTCATCATCTTTTTGAGGAACTTGACTGTCTTGTTCACCTTGGGATACCCAGCATTCATGTAAGAATTGGGCAAGAATTCTTACTTCATAAAAGAGGCCTTATTAAATAGCTAGAATGGCAGAGTTTAAATCTCATCTTTGCCATGGTTTACTTTTAATTTTTTACAAATATTTTATTTATTTATTTATTTATTTATTTGACAGAAGGAGGGGGAGAGAGAGAGAAAGAGAGAGAATGGGTGTGCCAGGGCCTTCAGTCATTGCAAACAAACTCCAGACACATGCGCCCCCTTGTGCATCTGGCTAACATGGGTTCTGGGGTATCGAACCTGGGTCCTTTGGCTTTGCAGGCAAATGCCTTAACCACTGAGCCATCCCTCCAGCCCTTAATTTTTTTTGAGACAGGGTCTCCCTTGGTAGTCCAGGGTAGCTTGGATTTCCCTGTGTGGCCCATGCTGTCCTCAAACTCATGGCAACCCTCTTGTCTTCATCTCCTAAGTGCTTGGGAGTATAGGCATGAGCTTCCCAGTTACTCTTTTTTCCTCAAATATTTTATTTTTATTTATTTATTTATTTATTTATTTATTTATTTGAGAGGCACAGAGAAAGGCAGACAGAAAGAGAGTGAGTATGGGCACACTAGGGTCTCCTGCCACTGCAAAAGAACTTCAGACACATGCATCATTTTGTGTATCTGGCTTTATGTGGGTACTGAGGAACTGAACCCAGGCAGTCAGGCTTTGTAAGCAAGCGCCTTTAACCAATGTGCAATCTCTCTAGACCTCCCCCTCCCACCAGTTACTCTAAATTTCTTTGTTTATTTTTATTTATTTATTTATTTGAGAGCGACAGACAGAGAGAGAGAGAGAATGAGTGCACCAGGGCCTCCAGCCACTGCAGACGAACTCCAGATGCATGCGCCACCTTGTATATCTGGCTTATGTGGGTCCTGGGTGAATGGACTCAGTGGCTGGGTCCTGAGGCTTCCCAGGCAAGCTCTGCCAACTGGTTCTGGTCTCTCCAGCCCTAAATTTCTTGATATGCCTGGGATCCCCGATAATTTGCCCCCCCTTTCCAGCATTAGTGAGATGTACATGAGGTCAGGGCATGGGAGGGTTTGTGGATGGAACTGCTAATTAACTGAGACTTCTCAATGATGTTCCCTGTGAACATTTTCTGGTGAAATGGGATCCGAGAGCCAGGGTCTGTTACTCTTTGTCTTTTTTCCTTGTGTGTATATGTGTAAAGTCTGATCTTCTCATACTGATATTGAATATGTTTATTTAAAAAATATTTCCTTGTGTTTATTTATTTATTTATTTATTTGTTATTTATTTATTTTATTTATTTATTTATTTATTTATTTACCTTATTTATTTTGTTGGACTGCAGTGGCGGGAGTAGAACGCCGGCGGCCCACTCCATCGCTCTGCCACTGGTTCTGGTTTGAGCCGGAGTGTCTGCTCTTTAGAGCCTGGGGGATCCCCGGTCTCTGCTCCCCCTTTCAAGACTGGAGTTGCTGGTGTGTGTGGCCACATCCGTCTGTGTCTGTGCGCTCTGGAGGTTCACTCAGCAGACTCAGGCCCCTTTGGCCCTTGTGCTTGCCCAGAAAGGACACTTAACCACTGAGCCATTTCTCTAGCCCCAGGGCCTGTTACTGACTTTCAGTTTTGTTCTTCATTACTTCCAAAAGTCTGATCTTCTCATACTGATATTGAATAAGTTATTATTTTTAAAAATATTTTTATTTATTTATTTATTTATTTATTTATTTATTTATTATTTTGTTGGTTTTTCGAGGTAGGGTCTCACTCTAGCCCAGGCTGACCTGGAATTCACTATGTATTCTCAGGGTGGCCTCAAACTCATGGCCAGCCTCCTACCTCTGCCTCCTGAGTGCTGGGATTAAAGGCATGCCCCACCACGCTCGGCAAAATATTTATTTTTATTTATTTAAGAGAGAGAGAAAGAGGCAGGGAGAGAGAGAGAGAGAGACCAGGCATGCCAGGGCCTCTAGCCATTGCAAACGAAGGGTGGCCTTGAACTCCTTGCGCATCTGGCTTACCTCTGTCCCCTAGGTGCTGGGACCTAAAAGGTGTTTGACACTTTGCAGGCAAGTGTCTTAATCACTTTTCCATCTCTTTCCTGAGTTATTCTTTTTTTTTTTTTTTTTTTTTTTTTGAGGTAGGGTTTCATTCTGGTTCAGGCTGACCTGGAATTCACCATGTAGTTGCAGGGTGGCCTTGAACACATGGCGATCCTCCTACCTCTGCCTCCTGAGTGCTGGGATAAAAGGTGTGTGCCACCTTGGCCCTCTGAATTATTCTTTTTAAAAAGATTTTTAAAAACATTTATTTGAGAGAGAGAGAGAATGAGAATGCGCATGCCAGGGCCTCCTGCCACTGCAAATGAATTCCAGACATATGCAGCACCTTGTGCATCTGACTTTACATGGATCCTGGGCAATTGAACTCAGGTCCTGAGGCTTTGTGGTCAAGTGCTTTAACTGCTGAATCATCTCTCCAGCCCTAAATAAGTTATTCTGAGTGGCACATTGTTGGCCCACACAGGGATCCCTAGCTAGCCCACGGAACTCCCTCTTTGCTTGACAGAGCCTCATTTTTGTCTGGAGACCTTTCTACAACCCTTGCACTGGAATGCAGCTTCCCACCTCTAGGGGAGGTGAGCTGTCCCCAGGGCAGGGCTGTGTTTCAGGATGCTGCGGCAGAAGAGTTCAGGAATAGTTTTGATCTGTCCCGTTCCTCAGAAAGAAAGAATAAGTATGGCCTGTGCCTTTTTTTTAAAAATTATTTTTTATTGACAACTTCTATACTTACAGAACTTCCCCTTCAGAACTCCACTGTCTATCATATCCCCTCCCTCTCTACATTAGTCTCTCTCTCTTTTTTACTATTTAATTAATTAATTTATTTGAGAGAGAGATACAGAAATAGGTAGAGAGAAAGAGAGAATGGGTGCGCCAGGGCCTCCAGCCACTGCAAACAAACTCCAGATGCGTGCACCCCTTTGTGCATCTGGTTACATGGGTCCTGGAGAGTTGAGCCTCAAACTGGGATCCTTAGGCTTCACAGGCAAGTACTTAACCACTAAGCCATCTCTCCAGCCTAGTCTCTCTTTTAAATTGATGCCATCATCTTTTTCTCCTACTATGAGGGTCTTGTAAAGGTATTGCTAGGCACTGCAAGGTCATGGATATGGAGGCCAATTTCTGTCTGGGCAGTTGCATTGTAAGGAGTGGTACCCTTACTTTGACTCTTACATTCTTTCCGCCACCTCTACCGCAATGGACCCTGAGCCTTGGAGGGTGTGATAGAGATGTTTCAGTGCTGGACACTCCTCCGTCCCTTCTCAGCACTATGTTGCCACTGGGATGTCCCAAAAGCCTGTTCCTTTTTAACCGTGTCTTGGGATGCTGGCGGGGTAATACATATGACGCGTGGGTACAGTCAGGACTGGTGCTGAGTGGGCAGCCCGATTGAATCCTAGCCCGATAGCCCTTCCCTTCCCCCCTTTTCCTTCTCCTTCCCTTCCCTTGTCCAGATAGGTTCTTGCTCTGTAGCATGTGCTTCTAGGCTGCTGGGATCCCACATGTGTGCCACCACCCATCCAGTTCTGAAACCACCAGCCTCATCTGCATTAATCCCAGGACATGACCCCATTATAGATTCTATAATGACCTCCTTACATTGCTCAAGGTGGGTACAGAATGGCTCTTGACCATTGCATTAGCACCCCGTAACCTCATCTTCACACCCCCAGCCACTGTGTTTGACATAGGTACTTGCCTCCTGTTGCAGTCAGGTCCGCATCACTGGCGGAAATCACCCAACCAAGAGCAGTTTGTGGGGGAAAAAAGGGTTTATTTTGGCTTACAGACTCGAGCGGAAGCTCCATGATGGCAGGGGAAAACGATTGCATGAGCAGAGGGTGGACATCACCCCCTGGCCAACATAAGGTGGACAATAGCAACAGGAGAGTGTGCCAAACACTGGCAAGGGGAAACTGTCTATAACACCCATAAGCCCGCCCCCAACAATACACTGCCTCCAGGAGGCGTTAATTCCCAAATCTCCATCAGCTGGGAACCTAGCGTTCAGAACACCTCAGTTTATGGGGGACCCCTGAATCCAACCACCATACCTCCCCACCTGCCCCAGCACTTCCTTCTGATTCTCTGCCTTGTTCGGCTGCGTGATCCTGTTCACCCTGGCCCTCTTACATTTCCTTCTAACTGAGGCTTATTGGGACCTTCAGCTTCACTCCTTTAAGTCTCAGGTCTCCAGACCCTTTCTTACTCTGAGGCCCGTGTGGTATGTCCTCACCTGTCCATACTGTCCTCAGGGCAGTACCTGCCCCACCAGCCTTGCCCATCCGACCCTGTGCCTCTTGATGCTTCTTGTCTGGCAGAGCGCAGGACACCAGCAGATCCCAGTGGTTTATTTTCTGCCGCGATTATTATTTATTTTATTTATTTATTTTTGGTTTTTGAGGTAGAGTTTCACTCTAGTCCAAGCTGACCTGGAATTCACTTGTAGTCTCAGGGTGGCCTCGAACTCACAGTGATCTTCTACCTCTGCCTCTTGAGTGATGGGATTAAAGTCGTGTGCCACCACGCCCAGCTAATAACTTAATTTTTTTTTTTTTTTTTTGGTTTTTTGAAGTAGGGTCTCACTCTAGCTCAGGCTGACCTGGAATTCACTATGTATTCTCAGGGTGGCCTCGAACTGGCGATCCTCCTACCGCTGCCTCCCGAGTGCTGGGATTAAAGGCGTGTGCCATCACGCCCGTCTTTTCCACGATTATTTTGTCCGTCACTTTCGTAAGTGGGAATTTTGCTCTCCCCCAAGATGGTAAGGTGCATACCGCAGCTAGTTATACCAAGATACGTGCGTGGAAGAGAAGGTGGATGCTTTCTTGGTGATGCAAGCTGAAGATAGTTCACATTCTCTCCTCTGATTTCTCTGTTTAAAACTCAGCTATGTCACTATACCCAGCTGCAGTGACCATAGCTGTGTGCCAGGAAACTAAGAGAGAATGTGTTAGTCCAGCGGTTTATGCTCTGTGAAGGCTGGCCAGTGTAGCCTGCAAGAGTATGGGCTGATGAGCCGGGCGTGGTGACACATGTCTTTAATCCCAGCACTCGGGAGGCAGAGGTAGGAGGATCGCCATGAGT
This sequence comes from Orientallactaga sibirica, assembly GCA_036365145.1. Lineage (NCBI taxonomy): Eukaryota > Metazoa > Chordata > Mammalia > Rodentia > Dipodidae > Orientallactaga > Orientallactaga sibirica. Next base: position 16,456,441 of record JAEOAD010000050.1, on the reverse strand, counting down.
TCGAGGCCACCCTGAGACTACATAGTGACTTCCAGGTCAGCCTGGGCTAGAGTAAGACCCTACCTCGAAAAACAAAACAAAACAAAAACCAAAAATAAAAAGAGTACAGGCTGAGGTTGCCATTAGTTTCAGGAAGACAGGAGACAAAGGAAGGCTACCTTGGGGGCTGGAGAAATGGCTTGGTGGTTAAGGTGCTTGCCTGGTGATTCTTCAGGACCTGTGTAAGCCAGATGCACAGGGAAGTCCTGGCACACCTATTCTCTCTCTTTCTCTCCCTCTCTCTCTCTCAGATGAATAAATAATAAAATCTGTACCTTGGGACTGAGGGACTTAGGGGAGTTGTTAGGGTGAGACTCAGTGAGGTGGTGTGACTGACTGTGGGCTGTACCAGGACGGAAGAACAGTGGGAAGGGCTGAGCTGGGGGAGGCACCCTTGCCCTTGGAGGTGGGCTCCATAGGGTTGGAGGTGGAAGTGTGAGGAGGGAGACAGGAGCCAGATAAGAGGCCTGGAAGCAGGGAATGTTGAAATGGCAAGTATATATTTTCCTTTGAGCTGAGGAGGAGATGGCGGGGGGGGCGGGGAAGGTCACTGTTTGGTCCAGCTCACAATAAATCCATGAACAGAACGTCTCTTTGTGCTCCGGCTAAATGCACAGTGATCTTGGTTTGTTGTGGATGTCTTGTGGATAACATTTGTTCAGCGGGTTGAAGGCTGGCAGAGGGATTTCCCCGACAGGAAGCCTGCATGGCAGATGTTGTTTGATACACACCACACATTTTGGTTTGCCTTCGGTCACCTTTTCCTCAGTCCATGAGACCTCTGCCAAGCTGGAGTGTGCCTTGCTTTGGCCCTGCCGTATGTGGTGGGAAGGGGCAGCTGCAGCCAGGTCCCTGGTGCCTGCTAATCCACCTGCTTTTCTGACTAACTCTTCGTTTCTGAACCACACCTTCATCCCTCCCCCAAATGTTCGCCCGCGTCTTCCTGGCGTTGTACGCTTCAGTGGCAGTGGGCAGGATGGCATTGGTGCAAAGGCTGGCATGGTACAGATGAGATCCTGAACGCTCTGGCCTTGACGCAGCCTATAAAGCTCCCTTGAGTACCGGCCTTGACTGCGGGGAAAGAGATTCCAACCAACAAGATGTATAGGGAGTTAAGTGTTACCATGTGACAGCAGATAGCACCCTCCCTGTGTCTGCCACATGCCAGGGGACGGAGGGAGGAGAACCGAGGACAGTGACTCTTTTTAAGTTTAGACACCTGTGTTGAGAAAAGCTATCAATGCTCTATTTTGGGACTGCTTCCTTTTCCTTCCCTTGATCATTTCCCCAGTGTCTAAAAGCCAGCAAGCAGGCTTCAGGCTTCTGTTTTCATTCTGCTCTTGGCCACTTGCCTGTCGTGGGGCCCCCTTGTGCGTCCTTTGGAGAGTCTCACAAGGGCATCTGTGGAGACCTCGCTTGTTCGTGCACCAGCAGCATCTGCAGCAGTTGTGCCGCAGCCACTGAAAGCCCGTCCTGAACTAGTTACTTGTTCTGTGTTGAGATGTTTGCTCCCCCCTCCCCCGCCCACCTTCCCTAGCATTTGCTTCTCTTATCTGTTTCTCTGTATCAAGACTGGTACGTGGAAGGAAGGGCTCTGCATTGGAGGCAGCAAAGAATTACTATGTTTAAGGTGTGGAATCTGTGGTCCCAGGCAGTTTCCTGCTGTGGGATTCAGCAATGACCTTGGCTGAGGTGGAGGCTGCAAAGAGCATTGAACTTGGTCCCAGGAAGCTGGGACCAGACACACACACAAACTTCTTGGGAAACTGAGTCATGTAGACCTCAGTCCTCATGCATATCACAGAGGATGTGGGACTGGGTTTGCATTTCCCACGTGGACGGTGCTGTGTCCTGACACCTGGCAGAGGGCCGGGTGTCAGGTGTCTTGCGATGTGAGGCACCAAAGACATTAGACATCAGGCTATTTGTGGAGAAGACTTTTTCTGTCCTGCATCTGTACGGGTTTCTAATTTGAGGGGGTCCTGCATTCATTGATGCTGGAGCTTAGAGATGTGGAGACTGAAATTTTTCCTTCCTTCCTTCCTTCCCTCTTTTCTCTCTTTCCTTCCTTTCCTCCCTCTCTCTTTCCTTCCCTCTTTTCTTTCTTTCTTTCTTTCTTTCTTTCTTTCTTTCTTTCTTTCTTTCTTTCTTTCCTCCTTCCTTCCTTTCTTTCTTTCCTCCTTCCTTCCTTTCTTTCTTTCTTTCCTCCTTCCTTCCTTTCTTTCTTTCTTTCCTCCTTCCTTCCTTTCTTTCTTTCTTTCTTTCCTTTCCTTCCTTTCTTTCTTTCCTCCTTTCTTTCTTTCCTCCTTCCTTCCTTCCTTTCTTTCTTTCCTCCTTCCTTCCTTTCTTTCCTCCTTTCTTTCTTTCCTCCTTCCTTCCTTTCTTTCTTTCTTTCCTCCTTCCTTCCTTTCTTTCTTTCCTCCTTCCTTCCTTTCTTTCTTTCCTCCTTTCTTTCTTTCTTTCCTCCTTTCTTTCTTTCTTTCTTTCTTTCTTTCTTTCCTCCTTTCTTTCTTTCTTTCCTCCTTTCTTTCTTTCTTTCTTTCTTTCCTCCTTTCTTTCTTTCTTTCCTCCTTTCTTTCTTTCTTTCCTCCTTTCTTTCTTTCTTTCTTCCTTCCTTTCTTTCTTTCTTTCTTTCTTTCTTTTCTTTCCTCCTTCCTTTCTTTCTTTCTTTCTTTCTTTCTTTCTTTCTTTCCTCCTTCCTTCCTTTCCTCCTTCCTTCCTTTCTTTCTTTCTTTCCTCCTTCCTTCCTTTCTTTCCTTCTTTCTTTCTTTCCTCCTTCCTTTCTTTCTTTCTTTCCTTCTTTCTTTCTTTCCTCCTTCCTTCCTTCCTTTCTTTCTTTCTTTCCTTCTTTCTTTCTTTCCTCCTTCCTTCCTTCCTTTCTTTCTTTCTTTCTTTCTTTCTTTCCTTCCTTTCTTTCTTTCTTTCTTTCTTTCTTTCTTTCTTTCTTTCTTTCTTTCTTTCCTCCTTCCTTCCTTCCTTCCTTTCTTTCCTTCTTTCTTTCTTTCCTTTCTTCCTTCCTTCCTTCCTTCCTTTCTTTCTTTCCTCCTTCCTTCCTTCCTTCCTTTCTTTCCTTCTTTCTTTCTTTCCTCCTTCCTTCCTTTCTTTCTTTCCTCCTTCCTTCCTTTCTTTCCTTCTTTCTTTCTTTCCTCCTTCCTTCCTTCCTTCCTTTCTTTCTTTCTTTCTTTCTTTCTTTCCTTCTTTCTTTCTTTCCTCCTTCCTTCCTTCCTTTCTTTCTTTCCTTCCTTTCTTTCTTTCCTTCTTTCTTTCTTTCCTCCTTCCTTCCTTCCTTCCTTTCTTTCTTTCCTCCTTCCTTCCTTCCTTCCTTTCTTTCTTTCCTCCTTCCTTCCTTTCTTTCTTTCCTCCTTCCTTCCTTTCTTTCTTTCCTCCTTCCTTCCTTTCTTTCTTTCCTCCTTCCTTCCTTTCTTTCTTTCCTCCTTCCTTTCTTTCTTTCTTTCTTTCTTTCCTCCTTCCTTTCTTTCCTCCTTCCTTCCTTTCCTTCCTTCCTTTCTTTCTTTCTTTCTTTCTTTCTTTCTTTCTTTCTTTCTTTCTTTCTTTCTTTCTTTCTTTCTTTCTTTCCTTTCCTTTCCTTCCTCCTTCCTTCCTTTCTTTCTTTCCTCCTTCCTTTCTTTCTTTCTTTCCTCCTTCCTTCCTTTCTTTCTTTCCTCCTTCCTGCCTTCCTTCCTTCCTTCCTTCCTTCCTTCCTTCCTTCCTTCCTCCTCCCTCCCTCCCTCCCCCCCCCTCCCTCCCCCCTCCCTCCTTCCCTCTTTCTTTCTTTCTTTCTTTCTTTCTTTCTTTCTTTCTTTCTTTCTTTCTTTCTTTCGGCAAGCTGGCGTTTGATCTTGCCTCCAACTCCCAAGTGCTGGAAGTAGAAGCCTGCACCACCATACCTGGCTGAAGCATTTTCTTGGCTTACGTTATTTGCCTACCTGGGAGGTCATGAGAGATCAGGTCAGCCCTTGGTCTCTGGTTTTCGTCGCCTCTCTCTCTCTCCCTCTCTTTTTAAGTTTTTTTCAAGGTAGGGTTTCACTCTAGCTAAGGCTGACCTGGAATTTACTATATATTCTCAGGGTGGCCTCGAATTCGCAGCGATCCTCCTACCTCTGCCTCCCGAGTGCTGGGATTAAAGGTGTGCCACCACCGCCACCACACCTGGCCCATTTTTAAGTTTATTATTAGCATGCATATATGTTAATTATACATAATGGGTTTCATTATAACATTTTCATACATGTTTATAATATACTTTTATAATATTGACCCCCCCATTACCTTCTTGTCCCTCTCCCCCTTTTCCCAAATAGTCCCTCTGCTACTTGCAGTCTTTTTGTTTTTTTAATTTTAATTTATTTATTTGAGAGAGAGAGATATGGAAATAGGCAGGTGGAGAGAGAGAGAGAGAGAGAATGGGCATGCCAAGGCCTCCAGCCACTGCAAATGAACTCCAGATGCGTGCACCCCCCTTGTGCATCTGGCTAACATGGGTCCTGGGGAATCGAACCTGTGACCTTTGGCTTTGCAGGCAAGTGCCTTAACCACTAAGCTGTCTCTCCAGCACCCCCCCTTTTGGTGACCCAGTGAATTTAATTAGGGTTAATTGGAGCTGGGCACAGTGGAACACACCTTCCATCCTATTACTTGGGAGACAGAGGTAGGAAGTTTGAGGCTAGCCTTGGATAACAGAGTGAATTACAAGTCAGCCTGGGCTAAAGTGAGACCCTATCTCAAATAAACAAACAAACAAAAAACAGGGTTTATTTTTATTTTTATTTTTTAGCGAGAGCGAGAGAATTGGCATACTAGGGCCTCAGCCACTGCAATCAAACTCCAGACACTTGTGCCCTCTAGTGAGCATGTGCAACCTTGCACTTGCCTCACCTTTTGTGCGTCTGGCTTACATGGGGCCTGGAGATCGGTGGAACATGAGTCCTTAGGCTTTACAGGCAAGCACCTTAACTGCTAAGCTCATCTCTCCAGCCCCAGGGTTTCTCATAGAAGCATAGGTGACTGGTTATTTACATGAACATTGGCAACTTGCCAATGGCTACACCACTGAAGAAAATGTCTCTCTCACCCAGAAACCATTAAGTGCCTATCAAACTTCAGGGAGAAGCAGGGCCTCCTGAGCCCCTCCTCATCTGCTTTTGGTTAGAGAGAATAGCCTGGCTCTGTGACAAAGCCAGTGTACGCTGCTCCCTCCTCTAGAGAAGAGCACAGATTCCCATCATTACCGAGAGATGGCAGATGCTTCATTTCTGGCTGGTAGGGACTTTGTGCCAGACTGATCCAGACAGGTGCAGCTTTGGTCAGAACTGGGCCCAGCTCAAGCTAGCTTTTTAGAGTAGGGGAGGTGGGCAGCAAGGCCCAGTTTGCCCGGAAAGGAGTTCAGAAATTCTCTACCCAAGGAAGCATTGGCATGAGACCCCTGAGCCCTTCAAGCTGTGGGTTAGATCTCTGCCTCCGAATGCTCAGGAGAGCAGAATGGTGTTTGGGCTAGGTAGTTAACTCTTCTTGCCCCTGTCCCTGTGTTTTCCTCATTGTCTCACTGTAACTGCTTCATCAAGGCCAAGCCTGAAAATGTGGAACCCAGCTTGTAAGCCCTAGCTTTCAGATCTAGGCCCAGAGTAATAATTTAATTCTCCTCACTTTGTTCCACAAGAGTTTATGGAGCCATTTACAGTACAGCTCCCAAGGTTGTTGGTAGAGAAGTCCCCAGGAGTTCAATGTACAAAATTAAAAAAAAAAATCAATGATTTATTATAACCCAGAAAAAGGAGAAACAAAATAATCACACAGGCCCAGGATAATGCATCTGGCTTAATTTATTTAAAATACTGCATACTATGCATCCTGTAATCTCACTACTCAGGAACCTGAGACAGGAGGATTCCCATTTGAGACCAGCTAGGGCTGTAGTGTAAGACTTTATTTCAAAAGCAAACCAAGGGCTGGTGAGATGTCTTAGCAGTTAAGGTTCTTGCCTGTGAGGCCTAAGGACCCAGGTTCAATTCCCCAGATTCTATGTAAGACAGATGCAAATGATAGTGCATTTGTCTGGAGTTTGTTTGCAACAGCTAGAAGCCCTGGTGGCCATTCTCTCTCTTTTTTTTTCTGTCTCTCCCTCTCTCTAATAAAAATAACAACAACAAAACAAAACAACAAAAAAGGGGCTAGGGAGATGGCTCAGCACTTAAAGGCGCCTGCTTGCAAAGCCTGCTGGCCTGAGTTCAATTCCCAAGTGCCCTTGTGAAACCAGATGCACTAAGTGGCACATGTATCTAGACTTCATTAACAATGGCAGGTGGTCCTGGCACACCCATACTTCCTCTCTCCTTCCAAATAAAAATTTGTTTAAAAAAAATCCAAAACAAACAAATTACAAAAATCTTCTTGACTTATTTTAAGCCTTGAATTTTATAAAGAATTAGAGGCATTGATGAGTCCTTGGATGAAAGCTGAGCCCTTGATGAAAGGTATACCTCATTGATTTTTGTGCTTCTGCCAGGCTCCTGGCTTCTAACAGAGCGAGCTAGGGACACTGACTCCTCCAGCCATCCAGGGATTATGAGTTCTTGTTCTGGTATCCATTCAGCTGCAGGAGGGAGAGCAGCTTGGACTTGCTTTGCCATTAAAATCTCCTTTTCCTGTTGGGCGTGGTGGTGCACGCCTTTAGTCCTAGTACTCAGAAGGCAGCGGTAGGAGGATCGCCATGAGTTCGAGGCCACTCTGAGACTACATAGTGAATTCCAGGTCAGCCTGGAGCAGAGTGAGACCCTACCTCGAAAAACCAAAACAACAACAACAACAAAAGAAACCCTACCTTTTTCTGCTGAAAATGTGGCTCTTTTTTTTTTGTTTGTTTTGTTTTGGTTTGGTTTTCGAGGTAGGGTATCACTCTAGCCCAGGCTGACCTGGAATTTACTATGTAGTCTCAGAGTGGCCTCAAACTCACGGTGATCCACCTACCTCTGCCTCCTGAGTGCTGGGATTAAAGGCATGCACCACCATGCCTGACTTTTTTTTTTTTTATTGATAACTTCCATAATTATAGACAATAACCCATGGTAATTCCTTCCCCCATCCACTTTCCCCTTACAACTCCACTCTCTGTCATACCCTCCCCCTCAATCGGTTTCTCTTTTATTTTGATGTCATCATCTTTTCCTGCTATTATGATGGTCTTGTGTTGGTAGTGTCAGGCACTGTGAGATCATGGATATCCAGGCCATTTTGTGTCTGGAAGAATACATTGTAACCCTTCCTTTGGCTCTTACATTCTTTCCGCCACCTCTTCTGCAATGGACCCTGTGTGGCTCAGGTTTTAGGGTGCTTGCCTAGTATGCACCAAGCAGTATGTTCTGTTCCTGGCACCACAGGGTGAGTGTGATGGCACACATCTGTAATCCCCAGCACCTGGGAATTGGAGATAGGAGAATCAGAAATTCAAGACTATCCTCAGCAACATAGAAAGTTCAAGGCCAGCCGGGCATGGTGGCGCATGCCTTTAATCAAAGCACTTGGGATGCAGAGGTAGGAGGATCGCTGTGAGTTCAAGGCCAGACTGGGCCAGACAGAGTAAGACCCTACCTTGAAAACCAAAAAAAAAAAAAAAAAAAGAAGAAGAAGAAAGAAAGAAGAAAATTCAAGGCTAACCTGAAAAACAAATAAAACTCTTTTCCTGAAAATTACCCACATGGATACCATAGTTTATGGCAAAATATATTATTTCTTTTTTTTTTAATTATTTATTTTGTTTATTTGCAGAGAGAGATAGAAGAGAGACAGACAGAGAGAATGGGCATGCTAGGGCTTCCAGCCAGTGCAAATGAACTCCAGATGCATGTGCCATTTGTGTATCTGGCTTACATGGGTCCTGGGGAATCAAACCTGAGTCCTTTGGCTTCTCAGGCAAATGCCTTAACTGCTAAGCCATCTCTCCAGCCCATTATTTCTTTTTTAAAGTGAATGCCTCAAACTCTTGGTGCCCCAAATTAGGTTTGATCATTTGATGATCCCAAATCCAATTTAAGAACATGAGGATTTTTTTTTTTTAATTTGGAGATAGGATCTTAGGTAGTGCAGGTCAGCCTTGAACTGAAGCCATGTAGCACTAACATATAAGCCATGTAGCCAAAGCTGGCCATGAGTTCCTGGTGCTCCTGCTTCTACTTCCTGCCTTCTGGGTGTCGGCAGTGCCACCAGGCTTGCTAAGCCTTTCTTATCAATGTATCTTTGTAAGTAGCAGTAAAGATAAAAATGAAAATATTTGGGCTCTTCTGCTATAATGTCTCATTTTGTCCTGATGAAGATCTTGTGCTTTTTTAATTTTTATTTTTTTAGAGAGAGAGAGAGAAAAAGAGTCAGAGGGAGAGAGAGAGAGAATTGGCACACCAGGGCCTCAGCCACTGAAATTGAACTCCAGACGCTTGTGCCACCTAGTGGGCATGTGCGACCTTGTGCTTGCATTACATTTGTGCATCTGGCTTACGTGGGATCTGGAGAGTTTAACATAGGTCCTTAGGCTTTGCAGGCAAGTGCCTTAACCACTAAGCCATCTCTCCAGCCCTGCTTAATCTTTATAATAGTTTATTGTGACCAAATCTTTTGAAGGGATGTGGCATGTTTTTCTTGCAATTTAGGGATTTAGGTTTGCAAGTCTTTAAAATTATGATATTACAAATGATACTGTAGTGTATATCTGCTTATAAACTTTCTTTTTTTTTCCATTATTTTCTCTTTTTTAATTTTTATTTATTTATTTGCATGCAGAGAGAGAGATAGAAGAGAGGCAGACAGAGAGGAATGGGCACACTAGGGCCTCCAGCCACTGCAAACGAACTCCAGATGCATGTGCCCCTTGTGCATCTGGCTTATGTGGGTCCTGGAGAATCGAACTGGGATCCTTTGGCTTTGCAGGCAAACACCTTAACTGCTAAGCATTTCTCCAGTCCCATTATTTTCTTATGATAGACTTGTAGGAGTAGACTGCTGGCTCAGTGGACTTGATGTGCATGTGCATGCTGCTATATTGTTCTTACAAATAGCTGTGGTCAGCTTTCCTGCTTCTATCCTATCTTCTTCCCTCTCTTTCTTTTGACAGTGCTAGGGATCTAATCCAGGGCCCTGTGCCTGCTAGACAAGCACTGTTAACAGATTTATATGGCCAGCGAGTTTCTTTCACCTGTAATCATGTATTCAGTCATATTTTGAAACCGAAAATAACATATAAGTAACAAAAAATTTTTAACTTATTTATTTATTTATTTATAATTTATTTATAATTTGCAGAGAGAGAGAGAGCAAATATGAAAATGTAAATGAATAGGGGTACACCAGGGCCTCTTGCCATACTGCAAACAAATTCCAGATGTATGTACTACTTTTTGCTTTTGTCTTTATATGGGTACTGGAGAATTGAACGTGGGCCATCAGGCTTTGCAAGCAAGTGCCTGTAACCGCTGAGCATCTTCCCAACCCCCAAACATTTTTCTTATAAGCATAAGAAACATAGTTTACGAAATGCCTTCACATCTACCACCTCAGTCAATCCTCTTAACCCTCACATGGCATTTGGGCATGGATTATCAGTGCATTTTCAGATGATGAAAGTAGATAGCAGAGAGCTTCAGGTCACTGGCCTGAGATGTTCTGGAGAGACCCTTACTGCCTCCTGCCTTTGCCTCTGTTTCTCTTCCTAGTTCTTTGGCAGTCCACGGTCAGTCAGCTCTCGGTGTGACTTGAAGGCAAACCTTATCCGAAATGGCTGTGGGGATGAGATGGAGAGTCCGGCCAGCAGCACCCATATCCTGCGGAACCTGCCCCTCAGCAGCAAGGGCTCCAGTGCCATGGGCTCCGATGTCATCCAGATGACGCCACAGGAGATCTCCGTGAACCTGCGGCCAGGTGAGTCGCTCTCAGGATGGGCTGTGTTAACATGGAAACTGGGCCAGGCCGGACTGAGGTCAGGGCAAGCAGATGCTAATGCGGATGCCAGGCTCAGACCTGGAAGCAGAGTACAGGGTCCTGAGGGTAAGGATGGGTGGAATGTCTTTGCTGTTCTTTAAAAATATTTTTATTTGTTATTTATTTATTTGAGTGAGAAAGAAAGAGGCAGCGAGAAAGAGAGAGAGAGAGAATGGGTGCACCAGAGCCTTCAGCCACTGCAAACAGACTCCAGTTGTATGCACCACCTTGTGCATCAGGCTTATGTGGGTCCTGGGGAGTTGAACCTGGGTTTTTGGCTTTGCAGATAAGTGCCTTAACCATTAAGCTATCCCTCCAGTCCAGTCTTTGCTGGTTTTTATACATTGTAGTAGAGTACTTGCCTAGCATGCATAAAATGCATAAAGAAGGCCCTGGGTTCAGTCTTTAGCTCTGCAAAAAAAAATAAATAAATAAATAAATAAAATAAATAAATGGTAAAATATATGTAAAACATGGTATATTATATCTTAGCTGTGTTTTTGTGTGCATGTATATATGGTGTGCATACATGTGTGTATGGGTGCATGTAGGTGTGTGGATGTGTACATGTGGAGGGCAGAGATCAAAATCAGGTGTTTTCCTCAATCATTTTTCATCTAACTTTTTGAGACAGGGTCTCTCGTTGAACCTAGAACTCACCAATTTTGCTGGGCCGTCTAATCAGCAAACCCTAGGGATCCTCCTGTGTCTTCCTTCCCAGTGCTGGGATTACAGGCGCATGCCACCACACCCCACCACACCCATCTTTCACATGGGAGTGCTGGGGACCCAAACTCAGACTGTCATGCTTATGAGGCAAACACACTTTAGTGACTGACTTATCTCTCCAGTCCTCTTTTCTTTTTTATTTCTAAATTTTATTTTATTATTTTTAAAAATATTGTATTAATTTATTTATTTGAGAGAGAGAGAGAGAGAGAGAGAGAGAGAGAGAATGGGTGTGCCAGGGCCTCTAGCCACTGCAAATGAATTCCAGATGCATGCACCACCTTGTGCATCTGGCTTACGTGGGTCCTGGAGAATCAAACTGGGATCCTTTGGCTTTGCAGGCAAACACCTTAACCACTAAGCCATCTCTCCAGTCCTATTTTATTTTTTAAATATTTTTATTTTTACTTATTTATTTGAGAGAAGGAAAGAAACAGAGAGAGAGAGAGGGAGAGGGAGAGGGAGAGAATGGGTGTGCCAGGGCCTCCAGCCACTGGAAACAAACTCCAAATGCATGCCTTGTGCATCTGGTTTACGTGGGTCCTGGGAATTGAACCGAGGTTCTTTGGCTTTGCAGGCAAGTGCCTTAACTGCTAAGCCATCTCTCCAGCCCCAGTCCTATTTTTAAAATTTTATTTATTTACTCATTTGCAAGCAGAGAGAGATAGAGAGAGGAGAGACAGACAGAGAGAGAACGGGTGTGCCAGGGCCTCTAGCCACTACAAACAAACTCCAGCTGCATGCACCACATTGTGCCTCTGGCTTACATGGGTACTGGGGAATCAAACCTGAGTCTTGAGCCTTCGCAGGCAAGTGCCTTAACTGCTAAGCCATCTCTCCAGCCCATCTGGTCCTCTTTTTCACCACTTTTAAGTGTACAGTCAGTTCATCATGATTATTTTCAGGACTGTTTTATCATCTCAAACCCACTGGAGAATACATTTCCTTACTCCCCTTATTCATAGCACTGTCTGTACAAAAGCTTTTTAGCTTCATGAGAGCCCACTGGTTGAGTGCTTGGTTAATTTCCTGAGCTGGTAGGGTCCTGTTCACAAGTCTTTGTCCTTTGGTCATGTATCTTGGAACCTTTTTTCTAGGACAAGCCCTCAGTTGTTATGGAAGAAAGAGCAGGTTTTATACTGAGGTCCTTAATCAGCAGAAAGGGACCTATACAGGTTGCTTTAGCACAACATTTTCAAGTCAAGTTTGTTTTTTCTGCATGTGGATATTCAATCTCTTTAAGCACTATTTGTTTATCCATTTAAAAATTATTTATTGGCTTATTTGTTTGAAGGTCAGGTAGCTGTAGTTTGAAAATGGGCCTGGATCTTTCTATTCTGCTCCATTGATCTATATGTCTGTTTTTGTACCAGTTATTACTATGGTTTTGTAGTATAATTTGAAGTCAGGTTTGGAATACCTTTGGTCAGATGTTTCTTTTGCTGAGGATAGTTTTGGATATCTGAGGCCATCTGTAGTTCAATACAAATGTATTTTTTGTTGTTTTGTTTTGAGGTAGGGTCTCACTCTGGTTCAGGCTGACCTGGAATTCACTATGTAGTCTCAGGGTGCCCCTTGAACTCACAGTGATCCTCCTAACCTCTGCCTCTGGAGTGCTGGGATTAAATGCATGAGCCACCATCCCTTTTTGATGATTGCCATCCAGACTGGAGTAAGGTGGAATCTCAAAGTTGTTTTAATTTGCGTTTCCCTGACAGCTAGGGTTGTTGAGCACTTTCTTTCTTTCTTTTTTTTCTTCTTTTTTTTTTTTTACAATGAGTAATGGCCATTTGTATTTCCTCCTCTGAGAATTCTTTGATTCTGTGCCTCATTTTTTTTGAGTGATTTGATTTTGTCTATTGCTTCATTTTTTGAGTTCTTTGTAGATTTTTAGATATTAGGCCTCTGTCAGAGGATTGGCTGGTGAAGATTTTCTCTCATTCTGTGGGTCGTTTCTTGGCTCTGTTTTTGGTATGCTTGTCTGTACAAAAGCTTTTTAGCTTCATGAGAGCCCACTGGTTGAGTGCTTGGTTAATTTCCTGAGCTGGTAGGGTCCTGTTCAGGAAGTCTTTCCCCACTCCTGTATCTTGGAGAGTTCTCTCTATTTTTTCCCCTCAGTTGTTTCAGAGTTTCAGGTTTTATACTGAGGTCCTTAATCCGTTTTGAGTTAAGTTGTATGCATGGCGAGAGTAGTGGGTCTAGTTCCATTTTTCTGCATGTGGATATCCAATCTCTCCAGCACTATTTGTTTATCCGGTGAGCATTGTTGGCTCCTTTGTCAAAGGTCAGGTAGCTGTAGTTTGAACTAAGGCCTGGATCTTCTATTCTGCTCCATTGATCTATATGTCTGTTTTTGTGCCAGTTATTACTATGGTTTTGTAGTATAATTGGAAGTCAGGTTTGGTGATACCTCTTGACGTGTTTCTTTTGCTGAGGATAGTTTTGGATATCTGAGGCCATCTGTAGTTCAATACAAATATATTTTTTTGTTGTTTTGTTTTCAGGTAGGGTTTCACTCTAGCTCAGGCTGACCTGGAATTCACTATGTAGTCTCAGGGTGGCCTCAAACTCACAGTGATCCTCCTAACCTCTGCCTCCCGAGTGCTGGGATTAAAGGTGTGCGCCACCAATGCCAGGCCCATATGAATTTTGAGAGTATTTTTTCTGTCTCTGTGAAGAAATTTGCTGGGATTTTAATAGGCATTTCATTGAATCTATAAATTGCTTTTGGTAGAATGGCCATTTTTATTATCTTGATCCTTCCAATCCATAAGCATGGGAGGTCCTTGCATCTTCTGGTAGACTCCTTGATTTCTTTCTTCAGTGTTTTAATGTTTTTATTGTATAAGCCTTTCACTTCCTTGGTTAGTGAACTTTCAAGATATTTATTTATTTGTACCTATTGAAAATGAGATAGTCACTTATCTCTTTCTCCATACTTATCTTTAGTTTATAGGAAGGCCTACTGATTTTTGTGTTGGTTTTGTATCCTGCTACTTTGCTAAAAGAAGTTATCACCTTTAGAAGTTTTTTTGGGGGGGAGAATCGAAGAGAGAGACAGATAGAGAAGGGGTGCGCCAGCAGCCTCTCAGCCACTGTGAACGAACTCCAGACACATGCACCCCCTTATGGGCCAGTGCAGCATTGCGCCCTTGCGTCACTGTGTCTGGCTAAACGTAGGACCTGGAGAATCTAATAGGCATTCTTAGGCTTAGCAGGCAGGTGGTGCCTTAACCACTAAGCCATCTCTCCAGCCCAGAAGTGTTTTGATGAAGTCTTTTGGGTCAGTTATATATAAAATCATGTCATTAGCAAATAGGGCTAGTTAGACTTTTTCTCTTCCAAACTGTATCCCTTTTGTTTCTTTCTGTTGCCTTATTACCTAGGCTAAGACTTCTGCCACTATTTTGAAGAGCAGTTCTAAGAGCAGGCAGCTCTGCCTTGTTCCCAGTCTTAACAGTTCAGTATGATTTGGGCCGTGGGTGCTTTGTATATTACCTTTATTGTGTTGAGATATGGCCCTTCCATTCCTAGTCTCTCCAGTGTTTTCATTATAATATAAAATGGTGCTAAAGTAGTTCTTGCTTAACTTTATTTATGTGGTATTTTATGTTTACCGTTTTCCATATATTGAATCATCCCTGTATTCCTGGAATGAAGCCTACTTGATCAAGATGGATAGTGATTTTGGTATGTTCTTGAATTTGGTTTGCAAGGACTTTATTGAGAATGATCACATCTAGGTTCATCAGGGATATTGGTCTATAATTTTCTTTCTTTTTTTTGTTGTGCCTCGTGTCTGTTTTTAGTATTAGAGTAATGTTGGCTTCATAAGAGGAGTTTGGGAGCATCCCCTCTTTACCAATCAAGTGAAATAATTTGAGAAAAAACAGGTTTGAGATCTTCAATGAAGGTTTGGTAGAATTCAGTCAGCTGAGAATCCTTCAGGTCCTTGACTCTTCTTGGTTGGGAGGCTTTTTTTTTTTTAATTCTTTTTTCCTTTTATTTATTTATATATTTATTTGAGAGGGGGCAGAGACAGAGAGACACAAAGAAAGAAAGAGAGAGAGAGAGAGAGAGAGAGAGAGGTGCACCAGGGCCTTCAGCCATTGCAAACAAACTCCAGTTTTCCCTTTGCCTTCTATTATGAGGGATACTTTTGCTGGTTATAATAGTTTGGGTTGGCAGCTGTAGTCTCTTAATTTAGAGTGCTTCTGTCTTTTACAGTTTTCATTTAAAAATCAGAGGTGGGCTGGAGAGATGGCTTAGTGATTAAGGCACTTTCCTGCAAAGCCAAAGGATCCAGGTTTGACTCCCCAGGACCTACATAAGCCAGATGCACAAGGTGGAGCATGCATCTGGAGCCTTTCAACATGATCTACTCTGTTCGTGAGGCTTTCTTGGGAGGCTTTTAAGAGGGCCATTTGATTTTTCTTCTCTGTTGTATTTTTCTTTCTTTCTTTTTTCTTTTTTTCTTCTTTTTTGGTTTTTTGAGGTAGGGTTTCACTCTAGCCCAGGCTGACCTGAAATTCACTATGTACTCTCAGGAGGCCTCAAACTTATGGTGATCCTCCTACCTCTGCTTCCCAAGTGCTGGGATTAAAGGCACCATATCTGGCTCTCTTTGATCACTATTACTGTTGCAGTCAGGTTTGTATTGCTGGCAGAAATCACCCGACCAAAAGATAATGAGCAAAGGTTCCTGATATGTAGGTGTGACTAGGGCTAGTCAAGGCCTCAGAATTGGATCTGGGAATGCATGGTCAGCCATTAGGAAAGCTCATTATTGTTTTAGCCACTCTTTTTTTAAAAAAAATTATTTATTTATTTGCAATCCGAGAGAGATAGAGAGAAGAAAGACAGCCTCTGCAAATGAACTCCAGACACATGTGCCCCTTGTGTATCTGGCTTATGTGGGTCCTGGGGAATCAAACCTGGGTCCTTTGGCTTTGCAGGCAAGTACCTTAACCGCTAAGCCATCTCTCCTGCACCTGTTTTAGCCCTTCTTATTTCATGGCTCTGTATATGAATGAGCTTTGAGGCTTACATTGGAGAAATATTTAATCTGATTCCGTTTTGAAACTAAGAAACAAAAGAAAGGTATGGTAGGCCCTGCTGGACAGAGAAGCCTAAACTACTGAATCTGGGACACATTCTGTTGAGCCACTACAGTTCCGTTT
The DNA here is from genome assembly GCA_036365145.1 of Orientallactaga sibirica. NCBI lineage: Eukaryota > Metazoa > Chordata > Mammalia > Rodentia > Dipodidae > Orientallactaga > Orientallactaga sibirica. The sequence goes on along the minus strand of JAEOAD010000050.1, from coordinate 16,440,533 downwards.
CCAGCATTAGGAAAGTAGTGGGAGCAGGATCCCGGGTTTATTCAGTGTAAGTGCCGTGCACAGGTCAGTCCGAGGGAAGACTCACTGCTCGGAGGCCAAGGTATTAGTGACTGATTGCCTCGTGAAGGTGCGTCTAAACCTTGAGGTTGCTTTGGTCTGTGGAGGTGAAGGGAGAAAGCCAGCGAAAACAGGGTTTTCTAGAGTCTAGAGCCACTGTGAATGTGTTTCTAAGCACAGAAATCCTTGAAACCAGCAATGCCTTGGAAGCTTTTGAAAACACAGTTTTGATATTTACAGAGACGTACAGGCAAATCCATTTTATTTGGGAGAAGAGGGAGTGGTATGTTGCAGTTTTCAAAAATCTCAGTTTACCAGGTATAAACTTGTCTCAGGGAAATTCCCTCCAATTCTGAGGAGGGCTGTCAGGTATATATTTTCCCCTAGCTCCGCCCTCCATACCTCATGATAGGTATTTATTGAGTGGAATAGAACACTTTGCCAGCCTCATGCAAGACTAGTGGGGGGGGGGACAAGCCTCAGCATAGCATGAAAGAGGCTTCATTAAGGCCATGTTATAGCTCCAGGATAATGTCTAAAGGAGAAGAAAGGGGCCAAGAGTAAAGGGAGAGGGAAAGCCAAAGATATTTCCTTCTTTATTCTTTTGTTGTTGGGGGCGGGTTTCGAGGTAGGGTCTCACTCTAGCCCAGACTGACCTGGAATTCACTATGTGGTCTCAGGGTGGCCTCGAACTCATGGTGATTCTCCTACCTCTGCCTCCTGAGTGCTGAATTAAAGGCGTGTGCCACCACACCTGGCTTCTTCTTTATTCTTAGACAGGATTTTGGCTTTTAGTCTTGTGTATGTATATCATGCATGTGAGTGTGTGTGCGTGCGTGTGTGAGAGAGAACGTGGAGGTCAGAAATCGATGTGGGGTGTCTTCTTCAGCGACCAGGTTTCTCAGTGACTTCAGAGCTTACTGTTCAGCTAGACTAGCCATGCTCCAGTCTCCACCTTCCCAGTGCATGTGCTACTGTGACTGGCATATTTTTAAAAATGTGTGTACATCCGAACTCAGGTCCTTGTGCATGCTGTTAAGCACTTGATTAACTGAACCATCTCCCCAGCCCCTTTAAATGTGATTTAAAAAAGCTTTTTTCAAGTTGACATGTAATTCACATATCATTAAATTTACATTTTTAAAGTGTTCCGTTATTTTAAGTATATTTGCAAGGCTGTATAACTGCCATCACTGTTTTCACTCCTCCTCCCTCCCCCTTGTTCACTACCAGTCACTCTTTTTTTTTTTTTTTTTGGTTTTTTGCGAGGTAGGGTCTCACTCTGGTCCAGGCTGACCTGGAATTAACTATGTAGTCTCAGGGTGGCCTCGAACTCACAGCGATCCTCCTACCTCTGCCTCCCGAGTGCTGGGATTAAAGGCGTGCGCCACCACGCCTGGCCCAGTCACTCTTTTTTATTTTACCAACTCTTTCCTCCCATTTGTTCCCTGCTTCTGACTTTTGCTAAACATTTCTGTCAGTCATAAACCATGGCCATTTATTTATCAATGTAGTAACGTGTACCTCATTCTTTTTATTTGCATTTATTTATTTATTTTTAAAATTTTTATTTTTATTTATTTGAGAGTGAGAGAGAAAGAGGTGAGAGAGAGGGAGAAACTGGGGACTCCAGAGCCTCTAACCACTGCAAACAAACTCCAAACCCACGTGCCACCTTGTGTATCTGCTTATGTGGATTCTAGGGAATTGAACTTGGGTCCTTTGGCTTTGCAGACAAGCATCTTAACCACTAAGCCATCTCTCCAGCAATTTATTTATTTATTTTAAAAAAATATTTTATTTATTTACTTATTTGAAAGAGGAAGAAAGAGAGAGAGAATGGTGCACCAGGGCCTCTAGCCTCTGCAAATGAACTCCAGATGCATGCGCCATCTTGTGCATCTGGCTTATGTGGGTCCTGGGGAATTGAACCTGGGTCCTTTGGCTTTGCAGGCAAGTACGTTAACTGCTAAGCCATCTCTCCAGCCTATTTATTTATTTTTGAGCCGCATCTCACTGTGTAGTCAAGATTGATCTGGAACTTGTGATCCTCCTGCCTCAGCCCCACTACATCAACCTCTTTCTGGCCTATTTCATTGTGTATATGTAGTTATGCCATACTTTTAGTTGATGGACAGGCCGTTTCCACTTTGGAGCGATTTTGAACGTTCATGTACAAGTCTTTATGGGGACATATGTTTTCAATAATTGTGGTCTATGACTACGAGTAGGATTGCTGGATCATGTGGTAATTCTATGTTTAACTTTTTGAAGAACTGCCAAACTTTAAGCCGGATTTTGTATAAACACAAGATCATGTTTTCCATTTTATTTCGATACTGGAAACTGTACGTCAGGATAGGAATTTTTAAAAAGTCCTTAACAAAAGACCCAAAATCCTTAAGAAAGAACATAAATTTTAAAAGTCAAACTTATTGAGAAGATCAAAAGCTAGAGGTAATTTTGAAACGGGGCGTGGGGTGGGGGAGCAGCTAGCAAGGGTTTTCTTGAGTGTTGCTTCAATCCTTTAGCTTTTTAAAAAACAACCCTTGGTCACTAGCTGCTTTTTTTTTAACCTTTAAACTTTATCTTGAAATAATTTTAGATTCATAAGAAGCTACAAAAATAATATAGTTATTTTTCTTGTATCCCTAGCTGTGCCCAGTGATGGCATGCGACGTGTCAGAGTATGTTCGCTGGAACTAAACTAAGCTGCTGGGGACGGGTATGGGTTTCCTGCCTGTCTCTATTGAAGGGTTTTTCTCCCTTTCCTTCCATGTTCACTTGGAGGTGCCAATTACCTTGTGTATGTATATCATGCATGTGAGTGTGTGTGCGTGCGTGTGTGAGAGAGAACGTGGAGGTCAGAAATCGATGTGGGGTGTCTTCTTCAGCGACCAGGTTTCTCAGTGACCTCAGAGCTTACTGTTCAGCTAGACTAGCCATGCTCCAGTCTCCACCTTCCCAGTGCATGTGCTACTGTGACTGGCATATTTTTTAAAATGTGTGTACATCCGAACTCAGGTCCTTGTGCATGCTGTTAAGCACTTGATTAATTGAACCATCTCCCCAGCCCCTTTAAATGTGATTTAAAAAAGCTTTTTTCAAGTTGACATGTAATTCACATATCATTAAATTTACATTTTTAAAGTGTTCCGTTATTTTAAGTATATTTGCAAGGCTGTATAACTGCCATCACTGTTTTCACTCCTCCTCCCTCCCCCTTGTTCACTACCAGTCACTGACCTGGAATTTTATTTCTCACCAACTCTTTACCCTCCCATTTTAAAGTTCCCGCCTGGCCCAGTCACTCTTTTTATTTTACTTTTCCTCCCATTTGTTCCCTGCTTCTGACTTTTGCTAAACATTTCTGTCAGTCATAAACCATGGCCATTTATTTATCAATGTAGTAAGGTGTACCTCATTCTTTTTATTTGCATTTATTTATTTATTTTTAAAATTTTTATTTTTATTTATTTGAGAGTGAGAGAGAAAGAGGTGAGAGAGAGGGAGAAACTGGGGACTCCAGAGCCTCTAACCACTGCAAACAAACTCCAAACCCACGTGCCACCTTGTGTATCTGCTTATGTGGATCCTAGGGAATTGAACTTGGGTCCTTTGGCTTTGCAGACAAGCATCTTAACCACTAAGCTATCTCTCCAGCAATTTATTTATTTATTTAAAAAAATATTTATTTACTTATTTGAAAGAGGAAGAAAGAGAGAGAGAATGGTGCACCAGGGCCTCTAGCCTCTGCAAATGAACTCCAGATGCATGCGCCATCTTGTGCATCTGGCTTATGTGGGTCCTGGGGAATTGAACCTGGGTCCTTTGGCTTTGCAGGCAAGTATGTTAACTGCTAAGCCATCTCTCCAGCCTATTTATTTATTTTTGAGCCACATCTCACTGTGTAGTCAAGATTGATCTGGAACTTGTGATCCTCCTGCCTCAGCCCCACTACATCAACCTCTTTCTGGCCTAACTATTTCATTGTGTATATGTAGTTATGCCATACTTTTAGTTGATGGACAGGCTGTTTCCACTTTGGAGCGATTTTGAACGTTCATGTACAAGTCTTTATGGGGACATATGTTTTCAATAATTTTGGTCTATGACTACGAGTAGGATTGCTGGATCATGTGGTAATTCTATGTTTAACTTTTTGAAGAACTGCCAAACTTTAAGCCGGATTTTGTATAAACACAAGATCATGTTTTCCATTTTATTTCGATACTGGAAACTGTACGTCAGGATAGGAATTTTTAAAAAGTCCTTAACAAAAGACCCAAAATCCTTAAGAAAGAACATAAATTTTAAAAGTCAAACTTATTGAGAAGATCAAAAGCTAGAGGTAATTTTGAAATGGGGCGTGGGGTGGGGGAGCAGCTAGCAAGGGTTTACTTGAGTGTCGCCTCAATCCTTGAGCTTTTTAAAAAACAACCCTTGGTCACTAGCTGCTTTTTTTTTAACCTTTAAACTTTATCTTGAAATAATTTTAGATTCATAAGAAGCTACAAAAATAATATAGTTATTTTTCTTGTATCCCCAGCTGTGCCCAGTGATGGCATGCGACGTGTCAGAGTATGTTCGCTGGAACTAAACTAAGCTGCTGGGGACGGGTATGGGTTTCCTGCCTGTCTCTATTGAAGGGTTTTTCTCCCTTTCCTTCCATGTTCACTTGGAGGTGCCAATTACTGGTGTAGCTATCGGCCCTTCAATAACATTGTACGTGCTTACTAAAGTGAAAAGGAGCGTGGTGACGGGCGCACACGGAGCTATTTTAAAGAAATCTCGACACGTAGAGTCTAGTGCTTAGAGGCAGACGCAGGGGCCACTGTGTCTTCAGGTGACTGGCTTTATGGCTCCTGTCAGGAGTAAGGATTCCGAGGTGGGGTAGGTATGATGCAGCCCAGAAGACTGGTCTAGACCAGAGAGGTGATTCATTGGTTCTAGGTCTGGATTTAATTCCAGATTATGAGTTGCCTTCTGCTATGGTGAACAGAATGGTGGGGTTGTCTTCCGAGGGACACTCCCGGGCCCTAAGTTCCCTGTCACCACAAGGATGATTTCTGGTTTTCCTTTCTTTGCTTCAAACTTCTAGCTCAGAAAAGTCATTCTGGGGAGACCAAAGCCACTCACATTAATTTGGGGATGGCCAGAATCTTTTTTTTTTGTTTGTTTTTTTGGTTTTCTAGGTCTCACTCTGGCCCAGGCTGACCTGGAATTTGCTATGTAATCTCAGGGTGGCCAGCTCATGGCCCTCCTACCTCTGCCTCCCGAGTGATTCTCCTACCACTCTGCCAGAATCTTTTTTTGATTGTTTGGATTTGAGGTGTCTACCACCCAGGCTGACCTGGAATTTGCTAGTAGTGTCAGCATGGCCTTGAACTCAGTATTTTTAATTTTAATTTTGGGATGAAAAACCACTATTTTTAATTTTAATTTTTAAAAATATTTTATTTTTATTTATTTATTTGAGAGAGAGAGTCGGAGAGAGAGAGAGAGAGAGAAAGGCAGACAGAGAGAGGGAGTGAATGGGCACACCAAGGCCGCCATCCATTGCAAATGAACTCCAGGTGCATGCGCCACCATGTGCATCTGACTTTACATGGGTCCTGGGGAATCGAATCTGCCTCCTTAGGCTTTGCAGGCAAGCGCTTTAACCAGTAAGCCATCTCTCCAGCCCCCAGAATCTTTTATTATTAGGATTCTTCTCGCCGGTCGTGGTGGCGCACGCCTTTAATCCCAGCACTCGGGAGGCAGAGGTAGGAGGATCGCCGAGAGTTCAAGGCCACCCTGAGACTATATAGTTAATTCCAGGTCAGCCTGGACCAGAGTGAGACCCTACCTTGCAAAACCAAAAAAAAAAAATCTTCTCTTTCTTAACACACTGAGCCCAAGTCAATCTTAAAAGGTCTCACTAGAAAGAAAAAAAAAAAAGTTCTCACTGGAATTCTCTACTCACCTGTTGCTGTGGCGGTCCTCCAATACATGTCCCTAAGGAAAAGAGAGCTTTTCTCTATTAAAGGGAGGCCGGGAGAGAAGAAAGTGTTAAAAAAAAAAAAAGAAAGAAAGAAAAAGAAATACCTTGCAGGCAGATTGCTACGTGGTGTTTGATTACAAAGGAGACCCTGTACTTAAGAGCCAAGCCATGACAGGAGTTCTATGCCCCCAGCCAGGTTGCGAGGGTGGGCGCTAGTGGAGGCCTCCCAGGTGCAGGTGATCAGCTTCTCTTCTCTGCTTCAGTGTGTTTGTCTGAACTTGCCACTGGTCCTGAGGTGGAAATTAAATGGAACGGCTCCAGAGAGCAGAGACACAAGCTCGGAGGGCTCCCATTTGGAGAGGAAAGCCGCAGGGGAACAACAAATCTGGGCATGTGGCCGGGGATGATGGTGCTGGTACCTTGAATGCAGCAGCGGCTACTGGCGTAAAGTTTCAAGTGGTGCCAGGTAGCAGTTTGGCTGGGCAAGGATGGAAGGGAGGATGGGGGTCTAAGCAAAGGACACCCAAAGATGAGACATGTGTCCAGTCAGCTCACTCTACACATGGCCGTGGTGCTATTGGCCTCACATTTAGTCTGCTGACCAGGGAGGCCTACTTTGCTGGGCAGCTGGGGGGCTTGGTGGCAGCGTGATGCTGATGCTGATGCTGAGAATTTAGCAAGAATGACTAGCCCTGCCAGAGTGCTAACAGAACCTTCCCTTATTGCCTAGGCCCGTGCAGGAATGTGTGGCGTGTAAAATCAAGCATATAAGGGGTGCTGAAGAGCATGAATGAGTCTATCCCCTTTCTCACAACACCCCCTTTTTTCTCACCCTGGCAGAAATGCTTCCCTTGTTTTTTTTTTTTTTTTTTGTTTGTTTTTTCGAGGTAGGGTTTCACTGTAGTCCAGGCTGACCTGGAATTCACTATGTAGTCTCAGGGTGGCCTAGAACTCACGGCAATCCTCCTACCTCTGCCTCCCAAGTGCTAGGATTAAAGGCATGTGCCACCATACCTGGCTTCTTTGTTTTTGTTTTTTTTTTCTTCCAATTTTATTCATCTTACTTTATTTATTTGAAAGAAAGAGAGAAAGAGAGAAAATGGGCATGCCAGGGAATTCAGCTGCTGTAAACGAACTCCAGATGCATGTGCCATCTGGCTTACGATGGGTCCTGAGGAATCGAACCTGGGTCCTTTGGCTTCACAGGAAAATGCCTTACCTGCTAAGCCATCTCTCCAGCCCTGGCTGTCCCATTTCGAAGCCCAGTGCTACTCTGGTACTGTGGGCCCCTCTCAGCTTCCCTGAGCTAAGCCAGTTTTCCACCTGTTAGTTATTCATAATCTGCTACAAGGCAGAAGTGATTCTGGATAAAAGAAGAGGTAGCTGGAAAACTGGGCAGGCTTCAGAAAGTACAAGAGGTCACGGGGTTCCGCAGAGGAGATGAAATGGCTGCATCTGTCCATCTGAGGTCTGTCTACCCAGGCAAAGATGGAGGGAAGGGTGGCCTTTCTCTGCCATAATTCCTTCCTCCTTTCCACCCTGCCCCAACTGTGACAGACTTCCAAAGGGCCCCATGGAAGGACCTGTTCCATCTATCTGATGGGAACCAGAGACACAGTGCAGCACTTTGGAATTCATTCTGGAGGAAATCTCAAACGTTTTTCTGCTTGAGTCAGACTCGGATGGTTTTTAAAAATAGGCTTGCACCAACAGGCAACTCAAACTACATCAGTCTTGGGGCAGTCAGAACAATGCGTGCAAAAACAAGTCGGGAAGACTGTGGCTTCAGATAGAACTGTAACCATCCTGCGTCCTTTGTGCAAGCCTTTATCCCTATAGATCCCTTTCTTCCTGGAACACATCCCAGCCTCGATTGATGCTCTGAGACAAGTTCAAGTTGCATTCCAACTTAAAGGATAGAGCTGGAGCTTTAGTTAAACCTTTTTGAAAAAATTATTTTATGGAGCTGGGTATGGTGGTGCATACCTTTAATTCCAACACTCAGGAGGCAGAGGTAGGAGGATTGCCATGAGTTCGAGGCCACCCTGAGACTACAGAGTGAATTCCAGGTCAGCCTGGGCCAGAGTGAGACCCTACCTTGAAACCAACCCCCCAAATTATTTTATGGGCTGGAGAGATGGCTTAGTGGTTAAGGCACTTGCTTGCAAAGCCAAAGGACCCAGGTTCGATTCCCCATTACCCATGTAAGCCAGATGCACAAGGGGGTGCATGTGTCTGGAATTTGTTTGCAATGACTAGAGGCCCTGGCACACCCATTCTTCCTCTGTCTTCTCTTCCCTATCTCTCTCTGCTTGCAAATAAAATAAAATTTAAAAAAATTTTTAAATTACTTTATTTATTCGAGAGAGAGAGAGAGAGAGAGAGAAAGAAAGAAAGAAAGAAAGGCAGATGAGTGAGGAAGAATGGGTGCACCAGGGTCTCCAGCCACTGCAAACAAACTCCAGATGCATTTGCCACCTTGGACATCTGGCTTATGTGGGTCCTGGGGAAATAACCTGGGTCCTTAGATTTTGCAGGCAAGCGCCTTAACTGACTAAGCCATCTCTGCAGCCCAGAGTTAAATGTTTGGTTCACTGGATTCTTCCTGGTCTAGTTTGTGCAATGTGCTAGTTTGCTGTGGGAAGGAGGGAACATGGAAGATGAGCTCTCTGGCCTGCTGGGACAAGGAAGTGTTATGGGGAAATCAGCTAGTCAAACAAGATTCACGGTCTCTCTGGGACATGGCTAGGGCCAAGCAGGTATGGACTCCATGGGTGACAGCAAGGCCACCTTGGCTGTTGCAACTTCCAACACAAAGAATATACCCACACTTACTTATTAGAGACAGAGAGAGGGAGAGAGAGAGAGAGAAAGAGAGAATGGGCACACCAGGGATCAAGCCACTGCAAACCAACTTCATATGCATGTGCCACCACGTGCATCTGGCTTATGTGGGACCTGGAGAATTGAACCTGGGTCCTTAGGCTTCACAGGCATTTGCCTTAACTGCTGAGCCATCCCTCCAGCCCTATACCCAAACTTTAGATGCCCAAGGGAATTCTGCTCTGGAACAAATAGGACATCTGGTGTTCTTGCTCCCGACAGGCTAATAATCGCTAGGTGGACTGAGTTACCTGATGGGAATCGGACCTTGAGGTCGGTTCTAGGCAATTGGTTTTGAGAAATGATGTGATGCTTTAAGCATCATTGTCCTCTGACTTGGAGCAATAAACCCTCCAAAGCAAGGGCCACGTCTCTCAGCAGGTCCCGTGTCTCTAATGTGGATGACTCTCTGTTGGCACAGGCGACCAGACGACCTTCCAGCTGCAGGTGCGCCAGGTGGAGGACTACCCTGTGGACTTGTACTACCTGATGGACCTCTCTCTGTCCATGAAAGACGACTTGGACAGCATCCGGAACCTGGGCACCAAGCTCGCTGAGGAGATGAGGAAGCTCACCAGCAACTTCCGGTTGGGGTTTGGGTCTTTTGTTGACAAGGACATCTCTCCCTTCTCCTACACTGCGCCGAGGTACCACACCAACCCGTGTATTGGGTAAGTGGTCAGCTGTACTTCTGTCGGGTGCCTGAGTGCTGGGGCCAGGCTGGTGGGAAACCTGAGCCCACAGGAGGAATAGTTGGGACTGATCAGGCTTAGGGTGTTTTTGTTTTTTTAAATATTTCATTTATTTTAGAGAAGCAGAGAAAGTAAGAGAGAGAAAGAGAGAATGGGCAACTGCAAACAAACTCCAGATGCACGTACCACTTTGTGCATCTGGCTTGGCTTATGTGGGTCCTGGGCAATCAAACCTGGGTCCTTAGGCTTCGCAGGCAAGCCCCCTGAACTGCTAAGCCATCTCTCCAGCCTCCAAGGCTTAGGTATTTGATTAATGATGGCCATGTTCTGTCCTTATCCTACACGTGAAGACAAACTATTGCAGGATTGTATAATGATCATAGCACACTTCTTTCGTGCCTGTTTTCTTATATTAATAAAGTTTAGAGAATGTCCTCAGAGAGTCAAGGGCCTAGACAAGATAGGAGAACTTGTACTTTTACCTTATCTGTAGTAACTGGAATACTTGCAGCTAAATGAATTAAAAAATTGCCCTTGGGGCTGGAAAGATAGCTTAGTAGTTAAGGTGCTTGCCTGTGAAGCCTAAGGATCCAAGTTTGACTCACCAGAACCCACATAAGCCAGACACACAAGGTGACACATGCACACATACACATGAGGTAGCACATGCATCTGGAGTTTGAGTGCAGTGGTTAAAAGCCCTGGCATGCCAATTCTCTCTCTCTCATTAAAAAACAAATTAAGAGAGAAATGGCTTAGTGGTTAAGGTGTTTGCCTGCAAAGCCATAGGATCTTGGTTCGATTCTCCAGGACATGTAAACCAGATGTACAAAGGGGCACATGAATCTGGAGTTTGTTTGCAGTGGCTGGAGGCCCTGATGTGCCCATTCTCTTTCCCTCTCTCTCTCAAATACATAAATAAAATATATTTAAAAAAATTAAAAAATAAGGCTGGAGAGATGGCTTAGTGTTTAAGGCATTTTCCTGTGAAATCTAAGGACCCAGGTTCAACTCCCCAGAACTCATAAGCCAGATGCACATAGAGGTGCATATGTCTGGAGTTCATTTGCAGTGGCTAGAGGCCCAGGCATGCCCATTCTCTCTCTCTCTAATAAATAAATAATACAAAAAAGATGATCAAAAATTAAAAAATTGGGTTGGAGAAGATGGCTTAGTGGTTAAGGTGTTTGCCTGCAAAGCCAAAGGACCATGGTTCGATTCCCTAGGGCCCATGTAAGCCAGATGCACAAGGAGACGCATGCATCTGGAGTTTGTTTACAGTGGCTGGAGGCCCTGGCACGCCCATTCTCTTTCTCTCTCTCACTCTCTGTCTCTCTCAAATAAAATTTTTTTAATTAAATAAAAAAATTAAAAATATAATTTTTAAAATTGCCCTTGTTTCTATGAACTGTAATTTACCTTGAAAACTAAATGAAAATCCTGTATCTTTTATTTATTCAGGTACAAGTTTTTTTTTTTTAATTTATTTATTTGACATAGAAAGAGGCATAGAGAGAGAATGGACGTACCTCAGGTTTGCAGTAATCCATTTACCTCTGCCTCTCAAGTGCTGGGACTATAGGCATGTGCTGTCTTGCCCAGTTCCCTATGTTTTAAATGTGTGAATTATTGTACAGATTAGGGTAAGAGTGCCAGAGGAGGACACCTGATGTTCTGCATGTGTGTGCATGGGCTGTGTGCATCTGCTCACACGCATGTGCACACACCATCCACGTCCTACAATACTACAGTACACCAATAAATAAGCAAAACTTTTTAACAACTACTTTATTTACTCATTTGAGGTTGAAGGAAATAGAGAATGGGTGATTCAGGGCCTCTTGTCCCTGAAAAGAGATTCCAGACACATTGTGCATCTGGCTTTATGTGGGTACGTGAATCAAACATGGGACAACAGGCATTGCAAGCTAGTGCCTTTAACTGCCGGGTCATTTCTGCCTTATAAAGAAGTTTTATTTATCTATTTATTTACAAGGAGAGAGAGAGAAAGAGAATGGATGCACCGGGACCTCCAGTTGCTGCAAACGAATTTCAGATGCATGCACCACTCTGTGCATCTAGCTTTACATGGGTACTGAACCTGGGTCATTAGGCTTTACAGGCAAGCACCTTAACCACTAAGCCATCTCTCTAGCTGCCCCCTCCCCCCTTTTTTTTGTTTGAGATCTGGTTCTAGCTCAGGCTGACCTGGAATGCACTATGTAGTCTTAGCATGGCCTCAAACTCACAATGATCCTTGAACTCACAACTCGCCTCCGGCTAGGAAAAAACTTTTATTTTTTATTTATTTTTAATTTTTGAGGTAGGGTCTCCCTCTAGCCCAGGCTGACCTGGAATTCACTCTGTAGTCTCAGGGTGGCCTCAAACTCACCTAGATCCTCCTACCTCTGCCTCCTGAGTGTTGGGATTAAAGGTGTGCGCCACCACGCCCAACTGGGCTAGGAAAAAACTTTGAAATGCAGTTGGAGGGCTGGAGAGATGGCTTAGGGGTTAAGGTGCCTGCCTGCTAAGCCTAAAGAACCCGGTTCCAATCTCCAGGTCCCACGTTTAGCCAGATGCAAAGTGACGCAAGGGCACAATGCTGCACTTGACCACAAGGGGGCGCACACATCTGGATTTTGTTCACAGCAGCTGAGATACTGCTGGCGCGCCCATCTCTGTCTTCCTATCCCTCTCCCTCTGTCTGTCTCTCTCTGTATCTCTCTCCAAAAATAAAAAATAAATAAGTGAATAAATGAATGAAACGCAGTTGGATTGTTAACCACGAAGAGCTTCTAGGTGTCATCGTTTGCTGGGTATGGCTTCCTCTAGGCCACAGGTGGTCACTGACTTCATGATTAGTTAATCCTGTTTCTTTTCTTTTTAAAAACTTTTTATTTATTTATTTATTTAAAAGAGAGAGGAAGAGGCAGATAGAAAGAGGCTGGGCATGCCAGGGCCTCCAGCCACTACAAACAAACTCCAGATGCATGCACCTCCTTGTGCATCTGGCTTACTTAGAATACTTAGAATACTATGTATTCTCATAGCAGGAGCAGTAGCATCCTAGACAAAACATCTCTGATTCATCTGCAACAGTGATTCTTTCTGTCCTGCCCTGGTTGGGCTGTGACAGCAGTCAGACAGGGTGTGTCTGCCCCAGCGGAGAGGCTGAATCGGAAACTGGCAGCGGGTCAAGGACCAGCATGGGTGCTCAGCATCGTAATATCAAGGCAATTGCACATTTCATATTCAGAGCTCCTGCTCCAACCAACCCCTCCAGGGCAGAAGCAGTTGCAGACAGTACAGTTCTTGACGGTCAGTACAAGGCACTCTGAAAAACTCTTATAAAACAGGAAACCCCGTGAAGAATGGGCATGTTGAAGGAACTATCAGAACCATGTCATGTAACTCTTTCTTCCCTAAGCTGGGCACTTATAAGGAGAGATACTGCAACGCTGTGAGCAGGCTGAGCGTTCTGTCCCCATGTCCAAGAGATGTGGTATCCCGCATCGTCCAAGAGATGTGGCATCCCGCATCATCCAAGAGATGTGGCATCCCGCATCTTCCTGGTGATGCGTCCCCTCTGCAACTTGGTCAGAACAGCCCACGCCACGGCATGTCATCTAGCCACTCCATGCCTCCGCTGCATGTGCTCCATCGGCTTTTCTGTTTTAATGACACCATTGAATTAGTTGCTAATACCCAGAAAGCCAGAATTAACCAAGAATAACCACTACAAGAATTAAAAACTGAAAATAAGAATAAAAACTGAGTTTTCTGGACTTAAAGAACGTAAGGAGAAATGCCAGATAGGAAATAAGAAGTGCTAGGGCTGCCATGGGAAGAAAAAAATTAATATGAGCATCAGATTAAAGAACTGTTTGAGATTTTATTTTTATTTATTTATTAGACAGTGAAAGGGAGAGAGAGAGAGAAAGAGAGAATGGGAGCCCCAGGGCCTCCAGCCACTGCAAACGAACTCCAGACGCATGAGCCACCTTGTGCATCTGGCTTACATGGGACCTGGAGAATTGAACCAGGGTCTTAGGCTTCACAGGCAAGTGCTTTAACCGCTAAAGCATCTTTCCAGCCCAAAGAACTGTTTAATTGCTCTTCTGAGAAATAGGAATACATTCTCTTGGAAGAGTCATGATACTCATTGACAAGATTTGTTATTTCCAGCTTGGGTATTGAACAGTTGTCAAAATATCACGTAAAATGTCAGCAAGTGAGTTAATGCATTTTTTGCTTTGTTATTTCTCCCCCTCCCCAAATATTTATATGCAGAGAGAGAGAGAGAGAATGAATGAATGAGTGTGTGAGGGCCTCTAGCCACTAAAAACAAACTCCAGATGCAGGCATCACCTTGTGCATCTGGCTTTACATGGGTCCTGGAGAATCGAACCCAGGTCAGTAGGCTTTACAGGCAAGCACCCTAACCATTGAGCCATCTCTCCGGCCCTCCTCCTTCACGATTCCTATTTTCTTTCCTTTTGAGTATTTCCCACAAGGTCACTGTATTTGCCACCTTGAAGGTGTTATTCCCCTGCTTTCTGGCATCTTTGAGGCTGGTGTGAGGGCTCTGCTTGTGTATGTTTTCTTCCCTCTAGTGGCTTTTGACATATTCTGTCCCTGCGTCCGGTTTGGAGTTTCTATATTTACATTGCTGAGAACTTGGTCTTCTGAATGTGTGACTTGGTCCCTGAGCCTGTCTCCTCTCGTTGTCTCCATTTTCATCTGGTCACTAGTGGGTGTCAGAACTTTTCATTCAAAATTTCATCTTTAATTTTTTCTCACAGAGTTTTTTTTTTTTTTTTTGGTTTTGCAAGGTAGGGTCTCACTCTGGTCCAGGCTGACCTGGAATTAACTATGTAGTCTCAGGGTGGCCTCGAACTGTCAGCAATCCTCCTACCTCTGCCTCCCGAGTGCTGGGATTAAAGGCGTGCGCCACCACGCCCGGCTTCACAGAGTTTTTAAAAATATTATTTATTTATTTATTTATTTGAGAGAGAAAGAGAGAAGCAGATAGAGAATAGGCATGCCAGGGCCTCCATTAGTAATCCACAGAGCCACTACAAATAAACTCCAGATGCTTGTGCCACCTTGTGCATCTGGTTTACATGGGTACTGGGGGATCGAACCTGGGTCCTTAGGCTTCGCAGGCAAGTGCCTTAACTGCCAAGCCATCTCTTTAGCCCTCTTGCACAATTTTTTTTTTTTTTTTGAGGTAGGGTCTCACTGTAGCTCAGGCTGACCTGGAATTCACTCTGTAGTCTCAGGGTGGCCTTAAACTTACAGTGATCCTCCTACCTCTGCCTCCCAAGTGCTGGGATTAAAGGCGTGCGCCACCATGCCCGGCTAGTCTTGAGGGTTTTTTTTTTTTTTTTTAAGATTTTTAAAAATATATATTTTATTTATTTATTTTTGAGAGAGAGAGAGAGAGAGAGAGAGAGAGAGGTGCACCAGGGCCTCCAGCCACTGCAAACAAACTCCAGATGCATGCTCCCCCTTGTGCATCTGGCTTTTGTGGGTCCTGGAGAGTCGAACCAGAGTCCTTTGGCTTTGCAGGCAAACGCCTTAACTGCTAAGACATCTTCTCCAGTCCCTCTTGTACAATTTTTATTTATTTTTCTGTCTTAGCTATGTAAAGAGAATTTCTTTTCCACTTTATCATTTGTCAGTTTTGGTTTAAATCCATACCCTGAAGTTTCATTTTTGAACATCAGTAACTATATTTCTTTGGTTTTTTGAGGTAAGGTCTCACTAGAGCTCAGGCTGACCTGGAATTCACCACGTAGTCTCAGGGTGGCCTTGAACTCACAGTGATTCTCCTACCTCTGCCTCCCGAGTGCTGGGATTAAAGGCGTGCACCACCACGCCCGGCTTCTTTTTGTTTTTTTGGTTGTTTTGCTTTTCTGAGGTAGGGTCTCACTCTAGCCCAGGCTGACCTGGAATTCACTATGTAGTCTCAGGCTGGCCTTGAACTCACAGCAGTCCTCCTCTCTCTGCCTCCTGATTTCTGAGATTAAAGGTGTTCGCCACCACACCGTCCTCTTTTTGAATGTTTCAAATATCCTTGTTTTCAAGACTTTTAGATCATTCTGTTCTTTCTGTGCTCTGAATCATGGCTCCTGGAGTGTGGGGTTTGCTGACATTCCTTCGGAGAGGTTTGTCTCTCCTGTGGTTTGAAATGTTTTCATTAGCTCATCTTCATGAAAGACTGTTTTCCATGGAAGACCGCATGCCCTGGGTGTGCTGGCTTCTCATGGAGCAGTTTGAATGTTGGCTACTGCCAGGAACCTTCGGTGTTGACAGCGGCGCTAGATTTCCTGTTAATTTCTCAGTTGGGGGTTCCTTCACCATAAAAGTCATGGATTCTCTGATCACTAGAGTATTAAGGTACTCTAGAAGAACAGACCTGATAGAATAAATTACATTAAAGGGGAATTTATTGGCCTAGCTTACTGTAGTCCAATAGCAGTTGTAGGCCTGAGAGTCAAGGAACCCGGTAACTGCTCAGTCCACGTGGCCAGGTGCCTCAGCAGTCCCAATCTGGCACTGAAGGCCTGGAGGCTTCCTGAGGAACTGCTGGTCTTCAGTCCATGCTGGTCTTCAGTCCATACTGGAAGGCAGCAAGCAGCTCCGGCAGCCAAGTGGAAGGAAGAGGCTCTTTTCACCCAGAGCTTCCTTATATAAAGTTCCCAGTCTGAGAGGGGTCGCCCGCGCTGGGGGAAGGACTTCAGTTAATCCTTCCTGGAAGCAACCTCAGAGACCCAAGGGATTTCTGTGGATTACTAAGCAGATCAAGTTGACAGCACCTTCACCATCACGAGGGTTTGGAGTGACAAGTTTTATACATAATTCTTCTCTCCTGTGCATACCTAGCCCAGAGTGGACGGTAAGCTTCCTTGTCTTTTTCCCATGATGTGGCTGGAAATTTTCTGGTTTCGCACTTAGCCTTATGCAGAGAGCCCTGTGGCTGGGGTGGGCCTTGTACAGCTTGAGGTCTCCTGGGCTCCTCATAGAGTCCTGCTTCGAGTCTGTAAGCATCTGCTCCTGGGGAGCAGCTTGGCTTGAGCTCTGCCCCCTTCCCGCCTGTGCTCTTCTGCCCGTTCATTTGTGGATGGCTTCCTCTTCCTTCCTGACATGGGGATTTCCCTTCTGAGCTTCCACTCGTGGGCTATTTCATTTCCTTTGCTTTTCTGGCGTGTGTGTCTGTAGTATGTGTGGGGTGTATGCATGCATGTGGTACAGGCACATGTGTGTGCAGATGCAGGAGCCCCGTGCGCATGGGTGCGGGAACCAGAGGAAGGTATCAGGTGTCCTGTGCTCTTTCACCTTCCTTTCTCTCCATGGACTTGGATCTCCCTGTTTGCAGTTAGACTGTGTTGCAGTCAGCTTCGTGTTGCTATCAGAAGACAACGAAGGTGGCTTGTGGGAGGAAAGGGTTTATTTTGGCCTACAGACTCGAGGGGATGCTCCACGATGGCAGGGGGTAAACAATGGCATAAGCAGAGGGTGGACATCACCCCCTGGCCAACATCAGGTGGACAACAGCAAGAGGAGAACGTGCCAAACACTGGCAAGGGGAAGCTGGTTATAGCACCCATAAGCCCGCCCCCAACAATATACCTCCTCCAGGAGGCGTTAATTCCCAAATCCCCATCAGCTGGGAACCCAGCATTCAGATGACCTAAGTTTATGGAGGACACCTGAATCCAACCACCATAGACTGGCTGAACAGGAGGCCAGTGCTCCTCCTGTCTCTGTCTTCTTGCCATGCTGGGGTCACAGGCATATGCAACCCGGCATGAATGTGGATGGCTGGACCTTAGACCCTCATGCTTATGCAGCACATCCTCTCACTCTCCCTGATTGCCCACACCCCTAAAGTCTAACAATTGCATTTGGGGCTGGAGAGAGAGAGCTCTGTGGTTAAAGGTACTTGCTTGCAAAGCCTGACTGCCTGGGTTCCATTCCCCAATACTCAAAGAAAGCCAGATTCCCAACGTGGCGCATGTGTCGAGTTCATTTGCAGTGGCACTAGGCCCTGGTATGCCCATTCTCATTCTGTCCCTCTGCTTACAAATAAATAAATGAGAATAAATTGTATTTTATTCAGAAGTTCTCTACCCAGCGTGAGAGGGGCCTTTCCTGTCAGCTCAGTCCGCGGTCTTGTCTTAAACATCACGTTGCTTTCAGAATTAGCCTGTCTCTACTGTCTAGAATCACTGTACACACACTTCCTGTGGCTTATTTTCTGTCATCTCGGTTAATAATCGTTAATTTGGTAACTCTCTGTAAATGTTTGTGGTAGCTTGAATAGATGACCCCCAATACATTTGGTGTTTTATTAGTTTGTAGTTTGGATCTGCAGCCACCTGGCTGGAGGAGGCCGATCTTAGGGTCAAGTCCTCAGGTGTGGTGGTGGATTTGAGATTCCTATGTTTGTATGTACGCTAAGTGCCTAGTTCCACCTGGAGTTCCTGGAGTGTGCTGGGTGGCGTTTGGCTTGGGGCTTCTCTCTGTGTTTGGTCCTGTGAAAACAGGGCCAGCTGCTTCTGCCATTGTGGAACTTCCCCTGGATCTGTAAGCTTCAATAAATATCCCTTCCTCCATAACTGTGCCTGGTTTGGAAGTTCATCTCAGCGAAGTTGAAGCTGTCTGCAACAATGTTCATATAAAGTGGGATCCAATAGCACAGATGCAGTGGGAGTGGGGTAGGTCCTTGGCAAGAGACCCCCAAATAACCTGATTTTAGGCCAGTCAGCAGATCCAGGGATTAAATCAGGTTTCCAATCACAGGTGACATCCTATCCCAATGGCCATTGAGAGCTTCCAGGGTCTGTGTGGAAAGGGGCTTTCTTCTCACTAAGAAGTGTACCTGAAGCTGGGCGTGTTGGCTTTAATTCAGCACTTGGGAGGCAGAGGTAGGAGGATTGCTGTGAGTTTGAGGCCACCCTGAGACTACATAGTAAATTCCAGGTCAGTGTGGGCTAGAGCAAGATCCTATGTTGGGGGGAAAAAAAGTACCTGAATTGGTTATAGTAAATTCTCTGCAGTTCAGCTTCTCCAGCAAACATACTTTCTAGTTAATTTCTTGATAGTGATTCTCCACAGTAAAAGCATGGTGCTCAGCGCTCCTTGCAGAAGTGAAAGGAAGGTGTAAAAAAATGCTGAGCTTCACACAGCTTTTCTGGTTTTCTCATTTCACTGTAATTAGTCTCTCTCCTCCCATTTCACAACCAACCTGACCAACTACACACACCTGATGCCTTAAAATGCGAGGAACTATACAGAAGGGAGGGGGAACTTGGAGGAAGAGAAAAGAGATTACACATCTTTCACTTGTCAAAGCTGGACGAGATCTTCGTTTCCACCACTGCTCGCTTCTTGATGAAACGTGGAGGTCACAAAATGTCTGGGTGGCCTCAGGCATGCATGGGCTAAAAAATGTTTACTTAACTCATGTAAGCATAAAGTGTTTGTGAAGACTTGGGGACGGCGGTGGAGGGTGGGGGGAACAAAGGAAGGGCACTAGGGAAAGGTCTAGTTGACAAGATTGGTTTTCATGGGGGGGGGGCTTGATTTGTCCAGAGTGGCTTGTGAGGGCTGTGGCTGTGGCTGCACTGTCGTGACTAGAGGATGGAGTGGGGACAATAGTGCTGGGTGGCACAACCCCTTTGAGAGCTAAAGCTTGTCTGTTTGCAAGGGGGAGCCTGTTCAGACCTGCCTGGTGAGACTTGTCTTGGCAGCAGTGAGTTTAGAGTAGCTCAGCCTGTTTCTCCTCCCGGGACACCCTGAAAGGGGTTCTAAAGGCCTATCCTGGGCAGGGTGCTAGTGCTCTTTTCCTAAAGGAGGCTGTTTTTTTTTTTTATTATTATTATTATTATTATTATTATTATTATTATTATTATTATTATTTGAGAAAGAATAGGTGTTCCAGGGCCTTCAACCACCACAAATGAACTCCAGATGCTTGCGCCCCCCCTTGTGCGCATGTGCGACATTGCATGCTTGTGTCGCTGTGCGTCTGGCTTACTTGGAACCTAGAGATTCGAACACGAGTTTTTAGGCTCCGCAAAGTAGCTGCACTATCTCTTTAGCTCTAAAGGAGGTTTTCTTTTTTTTTTTTTAACTTTATTGACAACACCATCTTCCCCTTAGCTCCACTCTCCATCATATCAGGAGGTTTTCTTTTTTTAATATGATGTCATCCTAAAGGAGGTTTTCTTTACGTGGCCATGGAGCCTGTGGGCCTGGGGCAGGCTGCCTTCCCATCTCTTCTTTGTCCTTTCCCCTTACTCTGCATATTGTTCTAGGGCCTTCCTCTCTCTTCTTCCCCCACAGGGCTCTGAACATGCTCTTCGCTCTGGTTGTCACACTCTTGTAAAGTAATTTAACGCTTCTGTTTCATTATATATATATATATATATATAACTCCAAAGATGCTTGATTCTGCCAGTGGGATCTCCTTTCCCACAGGAATGGGGCCACTTGTGGTCTCCAAAGCAGTCTGAAGATATTGCCCAATATTTCAAGAGAAAAGGCCTGGAATTAACGTTTTCAGATATCGTCCTGTTTGAAGATACTTGGTTTCTAAATGATTTCTATGGCAACTAGGAGCATGTATCGTTTATCACTGTAGTATTTGTAAGTGAAGAAGAGGTGAAACAATGTTTTCAGTCTTGTTCTGTTCACCTTTGTGTGCCAGCGCATTCTGGCTGTCACTCACTGAGTGTGTGGGTGTGAACAGGTCAGGTGCTCTGTCTCCTGAAGATGAGTAGGAATGGTGGCCCGGGCAAGAAGGCCACAGCGTGGTTGGTGTGAGGAGTTTTCTTATGCTGTCCTCACTGGACATTGTCCACCTTGCCTATGCCACCTGTCCCACTCATCTTTCAAGGCCCATGTCAAATGTTTTCCCAACCACTGGTGCCTGCTGTGACTTCCACTTCTCTTGAGCCATCTGTCAGCACCACTCATTTCCATATAGTGTGGTCATATGGCTACAGCTGAATAGGGACTTTTTTACCTTTATTCTTTCCACTATACCTGCCCCAGAACAGGGTTGGTGCCAGGTAAATATTTATTTGTGTCTTCCAAGGCACCTATGGAAGTTAGAACAAGTGTTAAGATTTAGAGATGAGGGCTGGAGAAATGGCTTAGTGGTTAAGATGTTTGCATGTGAAGCCAAAGGACCCAGGTTCGATTCCCCAGGACCCACGTAAGCCAGATGCACAGGGGCACATGGATCTGGAGTTCGTTTGCAGTGGCCAAAGGCCCTGGTGTGCCCATTCTCTCTCTTTGTCTGTCTTCTCTCTCTCTGCTTGCAAATAAATAACATTTAAAAAATAAAAAAAAAACTAAAACATAAAAATATTTAGAGATGAGGGCTGGAAAGATGGCTTAGTAGTTAAGGCACTTGCCTGCAAAGCCAAAGGACCCAGGTTTGATATCCCAGGCCCTACATAAGCCAGATGCACAAGGTGACACATGCATCTGGTTTGTTTGCAGTGGCTGGAAGCCCTGGTGCACCCATTCACACACATATACACACTCTTTCTCAAGTAAATAAGTAAATAAATAAAAACTAATTTTTTTAAAATATTTTATTTTTATTTATTTAGAAGGGAGATACCTGGCAGGTAGAGAGAAAGAGAGAGAATGGGCACACCAGGGCCTCCAGCCACTGCAAACGAACACAGATGCATGTGCACACATCTGGCTTTCCTGGAGAGTTGAACCGTCCTTTGGCTTTGCAGGCAAATGCCTAACCGCTAAATCCCTCCAAAAAAACCAAATTTTTTAAAAGATTTAAAGATGATGATGGAAAAGTGACTTTTCCCTTCTTTCTCTCTAGTTATAAGTTATTTCCAAACTGCGTCCCCTCTTTTGGGTTCCGGCATCTGCTGCCTCTCACGGACAGAGTTGACAGCTTCAATGAAGAAGTTCGGAAACAGAGGGTGTCCCGGAACCGAGATGCCCCTGAAGGGGGCTTTGACGCAATCCTCCAGGCTGCTGTGTGCAAGGTAACTTTCTGGTCCTGGCCTACGTGGGAAGGTCTCAGTGTTGGGATATCGTACTTCCTGAAAGAGGTGGCAGATTTGGAGCCACCCAAGCCTGTGGCTCAGGTCCACTCTTACATCAGACGTGAGCTCAGTGACATGTTGGAGGAATCTCCAGCGGTCGAGCCAGCTGAAACCCCAGGAGTGGATTGAGCTGGACGTGTCTCTGTTGGGGTGTGGCTGTACGCAATAGGAACTGTCCTTGGAGTTGTTCTGTGTTTATTCATTTGGCTTTTTTTTTTTTTGTTGTTGTTGTTCTTTTTCAGGGCAAAAAAGTAAAAGTCAAACCATATACATACAAGCTTATCGAATTTTCTGACCCAATTTTGTTAACCTTAAAGATTGCCCTGTGGGGGAATCCAGCTCAAAAATAGAATTGTGTGAAGCCCTTGATTGCATTTCTATGTATTGTTTTTTTCCTGCTTCTCTGTGATACATGAATCCGGAGGGAGAACATGGACTTAGGTCAGGAATGAACTCATACTTTAGCAGTTCCCATCTCAGAAATATATAAATGGAATATGATAATAACTTACTTAGTCTTAAAATAAGTTCCTTCTGTCCAAACAACTCAGTAGGGGACCAGGAAGATTGGCTTACTCAGTAAAGTGCTTGTGTGCAAGGGTGAGGGTCTCAGTTTGGATCTCTAGCTTCTACATACAAATCCTGGGTGTGAGCTGGGCGTGGTGACTCACCCTTTTAATCCTGGCACTCTGGAGGATCGCCATGAGTTCCAGGCCACCCTGAAACTGCATGGTAATTCCAGGTCAGCCTGAGCTAGAATGAAACTCTACCTTGAAAAAAAACAAAAAAAAAAGAAGAAAAAAGAAAAAATCCTGGGTGCGGTGACTCAGATGGCAGAGATGGACAGTCTCACGGGGCAAGGTCATTAGCTGGGCCGTCCTAATCTGGGGGTCCTATGTTCAGCGAGAGACCCTGTCTCAATGAACAAGGTGGCTTCCACACTGCACATGTGCATGCATAACCCCCACACATATACACAGGGACACATATACTCACACACACATATATGTTCAGTGAGAGACCCTGTCTCAATGAACAAGGTGGCTTCCACACTGCACATGTGCATGCATAACCCCCATGCATGCACACAGGAACACATATACTCACACACACATATATGTTCAGTGAGAGACCCTGTCTCAATGAACAAGGTGGCCCACACTGCACATGTGCATGCATAACACACATATACAACCACACATATACACACATATACTCACACACACATATATGTTCAGCGAGAGACCCTGTCTCATTGAACAAGGTGGCTTCCACACTGCACATGTGCATGCATAACCCCCACGCATGTACCAGGAACACATATACTCACACACACATATATGTTCAGCGAGAGACCCTGTCTCAATGAACACTACACATGTGCATGCATAACCCCCACGCATGTGCCAGGAACACATATACTCACACACACATATGTTCAGTGAGAGACCCTGTCTCAATGAACAAGGTGGCTTCCACACTGCACAAGTGCATGCATAACCCCCACGCATGTACCAGGAACACATATACTCACACACACACATATGTTCAGTGAGAGACCCTGTCTCAATGAACAAGGTGGCTTCCACACTGCACAAGTGCATGCATAACCCCCACACATGCACACAGGAACACATATACTCACACATACATATATGAACAGTCTCAAGACCCAGTAGCAGTAACAAAAGATAAGATAAACCAGGTCTGGTGGTGCATGCCTTTACTCCCAGCACTCGGGAGGCAGAGGTAGGAAGATCGCTGTGAGTTCAAGACCACCCTGAGACTGCAGAGTGAATTCCAGGTCAGCCTGAGCAAGAGTGAGACCCTACCTCAAAAAACAAAACAAAACAAAACAAAACAAACAAAAGCTGGGCCTTGTGGCGCACGGTCTTTAATCCCAGTATTTGGGAGGCAGAGGTAGGAGGATCAAGGCCACCCTGAGACTTTCCAGGTCAGCCTGGGCTAGAGCAAGATCCTACCTCAAAAAGAAAGAAACAAACAACAAAAAAGAGATAAAAACCAGTTTTGAGCTCATTACCATAACACATACTTTAAAATTTTAGGGACATCTTTGTAGCCTTTATGTATATATAAACATGGCATTTTTTTAACAATTAAGCTCATCATAGTGTTTGTATACTTTCAAGGATAATGCTTCCTCAAACGTCTGGGTCATGGGGGATGTGGAGATGGCTCAGCAATTAAAGATACTTGCTTTCAAAACCTGCTAGTCTGAGTTCAGTTCCTCAGACACCCACATAATACCAGATGGGCACTTGCTTGCAGTAGCAAGAAACCCCAGTGTGCCCATACTCCACACCCCGCCTTTCTCTCTCTCTCTCTCTCTCTCTCTCTCTCTCTCATCTCACACACACACACACACACACACCTGCCTGCCTGCCTGCAAATAAATAATTTTTTAAAATCTTGGAGAATTCCTCATAAAGGAGTTATAGGGACTGGTTTGGGGAGGGCAGGGAAGAGTTTAAGAGCTAATTTAGAGGCCACACATGGTTTCTGAGTCCAGTGTGTGTTCAGTGTGTCACACAAGCACTTTTTCTCTCTGATCAACTCTTGAGATGGAGAAGGAGAGAGCCACGGCTTTCCTTTCTGAAATGAGAAACCCCAAACTACAGGCAGAGATGGCTGAGAAGTAAAAGCGTCATGTCCCCTGCACCCTCCTCGTGGCCCCTCCGTGGCTCTGATGTTGCTGAACTCAGGGGGGGGGGGGCCCTCTCAGGAGCAGGAGTTACAGTGGCTTCCTATCCAGGGTCCCTGCTGTTTTCCTAGCAGCCTGAAAGCCATGTGGAACATAGCTAGAATATATTCATCTCTGAATCATCCATGTGTCACAAAATAGTTCATGGATTTAATTCAGAAAACAAATAACGTATCTTTTAAAGTGGCCTTCATGGGCTGGAGGGATGGCTTAATGGTTAAGGCACTTGCCTGCAAAGCCAAAGGATCCCAGGTTCAATTCCCCAGGACCCACGTAAGCCAGATGCACAAGGTGGAGCATGCATCTGGAGTTGGTTTGCAGTGGCTGGAGGCCCTGGCGTTCCCATGCTTTCTTTCTCTCTCACTCTTTTTCAAATACATTTTTTAAAAAAAATTTAAAATAAATAAATAAAGTGGCATTCAGTTATTGATTGAAAGAGACATTGTCTTCACAGACATTCAACCCAGATTCTACATTTTGGCAGGGAGCAGTTAGAATAGGGAAAGCATACGATCACTCTCATCTCCCCGTCCAGAGAACTCTGTCAATTTTCCTCTTTCAGGGGCAAGAAATCATCATTAGAGCTCGGTGGGTGGGAGAAGAATGCAATTACAGGCCTAAGCAGCGTCCAGCCACATTAATTCCACTAGATTAACCGGAAAGTATAATTGAGGACTGATCTTAATAGCAGTCGTAGAAAAGCCGTGGGGTCCACACTTCTGTGGCACTGAAGGAGTTTGCAAGTCTCTCTATGGAGAAATTCAGTAAAACTTCCCCCTGGCTGCCAGTGAGTTCTGTCTGGAGATGACAAAAACACCCCACCCCCATCTCAAAAGAAAGCAGCCTGTTGACTTATGACCCCAGGGGAGCAGGTTGCCTGGCTGCCTAGCTCAGAAGAAATAGTTCAAAGGAGCTGACTGCCTTACCTGCTTATCTTCTCCCTCCCCCTCTCTGCCAGC
This sequence comes from Orientallactaga sibirica, assembly GCA_036365145.1. Lineage (NCBI taxonomy): Eukaryota > Metazoa > Chordata > Mammalia > Rodentia > Dipodidae > Orientallactaga > Orientallactaga sibirica. The sequence continues at coordinate 16,415,145 of JAEOAD010000050.1, read as the reverse complement.
ACAAACACCCCCATAACCTCCCCGACCTTTGGATACATAGCTCTCCTTGCCAAAAGCTACTCTGGCATCTCGAGGTTCCAGAGTCCCCGCTGCTGAGATGCGAAGTATCCCTCTGCCTAATTCTTTGCCCTAGAGATTTCTGTCTGCTTCTCACTTTGTCCTGCAGGCATAATCCTCTGTCCAAGATGGCTGGAGTAGTCTACCCTTAGCAACTCAGGGTGTCAGGATTCTGGCAGACTTTCTAAGCTGAACTTGGTGAATTGTTGTTGATTGTGAGGCACTTTATGAGCGTGCGCCAGCCTTAGACCTGTGGGAAGTTTTCACCATGACCTTTGCCACAGGGAACAATGGAATGTTAATAATTACTGAGAATTATGCAGTCTGGAAGCCACCAACTTCCCTCGTTAGCTTTTTTTTTTTTTTTTTTTTCCCTCTCAGTCCCTCTGTGTGGCCAGTTTATACTTAGGTATGTATCAATACATTTCTTTCTCATTTGAAATCACCTATTTATAATAAACGTTTTTCCTGGTTTATTACAGACTTTCCCCTCCACCCCCCCCTTTTCTTTTGAGAGCACAGTCAGTTTCCTGGTCTGTGCTCTCTGTGTGCAGGACGAGGGTGACAGGCCACGTGGCCATGCACAGCTGTTCACATGGATCTGGAAATTTGAACTCAGGTGCTTTCAGATCTCCTCTGGCTCTCATGATTGTGCATTAAGAGCATTGAACCACTGACTGAGCCATCTCTTCAGCCCCAGACTTTCCTTTCTTTAATCTTTGAATTTTTTTTTAAATTTTATTTTAGAGAAAGTGAGGAACACATGCGCGCGCACGCGCGCACACACACACACACACACACACACAATTGGTATACAAGGGCCTCAGCCACTGCAACTGAACTCCAGACGCTTGCACCACCTAGTGGGCATGTACGACCTTGTGCTTGCCTCACCTTTGTGCGTCTGGTGAACGTGGGATCTGGAAAATCAAACATGGGTCCTTAGGCTTTGCAGGCAAGCGCCTTAACCACTAAGCCATCAACCCTCTTTTTTTTTTTTTTTTTTTTTGTTTTGTTTTGGTTTTTGGTTTTTTTGAGGTAGGGTCTCATAGTAGCTCAGGCTGACCTGGAATTCACTATGTAGTCTCAGGGTGGCCTTGAACTCATGGCGATCCTCCTACCTCTGCCTCCCAAGTGCTGGGATTAAAGGTGTGCACCACCTCGCCTGACTCCAACCCTCTTTTTTTTTGGTTTTTTCATTTTTCAGTTTTTTCCAGGTAGGGTCTCACTCTAGCCCAGGCTGACCTGGAATTCACTATGTAATGTCAGGGTGGCCTCGAACTCATGGCAATCCTCCTGCCTTTGCCTCCCGAATGCTGGGATTAAAGGCATGCACCACCATGCCCGGCTTCTCTCTTCTGTAACAATGACATCATTTCCCCCCTCCTATTATGCAGGTCTTGTGAGGTCATGAATGTCAAGACCACTTTGTGTCTGGGTGACAGCATTGTGAGCAGTCTACCCTTCCTTTGGATCTTACATTTTACCTGCCACCTCTTCTGAAATAGTCCCTGAGCCTTGGGGGATGTGATCGAAATGTCTCACCTAGTGCTGAATGCCCCACTGTTACTGCTTCTCAGCACTTTGGTGAGTTTTGAGTCACCCCAGTGGTTTGCCGCCATCTGAAAAGAGAAGCTTCTCTAACCAAAAGTATGGTCATACACATAAGTATTCAGAGTGCAGTTTAGTGGGCAAAATATATTCATTTAACCAGCCGATAGTAGGGCTTATGACCTCCTCAGCCATAGGCTTTTGACTAGGTTTTCAGTACTAGGCATGAATTCTGTCCCATGGAGCAGGTCTCAAATCTAAACAGAGAGCAGCTGGTTCCCCCATAACAGACGTGCCACCATTGCACCAGCTGGTACATTGGCCTGGCTGGCTGGCCATTAAAAGCTTGTTGGGTCCACTGCTAGTTATGATCAGTGAGGCTTTCTCTCCTCCAAAAGGCTAGGTTCTGCATCCTGATAGCTAGTTAATAGGCAGGAGCTTCCAACCCGGCTCCAGCTTGATTGTTTTTTAGTGACCTGCAGCCCTAGCATGTGATATCTTCAGTGATAGGGTCTTAGCCTCCAGTTCTGGTGGGCAGCCAAGAGCCTTGGTAATAACCTGTAGAGTTTTGGGAGCATCAGGGACCTCCCTGACCAATATCTAGTGGAAGATACCCCACCTGGCACTGAAATTTCTCTAATAACAATCTATGGCTTCCAGCCCCAGACTTTCCTGTTATTGTAAAAATATTGAGACTAGGGATGGAGAGATAGCTAAGTGGTTAAGGCACTTGCCTGTGAAGACTGAAGAGCTAGGTTCGGTCCCCCAGTACCACATAAGCCAGATGCGCAAGGTGACACATGTATCTGGAGTTTCTTTGCAGTGGCTGGAGGCCCTGGCGCACCCATTCTCTTGTCTATCTGCTTTCCCCCACTCTCTCCAATAAATAAGTAAATAAATAAAAATAAAATACTGGGGACTGGAGATATGGCTTAGTGGTTAAGCGCTTGCCTGTGAAGCCTGAGGACCCCGATTCGAGGCTCGATTCCCCAGGACCCATGTAAGCCAGATGCACAAGGTGGCACATACATCTGGAGTTCGTTTGCAGTGGCTTGAGGCCCTGGTGCACTCATTCTCTCTCTCTCTCTGCTTCTTTCTCTCTGCCTATCTGTCACTCTCAAATAAGTAAATAGATAAAAATAAACAAAAATTCTAAAATAAAACAAAATATTGTTTAAAATGATGATGGCTCATGCCTTTAATCCCAGCACTCGGGAGGCAGAGGTAGGAGGATTGCTGTGAGTTCGAGGCCACCCTGAGACTACATAGTGAATTCCAGGTCAGCCTGAGCTAGAGTGAGACCCTACCTCAGAAAAACAAAACAAAAACAAAACAAAACAAAACAAAAATGTAGGGATTAAATCATAGATTAGCGTTTGGTGAACAACTATGCTATTGAACATATTATATGGCTTAAATAATGCCTAAGACAAGTTAAGAGCAGGCCAGTGAAGTGGCCTACAAAGCAGTATGAATAGGTGATTTGATTTGCTAAAGAAAAGAAGAAATATGAAAAATAATGAAAATAGGCCAAAATAATAACAGTAGTTTTCTTAGGTTACAGAATTATGTGATCCTCCTACCTCTGCCTCCGAGTGCTAAGCCATCTCTCCAGCCCAGCTTTTTTTAAAAAATAATTATTTATTTATTTATTTATTTATTTATTTATTTATTTATTAGAAAGAAAGGTCTGGAGAGATGGCTTAGCAATTAAGGTGCTTGCCTGCCAAACGTAAGGAGCTAAGTTTGACTCCGCAGAACCTACATAAGCCAGATGCATATGGTGGCCTATGTGTCTGGAGTTAATTTGCAGTGGCTAGAAGCCCTGGCATACACATGCATGCGCTCTCTCTCTCTCTCAATAAATACACTAAAATAAAAAATATTTTTTTTTAATGTAAAAGGCAGATAGCGAGAAAGAGAGAATGGGTGCACCAGGGCCTCTCGTCACTACAAATGAACTCCAGACACATGTGCTACCTTGTGCCTCTGGCTTTACGTGGGTACTAGGGAATCAAACCTGGGTCGTTTGGCTTTGCTGGCAAGTTCCTTAACTACTAGCCAACTGTGCAGCCCCTACTTTAATATGTTTAAAGTACTTCACACAAAAAGGGGGAGGGGCTGGAGAAATGGCTTAGCAGTTAAGGTGTCTGGAGTTTGTTTGCAGTGGTTAGAGGCGCTGGCACGCCCATTTGCTCTCTCAGATAAAATAGTTTATATATATATATATATGGTGAAGGAAATAGTGAAACTAAACCCCATGTAGCCATCATTTATCCTTACTGATTACCACTTGTAGCCAATCTTTTGTGTCCACAGACACCCTGTCCCCCATGATGAGAAGGATAGCTGAGCAATTATTTATAATTCCTATGAGTTTCTTACTTTGTATACTGAGTTTTCTACCTGTTTTTATTATCCCAGAGTAAAAGCTCTTCTACAGGGCTGGAGAGATGGCTCAGTGGTTAAGGCACTTACCTACAAAGCCTAATTATATGAGTTCGATTCCCCAGGACTCACATAAAGCCAGATGCATGGAATGATTCATGCATCTTGAGTTCATTTCAGTGACTAGAGGCCCTGGTGCACCCATATTCTCTCTCTCTGGGTCTCTCTTGGAAGTTCAGAAACACCCTCCTTCCCACCCTTGTCACCCTCCTGTCATGTCACACTGACCCCATGGCTTATACGTACACTGCCTCTGAAGTGGAACTGGAAACACTCTTTTCATCGTACTTTCAACTCAGTGCCAGGTTTGGTGGAGAAAAATGAGAGAAAATAAGAAAAGATCTCTGTTTTTAGGGGTTTGAGTGTGTGAATCCAACTGAAGGTAAATAAAACAACCTGTTTGTAAACATTCTATAGGCCCTTTTAAAACTTAAAAAATTTTTTTTATTTATTTGCAAGCAGAAAGAGAGAGAGAGAGAGAGAAGAGACGAGACACAGAGGGAGAATGGGCATGCCAGGGCCTCTAGCCACTGCAATGAACTCCAGACACATGTGCCCCTTGTGCATCTGGCTTACGTGGGTCCTGGGGAATCGAACCTGGGTCCTCTGGCTTCACAGGCAAATGCCTTAACTGCTAAGCCATTTCTCCAGCTCCCTTTTACAACTTTTTATTGATAGCTTCCATAAGTATAAAAAATAAACCAACACTCTCATTTCTCCCCCCCCAAATCCACCTCTATGGAATCCCTTCTTTTCCAATAAGTCTCTCTTCTATTTGGACGCCATCATTTTTCCTCCTATTATGCAGGTCTTGGGTCGGCAGTTTCAGCTACTGTGAGGTCATGAAGATCAAGGCCATTCATTTTGTGTCTGGAAGATTGCTAAAGCAGTCCGACCCTTCCTTTGACTCTTATATTTTTTCTTCCACCTTTTTCTGTAATGGTCCCTGAACCTTGGAGGGTGTGATAGAGATGTCTGACTTAGTGCTAAGCACTCCTTTATCACATCTTCTCAGCACTATGGTGACTTTTGAGTCACTCCATTGGCCACTGCCAATAGAAAATGAAGAGAGAAGCTTCTCTAACCAGAAGAATATATGGACATAAACATAAAAAGTGCTTAGAGGACAGTTTGGTGGACATAATATATTTAGCCAGACAGCAGTAGTTATTACTCTCCTGGGGCTTGTGACCTTCCCAGCCATGGGGTTTTCATTAAGTTTTCAGCGCCAGGCATGCATTCCCTCCCATGGAGTGGGCCTCCAGTCCAATCAGAGAGCAGTTGGTTTCCTCCATAACAGACATGCCTCTACTTACCAGTTGGCACATTTGGCTTGGCTGGCTAGCTATAAGGCTTGCGAGGTCCACCGCTGTTTAACATCATTGATGACTTCTCTCTCCCCAAAGGCTGCATGCAGCATAGATCTTTCTAGCTAGTCAACAGGGTGGAGGTTTCCAGCTCAGCTTCAGCTTGATTTCTCAGTGACCTGCAGCCCAAGCATGTGAAGTCTTGAGCAATGGTCTTACCATCTAGTTCTTTTTTATTTATTTATTTTTTTAAATTTTAGGGAGAGAGAGAGGAGGACACTCAGATAAGAGAATTGGTGTGCCAGGGCCTCAGCCACTGAAATCGCAGTCCAGACACTTGTGCCACCTAGTGGGTGTGTACAACCTTGCACTTGCCTCACCTTTGTGTGTCTGGCTTATGGGGGATCTGGAGAGTTGAACATGGGTCCTTAGGTTTTACAGGCAAGTGCCTTAACTGCTAAGCCATCTCTCCAGCACCCCCCCCCCTTTATTTGAAGTAGGGTCTTGTTCTAGCTCTGGCTGACCAGGAACTCCAGATGCATGCACAACCTTGTATATCTGGCTTACATGGGACCTGGGGAATCGAACCTGAGTCCTTTGGCTTTGCAGACAAGCACCTTAACTGCTGATCCATCTCTTCAGCTCACCATCTAGTTCTGGTTGGCAACCAAGAGCCTTGTATTACCCATTTTTTGACATATGTCTGTTGATGTTTCTCCTACAGAAATATGCTCCACTTCCTTCCTTCCTGTAGTATCGAAGAATGAACCCAGGGCCTTACATGGCCTAGGCAAGCGCTCTCCCACTTAGTTTCATTTCCAACTCCCAATGGATCATTCATGTGGCTGAACTTTATATGTTCTGAAATTGTCTTCGCGTCTGTCACCAGACTCACATTACAAACATCCTGCTGCACTTTTTTTGCGTTTGGGCTTGAGGTGGATATTTATACCCTGAGTCACAGGCCAGGATTTGTTTTTCCAAGGGAAGAAATACTACCCTTAGCTTCATTAAGTTTAACTACAGGACAGATTTTTAAAGAGTGAGGGGACGGGGGCACATATTCCAGTGCAAAGTATGGGTAGAAGCAGGAAAAACAAACTCCTAATGAGAGCGTGTTTGTTGTTATAAAGTGATGGGAAGGCTTGAATGTCAGCATGATCTGGGAAGCCAGCCACATGCTCAGCTTGTTTTCCCTTGTGTATTATGTTGGAATTACGGGCTCTTTGGTCCCGGGTTCAGATCTTATGTGGAATCTGCCACTGATTAAATAGGCCAGCCTCCTTTTTTCCTTCCATCCTCCCACCACCTGTTTCTTCCTTCTCTTAGTACTTGCACAGTGTTCCCTTTGAAAATCTGTTGGGTACTTGTGTGTGTGTGTGTGCGCGCGCACGTGCACCCCTCATAAGGTACTAATGAGGTACATGGTTAAAAGTGGCCATAGCTTTACAAGCTTCATGAACCTCACCCTCAGCAGAAGATGTGTGCATGAGCAAGATCTCAGGTGCAAACTCTGGGAGGACCTGGCCTCTTTGGGACCTAATGCTGAATGACAGCACTTCTCTTCCTTCCTCAAGGCTAGCCTAGTCTCTTGGCTTACCTAAGTTCTGATCTTTGATGTTAGTGTGATGGGTCATTGCTGGCTGACTGCTTTTTTGTTTTGTTTTGTTTTGTTTTGTTTTTTTTGGAGGTAAGGTCTCACTCTAGTCCAGGCTGATCTGGAATTCACTCAGGGTGGCCTCCAACTCAAAGCAATCCTCCTATCTCTGCCTCCCGAGTGCTGGGATTACAGGCGTGCACCACCACGCCCAGCTTTGCTGACTGCTTTTGAGCACGAGCTTATTTTACTGGCTTCTTTGGAGGTAGTTGTACTGTGTCCTTATGATGAGAAAGCAAGTCTAGGAAAGCTGGAGAACGTCTCCATAGTCTCATAGACAGCAATGACAGAGCAAAAGCCGAATCCACGTCCGGAGGTTGTGTACTTAACCTAATGTGCATGCACTTAACATTACAGCGTGCGCTGTGTTGTAAAGAGCAGCGAAGTAGGAGGGGCGAGCTTCTAAAGAGAGCAAAGTCCTGGTCCAAGTAGCCAACACAGTCACCCACCTGACCACACCCGGCAGCTGCAGACGGGAGGGTGGCGGCATGGGGTGCTTTGCTCTGGAGCTTATCAGTTCTAGTTAGGCATGATTGACAGCCTGTGGGATTTCCACCAGCCCCAAGGTCAGCCAGCTGATGGAGCCCAGCGAGCAAGTGTGCTCATCTCTGCCCTCAGCTTCCCTGTCTGGGAAGTGGGAAGTCTGATCTCTGCCTTACCTGGCCTGTTCTGCTTGGGAAACACAGGCTCTGTTCCCCTGGGGCTTTCCAGAGGCTGCCACCAGACACTGCTCTCCGCGCGGTGGAGCTTTGTCAGCAGACGGGACGCACGGGCCTAATGACTCTTCTGTGACCACTGAACCTTGGGCACTGGCGGCTCAAGGACCCTTGCATTGCGGTGATTGTTGGAGCAACTTTGAGAGTGGAAAGTGAGTGTTTCACTCCTCACCAAAATTGCTTCCTGGGACCCAGTTTGTGTGGTGAGTTCCCTCCATACACTAGATCTACATGAGCCGCCCAGATGTAGGCAGACACCCACCCATTTCCTAAGGTAGCGCCCCGGGACATGGGTTTCTCTCAGATTCCCAAGCCCTGCCTCTATGCTGCAGCAGGAATCCTTGAGTCCACCTCTCTTTCTTGCCAGCCTCTGCATGGTTGACATGTATGAACAAGTTACTAAAAAATGGATCCGGGGAGGGCTGGAGAGATGGCTTAGTGGTTAAGGCATTTGCCTGCAAAACCAAAGGATCCTGGTTCGACTCTCCAGGACCCACGTAAGCCAGGTGCACAAGCGGTACCTACATCTGGAGTTTGCAGTGGCTGGAGGCCCTGGTGCGCCCATACTCTGTTTCTCTCTCTCAAATAAAAAAATAAGTAAATAAAAAATATTTTTAAAAAATTGATCTGGGAACCCCTGGGCTTACCTTGAGCTCACTGGAAGATTCAGCTAGGAGACACAGTTGAATTTCGCAGGCTGTCATCCTAGCCCCGCTGTCCTGTGTGTGAGCCATACCGTATCCAGGGGACTGGGTCCTCCTTTGGGAATTAATGTTCAATACAGATGGTGCATAGTGAGATAGCAGAAGGGGTGAGTGGATTGACTAGGCATAGAAACCAGGTCCTTAGGCTGCAGAGCTGGCTCAGTGGTTGCAGTGCTTGTTTGCAAAGCCTGACGGCCCGGATTTGATTCCCCAATACCCACCTACAGTCAGATGCACAAAGTAGCACATGTGTCTGGTGTATGTTTGCAGTGGCAGGAGGCCCTGGCATGCCTGTTCTCTTTCTCCCTTCCTCCCTCCCTCTCCTTCTGCCCTTGAAAATAAACAAGCGATGGAGAGATGGCTTAGCAATTACGCATTTGCCCGTGAAGCCCGATTCGAGGCTTGATTCTCCAGAACCCAAGTAAGCCAAATGCACAAGGTGGCACATGCATCTGGAGTTCATTTGTAGTGGCTGGAGACCCTGGTGCACCCATTCGCTCTCTCTTTCTCTGTCTGTCGCTCTTAAATAAAGAAAAATAAACGGGGGCTGGAGAGATGGCTTAGCGGTTAAGGCACCTGACTGCTAAGCCTAAGAACCCGGTTCCAATCTCCAGGTCCCACATTTAGCCAGATGCAAAGTGAGGCAAGGGCGCAATGCCGCAATTGCCCACAAGGGGGCGCATGCATCTGGATTTCATTCACAGCAGCTGAGAGACTGCTGGCGCGTCCATTCTCTATCTGTCTCCCTCTCCCTCTCCCTCTGCCTGTCTCTCTCTGTGTCTCTCTCCAAAAATTAAAAAATAAAATAAAATAAAATAAAATAAACAAAGTTTTTTTAAATAAATAAGAATATGAATGCATTTATTATATTAATGTTTAATATTAATACAATAGTTATAATTAATTAATATAATATATAATATTTCCATTATATAAAGAATATAAATAAAAATAAGAAAAAAAAAAACATTTTAAAGAAAGAAAGAAGCCAGATCCTCTAAAGGGAGATACTGTGATCGAGCTGTCATAGAAGAGGGAGTGGTCCCTTCTGACTGGAGGGACGTACACAAGTAGCCACAGGGCAGCAGCTTGGAGTCCCAGGGAGGGAAGAATTTCTAACAAGGATTGCTGCTCAGCATCAGAGCTCTTGCCTGACATGGCAGTGTGTGTGTGTAGACCCTGTACCTACATATGGATTTGGGAGGGTGGTGGTTTCATTCAGGTGTCCCCCATAAACTTAGGTGTTCAGAATGCTGGGTCCCCAGCTGATGGAGATTTGGGAATTAACACCTCCTGGAGGCAGTGTATTGTTGGGGGCGGGCTTATGAGTGTTATAGACAGTTTCCCCTTGCTTGTGTTTGGCACACTCTCCTGGTGCTGTTGCCATCTGATGTTGGGCCAAGAGGGTTTCCCCTGCCATCATGGAGCTTCCCCTCCAGTCTGTAAGCCAAAATAAACCTTGTTTTCCCACAGGCTGCTGTTGGTCAGGTGATTTCTGCAGCAGTGCGAGCCTGACTGCAACAGGGAGGAAAGATCCGTACAACAGAGAGGGGTTGTCTGAGATCTCTGGGGTTCATCCCAACCTCAGGCACTTTGTCTCTCCTCAAAATCACATGTGCATCTTATGGCAGTCTTCCTGTTTCAGGTTTGAGGTGTGTGGTTTCCTGGGAATTGAACTTGGGGCCTGGTGTCTACTAGGCGTGTGCTAGGTCACCGAGCTACAGCCCCAGTCCCAAGATCTTTTTTCTACCCAGTAGCCCACTGGTTCTGTTCTACATAAGGCCCTTTGAGCCTGTTTATGGTTCTCAGCAGTGCGCACTCTACTCTGTATTTGGATTACACCGCTGTGATCGTGAACTCTCTCCCACACACCTATTTTGTTTGTCAAGCACAGCTCACTTTGAGCTGGTATGGAGAAAATCTCTTCCTGCCTCCCACTGGACGTCACCTTACCACTGGGGTAGGGGAGCTGCACCCAGGCAGGGGTGGGGAGGGTGAAAGCTTGCTCGCAGTCCTTGAGAAACCTCCTTCCTTCATCAGACCTTCATCAGCCACTGCATGTGACTCCTTCCAACCCTGACTTGGAAGCCATATTGCTCTGTAGGCTGGAGACTTGTGTTCTCACACTAGAGGAATCACGCCCTCGGCTCTCAAGTGTTAACGTCTCTTCTCAGGCCTCAGGCTTCCCGGGCCAGCTGTCAGAGATGAACAAGCCACACCCAGGGGAGGAATAGCTAGCTTTTATTTATTTTCTCAGACTGGGACGGGCCATCTCTCTCCTGTCTCTGCTTCTCTTTTTCGGTCAGATTATAAGAAGAGGAACTGAAGTAGCCAGCTGTTAGTTTTGTTTGTTTTGTTTTTTGAGGTAGGGTCTCCTCCTAGCCCAGGCTGACCTGGAATTCATTAAGTAATCTCAGCTTTGGCTTTTTTTGGGGGTGGGGGGAGCTTTCACTCTAGTCCAGGCTGACCTGGAATTCACTATGTATTCTCAGGGTGGCCTTGAACTCACAGCGATCCTCCTAGCTCTGCCTCCCTCCCGAGTGGGGAGATAAAAGGTGTGTGCCACCACGCCCGGCTTCCAAGCTGCTGCTTTTTAAGAGAGATGAGGGATGAGTGTCTAAAGAAGATGCTCAGGGAAGGGCTATATTGGGTCCCCCTGCCATGAGGATATTTTTAAGCACATGGGAAGGAACCAGGGAAAGACTGATGGACATCCTCCAAAGAGGGCTGGATTGGCAGGGCAGCGTTTCCTTGAGGGAGGAGCCCGCTTTTCTTGAGACGGTGAGATCAGAGCAGATTGTGAGAGGATTCAAGATTTGTTGAGGGTGAAGAGAGAAGACGGGTGTCTTCCTGTGTGTAAGATTCTAGGAGCAGATGAGAAGGGGCCTTGTTATGAGTCTGTGTGTGTGACACAGGTGAGAACTCCCACATTGGGACTGGGATGTTGAAGGTTCAAATAGGCCTGCCAGTGAATTGGATTCAGATCCCACCAGCAGACAGGGAAGTTAAGTGAACCACCACCCTGGCCAGAAGCTAACTTCTTGTTTGAGTCCAGTGCACTTCCGTGCGCCCATCCCTGACATTTTCATCAGAGGGCGGACCTCTGCTGTATTTAATGAAATCAGTTTTGTTTACATACTGAATTTAGTAAGAGACACAGAAGCATTTAGCCAAATAAATAGATTTTTCTTTCAAAAAAAAATGCTCAGCTGGGCGTGGTGGCGCACGCCTTTAATCCCAGCACTCGGGAGGCAGAGGTAGGAGGATCACCATGAGTTCAAGGCCACCCTGAGAATACATAGTGAATTCCAGGTCAGCCTGGACTAGAGTGAGACCCTACCTCAAAAAACCAAAAAAAAGAAAAATAAATAAATAAATAAATAAACAAACAAACAAATAAAGTCCTCGTTAATAAAGAGAACACATTTAACACAAAACTTAGAGAATGCAAATAAGCAAAAAGGAGGTAAACAGTCTGAAGATAAGATTGTGCGTTGAGTAATAGACTTGGTGGGAGGATAGAGTCGCAGTGACTGTTTACTGCAGGTCAGGTACAAGGCTGGCTGCTCCCTGGGTATCATTTTGGTTGTTTATTCTTTCAATGGCTGTGCTTTATTGCTACTTATAGCTGAGCAAAAGTTAAGTTGCCCAAGGTCACATAGACAAGCTGAAGCAGATACGAGTCCAGACACAGATTTTCCCAAACACGCAACTGCTGTCAAAGAGAGTGGTGTTCAGGAATGGTATCCCTGACAAGAGCCATGTTCATGTAAATTATTCTGAAAAAAGCAAACCTTTCAATGAAAACAAAATCTGCCTGGTATGGTGGTACATGCCTTTATTTAATCCCAGCACTCGGGAGGCAGAGGTAGGAGGATTGCTTAGACTTAGAGGCCACCCTGAGACTACATAGTGACTTACAGGTCAGCCTGGGCTAGACAAGACCTTACCTCAACAAAACAAAACAAAAACACAAAAACTTTATTAAGGAATTATTGGCTGGGTGTGGTGGCTCATGCCTTTAATCCCAGCACTCAGGATTCTGAGGCAGGCGAATCACCATGAGTTCAAGGCTAGCCTAGACTACAGAGTAAATTTAAGGTCAGCTTGGACTAGCCCCGGCATGGTGGCACACGCCTTTAAACCCAGCACTCGCCTTTAATCCCAGCACTCAGGAGGGAGAGGATCACCAAGAGTTAGAGGCCACCCTGAGACTACATAGTGAATTCCAGGTCAGCCTGAGTAAGACCCTACCTTGAGAAAAAAATAAAACTGAGGAAAAAAAAATAAAACTAACAAGCCAGGTGTGGTGGGGCACACCTTTAATCCAGGCACTTGGGAGCCTGGGCTAGAGTGAGACCCTACCTCAAAAAACCAAAGAAATAAATTAAATCTAGATGGAGAGATGGCTTAGTGGTTAAGGTGTTTACCTGCAAAGCCAAAGGACCCAGGTTTGATTCCCTAGGACCCACGTTAGCCAGATGCACAAGGGGGCGCACTCATCTGGAGTTCTTTTGGAGTGGCTAGAGGACCTGGCACGCCCATCCTCTCTCTCTGTCAAGTAAATAAATAAATAAAAAATATTTTAAGTAGATAAATAAAAATAATAAAGAATAATAAAGTAGGGCTGGAGAGACGCCTTAAGGGTTAAGGCGTTTGCCTGTGAAGCCTAAAGATCCTCTACCTCTGCCTCTGAGTGCTGGGATTAAAGGCGTGCACCAGCATGCCTGGCTCCTACTTTATTTTTTAAGATAGGATTTTACTACTAACCTAGTTTAGCTTTGAACTTGGAATCCTCCTAGCTCAGCCTGTTGAGTACTGGGATTATATCGTGCAGACCACCATACCTGCCTTGGTTTGATAAATGTGGACCTTCGGCCGGGTGTGGTGGCACACGCCTTTAATCCCAGCACTCGGGAGGCAGAGGTAGAAGGATCGCCATGAGTTCAAGGCCACCCTGAGACTACATAGTGAATTCCAGGTCAGCCTGGGCTAGAGTGAGACCCTACTTCGAAAAGCCAAAAAAAAAAAAAAAAAAAAAATGTGGACCTTCATTATACTCAGACTGTCACCACACCCAAGATAATGATCGTGCCACTTACCTGTGTGTGCTCTACTGCTTCGTCATTTCTCCATGCTGCATCACTCCAGGCAACCAGGAATTGGCTGGCACGACACACTAGACTGAATTAGCTAACATTTTATATGCACAGCACATACTCGTGTGTCTGGCCTGTTTCGCTCTGCGCGATCACTGGGTGATTCCGCCATGCCTCTCATTCCTGTGGCCGGTGCACAGTCCAGTGTGTAGATACCCAGCAGTTTACTTAGCCACTCGCCTGCAGATGGACATTTGAGTTGTTTCTGTTTTTTTTTCCCTAGTCTGAGACAGCTGCTGTAAATATTGTGTTTTTGTCTTTGTACCAACATATGCTTTCACTGCTCTTGGGTTGATACCTGGAGCAGAAAGGCTGGGTCACTTAACTTGTTAAGTACTTAACTTGTTAAGAAACTGCTAGTGTGTGGGGGTGGGGAGGGAGCTGGAGGGATGGCCTAGTGGTTAAGGCACTTGCCTGCAAAGCCAAAGGACCGGGGTTCAGCTCCCCAGGACCCACGTAAGCCAGCTGCACAGGGGGTACATGTATCTGGAGTTCGTTTGCAGTGGCTGGAGTCCCTGGCGTACCCATTCTCTCTCTCTCTCAAATAAATAAATAAAAATTAAATTAAAGAAAGAAAGAAACTGCCAATAGGTCAGGCCTCGTGGCGCACGCCTTTAATCCCAGCACTCAGGAGGCAGAGGTAGGAGGATTGCCTGAGTGCTAGGCCACTCTGAGACTACAGAGTGAATTCCAGGTCAGCCTGGGCTAGAGTGAAACCCTAACTCAAAAAAAAAAAAAGAAACTGCCGGTAGTTTTCTAAGTACGTGTATCATTTTACATTCTTAGCAGCAGTGTTGTGAGGATTCCAGTTGTTTCCTTCATCAACATTTGGTGTGTTCTGGTCTTACTCATAGTCCAGGTTAGCCCCAAACTGACTGTGTAGCACAGGCTGGTGTCACAAACTCATGAACCTGCTCCAGCCTCCTGAGTATTGGGATTATAGGTGAGTGCCGCCAAGGCTGACTTGGTCTTTTAATCTTAGCTATTTTAATAGACATGCACCAGCAGAATCTCTTTGTGGCTTTAATTAATGCAGGGCTTTAAAACCACTCACTGTGGAATAATTCATATTTCTTTTATCAGTTGTGTGGCCTCACATACCAAGTAGTAAAAGGAAGAGAAGAAATGTAAAAGTTAGCCAGGCGTGGTGGTGTACGCCTTCAATCCCAGCACTCGGGAGGTAGAGGTAGGAGGATCATCGTGAGTTCGAGGCCAGCCTGAGACTGTGTGTGTCCTGACTGATTCATGCAGTCTAGTCTCTGGGCCGAGTTTGTTGGCACCATTTACAGAACAAGAGTTCGCTTCAGAGAAAGCAGAGTTATGCTGTGGGCTGTTTCCATTTCAGATGCAGCCTTCCATTCAATAAACATTGATTGTGGATCCATCACTCATGAGTTAAAAAGTGGCTGTATAAGCCAGGCGTGGTGGCGCACACCTTTAATCCTAGCACTCAGGAGGCAGAGGTAGGAGGATCGCCATGAGTTCTAAAAATTTTTTTTAAAGGTGTGCACCACACGCCCAGCTAGGCATTTTTATTTATTTATTTATTTGCTTGTTTATTTATTTATTTATGAGAGAGAGAGAAACAGAGAGAGGGAGACAGAGAGAATGGGCATACCGCTGCAAACAAACTCCAGATGCATGTGCCACCTTGTGCGTCTGGTTTACATGGGTCTTGGGGAATCGAACTTGGGTCCTTTGGCTTTGCAGGCAAGTGCCTTAACTGCTAAGCCATCCCTCCAGCCCTCGAAAAATCTTTTGAGGTGATAAATAAATTGGTCAAAGCGATGCAGCTTATTCAGTCTCTGCTATCCTCACCCCTGTCCCCACTATCCCCATAAGACCATTGAGAAGCAGAGAAGAAATAGGGACTGAAGAAGACACATGACAGACAGAGCCCACCTTCAAAGCCGGGCCTTGCAGGAGCACTTACGTGTTAAAGATAGCTTGGGGGCTGGAGAGATGGCTTGGCGGTTAAGGCGTCTGCCTGCAAAGCCAGAGGATCCCAGTTTGACTCTCTTGGATCCACATAAGCCAGATGCACAAGGATGCACATGCATCTGGAGTTCATTTACAGTGGCTGGAGGCCCTGGCATGCCCATTGTCTCTCTCTCTCTCCCTCTGCCTCTTTCTCAAATAAACAAATAAATAAATAAATAAAAATTAGCTGGGCGTGGTGGCGCATGCCTTTAATCCCAGCACTTGGGAGGCAGAAGTAGGAGGATCACTGTGAGTTCGAGGCCACCCTGAGACTACAGAGTGAATTCCAGGTTAGCCTGAACTAGAGTGAGACCCTACCTCAAAAAAAAAAAAAAAAAATATATATATATATATATATATATATATGGATGTATATTAAAGATAGCTTGGAAAATAATGGAATGAAGGAGATTACCCATAATCCCACATCAGCCACATTATGGACACTTTGTGTCAATCTCTCTCTTGTTCTTCTTTTTTAGTATTTTTATTTATTTACTACAAGAGAGAGAAAGGCAGAGAGAGAGAGAGAGAATGGGCACGCCAGGGCCTCTAGCCATTGCAAACCAACTCCAGATGCATGCGTTACCATGTGCATCTGGCTTATGTGGGTTCTGGGGAGTTGAACCTTGGGTCCTTAGGCTTTGCAGGCAAGAGCCTTAACCTCTAAGCCATCTCTCCAGCCCATCTAGTTCTTTTTTTTTTTTTTTTCTTTGAGGTAAGGTCTCACTTCACTATGTAGTCTCAGGGTGACCTCAAACTCATGGTGATCCTCCCACCTCTGCCTAGTTCTTATTAAAATAGTTATGCTTGGGTTAGAGAGATGGCTCAATGGTTAAAGGTATTTGCTTGCAAAGTCTGATGGCACAGGTTCGATTCCCCAGTACCCAAGTAAAAGTAGACGGACAAAGTGACTCGTGTGTCTGGAGTATGTTTGCGGAGGCAGGAGACCCTGGCATGGCCATTTTCTCTCTGTGTTTCTCAAATAAATAAATAAGGGTTTTTTGTTGTTGTTTTTTTTAAAGAAAGCAAGCCTGGATGTTGGCAGAACTGCTCTACCACCTCCCCGAGCTGGAGAGCTGTTAGAGTGTGACTCAGTCTGCTCGTATCACATGAGGTTTGTTAAAAAAAAAAAAAAAAAAGTTATACGTTTATAAATCACATTACAAATACCAGGCTGTGCTGTTTTCATGTGGTTGTATCACACATAATTTCATATTTTAAAAAATATTTTATTTATTTATTTGCAAGCAGAGAGAGAGAGAGAGAGAGGGACACAATGGGTACTCCAGGGCCTTTGGCCACTGTAAATGAGTTCCAGATGCATGCATGCACCACTTTGTGCATCTGGCTGTTCGTGGGCACTGGGGAATTGCATCCAGGTCATTCGGTTTTATAGGCAGGTGTCTTAAGTGTAGAGCCATCCCTCCAGCCCCAATTTCATACTTCTTATTTATTCATTCTTGGTTTTTCAAGGTAGGGTCTCGCTGTAGCCCAGGTTGACCTGGAATTCACTATGTAGTCTCAGGGTAGCCTTAAACTCATAGCGATCCTCCTACCTCTGTCTCCCAAGCACTGGGATTAAAAGTGTGTGCCACCATACCTGGCTTCTTTTTATTATTTGTTTGTTTATTTATTATTATTTATTTGTTAAGAGGGAGAGAGAAGCAGAGAGAGAATGGGCGTGCCAGGACTTCCAGCCACTGCAAAGGAACTCCAGGTGCATGCGCCACCATGTGCATCTGGATTTCCACGGGCCCTGGGGTATCGAACCTGGGTCCTTAGGCTTTGCAGGCAAGCGCCTTAACCAGTAAGCCATCTCTCCAGCCCTTAATTTCATGCTTTTTTAATTTTTGGTTTTTTGAGATAGGGTCTCACTCTGCAGGCTGTGCGTGTGCCTTTATTACCGTCTTCCTGGTGCTACCTGGGCTTTCCAAGGGACCTGACATCCAGTACCAGATGGGCAATAGTCTGTGGATGAACGTGTGTATAGGAAACTAACTCCTCTAAAGGTGGCAGCTCTTGCCCATGGTAGATCTCCTGGGTTTGAGTCCTCACCAGTTTCTTGGTGAGCCTCTTTTTTTCATTTGACTTGACTTTTTGTGCGGTACATTTTCTGTCCATGCTCTTCTGGTACAAGTGAGACCCCATATAGCTGTTTAGGGTGTTGGGACTATTGTGGGGGGGGGTGAGAAAACCCTAACCTCCCATCTGCTGTAAGAGGGATCATGTTTCACCTGCAGGGGCCAGGAATCCTGCCTCCCTAGTTCAGTGTCAAGTGTGCGCATGTGGCCAACACATTGTGGGATGCGCTTTCACCATTTGTAAAATGGGGACCATGTAGCCCAGCGTTTGTGGCTTGGGATGCAAGCCTCGTGGCTCCTGATCATTCCCAAGTGTGTTTTGTGTATGAAAAGTACAGGGTCCTTCCCTTGCCACATTCTGTATTTCATTTTTTGTTTGTTGTTTTGTTTCCGAGGTAGGGTCTCACTCTAGCTCAGGCTGACCTGGAATTCACTATGCAGTCTCAGGGTGGCCTCAAACTCTTGGCGATCCTCCTACTTCTGCCTGCTGAGTGTTGGGATTAAAGGCATGCACCACCACACCTGGCTTTTTCTTTTTCTTTTCTTTTCTTTTCTTTTTTTTTTTTTTTTTTTTTTTGGAGAGAGTCAGACAAAGAGAGAGAGGGACAGATAGAGAATGGGCGCGCCAGCAGCCTCTCAGCAGCTGTAAACGAACTTCAGACGTGTGTGCCCCCTTTTGAGCAAGTTCAGTGTTGCGCCTTTGTGTCACTTTTGCGTCTGGCTAAACATGGGATCTAGAGAATCGAACAGGCGTTCTTAGGCTTAGGAAGCAGGTGCCTTAACCGCTAAGCCATCTCCCCAGCCCTTGTATTTTGTTTTTTTATTTGTTTTTATTTTTCTTTGAGGCAAGTAGCCCAAGCTGACCTGGCACTCCCTCTGTAGTCTCAGGCTGGCCTCAAACTCATGGTTTTCCTTTTTTACCTCTGCCTCCCGAGTGTTGGAATGAAAGGCATGCACCACCATACCCAGCTTCACATTCTGTATTTACTAGAGCCTCAGTTTGAAGACTGGATAAATCCTACACTGTGAAACAATAATGGAGAAAGAATTGATGTGATGGATTCTAGATGCTGAAGTGATCTGGTTAGGATTGGAGTAATTCATACCCAGCAGGATAGATAGTAGCTCTTCCCAAAACCCTCAGATGCCAGCCATCTTGGTCATTTGCGCACGGCATCTTGAGTGACTGATGTCTGACTGGAGCCTGAAGTATTCACTTGACCATCATCTCTGTCCCAGCCAGACCACGTGAGACGGTGATTGGGATGGGTTCATGCTTGTTGTGGTCAGGCTCAAAGGCAAGCATCCAGAGGTACAGACCTCAGGAGTAACCAAAGTCCCAGGGACATGGATGATGGCTGGGGGTGGAAGTCTACGCACATGGACCTGTGTGAGCAAAGGCTTCCCCTGACCTCCGTGGACCGCCGCACAACTTCATGTTTAAGAGAGGGGCCACACTGCTGTGGAACAGGCATGTCTCTAATTCAGACCACCAGCCCTGGAACTGGTTGGGGGTCTGAGTGATGCTCCCGGGCAGGCTTGGGCAGGCAGGAAGGCAAGCTCCACCTTCTGTTTTACAGGAGAAGATAGGCTGGCGAAAAGATGCCCTGCATTTGCTGGTGTTCACGACGGATGACGTGCCCCACATCGCGCTGGATGGCAAACTAGGGGGCCTGGTGCAGCCACATGATGGCCAGTGTCACCTGAATGAAGCCAATGAGTATACTGCGTCTAACCAAATGGTGAGTGCTGGGGAGACCTGCTGGTTTCTATCCTTGTAGCTCCACCCCCTCACGATCCAGCCTCTAACACCTTCTCTGGCCTCAGTCCTCACTGATTTTCTGTTCTATTTAGGGGACTGAGTTTTGTTCTTTTTATTTATTTTTATTTTTTGTTTTTTTGAGGTAGGGTCTCACTCTGGCTCAGAGTGGACCTGGAATTCACTATATCATCTCAGGGTGTCCTCGAACTCTCGGCGATCTTCCTACCCCTTGCCTCCCGTGTGCTGGGATTAAAGGTGTGCACCGCCACGCCTGGCTGGAGTTCTGTTCTTTATTTTGTCTGCCCACTGGGTTTCCCAAACTTCTTGTGAATGTAGAATATTACCCTGGGATTTCTGTCTTTGTACCGTTGTGCTCCTAAATGGGGTGTGTTTCATTGGAGGAAGAGGTGATTGGGAGCCAAATGGATCAAGGGAGAGGCGATCTTAAGAGAGTGTGGGGCCTGTTTTCCTACAGGGGTCACAACTGGAGAGAAGTTAAGGGGGCAGTGTTCTCTGACTTCGAGAAATGGACCCTTCAAGACAGCGAGTCCTTGTCAGTAAAGGGAGTGGGCTGCTGTAGTCATGCATCGAATGGCAAGCTCCAGAGATCCTTCACATCCACTAATCTTTGACCATTTAATTTAAGAGAATATATGCAAATTTTCAAACATATACTAATTGACCAATACATTGAACTCCTATTTAACACCCAACTCCAACAATTACCAAGATCATGCCACGTTTACTATGTAAACTTTTTCAGAAATATATACCCCCTCGTTTTTTGTTTTGTTTTATTTTGTTTTTGTTGTTTTTTCGAGGTAGGGTCTCACTCTGACCCAGGCTGACCTGGAATTCACTATGTAGTCTCAGGGTGGCCTTGAACTCACAGAAATCCGCCTACCTCTGCCTCCTAAGGGCTGGGATTAAAGGTGTGCGCCACCACGCCTTGTTTGTTTTCTTTCTTCTTTCTTTCTTTCTTTCTTTCTTTCTTTCTTTTCTTTCCTTCCTTCCTTCCTTCCTTCCTTCCTTCCTTCCTTCCTTCCTCTCTCTCTCTCTCTCTCTCTCTTTCTTTCTTTTTTTTTCCTCCCAATCTATTTTGATATCTGGCCAGAGAAGATTCTTCTTCCTGGTTTTCCTTGCTGCTTCAAGAGGCGATCACTTGCCCCGGCCTTTCCAGATCATCCAGGAATGAGAGTCTGGAGAAAGGACTTGGAATATAGGACTTCACTGACGGTGACCCTTGTGCCCGACAGTAGCCCTTAAAACCCTTAAGGACCCTGTTAACTGCCTCTTGACCTCCCTGCCTCCCAACTTGCACTCCCTCCAGCACCACAACCCAGCCAAGTTCCGAGGGTAGCAGCCGCCTCTGCCTGGCCTGAGCTCTGACTAGGGCTTGTGTGGCATTGGCTGACCATTGGGAAAGGAAAACAGGTCAAGGAGAAGTCACAGGGAAGGGTGGAAAGCAACAGGTGCTGATGGCAGAGGGTACGATGTGCACCTTGTCCTTCCTGTGGCTCCAGTCTTCCCCATCCCTGCTAAAACAATAGACATAACGGACCCGGCCTAGAGATGCCTCAGTCTTCACCCCCAGGGTGTCTGGTAGCACCTGGGAACCCTCTCCATGAGGATCCCCCCTCTGCAGCCTTTTAGTTTCAGAGCTGCTGTTCGAGGGGCTTAACAGGCGCCTAAAGGAAAGATTCCCCCCATTCCCCCCGCCCCCCACACAAGTGCTGCATGCACCTGGAGCAGGTGCTGGTGTCTCCTCAGCTGGTTGGAAGTGGTATAGGTCTGACTTTGCCTTGGTCCTAGGACTATCCATCCCTTGCCTTGCTTGGAGAGAAGCTGGCAGAGAACAACATCAACCTCATCTTTGCAGTGACAAAAAATCATTACATGCTCTACAAGGTACGCTTGGAGGGAGGGAGGGTGCTGGCGGCTTGATGTGTGGGGGAGAGGGGATTCTGACCCTAAAGTCAGTGATAGGTTAGAATGGGAGTGAAGAGTGTGCACAACCCTTCTCTGTGTGGGAAGAGTCAAGGGAGGGATATAGTGTGGTGAAAAATAAGAACTTATGCACTTACTCAGCCATAGATGTCTTCACAAGAAGTTTAAACCTGAGATATCTAATTTGATTCTCAGAAAACCTTGATCATAATATGAACTGCCATTTTCAGAAGATAAAAATAGAAATACAATGGCAGATTCCAATAGGGAAGTAAAATGCAAAATGAAATGACAAGGAAAGGAAACTGAGGCATCGAGGCAGCTAGTCCATCCCTCCAGTTGTGTGTCTTCTTTCAGAGGGCGGAGGCCAGGGGATGGTCTGAGACGGGAGTTCCCCAAGCAAACATCCAACATCCTGAGTGAATAGAGCACACGTGTTTGGGTGTGATTCTTCCAAGACGTTCCCTCGTGAACACATCTTTCCTGAAATCATAAGTGAACTGCCTGTTGAACTCAGGCCCTCCCGAGCTGCACAAGAGCACATAGGAGCTAAACGCGATGCCTGGCTCTGATGGGCTAGCCTCTGATGTCCTGTATATTGTGAGGGTAGGGGGCGTCATCAGGAACCCCTTAAAATATTCCCCACAAAACCTTCGTCTGTCTGTAAGGTTCCTATTCTTTATGAGCGTGGTGGCGCACGCCTTTAATCCCAGGGCTCAGAGGAAGAGGTGGGAGGATCGCCAGGAGTTCAAGGCCACCCTGAGACTCTACATAGTGAATTCCAGGTCAGCCTGGGCTAGAGTAAGACCCTACCTCAAAAAACCAAAAACAAACAAACAAAAAAAACCAAAAACACCATACTACTCTTGTCTTCCTGAATTCTTGATCTTCCTTGAGCCTGAGTCCCTTCTATATATATAATAAATATAATATAATATAATATAATATTTATTTATTTGACAGAGAGAGAGAGAGAGAGAGAGAGAAAATGGGCGCACCGGGGCCTCCAGCCACTGCAAATGAACTGCAGACACATGTACCCCCTTGTGCATCTGGCTAACATGGATCCTAGGAAATCTAACCTGGGTCCTTTGGCTTTGCAGGCAAATTCCTTAACCACTAAGTCATCCCTAGATGATGAAAACAGGAAGACAATTTTTTTTTGGTTGTCTGTTTGATAGAAAATGGAAGGTAAAAGCCTGCCCATTTATTTACAAACTGCATTTTTAGAAAGATTAGTTGTGTGTATTACACCCAGCTTCCGGATGTGTCATGAGGGGAGAATTACTCTCTCGGAACAAGGATGCCTGTGTGGGCAGAGGGCAGCGGATGCTCTGTTCCCGTTGTAAATGCCATACTTAGCTGTGCCAGTGGGAAGGGGGCAGGCTGCGCTTTTAGGCCACCTGCTTTGTCCCAAGACCTCTTGTACTCAGAAAGACACCTTTCACCGTCCCTAATAAGAAGAGTAGTGTTCCTGAGGCCTTGGGGAAGTTAGCCTTTGTGTTTCTGCACAACAGTCATTGCAAAGCTGGACCAGGATTACCTGGTGATGAGGAAGGATAAAGAGCAAGGTGACCATAGAGGATGGACTGTCAGAGCTGCCACTACATGCCAGAGCAAAGAAAGGGGTCTCCAAGACTGCTCTCTTTGGGGCAGGTCTTGTCAGCCCCTCCTCCTGTTGCCACAGCCCCCTGCAACCACTCTTCCTCGCACGGTCTTCTTGTGGCTCCTTCGTCAGGGAGTGTGGGAGAATAGCATGCCGGCCCCTCACTCTCGTCAGAAAAACACTGTCCACACTGTTAAATGGAAACCGGAATCATCTCACTTGTTTTCTTGTTCTTTCTTTTCTTTTTCCTCAAGAATTTTACAGCCCTGATACCTGGAACCACAGTGGAGATTTTGCATGGAGACTCCAAAAATATTATTCAATTGATTATCAACGCATACAGCGTAAGTCACTGACTTTGCCCCTCTCTGCCACCTCCGCTCCACCCTCTCCCACTGAGGCCCTGGGAGCAGATGTGGGTTTGTGTGAGGACCTGCCCCTTCCACTGGGGGAACCCTGGAGTGCAGTGTGTAGCCAGCCCTGCATTCAGTCTCTGTGCCCCAGTGTCCTAAAGACCAGGAGTTAGGCAAGCAGGAGGGTTTCTGGCTGGTTCTTTTCCTCATGGCTCCTCGCCCATCTTGATTCTTTACCTCCTCTCTCCTGGAACTTCCTGCTGAAAGAATTCTTTCTCTCCGCCCCTACACTACTGTCCTCTTTTCTATTTCTAACCTTTAAATTCTTACCAGATCCATTTATTTATTTATTTGTTTGTTTGTTTTTGAGGTAGGGTTTCACTCTAGCTCAGGCTGACCTGGAATTCACTATGTAGTCTCAGGGTGGCCTTGAACTCATGGCGATGCTCCTACCTCTGCCTCCCACGTGCCGGGATTAAAAGCGTGCGCCACCATGCATGCCCAGCTAATTCTTACCAGATCGAATGGCCACCTTAGAGACCAAAGCCCAGCAAGAAAGAGTTTCCAAATGAACTTGTACTTTAGTGGTTTTCAGGCCTGCACGGTGACTAATTTGGTTTACATTTCGACGCGAGGAGGGCAGTTATGTGGGCACAGCCTTTGTGCTAAAACATAACATCCTGAGGGCATTGAGAAGTCAGTGTGAGTTGAGGGAACAGGGCCTACCACCATGACTTCTTTCCCAGGGCTTGTCCTCACAGTTAGCCTCTTGGGTCTCAAGCTCTGGACCCTGGACTGGCAAGAATAGTGAGAGTCAGACTCCCTGCTCCATGCACATACCTCTTCCCTCTGGGCTGCCAGAGCCTGGAGATCCCAGCCCGCAGAAAGGCTGCTGCTGCTGCTGGAAGTGCTTTCACGGGCTGCTGACCACAGCTGCCTCCTGCTGTGGTTGCCTCTGGGGAGGACATGGCTGAGGAGAGACCTCATCTGGGCTCTGTGGGATGGTGGCGGGGGGGCAGTCTCTTGAGCTTTTGGGGTGCCACCATCCAGCAAATTGATTCTTCTGGTTCAGATGCTTGGGGCTTAACAGGAGCATTTTCCAGTGACAGTCTGGCCCTCTGCTCTTGTGGCTTTGATACAGAAGGTGCAAGAGCCAGATGTGGTGGTGCATGCCCATAATCCCAGCTCTTGAGAAGCTGAAGCCAGAAGGATTGTGAACTCAAGGTCAGCTTTGACTACACGGAAAGACTGTCTTAAAAAAAAAAAAACAGTAACAGATAAATAAAAAGAAGGCTGGCTGCCAGGCATGGTAGTACGTGCCTTTAATCCCAGCACTTGGGGGCAGAGGTAGAAATATTGCTGTGAGTTCAAGGGTAGCCTGGGACTACAGGTTAGTCTAGGCTAGAGTGAGACCCTACCTCAAACACACACACACACACATGGCTGGAAGTGCAGCTCAGTGGCAGAGTGCCTGCCTAGTATGCTGAGGACCTTTTCCAGCCCCAATACCATAAAATAAAAAGGGCACAATGTCATGCAGTTCTGTAGAACTCACTGGGTGGTGGTTGCCAGAAGAGGAAAGCTCTTTGCCTGCCAGCATTTCACACGTCTGAGTGTTCCACTGGTCCATGCTCCTGTTTGGGACCCATGAAAACAAAAGTATGGTGGCATCTCCAGAATACTCAGTGGCGTTCCTTCCCTAAGGGTACAGCGTGGACTCTGATCAGGACTGGTTGTCCATAAATTTGTTTTCTTATCATCTATCTTTTTTTTTAAAATAGTCAAAATTTATTTTCAGAAAAGATTCTTCAATTCTGAAATAGCATAAAAACAAACAACCATTTGTTTCCAGACTTGTATTTTACATAAATTAATTTAAATATACATTTGTCTGAGGCACCGAAACATTCATGAACACAGCCTGAATTTCCAGGCTCAGTCAGCAGGTTGAACCAACTGGGTCTGTTTAGCAACATATAGTTAACTTTCTTTTTTTTTTTTTCCCAAGGTAGGGTCTCACTCTAGCTTAGGCTGACCTGGAATTCACTCTGTAGTCTCAGGGTGCGCCACCACACCCGGCTTAACTTTTTTTTTTAAATACAATTTTTCCCAATGTTGACTATTTCTTAATCTTAAACCTTTTAGTATAAAATTTTAAATGTTTTCCTGAACAATTTCCCTTTAATTATATTGATTTGTCCTTTCTTTTCCTAAGACACATTTTCAGTTATTTACAAAATATTCCTGGTGTTTTTACACAGAATATAATATTTTCTCAATAAATTAAGTCTGAATGAATTAATAAAGCACCCACGAGGCCTAACTCTCTATTTATTATTTATGAGAGAGAGGCAGGTAGAGAGAGAGAGAGTGGTCATGCCAGGCCTCCAGCCACTGCAAATGAACTCCAGACTCATGTACCACCTTGTGCATCTGTCCTGTGGGGTCCAGTGGAATCAAACCTTGGTCATTTGGCTTTGCAGGCAAGTACTTTAACCACTAAGCCATCTCTCCCACCCAAATTTGTTTTCAAATTTCAAATTGCTTGGTCATTTATCTGTGTCCTTGATAAAATCCATTACCGATCAACATAAGGAAGGTATTGCCCTGCATTCTTTGAAGGCATCATAGCAAAGTCATTGAACTCAAAGAGGCCGTGCTAGAAACCCTGATCTGTGGCTGGTCAGAAGCATAGGGTGACAATCTGTGGCTGTGGCGTGGTCTTATGGGACTGAACTGTCACCCTGTGGGATCTGACATTTTTCTCCTTAAAGATAGTATCAGAATCACATTGGATTAGAGGTCACCTAGCTGTGGGCCATGGAGAATGGCTTGGGTGAGTTTGGGGGGGTGGGGGTGAGGCATGGGTTCCCTCACTCTGATGTCAGCAGTGCGTGTTGAGTGGCAGTACTAGAGAGTCTTGTCTACAGGTACCCACCCTCCTCTGCTCCCTTCCTTTACTTTTCATTTTAGAGAAAGCGAGAGGCAGAAAAAGAGAGAGAGAGAGAATTGGCGCTGCAGGGCCCAACCACTGCAATCAAACTCCAGACATTTGCATCATCTAGTGGGCATGTGCAACCTTGCGCTTGTCTCACCTTTGTGCATCTGGCTTATGTGGGATCTGGAGAGTGGAACATGGGTCCTTGGGCTTTTCAGGCAAGCGCCTTAACTGCTAAGCCATCTCTCTAGCTCCTCTGCCCCCTTTCTAACCACTGGGCTTCAGGCTCCTTGTGCTTTTCCTGGCTTTGAGTCCACACAGGCCTCTCTTACAGAGGTGAGCTTTGGGCAGCAGGAGAGGTTCTTGAAAGCTCTTGTTAGCCTCCCCTCTGCCCCTCTTCATGGTCAGGGTCCAGCACAGCCGAGTTCTGGTTGCATTTCCCGTATTGCCTTGTTGGAGTGATTTGTGGTGGATTTCATGAGTCCTACAACACGTGACAAAGTGTGACTATTTACTTTTACTCTCCCCGGACGCTGGCAGCCAATCTGAGGGGGACATTCTGGAAGATTCTGGTCAGAGCATACATAACAGATGAAATGGCTGTGGTCTTTGGCTCAGATTGGGATGGAAGGGAGCAACTGCACAGGGAATGTTTAACTTGACGTCTGGTAGAACCAGGCTGCTTTGTGTGCATCTTTCATAATGTGAAGCTGTCAGCTCTTGGATTTATACCCTTTTTCTTGCTGTGCCAAATTCTTCAGTGTGAGCAGTTACTCAATCTGCCCGGGGGTGTTTGGCAATGTGGAGTCTTGTACGGAGTAGGTGCTGCTGAGAGAGTCTCCCCCAGAGCTCATCTTGGGTCCGTGCTCAGAGATGTCAGCCTCTTGTCGTGCTTACAAAGGGAGCTAGGACTCAGAGCTCACAGGGGCCTCTTCTTAGTGGGAGAAAACCGGGCAAGCTGGAAAACCGCTAGTGGAGCATGTGGAGGTGACGTCAGAGCCTGTGGTGTATTTTGCCCTAGCGGAGCACATGTTTCTCTTTTGGTTGTTGCCATAAAGTCTGCTCCGCCCACCCCACAGCTGGGCTGACTTAAAGCAATTGCAGATGTGACCTAACCTGACTGAGTATGTAAGAGAAAAGCATTTAAATGTCTGACATTGTTGACGTGGTCTCCTCCTCGGATGGGAAGTAAGAAATCATCTTTGGAGGCAAATCCGATAGCAGTTCATTGAATTTCCAAAGTCACCTCCTCCAGCCTAAGAACTCGTGGGCTGGGACTTTGATCCTTGATTTGTCTTACACTTCATTCCATCAACAAATCCATCTATTTAAAATTATTTTATCTTATTTTAGTTTTGTTTTTTTTTTGAGGTAGGGTCTCACTCTGGCCCAGGCTGACCTGGAATTCACTATGTAGTCTCAGGGTGGCCTTGAACTCACCATGATCCTCCTACCTCTGCCTCCCAAATGCTGGGATTAAAGGCGTGTGCCACCACACCCGGCATCTTTTTTTTTTTTTTTTTTTTACTTTATTTATTTACTTTAAATTTTTTATTGACAACTTCTATACTTACATACAAAAAAATGCATGATATTTCTCTCCCCTACCCCCTTCCCCTTTAGAACTCCAATCTCCATCATATCCCCTCCCTCTCTCCATTAGTCTCTCTTTTAATTTGATGTCATCATCTTTTTCTCCTATTATGAGGGTCTTGTGAAGGTATTGCTAGGCACTGCAAGGTCATGGATATCAAGACCAATTTCTGTCTGGACAGTTGCATTGTAAGAAGTCATACCCTTCCTTTGGCTCTTACATTCTTTCTGTCCCCTCTTTCTCAATGGGCCCTGAGCCTTGGAGGGTGTGACAGATGTGTTTCAGTGCTGGGCACTCCTCCATCCCTTCTTCTCAGCACTATGTTGCCTTTTGGGTCATCCCAGTGGTCATCACCATCTGAAAAGAGAAACTTCTCTAACCAGAAGTGATAGTAACATTAATATGTGAATATGAACATTAAGTGTAGTGCTTTCAGGGCAGCTTGGTGTTGTCTGGCTAAATGTATATTTTATTCCCACCAAGCTGCCCTAAATGTATATATTATTCCCGGCATCATTTTTAAAATTATTTTATCTTACTTTATTTTTGGGTTTTTCAGGTAGGGTCTCACTCTAGTCCAGGCTGACCTGGAATTCACTCTGTAGTCTCAGGGTGGCCTCAGACTCACTGCTATCTTCCTACC
The DNA here is from genome assembly GCA_036365145.1 of Orientallactaga sibirica. Classification (NCBI taxonomy): domain Eukaryota; kingdom Metazoa; phylum Chordata; class Mammalia; order Rodentia; family Dipodidae; genus Orientallactaga; species Orientallactaga sibirica. Next base: position 16,386,639 of record JAEOAD010000050.1, on the reverse strand, counting down.
TCTGCCTTCAGAGTGCTGGGATTAAAGGTGTGCGCCACCATGCCCGACTTCTTATTCAGGTTTGACACCACTTGCTCAGCATAGATGGGCGGGGTCCGTCCATAAGTCAAGAGGAAGTGCTCTGTTGCATAGCCATGCTGTCACAGGAACGTTTGGTTTTGTGTATCAGAATGTTCTGCTTCTTCTGAGAGGGCTTAGTAGTATTTTTTAACTGTTTAATTAAAAATTGACTTCTAGGGCTGGAGAGATAGCACAGTGGTTAAGGCGCTTGCCTGCAAAGCCTAACAACCAGGATTCAGTTCCCCAGTACCCATGTAAAGCCAGATACACAAAGTGGCACATGCATCTGGAATTGGTCTGCAGTGGCTAGAGGCCCTGGTGCACCCAATTCTCTTCTCTCTCTCTCTCTCTTTCTCTCTGCTTGCAAATGAATTATTAAAAAATTAGAAAAAAATTTGACTACTAAATACATGCTAATTACTCATGTGACCCCAGTCTCAAAAATAATATCTTCTTTAGGAATTTTTAAGGCCCATTTCTAAAAACCAGGATATAATAATCATAGATATAAAGTTTTACAAATTAAATACACTTGAGTATCCACCCAGATTAAAAACACAGGACAGGGCTGGAGAGATGGCTTAGTGGTTAAGATGCTTGTCTGCAAAGCCAAAAGACTCAGGTTCGATTCCCCAGGACCCACGTAAGCCAGCTGCACAAAGTGGCACATGCATCTAGAGTTCATTTGCAGTGGCTGGAGGCCCTGGTGTGTCCATTCTCTCTCTCTCTGCCTTTCTCTCTCTCAAATAAATTTGAAAAACACAGAAAAACCACAGGGCGTAGTTGGGAGTGTTGGCTTGTGCCTGGCAGCTCAGCACTCAAGAGGCTGAAGCCAGAAGATTGCAGAGTTCATAGCAAGACCCCATCTCAAAAATCCAAAACAAACAAGCAGACACTCCCAACTTTCCTTCCCCACCCAAAAATACTATCACAGAACAACACTGCCAGCACTAGGAATTCTCCATCCCTCCCCCATCTAGCACTAGCCGCTAATGGTAACCTTCAGTTTTGCCTGTCTATGAATTGCACGTACAGGCACGCATCACTTATGACATGGATGCATTCTGAGAAATGCATCCTTAGACAGTTTCATTATTATGCAAACCTTATAGAGTGTACAGTAAACATAGGTGGTGTAGCATACCACCCATCTCCTAGGCTACAAACCTGTGCAGATGTTACTGTACGGAATTGTAATTGCAGCTGTAACAATGGTAGGCATTTGTGTATCTAAGCATATAAAAGGTACAGTAAAAGTGCTGGGTGACAGGCAATTTTCAGTTCTGTTGTAATCTTATGAGATCACCATTGCATATGTGTTCCATTGTGGACAAAGTCTTTATATGAAAATAACACCATATGTATGCCTTTGTGTTTGGTCTCTTTTAGATAGTGTTATTTCATATAGTTTTATTTTACTGGTGTCAATATTGTAAGGTACTTTATACTGCAAAATATATTAAATCTGTTCTACAGTGAGATCTGTCCTACCTCAAAAAACCAAGTCAAGGGGCTGGAGAGATGGCTTAGCAGTTGCCTGTGAAGCCCTGGTTTGAGGCTCAGTTCCCCAGGACCCACGTAAGCCAGATGTACAAGGTGGCGCATGCATCTGGAGTTCGTTTGCAGTGGCTGGAGGCCCTGGTGCACCCATTCTCTCTCTCTCACTGTGCCTCTTTCTCTGTCTACCTGTTGCTATCAAATAAATAAAAATAAAAATAAGAACAACCTGGGTGTGGTGACACATGCCTTTAATCTCAGCACTCAGAGAGGCAGAGGTAGGGAATCACCATGAGTTTGAGGCCACCCTGAGGCTACATAGTGAATTCCAGTTCAGCCTGAGCTAGAGTGAGACCCTACCTCGAAAAACAAAAAACAAAAATCAAAACAAACAAAAAAACAAACAAAAAACAGAACAATAAAATTTTTTTTTAAAAAAACAAACAAAATAAAACAAAAAAATACACCAGGCAGGAAAGAACAAGTGAAAGACTGAACATGGTATGTCTTGCAAAGAACATGGAGCAGTGGGGCCTCACACGTAGCTGCTGGCAGTATCTTCCAAAATGCAAGCTAACCTTATACTTAGAATTCACCTGAGGACTGTACACAAAATCCATGGGCAAGAGTGTTTAGAGCAACACAATTTTTTTGTTTTGTTTTGTTTTTCCAAGGTAGGGTCTCACTCTAGCTCAAGCTGACCTGGAATTTACTATGTATTCTCAGGGTGGCCTCGAACTTGTGGCAATCCTCCTACTTCCTGAGTGCTGGGATTAAAGGTGTGCACCACGTTCAGCCTGCTTTTTCTCTTTCGTTTTTTTTTTTTTTTTTTTTTTTTGAGGCAGGATCCTACTTTAGTCCAGGCTGACTCCTTCCCCAGCCTCTTAAGGGCTGGGACTGAAGGTGTGCTCCACCATGCCTGGTTGTGATGTATTGTTTTGACTTACTTTTTAAAAACTATTTTATTTTTTCATTTTTTAAGGCTTTATTTTAATTTTATTTATTTATTTACAAGCAGAGAGAGAGAAAGAGAAAGAGAGATAAGAGAGACAGACAAAGAGAGAATGGGCATGACAGGGCCTCTAGCCACTGCAAACAAACTCCAGATGTATGGGCCCCCTTGTGCATCTGGCTTATGTGGGTCCTGGGGAATCGAACCTGGGTCCTTTGGCTTCACAGGCAAACACCTTAAATGCTAAGCCATCTCTCCAGCCCTTGACTTACTTTTTGTTTCATTTGGTATCTTAGAAACCAAGTCTACACAGAAGATAGGAGTCTCTCATAATGTAGTTTATTTTTCTTTTCTTTTCTTGGTTTTTGTTGTTTTTGTTTTATTTTTTGAGGTAGGGTCTCACTCTAGCCCAGGCTGACCTGGAATTCATTCTGTAGTCTTAGGCTAGCCTTGAACTCACAGCAATCCTCCTACCTCTGCCTTCTGAGTGCTGGGATTAAAAGCTTGCGCCATCAGCTGTAGTTTCAAATTCTTAAGTGTAGACCTTACCTGATAAGGGATGGGTGTGAGTGTGAAGCCAGGGTGCAGAGCACAGAAGAGTCATTGGGCAGAGAGATATTGTCCTGAGTGTATGTGCATGCACACATGTGCCTAGTTATATGTGTGCATGTGTGTCCATGTGCACGCAAAGGTCCGGAACCGTATGCCTGAAGCTGAGGATGAGGATGATAGCGGCAGTCCAGAGACAGAGCAAAACTCCTTAGGTCAACAGGATTATTTGGCAGACCATTATCAGCCCGTCCAAGCTCCCAGAGGGAGACCTCATGCCAGGTCTACCAAGACAGTGCTTGGGGGTGAGGGGGGACAGGGACCTGAGTGTGCTGTTCTTTCATGGCTTAAGCCTCCTGAGTTAGAAGAAACCACTTGAGTATCAGAAAACTAGTGCAGAGAGCACCTTGCCCTGGCCTTTATTAAAAAAGTACCCTGGCTTCCTTCCTCCGTGTGTTCAGAGCATCCGGTCTAAAGTGGAGCTGTCGGTGTGGGATCAGCCCGAGGATCTGAATCTGTTCTTCACGGCCACCTGCCAAGATGGCGTATCCTACCCTGGCCAGAGGAAGTGTGAGGGTCTGAAGATTGGGGACACGGTAAGTGTTCGCCCTTAGGTTATGAGTTCTTGCTAGCCTCAATCATTAGTCTTTGATTCCAGTAACTAATTTACTAGAGCCCTTGAGGAGTTTGTATTCTGCCTTCCAGGTCATTATCCTTTCTAAGCCTGTTGAAAGTCCAAGGTAGACTGACTAAGGAGCTCCAGTTCTTAGGCCCCCTCAGTGCACGGCCGCTTAAGGCTTTCACGTTGACAACGTGCCCTTTGCATTTGAGCCATCGTCACATTAGCTTGACAGGAACGCCATTAGGTAGAAGAGTGTGGACAGGAATCCAGGGGAGTGGGTTCCATTCCTGATCTTCCACAACCTGCTCTGTGCTTCTTTCTGAAAAAAAGATGAAGGCAGCCATCCATCCACCTATTGTGATGTGATTGGATAGTCTACAACCATGGAGGGAATAGATCCTTTCCAAAAAAATGGGCATAAGTGGTATGTGTAGATGTGCCGTTAGAAGCCAGGCTCAGTGATGCATGGTGCCTCTAATCTTGGCACTTAGGGGGCTGAGGCAGGAGAATCATTTGAAACCAACCTGGGCTACCTAGGGACTTTAAGGACAGCAGGGACTATATAGGGAGGCCCTGTTTAAAAAAAAAAATAAGTGTAGCTGGGTGCCAAACCAAGGACTTGAGTGGGAACAGAGGAAAGGTTTACAGACAGTGAAAGTGCAGGTGCCCATGATGTTGGCACAGAGGCTGCAGGTGTAATGGAAGCTGTCTGTTACACCGAGAGACCATCTCCAATGGACTCCATTCCACTGCTCAGAAAATAGAGAGCAAGGAAAAGCTCTTTAACCCATTTCAGACAATCTGGTTGGAGGCACCATTGGTAAAGTCAAGGTAGGGATGAGCTGACTTCTCCCCTGGCTCCAGGAGATGCAGGAATGGCTACGTTTATGCATCATCAGGGGGTCTTCTGGGGTCTTTTCTATTCCCGCCCCACCTCTCACAGTGGCCTTTCCCACAGCCTACAGTGGGGCCTTACCACCAAACAAGGGAATAATTCAAAATATGGTTTGGAAGGTGAGAAAGTATAGAACTGTGATGACCCGGTAACAAATCCTTTCATAACACAGGCTGTTTCCAAGCCTACTTTTTAAACAACTTGAATAAAAGTTCTAATTAAGTTTGTCAGATGAATGCCACAAATCATCATTTATGATGGTTAACTCAGAGGTATTCATCAGTAACAACGTAGAAAAGCAATTTATGGTGCTCCCTGCTTTGTTTTAGTAATAAGTAATATTAGTGATTATATGTGTCAGTTATTTTGGGGGCAGACCTCATCCCATTAATAGTTTTCAATAAAACTATTTTTTTCTACTAATTATCCAAAGTTGAACATGATGGGCTGGAGAAATGGCTTAGCAGTTAAGGTACTTGCCTGTGAAGCCTAAGGACCTAGTTCGATTCCCCAGAACCCACATAAGCCAGATGCACATGGTGGCAGCACAAGCACCTGGAGTTTGTTTGTAGTGGCTAGAGGCCCTGGCGTGCCCATTATCTGTGTCTCTCTCTCTCTAATAAATAAAAATAAATAAATAAAAATAAAATATTAAAATCTTTTTTTTTAAGTTGACCATAGTGTTACACACCAGTAGGGAGGTAGAGAAAGAATAGGAGTTCAAGGTCATCCTGAGCTGAGCTAGAGAGGAAGTTCAAGGTTAAATTGGGCTATATGAAACCCTGTTTCAAAAAAAAAAAAAAAAAAAAAAAAAGGGTTAATCTTTAATCCCAGCACTTGGGAAGCTAAGGTAGGGTGATTACAGTGAGTTTGAGGCCAGCCTGGAGCTAGAGTGAGTTCCAGGTTAGCCTGGGCTACAATGAGACCCTGCTTGCAAAAGAACAAAAGTAAAAAATGAAAGAATAAAAAAAAATGGGGCCTGGAGAGATGGCTTAGCAGTTAAGCGCTTGCCTGTGAAGCCTAAGGACCCCGGTTCAAGGCTTGATTCCCCAGTACCCTTGTAAGCCAGATGCACAAGGTGGCGCATGCATTTGGAGTTTGTTTGCAGTGAGTGGAGGCCCTGGTGCGCCCATTCTCTCTCTCTCTCTCTCTCTCTGCCTCTTTCTCTCTCTGTCGCTCTCAAATAAATAAATAAAAATAAACAAACAAAAAAAAATGGGCAGGAGAGATGGCTCAGCCATTAAAGGCATTTACTTCACAACCTCATGGCTTAGGTTTAATTTCCCAGATTAAGCCAGATGCACAAAGTGATGACTGTGTCTGGAGTTTGTTGGCAGAGGCAGGAGGCCCTGGCATGTCCATTCTCTCTCTCTCTCTCTTCCTCTTTCTCAATCTCTCAAATAAATAAATAAATAATTTTTTTAATGCCAAAAACAAAGGCAAGCAAGAGTTTTAATGCATTTATACTGTTAAAATAATAATGGGGCTGGGAAACTGGCTCAGAAGACCTAAGTTCAATTCCTAGCACCTTTTGTAAGCTGGGCATGGCCATAGATGTCTAGAACCGCAGTGCTGGGAGAGGAGGTGGGCACAGAGAGGGAGGGAGGTTTGCTTCGGCTTGCTGGTTCAGCCAGTCCAACTGAAAGACGTTAAGCATAGAGTTCAGCAAGAGACTCTTCTCTCTCAAGGAAATAAGGCACACGTGTATATGCCAAACACACATGGGGGGAAATTGAGATTGAAGATATAAAGGACAAGCCTTGAAGTTGTGGAGTTTAAAAGAGACAATTGTCAGCCCGGCATGGTAGTGCACGCCTTTAATCCCAGCCCTTGGGAGGCGGAGGTAGGAGGATCACCTTGAGTTCTGAGGCCACCCTGAGACTACATACTGATTCCAGGTCAGCCTGGGCCAGAGTGAGACCCTACGTTGAAAAACAAAAATAAAATAAAAACAAAGCCGGGCGTGGTGGCATACGTCCTTAATCTCAGCCCTCAGGAGGCAGAGGTAGGAGGATCACCATGAGTTCTGAGGCCACCCTGAGACTACATAGTGAATTCCAGGTCAGCCTGGGCCAGAGTGAGACCCTATGTTGAAAAACAAAAATTAAATTAAATTAAAATAAAAACAAAGCCGGGCGTGGTGGCATACGTCCTTAATCCCAGCCCTCGGGCTTAATCCCAGCCCTCGGGAGGCAGAGGTAGGAGGATCACCATGAGTTCTGAGGCCACCCTGAGACTACATAGTGAATTCCAGGTCAGCCTGAGCTAGAGCGAGACCCTACCTCGAGAGAGACAATTGTGAAAATGGCAGGAGACAGAAATAACCGGGGGTGGGGAGCAGTAGGGGGAATGAAAGCTTATAAATGAATTTTATAGATCTGTGGATGGAACATTCAATATAGCGTACCAGTAAATCTGGGCAGTGATGCATGAAACCCACCCAGACAAGGAGCCCTTACTTGTAGAAATAATTACACAGGAGAGAACTGGGAGCAAGGGGGAGCTCTCTAAGCAAGGGCATGAAATACACACAGGCCCCCTGGTTTTAGGCAGGCACTTTAATGTTTACAAAGACATCCTAAGAATAGGACAGACAATGTTGGCTGACGACAGTGCAGTCAGCAGACTTTTTGGCTTGGTAAACATGCTTTCTCGAGGGAGGACTTCAGTGATAAGTCTCGTCTGAATTTATTTACTGTTGGCTTGGGGTAAACTCAAGGAAGCCCTGCTTATCAGACGTGGGAAGGTTACAGAGCTGAAGAAAACAGCTGATCTGATAAAACAGGAAAAGCAGGGAAAAAAAAAACCCACTGGAGAGATGGCTCAGTGGTTAAGGCACTTGCCTGCAAAACCTAAGGACACAGGTTCAGTTCCCCAGTACCCACATAAGCCAGATGCACAAGGTGGCACATGCATCTGAAGTTAGTTTGTAGTGGCTGGAGGTCCTGGTGTGTCCATTCTCTCCCTGGCTGCCTTCTCTCTCTCCTAAATAAATAAATAAAATTTTTTTGTCCTTGTTGTTTTCCGAGGTAGGGTCTCATTCTAGCTCAGGCTGACCTAGAATTCATTATGTAGTCTCAGGGTGGCCTCGAACTCATGCAACCCACCTACCTCTGCCTTCCAAGTGCTGGAGTTAAAGGCATGTGCCACCATGCCCAGCTCCATAAGTAAAATATATATTTTTTAAGAAAACAGGAAAACTAACATTTTAAGACTAGGTTTTACTGGTCCTCTTCCTCATCTCAAGTATTCCCCCTTTGTGAGTATATGTAACCAAGTGAGTTTTAGGGTGGCTTAGAGGAACGTGGGTAAGGGGTTAGTTACAGGAACAGGGGCACCTTACCAGTAGCTACATCACAGAAGAAAATATCTCCCTTTCCCTTAGCAATCATTAACTGCCTATAGTTCCTCTGGGGGGGGGGGGTTGAGGGCTTCCCGAGCCCCTCCCCACTCCATGACAGAACGTTCACAGGCCCAGTCTTGTCAGGTCACATGCTGATAATCACAGCTTCTGTGAGTTCATGAGTGCAATAGCAATATCATGTCCAGAAGAAAGCACTTCTCAACACTGCATCTCTCTCTCTCTTCTATTCTTGCTTTTTTTTTGGAGGGGGGAGGGGGATTTCATTTTACCTGGAATTCACTTTGTAGTCTCAGGGTGGCTTTGAACTCACGGCAATCCTCCTACCTCTGCCTCCCTGTTGCTGGGATTAAAGGCGTGCACCACCATGCTCAGCTTTCTGCCTCTCTTCTGTGATGTTCCCTGAGCTTGGTCCGGGTGACACAGATACCTGTTCAGGGCTCACCTTTCAGTGGTCAGTTATTCTTAGCATTTTGATCACACGTGAGTTTCTGCAGTAACCACTAACCCACTGCAAAAATGGCCTCCGACCAAAGCATAGACAAAAACAGACAATTTGACAGGGACACGACGTTGTTGGCTATAACATTTCAAGGCCCACTCCCCGTGACATACTTCCTCCAGCAAGGCTTCACCTTCTAAAGGTTCTGAAACCTTCCCAAATAGTACCACCGGCTGGGGGTTCCGTATTTAGACGCATGGGGGTGAGTGGAGAGGGGTTCCATTCCAACCCCACAGCAGAGGGGATGGTGGCATTCTTCTTGTCGGGTCAGACTGCACATGGAAGTCTGTGGTCAAGTCTTTTTAAAGGAAAATGACAAGCAGCTGTTGTGATACAGTGGCTAGGACCTGAGGTCAAAGGAACTGATGTTTGTTAATAATGAGACCATAAAAGTCAGAATGGAACTTTGGAGGCAAAGAACTGGCATTCTTAATTTTTTAAATTTTGTTTTAATTTGCAAGCAAAGAGAGAGAGAGAGAGAGAGAGAGAGAGAGAGAGAGAGAGATAGGAGAGAGGCAGACAGAGAAAGAATGGGTATAACAGGGCCTCTAGCCACTGCAAATGAACTCTAGATGCACGTGCCACCTTGTGCATCTAGCTTATGTGGGTCCTGGAGAATTGAACCGGGATCCTTTGGCTAACTGCTAAGCCATTTCTCCAGCCCCTGGTATTCTATATATATATATAATTTAGAGAGAGAGAGAGAGAGAAGGGTGTGCCAGGGCCTCTAGCCACTGCAGACAAGCTCCAGATGCATGCGCCCCCTTGTGCATCTGACTTTTATGTGGGTACCAGGGAATCAAACCTAGGTCCTTTGGCTTTGCCAGCAAGTGCCTTAACTGCTAAGCCATCTCGCTAAGCCATCTCTTCAGCCCAGAATTGGCCTCCTCCTCCTCTTCCTTCTTCTTTTTAATGTTTTATTTATTTATTTGAGAGAAAGATACAGAAACAGGCAGGGAGAGAGAGAATAGGTGTGCCAGGGCCTCCAGCCACTGCACAAGAATGATGCATGTGCCTCTTTGTGTATCTGGCTTACGTGGGTCCTGGGGAATTGAGCCTTGAACCGGGGTCCTTAGGCTTCACAGGCAAGCACTTAACTGCTAAGCCATTCTCTCCAGCACCCCCCTTTTTTTTTTGAACTTTTTATTTTTTTGGAGAGAGACCAGGGAGGGTGGGGAGGGGAGGTTGAGACAGATGGGCGCGTCATCAGTGTCTCAGCTGCTGTGAACGAAATCCAGATGTGCGCGCCCCCTTGTGGTCAAGTGCGTCATTGCGTCACTTTGCATCTGGCTAAACGTGGGACCTGGAGATTGGAACCACTGGAGATTGGAACCAGTGTTCTTAGGCTTAGGAGGCAGGCGCCTTAACCGCTAAGCCATCTCTCCAGCCCCCACAACTGGCATTCTTAAGTGACACTCCCCTCCCTCACCAAAGACAGGTTTTTCATTCCTCCAAAGAGTTTACAGTTGCACGTTGGCAACCGGGTGTGCTCCCCAAGTGGCAGTGCTGGCATCCACTAGTGTTCAGTCAATGTTTACATACCACATCTTCTGCTCACCCAGCATGTGAAGAGGAGACAGGCAGGGCTTTAGAGTCCAGTGGATGAAGTGATCGTGCAAATGAGTCCACACCATTTAAGTGACCAGTGCTGTGATGTGCCAGTGGTGTGGCGTGCCAGGCATGGTGGCACACGTCTTTAATCCCAGCAGTGGGGAGGCAGAGGTAGGAGGGTCGCCATGAGTTCGAGGCCACCCTGAGACTACAGAGTGAATTCCAGGTCAGCCTGGCTAGAGTGAGACCCTACCTCGAAAAACAAACAAACAAACAAACAAACAAAGATGGTGTGGCACTATAAAAGCCCCAAGGAAGAGGGCCTGGCATTGTGGAGGGAGGCTGTTTGACTCAAGACACAAAAGGAAGATGTAGGGGCTGTCACGGGTGGGCAAGAGAAGTGGTAGGAGCTAAAGGACACAGGTGATCTCAAGGGGAAGCCTGCCTTCCTTAAATGAAACCCCGAGGCCCCAATTCCAGTGAGACTCTCTTCCCTAGGCTTTTAGGTAATTTTCCTCCCCTGGTGCTTCCACCAGCAAGCCCGACAGAGCTGACTCGGCCCTGGGAATCCGAGCTCTTGGTAACTGGCTTTAATAAATCAGTATGCAAGTGACTGGCTGGCAGTTAGCACTACCATCCCACACAAAAGGCTCAATGAGCTGTTGTCCCAGCCTTCCCACGGCACGGCCTCCCTACCCCCTGCTCCTGTCCACTCCTCTGGGTTCTGTATTCCATGCCCACCCCGGTGCTTTGTTTTACTGGGATCTGAGTAGACTTGGCATTTTCACATCCCTGAGGTTGAGGGGTTTGGGTGGGGGTTGGGCAACCCTTTTGAATGGGTGCCTCATGCCAGCAGCCACCCCTGGGAACCAGGAACATCCCAGGGAGGCTAAATCAGGAGTCTGGGCAGGATGGCTGCTGCATCGGGAACATTCCTTGGGAATCTTGGAAAGTCTTCCCAAACCCGGGAGTCCTTGGGATCAGAAGTGAGCCTGAGCTGAAGGCCTCAGTCATGGGGGCAGGGAAGTGTGTGGGGTTCTGGATAAAGAGAGCAAATAGACCTACCCGCTGCCAGCCAATTCTTTTGCTGGATTTATTTTATTTTACTGGATAAAGAGAGCATGTAACCTTGTGCATCTGGCTAACTTGACCTGAGGCCCTTTGGCTTTGCAAGCTGCCAGCTCTCCAGCCCCTGATAGGCTTTTTATAGCATTCCTGTGTCCAAACAACAAAGCCTCCTTCTGGTTATGAGACAGGCTAGGCCACAGGGGCCATTTATTTTGGATTTTGGGGACCTAAGCCAGCCAGGATCCCTTGACTTCCCAGCCAGGCAGCCAGTGCAAATTTCTACACCCTGGTTGCTTTAGGGGCTGTCATCAATTCAGAGGCCCCCTAACACCTCCACCACCTATCCTGGGCAAATGCAACATGTAGGCAAGGCTCAGGGGATTTGACCCGTCTCTCCTTACTTTCTCCCTTGGCGTTGGCCAGCCTGCATGGAGAAAGTTATGCCCACCATAATCTCTGAATAAGTAAATGGCTTTGGCTCTTGCTCCATTCATCCTTTGTAGTTTATGGAATGTCTGATCTGCAGGTGTGCTTGCAGGGCAACAGCTCTTCATTTAACAAGGACAGTAAATTGTGGTCCTAGAAAGTAGTGGCTGGAGAAATGGCTTAGTGTGTAAGGTGCTTGCCTGCAAAGTCAAAGGACCACAGTTCAATTCCCCAGGACCCACGTAAGCCAGATGCACAAGAGGCACATGCATCTGGAGTTTGTTTGTAGTGGCTGGAGGCCCTGGCACACCCATACTCTCATTCTTTCTATCTCTATCTGCCTCTCTCTCTAATAAATAAATAAAAGTAAAATACTTTTATTATTATTATTTGAGAGAGAAAGAAAGAGAGAGAGAGAATGGTTACACCAGAGGCCTCTCGGCTGCTGTGAATGAACTCCAGATGCATTCGCCCCCTTGTGGGCAAGCACGGCATTTGCACACTTGTGTCACTTTATGTCTGACTAAATGTGAGACCTGGAGATCAAAGGGCATTCTTAGGCAGGCAGGCACCTTAACCACTAAGCCATCTCTCCAGCCTGTAAAAAAAAATTTTTTTTTTTGTTTTGGTTTTCTGAGGTAGGGTCTCACTCTAGCTCAGGCTGACCTGGAATTTGCTATGTAGTCTCTGGGTGGCCTCAAACTCTTGGTGATCCTCCTACTACCTCTCCCTCTCCAGTGCTAGGATTAAAGGCGTGCGCCACCACGCCCGGCTCCATAAAATTTTTTTTTAAGTAGCTGCTTCAAGCAAGTCACTAGTTCTCTCTGAGCCTCAGAGGGAGGGATGACATTAGCACCTCAATGACTCTGTCCCCTTGCATTCTTCATGGCCCCATGGATAGCTCTGGCCAGGCTCAGTCCCCACCCCTTTGCCCATGTACAGCTTCAGATCAATCCCAGCCAAGGCAGGAAGCTTTGGAGAAGCCTGGGTCCTCCTCTTTGGGGTTATCATCATGTTGTCCCTGCTTGGCACCTGGCTGCCACTCCTGTATGTGGGCATTCTCCTTGTGTCCCCTTCTAGAAGTTGGGGTGCTTAGGAGAGCACAGCCTTTTTCTAGGTGGGGTCAGTCCCTGTCTGCAATGTGACCTGAGTTATATTCACACTCTCCAACCTCATTGTCTCTCTGATGAAATGAAGCTGGTTTCTTCTGGGCATGTGAAAGAGATGCTTGTGCCCAAGACAGTGCCAGTGCCCAGTGTGCCATCAACAGATCTGTTGCCAGGTGAATCTCCATCTTGAGTCCTTCCCTGAAGGGACTCTGGCCCTAGAGACCTTGGCATTCAGTCTCATGTTTGTCACTGTCTCTCTCTCTTTTCTCTCTCTTCACTCCACGAAATGATAACCGGTGAGGTGGGGCTAGTCCTGTCTGTAGCTGGTTTGGTCCGTCCTGTCAGTATCCTCTTACCCAGGCCTCTGGTGGCTGTCCTCAGCTCACCTGTCCAGAAACAGCACATGTTAAAGATCTTGGTCAGCGCTGAGTCCTGAATGGCTATTGTCAAGACCTTAGGGACTGTGGTTTCCTGCCTGGATTCTCCCAAAGGTCCAGAGGAGTAGGCCTACCCCTGCCTGATCTCACCATCCTGGTGTCCTCAGATGCCATAGAATCTCTACAAGTAAACATCCCAGGGGCTGGAGGGATGGCTTTGTGGTCAAGGCGCTTGCCTGCAAAGCCAAAGGACCCAGGTTCAGTTCCCCAGGGACCCATGTAAGCCAGATGCACAAGGTGGCACATGCATCTGGAGTTCATTTTTAATGGCTGGAAGCCCTGGCATGCCCATTATCTCTCTCTCTTTCACAAATAAATTTAAATTTTTTTTTTTTTTTTTTTTTTTTTTTTTTTTTTTTTTTCTGAGGTAGGGTCTCACTCTGGCTCAGGCTGACCTGGAATCCACTATGAGGTCTCAGGGTAGCCTCGAACTCTCAGCGATCCTCCTACCTCTGCCTCCCGAGTGCTGGGATTAAAGGCGTGTGCCACCACGCCCGGCAGTAAAAAAATTTTTTAAAAAGAAGTAAAGCCAGGTGTGGTAGCACACGCCTTTAATCCCACCACTTGGGAGGCAGAGGTAGGAGGATCACCGTGAGTTCGAGGCCACCCTGAGAATACATAGTGAATTCCAGGTCAGCCTGGACCAGAGTGAGACCCTACCTCAAAAAAATAAATAAATAAATAAAGATCTTAGTGTAATAGACTTACAGACTGCTTAGAAACAAGTATTTTCAATGCTCTCAAAAATAATACTGCTGGGAGCTGGGCGTGGTGGCGCACGCCTTTAATCCCAGCACTCGGGAGGCAGAGATAGGAGGATCACCATGAGTTCGAGGCCACCCTGAGACTACATAGTGCATTCCAGGTCAGCCTGAACTAGAGTGAGACCCTACCTCAAAAAATAAAATAATAATAATAATAATAATAATAATAATACTGCTGGGCTGGAGAGATGGCTTAATGGTCAAGGTGCTTGCCTGGGAAGCCTAAGGACTCAGGTTTAATTCTCCAGATCCCATGTAAACCAAATGCATATGGTGGCACATGCATCTGGAGTTCATTTGCAGTGGCTAGAGGCCCTGATGTGCCCATTCTCCCCCCCCCACCCCGGTCTCAAATAAAAATAAATAATTAAAAAAAATAGTGCTGCTTCCTCAAGTACTCAATAAATTTAAGGTAGCTACTGGTAATTTTAAAGGTCAGCTTATTCCAACCCAATCAATAAAGTTAAAACAACAGTAGCTGACAGAGGTCCCCACCCTGTTCTGAGCCTTCTGGAAAGTACAGTTATCGGTCCAGATGTTAGGAGCCTCTTGGAAGAGTGGCCAGGCCTACCTGCTTGAAGAGGGGAGATCCTGCTTCCGAGAAGTGCTTCTCAACAGGTTCCCTGGGTGTGCGCCAGCTACTGTCTGGATTTCTGTAGCATTTACAGTGCCTCCTGGGGAGCCACACTGATAATTCAGTTCCCACACATCTCCCTCCCTCTGTGGAGCAAGAGCCGAGGGTGGGGCTGTAGTCCCTGAAGAATCAGAGCACACTTCCTCCTGGCTTCTCTAACCCTCCAGGTTGGCGGGCAGCTGACAAGGCATCCCTCCCACACTGTCACGTGCCACCTGCCACCCTGCTAGATCTACCTTGCTGCTGGTGTCCAGGGCAACCCATGAGATGCGCTGAAGTTTGACCCTTCCCTACGTAGTGTTTTGTTTAGAAAGGAAGTGTAACATGTGTGCCATTATTTAGACAGGCTGTAGGGCTGTGGGCTGATTGGGTAAGATGCAGCTGGGACTGAGGCAGGAGAGAGGACATATAGATGTGTCAGCTCATCTCCGACAAAGAAGGGAACGGTGGATGCTCGCTTGTGCCAGGAAATGCTGCTGTACCCCAGCATCTTAACACCGTGCTCGGTACAGACAGTGCCCAGTAAGTGCTCGTTGGATGAATGGCTTCTGCCCGGTGGCGTGGAGGACGGGTGTACGTAGTGGAGGTGGGAGGAGGATGGGATAGAAATAAAATGCAGGAGGCACAACCGTTGTCAACCTGGTGTCTTTCTTCACAGCCCTCTCCTCAAGGTCTTGAGGACGGGAGTGAGAGACAAAGGATGTCAAAGAACTAGTCCCGTTTCTGTCAAATGTTAGCATAACTGATTTTGTTCTTCAGAAGGTTCTGGGTCTTCCCCTCCACTCCCTCTCCAAGGGCTCCCCATGTGCAGAGGTAGGGTCTCACAGAGGGTGTGCCTGGCTGTGCCTCTGAGTGGGTGGGGGACACTGGCTTGCTCGCTGCAGACGTGATGTCGCCTCTCTTTCTTCTGCCCAGGCGTCCTTTGAGGTGTCCGTGGAGGCCCGGAGCTGCCCTGGCAGACACACAGAGCAACTGTTCACCCTGCGGCCCGTGGGGTTCCGGGACAGCCTGCAGGTGGAGGTCACCTACAACTGCACGTGCGGCTGCAGCTCAGGCCTGGAGCCTGACAGTGCCAGGTGCAGCGGCAACGGGACTTACGTCTGTGGGCTGTGCGAGTGCCACCCCGGCTTCCTGGGCACCAGGTGCGAGTGCCAGGAGGGGGAGAACCAGAGCGGGTACCAGAACCTGTGCCGAGAGGCGGAGGGCAAGCCACTGTGCAGCGGGCGTGGGGAGTGCAGCTGTAACCAGTGCTCGTGCTTCGAGAGTGAGTTCGGGAGGATCTATGGGACCTTCTGCGAGTGCGACAGCTTCTCCTGCGCCAGGAACAAAGGCGTCCTATGCTCAGGTAGGCAGCCCAGCCACCGACTTTGCCTTGAGCCAGCCCTTGGCCTGCTTGGATGTTGGGTGGACCTCTTCCGAAAGCCTGCCTTTCCTGGACAGGGGAAGGAAGGGGTCATCCCATGGCTATCCTGGAGAAGCCTTGTCCACTACAGCACAGGGGTACAGACTCCCATGTGGGATACAAACACAAAAGGCACTGAGGTGTCATGTCGCCCCTGGTAGAGGAGTCTGCCTTGGGTCAGCTGAGAAGATAAAGCAGGCGGCGGGGTGCCTGTGAACCAGGTTGGGAACGCGTGGCAGCGTATAGTTGTGGAGGTCCCCGTGCTCCTTTGGAAGTGCTAGACTTGCATGGGCACGCCTGAGCAGACCCTGCGCAAGACACGTTCAAGCGCACCCGTAAGCGTGGTAGAGCCAAAACGTGGAGCATCTGGCATATTGCCTCCTGTGTGGGGCGTTAGGCTTTGCGTCAGGAATGCCAGCGTGGTGGGAAGGAGTTTCCACCCCCTTAGCAGCCCCAATAAGTTCCAAGAAGCCTGCGTATCTCAGTGCATCGTGCGCCTTTTGTGGTGTTGCTTCCCAAAGAATTGGGAGTCAGAAATAACCATTGGAAAGCTTCATTCCAGAAATCTGCTCAGGAGCACGCTGGCCTGTGTGAACTCCATCAGCACAGTTTATTAAACTGAGTCTTTGGTCGTCTTTGACTTCTGCTTCCCCATCTCTCAAGCTGGGCCAGCACTGCTTGCCTTTGAGACTGGATGCAGGGCCCGAGTAGAGCACAGAGACTGGGGGTGGGGGGTGCACAGCACCATCCGTAGATGTGGTGCGGTGGTGCCTTCCAAGGGAATAATGGAACACACTATTTTATTGACGTGGCGGGAACACGCACTTTTTGGTTCAACCATCAGAACCCACAGTTCTGAGTTCATCCTACATTTCAGAATTCTGCCAGTTTGTGTGTCTGATGCCCCAGGGTATCTTTCCTGTGTTTTTCTATCACTGTGTTGGCATTCAAGGCCCATGGGCCAAGGGTTGAGAGACTGGAGGGCTGTCAGGACCTGAGGCTCCCACATGAGTGATGCACTGGTTCTCTGACTTCCTTGAGATGGAGGGTCTCCCACTGGAAAAGCTATGCTCACTCGTTAGAGAAAACTTGAAGGATACAGGGAAAGTGATGGATGTGTGGCCAGGCTGTGCTCTCTCTCTCTCTCTCCTTGGTGAGCAGGATTGATGGGGACCATCTGGCAAACCAGTCAAGGAACTTTTCTCTCCCTCATTGTGTCACACGCTCCCCCACCCCAAGCTGTGTGCTCAGGCAAGAAACGAGCTTTCCAGAGAACTGGAGGATTATTCTTAGATCTAGAATGTTTGAAGAGTAGAAAGAAATGTGTAAAATCACCCATGTTTTCATTCACACTTACTTAAGAGGTTACTTTCTTCCCATGGTTTTCTAAGTCAGTGTGTATGTCTGAAGATAATGTATCTTGTATTCCCCCCATAATATTATGCAGAGAAGAACTTAAATTGCGTTAGTAAACCACTGATTAGAGCATTTGGCTCTTTCCATTGTCTCTCCAATTAGATTCTTCCACTCACTCTTTTACTTTAAAAGGCACAACTAATTGTACTGTAAAGCTGTCCAAAGTCCTCCTGGAGAAAATGATTTTTTATTTTATTTTATTTATTTCTAATTTTTTAAAATATGTATTTGAGAGAAAGAGGCAGGAAGAGGGTGGGAGGGAGAGAAAGAGAGAGAGGGTGCGCTAGGGCCTCCAGCTGCTGCAAACGAACTCCAGGTGCATGCGTCATCTTGTGCATCTGGCTTATGTGGGTCCTGGGGAATTGAACCTGGGTCCTTTGGCTTTGCAGGGAAGCACCTTAACCACTAAGCCATCTCTCCAGCCCAATTTTTAAATTTTTATTCTATTTATTTGAGAGAGGGAGAGAGAGAGAAAGAGAATGGGTGCACCAGGGCCTTCAGCGGTTGCAAATAAACTCCAAATACCTGCGACACCTTGTGCATCTGGCTTATGTGGGTACTGGGGAATCAAACTTGCTGGTCCTTAGGCCTCACAGGCAAATGCCTTAACCACTAAGCCATCTTTCCAGCCCTTGTTTATTTTTATGAGAGAGAGATTTGTCATGCCAGAGCCTTCAGTCACTGCAGTTGAACTCCAGACACATGCACCATCTTGTGCACACGTGTGACCTTGCACACTAGCATCACCTGTTCGTCTGGCTTATGTGGGACCTGGAGAGTCGAACATGGGTCCTTAGGTTTCACAGGCAAGCGCCTTAACCGCTAAGCCATCTCTCAGGCCAAGAAAAAATGGTTTCTGCAGTGATGTTGTTACTGTATTTGTTCACTTAAGAACCTCACAGCTCTGGACAGCACTTGACAGGACTTCCTGGAGAGGCACTGCGCACTTCCTTGACTCTCAAGTCTGGTTCCTTCCAGACACAGCCATGAGTGTGTGGGTGGGTGGGCCGTTCCTGGGTACCTGTGGTCAGCTTGGACTCTTGCCCCGGAGCTGCACACATTGGTTTTGAGCCCTTTGTTGCGGCTGTTCTGTTGGGGCCTGTTGCCGGGGTGGAGCCCACTTGCCAGCCACTGTGCTGTGAGAGGCGCTGACTCAGGCTCATAAACCCAACCTCAGCATTCTCTGGCAGTCCTCCTGACCCCAGCCTCTGCAGCTCATCCTGGAAGGCACTTGTGTGGCTGAGGTCTATCTTCAGAGGCGCTGGGTGGGGGAGGGGGGTACACTTGAAGAAGGGCTGAGGCAGAGCCAGGGGACTTGTAGCTAAACTCTTTCCATTTCTCTGGTTTTCCTTCTGCCTGGAAAGACAGGACTGGGGAAATGCAAGAGACCCACAGATTTAGAGTAGGTTTTCCATCATAAAAATGAGCAAAGAAGCAAACCAGGCTGAGGTGTGGAAGCAAATGAGCAGATTTGTTGCTTCTTTTGTGACATGGTCACGGTGTCGTGTGTGCCCTGGCTCCCGGCTGTTTCTAGAAGCAGTGTGATTTAGAAGAAAGGTTCGTGTCTAACAGGAGCTTTATAGGGCCACTGTGAGAATTTCCACTCTTTTGAGTCTCATAGGATGTTGACCCTTCAGATTTCCTTTGAGTATGAGAGGTCTGCTCAAGTTTTTTGTTTTTTAATTTATTAGAGATAGAGAGAGAGAGAATGGGCACACCAGGGCCTCTAGCCTCTGTAAACGAACTCCAGACACATGCGCCACCATGTACCTCTGGCTGGCATGGATTCTGGGGAGTCAAGCCTGGGTCCTTAAGCTTTGTAGGCAAATTCCTTAACCGCTCAGCCATCTATCCATTCCCTGCTCAGTTTTCTTTTTATTCTTTTTTGTTTTTTTGGTTCCTTTTGGTTTTCTGAGGTAGGGTCTCACTCTAGTTCAGGCTGACCTGGGATTCACTATGTAGTCTCAGGGTGGCCTTGAACTCACAGCAATCCTTCTACCTCTCCTTCCCGAGTGCTGGGATTAAAGGCATGCACCACCACACCCGGCCTTTTTTGGTTTTTTGTGAGGCAGGGTCTCCTTGTAGCCCAGGCTGACTTGGAACTCAGTCTGTAGTCTCAGGCTGGCCTTGAACTCATGGCGATCCTCCTACCTCTGCCTCCCAGGTGCCCTCCTCAGTTTTTTTTTTTTTTTTGGTTTTTCGAGGTAGGGTCTCACTCTGGTCCAGGCTGACCTGGAATTAACTATGTAGTCTCAGGGTGGCCCCGAACTCTCGGCGATCCTCCTGCCTCTGCCTCCCGAGTGCTGGGATTAAAGGTGTCCCCAATATATTCAGTGTTTTAGGTTTGTATCTGCAATCACCTTGCTAGAGGCAATGTCACTGGGGCTGACTTAAGATGTTAATGGTGGGTTTGAGTTCAATTGAAAAGATATGCAAATGTGTCTCAGGCTGAAGTGTGCTGTGTGACCTTTGGCTGAACTCTGTGTGCTGTGGTGGCCTCCTGTTTGGCCTGTGCAGGCTGCCCAGGGAACTTCCCTGGATCTGTAGTTTTTAAAAATGTATTTTCAGTTTTTTTAAAAATTTATTTTATTTGAGAGAGAGAAAGAAGCAGAGAGAGAGAGAGAGAATGAGAATGAGAATGGGTGTGCCAGGGCCTCTAGCCACTGCAAATGAACTCCAGATGCATGCTCCCCCTTGTGCATTTGGCTTACATGGGTTCTGGAGAGTCGAACCAGGATCCTTTGGCTTTGCAGGCAAATGCCTTATCCACTAAGCCATCTCCAGCCCCTCCTGTTCAGTTTTCAATGCAGTAGAATCTCACTCAAAATTTGTGGTTATTGGTGATTTCTTGCCCAAGAGTGCATTTCCTGAGATCTGAATCACTCTTGTGGTATCTGTTGAGCTTGGACTCTGCATAAAATGACTGCATTGAATAACCTAGCTCTTGGGTTTCATATCATGAGAAATTTAAACTCTAATAGGATGTAGAATTATTCATTTATTTATTTGAGAGCGGCAGACAGAGAAAGAGGCAGATAGATAGAGAATGGGCCCGCCAGGGTCTCCAGCCACTGCAAACGAACCCCAGATGCATGCACCACCTTGTGCACCTGGCTTACGTGGGTCCTGAGGAATCAAGCCTTGAACCGGGGTCCTTAGGCTTCACAGGCAAGAGCTTCACCACTAAGCCATCTCTCCAGGCCCAGGATGTAGAATTTTAAGCAGAATGCTTTTGGTGGTCATGTGAATATGAGACCCCCCAAATACACCATAGATGTCACATAGTATGCATATAATATATATTATGATATTATATAATACACATTTATTATGTGGTGGGCAATTAGAGTCACAGGACATGTATAGTTCTTGCCTCCAAATTGAAAATGGAGCATGACTCTGATGCTGTCTTTCCTACTAGGTCACAGCTGGCATCCAAGCACAGGTCCGCATCTGCAGACAGTTCTCAGTAGAGCTCCACAATTCTGTCAGACCTGCAGCTGAAGAGGGACTCCTGAGACTGAGGTCCACTTCTAGGCCTTTTGGTTCTTGCAAAATGAAACATCTTCCATGGCAGTTCTATCCTGGTATTTCTAAAAGTACTTCTTGAGTCCCTGGGGCTTCTAAGAACTGCCTCTAAGGACAGATACCTTTCTACTGAGAAAAGTAGACAGGAGGGTAAGCAGCTGAACACGAGCAAAGCGACAGTGGCAGGATTTTTTTTTTTGAGAGAGAGACAGAATGGGTGCACCAGCGGCCTCTCAGATGCTGTGAACAAACTCCAGGCACGTGCACCCCCTTGTGGGCAAGTGTGGCATTGCACCCTTGCATCACTGTTTGCATCAGGCTAAATGTGGGGCCTGGAGAATCGAACAGCACAGATGTTCTTAGGCTTGGCAGGCAATAACCACTAAGCCATCTCTCCAGCCCCAGGAATTTTTAAAAAAATATTTGCATTTACTTATTTGAGAGAGAGGCAGAGAGGGATGGAGGAGGGAGGGAGAGGGCCCCTTGCCTTTGCACCCATCTGGCTTTACAAGGGTACTGGGTAATTGAACTCCTAACAGCAGGCTTTGCGAGCAAGTGCCTTCAACTGTTGAACCAGCTCTCCCTGCAGCCCAGGGGGAAATTATTTTTATCTGGAAATGGCAGATAGTCAAGTTTGGCAGACTGTGAGGTTAAATCAGGAGATTTGCAGGTGAGAAATAACACTAGGAAGTATGTTGGAGCTTAAATGTGAACCATTTTAAAGGCCAAAGAAAGAATTGTATCTCCTAGCCGGGAGTGGTGGCGCACGCCTTTAATCTGAGCACTTGGGAGGCAGAGGTAGGAGGCTCGCCATGAGTTTAAGGCCACCCTGAGACTACACAGTGAATTACAGGTCAACCTAGGCTAGAGAGAGACAAAACAAACAAACAAAAAAGTATATCCTACTTCATGCATGATGCCAAAACGGGCTCTTTATAGAAAGTTTTCAACAGGCATCTTAGGATCAGGAATTTGCTAAGAATCCCATCTTAGTTCCAGCAATCATTCAGTTTTCTAGAAAGGTTAATTAGTACCAAAATGTGGGCCAATTGTACATAACAAAACAATGCATCCTAGCTGGGGGTGGTGGCACACGCCTTTAATCACAGCACTGAGGAGGCAGAGGTAGGAGGATTGCTGTGAGTTCGAGGCCACCCTGAGACTACATAGTGAATTCCAGGTCAGCCTGGGCTAGAGTGAGACCCTACCTTGAACAACCAAAAGAGAAAAAAAAAAAAAACCCAAAATAATAATAATGCATCCTTGGGTTAGTCACGTGATACAGGTGTGCCAGTGAGCCAGCCTTTTACGGCTTGTGGCTAGAGAAAATTCTTTTGAAAACACCAGCTTAACAGTATGACCTTAGCTGGTGCAGTTAAGAATATGCAGGAGAAATGTCTCACTCAGGGTCATTTTGTTTTAGGCAGATTGCTACATTCATCTCATTCAACAAGAATTCATTGTGCACCCTTCCTATGCCAAATAACGTGCTAGATGCCAGAGCTTGCAGTTTCTACATTTCTGTTGCCTCTGAAATTTTCCACTTTTTTTGTGGAAATGTTCTGGGGTTGAGGAATGCGCATATGAATCATTTTAAACTTCAACCTTCACTTTCCGGGCTTCCTTTGAGATCTTGGATGCCCAAAGCAGCGTGGCAGAGTATGTTGAGCTCCAGCCTTGCTGGTAGCGCTGGCTCTCTGAGCTTAGCTCTGGGAATGGAGTGCTCTCCGCTCCAGTCTCTCTGCTCAGGTTCTGCTACGGACACTTAGCTCCCGAGCGATTCTGAAAAGGGCATGATGTAAACAGAGGGTCTCCCTTCAGCCCCGTGGTCTGTTTAGAAAGGGAAGCATGCAAGTAGAAGACCTTGTGCTAAGGTTCTGTGTGTGCCTTTAGACTTGGGGCTGACCTGAAGGTTATGAAGTTTGGCTTGTGAAGGGCACAATGGCATTTAATAAGCAAAGGAAAGAAACCTCAGGAAGACCATGTGAGAGTTAAAGAAAGAGTTTTAACTATTCCATACAAAGAATATCATATGAAGCCGGGCGTGGTGGTGCACGCCTTTAATCCCAGCACTTGGGAGGCAGAGGTAGGAGGATTGCTGAGAGTTCGAGGCCACCCTGAGACTACGTAGTAAATTCCAGGTCAGCCTGGGATAGAGTGAGACCCGACCTCGAAAAACAAAAAAACAAAACAACAAAAAAAAAAATTATGTTAAATACATGAGAAATTTTTCCACTCTTTAGAAGTGTGAGAGACCTCTTGTGGTGGAAATAGTTATTCTTTTTTGAAAATACTTGTATTTATTTGCAAGCAGATAGAGATAGAAGAGAGAATGGGCCTCCAGCCACTGCAAACAGACTCCAGATTCATGCGCCACTTTGTACATCTGGCTTTATGTGGGTGCTGGGGAATCGAATCCGGCTTGTTAGGCTTTGTAGGCAAGTACTGTAACTGCTGAGCCATCTTTCCAGCCCCTGGAAATAGTTATTCTTTTTTTTTTTTTGGTTTTTCAAGGTAGGGTTTCACTCTGGTCCAGGCTGACCTGGAATTAACTATGTAGTCTCAGGTGGCCTTGAACTCCTCAGCTGCCTCCTCCTGGGACCTCTGCCAGGCTGACCTGGGATTAAAGTCTCAGGGTGGCCTCGAACTCTCGCCACCACCTCTGCCTCCCGGCTTTGGATTAATAGTTATTCTTTATTTTTATTTTTATTTTTTTTTTGAGAGGGAGTGTGTGTGCCTTAACTGCTAGGCCATCTCTCCAGCCCAGAAATAGTTATTCTTTTTTTAATACTTCATTTATTTACCTACTTATTTAAGAGAGAGAGTGAGAGAGAAGAGAGAGAGAAGATATCCACTAAGCCATCTCCAGCCCCTCCTGTTCAGTTTTCAATGCAGTAGAATCTCACTCAAAATTTGTGGTTATTGGTGATTTCTTGCCCAAGAGTGCATTTCCTGAGATCTGAATCACTCTTGTGGTATCTGTTGAGCTTGGACTCTGCATAAAATGACTGCATTGAATAACCTAGCTCTTGGGTTTCATATCATGAGAAATTTAAACTCTAATAGGATGTAGAATTATTCATTTATTTATTTGAGAGCGGCAGACAGAGAAAGAGGCAGATAGATAGAGAATGGGCCCGCCAGGGTCTCCAGCCACTGCAAACGAACCCCAGATGCATGCACCACCTTGTGCACCTGGCTTACATGGGTCCTGAGGAATCAAGCCTTGAACCGGGGTCCTTAGGCTTCACAGGCAAGAGCTTCACCACTAAGCCATCTCTCCAGGCCCAGGATGTAGAATTTTAAGCAGAACGCTTTTGGTGGTCATGTGACTATGAGACGCCCCCAAATACACCATAGATATGTCATATAGTATGCATATAATATATATTATAATATTATATAATACACATTTATTATGTGGTGGGCAATTAGAGGTCACAGGACATGTATAGTTCTTGCCTCCAAATTAAAAATGGAGCATGACTCTGATGCTGTCTTTCCTACTAGTCAGAGCTGGCATCCAAGCACAGGTCCGCGTCTGCAGACAGTTCTCAGTAGAGCTCCACAATTCTGTCAGACCTGCAGCTGAAGAGGGACTCCTGAGACTGAGGTCCACTTCTAGGCCTTTTGGTTCCTGCAAAATGAAACATCTTCCATGGCAATTATATCCTGGTATTTCTAAAAGTACTTCTTGAGTCCCTGGGGCTTCTAAGAACTGCCTCTAAGGACAGATACCTTTCTTCCGAGAAAAGTAGACAGGAGGGTGAGCAGCTGAACACGAGCAAAGCGACAGTGGCAGGATTTTTTTTTTTTGAGAGAGAGACAGAATGGGTGCACCAGCGGCCTCTCAGATGCTGTGAACAAACTCCAGGCACGTGCACCCCCTTGTGGGCAAGTGTGGCATTGCACCCTTGCATCACTGTTTGCATCAGGCTAAATGTGGGGCCTGGAGAATCGAACAGCACAGGTGTTCTTAGGCTTGGCAGGCAATAACCACTAAGCCATCTCTCCAGCCCCAGGAATTTTTAAAAAAATATTTGCATTTACTTATTTGAGAGAGAGGCAGAGAGGGATGGAGGAGGGAGGGAGAGGGCCCCTTGCCTTTGCACCCATCTGGCTTTACAAGGGTACTGGGTAATTGAACTCCTAACAGCAGGCTTTGCGAGCAAGTGCCTTCAACTGTTGAACCAGCTCTCCCTCCAGCCCAGGTGGAAATTATTTTTATCTGAAAATGGCAGATAAGTTTGGCAGACTGTGAGGTTAAATCAGGAGATTTGCAGGTGAGAAATAACACTAGGAAGTATGTTGGAGCTTAAATGTGAACCATTTTAAAGGCCAAAGAAAGAATTGTATCTCCTAGCCGGGAGTGGTGGTGCACGCCTTTAATCTGAGCACTTGGGAGGCAGAGGTAGGAGGATCGCTATGAGTTTAAGGCCACCCTGAGACTACACAGTGAATTGCAGGTCAACCTGGGCTAGAGAGAGACAAAACAAACAAACAAAAAAGTATATCCTATTCCATGCATGATGCCAAAACGGGCTCTTTATAGAAAGTTTTCAACAGGCATTTTAGGATCAGGAATTTGCTAAGAATCCCATCTTAGTTCCAGCAATCATTCAGTTTTCTAGAAAGGTTAATTAGTACCAAAATGTGGGCCAATTGTACATAACAAAACAATGCATCCTAGCTGGGGGTGGTGGCACACGCCTTTAATCACAGCACTGAGGAGGCAGAGGTAGGAGGATTGCTGTGAGTTCGAGGCCAGCCTGAGACTACATAGTGAATTCCAGGTCAGCCTGGGCTAGAGTGAGACCCTACCTTGAACAACCAAAAGAGAAAAAAAAAAAAAAAAACCCAAAATAATAATAATGCAGCCTTGGGTTAGTCACGTGATACAGGTGTGCCAGTGAGCCAGCCTCTTACAGCTTGTGCCTAGAGAAAATTCTTTTGAAAACACCAGCTTAACAGTATGACCTTAGCTGGTGCAGTTAAGAATATGCAGGAGAAATGTCTCAGTCAGGGTCATTTTGTTTTAGGCAGATTGCTACATTCATCTCATTCAACAAGAATTCATTGTGCACCCTTCCTATGCCAAATAACGTACTAGATGCCAGAGCTTGCAGTTTCTACATTTCTGTTGCCTCTGAAATTTTCCACTTTTTTTGTGGAAATGTTCTGGGGTTGAGGAATGCGCATATGAATCATTTTAAACTTCAACCTTCACTTTCCGGGCTTCCTTTGAGATCTTGGATGCCCAAAGCAGCGTGGCAGAGTATGTTGAGCTCCAGCCTTGCTGGTAGCGCTGGCTCTCTGAGCTTATCTCTGGGAATGGAGTGCTCTCTGCTCCAGTCTCTCTGCTCAGGTTCTGCTACGGACACTTAGCTCCCGAGCGATTCTGAAAAGGGCATGATGTAATCAGAGGGTCTCCCTTCAGCCCCGTGGTGTGTTTAGAAAGGGAAGCATGCAAGTAGAAGACCTTGTGCTAAGGTTCTGTGTGTGCCTTTAGACTTGGGGCTGACCTGAAGGTTATGAAGTTTGGCTTGTGAAGGGCACAATGGCATTTAATAAGCAAAGGAAAGAAACCTCAGGAAGACCATGTGAGAGTTAAAGAAAGAGTTTTAACTATTCCATACAAAGAATATCATATGAAGCCGGGCGTGGTGGTGCACGCCTTTAATCCCAGCACTTGGGAGGCAGAGGTAGGAGGATTGCTGAGAGTTCGAGGCCACCCTGAGACTACGTAGTAAATTCCAGGTCAGCCTGGGATAGAGTGAGACCCGACCTCGAAAAACAAACAAAACAAAACAACAACAAAAAAAAATTATAGGATGTTAAATACATGAGAAATTTTTCCACTCTTTAAAAGTGTGAGAGACCTCTTGTGGTGGAAATAGTTATTCTTTTTTGAAAATACTTGTATTTATTTGCAAGCAGATAGAGATAGAAGAGAGAATGGGCCTCCAGCCACTG
The DNA here is from genome assembly GCA_036365145.1 of Orientallactaga sibirica. Lineage (NCBI taxonomy): Eukaryota > Metazoa > Chordata > Mammalia > Rodentia > Dipodidae > Orientallactaga > Orientallactaga sibirica. The sequence continues at coordinate 16,359,893 of JAEOAD010000050.1, read as the reverse complement.
CAAACAGACTCCAGATTCATGCGCCACTTTGTACATCTGGCTTTATGTGGGTGCTGGGGAATCGAATCCGGGTTGTTAGGCTTTGCAGGCAAGTGCTGTAACTGCTGAGCCATCTTTCCAGCCCCTGGAAATAGTTATTCTTTTTTTTTTTTTGGTTTTTCAAGGTAGGGTTTCACTCTGGTCCAGGCTGACCTGGAATTAACTATGTAGTCTCAGGGTGGCCTTGAACTCTCAGCGATCCTCCTACCTCTGCCTCCCGAGTGCTGGGATTAAAGGCGTGCGCCACCACGCCTGGCTTTGGAAATAGTTATTCTTTATTTTTATTTATTTTTTTGAGAGGGAGTGTGTGTGCCTTAACTGCTAGGCCATCTCTCCAGCCCAGAAATAGTTATTCTTTTTTTTTAATACTTCATTTATTTACCTACTTATTTAAGAGAGAGAGTGAGAGAAGAGAGAGGAAGAAGCAGATAGAGATTATGGGTGCACCAGGGCCTCTAGCCACTGCAAACAAATTCCAGATGCATGTGCCACCTTGTGCTTCTGGCTTACGTGGGTACTGGGGAATTGAAGCTGGGTCCTTAGGCTTCGCAGGCAAACACCTTAACCACTAAACCATCTCTCCAGCCCAGAAACAGTTATTCTTAAGGCTCCTTTTGTTCCTTGTCTCCAATGAGCCAACATTTTCAGTTTGGCCCTTGTTTTGAGTACTCTGATGCAGTTAATAACCAGCAGGAGCGGGACAGGATGAGGGGCAGGGAGCTCTGGTGTCCGTCAGGGTGAGTGTACCTTCGAGTCCTGCCTCGATACAAATGCTCCCTGGAGTCTGGAATTGCTCTAGAAGTTTTCCTTCCTTCTACCTTCCTGAGTGCCAATCATTGCCCTCTGACCCCACCACAACCCTGTCCCCAAAGTCTTTCGAGAAAGCTCAGCCGTCCTATGTGAAGGGATTGTGCTTCTCGGGTAGGTGTGCTATCACAAAATTGGCCGCAGGTGGTAGGCAGGAGTTGTAATGCTGAAAGGAGAATCTATTTAAGGTACTTCTTACTATGTGGAGAGTGTTTCCTTGGAAACGGGCTAATTTGTTAGCATTTTACATTCATCACAAGCATTAAGTAGGGTTTTTGCACTACATGCCTTTTCTTGTTAATATATATATATTTTTTTATTTATTAGAGTGTGCGTGTGCATGTGTGTATACACACACACACACCAGGGCCTTCAGCCACTACAAATGAATTCCAGATGCATGTACCACCTTGTGCATTTGGCTTACATGGGTTCTGAGGAATCGAACCTGGGTCCTTAGGTATCGCAGGCAAGTGCCTTAACTGCTAAGCCATCTCTTCAGCCAACTACTTGCCTTTTTTAAAGTGTCCGTGACACACAGTGGATCAAGTATTTATTACTTGCTTTGGGTAACTCATGGTGATCTTCCTACCTCTGCCTCCCAAATGCTGGGATTAAAGGCGTGTGCCACCATGCCCGGCTTTTTTTTAAGATAAGGACTTGACATATTGCCCAGGTTACCCTTGAACTCCTGGGCTCAAGCAGGCCCCTGCCTCAAGTCTCCTGAATATCTGAATATCTGAATATCTCCTGAATATTCACCATCCTACCTGACCTACTCCCTGTAATTCTTTTTAAATTATTATTATTATTATTATTATTATTTGAGAAAGAGAGAGATAGGAAGAGAAGAGGTATGCCAGAGCCTCTTGCCAGTGCAAATGAACTCCAGATGCATGTGCCATTTGGTGTGTGTCTGGCTTGACATAGATATTGGGAAATTGAACCTGGAATGGCAGGCTTGCAAGCAAGTGCCTTTAACCACTGAGCCATCTCCCCAGCTCAGTCCTTGTAATTCCTGACCAAAGATTTAGACCAGAAGACCTTGAACTGCCTTTTGCAGATGAATGGCTAGTTCTGCCAATGTTCCCTTATTTTGATTAGCTTGCGATCCTCCCCAAATCTCTGAATTACCAGTTCAGCCCTCATATTTAACCCCTGTTTTCCAAGTCTTGCCTAATTATGCTTTATCTTGGTCACAACGTTAGGAAGCACTTGGCCCATTTTCCTAAGTGTGCTTCTCCGAGTTAAGGATATCACACACAGGTGGGCGAGGTGGTGCACGCCTTTAATCCCAGCACTCAGGAGGCAGAGGTAGGAGGATCACTGTGAGTTTGAGGCTACCCTGAGACCACATAGTGATTCCAGGTCAGCCTGAGCTTGAGTGAGACTCTACCTCAAAAAACAAAAACAAAACAAAAAGGATATTGGGCTGGAGAGATGGCTTGGTGGTTAAGACATTTGCCTGCAAAGCCAAAGGATCCTGGTTTGACTCTCCAGGACCACATAAGCCAGATGCACAAGGGGGTGCATGCATCTGGAGTTCATTTGCAGTGGTTGGAGGCCCTGGCATGCTTATTCTCTCTCTCTCTTTCCCCTCTCTCTTTCTCTCTCTCCCTCTCAAATAAATATTTTTTTTTTTTTTTAAAAAAAAGGAAATCAACACAACAGGCCAGGACTGGAGGACGCAGGTGGGCTGAGGGGCCTGCAGAGTTAGACTCTTGATTGAGGTGGTATTCGGTGGCTCTCTTGCTGGTGTCACTATTATGCTGCGGCCGCTTTCCTTAAACGGACCTGTGTTAGCCTAGTCTGATTTGTACACTGTGCTGGCTGCCAGGGAGCTCATGGAGTTGTTACCACCCAGACTGATAGTCTGTCCCTGATCCTGACGTGTAGGAGGCTGTGGCTGAGCAGGAGACCGAAGGCCACACCCCGTGGACACTGGCCCGAGGAGAAGTCTTCCTCCCCTGACCCCAGCAGGCTGCTGCTCTGGATGGTTGCCTCCCTGACATCTGCCGGCCGGGCCAGGCTCCTGGCAGCCACGCTGCACTGTGGCTTGCACATGTGACATTCCCAACCAGCTCTGTCCATTGAGAATGTCACACCAGTCTCCGTGGCCAGCTTGGGTGGAACTGGGCCGCAGCTCACCAACCACAACAACATGACAGTTTTTCCGACTTGAAAATAGCATCCCTCTCCTGTCGTAGCGACCAAGAAGGGGGTGAGTTCACACTCCAGATGTGGCTGGAATCTCCCCAAGGCACCTATCAGACAGGTTGGTCAGGTGAAGCCAACCCCAAGGTGGGCGCTAAGGTCACCCTTGTTTCTCTTTCTGAGTCAGCACTCGAGGTCCTGATAAGGACTATGGCTCACTTCACCCAGTAATTTGCAGGCAACTCTGAAACCGGAAAGGTGAATTCATTAAACAATGTGGGGTTTTTCCATCCTCCCTCCACTGCAATCTCCCTGGGACTGAAAGAGGTGGCAGAGATGAGGCAGTAGTAGCCAGAGGGACATGCCAGCTGGGCATTAGCATGGCGACAGGCAGACATGTCCATTGAGGGCTGGAGAGATGGCTTAACAGTAAGGGCCCTTACCTGCAAAGCTAAAAGGACCCAGGTTCAATTCCCCAGCTGCACATGGCACATGCACCTGGAGTGCATTTGCAGTGGCTGGATGTTTTGGCATGCATTTTCTCTCTCACTCTGTCCCTCTTTCTCTCTCAAATAAATAAATAATTTTTTTTGAAAGAAGCATTCACTGAGAACGGCTCTGTGGTCATTGAGTCTTGGCTTTCTAGCCAGTGCTGTAATCTCAGAAAGTGAGGTTGACGTGTGGAGAAACGTGGCTTAAGCAGTATTACCTTGTTTTTGTCATCGTGGTCACTTTTTGCTCCTCAGAATGCAGCATGTAGTCCAGGCATGGGGTGTGGGCCATTACCGTAAGCCCTGAGACCAAGGGAGCATCATTGTGTGCAGAGCTGAGTGCCAGGCTGAGAGAGGCCATATGGAGATGCAACAGTGACGGGTACAAAGCCCATGATTTCTGCATGGCCGTAACTGTGATAATGGAAGAGAAACCTTAATCCTGTTCTTCGTGTTTAACTTCCATAGGAATCAGTGATACTTGTGTTCCTTTTCAAATGACCAGCACTGATGTCTTCCCTCAGGATTTGACGTCTGTCCGACTACCACTAGCATACTAGGGTTTTCCATGGGCCTGATAGCAGACAAAGTATTGGGCATGGAAAAAATATAACAGCCTTTGGTTTTGTATAAGTTTGTGATCTCATAAGATAAGGCATGCATATAAATAAAGATTGCATTCTTGGGCTGTGGAGGTGGCTCAGTGGTTAAGACACTTGCCTGCAAAGCCTAGCTACCCGAGTTCAATTCCCCAGTAGTCACAACCACATGCACAAAATGGTGCATGATCTGGAGTCTGTTTGCAGTGGCTGAAGGCCCTGGCATGCCCATTCTTTCTCTGTCTTCTGTTTCTCTCTGTTTGCAAATAAATAAATATTGCATTTTTGCATTCTTCCTGTTAAGTGTTCTGGTCAGGATGGGAGCCCGGCGTGGTGGTGCACACCTTTAATCCCAGCACTCAGGAGACAGAGGTAGGAGGATCACCATGAGTTCAAGGCCACCCTGAGACTACCAAGTGAATTCCAGGTCAGCCTGGAATAAAGTAAGATCCTACCCCCCCCCCAAAAAAAATCAAACCAAAGTAGGGTCTCATTCTAGCCCAGGCTAGCCTTGAATTCACAGTGGTCCTTCTACATGTGCCACCATGCCCAGCTTTTGTTTTGTTTTGTTTTTAAAAGACAGAGTCTTGCTATGTATCCCTGGCTGGCCTGGACCTCATGAGGAAACAAACCGGCATCAATTTTGTGTCATTCTACCTCCAACTCCCCAGTGCTAGGATTATAGATATGTACCACCACACCTGGATCTGGTTAGGTTTTGAACATACTCCTGCCGGGAGGAAAGGAGGAAGGAAGGAAGGAAGGAAGGAGAAAGGCAGGGGAAGAAAAGAAAAATGCTCTCATCAGACCTGCCACACTGACCAGCAGTTTATATTTCTCAAAAAGCAGTGTGGGGCTGGAGAGATGGCTTAGCAGTTAAGGTTCTTGCCCACAATGCCAAAGGATCCAGGTTCAAATCCCCAGGACCCACGAAAGCCAGATGCACAAGGTGTGTCTGGAGTTCATTTTCAGTGGCTGAAGGCCCTGGTACATCTATTCTCTCTGCCTTTCTTTCTCTCTCTCTCAAATAAAAATATTAAATAAAGCAGTTGTGTAAAATCACTGTCTTCATTTGCTTCCCACTTAGCCTTTAACTCATGTGGATTCTGCCCTCATCTCCTTTGTCACTGTCCTCAAAATGTTATCTTCCCACTTTTTGTCTCCTTGTCAGGATATGTCTCTTCTAACTCACTGCCCAGGCTTGGTCCTCTGCACCTCATTCTCCCTGTGACTGTCCTCTTTGGCTGCTCACACTTGCTCCTGAGCTCCCAGAGCCACCAGAGACTACATAGTGAATTCCAGGTCATCTTGAGCTAGAGTGAGATCCTACCTCGAAAAACCAAAAAAAGAAAAAAGAAAACTGTTATGGGGTCCCCAGATCAGGATCCCAGGATGCAGCCCCGAACTGTTTGGAGGGTCAGCTTTTATTGGAAATAACCACATGATGTTTATAGCAAAAACAGAATAGGAATTAAAGCACAGAGTTACATAAAGTTGCTGTTAAACAGGGGGGCTATTACAAGAAGTCACAAGGACACTTAGGGGGAATTGAGGCAAGAAACATTCTATGCTATGGAATCACAAGGAACATTCTATGCTATGGAATCACAAGGAACAGAGATAGAGGAAGGCCGTGGTACATTGCACAGAGGGGTCATCCCATTCCTTAGGTAACAGAAAACACCTACATTTTGCAATAAGGCCTGTGATAACGATTCCTGGGACTTCTTTATCTGCCAGGAAGATCCGCTTGGGTGGTGCCTCTATTATGTGTGTCTAAAAGCAAGGGCTGCACAGGAGGGTGTTTAACCAGGTCTGTTGTGTACTTTACATTCCATTGCTAAAAACCTTGTTGGGCGTGGTGGCGCACGCCTTTCATCCCAGCACCTGGGAGGCAGAGGTAGGAGGATCTCTGTGAGTTCAAGGCCACCCTGAGACTACATAGTGAATTCCAGGTCAGCCTGGGCTAGAGTGAGAAACCACCTCAAAAAAAAAAAACAATAGGGGCTGGAGAAATGGCTTAGCAGTTAAGGCGTTTGCCTGTGAAGCCAAAGGATCCTGGTTCAATTCTCCAGGACCCATGTAAGCCAGATGCACAAGGGGCACATGCATCTGGAGTTTGTTTGCAGTGGCTAGATGCTCTGGCATGCTCATTCTCTCTCTGTCTGCCTCCCTTCTATCTCTCTCTGCTTGCAAATAAATTTAAAAAATTAAAAAAAAAAACAAAACAATAGCTGGATGTGGTGGTGCACGCCTTTAATCCTAGCACTCGGGAGGCAGAGGTAGGAGGATCACCATGAGTTCGAGGCCACCCTGAGACTTCATTCCAGGTTAGCCTGGACTAGAGTGAAACCCTACCTTGAAAAACAAAAAGCAAACCAAAAAAAAAAAAAAAAATAGAGGGCTGGAGAGATGGCTTAGTGGTTAAGGTACATGCCTGCGAAGCCTAAGGACCCCGGTTCAATTCTCCAGGTCCCTCCCAGATAAGCCAGATGCACAAGGGGGCACAGGCGTCTGGAGTTCATTTGCAGTGGCTACAGGCCCTGACACACCCATTCTTACTCTCTTTCCCTCTCTGTCTCTAATAAATTTTTAAAAAAATCTTTAAAAAATCCAAAAACCAGCGCCTTAAAACAAGAAAGAAAAAGAAAAAGAAAAAGACAAAAAAACATAGTAAATAAAATAAAACCTTGACCTGGAGAGATAATTCAGCGGACCCAGTTCAGATGAGCACAAGGTGGGGCATGCGTCTGGAGTTCTTTGCAGTGGCTGGAAGCCCTGATGTGCTTATTTGTTCTCTCCGCCTCTCTCTCTCTCTCTCTAATAAATAATTTTTTAAAAAGAAAACCTTGTTCATATCCAGTGCCTATTAGACGCTCACCGGAGCCTGGAGAGCCATGTGGGTGGGGAATCGGGTTGCTGATTGCCTTGTAAATTGTCCACAAAGTGTAGATGTAGCTTTTGTATTCCAATAATGAGGATCCACTGAAGGATCTTCAGGGTAGCATGACCGGGTTGAACGGGGAATGGGCCAGACTGAAGGCGCAGTGGTCCAGAAGGCCCAGCTCCTGCTGGTCATAGAAGTTTGTCTTCAGGCAGCTTTGGTATTAAAGGATCCGGTTGCACTGCTGTCCCTCCCCCACACAACAAGCGCCATGGAGCCCCATCCCGCTCTTTCTTGTCCCTTCTATCCAGGCCTTCCCTCCAGGGTGACTGCTGCCTCTGCATGCTCACCAGTCGGCCTCAGAACTCCTCCTTCCTCCATTTTCTCCACTTTCTCCAGACCCATGTCTTAACCCAAGGCCTGCTCCAGCCCTCCAGCTCCTGTCTGCTCCCAGCACGTCAGCATCATTGCTGTGGTGGTGAAGAAACCACCAGCACCCTTGCTCAGTGCCTCTGATAGAAAGAGCCAGGCTCGTGCATAGGGCTAGGCAGACTGTTCACTATGCTACAACTTGCACCATCTTAAGCATGTACCTTAGATGTTGTTCTACTTATTGCCAGTCAATCCCCTGGTTAGACGTACAGAGACTCCCGAGTTAGAGATGGTTTAAGTCCCTACTACCGGCCTGCTGTGTAACTTTGATGAGCTTGCTTGGCCTCTGTTGCAGTTAGCTTCTTGTTGCTGGCAGAAAGAACCCGACCAGAAGCAGTTTATGGGAGGAAAGGGTTTATTTTGGTTTACAGACTCAAGGAGAAGCTCCATGATGGCAGGGCAAAGGATGGCATGAGCAGAGAGTGGACATCACTTCCTGGCCAACATCAGGTGGTCAACAGCAGCAGGAGAGTGTGCCAAACACTGGCAAGGGGAAGCTGGCTATAACACCAAGAAGCCCACCCCCCCAAAAAAAAAATAGATCACCTCCAGGAGGCTCCACTTCCCAAATTGCCACCAGCTGGAGACCAAGCATTCAGAACACAAGTTTATGGGGACACCTGAATCAAACCACCACAGCCTCTCCGTGCCTCGTTTTCTACATATGCAAACATTTAGGTAATAACGCCACCCAGTGTTATTGGGTAGACTGAGGTAATATGTGTAAAGTGCTTGGGACAATGTCAGGCTGTACCAGCTTGCCACTGCACTGACAAAATACCTTAGAAAACAACTTAGGAGGAAAACGTTGTTGTTTCTGGTTTCAGGAGGTTCCGTCCATGATCTCTTAGCTCCATTGCTTTGGGCTTGTGAGGCAGCGGTTCAGAGACAGGAGCCCATGGCCGAGCAAAGCCACTCACACCATGGCATCTGGGAGGCAGAGAGAGGGGCGAAGGGGCTGGGGAGCAGTATTCCCTTCCAGGTGCCCACCTCAGTGACCTAACCTCTTCCACCTTGTAAACGTCCTCCCAGGGCTGTCATCCTGGGGACTAAGCCTCGACATAGGTACCTTTGGGAGACAGTCCAGTCCACTGTCCTACTGGCTGGTTGTTAGCATTCCATCCTGGTATTGTAAAAGCATTTTAGTGGCCAGATGTCTGATTGCGGGCCGTAAGCGTCAAAGCAAATTGGCCATCTCTCTGCTGGTCTGCACTCCTGCAAGGTAGACGGGGGTCTTTCTCTCTCTCTCTTTTTTCTTTTTTTTTTTTTTTTGGTTTTCACTCTGCCCCAGGCAGACCTGGAATTCACTATGGTTTTTTTTGTTTGTTTGTTTTTTCTGGAATTCACTATGTAGTCTCAGGGTGGCCTCGAACTCACAGCGATCCTCCTACCTCTGCCTCCCGAGTGCTGGGATTAAAGGCATGCACCACCATGCCTGGCAGACTACTCTTGATGCCCTTGTCACAAGTATGAGGATTGTCCCTGTATAATGGCAGCACCATTTTGAAAAGCAAAACACAAAATTCCCCTGGATCACAAGCTTGTCATTCAGGCTATATTGCCATGTAAAGAGATCAGGGTAAAAAGCCGGGCGTGGTGGTACACACCTTTAATCCCAGCACTTGGGAGGCAGAGGTAGGAGGATCGCTGTGAGTTCGAGGCCACCCTGAGAATACATAGTGAATTCCAGGTCAACCTGGGCTAGAGTGAGACCCTACCTCGAAGAACCAAAACAAAAAGAGTAGTCTGCTGGAGCCACAGATCTCAGGGCAGTTCTCTGATCAATGTTCCCACCTCTTGCAATACATGACGAGACCACACTTAGAATTTCATGTAAAGCTAAAATTCTTACTTCTTCCTCCTTTTCGTAGACTGTAATTTTTCTCCTGATGGGACTGGGACAATGCCATCGCACTTTTACTTCCTGAGTTAGATATGGTCTAACCACATCGGTAACTCAAGATAAGTGATCGAGTATGCCCTCCACCATGGTGGTTGGGGCATAAAAGTCCACCAAGAAATACCCTGCTCTCCTACGCTGCTGGCTGGGGGTTGAGATCTTACAGGGGAGTGCGTGCTCACCCAGGCTATCCCAGCTCCTCATTATGGCTTCTCTGGTCCAGCAGCAGTCTCTGGCCACTGCATGGCTTTCAGAATCAAAGCCAACTCGTATCAGGGCATGCATGCTAACTGCATGGCTCCCAAGCAAGCAGGCCCGGGGACACCAAGAAGCAGGAGGCGAAGGGGGAAATGCAGAGGAGACACCAGTGGCGAAAGCTGGGATCTCTCCTTAGGAAGGGTGCTGGTTGAGCCACAGCCAGCAAGCAGGTGCTGGTGGCATTGCCTGGCAGTACCCATCACAAAACTCCAGGGCCTTCACAGAAGAGGGGTACGAGAGGACTCGGTTGAATTTTGTGGCTCTCAGTGCTAATGAGCCTGGGGTTGACGTAAGTAAGAGGCCTCCCTGAGCTGGAAAGTTCTATCAGTACCAACTTTAGCCAAATAACGCTGTGTTCACAGGCTCAGGAAAACACATGCCGAGATCTGAATGTCACAAGAGGGTTATCTGGTTGCTTTTGAAACTTTTATTTTATTTTATTTGAGAGAGAAAAAAAAGGCAGAGAGAGGGAGAGAATGGGTGCACTAGGGCCTCCAGCCCCTGCAAACAAACTCGAGATGTGTGCGCCCCCTTGTGCATCTGGCTTACCTGGGTCCTGGGGAATTGAACCAGGGTCCTTTGGCTTTGCAGGCAAATGCCTTAACCGCTAAGCCATCTTTCCAGCCCCTTTTGAGACCTTTTTCTAGAACTAAGCTCTGTGCGTGGAGGGAAGTTGTCAAACAGTGGGATGGGCATGCTACCATGGGACCAGAGCAGGTGATACCCCCGAGAATAGCAAGCAGCTCAGGCGATGCAGGGACACCCGAGGACACAGGACGGTCTGTTATGGAACTTCAGCCTGACTGTCAACAGAGAACTGGGAACAGTGTGTGTCCGGAGGGATTTCCTCTTCCTATTCAAAGGCCTCAGATGGAGGCCTTCCCCCTTGGAAGCCTGGGCATGTGTCTGGCACTGAAAGTCAGCCCTCCTGGGTCCCCAGCTCCAGACTGCAGTGTGGTGTGAGAGTGCTCAGGATGCCCGTGTGATGAGGACCCCCACGCAGCCTTCCCACAGGCACAGCCTCACAGGGCACACACACACACACACACACACACACACACACACAAGACCTGAAGTATAAGAAGCTGCTGTCTTGCTTTCCTGCTCCTCTTAGGACAGCTAGAAAGTTCCAGATGCTTGACCCATGATCTCACTTGGAGGTGTCGAGAGCATAAGTGAAGGCTGACTTGAGATGTCAGGGAAATCACCCCAGATGGGCTAACGCGTTTTTTTTTTTTTCAAGGTAGGGTCTCTTTCTAACCCTGGAATTCACTCTGTAGTCTCAGGGTGGTCTCGAACTCACGGTGATCCTCCTACCTCTGGATTAAAGGCATGCGCCACCATGCCTGGCTTCTTTTACTTCTTTAACCATTTCCTGTTTAGTGGCTGTCAGCTCTGAGGGAAAGAGGATACTCGTGGGATGGAGGGCAGTGGTTGTGTCTACACAGGAGGGTGAGAGAGACACTGGGGGAGAGGGGACAGGACTGTGAGGGGGGAAGCTTCCCTGAGGGAGGGGAGGGAACCAGCATATTCCTGAGCTAGATGGGATATGGGGAGATGATGTACCCCAAGAGGAAGGCTTCTGCTTGCTTTTATGACCCTTGTTTCTGAGCTGAGGACGGGAAGAGGAGAACTGTGGTCAGTCCTCCCCATCCAAGCTGTTCCTTCCTCCGGACCCAGTTCTGTGAGCTCACCGGGCCACCTCCAGCCTCCGCAGACCTGCTGTTGAGCTTGTGGGTAAAGTGAGTGGGTGCTTGAACTGGGCCTGGACCTGAGGACCTTGCCTTACTTCAGGCTGGGGCCACGCTTGCTTCCCTGTCCTCGTTGCTTCAAAGTTATAGTCGGGTTTTTTTTGTTGTTGTTGTTTGTTTGTTTGTTTGTTTGTTTTGTTTTTTCCCAATGAGGAGCTGAGACACAGGCAAATCTGGAGCCAGTTCAGGAATCCAGAGTCTGATTCAGAGTCTTGCTGACCACTCCCCATGTTTCCTTGTACCCCAACCCTGTTTTCCACCACCCTTATTTTGTAATCAACCAGCTCTGTATCCTCAGCCTTATGCAGAAATCCCATCCATGCCTGCTAGTCCTGAAGCTGGAGTCCCTGTGAGCGGGGAGGCTGGGGCCTTCCACATCCTGGCCTGAACCCCCTCCCTGCTCAGTGAGACCTTCAGACCTTAGTCCTCCTCCCTCCGAGTTTGTGCTGAGCCACTGTAAGACCCTCCTCCACTGCGTCTGTGACTCACCTGTCACTTTGTTTCCTAAAGCCCTCAGTGCCTGCCTCAGAGCAGTCCCCTTTGTCAGAGCCCTATTGTTGCAGGTAGGCCGTTTGAGCTCCACCTAGGCTGCATCATAGTCCAGAGACCATGTTAATGATTTTCATTGCTGAAGAGTAAATATTTCTGAGGACACTGGCACAAAAAAAAGGGCTGGAGAGATGGCTCAGCGGTTAAGGCGTTTGCCTGCAAAACCAAAGGACCCAGGTTCGACTCCCCAGGACCCACATAAGCCATATGCACAAGGGGACGCACAATCTGGAGTTCGTTTGCAGTGGCTGGAGGCCCTAGCGTGCCCATTCTCTCTCTGCCTGCCTATTTCTGTATCTCTCTCTCTCAAATAAATAAAAATAAAATATTTTTTAAAAAGGCTATCCTCATTAACAGGAAAAGAAATGGACCGTCAGAGTTTAGAGACGTAACCAAGGTCTCACGGTACACAGGGGAGAAGGACTCAAACTTGGTCTGCCACGCCCCTTAGCTTTTCCCCCTTTAGCTCTGATTCTTTCTGGGCACCTCACTGAGGTACAGACTCACCCTTAGTCCTCCCTTGTGATCCTCCAAAGCTATCCCCTTCACCCCTCTATTTCTCCCCAAACTTAAAAAAAAATATTTATTTATTTGAGAGAGAGAAAGAGGCAGACAGAGAGAGAATGGGCTTGGCAGGGCCTCCAGCCACTGCAAACGAACTCCAGATGCATGTGCCCCCTTGTGCATCTGGCATTGTGGGTCCTGGAGAGTCGAACTGGGTTCCTTTGGCTTTGCAGGTAAACGCCTTAACCGCTAAGCCAGCTCTCCAGCCCGTCTCCTCAAACTTTTTATTAATCTTTCCCTTTCATCAGAAGAATGCTATAATATTTCCCACCTGCAGAATTCCCATCCTTCCTCCCCTTGCCTGCCTGTCCCCATCTTGGCTGTGGGAGATTGCCTGTGCTCACAGTCTCATGAGTTCAGCCCATGGCAAAACCGGAAGCGGCTGCCAGTTTGCCCTTCTTGACCTCACAGAGCATTGGTGCTGGGCTGCTTCTTGCTGGCTTCTTTGCCTTCCAGGTCACCATTTCCCCAACACGGGCCCTGGGGCCTTCTGAATACTCACTATTAACACTCTGTAAAAGAAGGCTTGGCTCCCAAGCCACACAAGTGCTGTTTACTTAGCTGATGGACTGCTGGCTAGCGTATCCTGTAGAGCTGAAACAAATGGCACACTTAGAACTTCCTGTCCCTTTAGCTGTCAGTCATTCTAACAAAGGTAGTATTAGTATCTTGCACATGTAGTATCCACCATGTACACAGTGCTTTTACATGCCCTTTGGCAGCATTCCTATCCACCGGTGATAAAAATACTTTGATATCGGGCTAGAGGGATGGCCTAGCGGTTAAGACATTTGCCTGCAAAGCCAAAGGACCCAGGTTCAATTCCCCAGGAGCCACGTTAGCAAGATGCACAAAGGGGTGCATGTATCTGGAGTTTGTGTGCAGTGGCTGGAGGCCCTGGCGCGTGCCCATTCTCCTCTCTGTCAAATAAATAAATAAAAATAAAGGGGCTGGGGAGATGGCTTAGTGGTTAAGCACTTGCCTGTGAAGCCTAAGGACCCCGGTTCGAGGCTCAATTCCCCAGTACCCATGTAAGCCAGATGCACAAGGGGGCACATGCATCTGGAGTTTGTTTGCAGTGGCTGGAGGCCACTGGTGCACCCATTCTCTCTCTCTTTCTCTCTCTGTTGCTAATAAATAAAAATAAAACAAAAAAGTTAAAAAAAAATAAAATATTTTGATATCTGCACGGTACTAAATGGGCATCATTAAATTCAATACACTTTGCCTTGGTAGCATTATCAGCCAGCTTGGTTTTGATGACAAGTCCAGTCCCCACTTGGTTCCTGTGGATGATGGCAGTCTCTGCAACACTGGTTATTGATGGGTCTTTTTTTTTGTTTTGTTTTTTTGATTTTTCGAGGTAGGGGCTCACTGTAGCCCAGGCTTGACCTGGAATTCACTCTGTATTCTCAGGGTGGCCTTGAACTCACAGCAATCCTCCTATCTCTGCCTCCTAAGTGCTGGGATTAAAGGCGTGTGCCACCACACCCGGTGTCTTTTTTGCTTGTGTGTATGTAATGTGGTATGTGTGGTGTGTCCATGTACATGTGCTCTCACAGCACTCGTGCACTTGCTTGTGGCAGGGCCTTGCCCGCAGGGGATGGAGTGGAACATCAGTGTCCTGCGTCATTCAACTTCTACCGGTTCTTGTTTTAAAATATATTTTTAATTATTTTATTTATTTTTGGAGAGAGACACAGAGAGACAGAGAGAGAGGGAGAGGAAGACAGATAGAGATGGGCGCGCCAGCAGTCTCTTAGCTGCTGTGAACGAAATCCAGATGTGTGCGCCCCCTTGTGGTCAAGTGCAGCATAGCGCCCTTGCATCACTTTGCATCTGGCTAACCATGGGACCTGGAGATTGGAATAGCTGGAGATTGGAACCAGTGTTCCTAGGGTTAGGGGGCAGGCACCTTAACCCCTAAGCCATCTCTCCAGCCCTGGTTCTTGTTTTCTTTTAATGTGTTTTATTTATTTGAGAGAGAGAGGCATGTGGAGAGGAAAAGAATGAATGTTAGAGCTGGCAATAGTGCTGCCACGTTACGAGCCTTAAGGACAGTTGAGGTCGTTAAGGTCCCTGAAAATGGCTACAATACCTTAATGTTGAAGCATTTTCTTAAGATTTAATTTTAGTGTAACTGGTTCTAAGTTTAAGAGTTAATAAATTGCATTTAAAAAAATGGGTGCACCAGGGCCTCTAGCCACTGCAGATGAACTCCAGACACATGTGCCACCTTGTGTATCTGGCTTATGTGGGTACTAAGGAATTGAACCTGAATTCTTAGGCTTTGTAGAGAAGTGCCTTACCACTAAACCATCTCTCCAGCCCTTTTTTTGTTTTGTTTGTCTTGTTTCGAGATCGGGTCTTACTCTAGCCCAGGCTGGCCTGGAACTCACAGTGGTCCTCTCTGCCTCTGCCTGCCAGGTGCTGGGACTAAAAGTGTGCACCATCACTCCCAGCTCAGCTCTTTTTTAAATTTTTTTAATGTTTTAAATTTTTTTGAAAGAGCTAGAGAGAGAGAGAGAGAGAGAAGAAGAGACAGACAGAATGGGCACGCCAGGGCCTTTCAGCTGCTGTGAACGAACTCCAGACACGTGCACCCCCTTGTATGCATGTGCAGCATTGCATGCTTGTGTCACTTTTGCATCTGGCTAAATGTGGGACCTGGAGATTTGAACAGACGTTCTTAGGCTTTTCAGGCAGGCGCCTTAACCACTAAACCATCTCTCCAGCCCTTGGTTCTTGTTTTGAATGGGAGTCTCTTCCCGATTCTGGAGCTTTCTGCCTTTTGTGAGCCAGCAATTCCCTGGTTTCTGCTCCCCTTTGCAGGACTGGATTACAGGCTCTGTGCCAGGCCCAGCCATTTACTTGAGTTCTGGAGGCTCAAACTCAGGTCGCTCCCTCAGGTCCTCATGCTTGTGCAAGAAGCACACTTAACCACTGAGCAATCTCTCCAGGCCAGTCCCTGTCATTTTAATGCACGTTTTCCATTAGGGCTCTAGGAGAGGGCAGAGCTAAACAAACGTGGAAGATGTCTACGTGAGCAGGTGAGGGAAAGGCAAGTTGAAGTGCTGCTGTAGGGTCTAAGACATTTGAATGGGGTTAAAGTGTGACCAGACCTGTCCATGTTTTGACACTATATGGGTCACTAGAAAAGACTTGGGATCCAGGCCTGGAGAAATGGCTTAGTGGTTAAGGTGCTTGCCTGTGAAGCCTAAGACCCATGTTCAACTCTTCAGGTTCCACTTAAGCCAGATGCACGATGACGCAAGTGCACGTGTCTGGAGTTCAATTGCAGTGTCTGGAGGCCCTGGCGTACCAATTCTCTCTCACACACTCGCATAAAAAAAAAAAAAGACTTGGGAGCCAGATGTGGTGGCACATGCCTTCAATCCCTGTACTCGGGAGGCAGAGGTAGGAGGATGGCCATGAGTTCTAGGTCAGCCTGAGACTAGAGCAAAATGCTACCTCGGAAATCAAAACAAAAGACTTGGAAACCTTATTATTAGAGATTGGGGAGGGGGTTCTCACTCTTAGCCCAGGCTTTCATGAACTCACTGTGTAGACTAGGCTGGCCTTGAACTCATGATGATCTGCCTGCCTCAGCCTCCCAAGTGCTAGGATTCCAGGCATGAGCCACCATGCCTGTCTTTTGTTATTAGAGACAGGGTCTCATGTGGCCCAGGCTGGCTTCAAACTTGTAGCCAAGAATGACCTTGAACTCCTAACCTTCTGCCTCCACTTCCCAAGTACTGGAGTTAAGGTGTGTGTCACCATGCTAGGTGAGACTTGGACACTTTTTAATATTTGAGGAAGGGAGGGAGAGAGTCGGGTGCCAGGACCTTCTGCCACTGCAAACGCCCTCCAAATGGAAATGAACCTGGGTCATCAGGCTTTGCAAGTAAGTGCCTTTAACTGCCAAGACATCTCTCCAGGCCCCAAGACTTGGAAACTTTAAACCAAGATAGCAAGTTCTTGTCCTGTGTGCTAGCTGCCACTGGGTAGAGCCTCCTGTGTCATTCTGTATTCAGAAGGATGCTGAAGCCCGGGCTCCCTGGAAAAGAACCCTATTACTAGACAGCAGTGTCAGCCACAGCCATGGAGCAAGACCTAGTTACGTGTACGTCATTTTCATCAGACGTGCTTGAAGCATCTTTTTGTATATGTGCACTGGGCCTTAAGCGTGCTAGGCAAGAGTTCTACCAACGGGCTCTATCCCAGCCCCGAAGCTGTCTTTGAACAGCAGCGAGCAAGCAGACAATAACCAAACTAGAACTATTAGAGTCGTTAAGGACAAGAATGCTGCCAAGCAGCCTCAGAATATTACCAAGCATAGACCTTGGCTGTCCTTCATAGTTTGGCTTGCTGGGACTTTGTTTTGGAATCACCAAACATTGGAGGCCAAAAGCTCCATTTAGGATTTTCTGGTGTTCCACAGCCCCTCAGGCGCTCCCATGAGCTGGCTCCTGCTGAAGTAGGCCAGGCAGTTTGCGCTCTGTCCACTGCATAGCCGCTCTGTTCCCTGTTGGTCACCTGTCACGCCCTCACTGCGCTGAGGGTACAGGAAGCTTTCGGGAACATGCTGCATCTCTGGTGGCAGGTTCTGCTTCTCTTCAAGAAAACATGGTGGCCCCCAGTGCATCACTAGCTCCCACTGCCCGCCCCCCCCCCGCGCCCTTGACCCCAAAGTGCTTTCATATTGAACCCTGAGTCTGGCACCCGCTCAGTTGCATTGGCTTTGGCTGGGTTTTGGAGCTCTGGGACCTGCAGAGTATTACACGTCCCCACAACAGTGGGGCTTCCTTCCTAGGGAAGTGCTGAGCGCCAAGCCCCTCCACCAGGTGTGTCCTTTCTGTAGCAAGGAGACCTTTGTAGAGATGGTTGGTCACCTGAGCAAGGCCCATTCCCTCCTGTCACAGGAAACTTTTCCGCTGGGGAGACGCGGGTACACGTCTTCACCCCAAAGAGGACTCGGATGGCAGACCACTGAGTTTATTGGGTAGTCACTTTCAGAGCATAAGGAGGGGTTACTTATATGAGGTCCCCAAACTGTAATGGAGCTCCCTGTGTCAAAATTACTCCTTGGATGTTCCTCCCTCAGCCTCGGGGTGAGGGCATCGGGACCCCAGAGCAGCCGCACCACGGAGAAGTCTCACCCCACCCTGAATGACAGCTTCCCTGTGAGCTTCTAGATGCTCCTTGTCCCTGTCCAGGACTGTGAGCCCCCCCCCCCCAGAGCAACACATGGGCTCACTGTGCACCTCCCTCGGTCTGGGGGTGAGGGCTTATTTACAGAGCGTGCAGACACCACCTCGATGGAGCTCCTTGTTCCCTGATCTTTTCCTCTGTGTACACTGTCGCCCCCCCCCCATCCCGACATGAGATCTTGTGCATTATTGTACACAGCTGATGCGGGGGCGCCTAAATCTCGGGTGGGGGTCGGATGACCCTCCCCACACCTTTTGTCATTACTTGACTCAGTTGCTTTTGATAAAGCCAGCAATAATTGTTTACACCTTCCAGGGAGGAGGAAATGTGCCATCCAGCACCTTCAGAACACACACTGCATCCCAAACTAAGCCCTTCCAGAAGGAAATGTGCCTCCAAGGCTTTGGCACCCTGAACTGTTTTTCAGACTACATTTGGATAATTTATGCTGGCTGGGTCTGGTGGTACAGCCCATGATCACAGCTGCTTGAGAGGCTGAGGTGGGAGGATCAGGAGGCCAAGGCCTTCCTGGGCTACAGAGTGAGTTCAGGGCAGCCTGGGCAACTTAGTGAGACTCTGCGTCAAAATAGAAAGAAAAAAAAGGAAACTTGGGCTGGAGAGGTGGCTTAGCGGTTAAGGCACTTGCCTGCGAAGCCTAAGGACTCGTGTTCCACTCTCCAGGTCCCATGTAAACCAGATGCATGGTGATGCAAGCACGCAAGGTTGCACATGTGCACAAGGGGGCACACGTGCCTGGAGTTCAATTGCAGTGGCTGGAGGCACTGACTCACCAATGCTCCCTCTCTCTTTCTCTCACATTTAAAAATAAAAATAAATAAATAAATAAAGGAAACTTGCCCCTGAAGTGGACTGCTGTGGAAACTCACTGGCCTTGATGGGTAGGCAGATGTTTGATAAAGCCGCATGTGGCACTCCTGACAGAATATGGGTGGTGAGGTGAGTAAAGAAAAGCTCACTGCAAAATCCTGTTCTCTTTCCATAAGGTTTCCATGCAGGTTTCCCATAAGGAAGGGTTTCTTCCAACAGCGAATCATCTTATCTTAAACCAGGCTCTTGTCCAGTGTGGTCCCCGGGGCCGAGAGTAAGGGGTTTGTGGATCCATTTGACTTATGAAGACTCCCTGTGTGTTTGTGCTAACCTGGCCTCAAAGTCGTTCTGGCCACACTCTGGTAGAGAGCGCGAGCAGGCAGTCCTCACTCCCACATATGACTTTGAGCAGCAGGGTGCCACACTGCCCTCTGCCATCTACAGCACATTCCTGCACAGTGCAAGCTGTGTTCCTTAGCCTCCTCGGCCTGCCTGGCATTCTTCCCGTCTCAAAGACCTGGTCATATGCCTCAGCGCCGCCTGTGAAATGCTATGTGGCTCAGAGCCCCAGAGCTGGCCTGCATAGGTGGGGGGTTGGGAGGCTGTGCCACTCCAGATGGTTCCTCTGTCCCCCCGCAGATCATGGGCTCTCCGGAGCACACAGAGCTGGGGAAGTGAGCCAGAAGTTGAGTGGCAGTAAAGAGGGTTGTCCTGACCTATATTGCAGGTCACATTCATTAGAGCTGGATCCAGTTTCAGATTAGCTGACTCTGTGGAGGCAAAGTTCAAGGACTGCTTCCCACTGCCAAGACTCCTCAGCCTCTGCCTTCCAGTCTCCAACTAGCTATAGGTAGATGTCCAGTAATACAAACTTGTTGTCTTATTGATGTCAGCTTGAGCAAAATGGCATTAAGAAGGAAGATGAGGGCTGGAGGCATGGCTTGGCGGTTAAGGTACTTGCCTACAAAGCCAAAGGACTCACGTTCGATTCCCCTGGACCCATGTAAGCCAGCTAGATGCACAAGGTGGTGCATGCGTCTGGAGTTCATTTGCAGTGGCTGGAGGCCCTGACGTGCCCATTCTCTCTCTCGGTCTCTCAAATAATTTTTTTTTGGGGGGGGTTTTTGAGAGGTAGGGTCTCACTCTAGCCCAGGCTGACCTGGAATTCACTCTATAGTCTCAGGGTGGCCTTGAACTTATGGTGATCCTCCTACCTCTGCCTCCCCAGGGCTGGGATTAAAGGCGTGCGCCACCACGCCCAGCTCAAATAAATTTTTTAAAAAATTAAGGAGGAAGATGAGTTGCAATACATGGTACAAAGTTGATTTTTTTAAAATCTATAGCCCTGGGGCTGGAGAGATGGCTTAGTGGTTAAGGTGCTTGCCTGCAAAGCCTAAGGACCCAGGTTCTATTCTCCAGGTCCCATGTAAGCCAGATGCACGTGGCGGCGCATGCATCTGGAGTTCGTTTGTAGTGGCTAGAGGCCTTGGCACGCCCATTCTCACTCTCTCTCCCCCTCTGTCTCTAATAAATAAATGAAAATCTTTTTTAAAAAATCTAGCACTAAGCCGGGCGTGGTGGCTCACGCCTTTAATCCCAGCACTCAGGAAGCAGAGGTAGGAGGATCGCCAAGAGTTCGAGGCCACCCTGAGACTACATAGTTAATTCCAGGTCAGCCTGGACCAGAGTGAGACCCTACCTTGCAAAAACCAAAAAAAAAAAAAAAAAAAAAAATCTAGCACTACTGATAGTGCCGGAGACAGAATCCTGTCAGGACCCAGGTCCCTGGGAAGATGCGAACATCCGTATTTTTCACCATTCAACATACTTGTGAGGTTTGGCAGAGACCAAGACCATGCAAACCACGCTGAGGCACAGATGAAAGCTTTTATCTGGGAAAAGCACAAGCTGCCAGGGCTGATTCACAAGAGCAGAGCACAGCCCACCTGAGTTATTAGGTAGCGGACTTTATGGGGCTTTTTCAGTTGGGGGAAGGTGAGGAAGGAAAAAGAACTCTTTGTTAAGTTGAATTTTATGGAAAATCATTACAGTTGCCATTTAAAATAGCTAGACCGGTGACCAGGTGACTTGCGAGATAAGGGGGTAGGAAACCATGACCTGGGGGCATTGTTAGGCAAGGAAGGGATAATGGCTGGGCAGTTTCTTGAGGAATGTGGATAATCCACTTCCTTATTCCTCTGCCACCATTCTGTTATCCTTGGTGACTCCATCTTGGGAGCCCATCCTGGCTTAATACTCAGTCCACCAGGTGCTCACACTCACACACAGTCCTCCTCTCGGCTGTGGCACTGTTGCCGTGGGCACCTGCAGAACCTTCAGGTGATGTCCCTTTCCCTGAGGTGAGGACAGGTCACATCTGGTAGGGAGCAGGTTCTCATGCCAAGCCAGGCCTGTTCCTGAGAGGCCGTGGAACCTGAAGTTCAGGTCATGAATTCCTGGCCGACTCTGGGTTCAACAAGTCCTGACTGCTGTGGCCAGCTGGACTGTCTTTCGTGAGCTTTATCTCTGCACGGTCATTTGTGAAATGAAGACTGTCCACCTTGTGGGTCACTGTAAGAAGGAAGGGGGTTTACAATTGCAGTCAGTTCTGATGTGAGCACCTGAGCCCTAGCCTGGCTCCTCAGTCCTGTCTGGAGCCTGCAGCCACCCCTCCCCCCAGGGTCAGAACTGTAAGTCGGCATCTCCCTACGACCCAGGGAGGACTGCTGTGCACATTTTTGGTTATGTCTGGAACAAATTACCAGATATTTAGTGACTTCCACCCGCTGGGGGTCAGAAGTCACAATTCATTTTCCTGGGTTGCAGTTGAGGTGTCCGCTGGGACGCACTCCCTCTGGAAGCTCTGGCCAGAGTTGAACTCCCTGTTTTTCTGGCTTCTAGAGCTGCATTCCTTGCGTTCCTTGGCTGTCTGCCTGATCCTACATCTTCAATGGGACGTCATGCTTCTGTTGCCCCCACCCCCTTCCCAGCCACCTTCTGTGTCAGCGCTTCCTGCCTCTTATGAAAACCTGTGTCTGTGTTAAGGGTTCACCTGGGCCATCCAAGGAAACCTGCTCAGTTAAAATCCTTTGATTTGGTGTTTTTGTTTTTTGGTTTTTTTTTCAAGACGGTCTTACTCTGTAGTCCCCAGGCTGGCCTTGAACTCACAGCAATTCTCCTGCCTCAGCCTTCTGAGTGCTGGGATTAAAGACATGTGCCACCATGTCCAGTTAAAATCTTTTATTAAAAAAATTTTTTATTTATTTATTTGAGAGAGGGAGACAGAGAGAAAGAGACAGAGAGAGAGACAGGGAGAGAATGGGCGTGCCAGGACTTCTAGCCACAAACAGAACTCCAGATTTGTGCACCACTTTGTGCATCTGGCTTACGTGGGTCCTGGGAACTTGAACCCAGGTCCTTAGGCTTTGCAGGTGAGCTCCTTAACTGCCAAGCCATCTGTCCAGCCCAAAAATCCTTTCTTTACTCTTATCTGCCGTTCTGCTTGGTGACATTCACAGGTTCCGGAGATTAAGATGTGGACATATTTGGGGACTGTTCTTCACACGACAACTGAGTTGGAAAGTTTCCCTGTTTTTTTTTTTTTTTTTTTTTTTTTTTTCCGAGCTGGAATTAAGTATGTAGTCTCAGGGTGGCCTCAAACTCTCAGCGATCCTCCTACCTCTGCCTCCCGAGTGCTGGGATTAAAGGCGTACACCACCACGCCCGGCTAGTTTCCCTGCTTTGTGTCACGACTGGCCAGGGTCTGGATGGGTAGGCGCACCAGGCCAGACCCTGCATGCACATTACACTGTGGCAGCACCAGGCCCTCTCTGGCTCTGAGGGCAGCTCAGTCCAGCGTCTCACTGCGTGTGGTTTCCCTCGTGTGGACACGTGGTGGGCACTGGCGGCAGGTGTTCATGCACTGTGTGTGTCCTTTCAGGCCATGGCGAGTGTCACTGTGGAGAATGCAAGTGCCACGCAGGTTACATCGGAGACAACTGTAACTGCTCAACAGACATCAGCACGTGTCGGGCCAAGGATGGGCAGATCTGCAGTGATCGTGGGCACTGCGTCTGTGGGCAGTGCCAGTGCACGGAGCCCGGAGCCTTTGGAGAGACGTGTGAGAAGTGCCCAACCTGCCCAGATGCTTGCAGCTCCAAGAGGTAAGGGTCTGCCCCGACGTTCCCGGTCATCACTCCTATTGTCTTCCAGCCAGCAGCCCTCACTAGCCAACCTCCATTCCCTACAGCCCAGCTGCCCACAGTCACCAAAAATCCTTGCTTTGAAATGCTGGCTCCATGGGGATTTTAGAAGAAAACGAAAAACAAATCACAAAAACATTCCTAACCAGATTTAGACACTGCAGGATTACAGATTTAAATAAAACAAGCGGGGCGGGGGGGGGGGGGAGCGGAGGCGCTGGCCTTTAATCCCAGCACTCGGGAAGCAGAGGTAGGAGGATCGCAGTGAGTTTGAGGCCACCCTGAGACTACATAGTGAATTCCAGGTCAGCCTGGGCTAGAGCGAAACCCTACCTCGAAAAAACCAAAAACAATAAAATAAATAAAACAAAGCCAGTACTGATACCAGACCCAGTGCGTTGAGTGTGCTGTCGTGTATTTTCACGAGGTACTGTACCATGCATCTTTTTCCAAGTGAATCTGATTCCGTAACATCTCCCAACAGTGCTTCATAGAACGCCCCTGTGGGAACTGCTTGTTAAACAAACAGAGGCGAGAGGGATAGAATAGAAAGGCCCCGACCCAGATAAAGCATTTCAGGAGCAATCGCCGTTGGAATTTTCTGCTCCATTTCTGCTGATAATGGAGTGCCCTGAGCTGCCCCTAAATGCAAGTGTCGTCTAGGCTGCTGCCACCAGCCAGCCCTGGGTCTCGCCGCACTGCTGACCGCCCCTGGCTCTGCCCCTTCACAACACCAAAGTGTACCAGAGGGTCAGTGGCAGTCATCAAGCCTGGGTGGCACCACCTGGAACCCGGGCTTGACACTTGGCTGCTGGAACTCGCCGAGAAACAGCTGCGTCATCATCTGTGCTTTGGAGGCAGCCGAGCAGCAGCAGATGACGATCCAGGCCGTGTTTCTCTCTGGCCGGGAGGGCAAGTGTGCGGTTTTCTTTTGGCGTATTTCCCTCCCAACGTCTGGCCAGGCTGATAATGAAGTGAGCTCAGGCTCCCCGAGCCGGCAGTGGCTGCTGCTCAGTCCGAGCTCAGACGCCTTGTCAAACCTTCTCTGGCTTTGTGCCACAGACAGTCCAAGCATGGGCAATTGAACTTGGCTGCCAATAAAAGGAAAAGATAGTCAGGGGATGGCCCACATACTGTGCCCCTGTGAGCCAGAATCACAGCTGTTGACAGGCAGAACCCACCCCACCCCAGCTCCCAGCAGAACCCTCAGGTACTGCGGCCAATTCCTTCCACAAGTGAGGGAAATAGGGAGTGGAGCCAAGTTGGGAACAGCACACCCCGAGTAAAAGGACACGCCCTGCTCCAGGTGGGATTTTCTTCAGGAAGTGAAAAGGCCTCAGGGAAAACAACCCTTGCTTTAAATGTTTGAAGCATTCATTCATTGACCTGATAATTTATCACCCTTTGCACAAAATTGAAAGAGCAAGGAGAGCCCGGAGATAAGGGTGCAATCACTCTTCCTTCTCATGTGCCCCTGGCCACCCTGACCCCTCTGTCTCTTTCAGTCTAATTGAAACTTAGAAAGAAAAGCCGGGTGTGGTGGCGCACACCTTTAATCCCAGTGCTCGGGAGGCAGAGGTAGGAGGATCGCCGTGAGTTCGAGGCCACCATGAGACTACATAGTGAATTCCAGGTCAGCCTGGGCTAGAGTGAAACCCTACCTCGAAAAACAAAAAAAAAAAAAATTAAAAAAATTTAAAAAATTTTGATAATGAACTTTCAGGTCATTCCTGTATTTGCTGCCTTGCTAAGAGGTTTTGAATGTCTTAATACTTCATCTCTGGCGTTTCAGGGCAATTAGTCTCCACGGTCTAGAATTAAGCAAACACACCCTTCACTTTGGGTGAGGTCACACTCAGCCTCAGCTGATTTCAATTAACAGACCTGAAGCAAAATCTGAGTGCCTTGTGTTGTTTTTTTGTTTTGTTTTTTTTTTTTTTGTGAGGTAGGGTCTCACTGTGGTCCAGGCTGACCTGGAATTCATTATGTAGTCTCAGGGTGGCCTTGAACTCTCAGCAATCCTCCTACCTCTGCCTCCCGAGTGCTGGGATTAAAGGCGTGGGCCAGCACGCCCGGCTTTGTGCCTTGTTTTAATAAGAGGCCCGGCTCACTTTATTTCAGTAAGTAACTGTAGTACATTCCAAGTTTTAACCAGCGTGGGGAGCACAGTTCTAGGCTGCTACAACCACTTGGGAAGTGGGGTGTGTCCTGGAAGTGGCCTGGAGCTCCAGTGATTGCAGCAAGACACCAGAGCAGGCCACATGTCCCAGCCGGGCTGGGAGCAGCCATCTGGTTCCCCATGTTAGTCCAGAGGGATTGCGCAAGGGCCAGCTAGGTCAGCATGGACCCTGGAGCCACCCTGTCCTGTACCCCAACCAACCCTAGATGTCGGGGGCGGGGCACACAACAGGACACGGGGACGCACACAAGCTGTACCGTACCAGCTGAGCTCCCCTGGAATGTTTCCATGAGGTCAGCCCGGGAGAACAGGATTTGTGCCTCTAGGAGAGTTGAATTGCTGAACGCATCAGTTCTCTGTCAAGAAGGTTACGACCCTTTTCTCTTTATGCTCTACCCACTTGCCCGGTTTTCTCTGAATATCTAGAAGGAGGAGACAATGGTGTGTGGGAGGCAAGGCATCTGGGCATGGGACCTGTTCTGCCATGGTCACCTCTGGGGCCTCATTTTCCATCTTTGCAAGATGAGGCAGCCCTACTGAATGATCCCAGAGCTCCTCCCCTCTGCCTGCACGTCCCAGCTCCTGGGCTGAAGACAAGTGCTGACCCCTCCTTGCTCAGGAGTTAGAATCAGGTGGTAATGCACAGGGCGCACATTGGGCCTAGCTTCCCTCCACAGCTTGCTGGAGCGCTTCCAGACATACGGGCGCTTTGCTCCCCTCCATAGGCCTGTGGGTGAGCGGTGACAGCTGTCCCTGTCCTCTGTGTGGCTGTGTTTCGTGGGATCAGCCCTTCACTTTGGGTCCAGGGTTTAGTGACAGTGGTGGCCTCCCTCACACACCCCGGCTCTAGAGCCCTACTCCAGCCTCCTGGGGGCTTGTATACTCCTTGGAGTCTTCCAAGTGCCCCCTCCCTCAGAGTTCTAAGACTTGTCAGCCGGCTCTTTCACCAGCCTGCTCTTTCCTGCAGTTTACTTCTCTAGTCCCTATGTCTGTTGCCACCTAGTCCATCCTGGGGGCAGGAACACTTCTAATCTTTTTTTTTTTTTTTTTTTTTTTTTGAGAGAGAGAATGGGTGCGCCAGCGGCCTCACAGCCACTGTGAACAAACTCCAGATGCATGTGTCCCCTTGTGGTCAAGTGCAGCATTGCACCCTTGTGTCACTTTTGGCGTCTGGCTAAACGTGGGACCTGGAGAACTGAACAGGCGTTCTTAGGCTTTGCAGGCAGGTGCCTTAACCACTAAGCCATCTCTGCAGCCCAACCCCTCTAATCTTTTCTTTTTAATTTTATTTATTTGCAAGCAGAGAGAGAGAGAGAAAAGAGACAGAGAGAGAATGGGCACACCAGGGCCTTTAGCCACTGCAAACAAACTCCACATGCAACTGCCTTGTGCAGTTGGCTTATGTGAGTCCTGGGGAATCAAACCAAGGTCCTTTGGCTTCGTAGGCAAACACCTTAACCTTTAAGCCATCTCTCCAGCTCCTTTTTTTTTTTTTTTTTTTTTTTTTTTTTTTTGAGGTAGGATCTCACTGTAGCCCAGGCTGACCTGGAATTAACTCTGTAGTCTCAGGATGGCCTTGAACTCATGGTGATCCTCCTACCTCTGCCTCCCGAGTGCTGGGATTAAAGGCATGAGCCACCATGCCTGGCCCAACCCCTCTAATCTCATGTGTGCCACCCCAGTCCACCTGAGGAAGCAGGGACACCCTCCCACACACACACAAGCTTTGCTGTCCTTGGTCAAAGCTTGTTCTCCCACTTGTCCTCAAACAGCCTGCTTGCGCGGATACAATTTCAGGTGGAGGGAGAATGGACCTGGGCTTAGCAATTTCAAGTTTAATACCTAGTTGAGCATTGCCATCAAGCATCCCCACATGCTGTCAGCCTGAGGTGGGACAAGAGGGACTCCTTTTTGCTCCACAGCCATTATCTAGAGAATTCCATTAGAGACTGTAGACCCAACTCCAGGTAAATGGCCGGCCTCGCCTTTGGGAAAGCCGGCAGTGTGCTGTGTGCGGGAGGGACGGACTGGGGCCGAAGGTGCCCAGGAAAGGTGGTGTCAGCCTCTACCGGTGCCATCGCCTCCAGAACCCCCCCCCCCCGAGGTGCAAATATGAGAGTGTGGTTGAGCCCAGGCATTGAGATTTCCCTACCCCTGCCAGGAGCCCTCTGGGAGTCTGTCTGCAGGAGGGTGAAGAGCCCTGTTCAGGGGGTGACGAGTGGGATTCTGTAAAATTGGGGCCATGCAGGAGCCTGAAGCACCGGCCCCAGCAGTGTGGGGCTCCTCCAGGGGTCCAGAGTAGTTGGTGTGGAGACGCGTTCACAGAAGCGGCCTGCAGACGGGTTGGGAGTTGTCCTAGTATCAGAGTTGGAAAGGTCT
The DNA here is from genome assembly GCA_036365145.1 of Orientallactaga sibirica. Lineage (NCBI taxonomy): Eukaryota > Metazoa > Chordata > Mammalia > Rodentia > Dipodidae > Orientallactaga > Orientallactaga sibirica. Next base: position 16,332,666 of record JAEOAD010000050.1, on the reverse strand, counting down.
TCCATTGATGGATACACCCCCAAACTCACACATGTCCCTCTGAGAGCCCCGGGGCTTCCTGATAACAGCAGCAAGAAGGCAGAACAATGTCTTCCAGGCCAGACTTCTGGAACAACCCACCCTTCAGAGACCTGCGCTATTGGGAAGGACACAGGTGGGGCATTGCACAGCCACTAACAAGTCACATTCATTTCCTCTTTCCCAAAGAGAATGCGTCGAGTGCTTGCTGCTTCATGCAGGGAAACCTGACAACCTGACCTGCCACCACCTGTGCAAGGATGAGGTGATCACATGGGTGGACACCATTGGTGAGTGCTCCTGTGGCCAGTGGCAGACACCTACGAGATCCCTCCTCCCTGGGGAGTGGGTGGGCCCAGCACTGGTTTCCTTGGCATAATTGCAGCTTCCAAAGGGATATTGGGACGGGGCCCTCAGGCACTGCTAGCAGGAATGAATGCAATGTGGAAACCAGTTTGACAGTTCCCCCAGTCACCACCCATACAATCATCACACAGTCCAGCAGCTGTGCTCTGGAGCGTATGCCCAAGCTAGTTCTAGTCTCTACACAAATGTTTATAGCATTGGTTATAACAGTCAAATCCCATTAACTGATGGATAGTAAAGGGAATATGCTACAGCCATGCACACATGGAGCCATGAAACACCACACATGGCAACATGTATCAGCCTCCATGATGATGTGTGAGTGGAAGAAGCTAGGCAGAAAGAACATTCCTGGGCTGGAGAGATGGCTTAGCGGTTAAGGCGTATGCCTGTGAGGCCTAAGGACCCAGGTTCGATTCTCCAGGTCCCATGTAAGCCAGATGCACATAGCAGCACATGCATTCTGGAGTTTGTTCGAGTGGCTAGAGGCCCTGGTATGCCCATTCTCACTCTCTGTCTCTCTCTTCCTCTTTGTCTCTAATAAATAAATTAAAATAAAAATTTAAAAAGTATTTAAAAATTATTAAAAGAAAGAACATACCTAATATTATAGAACTGTTTATATGACGTGTTCACAGCAGGCAGAATGGAGTCTAGTGTTGGCTAGGTACTGGAGAAGAGGGAAAGGGGATTGAGTACTAACACATGAATTGTGGGGTATGGTTCTGTAACATTGTGTTCTTTAAAGTGGGGTGTGTGGGGGCACTGCCTGTCTGGAGAGGGAATACTCATCAAAGCTCCAGTCATGGTGGCAAGCTTGCCTTTGGGCTCCACTGGTGGCTGCAAGCTTGCCCTGGGCCTCTAGCTGCTGCCGACTCCTGGCCTGCTTTGTTCCCTCCTCCCTGGTTTTCACTGACTGCTTGGCCAGATGGTGGCTTTGGAGGGTTCTGAGTCATATTCGTCCCAAACATGTTCGGTGACCACCTACGATCATGTGACCAGCCTTCTGCCATGGCCTGAGAAGTCCTCCACGGTCCCTCGTGTCCCTTCTTCCTTCCTGCCCCTCCTTTGTCTCAGTGCCCAGAGCTGGGTTTATGTCAAGTTTGTTTGTCCTACAGAGCTGGGCCCGTCATCCCCCTGGAAGGAGAAAGGAAGGGCTGCCTTCCCCATCAGCACGCTCTTGTTCATGCACAGCTGCTTCCCAATCTACAGAGATGTGCACATCTTCTGTACTATTCCATTCACCCTTTTTTCCCCTGCCTCTTCCTCTTTGAGGCTTTTTTTTTTTTTTTTTTTTTTTTTCACTTTTTCCCAGGTAAGGTCTCACTCAGGGTGCCTAGCCCAGGCTGACCTGGAATTCACAATCTGTTATAATATTTTATTTTATTTATTTGTCTCAGGGTGCCTTGAACTCCATGCCCGGCTCTTCTAGGCTTTTTAAAACACACTTCTACCCTCACTGAGCTTGAGAGGAAAAGTCTGGGTTTTCATATTTGATGGCCACAGCAAGTTATCTCCTCCAGGTCAAAACTCCCGTGACCAACCAGGTTGAAAAGACCACAGAGAGCTAGCCGGGCGTGGTGGTGCACGCCTTTAATCCCAGCACTCGGGAGGCAGAGGGAGGAGGATCACTGTGAGTTTGAGGCCACCCTGAGACTACATAGTGAATTCCAGGTTAGCCTGAGCCAGAGCGAGACCCTACCTCGAAAAACCAAAAAAAAAAAAAAAAAAAAAAGAAAAGGCCAGAGAGAAACATTTCGTGTGGTTTTATTCTTTGTAGTTGTTCACAACCAGACTCATCTTGCAGCCTAACTTCCTTAACCCTGCATCCCTCTTCACACTCCACGCCCCCCCAGGTTTGGTCTGTTAACCCTCTTCTCCCAGGGAAGCAGTGGATGAATGTGGTGCCTAGACAAGACTGTGATGCTGTCCCTGGGGCCCAGGGCAGTGTGGGGGCACAGAGTGGTTGTGGCAGCTGAGGAAGGGGCTGGTCAGGAGCCAGGCATGTGTGTCCAGGGCTGGGCCGGGAATGGCCTGATTTCTGAAAGAGGTTCACTGTGTCAGCATGGGTCGAGCCTCTTACCCACCTGAGGCTGTCTTCGAGGCCCGTATGTCTCGAGGAGGAGGAGCCTCTTGGCCTCTGTAGCCACCTGTCAGCCCCATGGACTAAGCCAGATTCCAAATATGGATGCTCACTCTTGGGGAGGCGTGGGAAGAGTCAAGGTGCCTTTTTCTTTTCTTATTCCTTTAATTTCCATCCATTTCAATTCATCCACTCCCACTCCCAACAATTGAAGGCTTCTTTTACTTCAGCCCCTCCCCAGTAAATGCTTCAAAGGGTTAAAGGTCATCTGATCGGTTCCACATGTCCTGAAAGCAATAAACCCAGTCTTGGGCCTGCGATCCTGATGTGTGAAATCTGAGCTCATTTGAAAGCCCCTGCGGCCCCTTCAAGTCTCTACTCACCCTTCCTTCTCTGGAGTGCTTGGCTCCTGTCCTGTTCTTTTTGGGTTTTTTTTTTTTTTTGGTTTTTCGAGGTAGGGTTTCACTCTGGTCCAGGCTAACCTGGAATTCACTATGTAGTCTCAGGGTGGCCTCGAACTCACAGTGATCCTCCTTCCTCTGCCTCCCAAGTGCTGGGATTAAAGGCGTGCACCACCACGCCCGGCCGGAGGGATGCTGAAGACATTGCTGCCTACTTCTCTTTTAGTCAAAGATGACCAAGAGGCTGTGCTTTGCTTCTACAAAACTGCCAAGGACTGCGTCATGATGTTCACCTACACGGACCTGCCCAGCGGGAAGTCCAACCTGACAGTTGTCAAGGAGCCAGGTGAGCGATCTCTAGGGCTCTGGTCCCTGGGTCTCTTTCCTATGCCAGTCCCTGCTTTTGGATTGTCTGTTCTCTCCTCACTGTCCTCTCAGTATTTTTAAACTCCATCAAGAATGAGAATACAAGGGGGCTGGAGGGATGGCTTAGCGGTTAAGGCACCTGCCTGCGAAGCCTAAGGACCCAGGTTCGATTGCCTAGGACCCACATAAGCCAGATGCACAAGATGACGCATGCACTTGGAGTTTGTTTGCAGCAGCTGAAGGCCCTGGCATGCCCATTCTCTCTATTTGCTTCTTTTCCTCTCAAATGTAAATAAAAAAAGAAAAGAATGAAAATATAGGACTGGAGAGATGGCTTAGCAGTCAAGACGTTTTTCTGCAAAGCCAAAGGACCCAGGTTTGATTCACCAGGACCCATGTAAGTCAGATGCACAAGATGGTGCATGCATCTGGAGTTCATTTGGAGCAGCTATCTATTCATCTGTCCCTCCATCCATCTGTCTTATCTCTCTGCCTCTTTCTCAAATAAGGGGCTGGAGGGATGGCTTAGTGGTCAAGGCGGTTGCCTGCAAAGCTAAAGGACCCAGGTTTGATTCCCCAGGACCCATGTTAGCCAGATGCACAAGGGGACGCACGTGTCTAGAGTTCATTTGCAGTGGCTGGAGGCCCTCACGCACCCATTCTTTCTCTCGCCCTCTTTTTCTGTCAAATAAATAAATAAAATTTAAATAAATAAATACAAATAAAAATATTTTTTTAAAAAAGAATGAGAATACAGGGTGTCATGACCATCAGGATCGAAGGCTGCCATTCTCCAGCCCTGGAGCTCAGAAGAAAGACGGCCAGAGTAGGGATGGGATGCAGTTGGTAGAGTGTTTACCTAACATGCATATCCCCACCGCCGCAAAGACTGGGCCTGTGAAACATCTGCGTCTTCGTCCAAAATCGGCTCCTCGTTTCTTCCCTATAATGTAAAACCATCTAAGTCAATTTGCCATTGTTCAGCTCCTTCAAGCCAGCAGTCTGGAGGTGGCCCTGTGTTTCTTCTCTCTTTCCCCATATGTGGGAGTCCTGACAATGCAGCCTTCAGAGCTCCAGTTGAAGGGAGCACTGTTGACCGACTGTGGCACACACTTGTAATCCCAGAACTCGGTAGGTGGAGGCAGGAGGATCAGAGTTCATAGGCGTTAGAGGCCAGCCTGGACTACGTGAGGTTTAAGGGAAGAGAAGGAGGAGGAAGAAAGCCAGCCATTCTGCCGGGGCAGTGGCACAAAGGGAGGCCAGGTCCTGCCCCTCTGGAATGTCAGCACAGAGGGAGGGAGGAGTGAGTTCTTGCTTGAGTCAGGAAGCATTGGGATCACCGTCTGGGGAGATGTAATCCCCAAGATGGATTCTGAGCACAAACAGTGCTGCCAGCCTCCTCGCCCAGCTCCTGGGGCCACCAAGGAGGCCAAGCGCTCACCTCAACGCTGACGGCTATGTCTAGTGGTCCGGGTCCAGGAATCAATAGCTTTTGCCCGGGAGTAAGTGCAATGGCTGGATGGCCGTTTTTGGTCTTCTCTGGAGTGGGGAGGGAGCAGAAAAAGGGTTGCTGTTTCGCAACTCACAGAGTCCGATTTACAGACTCTTGATTCCAAGCTGAGCCAGACCCAGGCAGCGTGCATTCTGCAGGGCCGGAGGTGGAGGAGGCGTGGTACCAGCCCAGGGCTCACTGGTGGTCCTGACACATTGCTTCCAAGTGCTGGCGTTGCGGTTCTTTGAAAATAAGTACATTTACTCCTGGAAGTTCCTCACTTTAGGCTTAGAAATGCCTGGCCCCAAGCCCAGCCCTTGTAGAGAAGTCATTCACCATGCCACCTCTTTCCTGCCTGGTCTGTCCCTGAGGCCACTGCTGTGACAGCCTGATAGCCGAGCCATGTCCCCGCATCCTGCACTGGAGCCAGGCTGGGGCCACTGAGGACATGTTGTTGGGGGAAATGTAGCTGTTGCCTTGCTGTGTGACCATGGACTGTTTTACTCTCTACACATCAGGGAACCCCTGTGCCTACCCCCAGCCTCCCAGAGGCAATCTTGGACCGAGCAGAGAGGGACAAATCTGAGAGGCGACCTTTCATCTCAGATATGCCTGGGCGGGAGGAGTGCAAGATGTTGCTGGCTTTGACCACCTGGTGCCTTGGTCCCTTTCAGAGTGTGGAACGGCCTCCAATGCCACGACCATCCTGCTGGCCGTGGTAGGCAGCATCCTCTCCATCGGGATCTTGCTGCTGGCCATCTGGAAGCTGCTTGTCACCATCCATGACCGCAGAGAGTTTGCCAGGTTCCAGAGCGAGCGCTCCAGAGCCCGCTATGAAATGGTAAGGACAGGGGATTGGCAGAGAGAGCCCGTCAGCCTAGGGGCCAGGTTGAAGGTAGCTAGTGCCTTTGGTATTTAAAACAAAGTATTGAGCCTGGAGAGATAGCTTAGTGGTTAAGGCACATGCCTGTGAAGCCTAAGGACCCCGGTTCAATCCTCCAGGTCCCACATAAGCCAGATGCACAAGGGGGTGCACGTGTCTGGAGTTTGTTTGCAGTGGCTGAAGGCCCTGGTGCACCCATTCTCACTCCCCCTATTGGTCTCTAATAAATAAATAGATTAAATTAAATCTTTAAAAAAAGTGTCAAGCCAGGAGTGGAGGCAGAGGTAGGAGGATCACAGTGAGTTTGCAGCCACCATGAGACTACAGTGAATTCCAGGTCAGCCTGAGCTAGAGTGAGAGCCTACCTACAAAAAACCAAAAAACAAAGAATCAGTCAGGTATGGTGGTACTCCCAGCTACTCAGGAGGCAGAATTGGAAGTTGAAGGCCAACCTGGGTAACTTGGCCAGACCTTGTCTTAAAATCATTGTGTGTGTGTGTGTGTGTGTGTGTGTGTGTGTTTTTTCGAGGTAGGGTCTCACTCTGGCCCAGGCTGACCTGGAATTAACTATGTAGTCTCAGGGTGGCCTTGAACTTATGGAGATCCTCCTACCTCTGCCTCCCGAGTACTGGGATTAAAGGCGTGCGCCACCACACCTGGCTTGTTTTTGTTTTTTGAGGTAAGGTCTTACTCGACCCCAGGCTGATCTGAATTCACTATGTAGTCTCAGGGTGGCCTTGAACTCATGGCAGTTCTCCTACCTCTGTCTCCCGAGTGTTGGGATAGAAGGTGTGCTCACCACACTTGGTTTTTAAAATAATTTTTTTTTTTGAGGCAAGCCCAACAGACTGGCTTTTTTGTTTTTTTTAATGAGCAAGAGCCAAAGAGAGAGAGAGAAAGAGGGAGGAAGGGAGGGAGAGAATTGGTGCGCCAGGACCTCCGGCCCCTGTAATCAAACTCCAGATGCGTGTGCCACCTTGTATACATGTGCAACCTTGTACACACATCACCGTGTGCATCTGGCTTACATGGAATCTGGGGAGTCAATCATGGGTCTTTAGGCTTGCAGGCAAGCTCCTTAACTGCTAAGCCATCTCTCCAGCACTAAATAATTTTTTTTTAAAATTTAAGATTGTAGGTGTAATTTGGTGGTAGAACGTTTGCTTAACAGTCATGAGACCCTGGGTTCAATCCCTGCCACCACAAATTAACAAAAAAAAAAAAAAAAAAAGCAGAGTGATCCACAGGACTTCCCAGTGCAAGACAGGAGAATGGCCCAGCCAGAATAAATGGGACACATACCAACTCCTGCCATAGGCCCAGGTCAAGACACCAGACACGGGCTCTTTGGGATGAGTCAGCAGACACAGAGATCAGCAGCTCGAGTTCTGAGGGTTCAGTGGTCACGTGTTTAAGCCTGTCTCCCCACGAGACAAGCCGAGAAGAGCTAACCTCATGCCCACTCACTTCCCGAAGTATTGTCTCTTAAAAGCACAGGGATCTCCGAGGCCTTCTGACAGAGCCCCTCATTTGAGATGAAGAGTGGAAGCTCGGAGGAGGGAAGGGATTCTTTTAGGGCACAGAGCAAGTCAGAAGCAGCCAGTCCTAGCCCCTGTGGTGGTCTCCCGATGGACTGTTCTGCCTGCTGTTCTCCTGGTAGCCAACTGAAGAACAGCAGAGCCGAGCCCGTGGGCTTCAATGAGAGAACACATGCCCTCTTATCTTGTTTGCAGGCTTCAAACCCCCTCTACAGAAAACCCATCTCCACACACACCATGGACTTCACCTTCAACAAATCCTACAATGGCTCAGTGGACTGAGGTTCCTGCTAGAGCGTCGGAGGAGCGCTGAGGACAAAGACTGAAGCTCCTGACGGCTCCCCGCCTGATCACACTCTTTAGATAGGCAAGTACCAAGATGCCCTCCACCGAGCCCGAGCAAGGGGTCTGCCGCCCACAGAGGAAGCAGCTGGCCATGACCCTGCTGCAGGCCAGAGCCACACGGGCTCACGTCCCTCCAAGCGTAGGAAAAGCAAGGAGACACCGACACTCGGCCTTCCCACTGCCTCCAGCTTGCCGTCTCTAGGAACTGCTGAGAACCAGGCTGCCTCGTCCTTCCCTTCCTGCCACCCCGCCCCAGTGCCTGGCCAGAACAGAAGGGACCGGGAAAGGTTAGAGCGGTCGAGCCAGCGTGCGGATGGGCCTTTCCAGGGTGATCGTTTTTATATGAAATAAAAGGGTCATGCTTTGATGGCATAGTTTCTGATGACTGGTTTTCTGAGAAGCGTTTGCCCGGCATCTGTGGGTGTTAGGGATAGAATCGGTGAGGTGCTCTGGGGATGTTGCAGTTGTCAGCTTTTTTGTCTTGTCCATGTTTGTTGAGTACTTTTGTAATGAAAAGGAAAGCAACTGGGATTGAAAGTAAAGATTAAAGTTTGTATTGGTCTGATACTGTATGTATGTTACTGTCTGAGTGGTGGTAGAGGGTCCCCAGTGAAGACTGACATGGTAATATACTTTGCCAGGGATAAGCCCCAAGCCACTCTAACTGTCCAGACCATGATCTCCAAGTGGGACTCCCCAAGGTACTTCAGGAGAGCACCAAGCCTTGCGACTTCCAGGTTTGCTTGGAAAGAGTCCTAGGTAGAGACCATGCAAGCCAGCCCTCCAGTCTCCTGTCAGCATTCGGCCCTGCTGAGTCTGAAGAGAGATACCAGAAGGTGGCACTGTGTGGCTTCCACACAGCCTGACCGATGGCTTCCCCAGCCACACTCCTGGGTTCCACCCAGGCCAAAGTGTGAAACTCATTTCAGCTTCTGTGTCCTGCAGGTTCCGTCCTCAAAGGTGGAGGACATCCCAGACAACCATTCCCTCCCTTACAGACTCGCAGGCAGGAAAAATGTTTTGCCTGAAGGTCAGGCTGGGTGAGGACAGCGTAGTGCAAAGCCCCAGGCTCATGCCTGCCCAGACTACTGGCTTCCCATCTCTGCTCCTCCTTGTCAAATCTTTCGCCAGGTGGTCTGTTATGATATCACTTCAAGCCTGTGGGACCTTCATTCCAAATTGCTGTGTTACCAGCTTTGGACCAGATGCTCTTACTGCTTTTGGCCAACACTAACACAAATGCTTGTCACTAAACCAGGTCAGTTACCTGAGGCAAAGAGAATAGACTGAGTTTCCTTCCTGCCAAAAGTCTTTTTTTTTTTTTTTTTTTTTTTTTTAGTATTATATTTATTTATTTGAAAGAGAGAAAGAGGCAGAGAGAGAGAGAATGGGCACATCCGGGTCTCCAGCCATTGCAGACGAACTCCAGACACACACGCCACCTTGTACATCTGGCTTACGTGGGTACTGGGGAATTGAACCGCGATCCTGTGGCTTTGGAGGCAAATGCTTTAAGTGCTAAGCCATCTCTCCAGCCCCTAGTCCTTTCTTTTATAAATAAAGCGAAATGAAAAAAAAAATATATGCAAGAAAAGAATGGCTTTGAGAGAATAATTCTTGGAAGAAAATGAGTTTTTCTCCCATTCAGTTGTGGGTTTCCTAGAGAGTGAATTATTATTAATTAACTTGTTCTGAGTTCTGTTTTCTACAGTGTAGGCATGCAACATCCCTGAACCACATACAAGCATTCCGGATCACTGGCCCTTGAAGCAGAAGTTGGAGCTGTTTTACCATCCAAGTACTAACAAGGCCTGACCCTGCCTTAGCTGATTAGAGAAGACTGGGCACTTTTGGGTTCATATAGCCTTGTATTTACTAGGCAGGCGCGTTTTCCTGGAGGGACCAGCTCTTTGTGGTGCCCTGCTGCCACCTTCTGAAAGCTCTTGGCACAAGCAGCCTGGAGACATGGCACCTAAGATTCTGACTCAATACTAACCATTATGGTTTCTGTTACACAATGAACGTAACGTGGCAGCAAAGACCATCTAGTCCATCTATTCTGTTTTTTGAAATATTTTTATTTACTTGCGAGGAGAGAGAATGGACATGCCAGGGCACTCCAGATATTTGTGCCACTTTGTGCATATGGATTTACATAGGTACTAGGGAATAGAACTTGGGTCTTTAGGCATTGTAAGAAAGTGCCTTAACCACTGAGCCATCTCTCCAGCCCCTTGACCATCTATTCTAAATGCCTTGTTTTGGGTTGGAGAGATGGCTCGGCCGTTAAGTCATTTGCCTGTGAAGCCTAAGGACCCAGGTTCAGTTCCCCAGATCCCATGTAAGCCAGCCAGATGCACATGGTGGCAAGTGCATCTGGAGTTCGCTTGCAGTGGCTAGAGGCCCTGGCATTCCCCTTCTCTCTAATAAATGTTTAAAAACCTAAATGCTTCATTTTACAGCCTAGCTCCAGGTACGTCTCTATGTCTGTCTGTCTGTCTGTCTGTCTGTCTCTCTCTCTCTCTATATATATATAGATGCCTGCCCCCAACAACACACTGCCTCCAGGAGGCTTTAATGCCCAAATCTCCACCACCTGGGAACCTAGCATTCAGAACACCTGTTTACGGAGGACACCTGACTCAAACCACCACAATCCTATGGCTATTCTGGGCACCCTGTTGGCACTAGGACCAGATGTCAGAGCCCTGAGGGTCCAGGTTCTTCCATTCCCCCGACCAGCCCACTGTGCTCTGGCTTCATGACCCCATGCTGTTTGGGCTTTGGCTTAGCCTCGTAGCCCTAGGCATACCCTTAAGAAATATCCTAATCCAGCCGGGCGTGGTGGCGCATGCCTTTAATCCCAGCACTCGGGAGGCAGAGGTAGGAGGACCACCGTGAGTTCAAGGCCACCCTGAGACTACATAGTTAATTCCAGGTCAGCCTGGGCCAGAGTGAGACCCTACCTTAAAAAAAAAAAAAAATCCTAATCCCTGGGGCACACAATAGATTCAAATGCCCAGGTTTCACCCTACTTACTACCTGTGCAGACTAATGGTATGCCTTTTCAGTGAGCTGAAGAGCCCAGGGATTCCTTGACCTGCTCTCCCAGTATCTGCCAGGGATCTGGGTAACAGGCCGAGCCCATGCTTGTTTTCCAGCAGCCGAGAGAGGCAAACTCCAAGGCTGTCTGGCTGCAGAGGCAAAACTGGCTAAGGCGCAGTGCCTCCCCAAGTCTAATTCCAGCATCATCCCCTGGGAACTTATTACAAATGTAGTCTCCAGCCCCATCAAAGACCTACCTACACTCAGCCAGGCTGGAGGCTATGGGGAAGGTTGGAACAAGGCTGCTGGTGATTTATCTGACTAAAGTGGGCAAGCCACTGCTTAGTGACATTGCCCCCAGAGACCCGAGCGTCACTCCAAAGATCACTATTACTGTCGCAGTCAGGTTCGTATTGCTGGCAGAAATCACCCGACCAAGAGCAGTCTGTGGGATAAAAGAGGTTTATTTTGGCTTACAGGCTCAAGAGGGAAGCTCCATGATAGCAGGGAAAATGATAGCATGAGAGAGGGCAGACATCACCCCCTGGCCAACATCAGGTGGACAATAGGAACAGGAGAGTGTGCCAAACACTGACAAGGGGACACTGACTATAACACCCATAAGCCCGCCCCCAACAACATACTGCCTCCAGGAGGCTTTAATTCTCAATTGCCATCAGCTGGGGAGACTAGCATTCAGAACACACCACATTCCGCCCCTGGCCCCTATAAACTGATAACCATCCATGATGTAAAATGCAGTGCATTCACCCAACTTTAAAAGTCCCCATAGTTTTTTTTTATCCCTTCCAATGATTGATGTTCATACATCCCCATAGTCCAAGATTATTATTATTATTATTTTGCGAGGTAGGGTCTCACTCTGATCCAGGCTGACCTGGAATTAACCATGTAGTCTCAGGGTGGCCTAGAACTCATAGCGATCCTCCTACCTCTGCCTCCCGAGTGCTGGGATTAAAGGTGTGCGCCACCATGCCCGGTTGTCCAAGATCTTTTAACTGAGCCATAAAAAAAAAAAAAAAAAAAAAAAAAAAAAATCCACCCAAAACCCATAATGACACAGAATAAACATTCATGCTGCCAAAGATGACATTGGGCATAGCAAAGAAATATTCAACCAATACAAGATTTTTTTTTTCAAGGTAGGATCTCACTCTAGCCAAGGCTGACCTGGAATTCACTTTGTGGTCTCAAGATGCCTCAAATTCACTGCAATCCTCTTACCTCTGCCTCCCAAGCACGCCACCACACCGGGCTCCAATACAAGATTTAAAACAACCAGGGTAAACATCACACTCTGTAGCTCCAAGACCAACAACTCTAGCCAGTGACAAGTCTCCAAGTCCAATAATTCTAACCAGCAACAAGTCTCTGGAGTTCCAATTCCGCCCCTCCAGCTAGGCTATTCACAGTCCTGGAAAGTTTCATCGGGCGGCAGGTAGTCTCCGCTCTAGCTCAGGCTGACCTGGAATTCACTCTGTAGTCTCAGGGTGGCCTCGAACTCATACTGGGATTAAAGGCGTGCACCACCACACCTGGCATCTCCCAGTTTATTTTTATTTATTCACTTATTAGAGACAGAGAAAGGAAGAGAGAGAGAGAATGGGCATGCCAGGGCCTCTAGCCACTGCAAACAAACTCCAGACATATGCGCTACCATGTGCATCTGGCTTACGTGGGTACTGGGGAAATGAGCCTCAAATTGGGGTCCTTGGGCTTCACAGGCAAGTGTTTAACTACTTAGCCGTCTCTCCAGCCCATCTCAGTATTTTAAAGGGGCCTGAATGCTGTGAGGATGAACTGTGGATTGCAGTGGAGATGCCGGGACCATGAGATGGTTGCTGAGGAGAGCTGCTGTTGTGGGTTTTGTTTGTTTGTTTGTTTTTTTTGTATTATGGCTCAGTTAAAATATCTTGGGCTATGGGGATGTATGAACATCATTGGAAGTAATAAAAACTATGGGGACTTTTAAAGTTGGATGAATGCATTGCATTTTACATCATGTATGGTTATCAGTATATGGGGGACAGGGGCGGAATGTAGTGGTTTGATTCAGGTGCTTTGATTCAGGGGTCTCCCATAAACTTAGGTGTTCTGAATGCTAGCTTCCCAGCTGATGGAGATTTAGGAATTAACGCCTCCTGGAGGCAGTGTATTGTTGGGGGTGGGCTTATAGGTATTATAGCCAGTGTCCCCTTGCCAGTGTTTGGCACACTCTCCTGCTACTCTTGTCCATCTGATGTTGGCCAGGGGGTGATGTCCATCCTCTGCTCATGCCATCATTTTCCCCTGCCATCATGGAGCTTCCCCTCGAGTCTGTAAGCCAAAAGTAAACCCTTTTTCCCGCAAGCTGCTCTCGGTCGGGTGATTACTGCCAGCAATGTGAACCTGACTGCAACAGTCACCAGGATTTGGAAGATACCTAATGGTTCCTACAGGGGTTCATCAGAAAATCCTCCTCTTTGTGACTTGGTTCCTCCAGAGTAACCCCAAGGCACTTCTGGGGAACATTTGTTTCTTCCCCAAAGAGAGACCGTCTCTGGAGGTGCAATGCTGGGAACCTGAAGCTCACATGGGACTTTTGAGCAGCCCTTGACATAGAAACTTGCCAAGAAAATATTTTTTAAAAACCCAACTGAAATCAGGCTTTTTTCTTTGATTAGAGAAGCGGAGGCAGTCAGAGGCAGAACAGCTAATATAGCAGGCAAATGGCAAGTGACCTCTGAGCCTGTCGCTGGCAGCCTTTGGAGAAGGAAGGGGACTGTGTTTGGGCTGGTGGAATCAAAGCGAGGGTCAGCTTCACACTTGGTTGCCATCCAACGCGACCTTGAATGTGAGGTCGGGTTGCTTCAAAATGATCATTTTGGTTCCTCACCCTTCATACTCTGCCCTCCAAGGTGTGTCCCAAACAGACCAAAGAATGTAAAAATGGGGGGAAAAAATCTCAGTGTTAAGACAAGGGAGAGGCCATTTGGCCAACAAGAAATTCAGGGGCTTCTGCAAGAACTGGAATATTCGGGGACTGGCGCGAGGAGGGACTGCCTGGCTGGTCTTGTCACATGTGGAAGAGAAGGGCGTGTGAAGAAAGGAGGCCGAGGCCCCAGCTAAAGGAACATAGACTTGAGCTGTGTCCCAATCCATGGGAGGCTATGGTATGATGCTGCATCGGGCCCAGCAGACCAAGCTGATATGGGTTTCATTAGAGGAACAGCTTGTCTGCAACCAGTGACCTAGTTAAGCTAGGACCAAGCTGCAGCCAACCCAGCTGTTTCTCTCGCCTCTTCCTGGGTTGTCACATCGCATCGTTCGGTTGTGGAGTTTACAGAACACGATCTGGAAGCTGCCTGTTGTTGTTTTGGTGTAGTTCGCAGGCTCCAAAGCTCAGCTCCAGAGACCCTTGGGAACATCAACTACCCAGCCCCACTTTGCTGTTTTCTTGCTACATCAGGGAATTGTGGTAAGCCGTCTTTGGAGTCTGAAGCTCCAGGGATTTGTATACTGAGCTGAGTTTATTTGATCAAATATTTTGGTCTAGACTAAGTAATGACAGAAGTAGGCCTTGTCCTGAAGTGAAATCTCAGGCGTCTGGACTGGTTCTGTAGGAACAGGACTGGGTCCTAGAGAGGCCTCTAGTCAGACAAAACTGAACTGGATTCAGAGAGCTGGTCAGCTTATTAGAAGATGGGTAAACACTGGGCTTGCCTGAGTCAAGGGCATCTTTCACCTTCAGGAATTCCATTTGAGTCTAGGTGTGCTGTAAGCGTTAACCCTGGGGTCATACCCAGGGTCAGTTTGTTTGAGGGGGCCTGTGGCCTCTGGGGGCCGGTGGTAGCTGACTGGGGCAGACAGAACTGGCCTGGAACCTGGTCAAGAGCTCCTCCATTTAAAACTCCAGCCAGGCCTGGAGAGATAGCTTAGCGGTTAAGCACTTGCCTGCAAAGCCTAAGGACCTCGGTTCGAAGCTCTATTCCCTAGGACCCATGTAAGCCAGATGCACAAGGTGGTACATGCATCTGGAGTTCGTTTGCAGTAGCTGGAGGCCCTGGCGTGCCCATTTTCTATCTGCCTTTTTCTCTCTCTCTGTCGCTCTCAAAAATAAAACAAATTTTTTAACTCCAGCCAAGTTATCTATAGGAACACCTGGAGCCTGTACTTTACTTTTAGATGAAGAGGCAGATATATATATATATATATATATGGAGAGAGAGAGAGAGAATGAGAATGGGCGTGCCAGGGCCTCCAGCCACTGAAAACGAACTCCAAACACGTGACCCCTTGTGCATGTGGCTTACGTGGGTCTTGGGGAATCGAACCAGTGTCCTTAGGCTTCGCAGGCAAACACCTTAACCACTAAGCCATTTCCCCAGCCTTCATTTACTTCTCTTAGAGACAGGTGAACTCTCACAGAAACCACTGGGGATTAGAGACCACAGTAAGGGAGTTTGTATTACTTGTAGGGTACCTTCAACAATTACAAGGAAACACACAGGCTGCTAAGTCTGAGCCCAGGCTGGAGAGAGATGGCTTTGTGGTTAAGGTGCTTGCCTGCAAAGCCTAAGGTCCCTGGTTCAATCCCCTAGTACCCATGTAAGCCAGATGCACATGGTGGCACATGCATTTGGAGTTCATCTGTAGTGTCTAATGGCCCTGATGCACCCATTATCTCTCATAAATATGTAAAATATCTTCAAAAATTGAAAAACAATCTGAGCCCTTATGTCAATGAGACCTGCTTTGCTAGATACTGGACCTTGGTTAGAACCTTCCGGGAAACGTATAGTGATCTAGTATGGATGTGGCTTTGTCTGCCCTATTGCTTAACAGGTCCTGCCCTGAACTCAGTAATCTGACTTTGCTGAAGGAAACTCCACCTGCAAGGGAAAGCTTGTTTGAGTGGCCCCCCTCTGCACATGGAGAGACACCACCGGGCAATTTTAGTGTAGCAACTTGCTCTGTGTAACAAGACTTGCCTTAACCAGCCATCTTATTTATACTTCTTTGTCTTAACAGGCCTAAAACTTTCTTTTTTTTTTTTTTTTTTTTGGTTTTTCGAGGTAGGGTCTCACTCTGGTCCAGGCTGACCTGGATTAGCTTATGTAGTCTCAGGGTAGCTTCTTCCTGCCTCCCAAGTGCTGGGATTAAAGGCAGGCCTAAAAACTTTAACAATATTTTATGCATTTATTTGAGAGAGAGAATGGGCATACCAAGGCCTCTAGCCACTGCAGACAAACTCCAGATGCATGTGCCACCTTGTGCATCTGGCTTACGTGGGTACTGGGGAATCAAACTTGGGTCCTTGAGCTTCACAGGCAAGCGCCTTAACCGCTAAGCCATCTCTCCTGCCCTAGGCCTAAAACTTGACTACTTTTGCTGTAGATCAAGAAGGGCTAGGAACCCCTACCTTGGTCAGCCTGCTGAAATCAGCAAAATGGATGAAGCTATCCTCTGAATGGCCTCTGAAAGATGAATGGGCTTTGGAAGAATAGAGGATATTTGATATAAGGCCTGCCAGGTGTGGGGAGACCTGGGAACTGCCGGGTTCCTAGAAAGGTCTAAGAAAATGAAGGAAGCTCAGCTTTGAAGCAGAGTTGGGGGTGAATATCTAATGTAGTGCATGCCTTTAATCCCAGCACTCAAGAGGCTGAAGTAGGATCACTGTGAGTTGGAAGCCAGCCTGGAGCTAGAGTGAGTCCAGATCGGCCTAGGTGAGAGACCCTGCCTGGAAACAAAAATAATAAAAAGAATGAGCTTAATTGTTAGAAAGAGAATGCAGCTGGGTGTGGTGGTATATGCCTTTATAACCAACACTTGGGAGGCAGAAGTAGGATTACCGTGAGTTCTAGGCCACCCTGACTATATAGTGAATTCTAGGTCAGCCTGAGCTAGAGAGAAACCCTACCTCCAAAAAAAGGGGAATAGAATGCAAATGCTTATCATAGCTGTGGGAAGCTCAGTAGTTAGAGCTGTTATCGCAGTTTTTGGATTAAGTGACAGATGCTTACAGAATGCATGGACCATTTTTGAGGTTGAAAGACTGAAACTTGATTTTACTGCGATAGATGGCAGTCTGAAGACAGGTGTGATTGGACTAGTAGGGTTTCCCAATTTTGACTGAAAAATTGTTCTCAGAAAACTGCTGTTCTGTTTTCACTGAGAGTCTCAAGTGTCTTGGCTAACCAGAAAACCATGATGAAGTGCCTTCACTTAACGGGTACTGGCATGTCTGCTGTGTGTCACATTCTAGTAGGGCAGGGATGTTATGGTGATGGTAGGTGGCCGTAGTCACCTCCTGCAGTGTCACTGGAGAAACGACACATGCACAGCACACCGGTGAGGAACCGGGGACTGCGCCTCAGTTACCTGTGTATTTGCAAACAGGTGAGTGGGTGAGTTACACTCTTCATGCTGGCTGTTTGTTGCCATTTTGTTAGTACCAAACAGTGCTGGTCTCACAGCTGGTGGCTCATAATTTTGCCAGTGGAGCATTTTTTGTTCCAAAGGGAAGTCAGGTGCACCCCAGTTGGCAGACACAAAAGGTTTGTATGAGGAAGCCTGAGCTTAAGGATTTATGAAATGGTATTATAAATGTCAGATTTCAGGTCAGAATCATTAACGTCCTAGAATGTCACTACAAATCATCACACTGATTAGAGCTCACAATTGTTAACTACAAATTAACAAACGGGTTTAACATATAACAATTAAAGTTAGAAATCCTGTAGCTAAGCCTTTAATCCCAGCACTAGGGAGGCAGAAGTAGGAGGATTGCCTTGAGTTCGAGGCCACCCTGAGACTACATAGTGAATTCCAGGCCAGCCTGGACTAGAGTGAAACCCTACCCAAGCCAAAAAGTAAAACAAAAAAACTCCTGTGAGGAACCTGGACACACATCTAGAAAATAAACCTGTAAGGTATACATATGAAAACCTGGTTCCCTTGCTCTCCCACCAAGAGTTATCTTGCTATATATGTAACCTAGGGGTGATTTTTTTTTTAATTAGGCAAGGCAACAGTCTAGCCTTAAAAAAATTATTTATTTATTTATTTATTTATTTATTTATAAAGAGGTAGACAGAAAGAGAATGCACACGCCAGGGCCTCTAGCCAGTGCAAATGAACTCCAAACACATGCACCCCCTTGTGCATCTAGCTTACATGGGTCCTGGGGAACTGGAGTCCTTAGCTTCGCCAGGCAAACGCCTTAGAGAATTGACATTCCGGGGTCTCCACCCACTGCAATCGAACTCGATGTGTGCTCACCGTGTGCACATGTACAACCTTGCATGCTTGTGTCACTTTGTGCGTCTGGCTTACATGGGAACTGGAGAGTCAAACATAGGTCCTTAGGCTTCACAGGTGCCCTTTTTTTTAAATGAGAGCAACAATGAGAGAAAGAATTAGCATGCCAGAGCCTCTAGCCACTGCAACTGAAATCTAGCAGCGTGCGCCATCCTGTGCACATGTGCACTTGTATCACCTTCTGCATCTAGACTATGTGGGATCTGGAGACTAGAATATGGGTCCTTAGGCTTTGCAGGCAAGACCTTGACCCCTAAGCCATCTTCCCAATGTTGATCCTTTTTTCTTTTTTTTCTTGAGGTAGGATCTCACTCTAGCTCAGGCTGACCTAGAACTCACTGTCATCTCAGGGTGGCCTCAAACTCATGGCAATCCTCCCACCTCTGCCTCCCGAGTGCTAGGATTAAAGGCGTGCGCCACTAGGCCCAGCTAATTTGATCTTTTTTTAGAAAAAAAATAGTTATTTAAGAGGCAGACACAGTATGGGCACACCAGGGCTTCCTGCCCTAAATGAACTCCCGATGCCTGTGGCACTTAGCGTGTCTGGCTTTACATGGGTACTGGAGAATCAAACAACTCAGGTCCTTAGGCTCTGTAGGCAAGTACCTTTACCCACTGAGCTTTATCTTTAGCCCTTTTTTTGGGGGGGGTTGTTTTTTTGAGGTTGGGTCTCTAGGCCAGGCTCACCTGGAATTTACTATGTAGTCTCAGGGTGGCCTTGAACTCACAGGGATTCTACCTCTGCTCCCGAGTGCTGGGATTAAAGGCATGTGCCACCATGCCTGGCTCTTATTTGGCTTTTTATGGTTGCCTTTTTTGAAATGTACAATTTGAATGAATTCTGTGAAGTTGGTCCAAATTAAATTGCCTACAGCGGCCTGTTTAAGTGTA
Organism: Orientallactaga sibirica; assembly: GCA_036365145.1. Classification (NCBI taxonomy): domain Eukaryota; kingdom Metazoa; phylum Chordata; class Mammalia; order Rodentia; family Dipodidae; genus Orientallactaga; species Orientallactaga sibirica. Next base: position 16,313,918 of record JAEOAD010000050.1, on the reverse strand, counting down.
GGCTTGAGTTGGAGAAACAAAATCAGTGTTTGAGAAAAGTGTACTGTGAGGGCCTGGGTATACATCTGATCTTTCCTTGTTTTTACAACTTCCATTCTAAACTCTCTTACTCTTCAGAACAGGCAAAATGAATTATGGGAAAGTATTTGAATGGTGGTGTCCTAAACTTGCTAAACTTAGACTGTACATATAGCACACACTTGTCATCCTACCATTCAGGAGGCTGCGGCAGGATGACTGAGTTCAAGGCAAAACCCTATGTCAAAAGAATAAAATTGGGGCTGGAGAGATGGCTTAGTGGTTAAGGCATTTGCCTGCAAAGCCAAAGGCTCCCAGTTCCATTCTCCAGGACCCACATCAGCCAGATGAACAAGGGGGCACATATATCTGGAGTTTGTTTGCAGTGGCTGGAGGCCCTGATGCATCCATTCTCTTTCTCTCTCTGCCTCTTTCTCAAATATATATATTTTTTCGAGGTAGGGTCTCACTCTGGCTCAGGCTGACCTAGAATTCACTATGTAGTCTCAGGGTGGCCTCGAACTCTCAGTGATACTCCTGCCTCCCAAGTGCTGGGATTAAAGGTGTGCGCCACCATGCCTGGCTTCAAATAATTTTTTTAAGAAAGAATAAAATTGCTAAAATGACTTAGAATGTTTAAATGTGTCAAAACCCTAAGCCTGGGAAGGCTACCAAAACATCCAGTGGTGCTTGCCAGCTACCTGATAAACTACTTGGGTACTTACAAAAGGGGTTCATGGAGTAGCTCACTCTCCTAATAGTGTTCCCTGAATGGCCAGAAGTGTTTCAAGAAGGAAGCCAGCAAAACCATAGTAATGAAAAAGGCCATTGGGAAACACATCTTCTGTCTGGGTGTGGTGGAGATCCTAGTGACAAATCTATTTTTTGGGTGAATTATGAAACTGACACAGCAACACTGCCATGCTCAGTCTTCTAGAAAGATTGATGGCAGTTTGAAACTGAATTGGTTAAGGTTGATTGTACTGCTTTGACCAAAGGTACTGTCATTATTTTTATTTTTTTAGAGAGAGGCAAAGAGAAGGAGAGAATTGACACACCAGGGCCTCAGCCATGAAATTGAACTCGACGCTTGTGCCACCTAGTAGGCATATGCGACCTTGTGCTTGCCTCACCTTTGTGTGTCTGACTGACATGGGATCTGGAGAGTCGAACATGGGTCCTAAGGCTTCACAGGCAAGTGCCTTAACCACTAAGCCACTCTCAGCCCCGTAAATAGTTTTAATGGAAGTTACTAGATGTCTGTCTCTTAAATAGGACTTGCTCTTCAACACTTTTGGAGGGACTCCACATTTTTCTCTGTCCATACGTTTGCCTTGAAGTTTCAAGGTACAGACCTTAAGTCCATATCTGATCACGTAAGAGACCCCTTGGGACTCCTAGAACCATAAGCCTGTTAGGGACTACAGTAAATCCCAAGAGGGGAGTCTCCCCAGAAGCTGATGTGGGCAGGGAACAAGACTTCCCACCTGGAGACTCTCCCATCTCTTAAGTGTTCCTTTTCTTTTTTTCTTTTTTTTGCTTTTCAGGGTAGGATTCTCACTAGCTCAGGTGGACCCAGAATTCACTATATAGTTGCAAGGTGGCCGTGAACTCACGGCAATCCACCTGCCTCTGCCCCCCAAGTGCTGGGATGCACCACCATGCCCGGTTTAAGTGTTCCTTTTCTTGATGGGATTATACTGTGACCAGATTACTTGTTAAATAAGGGAGAGTCCACAATTACAGTTTTATGGAGAAGATATGTACATTGCTATGGAGAGTTAAGTACTAAGAACTGACAGGTTAGTGTATAGATGGCTCCTGAGGACCCTGGTTGAGCAGCACAATCCACCTAATAGTCACTATGGTGACCTCAAGCCTTGAATGTGCATGAGCAAAGCTGCTGAACTCTGAGCAGTTCCAATAAGAACTTAAAGAATTCCAGTACCGCCCAATACTCGGGAGACAGAGGAAGAATCACTGTGAGTTCAAAGCCAGTCTGGGCTAGAGCAAGGCCTGACCCTGAAAATCCAAAAAAATAAAGATCATGCTGATGATGTATGGAGCCCAGAAACCCAGGATGATGGCTCACTTGATGAGAATGTGCTTAGAGGGGGGAGATGGTTAAAATTTACGGGAGTCTGTGGATTTGACCTGAACTGGGCCCAACAGACAACCAATATAATCTGACCATGGTAATGAAGCTTTGGTTAGTGGCAGGAAACCTTGTAGCTAGTTAAGGCATAAACAAGCAGCTGGTTGATCGGCGGTGGCAGTTACGTTCTACAAGCCTCACTTCCATTATCTGTAAACACTGGTCAGGTCACGTTGTTGGAGTTATCAGAACCTGCTCCATTTGCTAATCATTCGGAATCACTCTCGTTACATAGTCAGTGCTCAAATTCTTATGCTAAGGAGCTCTCCTCTATTCATGACAGATGGGAAAATCACGTGTGACCCTCAAGTCTACTCTCAAGCTTTTCTGCTGAAGCACCAAATAAGGCAGGAGAAAGCTGTAATTGACTCAACACTGGTCTCTAACAGTTGCCCAGAAGCAGAAATGAGCCAGAGCTGCTCCACCTTGCCCTCTTTGGGGAGCAGCAGTAATTCCAGGAACCAGCACCATCTCTTTAAGAAAGTGAATTTACAGCAGATGTTTTAGGTCCCGCATTGGAAAAATGACACGGTACTACTTTAAGCCTTGTGTTCTAAAAAATTTCACTGCAATTAAGAGAATTAAGCAGTCATGCCCTAGAGAGACAGGGAGTCTTCTGCATATGTAGTGGCCTAACAGGCCGCTCAGTGAAAGCTTTACAAAGAGCTTATTACAGTGCCAATGCAATAGTTACAAGTCACATCTCCTAAAGCCCATGTATGATGTGGAGCTCCCAAGTCTCCCACACAGGCTGTGACAGGATCCAGGCAAGAGCAGCAGCTGCTGAGCATTTCAGTGACTCCAGAGAACACGTCTCTTCAGCGCCTTCTCATCAGTGTGTCCGATGCCCTCAAACAGCAAGTCTACTCAAGTAAGCGCTCCACGCAGCTTGTCTGTACCTCTCAGCCGCCTCTAGGCGGTTAGCTGCTGAAAGTATGCCCCGGCCTACAATGATGACATCAGAACCTCTTTTGCCAATAACTTCTTGGGGGCTATTGTACTGTTGGCCAAGATGATCTCCTGTAACAAGACAAAGATATTTTAACATAATACAAAAACTAGCAAGGGGCTGGAGAAATGGCTTAGTGGTTAACATGCTTGCCTATGAAACATAAGGACCCAGGTTTGATTCCCCAGGACCCACGTAAGCACATGCTTATGGAGTTCGTTTGCAGTGGCTAGAGGCCCTGGCATGTCCATTCTCTAATTTTTTAAAAGAAAAAAAAAAAAGGAGGCTGTTAATATGACACCTCTGGATATTATCTAACCAGCTTTAAATAAAAATATACTTCTGGCCGGGCATGGTGACACATGCCTTTAATTGTAGCGCTTGGGGGGCAAAGGTAGGAGGACCACTGTGTATTCAAGGCCAGCTTGAGACTACATAGTGAATTCCAGGTCAACCTAGGCTAGAGTGAAACCCTATCTTGGGGAAAAAAATAACACACACACACACACACACACACACACTTCTATTTTCCTTCTGTGTAGCAAGTAACACAAAAGGGACAAGACTCATGTAATCAGCCAGAAATAGCCCTAAGGTGCAGGAGAGGTGGGAAGGGCGGAATGCTTGCCAACTCCTTTTCACTACTGGTTAAGCCTAGAACATTTACGGTTCAACTGTCAAGAAAGAAAAACAAAACAACAACAACAACAAAAAGATGGCTTAGTGGTTAAGGCACTTGCCTGTAAAGCCCAAGGACCCAGGTTCAATTTCCAGGTCCCATGTAAGCCAGATGCACAAGGTGACACAAGTGAGCAAGGTTAGACATATGGACGAGGTGGTGCTTGCGTATGAAGTTCCACTGCGATGGCTAGAGGCTCTGGCATGCCAATTCATTCTCTCTCATTTAAAAAAAAAAAAAAATAACAGGCTGGCAAGATGGCTTAGTGGTTAAGCGCTTGCCTGTGAAGCCTAAGGACTCTGGTTCGAGGCTCGATTCCTTAGTACCCACGTAAGCCAGATGCAGAAGGTAGCGTATGTATCTGGAATTTGTTTGCAGTGGCAAGAGGCCCTGGTGTGCCCATTCTCACACTTTCAAGTAAATAACAACAAAAAAACCCAAAATGAAACTTGACCTCACAACTATTCCTCTTAGAATCAGTACATCTGCCATGACCCTTTGTGCTACAACCCCAGCAAGTACTCAGACCCTAACCCTTTACTGACTGCTTTGTTCATTATTAACTTGTTGTTCTAGAAGCACTGTGTTGACTGGCTTGCCTTATGATGCTTCAAACATCCCTGCACTATGTAGTGATGCAGCATGCCCACTTTGTGCAAGGCACTGTCTTAAATCAATGCTTTTCACATCATCTCAGTGATGACCTTTTGCCACACTCTAAGGGTAGTACTAGTATTTTCACTTTATAGATTAAGAAAATCAGAATAAAAGCAGCCTAGTTTTCAGCGAATCGTCCATTCCTTAAACACCTGTGTTAAGCTGAGGGACACTTGCTCTCTCCAAAGAGGACTCATCAGCCAGGTGAAGGCCAGGAAGACCCCCAGGAGGTCTAGATGCTGCCTCAAAACCAAAAACAGAGCCGGGCGTGGTGGCGCACGCCTTTAATCCCAGCACTCGGGAGGCAGAGGTAGGAGGATCACCATGAGTTCGAGGCCACCCTGAGACTACATAGTTCATTCCAGGTCAGCCTGGACCAGAGTGAAACCCTACCTCGAAAAACAAAACAAAAAAAAATGCCTTTAATCACAGCACTTGGGAGGTCAAAGTAGGAGGACTGTTGTGAGTTCCAGGGCACCCTGAGACTACAGAGTTAATTCCAGGTCAGCATGGGCTAGAGTGAGTCCCTACCTTGAAAACCAAAAAAAAATAGCCGGGTGTGGTGGCACATGCCTTTAATCCCAGCACTCTGGCCTAGGCTGACCTGGAATTCCCTATGTAGTCTCGGGGTGGTCTTGAACTCACAGCGATCCTCCTCTCTCTGCCTCCCGAGTGCTGTGATCAAAGGCGTGCACCACCAGGACTGGCACTAGTGCTTTCTTTCCCTTCTGTCTGTTTTGGGGCAGAGTCTCCCTCTGGCCCAGGGTGACCTGAGATCCAGTGCAGAACAGGAATCTCAGCCTCCCAGTGGACAGGATTAGGGTGTGAGCCACCACACACACACAGTTGAGGGAATTTGGCTTTGTTAGTTTATCTGTTTGTGTTAATCCCTACTTGTGCATAAATACTCCATGCTGATTTTGTGTGTACATATTACTGAGTTAGATTTTAGAATTGTTCTGGGTTTTTCTCCACCAGCCTACCACTGGAATGTTTCCACAATGTCTCCTACCCACAACTTGTTGACTTTCCCTCCTTTCCGTCCTTATTCTCTGTAACTACAGCCTTCAGTAGACTCAACTTCTAGTATCTGTGGAATCCAACAGTACTCAATTTCCCTCTCCCAGATACCTGAGCCAGCTCCATCTTTTCTTCAAAGTTAATACCAGCCCTCACAGTAATCCACCTCCCACTGCCCCCACTTCTGAGGAACCAAAACACTAGCATATCTTACCAGCCTCTGCTTTCACCCACCCACAATCATTAAAATAAAAAGCAGCATTGTCAACTTGATACTAGGACATTCATACAGCAGGCATAGCCAACAGCTTGGGTCACTCCTGCTGAGAATAATATAAGAGCCACACCTGGAACCTTAGGCGTGTACCCTGAATATACAACTTCTGATTTGCATATCTAAGAATATGGAAGATAATTAGAAAATACAAGCACTGAATTAACTCAAGATGCAAAAATCTCTACAAGAAACACAAAAATATCAAGAAAATATAATTCTACCCAAAATTATAAATCCAACAAAAATGACCTCCAAGAGACTGATTTACATAAAATGCCAAAGAATTCAAAAGAATGAGTAGAAGTATGTTCAAAGAAGAAAAGCTACTGAAGGAGAACACAGGAAACCAAACTAATGAAATAAGGAGGTTGATACAAGACATGAATAAGAAAATAGAGATACTGAAGAGAAACCAATCATACTAGAAATGAAAAACAGAGGAAGTCAAATAAAAAACTCTGTAGAAAGCCTCACCAACAGAATGGACCAAGGAAAGGACAGAATATCTAAACTAGAAGACACAGTGTCATTTCTAATGCAGTCCAACAAAGAGAAAAACTAATAGGAAGGCAGGAATGGGAAGTTCAAGACATCTGGGCCACTATGAAGAGATCAAACATAAAAATTCAAGGGCACAGCAGCAGAAGAATTTCACTCCAATGGCAAAGTAAATATTTTCAACAAAATCATAGAAAATTTCCCCCAAACAAAGAAAGAAATGCCAATCCAGACAACAGTATTTAAACTACTGAACACACAGACCAAAGCAGCAAGTCACCCACAAAGCTAAGGCCATCAGCATCACAGCAGCTCACTCAACACAAACTGTAAAAGGCAGAAGGGCTTGGAATGATGTATGCCAAGTTCTGAAAGACAACTGTCATCAAAATTACTATATCCAACAAAGCTATCCATCATAATGGAAGGAGAAACAAGAACATTCCATAATAAAAACAGGCTAGAAGAACACATGACTACTAAGCCAGTTCTATAGAAAATACATGAAGGGATCCTTCAGACTAAAGAGAAAGAAAAGCACATTAAAAAAAAAAAAAAAAGTGGGGCTGGAGAGATGGCTTAGCGATTAAGGCACCTGCCTCCTAAGCCTAAGAATGCCGGTTCCAATCTCCAGGTCCCACATTTAGCCAGATGCAGTGATGCAAGGGTGCAAGGCTACACTTGACCACAAGGGGGCTCACACATCTGGATTTCGTTCGCAGCAGCTGAGAGACTGCTGGCGCACCCATCTCCATCTGTCTTCCTCTCCCGCTCTGTCTGTCTGTGTCTCTCTCCAAAATAAACAAAAAGCCGGGAGTAGTGTTTCATGCTTTTAATCCCAGCACCTGGGAGGCAGAGGTAGGATTGTCATGAGTTCAAAGCCAGCCTGAGACTACGTAGTGAACTCTAGGACAGCCTGGGCTAGAGTGAGACCCTACCTCAAAAAAAAAAAAAAAAAAAAAAAAAAAAGGGGGGGGGGGATGCTGGAGAGATTGTTTAGCAGTTAAGGCACTTGCCTGCAAAATCAAAAGACCTCGGGCTGCAGAGATGGCTTAGCGGCTAAGGCACCTGCCTGCTAAGCCTAAGAGCACTGGTCCCAATGTCCAGCGGTTCCAATCTCCAGGTCCCACGTTTAGCCAGATGCAAAGTGAGGCAAGGGCACGCACACATCTGGATTTCGTTCACAGCAGCTGAGAGACTGCTGGCACGCCCATCTCTGTCTCCCTCTCCCTCTCTATCTCTATCTCCAAAAATAAATTTTAAAAATAAAAAAATTTTTAAAAATCAAAAGACAAAAAAAAAAAAAAAAAAAAAAAAAATCAAAAGACCTCAGTTTGATTCCCCAGGACCCACATAAGCCAGATGCACAAGGTGGCGCATGCATCTGGAGTTAGTTTGCAGTGGCTGGAAACCCTGGCACGCCCATTCTCTCTCTCTGCCTCTTTCCCTCTCTCAAATGAATAATAAAAAATAAAACAAAGAAAAAGAGCACTCATCATCAAAGATATCCTGATCTAGAAAAGTACCCCAGAAATCAGAAATATTCTACATCTACAACATACAAAAAAGGGTATTTCCTGGTTGTGAACAATGTGCATCCATAAAGAAGTGTTTCAAATATGTCTTTTTTTATTTTTTAGAGAGGAGAGGGAGAGGAAGACAGAATGGACATGCCAGCTGCCTCTCAGTCACTGTGAACGAAATCCAGATGCGTGTGCGCCCTTGCATCACTTTGCATCTGGCTAAACATGGGACCTGGAGATTGGAACCAGCTTTCTTAGGCTTAGCAGGCAGGCACCTTAACTGCTAAGCCATCCCTCCAGCCCTAAAGAAGTGTTTCAACACATCAATCTAACATGCCATGGGGCTATAAATGGAATGCAGTAACTCCAGATGTGGAAAACACAGCTGCACACACATGAAACATTCTCCAAACCCTCTGAGCAAGCACAAGTACAGCCAAAGGTCAAAAGATGCCTACTGCACCGGTTATGTGCCTTTTCTAGAAAGGGAAGGTAGAATTGGGAAAGGGTGCTGTATAGAGGTGGGTCCAAGTTAATAAGAATGCTACAAAATTTACTTTTCTCAGGCTGTAGTGAGAGGCTTTGCAGGCAAGCACCTTAACCGCTAAACTAATGACTTAGGTTCGATTCTCCAGTACCCACCACATAAGCCAAATGCACAGGTGGCACATGCATCTGCAGTTCATTTGCAATGGTGAGAGGCCCTGGCAAACTCATTCTCTTACCGGCTTTCTTTCTCTCAAATGTTTGTTTTTTGAGGTAGGGTCTCACTCTAGCCCAGACTGACCTGGAATTTACTATGTAGTCTCAGGCTGGCATCAAATTCATGGCCATCTTCCTACCTCTGCTTTCCGAGTGCTGGGATTAAAGGTGTGCGCCACCACGTCTGGCTAAATAATATTTTGTAAAAATGTACTTTTTTCTTTCCCTTTTGGGGGTGATGGTGGTAGTACAGATGCACTCACTTGTCCAGTGTGTATGTGTGAGGAGGCCGGAGGAAGATGCTGGGTGTCGTCTGTCATTCTTCCACCCTGAGGCAATCTCTCACTGAACTGTGGGAGCTCCAGTGATCCACCTGTCTCCTATCATGCACACTGGGGTTACAGGCATGCAGAGCCATGCCCAGCTTTTTTTTTTCCTTCCCCTTTTCCAAGTTAAGAGTCTTGCTCTGCCCAGGCTGACCTGGAATTCACTATGTAGTCTCAGGGTGGCCTCGAATTCAAAGTGTTCCTCCTATCTCAGCCTCCTGAGTGCTGGGATTAAAGGTGTGTGCCGCCAGGCCATGCCCAGCAAACACTCTCACTGAGTATCTCTCCAGCCCTCACCCCACCCACCACTACAGCCAAAGCTAGACTCAAGCTTGTGGTCTTTCTGCCTTCCAACTGCTGGGATTATAGGCATACACCACTGTGCTCAGCTCTCAATGTTTTTGAAGTTAAATAAAACATAAAAATTGGAGCTGGCAACTTAACAAATAGGGGATGGTAAGAAATAGTTTTATAAACTGACAAACTTAATGGTTATAGTTCTATTCTTCAACTTTTTAATTGACAGAGAAAGAGGGAGGGAGAGAATGGGCACACCAGGGCCTCCAGCCACTGCAAACGAACTCCAAACGCTTGTGCAGCTGGCTAATGTGGGTCCTGGGGAATAGAACCTGGGTCCTTTAGCTTTTCAGGCAAATGCCTAACCGCTAAGCCATCCCTCCAGCCCCATTCAACACAGAGAGAAAAAGATGGAAGAATAAAGTCCAGTAACTGATTAGCAACCATTTTTGCACAACAATCAATTTAGGAAAATCATTGTTTCTAGGACTTCTTTTCTCCCTCATTCAAAACTGGAACTGCCAAAAAAAAAAAAAAAAAAAAACCCGGGAGTGGGAGCTTATGAGTCTTACAGAACATCAGGACAAAATCTGTGTGCTAGATAAAGGAGGACACTGCTGGAGTCTCAAGTCAGGGCCTCATGCACGGTAAGCACACATTCTACTACTGAACTCTACATCCCGGCCCCAAAATGTAGCCTCGCTTACTCCTTTACTTCGAGAAGACTGGCACTGTTTTCTAGCTACTTAACTACATTTCTCAGACTGCTGGAAGTGTCTATTACATGTCCAAATGAATTTGGGAAATAGGGCAGAATCATAGCTAAACTTTTGTTTGTTTTGAGGTAGGGTCTCACTCTAGTTCAGGCTGACCTGGAATTCACTGTGTAGTCTCAGGATGGCCTCAAACTCACGGTGATCCTCCTGCCTCTGCCTCCTGAGTGCTGGGATTAAAGGCGTGTGCCACCATGCCCAGATTCAGAATACCTTCTTTAGGCAATAAACACCAACTATGACATGCAAACCTAAAATAGCAATTTTCTGGACAAAGTCAACAAGCAACTCTCTAAATTTTTACCCTAAACTTGGACTACAAGCTGTTTTGCAAATTAGGACATAGTACTACCAGGCCAAAGGACTGACTCATCATTCTAGATAGACTGCTTTACTGTAATGTTATTTATTTGCAAGAAGAAATAGAGAGTAAGAATATGATCACCAGGACCTCTTGCTGCCTCAAATGAACTACAGACACCACCACTGTGTGCATGTACCTGGCTTTATGTGGGTACTGGGGAAGTGTACCTGCGCTGGCAGGCTTTGTAAGCAAGCACCTCTACCCACTGAGCTATCAACCATGTCATGACAACATACAATATTTTACTTCACCTGACATAGGTAAAAGAAGTCAGTCTTGGGCTGGAAAGATGGCTTAGCATTTAAGGTACTTGCCTGTGAAGCCAAAGAATCCAGGTTTGATTCCCCAGTGCCCATGTAAACCAGATACACAAGGGGGAGCATGTGTCTGGAGTTCATTTGCAGTGGCTGGAGGCCCATTCTCTATCTGACCCCAACCCCAATCAAATAAATGAATTTAAAAAAAAAAAAGAGCTAGGCGTGGTGGCCTTTAATCCCAGCACTCGGGAGGCAGACATAGGAGGATCGCCATGAGTTCGAGGCTACCCTGAGACAACAGAGTGAATTCCAGGTCAGCCTCAGCTAGAGTGAAACCCTACCTCAAAAAGCCAAAATAAAAATAAATAAAAAGAAGCAAGTCTTGGAAGGGTCCTTGCCAGTGAGTACACTTACCTCCTGTTTCTAACTGAACTCCTGGAGTCAGGTGAACAAACTCTGGTTTCATGCTTACTCGGGATCCAGAAATAAAACCAATCACAAATTCACGATGCTCCTCAGCCATTCCAACCTACATGGAATGTAAGAAAACAATTACACAGGAAAGTCAACCTGCAAAAGTAAGCCTGTTATCTAGAAAGAAACTCACTACACTAAAGCTGCATTTTCTCATTTCTTAGTCCACGTAAGTATTAACTCATACTCTCTGAAACAGGCCATCTTAAATACCAATCTTGATGAAACACATCTGCTTCATGAAGGCCCTTCCCCAATTCCCCCAATGAACCATACTTGAAAATATCAAAAATCCTAGGTGCTGGGGATATGGTTCAACAGTTACAGAGTGCTTGCTGACAAGCCTGCTGGCCCCAACTTGATTCCCCAGCACTCACATAAAGTGGGTCACAAAGTCTACTCCCAACTAGCCTGTCTAGCGGCAAAACAAGAGACCCTGTCTCAAAAAGGAGGACCGACACCCTGAGGCTGCCCCTGACCCCCACACACGAACCATGGCTCATGCATGTGTACACACACGGGGGGGGGAGACATCTAAAATCAAGAGACTGCAAACCTACTGGTGACAATACCTGATGAGTCATCTGTTTCTAAGAGTGAGTCACTGCGGGCACTGTCAAGGAAAACAGCTCCATTTTCAGAGCTAAAGCTGTCAGCACCGTCCTCGGCGCCTGCTCTTCACTGGTCTCAAGTCCATACCATTACTTCACAGGCATAGCAGGTCTGCCTGGCTTTCTGATTTGGCTCTTCCTAAGACTCACACTTTCCACTCTTGGCCGAGCTACCTCACCAAACAAGTGACCTCATGTCCTTGAGCCAGACCCACACTCCCTCCCACAATGCCAGTACTAGCACTGACTCCTGACCCTTTTGCTTGTTCAGACTTTAGGGATGGAATTAAAACCGGACCTTAGGGCCATGTATATTCTTAATAACTCCATCTATAATATTTGAATATCTTTGGAAAAATAAAAAAACTTCCAGGACATTTTTAAAAACTGGCATAATATTCAACTATAAATGTAAGATTTATCCACAATTTTAAATTGCCACTGTTTGCAGGTCATATGCCTTCACTGTAAAAGAGCCACTTGGAGGCAGCTGGCTGAAGCCCTCCAAAATCAAAAGTCTAGTTCCAGTTGCTGAGTGGACAGGCTGTGTCACTTGGTACTCATAAGTTTCTGTATGGCTGGGTTTGCTGAGGACTATCCTCTTGTGGTACAGGCACCTGGAGTTGCTCTCTCTCTTTTTAAAATTATTTTATATTTATTTATTTATTAGAGTGAGAATGAATATGAATTGGTGCACCAGGACCTCTAGCCAGTGCAAACGAACTCCAGACACATGCACCACCATGTGTATCTTATTCACAATTTTAAATATATTTTATTTATTTCTTTGAGGGAGACAAAGAGGCAGAGAGAGAGGAGAGAATGGGCATGCCAGGGCCTCCAGCCACTGCAAATGAACTCCAGATGCATGCGCTACTTTGTGCATCTGGCTAACATGGGTCCTGGGGAATTGAACCTGGGTCCTTTGGCTTTGCAGGCAAACATCTTAACCACTAAGCCATCCTTCCAGCCCCTTTTCCACAATTTTATATTAACTATGCCAAAATTTACCAGAGGAAAATGTCAAGAGGAACTGTTCTAATTAGGATACTTATCTATCTCTAATTCTGTTTTTCACAACCAGTGGCTAGATGGGGTGGGGCAGGTACATTAATACACAGCGTTGTCAGAACTCTGCAGTACTGGGGATGGAACTGGAAGAAACCATACATCTAGAGTCCTCAGTTTTTCCTATCCAACTCCAATCAACATTAAAGACAGAGTAAGTGGAAGCCACATCATGGGAACTGTTGTCATGAAAATGTGCAGCTCTGTGAGACTTACAAGATTCTGAAAAACTGCCTATCTAGGAAGTATATTTCATCTTCATTGTCAGCACTTGGTGAGATGAAATAAGCAACTATCTGAAAGGCAGCTATTAAGCAGATATGTGACTGGTTTAACATATGGGAGTACAGTTAAAATCCCTTACGTGTTTACAAGATATAAAATGCTATTAACTATCGGAGAATTCTTGGGTTAGGGCGTGTGGCCAGGGTTCTACAGACCTCAGATTTCTTACCCAAGAGTATACAACATCACAGCGCTGGTCTTCTCCCAGCCGCACCCCATTACTTACTGCTGCTTTAGTGTAGTCCCCAGTGGCCAAAGAGCCAGCAGAGCTCATTTCTGCAATGAGCAGACACCCCCGATGCAAAGGCAGGCCCACTTCCTGCAGGCCTTTCACAACTCCTGAGCCTGGCACCACGTGGGCATTTACTAGATCTGCCCAGGAAGCTATTTTAAAGACACCACCTAAGAAGGAAGAGAAAAGATATTTACCATTTTCAGAGAAAAAAAATGTTAATCTTTGCCCAACCAAAATCTATCTACTTGGTAGCTAGGTGAGAGGTCACAGTGAGAAAACATTCTTTCAAGTTCTGCTCTTGCTTTATCAGGAAAACTTCTAAGACTCAGTTTTCTTAAAGCTTAGAATCACCAATAAAGCTCATGCAGTTAGAAAGAAGCATTTACTATCCTTAAAGACAACAGTGACACCCTAAAATTGCCCTTAAAGGTAACAGATTTTCACACACCCCCCCAGGAATTTCTCAACTTTACTCTAAATATTGCTACATGTTCCTTAGCTTACCTTAGTCTTTTGGTATAAAAGTACATGTGCACATTTTATAAGTTAAGTAAAACCCCGACTTTTGAAAAGGCAACATGCAAGCACGAAGACAGGTTACAGAGCTCTCACTGTAGTCCATAGTCTTCAAGCTCAACTAAGCTATGCAATGGACCAATGGCAGGTTATCTCCAGCACATGAAGATGGTGACTTCTGCAAGAAATAGCTTGGAACTAACGCATGCATTAGGAAGACACTCAAGGGTTGGAGAGTGGTTAAGGAACTTGCCTGCGAAGCCTAAGGACCCAGGTTCCACTTCCCAGAACCCATGTAAGCTAGATGCACATGGTGGCCCCGTCTGGAGTTCATTTGTTGTGGCTAGAGGCCCTGGTATGCCCATTCTGTCTCTCTCTCTAATAAATAAATAAATAAATAAATTTAAAAATACATTTTAAAGTCACTCAAAAATGTCTGTTAGCCAGGCATGATGGGGCACACCTTTAATCCCAGCACTAGGGAAGCAGAGGTAGAAGGACTGCCATGAGTTTGAGGCCACCCTGAGACTACACAGTAATTCCAGGTCAGGTAGGCTAGTGTGAGACCCTACCTCAAAAAAAAAAAAAAAAAAAAAAAAAAAAAACCTATGCTAATAATGTGGCAAAACACGTTATAATGGGCTGGAGAAATGGCTCAACAGTTAAGGTGCTTGGCTGGTTCGATTCTCCAGGTCCCACATAAGCCAGATGCACAAGATGGCACATGCGCCTGCAGTTCATTTGCAGTGGCCGGAGGCTGGTGTGTCCATTCTTTCTATCTGCCTCTCTTTGTGTCTAGTAAATAAAGAAAGAAAAATATTTTTTTTAAATGTTATAAGGTTAAGAGAAAGTATAAGGTTATATGCAGTGTGACCATGTATCTGTGAAAAGAAGTTTGTATGGAAACACAGGCAGGACTAAGAGCATCTTTCCCAGCCCACATGTGCTGTTTCAAGGCTCTATATGGTAATTTTTTTTGTTGGTTTGTTTTCGAGGTAGGGTCTCACGCTAGCTCAGATTGATCTGAAATTCACTATGTAGTTTCAAGGTGGCCTCAAACTCATGGCGATCCTCCTACCTCTGCTTCCTGAGTGCCAGGATTAAAGGCGTGCGCCTCCACGCCCGGCTCTATGTGAATTTTTTTTTTTGGTTTTTTCGAGGTAGGGTTTCACTCTAGCCCAGGCTGACCTGGAATTCACTATGTAGTCTGAGTGGCCTTGAACTCATGGTGATCCTCCTACCTCTGCCTCCCAAGTGTTGGGATTAAAGGCGTACGCCACCACACCCAGATTTATGTGAATTTTTTAAAAAGTGTGTGTGTGGGGAGGGGGAGTCTATCAACAGATTTTTTAACACTAATTTTTTTTTTTTTTTTTTTTGGTTTTTCAAGGTAGCATTTTTCTAACCCCAGTTGATCTGGAATTCAGGGTGGCCTGAATTACACAGCAATCCTCCTCCCCATGGCGACCATACCCCGCTTATATTGCTTTTTAAACATTGATTTGCAATTTTCAGCCAAGGCCAAAATCTATTATTTTTGCCTGCGTAGAACCCATGCACCGTTCTTCTGGTATCAGCTCACCCACTTCTTTCAGGGAATTCACTTTGCAGGAGCAGGTGTATTCTCCACGCCAGCTAATAAAGAGAGTCTATACCTAGGCGGGAGGGACTGGCTTATGGTGAACACGTGGATTTGTCTGCCTGAGAAACAAGTCAAAAAGAAAGCAGAGCTGGGAAATGGAAAGTAATTATGGAAGACATCACCTGGCCCATCACTGGGTCCAACCATAGTTGATAGCCTGTTCTATGGCTAGACTTTCAGCTATTAAAAGCTTCAGCAATTAAAGCTAGCTCTCAGACTCTGGTAGATTTCTCAGTGATGCACTTACCTTCATACTGCTTTTTCACTGTGCTTCCTATGTCGGCAAACTTCCTGTCTTCAAATATTAAGAACTCATGGCGCTCTGCCAGAGCTGCCAACTCCTTCGTCACATCTGGGGTGAAATCATTCAGAATATCTATGTGAGTCTTGAGCATGCAGATGCTGGGTCCTAAGGCATCTGCAAGCTGCAACAGCTCTCTGGCCTCTGAGACATCCGCAGACAGACACAGATTGGTTTCCTTCTTCTGCATAAGCCTAAGAAGCTTTGAGGCCATGGGGTGGACCCTAGGCAACTCTGCTCGTGCACCAAAACTGAGTTCTTTAGGTGACTTCTTTTCAGAAGGCAGAGAACCATTTTGATTCGACGTCATGAAAACATTCTCCTCAATGAATCTCTTCACTCTTGCAACCATCTCAGCATCAATTTTTTTCTGCTGCTCAAGAATCTCTAGCATCTGGGACAATGTACACACTGAGTGGAGGCGGATCCCGCGAGCCTGCAACTTGTCCCTGCCGCCCTGCTCCCGGTCAAGCAGGACTACAGCATCAGTCACCTTCAGGCCCTCCTTCTGAAGCACCTCAACAGTTTCCAGAACACTGGAGCCGCTGGTGACAACATCTTCAATGACTAGACAGGTTTCTCCTGGATGAACAGCTCCTTCTACAAGACGCTTAGTGCCTAGGCAAGAAAAACTGTTGATTCATGTGTGTGTGTATATACATACATATATGTTTCAGATGTTTTAGTCAACTCAAGGTGTACTTTGGGGTATTAACTTTGGTATACTTATGAAGAGAGAGATGACCTTATTTTCTGATCATCTACATTAGGGATAATTTTATTCCTTAGCATCCTTAGCATTAGAGCCGGACGTGGAGACGCACGCCTTTAATCCCGGCACTCCTTAATGTGCCAAGATGACTGTTTTAATCGATGCTCTGTACTGTCAAATTGCCAACTATATAAAACAAGAAGATTATTTTACAATGTAAATAAACTGATTTTGAGGTAGAGTTTCTCTCTAGACCAGGCTGACCTGGAATTCAGGCTGGCCTTGAACTCACAGCCACCATACTACCACTGCCTCCAGAGTGCTGGGATTAAAGGTGTGCACCACCATGCCCAGCTTGTGTTTTATAATCAAATACAGGGTTCCTTAAAGCAAGGTCCACTTAATTAAGCAGTTACAAAATACAAACTATCCCAGTATCATCAATGAAATCACTCCTTTTCCTATCAATCTATATCAAGTTCATCACTCAGGATCAGCTGAATAATATCTTTAAAATATAAGTTCAGGGCTGAAGAGATGGCTTAGCGGTTAAGGCACCTGCCTCCTAAGCCTAAGAACGCTGGTTTCAATCTCCAGCGGTTCCAATATTCAGGTCCCACATTTAGCCAGATGCAAAGTGATGCAAGGGCGCAATGCCACACTTGACCACAAGGGGGGCGCACACATCTAGATTTCATTCGCAGTGGCTGAGAGGCTGCTGGCGTGCCCATCTCTATCTGTCTGTCTTTCTTCAATAAAAAAAATAATAATAAATAAAATAAAATAAAATAAAATATATAAGTTCAAAGCCGAGTGTGGTGGTGCATACTTATAAAACTACCACTTAGGAAACTGACACAAGAAGATTGTCACGAGTTTGAGGCCACGATGCGTAATATCAGGCTAGCCAGGACAGTATAGTGAGATCCTGTCTCCGAAGAAAAAAATACTAAGGAGGGTGGGTAAAAGGAAGGGGATGATGGAGGAGGGGAAGGGTGGGGAAAGGTTCAACTGAAATTAAAGGTGATACAAGTAAGCCATATGGAAACCTACTTTTTGTTGGATAAATTATTTTTATTTATTTGAGAGACAAACAAACAAACAATGAGTATGGGCATGATAGTGCCACTTTTTGCATCTGGCTTTATTTGAGCACTAGGGAATCAAACCCATGCTATTAGGCTTTTGCAAATGAAGGCCTTTAACCGTGCCTGGCATTAAATCATCCATCTTTTATGAGACCAAGTCTCTCACTGGCCTAGAGTTCACTGGGTAGGCTAGACTGGCTGTCTCTGCTTCCCAAGTGCTAAGATTACAAGCATGTGCCACCATGCTCAGCCTTTTTTTTTTTTTAGTTTTTCGAGATAGGGTCTCACTATAGCTCAGGCTAGCCTGGAATTCACTTTGTAGTCTCAGGGTGGCCTTGAACTCATGGCGATCCTCCTACCACTGCCCCCCAAGTGCTGGGATTAAAGGTGTGCGCCACCACACCCGGCTTAGCTTTTTTTTTTTTAAAATATATTTTATTTATTTATTTGAGAGAGAGGGAACGGGCGTGCCAGGGCCTCCAGCCACTGCAAATTAACTCCAGATGCATGCGCCCCCTTGTGCATCTGGCTTACATGGTCCTGGAGAACTGAACCAAGGTCCTTTAGCTTTGGAGGCAGATGCCTTAACTGCTGAGCCATCTCTCCAGCATTCAGCTTTTTTTTTTTTTTTTTTTTTAATGTGGGTTTTGGGGATCGCTCTCAGGTCCTCATGCTTGCATAGCAAGCATTTTACCCACTGAGCTCTCTTTCCAGCCCCTAGAGTCAGTTCCTATTTAGATTTAGGTTTTTTGAGGTAGGGTCTCACTCTAGCTTAGGCTGACCTGAAATTCACTATGTAGTAATCCCAGCACTTTGAATTCAAGGCCACCCTTGAACTATGTAGTCTCCTTGAACTCATGGAAATCCTCCTACCTCTGCCTCTCAAGTGCTGGAATTAAAGGCATGTGCCACCATGTCTGGCCTATTTACTCACTTCAAAACAAAGAGAATAGGTGGGCATTTTTCCCTCTTTACTTATTTGGTTTGTTTGGTTGGTTGGTTTTTCTGAGGCAGGGTCTCACCGTAGCCCAGGCTGACCAGCAGTTCACTGTGTAGTCTCAGGGTGGCCTCAAACTCACAGCGATCCTCCTACCTCTGCCCCCAAGTGCTGGGATTAAAGGCATGCGCCTCCACGCTTGGCTCCCCTCTTTACTTTTGCATGTGTGAGTACACAGGTGCACAGTGTGCGTGGGGAGCAGAGGTTCATGATCAATGTCTTTCTCAGTCACTCTCCACCTTATTCTCTAGCACTGGGTCTTTTGCTGAATCCAGAGCTCAATAATTAGGCTAGACTAGCTGGCCAGTAAGCACGGATCTGCCCACCTCTGCCTCCTCAAGCTGAGATTATAAGCATGCACTGCCATGCCTGGCATACACAGGCACTAGAGATCTGAACTCAGGTCCTCATGTTGGTATGGCAAGCACTTTACCCACTGAGCCACTGCCCCAGCCCCTTGCCCTCCTTTGACCTTGCCCATTTCTCAATTCCTTTCCTCCCCTTGAAGAATTGGCAAATTTAAACATATTTTAGATAAAATGGGCCAGAGAAATAGGTTAGCAGTTAAGGTGCTTGCCTGTGAAGCCTAAGTATGACCCATGTTCTACTTTCCATATCCCATGTAAGCCAGACACACAAAGGTGAGGAAAGTGCAAGGTTGCACATGCACACCTGGTGGCACAAGCATCTGGAGCTCAACTGCAATGGCTGAGGCTCTGCATGCCAATTCCCCCTCTCTCTCTAAAAAATAAAATAAAAAATATTTTAGGGGCTGGAAGGATGGCTTAGCCGTTAAGGTGTTTGACTGAAAAGCCAAAGAACCTAGGTTCGACTCTCCAGGACCCATGTAAGCCAGATGCACAAGGGGGCATATGCATTTGGAGTTCGTTTGCAGTGGCTGGAGGCCCTGGCGTGCCCATTCTCTCTCTCTCTTCCTGCCTATTTCTGTCTCTTTCTCCCCCTCTTTCTCAAATAAATTAATAAAAATAAAATATTTTTAAAAAACTTTAGATAGAACGAGTGCTTATAGTAATGCTGATAAATAAATTTCATTCTAGAAACATTTTTAAACATGTAAGAAAACAAATGCTTTCCTTATGGGTAGATATTGAGATATTTTAACATTGT
The DNA here is from genome assembly GCA_036365145.1 of Orientallactaga sibirica. Lineage (NCBI taxonomy): Eukaryota > Metazoa > Chordata > Mammalia > Rodentia > Dipodidae > Orientallactaga > Orientallactaga sibirica. The sequence continues at coordinate 16,294,366 of JAEOAD010000050.1, read as the reverse complement.
GACTTTAAGCAACAAAAACAATTAAATAGTCTTGTCACTTATAATGACAATTTCAAACAAAGGTACACAAAATAATGAACTGCTTAAAAAACTTAACACTTAGGGCTGGAGAGATGGCTCAGCAGTTAAGGCGCCTGCCTCCTAAGCCTAAGAACCCGGTTCCAACCTCCAGGTCCCACGTTTAGCCAGATGCAAAGTGACGCAAGGGCGCAATGCTGCACTTTCCCACAAAGGGGCACACGCATCTGGATTTCGTTTACAGCAGCTGAGAGACTGCTGGCACGCTCATTCTCTGTCTCCCTCTCCCTCTATCTATCTCTGTGTCTCTCTCCAAAAATTAAAATTTAAATTTAAAAAAAATAAAAATAAAAAACTTAATACTTAGCTGGGTGTGGTGGCACACGCCTTTAATCCCAGCACTCAGGAGGCAGAGGTAGGAGGATCGCCACCCTGAGAGTGTATAGTGAATTCCAGGTCAGCCTGAGCTACAGTGAAACCCTACCTAGGGAAAAAAAAAAAAAAAAACCTCAACACTTGGGCTAGAAAAATGGCTTAGCAGCTAAAACACATGCCTGTGAAGCCTAAGAACACAGGTCCAATTCTCCAGGTCCCACTTAAGCCAGGCGCACATGGTGGCACATGCATCTGGAGTTCCTTTGCAGCAGCTAGAGGCTCTGGCATGCCAATTCTCTCCCCCCCATCTGTCTCTAATTAATACACAAATGAAAGTAAAATTTTAAATTAAAAAAAACCCTCAACACTTGGGCTGAAGATACGGCTCAGAAGTTAAGGAAGGCACTTGCCTGCAAAATCTAACAACCTGGGTTCAATTCCCCAGTACCCACATAAAGCCAGAAGCACAGTGAAGCATACATCTGGAGTTATTTGCAGGAGCTAGAGGCCCATTCATTCATTTTTTTTTTTTTTATTTGAGAGAAGGAGGTAGAGAGAGAGAAAGAGAGAATGGGCACACCAGGGCCTCTGGCTCCTGCAAATGAACTCCAGGTGTATGTGCCACCTTGTGCTTCTGACTTATGTGGGTCCTGGGGAATCAAACTTGGGTCCTTTGGCTTTGCAGGCAAGCACTTTAATCACTAAGCCATTTATTCAGCGCCCCCCCCCATTCATCCTTTCAATCTCTCTCTGAATGCAAATAAATAAAATGAAATGACAAAACTTAACAATTAAAAAAATTATAGGGCTGGAGCTGAAGAGATGGCTTAGCAGTTAAGGCATTTGCCTGTGAAGCCTAAGGACACAGGTTCAATCCCCCAGTACCCGGGTAAACCAGATGCACAAGGTGGCATATGCGTCTTTTTGCAGTGACAAGAGGCCCTGTCATGCCCACTCTCTCTGTCTACCTGCCTCTTTCTCTGTCTCTCTCTCTCTCTCTCTCTCACACTCCCTTCTTCCCTTCACAATTTTTAGAGGCAAATCCAAGAAATTCCATGTTAGCATGAACTGTTTTCTGCATGTGTATGTGTGTGGTATGCATGCTTAGATGCACATAGGTGTGTATAGAATCCAGAGTCAACAATGGGTGTCTTCCTTAATCACTCTACTTTTTATCTTTGAAACAGGATTTCTTACTAGACGTAGAACTCACTCCTGTCTCTGCCTTCCAAGCACTGAGATGACACATGCATGCCACCACACCCAGCATTTACATGAGTGCTGGGAATTCAAACTCTGGTCCTCATGCTTGTAAGGCAGACACTTCACCCACTGAGCCATCTCCCCAGCCCTGGAAGAAACACTTTTAGAATACTTCTTTACAAGTTCTCTTTGAAACCTGTTCTTCCATCTTGACTTTATTTCTTGCTTTTTCTTTTATTTTTATTTTGAGGCAGGGTCTCTAGCCCAAACTAACCTAGAACTCACCTGGTATCCCAGGCTGGTAATGAACTCATGGAGATCCTATATCAGCTTCCTGATGGTTGGGATTAAAGGTGTGTACCACACCCATCTTCCTGATATTTTTAGAATGATTTTTAGGTTTTAAAAGCAAACCGAGGGCTGGAGAGATGGCTTAGTGGTTAAGGGGTTTGCTTGCAAAGCCAAAGGACCCACGTTCAATCCCCTAGTACCCACGCAAGCCAGATGCTCAAGGTGGTGCATGCGTCTAAAGTTCATCTGCAGTGGCTGAAGGCCCTGGTACATCTATTATCTCTATCAAATAAAATAAATAAACAAAAAAAATTTTTTTAAATCTTTATAAAAGCAAACTCACTTAATAACCTATTGCCATGGACCCACAAAAATTATCTCCTACAGATGCAAATGTAGCATTATGACAGTAATCTTATTCTTGGCTCTCTATACACTTCAATGTAAATATACTGGGACAGTATGTACTCTTAGAACATTCTGCTGAGGAGGGAAGGGCCAATACAAATGTTGGGTTTTACAGAGGACACACACACAAAAGCACTCTCCCTCACTGCCCAAACACCACAATGCATTTCAGGCCTGGCCTCTAAAGGAAGGTGATTTATATCAACAGTTAACCAATTCCACACGTGATAACAACTTAAAGGACTTCTGGAGACTATTCAAATCAGTGCACTAAAACATTAAGGCAGAAAGCAGAAAAAATTCTAACAGATTACATATTTAATTAAAGGGAATGCTACTTTTATTTTACCATAATCCTTTGTTTCTTTTCTTCTAATGAGCATCGGAATTTGATTGGTTGAACAGATAACTGTAGCCAGTGGCAGAGCTGTGTACGGCACTCCACAGACAGTGTCAAACCTGATCCCTGCATTCTGGGCAGTGTGGAACAAGATATCTGCAACCTGTAAGAAATGAACACACAAACTTCCTGTCATTACTACTGTATTTTTTTAAAAAATCTTAAAAAAAAAATTTATTTGTTTTGGAGAGATGGCTTAGCAGTTAAGGAGCTTGTCTGCAAAGTCTAAGAACTCATGTTCGAATCCCCAGGTCCCACATAAGCCAGATGCACAGTGACACAAATGTGCAATGTCGCATATGCGCTGGAGTTCAGCTGGAGGTCCTGCTGTGCCCATTCTCCCTCTCTCTCAAATAAATAATAATAAAAACTACGTGGCTGGAGGAATGGCTTAGAGGTTAAGGCGTTTGCCTACAAAGCCAAAGGACCCAGGTTCGATTCCCCAGGACCCATGTATCTGGAGTTCATTTGTAGTGGCTGAAGGCCCTGGTGTGCCCATTCTCTCTCTCTTTCTCTGTCAAATAAGTAAATAAATAAAATATTTAAAAAACTATGAATAGTTTTGATATGCAAAGGGTAAAATTTCTAATACTAAAAATATTAGCATATCCTAGAATCTTTATATCACTATTTTTAGTGAATACACTTGGAATCCAAGTGTTGTTAGTGACTTATTATCTGCCTGCCCCCATTAAAAGGGGAAGGGCCGGGGGCGTGTACTTCAGTGGCACAGCACTTTGTCTAGTGTACTCAAGGCCTGGGCTTCAGTCTCAGTAACATACACTCACACATGCTTGCATGTGCACACACACAGAGCTATGAAAGCTGGACAATTCTGATAGTTCTTTATGTGTGTGTTTTTAAATTGCTTTATTTTTAAGACTTTATTATTTATTTATTAGAGAGAGGGAGTGAGGGAGAGATAGAGAATGGGTATGCCAGGGCCTCTAGCCACTGCAAATGAACTCCAGATGCACGTGCCACCATGTACATCTGGCTTATGTGGACCTGGAGAATCAAACCGGGGTCCTTAGGCTTCGAAGGCATGCACCTAACTTAACCGCTGAGCTATCTCTCCAGCCCTTTTGTGTGATTTTCTGAGGTAAGAGTCTCATTCTAGCCCAGGCTGGCCTCGAACTCACGGCAATCCTCCTACCTCAGCCTCTTGAGTGCTAGGATTAAAGACCTGCGCCACTACGCCCTGCTAACGGTTTTCAAATTCACATTTTCACTCCACTACCTCCACTGCAACACACATTTCTGCCTGAAGGCTTTTACTGATCTGGCTGTCATGGCTACATGCATACAAACTAAAATGTGTAACTATAAATTCATTTTCTTTCCTCATGATTAGAAGTTCTTCTGCATTATATGATTTCAGGGAGCATATAATTAAAATGTAATTTGTAAATTTTATTAAAAAACCATACCAGCAGATTGTGAAAGTTACTTAGTGAGGTAAATCTTTACCCTTCCCCTAATTGGTTAAGTATCATATACATATATAAATATTATATATACATATAAAACTAGGGCTGGAGAGATGGCTTAGTGGTTAAGGTGTTTGCCTGCAAAACCAAAGGATCCCGGTTCGATTCTCCAGGACCCACGTAACCCAGATGCACAAGGGGGTGCATGCATCTGGAGTTTGTTTGCAATGGCTGGAGGCCCTGGCGCGCCCATTCTCTCTGTCTCTTTCTCTCTCTCAAATAAACAAACAAATAAAATATATTTTAAAAATATAAAACTAGTTGAATATTTCTTATTACTAGGAAGTTAAAGACTGGCACATATTCTATTGCTTTTTACGGGTGTTAATACTGAGAAAGCCCTATTCACATAAAGAAGCTAAAGACGAGCCGGGCGTGGTGGCGCACGCCTTTACTCCCAGCGCTCGGGAGGCAGAGGTTGGAGGATCGTCGTGAGTTCGAGGCCACCCTGAGACTCCATAGTGAATTCCAGGTCAGCTACTAAATTCTACACCCACCCTCCCACCCACGTGTTCCTGTCTTCCCCAGGTCTAACTTGCTGAGGTTACACGCGCACTGAAGTCCTTCGGAACGTGGCTGGACTCCGGCACGAGAGCGGAAGAGGCCGGCGGCCGGTGGGCTCGCTCGGGGCTCGGGGCTCCCCCTTCCCGCCACCCACGGGGAAGCGCACCTGGCTGAGAAGACGAGGCCGTGACACGATGCCTCGCAAGTCGATGTACACCGGGGAGCAGAGCCCGCTCTTCAGCACGAAGTTCCCGAACTTGAAAGCCTGCGCGTCGTACAGACCCGTCACCAGAGGCTCCAGAGAAGCGGCGCCCGACGCCATGACTGCCCCGCTCAGTCCGCGGCGCACTGCGCAGGCGAGCGGCCGCCGGCGCCCGTGACGTGACCGGAAGACCCGCCCCTTCTGCCGCCCTGCTTCCGGGTTTGCTGCGTATTTCCCCGGATTCTGCGGTATTTAAATCCCAGAGCGCGGGTCCGTCCGGCTCTGTTTCTGGAACCCTGGGAGTTGCGTTTTTCCTAAACAAAGAAGTTCTCGGAGGTATCGATCGTGACCCTCCCGTTCTTTTATGAACTAAGGGGTAGGAGGAGAGTTAAGAAAGTTTAAGATTGATCACTGTTGGGCTCTCTGGAAGGATAATACTGCCAAATCTGAAAATAAGCAAGGGGCTGGAGGGCTGGCTTAGCGGTTGAGGACCTTGCCTGCAAAGCCAAAGGACCCAGGTTCGATTTCCCAGGACCCACGTAAGCCAGCTGCACAAGGGGGCGCAAGCGTCTGGAGTTCTTATGCAGTGGCTGGAGGTCCTGGTGGCCCATTCTCTCTCCCCCGCTGCCTGTTTCTGTCTCTCAATCTCTCAAATAAATAAATAAAAATGTTTTTGAAAACCCAAGCAATATTTGGCTTAGCTGGATGTGGTGGTGTACCCCTGCAGCCCCAGCTTGAAAAAGATCCCTTACAGCAGAGAAATTCTCCATTAGAGGTAGGCTGTGTTTTAGCCTAACTTAAGGAAAATAACCCCCAAAACTCCAAGGCCTAAAGTCTTATTTATCAAACTGATTCTGAGACATCATTTCTATATTATTTTTCTTTACAGAGATTACGTTGAATTGCCAGTGTGAAAAGCCCTTGCTTTTGATTTTTTTTTCACTGCTAGTAAATGCTTGAAACCTTAGTGAAATAGAAGTCAGATGTTAAAACATTTTTGTTCTTGACTCCCCAGAACCCACGTAAGCCAGATGCACATGGTGGTGCATGCATCTGGAATTCATTCATAATGGCTATAGGCTCTGGCATGCCCATTCCCTCTCTTTAATAAATAAAATTGCATATACATATATATTGTTTGTTTTGTTTTGTTTTTCAATGTAAGGTCTCGCCCTAGTCCAGGCTGACCTGGAATTCACTATGTAGTCTTAGGCTGGCCTTGAACTCATGGAGATCCTCCTACCTCTGCCTCCCAAGTGCTGGGATTAAAGGCGTGTGCCACCATGCCTGACTATAAAATAAAATTTTTGAAATTTTTTTAAATAAAATATTTTTAAAGAGAAAAAAAAAAAAGCTTTCTTATCTCTATGTGTCCTTAGTGGGCAATGTACTACAGATCAGCCTCATTGGTACGGAGATGACAGCCACCTGCACACTTTCAAAGTCTGAACATGTCTGTATGGATTTCTGCCCCTCTCATCCCCAAACTCCCAACCTTACCCCTGACCCAAGATTGCTGGAGTCCATACCAGGATGCACAAGCCTGTGAAGTCCAAATGTCTACCAACAACATTACCACTTGGAATACCAGAATATCTGAAGCCGCTATGGCATTTTAGATAGCCTTATAATACTTTTCTAGGACACAAATTGTTTTCTTCCTAAAATGCTGAGCAAAGAGTGTTATAATAATAATGTGATTTTTTTTTAAGCTTGTGAAAAGCTTTCAAATATTTGGGGGGAGAAAGAAAAAAAATACTCTTTTATTAACAAATGTTTTAATTAGGAAAAAAAGACAGCCAGAAATTGTATGTTCAGCATAGTATATTTATAGTAATGCATAACATGTGAGATGTACATTTGAAGTTTCATCCATAAATTATAACATTTACTGTAATAATAACAAGACGACAGGTCATCACTTTACAACGTTACACAGGAGTGACTTGTTTTACAAATAAAATATTTACAACCTACCTTTACAAAATGACATTGTGAGCATACAAAATGAACAACTGCAGAAACGTTTAAAAACAATACAACCAAAAAATCCAGAAGATACACTTAAGGCAGACCAGCAAGACACTGAAATAATTAAGGCTGTGGAATTCTTCTGCACCTTGAAAATATAGAGCTATTTATCAATACTGTGGAGTGATCTTAAATCCATTGTTACAAGCCTGATGGAAATATGTACTTACATGTATATGTGAAATGGGCCCTATGGGGAAACCTGTCCACTAATGGATAAGGCCTTTAATCCGAATGGCCAGAGTAGCTTACCACAAATTCTCAAAAGACTTGCAGGGAGGGGATCACTCAAAACCAAGAGGTGCTGATACAGTGTTCAAATCAGCTTTTAAGAATTCAAATATGGGTTAGAGAGATAGCTTAGCAGTTAAGGTGCTTGCCAGCAAAGCCAAAGGACCCAAGTTTTATTCTCCAGTACCCATGTAAAGCCAGATGCACAAGGTGGAGCATGAGTCTGAAGTTTGATTGCAGTGGCTAGAGACCCTGATGTGCCCATTCTCTCTCTCTCTCTCTCTTTCTCTATCTGCCTCTCTTTCTCTCTCAAATAAATAAAATTTTAAAATATTTTTAAAAAGAATTCAAATATGTATTTCTGTTTTTTGTGTGTTTCCAGGTAAACATACTAGCATAAATAATGGTCCCACTGTATTTCCCACTTTGTTAATTTGGCTTTGTGGCCTTCAAAAGACAGCAAATGAATGCCCATATGAGTACAGCTCTCCACATTAGCCCTGATGGTTTTGAATGTTTCTAAATGGGTTTCCAATAGAAAGACTGACCCACCCAAAATATCTGCAAATGGATAGATTTCTGCATATGAACAATAACATACGTACATATAATACACTATATACATGTACAGATGTACATATATCCACATTTTCCAACAGTTTGCACTTTGATTGCTACTGTTCTCTGCATTCTCAAGAGTATGTTTAATTTTTCACAGTCTTCAAATTTGTCCCATATATAGCTTTACTCACCTTCCCCATAGAGTAGGCTGAAGTTTGGCAGAAACAGAAGTAAAAGCACCAAGATTAAAAAAAAAATCAAACACAGAGATGAACGATATGGCTTAAGTTAGTAAAAGAAGATGCACGTTAACTTCAAATTCACAGCCAGTCTTTGAGATCACAGTAACAGTCTCCATATACTCTGGAATGTGGACTTTGTTCTTGGTGGAAGTCAGGAATTGATGGAACTCCTATGTTCCCAGGCTGTCCCCCTGGGCTGGCAAGTTCACCTGATTAATTTAAACCTCAGGGGCTGGTATTCCAAGAATTGCTATTTGCAGGCTGGAGAGATGGCTCAGCGGTTAAGGCGCTTGCCCATAAAGCCTAACAACCCAAGAACTGCTATTTGCACTTTTTCCTGCACTCTGCCCTTTCTTCACTAAACTTGCTGAAGTAAATCATCTGATTAAACTGTTATTTTGGTCATTTGAATAAAAACAATCTCACCACAGGTTAGAATTTCTCATCAGACAGACTAACAGGAAAACACTATAGCCTATGAATACTAGCTTTAGGCTTACAATAAATGTCACTTAAAGATGAAACCTTGCTTAGAATGATAATTTTCTTCTCCTGTAACATCAACATATATTGAAAATGAGGAAGAAAATGCCTTTCATAAAAATATGTCTATATGATACCTCTATCCTACTATTTCTGTATATATTTTTCATGAAATAACATTTATTATTAAAATTATCTCATTCAATGAACAACTTTCAGCCCTTTTGAACCCTCTAGAATTAATGAAACAACTGAGATCCTTATTTTCAGAAAAATAACTATTGAGAGAGTAGCTTTCTTTTCTCTGTGGAGTTATGTGTAGAGTCTTCCTTTTGCCTACCCTGGGGTCTAATCATTCATTCACAAAAGACCCCTAGATTTTTAACTAGCAAAGAAAAATCACGAAGCACTTTTACAAATGAAGCTATTGAGAGTGTATATGTGTTTGCCTACCCAGCCCTCACAGGAATGCTACCAAGGAGAGAACGGGTGACCGTGTACATTCCTCAGAACTTACCAGGGCAGCTCACAGGCTGCACAAAGGATGTGGTGAGTGTGTTTTGCTCTACTACAGAGACCCTTGATGCTTCAAGTATTTTCTCTGTCGGGTGCAGGGGAGAAAATTTGAATTAATGCGCAAAAAAAATAGCCACCAGTTAGTTTCTATCATATCTGCTCCCTCACAAATCGAAATTTCCATGTTCTTCCAGGTAGACAAGGAAGAAGTAATGACTGACTCACAGGCACTAAATCATGGAGGTTTATGGGATAACAGATTTGCTACTAAAAAATAAATCCAAAGCATTTCCTCTTAAAAGTCCAAATCATCTCTATACCTGTACATTTCACTTGTCTCTTCTAATAGATTTTTGTAAGAAATGATTTGTGATATGGGAGGGTCTTTGATTCTCATATCTGCCCCCCCCTACCCCCGTGAGGTCACTAGCTGTTTGGGCTCTTCTCTGTCCATTTTCCAGAGCATAAAGTGAGACGAGAAGGTGACAGCTGCCTAGGAAGGCAGCTTACTTCTCATCCTTGCTAGAAGAAACACTGAAGAAAATAGCTTATGGACATTGAAGACTTCATCTGCTCTCCTAACCCTTATCTGTAGACAAACTTTGAAATGATCAAAATTATAGCAGAAGACCAAATTACATTTAGACAAGGAGCACCTACTACTTCCACTTAAAAACAATTTATAGAAGTTAGCCTCATGAGTTTATAAATGATATCTTAGAGACGTGAATATCGGAAACCTGGAATGTTCAAAGTTGCTATCAATAAAATTCTTAGCATTGGCAGTGTGTAGCACTTTATGAGAATCAAAATATTTTATAGCTGTCTCAACTATGACACATTTTTTTCAACATTCTTATGCGGTTAATGTTCTCCCTCCTTTCCCAATGAGGACATTTGGGGCAGAAATAAACAAAGACTTTCTGTATTAAAAAAAAAAAAGGATGAATGTGGAATAGATGAGATTAATACTCAAGAATTCCCGGTCCCATCCTACATTCAGATGTTAAAAGATATCTTAAAATGAAGAAAAATACTGCAATATTAGTAAATCTAAATGCAATTGAACGTCATCTCCTACCCTCCTCTCTGAAAGGCACTAGTTACAGAGGCTTTGCGAAGCACGAAGCGGTGACGCCAGCTTTCTCCTCTGCTTCCTCCACTCCCCCTTAGATTGTTTATGGCTGGGAGAGACATGAAGGACCCTCCAACATTACAATTTTCTTAAAAAAAAATTTTTTTTTTTTACCACATTCAGTGTAAGTGGATATAAACCTAGTTTATTTGAAGCAAATGTAAAGGGCGCAGAAATTATTCCGCCTCCTACCAGTGAGCACGGGTGTCCCTGATCGTTTCCTTCCCTCTGTACCCCACTATTCCAACACAAAACAAAAGAGTTCTACACTCTATGCAATGAATGCAAGCCAAGCAAGAAACCCGTGACTTTAACCAGCATTGTTCCCCACCCCCATTCATCTGGAAGGTTCATCTCACCAAGAACTGTAGCCGCCCAAGTGGTGGGAGGCCATGCCACAATGCCAGCATGTATAAGGGTGGTGGTGGAGGGGACGTTCTCAACCCAGGTCCACTGAGCAATCTCCCCAGGCCCTGCTATGGAAAATTCTTGAACCAAGACCGCTGTCTCGTCCCTGTTGGAAGGAACCAGGAGCTTCATAGACAGAGGACTTCTGTGTTTGTTTCCTTCCGTTATCAAACTACATAAAATACTCCCCCCTTTCCCCTAGTTCATTCTTTTCTAACAATTGTACTTCGGCTGCAAGTCGTAAAACCATACTCCTTTTGCTTCGGTCCCTTCTTCCCTGCCTTCCCCTCCATGTATACCGGGCGCGGATTCCATGCAGCCCCACATCTGGATTCTGCCAACTCTGGCATAAAACTGGATGTGAAGCTGTGGCTCTAAATCGTGTCACCCACCCGCTCACTTCACAACATGATCTCAGCGTTATCCTTTCATGCCATCTGAGCACCATTGTCCTGGGCCCGCCCCTCTCAAGCAGAAACTCAGCCTGGATCGCTCAGTGGTTAGCTCTTCATTCACGTCAGCCACAGTGGACAAGGACAGACATTCTGTGTCTGTTTGGAATCCTCAAAGCCTGCAATCTACTCCGTGATGTGCTCGGCAGCCCAGGCCTTTCTCTTTTATACTATATTTCATAATGAAGACATGTTTACCGAAAGGGCTTTCAGTAAGCATGTTTTAAATGTTCAAATATTGCATGGTATAGTTTTCTAGCTGTATATACATCATGGTTTAAGTGAAGACTATGGAAGGTTATTGAGCTCTGAGGGAATGAGGCTTGAAGACCCAGGGCCGCTAGAAGACGAGGAAATGACAAAGTCAGTTTCCACATATTTGGTTAATCCTCAAAATACTAAATGCTATCTAGTCTTATTGCTTATACTTTCTACTAAGTTCTTATTATAATCTCTGACTGGATGAGATGGAGGGCAGATACATCATCTGATTTTAGAGCTAGAGTGAAACCCTACCTCAAAAAACCAAAAAGAAAAAATCTGATTTTGAAACCAATAGGGGAAATGATTACAGTTCAGGCTTAGTTTCTTTTTCACTAAAATAGCTTGGAATCCCATCTTTCCTTCCTAAATTCTCTGCTTGCACTTGGTCCTGCATGATGTTAACTTCTCAATCCCATTAGTAGGCAAGACATGATGACATTAAGCCTGATTCGAATGAACTCTTCAGTTATATTTTTAGAATATTACTTTCATAAAAGCAACTTTCAAAACACAGCTTAGAAAACAACATGTGGACATGTACAAACACACAAAAAAAGTGTCCCCACCCCCCCCAAAAGGAAAAAAAAACCATGAAACACCCAGGTTTAATTGTTTTCCCACCAGAAGGAAAAGGGCAGTTAATAATCATCTTGTATAGAGACTATACACCAGAAAGCAGCATTGGCCTCAAAATACAGTTAGTCCTTTTAGTTCAGAGAAGGTGTTGACAGCTGAGTGGTGAAAGGTATTGCAATCGCAATTACAACTCAGTGCTGCTGGGGTGATGGGTCAGGCTTCGCTTCATGGCTTCAAAAAGGACTTAGGACCAGGCCTTTAAAAGGCTTATATGGCTGCCTCCTTTTGATAAGCACCCCTAAGCTTCATGAGGGGTTAGAAATAAAGTAAGCCAGCTTTCTGAAAGCTGTGTTGTACAGGCGTAGAAGACACCAGAAAGTACTGACGCATTGCTCACAGGAACTGTAGGAAAGGTTTCTATTTGCCCGTTTGTATGAAACCGTAATATTCATTTACCTATGTCCAGCCAGGCGTAGACATAAAAATAACCTCACAACTCTTACTGCATTTGGACTTATTTTCTGACAGGCTTTCTCGCCAGAGGAAGTCAGAACTGCCAGGGAATGCAGTGTAGTGTTTCATATAGAGAACCTTTCTTAGTCAAACCTGTGACAGAGGGAAAAAAAATCTCATTCACAGATCGCAAAAGGGTAACATTGCTTTCTCTTAATACACAGGTTCTGGTAAAAGATTTCTATACAAGATTTATAAAATGCTCTAAAAAACTTGTCATCTAATTGTGCTTAGTCAAAACAATGTAATGCTTAGGTAAATAAATTGTCTTAACTGGAGCACTCAAAGTTACTTGTGATTGATTTCATATATAATAATTCTATTAGAAAACTCTGAAACCTGGATGGGATCTCTTACACTGTAGGTGTATATGTATGCTCTTAAGAAACGATATCTAAGTCATATAAGCCCAAATAGCTGACATCTCTATTAAACAGAACTTTTTGCTTAAATTTTTAGTGACATCAGAAACCCTTTTATACTCACCATAGTGAGCCGAAGGTTTGCCACTTAACTGCGCATTTTGGAATGTACAATTAAAAGATTTCTAACAAACTAATATTGTTTGTTTGTTTGTTTGTTTGTTTTTGCCCTTTTCATACTTTCTGCAACTCTGCATCTTGTTGTCTTCAGAACGACCTTCTGGAAAGCCCCTGGGGTTTAGGGTGACTTGGATGGCTGGCTCAGACAGACCCTACATAAAACCGACAAGACGAGGTTTGAGAGGACCCCTCTCAAATCCCATGAACCACGTGGAGTGAAGTGATGGACAAGAGTTATTTACAGACACTCTGCAGTCTTGCTTTGGCTCACACTGCGCTCCCCGGCGGTGGGGAGACTAGGTGCCTTGGCTCCCGCGGTTGACGATGTAGCTCTTGACGTTGGGCATGGGCCGCACGTCGTTCTGGTGCCTGCGGCGCTCTATGAAGCACGCCAGGCGGGACGTGTCCAGCGGGATCTTGGAGTAGCTGCCGTTGTGAGGCTGCAGCCACGGGTGCTGCAGGCACGTGGCTGCCGTGGGCCTCCTGCGGAAGTCCTCCTGTAAGATCACATTGATGAAGTCTCGGGCGGCATTGCTCACCCCACAGAAGTACTCGTGGGGGAAGCTGAAGTCCACCCTGCACACGTTGATACACGTCTCCTCTTTGCTCTCATCCAGGAAGGGGGAGACCCCGCTCAGCATGACGTAGGTCAGAACCCCAATGCTCCAGATGTCTGTGCCCAGGGAGACAGGGATGCCTTGTATCACTTCCGGGGCAGCAAACTCGGGGTTCCCCAGCAGATGGTGGATGTGGAAGTGGCCTGAGATCTGGACAGCGTCCTCCAAGTCAATGAGCTTCACTCGAGGCACTGGAATCCGGAGGTCGATGAGCAGGTTTTCAGGCTGCGGGGAGCAGGGAGGGAGGAAGACAAGTGCATGGCTCCTCTGTTCTGACTACCAGCTCCACTCTGCGTGCTAAAGGCGGTTCTGCTAAGCTTTGATGGAGCCTACGATGCATGGGAAATTCTCTATGCGGTGTGGGTGTGAGGACTCAGAGTTTGAACTCACTAAACTAGGTGCTGCTTCAGAGAAGCTACTTGATATTAAATCGCGTCTTCTCACTTTCTTTGTTTGGAGAGCAAACCCAGGGCCTCTTGCATGCTAAGCAGAGCTTCTACTATTAAGCTACACCCAATTCCTGAGTATCATGTGTTCTTAAACACCCACTGGTTCTGCATTGGATCAAAAAAGGAATTGCTTCCCCGCTCCCCACCCCAGGCTGACCTGGAATTCACTATGTAGTCTCAGGGTGGCCTTGAACTCACAGCGATCCTCCTACCTCTGCCTCCCCAGTGCTGGGATTAAAGGTGAGCACCACCATGCCCAGCTAGGGATTGCTCTTTTAGGGAATAGAAACTTCTGCTTGAGCAGTGTGGAAGAGAGTGGGGTTGTTCATTCATGGATAATGCACGTTAGTAGGGTGACAACCTAGTTTCAGTTTAGTAGTCATATGGATTCCAACTTGAGCAAATAAAATACATTCAAATTTGTATTCCTCAAGAGGAATAACTAGCAAATTAGAACCAGCTATTTCTCTGCAGTAGTGGCATTAAAAAATTTTTTTGAGAGAGAGAGACAGAGAGAGAGAGAGAGAGAGAGAGAGAGAGAGAGAATTGACACCCCAGGGCCTCAGCCACTGAAATCAAACTCCAGATGCTTGCACCACCTAGTGGGCATGTGTGACCTTGTGCCTGCCTCACCTTTGTGCATCTGCCTAATGTGGGATCTGGAAAGAGATCCAAATGGGTCCTTAGGCTTCACAGGCAAGCACCTTAACCCTTAAGCCATCTCTCCAGCCCAACAGTGACATTTTTAAAAAGTTACCTTTATATCAGGCTGGAGAGATGGCTTAGCGGTTAAGGCATTTGCCTGCAAAGCCAAAGGATCCCAGTTCAATTCTCCAACCCACGTAGCCAGATACACAAGGGGCACATGCTTCTGGAGCTCATTTGCAGTGGCTGGAAACCTTGGTACAACAATTCTCTCCCTCTCTCTTTCTCTCCTCTTTCTCACTCTCAAATAAATAACACATATATATATATAGTTTTTTGTTTGTTTGTTTTTCGAGGTAGGGTCTCACTCTAGCCCACGCTGACCTGGAATTCACTCTGCAGTCTCAGGCCTCCGAACTCATTGCAATCCTCTTACCTCTGCCTCCCAAGTGCTGGGATTAAAGGCGTGCGCCACCACGCCCGGCATAAATAACATAGATTTTTTAAAAGTTACCTTTATATCTAAATGTGCAACCCGGCAGTTGTGAAGATACTGCAGAGCTTCTGTAATGTCTCGGATATAGAAAGCTACTTTTTCCTCCATGAGCTCATCATGGTTCATAAGGTAATCTAAGAGCCGGCCGTCATCCATCCTGAAAAGGGGGAGGGAAAAACGAGAATGTTTGTAAGGAAACAGACAAATGGCTCATGCACAAAGCTTTAAAATCTCTACTATCCATTTATTAATGAAGCTCAATGTTGCAATGCTTGTATATTTTAGAGCCCAAACTAAGTGTAATGTTCAGAACCAAAATAAATAGATTTGCAAGTGTCATAAGCTTCAGGGAAGAAATCCATGTAAACTTGTTTAAGAAACATTGTTTTGTTCACTTTTAAGATTGTCCACAAGGAAAATGGTCTGACATGACTTTAAGAGGTTTGACTGCAAAATAAAGCAATTGAAAGACATG
The DNA here is from genome assembly GCA_036365145.1 of Orientallactaga sibirica. Classification (NCBI taxonomy): domain Eukaryota; kingdom Metazoa; phylum Chordata; class Mammalia; order Rodentia; family Dipodidae; genus Orientallactaga; species Orientallactaga sibirica. The sequence continues at coordinate 16,278,839 of JAEOAD010000050.1, read as the reverse complement.
AGCAATATTCTCATTAATAGAAGCCCAGTGCCCACAAACAGGCCATCAGCAAATCACTTTTGCTGTTTGTAGGTGGGGAGATACAAGGCAGGCAACATTTGTCCTTGGCTTGCTTCATCCCTTTTTAATCCTTTGTCTTTTGGACAACTTTCCAGCTTCCTTTTTCTTTATATTATTACTGTTAATTAATTTATTTATATTTTGGTTTTTCCAGGTAGGGTTTCACTCTAGCCCAGGCTGGCCTGGAATTCTCTATGTAATCTCAGGCTGGCCTCGAGCTCACAGCAATCTCCAACCTCTGCCTCCCAAGTACTGGGATTAAAGGCATGAGCTACCACACCTGGCTCTCTTTCTTTCTTTTTTAATATATATTTTTAATTTTTACTTATTTATTTGAGAGAGAGAAAGAGGCAGAGAGAGAGAGAGAGAGAGAGAGAGAGAGAGGAGACAGAATGGGCCCACCAGGGCCTCCAGTTTCTGCAAACAAACTCTAGACACATGTGCCACTTTGTGCATCTGGTTTTCTATGGATACCAGGGAATTGAAGCTGAGATAGCATGCTTTGCGTGCAAGCATATTTAACTGCTGAGCTATCTTCCCAGCCCCCAATGGCCTAGCTTTAAGTCCCTACTACTTACGTGAATCTGTCCCCTGAGAGCCTTTTTTGGAATGCAAGAACAGACCCCAGCTTCCACTAACCCAAGGGCTAAGAATGTCATCAGATAGCATCTGAGACCTATGGTGGAGATTTCCCCTGACTTTTCTTTCTTTTTTTGGGGGGGGGGTTGAGGTAGGGTCTCACTCTAGCTCAGGCTGACCTGGAATTCACTATGTAGTCTCAGGGTGGCCTCGAAATCATGGTGATCCTCCTACCTCTGCCTCCCGAGTGCTGGGATTAAGGGTGTGCGCCACCACGCCCGGCTCCCTTGACTTTTCTATAACCGCCTACCTGATGGTCAGCCAATGTATTTGAAAAGTGTCATGATTTATGACTTTCTTTTGTTCTGCAACTATAAAACCTTCATGAAGTTGTTAACACATTAAAACATGGAATTTGGGGTAACCAAAATCTGTGTTCCCGGGCCATGGTCACTCATATTTGGCTCCAGAATCAACTATCTCTTATCCCCTTTGAGGTGAGAACTGTGTCTTTTGTGTTGACAAAGTATTTAAGAGCTCAAGAAATGGTAGCTACTATCAGTCAGTCTGTACTCTTTCATAAGAAGAAATGCCCAAATTCTTTCTCTCTCTCTCTCTCTCTCTCTCTCTCTCTCTCTCCTCTCTCTTCTCAAGGTAGGGTTTAGCTCTCACCCAGGCTGACCTGGAATTCACTTTGTAGTCTCAGAGTGGCCTTGGACTCATGGCATGGTGATCCTCCTACCTTGGCCTCCTGAGTACTGCTGGAATGCTGGGATTAAAGGTGTGCCCTACCAAGCCTGGCTTTTGATGACCTTTTTTTGGTTTTCCTAAATTTAAAAATTATTTATTTATTTATTTGAGAGAGAAAGAGGCAGAGAGAGAGAGAGAGAGAGAGAGAGAGAGAGAATGGGTGCACCAGGGCCTCTAGCCACTTCAAAAGAACTCCAGATGCATGCACCTCCTTGTGCATCTGGCGTATGTGGGTCCTAGAGAATTGAACCAGGATCCTTTGGCTTTGCACACAAACATCTTATCCGCTAAGCCATCTCTCCAGACCCTTTTTAAAATTTATTTATTTATTTATTTGAGAGAGAGAAAGAGGCAGAGATGGGTGGGGGTTCCTAAATTTTTTAATGTGCACTGGAAATGCCCAGACAGAGGAGCTTGATCCAGGATCAGAATTCCTTTCTACCCCAGATGAGACCTCTTCTCCTCTAGCTTGTTCCTTACCAAAGGGCTCTTCTACTTTTGGTGTCAGGAGCAAAGGCTGAGACCCATGGAGGGCTCCTTGCCCTTCTTAGATCCTGCTTGGCAATCAATGGTTTAAAAATGGAAGCATAGAGCTGGGAGTGGTGGTGCACGCCTTTAATCCCAGTGCTGGGGAGGCAGAGGTAGGAGGATCACTGTGAGTTCAAGGCTACCCTGCGACTCTATACTGAATTCCAGGTCAGCCTGGGCTAGAGTGAGACCCTACCTTGAAAAATCAAAAAAATCAAAACAAAGAAAAGAAAAGAAAAGAAAAGAAAGAAAGGAAAGGAAACAAGAAAGGGCAGCATAGAGAGCAACAGCACTGGGCTTGTCACAGGCATCTGCCTGAACTACTTGGAGAAAACAAAGGAGAAGTTCACACGTAGCACCATCGCTCTAAACTCAGCCATCCAGCTCACAGCTGGCCAATGGAGATGTCTGCATCCCACCTTAGACTACGGAAACAGAACCTCTGTTTCCTGGAGGAGAGCTCCACCAGCTTATGACCACCACAGGGGAGACACAGCATCACCGAGATTCAGCACACAGTTTAGCTCAGGGACTGCTTCCCACACATCTTCCCTGAACCTCATTTCCAACTAAGCTCCATTCTGGATTCTCACAACAACCCAGGCTATCTTGAAAGCATCCATTATTTCTTGGTCTTATTTGTTACACTAATAGCTCCTCAAGGACAAGACCCATAGCTTTTCCACCTTTGTTATCTAGATCATCTGCAAGGGATGGAATGCTTTGAAGGTAAAGTTCCTCCTTAAGAAGATGGGGTGTAGTGGACTGGAGATGCTGGGGCTACAGATAGGTGACCCAACCCCTCTCATTCCAACTCCACCCCTGGCAGTTAGCCTACTATCAATTAACTCCTTCCTAAACTTCTGCCAGGTTAGAGTTCTTAAAAGAAAGTAAATGAAAAGAGAGTGAAAAATGAGCACAAAGTTATAGACAGAGAAATGCTAGTGATCTATAATAGCATGGTGACGAGAGTTGACAGGAAAAACTGCAAATGTATTTCACAATAGCTAGAAGAGAAGATATTTTTAATGTTCTCACCACAAAGAAATTATGTATTTGGGGCTGGAGAGATGGTTTAGTGGTAAAGGCGCTTGCCTGCTAAGCCTAAGGCCCCAGGTTCAATTCCCCAGGACTCACATAAGCCAGATGCACAAGGTGGCATATGTGTCTGGAGTTCGTTTGCAGTGGCTGGAGGCCCTGGTGTGCCCACACTCTATCTGCCTCTTTTCCCTTCTCTGTCTTTCTCTCTTTCTCACCCCTCTCTCTGTATCTCTCAAATAAATATTAGAAATTATGTATTTAAGCCATGTGTTATGGCACACGCCTTTAATTACAGCACTCTGGAGGCAGAGGTAGGAGGATTGCTGTGAGTTCAGGGCTATCCTGAGACTACATAGTAAATTCCAGGTCAACCTGAGCTGCAGTGAAACCCCACCTCACAAAAAGTAAATAAATAAATAAATAAATAAATAAATAAATAAATAAGCAAGCTGGGTGTGGTGGCACACCTCTTTAATCTCAGCACTTGGGAGGCAGAGGTAGGAGAATTGCCATGAGTTCGAGGCCACCCTGAGAATACAGAGTAAATTCTAGGTTAGCCTGAGCTAGAGTGAGACCCTACCTCAAAAAACTAAAAAAAAAAAAAAAAAAAAAAAAAAAATAAATAAATAAAAATATATAAATAAGGGCCGGAGGGATGGCTTAGTGGTTAAGGCATTTGCCTACAAAGCCAAAGGACCCAGGTTTGATTCCCCAGGACCCACGTTAGCCAGATGCACAAGGGGGTGCACATGTCTGGAGTTTGTTTGCAGTGGCTGGAGGCCCTTGAGTGCCCATTCTCTCTCTCTCTCCCTCTCTCTCTGTCTTTTTTTTATTAATTTTTTTTATTAATTCTTTGTTAAAGGTAGAACAGAACCCAAAACTTGGGGTTCATAAATTCTGGGAAACCCATCCTGAACCCCCAAAGCCTGCATCAGTGGGAAGTAAATAATCCAAACAGATGGGGGCCATGCTAGAGAGGGGACACCTGAACTTACAGTTCCAGAATCAGGATGTAGGATGTGGGGGACTCGTAGGTGTCATGGAGAGTAACATACTGGGGGTGCTGCAGGTGCTGAAGCAGGGCAGCCTCGTGGGCAGCCTGCTCCTTCTTCTTCATTTTTTTGCTTACAAATTTCACAGCCACATCTTTGCGGGTAGCTTTGTGGATGCATTTCTTTACAATAGAGAAACGGCCTCTGCAAAACAAAAGGAGAAAAGTTTCCCACGAGTTCACCAATCAGCTAGGAGCATTTTATCCAGAAATGGGTAAGATTTGTGTGACGTGCTGAGATAGTAACCTCTTACAGGTTGAGCATCCTTACTCCAAAAATCTGAAATTAATATTGGCATGATACCACCGATGGAAAATCCCACTCTTGACCCTCATGTGATGGGTCACAGTGGAAATGCAGGTGCACTGGAACACACTGCATAAAATTATCCTCAGACTAAGGTGAACGTGAAATGTAGATGAAATTTGTGTTTATTCTTGGATCTCATCCCTAACATATTTCATTCTGTATATGTAAATCCGAAATCTTCTTGGTCCCAAGCATTTTGGATAAGGATATCAACCTGTATTAGAAACCTTTGTTTTAAAAATAATTAATTTATCTGAAAGTAGAGAGAGACAGAGAGAGAGAGAGAGCTGCAAATAAACTCCAGATGCATGTGCCACTTTGTGCATCTAACCTTACGTGGGTCCTGGTGGGGACTGAACCCTGGTATTTAGGTTTTGCAGGCAAGTGCCTCAACCGTGGAGCCATCTCTTCAGCTTCCCCTTCTTTAATTTTTAAAGATTTTTTTGTTTTGTTTTGTTTTTCAAGGTAGGGTCTCCCTCTATCCCAGGCTGACTTGGAATTTACTCTATAGTCTCAGGGTGGCCTTGAACTCACAGGGATCCTCCTACCTCTGCCTTCCAAGTGCTGGGATTAAAGGTGTGTGCCACCACACCTGGCTAATGTTTTCAACTATATTATTATTATTCAGAAATTTCATTTTCCTTCCTTAACATTGTAGGGTTCTTTGAGATGCAAAAGGCAAACTAGTATCACTTTATAGCCAATTTTTTTTATCATTTTGAAAATTAACCACAGGTTTCTTTTTCCTTTCTAAGTAGAATATACTTTTTTTTTTTTTTCAAAGTAGCATTTCACTCTAGTTAGGCTGACCTGGAATTAACTATGTAGTCTCAGGTTGGACTTGAACTCACAGTGATCCTCCTACCTCTGCCTCCCAAGTGCTGGGATTAAAGGCATGTGCCACCACGCCCAGAGAATAAACTTTTTAATTTTTTTTTTTAGATTTTATTTTTATTTATTTATTAAAGACAGAGAAAGAGAGAGAGAGAGAGAGAGAGAGTGAGAATGGGCACACCAGGGGCCTCCAACCACTGCAAACGAACTCCAGACGTATGCGCCACCATGTGCATATGGCTTATGTGGGACCTGGAGAATTGAACTGGGGTCCTTAGGCTTCGAAGGCATGAGCCTTAACTGCTAAGCCATCTCTCCAACCCAAATATATTTAAAAATTTTTTTATTTGTTTGCAAACAGAGAGAGAGATAGAGAGAAGAGAGACAGACACAGAGAGAATGGGCATGCCAGGGCCTGTAGCCACCGTAAATGAACTCCAGATGCATGTTCCCCTTGTGCTTCTGGTTTATGTGGGTCCTGGGAAATTGAACCTGGGTCTTTTGGCTTTTCAGGCAAATGCCTTAACTGCTAAGCTATCACTCCAGCTTCCAAATATACTTAAAAAAAAAAAAAACTTTATTTATTTGAAAAAGAGGCATTTGGGAGAGAGAGAATGGGTTTACCAGGGCCTCTAGCTACTGCTAATGAACTCCAGACACAAGTGCCACCCTGTACATCTGGCTTACATGGGTACTAGGGAATCGAACCTGCGTCCTCTGGCTTTCCAGGCAAGCTCCTTAACCATTAAGCCATCTCTCCAACCCATAGGATATATTCTATAAAACACAATAACAGGTAATTTAGAGCAGTGTGCAGGCAAGAATGTAAGATGGCAGAGTAGCAACGCAGAGCTGTTAGTATTAAGGCTCGGGGCTGGCTTCGATTCCAGTCTCCGCAGGGTCAGTGACTGCTGGGCGAAAAACGCAAATGCCGTCTATCAAAATGTTCAGCGGCAGCTCCCACCAAGACTTGTTGTAGAAAGTTGTTGACCAAGATGGAGCCCTCTGTGGAAACTGGTGAGACGCTGTTGTGGTGAGATGAATGACAATCAAAGGAGCTTGTTTTTGTTTTTGGTTTTTCGGTTGTGGTGAGTGAATGACAATCTAAAGGAGCTTTTGATCATGATTAATGCCTGCAAGATGGCTTCAGCCGGCCAGGTTACTGCAGTCATTCCATGCTTCCCATATGCCAGGCAGGCTGAGAAGGATAAGATTACGATCTACTCAAAAGTCAATGGCCACATCTCTTTCCTTGAACTTCCTGGTAGCACAGTGTCTTAAACTGAGGTACTTGTAAAATAAATGGTTTTCAAGCAAAGGAATCGTTTTTCATGTTGGCTTTTTCCTTTTTCTTTTTTCTTTTTCTTTTTTTTTTTTTTTGTTGGATTTTTCGAGGTAGGGTCTCACTCTAGCCCAGGCTGACCTGGAAGTCACTATGTAGTCTCAGGGTGGCCTTGAACTCGTGGCGATCCTCCTACTTCTACCTCCCGAGTGCTGGGATTAAAGGCATGCGCCACCGCGCCTGGCATCTTTTCCCTTTCGTTTTCCCTGTCCTCTTCTTCATTCACAGCAGTGCTCCAGTCTCAGCCAAGCTTGTTGCAAATATGCTGTCTGTAGCAGGTGCAGATCATATGATCACCATGGATCTACATGCTTCTCAAGTTTAGGGCATTTTTGACAAACCAGTGGATGATTTATATGCAGAATCTCTCTGAATGGAGGGAATTTGCACTATTGTCTCACCTGATGCTGGTGGAGCAAGACAGTGACCTCCATTGCAGATGGGTTGAATGTGGTCTTTGCCTCGATTCACAAGGAACGGAAGGAGGTCGGTGAAGCGGACTGTATGGTGCTAACGGGAGATGTGAAAGGGTCCAGGGTCTATCCTTGTGGATGACATGGCCGACACTTGTGGTTCACTCTGTCATGCTGCTGACAAACTTCTTCAGTTGGAGCTAACAGAGTTTATACTATCTTTTATTTATTTATTTAAGAGAAAGAGGCAGACCGAGAGAGAGAATGGGGGCATCAGGGCCTCCAGCCACTGCAAATGAACTCCAGATGCATGTGCCCCTTGTGCATCTGGCTTACGTGGGTCCTGGGGAATGGAACCTGGGTCCTTTAGCTTTGCAGGCAAGTGCCTTAACTGTTAAGCCATCTCTCCAGCCCAGTTGATTCTTTCTTGACTCGTGGCATCTTTTCTGGCCCAGCCATTTCTCACATCAACAACGCATGCAAGTCACCAGTACCATTACTCAGGAGGACAAGATGAAGTGGGGCTCCAAAATACAGCTGAGTGACATCTCCATGATCCTTACAGAAGCCATCAGGGGAACTCGCAACGGGGAATCATTTTTCCTACCTGTTTAGTCATGTTCCTTCATAACAGAGTAACTTACAAAGCTTTTATAGAAATATGTCAACCCTGCCTCTTGTTTTTTCTTGGTATTTGATGATCAATTCGGCAGAAGTCCAGCTTGTTCCAGTGTAGTTTGTTTGCTTATTTATTTATTTATTTTTATTATTGAGAGAGAGAGAGAGAAGGAGAGAGAAACAGAGAGGAAGAGGCAGAGAAAGAGAATGGGCATGCTTAGTGGCCTCTCAGCCACTGTGAACAAATTCCAGATGTGTGCGCCCCCTTGTGGGCAAGTGTGGCATTGCGTGCTTGAGTCACTTTATGTCTGGCTAAACATGGGACCTGGAGATCAAATGGGCATTCTTAGGCTTGGCAGGCAGGTGCCTTAACTGCTAAGCCATTTCTCCAGCCCTATTTATTTATTTGAGAGAGAGAGAAAGTGAGAGAATGGGCATGCCAGGACTTCCAGTCACTGCAAATGAATTCCAGATGTATGCACCCCCTTGTGCATCTGGCCTACGCGGGTCCTGGGGAATCGAACCTGGGTCCTTTGCTTTGCAGACAAATGCCTTAACTGCTAAGCTCTCTCTCCAGATCATTCATCATCATTATTATTATCATTATCATTATTATTATTACATCCCATACCCATATTAGGCCCATATTAGGCATATTCGAATTGATCCTATATTGGAGAGAGATTGGGATTTACTGCTGGGACTTCCTATGTGTATTCTGGGTTCCTTGGTTCTTTAATGAGCCTTGCAGCTTTAATTAGAGCTCAACTGCTGCAAGATGTGCACATTTTTTGAGTGTTCTGTTAGTCCCTTTGAGTGTGTTTGGCATAGAACAACTAGCAATAAACAAGTTTGCCAAGGTCTGTGCTACACTATAGCAAGAGCCCGGGCAACCTCAAACAGAGTCCTAGTGGTTGAGCACCCTCTAAAGCTGCGGCAGGCAGCTAGCTCAGTGCAGTACTTGTTTATTGGGAAGAAGCAGCCTGACTCATTGTCATCTGCTTGCCTATTCCTTTCTATTTGGCTTTATCTTCAGCCATCTAGGCCTTTTCCTGGCCAAGGATCTCCTCAGGCCCAAATGCCCACTGTACCTTAGTCTTCTATGAGGCCAGCTGCTTCCTACTATGTAACTGCTAGCATTCATGTTAGATACCTGCGGTAGTGTAATCTTCCTTAGCCTACTACCACTGTGGTAGCAGGTTTTAGGTGGTGTCATAGTGCCTTTTGATTAATTTAAGTATTTAGAAATTTTATTTATTTATTTCATTTATTTGAGAGAAAGAGGCAGAGAGAGAGGGAGAGAGAGAGACAGAGAGACAAATAGAGAGAGAATGGGTGCACCAGGGCCTCCAGCCACTGTAAACGAACTCCAGATGCATGTGCTCCCTCGTGCATCTGACTTAACGTGGGTCCTGGAGAGTCGAACTGGGATCCTTTGGCTTTGCAGGCAAATGCCTTAACTGCTAAGCTATCTCTCCAGCCCTAATTAAGTACTTAAGTTTCATATTCCTTAGATCCACATGGTCTCTCAAATAAACTAAGATATTTGTTAAAGTTTGATGTCATAGTCTCTTGTAGAATATACTTAATAAAGTGTTATGTGTGAAACTTCAAACAAACAAACAAAAACACAATAATTGAGCATGGTGGCACACACCTTTAATCCCAGCACTTGGGAGGTAGAGGTAGGAGGATCACCATGAGTTCAAGACCAACCTGAGACTACATAGTGAATTCCAGGTCAGCCTGTTCTAGAGAGAGACAAAACAAAACCAAAACACCACAATAACAACAGTACAACAGTAACAACATTAAAGAAGGGAGATTATACTCAGTGATGATTTTAAAACGTGTTCGAGACAGTGTCTCCCTCTGGCTCTGGCAGGCCTTGGCACTGCAAGCTTCCTGCAGCAACCTCCAATGCTGGATTACAGACCTGTGCCTACAATTCCAGGTGGGAGAGTCTTTTCTATTTTAAAAAATATTCTTATTTAATTATTTATTGGTTAGCAGAGAGAAAGGGAAAGAAATAGAATTGGTGTGAAAGGGCCTCTTGCTACTGTGAACAAACTCCAGCCACATGCGCTACTTTGTGCATATGGCTTTAGGAACTGGAGAATCACACCCAGGCTGGTAGGCTTTGCAAGCAAGTGCTTTTAACTACTGAGCCATCTTCCCAGCCTTGGAAAAATCTTCATTCATAATTTTGAAGGGATTATTCAATGGCCTTCCAATAATCCATAGTTATCTGCTCTTTTTTTTCCCCCAGCACTTTAGCCTCCAGAGATTCAATTTTCTCTTCCCCCCTTGTAGCAGTTACCTTTGTATTAGGGACAAAACACCCAAGGAGAAGCAGCTGATGGAAGGAAAGGATTTATTTAGGCTTATAGTTCTGAGAGGAAGCTTCATCGTGGTGGGGGAAATCACGGCAGAGCAGGCAGCTGGGGTATCACACATTGTCACAGCAGCTGGGAGCAAACAATCAGTGTGAACCCAATGGGCTGGAGTAATGCTCCTCAAGGTCTGCCCTCATTGACACCCCTCCTCCAGCAAGGCTCCACCTCCCAAAAGCCCCACTAGCTGGGGAATAAGTGGGAGGTTTAATCATAAACACTTGGGCTAGAGAGATGGCTTAGCGGTTAAGTGCATGCCTGCGAAGCTTAAGGACCCAGGTTCGATTCTCCAGGTCCTGTGTAAGCCAGGTGCACATGGTGGCACATGTGTCTGGCACTCATTCTCTCTCTGTTTGTCTGTTGCTCTCTACCCAACAATGAGTGACTGCATTCCAAAGGCTGAGGCAAGAGGATTGAAAGTTTGAGGCCAGTCTGGAATTGGATACATAGTTAGTAAGAAGCCGGACATGGTGGTGCACACCTTTAATCCCAGCATTCGGGAGGCAGAGGTAGGAGGATTGCCATGAGTTCGAGGCCACCCTAAGACTACACTGTGAACTCCAGGTCAGCCTGGGTAGAGTGAGACCCTACCTTGAAAAACTAAAAAATAAAAACAAAAAAATGAATATATGAAACTTTTAAAATAAAAATTGACCATGCTGTAATTAACCAAGCAAGTCTGAGCCAGTTCTTTGATCACAGTGCAATTAAGCTAGAATCAGCAGCAAAAGATAATATTTTTAAAATCTCATACATATTTAAACATTTTTCCATTACAATTAGATTAAAGGAAAAAAATCATAGTACGGGCTGGAGAGATGGCTTAGCATTTAAGGCACTTGCCTGCAAAGCCAAAGGATCCAGGTCCAATTCCCCAGGACCCACATAAAGCCAGATGCACAAGGTAGCACATGCATCTGGAGTTCATTTGCAGTGGCAAGAGGCCCTGGAGTGCCCATCCTCTCTCTCTACCTACCCCTCTCTCCCTCATCTTAAATAAATACATAAACTATTTTAAAAATCATAGTTAACTGAAGATAATTAAAATATCAAATATCAGAATTTGGGAAATATAACTAAAAGTGTATTTTAAGAGAAACCTGAGGTTTAATTATGTTAGAAAAATGGAAAGGGTGAGAACTGGGGAGGGAGCATTCAACTTTAATAAGAAAAAGAATAGCCGGGCGTGGTGGCGCACGCCTTTGATCCCAGCACTCGGGAGGCAGAGGTAGGAGGATCGCCCTGAGTTCAAGGCCACACTGAGACTACATAGTGAATTCCAGGTCATCCTGAGCTAGAGCGAGACGCTACCTCAAAAAACCAAAAAAAAAAGAAAGAAAAGAAAAAGAATAGTAGAAAACATATGCAAACATATCAGCTGCTTCCTTACCATGCGCTGACACAAGAAACCAACAACAACAAAACCAGTCGCGCTACTGGGAGGTTGCTGGCGCTCACAGAGTGTGAAGTCCTTACCTGCCAATCTCACTCAGCTCCGTGTAAGCGGAATCAAAATTTTCCTTCCAAGAAATGGTGGCCCCATCAGCAGCTGCATCTTTGGGAGAAGGAGAATCTATGTATGACATTGCAGATGTACATGAGGAGAGAGAGAAGGTTCTCAGCTGAGCTTCAGCACAACCCCAAAGCAATTCTCATGTCTTAAATACGGAGGCCACCCAGTGGGAAAAGGCCGTCATTCTCTGGAGCGTTATCGTAAAACTATCTGAGGGGACAGTGACAGAGTCAGACAGCCTCTGTCATCTCCTTAAACGAAGGGAAACATTGGAGGATCAGAAATGTAGCTTCTAGCTGGGAGTGGAGGTGCCGGAGGAGCAAGAGGTAGGAGGATGATGGTGAGTTTGAGGCTAGCCTGGGACTACAGAGTGAGTTTTAGGTCAGCCTGGGCTAGAGTGAGACCCTCCCTCAAAAAAACAAAAAATAAATAAATACATAAATAAGTAATAATAAAAAATAAATAAAAACAACAACAACAACAAAAGTTTATGGGGGGAGGCTGGAGAGATGGCCTAGTGGTTAAGGTGGAGAATTGAATTCTCCAGGACCCACGTAAGCCAGATGCACTAGGGGCACATGCATCTGGAGTTTGTTTGCAGTGGCTAGAGGCCCTGGCTTGCCCATTCTCTCTCTGTGTGCCTCTCTTCTATCTCTCTCTGTCTGCTTGCAAATAAATAATTTTTAAAAAAGTTTATAGGACTAAGGGTAGGTTGGTGAGAAAGGTGGGTAAAATAAGAACCATATTTGTAAAATACTCATTTTTTGACTAGTTAAATGTATATCTTGTGAACTTCTCAACAAAACTACATAAACTAGATCCATGTTGAAAAACATTCTGGTGGAGGAGGCGGCTATCTAAGCTTCACTTGGTAATTAAATCCTTCATCCTGGTGCTTTCCTCTCCACTTTGAGCTAGTGAGCACAGCTGTCTCTGGTGCTGTGGGGAACTGTGAGGCAGGGGTGCCCAGGGGAGAACAGACTTTGTATTCTTTTTTTTTAAAAAAATCTTTCTTTATTTATTTGAGAGAGTAGCAGGTAGAAAGAGGGAGAGAGAGAAGAAGAGGAGGAGGAGGAGGCGGCAGAGTGAACGGGCATACTGCAAATGAACTCCAGACACATGTGCCACCTTGTGTATCTGGCTTACGTAGGTCCTGGGGAATTGAATCAAGGTCCTTAGTCTTCACAGGCAAGCATCTAAGCCATTTCTTCAGCCCTGTATTCTTTTATTTATTTTAAATTTTTTTGTTTATTTATTTATTTGAGAGCGACAGAGAGAGAAAGAGGCAGATAGAGAATGGGTGCACCAGGGCCTCCAGCCACTGCAATCGAACTCCAGATGCATGCACCACCACCTTGTGCATCTGGCTGATGTGGGTCCTGGGGAATCGGGCCTCGAAGTGGGGTCCTTAGCCTTCACAGGCAAACGCTTAATTGCTAAGCCATCTCTCCAGCCCCCAGGCTTTGTGTTCTTAAAGGAGTCTTAGAGGGACAGAGAGTGCCCATATGATGCATGGCCCCTGCCTGTGACTCTCATTCTAGAAGGCATTCCCTTGGGAAACCCAAAAGGCTCAGGATCAGCAGGGGTGGCTCACCTAACCTTTGGTGATAGACACTTAGAGCTCCCCTCATGGAAAAACTCTAGCTTGATTGAACCTGCCAAGCAGCTCCAGGACACCTCCCCATGGGGCCCTGTGATGCCAGGGACTTTGTGGCAGTGGCCCAGTGCCTTGCCTCTCTGCCCGGGGTCCTGGGCTGGCTGGGACTCACCGTACTCTGGAAGCCGCACGAACTCCGACGGCTCGCTGGGAAGGCTGATTCCCCAAGGGTTACTGGCACTGACTCTGAACTGATAAGGACACCCGGGACTAAGGTCTTCGATCACGAGGTAGGTGTCCAAGGTCGAAGCTACAGACTGCTGCCAGACCTGGGAACCTAGTGCAGTGTCCAAGGAGAGGGAGAGAGACAAAGCCAAAAGCAACATCATTTCAAAGACCTTCGGCAAACAAAGAAAGGAAAATGGGCAGAGTCAGTTAGGACAGTGTGGGCTCTGAGAGCCTGTGGGCCGATGACGTCGGATTTGGGTCCAGTCTCCTAAATGACAGACGACTTGAAGCTGTGCAAGAAATCACTCTATGGATTCTGTTTTCTCTCCAGTGTGCACATGTGAGAACTAAAATTGACTTTATATGGGAATATGTGGTAAGGCAATTAGGGTGAAAGAAAATATAATATCAGTAACAAAACATGAGAAATTGTGCCTTTGGAAATTAAAACAAAAAGGAAATTAACAGCCAGGCGTGATGGCGCATGCCTTTAACCCCAGCACTCGGGAGGCAGAGGGAGGAGGATCGCCATGAGTTCAAGGCCACCCTGAGACTACAGAATGAATTCCAGGTCAGCCTGGGCTAGAGCGAGACCCTACCTTGAAAAACCACAAAAAAAAAAAAAAAAAAAAAAAAAAAAAAAAAAGGAAATGAACACATATTAAGCATTATATGTACACGTGAAAATACTACAGAACATGCCATAATTCTCTCCTTTAACTATAAGTGACACCCAGCAAAGCAGGGATTACTAGTCTCACGTGACAGATGACGAAGAAGAGCATTGGAAATAGAAATGATTTGCCCAAGTTCTCCTGGCTGAGAGACCCCCGGTTCTGTGATGAGCTGTGAACGCTGCACTTTGTGCAGTGGGTCTCCAGCTGAGCAACCACACTGACCAGGGAGCTCCAACTGCAAACCGTTTCAGAAAGGTGCTGCCGGGGGTGGTGGCACATGCCTTTAATCCCAGCACTCGGGAGGCAGAGGTAGGAGGATCTCCCTGAGTTCGAGGCCACCCTGAGACTACAAAGTGAATTCCAGGTCAGCCTGAACCTAGAGCAAGACCCTACCTTGAAAAACCAAAAAAAAAAAAAAAAAAAAAAAAAAAAAAAAAAGGTAAAAGGTGCTGAAAATAGTTAGAATTGCTTGGGCACTGTCTAACAATGAGATGAAAGAAAAACTAAATGATAAGAGTAATGGAAAGTAAATGATTTTGGCGGAGGGTGGGCAAGCCGTTGATTTCCATTCCATTGTGCAGCTTCTTAGGGCTTCGGAGCTGCGTTGTCAACAATCAGAGCTACCTGAGGCTTGATAACTAATGGCTCCACTGTGTCTCATAGCTGAAGAAACATACATGCTTTTCACACATAAATGTAACAAATTTAAGTGTTTTAAATCGCAAAATTAAAAATATATAACCTTCAGCTGGAGAGATGGCTCAGCATTTAAGGCACTTGCCTGCAAAGCCCAAGGACCTGGGTTTGAGTCCCCAGACCCATGTAAAGCCAGATGCACAAGGTGGCACTTGTGTCTGGAGCTCATTTGCAGTGGCTGGAGGCCCTGGCGTACCCATTCTCTCTCTCTCTCTAGTAAATAAATATTTAAATATATATATTTATAAATTTAATCTGGAGATGGGAGGGTGGAGTTCTGATCATACTACCACAGTTAAGCTCTGGGGGAACATTCATGGTCGGGTCTAGTCCAGCTGTCTTACTCCTTGTGATCCTGTGTTTCTCATTGCTCTTGACCTTGGCCTTCTCATCTGTAAAATGGGTCTCACTGTCCCTGTGTAGATGACCAAGCAGGTTAAGCAGGGGAATGTAATGAAGACACTTAGCCCCTCACAGGGAGGTTTTTGAGCATCAGTGAAAACAGCTGCCAGACATCTGTGATCAGCAGGCAGCTGCAGCCTGGACCCTGACTGACTGAGGTCAGTGTGCTTCTTGTGACACAAGTCACCAGACCTGAGGACCTCCTGAGAGGAAGTGAGGGCCAGAAGAAGCAAGGCAGCCCACCTTCCTCACGGTACTCCACCGTGTAACCGGAAATCGTGCAGTTCCCAGTGCTGGCGGGGGGCAGCCAGCGCAGGATGACGGAGGTGCAGCTCCTCTCCTGCGCGATGGGGCGGTTGGGGGCTGCCGGAACACCTGCGGAGACAGTGGGCGTCACCTGTGTCAAATGTAGCCCGTGGCCCTGCCCACTCAGCACACCTTCCTCTAGGCCCAAAGGAGTCCCAGGAGGTGCGCGTTGCTCTCTGACTTTCTTCCTTGACTGAACACTGCGCACTGCGGGGATGTGTGATCAGGCACTGAGCAGGAGGCAGACAGCTCTTAGCAAACAACCCCTTCTCTTCCTATCGCCCAGGATTCTGTTTTGGGATTTCACAAGACAGCCTTTCTTCCCCAGGTGTCCTGGTCACATACACTTCACAAAATGACCAACACAGGCACTGGAGAAATGAATGGCACAATGGTTAAAGGCACTTGCTTGCAAAGTCTGAAGGACCTGGGTTCAACTTCCCAGTACCTATAAAGCCAGATGCACAAAGTGGCACATGCATCTGGAGTTTGTTCATAGTGGGAGGTGGCCCTGGTGCACCTGTAACTCACTAACTCTCTCTTGCTCTCTGTCTGCCTTTGTCTCTCTGCAATGAATAAATAAACTTCTTTTAAAACATTACCAACATAGGAAGAAGAATAGCCATGGCCAGGGCAGTAGGGAGGGAGGAACGGGGGATTAGGTTTAATGGGTACAGACTGGGTTACAGTTTGGGAAGATGAAAATTTTGTGTCTAGCCAGGTGTGGTGGTGCCCGTCTTTAATCCCAGCACTTGGGAGGGAGAGGTAGGAAGATCACCATGAGTTGGAAGCCACCCTGAGACTCCATAGTGAATTCCAGGTCAGCCTGGGCTAGCGTGAAACCCTACCTCGAAAAACAAAAACAACAACAACAAGTTCCGTGTCTAGTGGGGATGGTGGATGGTGGCACACCATGTGAGTATCCTTCATGCCACTGAAAGATGCTGAAAAGTGGTTAAGACTGTGCTTACAATGCTTAGAGAGAGATAGTGCATACCTTGCACCTTAACTGTAGCTGACGTAGATGCAGTTCCGTGGTCATTTGTCGCTATGCAGGTATAAATCCCGCTGTCCTGGGGCATCAGGTTGCAGATCTTCAGGGTGATTTCCCCAGATTCACTAGGGACGTTGAAAAAGATGTTCCTCAGACTCCAGTAAGGAGACAGTTGATGGATGGGTGAAATGCCATCAGATTGGCACATGGTGCGCTCAGCCTAGAGTGCATGCCTCCAGCTGACCAACCTCCACACCCCAGACAATACCATACCTCCAGATCCCCATTTCCCTATGTGGGGCAAACATTTCTAGCTGTGCCCACCTCCCAACTTTGTGTGAATGAGGGAGCATAGGAATGGAATGAAATATGAATTAGAATGTGGTCTGAAATATACGAAGTCTTACACATCTCATCTGCAATATAATTATCATACACAGCAATGTTAGTAACCTTGTACTGAAGCCTTTTCAATCTCGTGGGTCAATAACGAACGGTAAGACAGAGAGCTTACGTAATGAAAGTATTCAACCATTTCCAATCTTCAACAGCATGCGTCTGGAGTTTGTTTACAGTGGCTAAAGGCCCTGGCACACCTTCTCTCTCTCTCTCTCATATGCCTCTTTCTATCTCTCTTAAATATATATGTATATAAAAGAGGGGGCCAGGCGTGGTGGTGCACACCTATAATCCCAGCACTTGGGAGGCTAGGGGTAGGAGGATCACTGTGAGTTCAAAGCCACCTTGAGATTACATAGTGAATTCCAGGTCAGCCTGCTAGAGTGAAACCCTACCTCCAAAAACAAAAAAAAAAAAAAAAAAAAAAAAAAAAAAAAGAAAAGAAAGAGGGGAAAAGATATGAAGTCATTTTAATTTAAAAAAAAGAAAGAAAGAAAAGAAAGGATACATTTTTTCCAGGTGTGGTGTGGTGAAGTGGTGCATATCTTTAATACCAGCACTCAGGTAGGGTCTCACTCTAGTCCAAGCTGACCTGGAATTCACTATGTAATCTCAGGGTGGCCTCAAACTCATGGCAATCCTCCTACCTCTGCCTCCCAAGTGCTGGGATTAAAGGCCACCACGTGTGGTTTCACAGGTGATTCTTCAGCTGTTAGGGCTTGCTCCTGCTTTCCCACCGTAACCAGCAGTGCACAGTGAGGCACGTGATGATGAGTGGCGGTGGTGGCTCATGCTTGTTGCCCGGTCACTCAGGAGGGGAGAGGGTTGCCATGTGTTTGAGGCCAGCCCGGGATACATAGTGAGTTCCAGGTCAGTCTGAACTAGATGAGTGAGGCCCGCCTCAAAAAAAACAAAGCAAAACAAAGCAAAACAAGCTAGAATGGCTGAGAGGCAGTCACAACCAAATTTTGCTAAACAGTCTTTTTGTGTAGAAGCATGCTTACAGCTTGATATCCTGTTGTACATTTTGGAATGTGTCCCTTTTTTCCTTCTCACAAATATAATTCTCAGGTAAGGAACAAATTACACCACTCTTGGCTAGGTGTGGTGGTGCACGCCTGTAATCCCAGCTGTCGGGAGGCAGATGTAGGATTGTCATGAGTTCAAGACCACCCTGATACTACTTAGTGAATTCCAGGTCAGCCTGGGTTAGAATGAAACCCTACCTCAAAAAAAAAAAAAAAAAAGGCTGGAGAGATGGCTTAGCAGTTAAATGCTTGCCTGTGAAGTCTAAGGACCCCAGTTCGAGGCTTGATTCCCCAGTTAAATGCATGTGCCACCTTATGTATCTGGCTTATTCTAAGGACCCCAGTTCGAGGCTTGATTCCCCAGTGCCCACGTAAGCCAGATGCATGTGCCACCTTATGTATCTGGCTTACATGGGTACTGGGGAATCAAACTTGGGTCCTTAGGCTTTGCAAGCAAGTGCCTTAACTGCTAAGCCGTCTCTCTAGTCCTATTTTTTTTAAGTTCTCTCTCTCTCTCTCTCTTTTTTTTTTTTGAGGTAGGTTTTCACTCTACCCCAGGCTGACCTGGAATTCACTATGTAATCTCAGGGTGGACTTGAACTTATGGCAATCCTCCTACCTCTGCCTCCTGAGTGCTGGTATGAAAGGCGTGTACCACCATGCCCGGAAAGTTTTCTTTTTCAAAATTGTAAGTCCAGCACACAGTATTTCGAGGTGAGTCCCCAGCTGTGTCTGCCTGCTGCAGGGCAGCATAGGGGGTGCGTGCTGGCATTTGCCAGAGGCTCAGGCTGAGAGGGCAGCTGCACAGTGGGCAGCTGAGGCTGTGCTGATACTCTGAGTGCCCTAGCATGTGCAGCTGAACCATTCAGTACCTCTCCTACTTAGGGCCAAGTGTCTGATCTGGAAGAAGCCCCCAGGGACAGCTCCTCTCTGGGAGAGACTTGGAGCCTGAAGGAAGGCCACACCTGCCTCTGGTACTGCAAGGGATGCTGGGCAGGTGGGCGACACACTTACCAGGAGGAGATAGCGTATGTGGCTGAGCTGTCAGTGTCAAGGGTGTTCTGGTCTGGACCCTTCCAGGTGACCGTGGGCTTTGGCCGCCCACAGACTTTGCATTGCAGAATCACTGTGTCGCCAAGCAAGCAGGTCACATCCACTAAGGGCACAAGGAATTCTGGGGCCACTGTGATCAAACCAACACGCATTCACATCATTCCCATTAAACGTAAAGCAGCCATTTGAATATAGCATTCTCACCCCATGTGGGTTACAAGAGGTCTGAAATAACCTTCTGCCTAATATTGTTACATCATCTCCGTCCCTTTATTTGAAAGTAAAGTTAGGAAATATATAAAAACAACTAGGAAGCCCTGTGTGGGGGCGCACCCCTTTAATCTCTGCACTCGGGATGCAGAGGTAGGAGGATCACTGTAAGTTTGAGGCCACCCTGAGAGTCTACATAGTGAATTCCAGGTCAGCCTTGGCTAGAGCAAAACTATACTTTGAGCCGGGCGTGGTGGCGCACGCCTTTAATCCCAGCACTCGGGAGGCAGAGGTAGGAGGATCGCTGAGAGTTCGAGGCCACCCTGAGACTACATAGTTAATTCCAGGTCAGCCTGGACCAGAGTGAGACCCTACCTCGCAAAACCAAAAAAAAACAAAACAAAAAACTATACTTTGAAAAACAAAAACAAAAACAAAAACAAAAACAAAAACAAAAAGTGGGGTGAGGGGCTGGAGAAATGGCTTAGCGGTTAAGGCACATGCATGTGAAGCCAAAGGACCCAGGTTCGATTCTCCAGGACCCACATAAGCCAGATGCAAAAGGGGCACATGCATCTGGAATTTGTTTGCAGTGACTAGAGGCCCTGGCATGCCCATTCTCTCTCTGTCTCTCTTCTCTCTCTCTCTGCTTGCAAATAAATAAATGAATTTTAAAAAATAGCCCAAAAAACAATTAGGAAGAAAAGCTCCATGATGTCATATCATAATACAGAAATAATCTCTGTGAACGTTCTGCTATATAAGTTTTAGGCTTTATATAAACAGTTACCAAAATAAATCCTTTAATGCATAGTATATGTTGTAGTCTTTTTCACTTAGTAACTTATCATTAAACATCTTTGCTCAACTATAAATACACAAGTGGGGGCTGGGGAGATGGCTCACCAGTTAAAGGTGCTTGCTTACAAATCCTACTGGCCCGGGGTTCAATAAAGCCAGATGTACAAAGTGGTGCACGTGTTTGGAATTTGTTTGCAGTGGCGAGAGGTCCTGTTGTACCCATTCTCTCTCTCTCTCTCATAAATACATAAAAGTATAAATAAATACAGAAGTACATCACCATTACTTAATGGCTAATGCTACATATAGCCTAATTTAGTTAGCCAACTCCCACAATCTCAGTTCTATCCCCTTTGAACTTACCTTCTTGTATGAAATTTGGATTTAAGATCTGAAAAACACAAAACCAGAAAATTGCTTGAGTATTAAACTACTAAGAGAAAACAAGAGACTTTTCTGAATAAAAAAGCAAAGTCCTTTTCAGGGAGATGAGCAAGAGTGCTTTGTCTCTACTTCATGGACAGGCAGGGGCACAGACCCTTCCTAGACACCAAAGGGGAAGGACTACTTTCCTCAGCTGGCCACGGGTCAGGTCAGGTTCAGCAGACCTCTGCTGGCTGGGGCTACCTTTCTCCTTGCCTTCCTCAGTCACCCTTCTTCTCTTCATACAAACAACCAAACACCTTTTCCGTTCAACACACCGATTCTTCCCACTAATTTCTGGTAGGAATTTCCAGAAACAAAGAACCCAAGGCTGATCAAACTGGGTCACTTGCAATGCACCCGCCCAGTGTTTCCTTGCAAATGTGCTTCCTCTAATCCATCTTGCCTTCAAGTGGGGGAAACGTCCCTTCAAATAGCTAAACAGAGCTCTATTGGTTTAAGGTAAAAGAGAGCCCCTTGTCGAGCGTGCGTGGCGCACGCCTTTAATCCCAGCACTCAGGAGGCAGTGGTAGGAGGATCACCATGAGTTCAAGGCCACCCTGAGACTACATAGTGAGTTCCAGGTCAGTCTGAGCTAGAGTGAGACCCTACCTCGAACAACCAAACCAAACCAAAAGAAAAAAACCAAGAGAGGTCCTTGCTGTCTATGCATAAAGCCCAGCCTCTGTGGCCTGGGGCATCAACAACAAACTCCTGATTTAACCATGCTGCCCCTTTGCATCTTCCCAAGTGGGCAGACACAGACTCAGATCCACCATGTGACTCGCCAGTCCCAAGGCCAGAGTGCTCTGCACACAGCATGCGGCCTGCCCACAGCAGGACACTGTGGGTGCCTAGCTCTTCTGGGAGGACTGTCGCTTTGACCACCCCGCCTTTACATTACCAAGTGCAAGCCGGGTCATAAAATCTGGGGTGTAAACAAGCGCTGGCTTTGGAGTCTAAAAGGCTGGGGGTCACCTGATTTGTTTAATGTGATTGAATGCTATTTGTCATTGCTTAGCATCCATTTCCTCCACTACAAGATGTGATAATACCCTGTGCAACACATTGTCACAAAGATTAAGTGAAATTGGGCTGGAGAGATGTCTTAATCTTTTATTTATTTATTTTTTTTTTGAGAGAGAGAGAGAGAGAGAGAGGGAGGGAGAGAAAGGGCTTCCAGCCACCGCAAATGAATTTCAGACACACACTTTGTACATCTGGCTTTATGTGGGTACTGGGGAACTGAACCCAGGCCAGCAGACTTGACAAGCAAGCGCCTTAACTGCTGAGCCATCTCTCCAGCCCCACCCTACCCCCCATCTAATTTTTTGAGACAAGGTCTCTCATTGAACCTGGAACTCACCAGTTATGCCAAACTAGCTGGCCAATAAGCACCAGGCATCCTCCAGTCCCCTCTTCAACGCTGGCATTACAGGTACACCCTGCTGTGCCTGAATTTTTTGTTTTTCTTTTAACATGGGTTCTGGGGTTAGTAACTGAGCCATCTCCCCAGCCTTTGAAATATCTTTTATTTGAAACTTTTAAAGGTAGGGTTTCACTCTAGCCCAGGCTGACCTGGTATTCACTATGTAGTCTCAAGGTGACCTCAAACTCACGGTGGTCCTCCTACCTCTGCCCCCGAGTGCTGGGATTAAAGGTGTGCGCCACCACTCCTGGCTCCTTTTCTTTGACTCAAGCAACTGACCCAGACACCAAGTTGATGTATGTTTGGCCTCATTCGCGCCCCCTGCAGGTGATGTGGTGCTGCTCATTGCTTGTGAATTGCTCACTCTGATTTTTAAGTCCCTTCCCCTGCCATGGACCAGAATTCTCTTCACATAGAGGGGTCTCCTCCATGTGGGAAAACATAGCTTTCAGCACATCCTCCCACGTGTCTCCATCCATAAAAGCCTCAGAGGAAGCAAGATGGCTTGTTAAAGATCAATTGCCTTGGGCTGGAGGGATGGCTCAGCAGTTAAGGCGCTTGCCTGCAAAGCCTAAGGACACAGGTTCGATTCTCCAGTACCTATGTGAACCAGATGCACAAGGTGGTGTATACTTCCGGAGTTTGTTCGCAGTAACTAGAGACCCTGGAGTGCCCATTCTCTCTCTCAAATAAATAAAAATATTAAAAAGATCAGCTGGGCGTGGTGGTACGCTCCTTTAATCTCAGGAGGCAGAGGAAGGAGGATCACTGTAAGTTCAAGGTCACCCTGAGACTACATAGTAAATTCCAGGTCAGCCTGGGCTGGAGGGAGACCCTATCTCGAAAAACCAAAAACAAAACAAAACAAAAAGCCTTGAACAGAAGGGAGCTTCTATCAGGGGTCCCCAGCTGCCTGGTTATTCACCTGAAATAGCTTCCAAAACTCCCAATGTCAGCCAGGCAGGAGAATGCTGAGGCAGGAAAATGCCAAGTTCAAAGCCTGCCTGCCTGAGCTCATGTTCTGCTTCAAGACCTGTGTATAGTTTTGTCGATACAGAAGTACTAAGACACAGCTCTGACCTCAAGCATTATCTAGTTTGGGGGTGCATCCCCCCCTCTTTTTTTATTAAAGGAATGCACCACGACGCCCAGCTTCCCTTTTCTTTTGTTTACCTGGGGTTTCCAAATATTCTGCAGTCAACATGTTTCATTGTATATATGTATATATGTATATATTTTTTTTTGGAGAGAGACAGAGAGAGAGGGAGAGGAAGACAGAGAATGGGCACGCCAGCAGCCTCTCAGCTGCTGCGAACGAAATCCAGATGCGTGCACCCCCTTGGGGTCAAGTGTGGCATTGCGCCCTTGGGTCACTTTGCATCTGGCTAAACGTGGGACCTGGAGATTGGAACCAGCGTTCTTAGGCTTAGGAGGCAGGCGCCTTAACCGCTAAGCCATCTCTCCAACCCTATATATATATTTTAAAGAAAGGTAGAGATGGTTTAGTGGTTAAGCGCTTGCTTGTGAAGCCTAAGGACCTTGGTTCAAGCCTCTATTCCCCAGTACCCATTTAAGACAGCAGCACAAGATGGCGCATGCACCTGGTGTTCGTTTGCAGTGGCTGGAGGCCCTGGTGCACCCATTCTCTCTCTTTGTGCCTCTTTCTCTCTCTGTTGCTCTCAAATAAATAAATAATAAAGGTGTGTGCCACCATGCCCAGCAATTTAAAAAAAAAAAGTCGGGCATGGTGGCACACGCCTTTAATCCCAGTCACAGGTAAGAGGGTTGCCATGAGTTCAAGGCCACCTGAGGTTTAATAGTGAATTCCAGGTCAGCCTGAGCTAGAGCAAAACCCTACCTTGAAAAACAAAAAAAAAAAAAAAAAAGAAGAAGAAGAAAGAAAGAAAGAAAGAAAAAAGGGAAGAAAGGAAGGAAGGAAGAAAGAAAGAAAGAAGGAAAAGTGCAGTCAGGCCAATTAGACTGTAAGGTTTTCAAAGACAAGACATTGAACGACATTCATCCTCACAGAAGCTTGGCCACACAGCAGACATATGATACATGCTGGTGAACGAATGCTTGACTTTTGATATTGTTTCAGTTCTCCTGGGAGTTTAGGTTTATAAACAGGATCTTAAGACAGGACCAAAAGACATATACAATAATTTGTTCTGGGTGAATGTCTCATATATTTGATGAGAGCCTGTTTGCAAATGTAGATGGGATTCAAGCTTTGGGAAATGATTTTTTCAACACTACAGTGGACAGACTCTGAGTGAGGAGGCTCTTAGCAGGCTGCTGTGCTGCAGAGTGTGTGTGAACTCTGGGAGCACATGGAGAATGCACTGACACTATGCCTTTTTTTTTTTTTTTTTTTTTTTTGTTTTTCAAGTTAGGGTCTCTCTCTAGCCCAGGGTGACCTGGAATTCACCATGTTGTCTCAGACTGGCCTCTTCCTCCTACCTCTGCCTCCCGAGTACTGGGATTAAAGGCACATGCCACCATGCCCAGCTTTTTTTTTTTTTTTTTAATATTTTACTATTTATTTATTTATTTATTTGAGAGAGATACAGAAATAGGCAGGTAGAGAGAGAGAGAGAGAGAGAGAGAGAGAGAGAGGAATGGGTGCACCAGTGCCTCCAGCCACTGCAAACGAACTCCAGATGCATGCACCCCCTTGTGCATCTGGCTTACGTGGGTCCTGGAGAATCGAGCCTCAAACCGGGGTCCTTAGGCTTCATAGGCAAGCGTTTAACCGCTAAGCCATCTCTCCAGCCCCCATGCCCAGCTTTTTAAATTTTTTTTTGAGAGAGTCAGAGAGAGAGACAGAGACAGAGATAGAGACAGAGAATAGGTGTGCCAGCAGCCTCTCAGCCACTGTGAACGAACTCCAGATGCATGTGCCCCTTGTGGGCAAGTGTGGCATTGCACCTTCACGTCACTTTTTGAGTCTGGCTAAATGTGGGACTGGAGAATCCAACGGGCATTCTTAGGCTTAGCAGGCAGGCTCTTTAACCACTAAGCCATATCTCCAGCCCCCAGCTTTTTTAAAAATACTAATTTATTTGAGAGAGTGAGAAAGAGGTGGGGAGTGGGTGGAGAGAGAGAGAGAGAATGAATGGGGCACCAGGGCCTCCAGCCACTGTAAACAAACTCCAGATGCATGCACCACCTTGTGCATCTGGCTTACGTGAGCACTAGGGAAATGGAACCTGGGTCCTTTGGATTCATAGGCAAGCATCTTAACCACTAAGCCATCGTTCCAGCCCTTGGTCACTATTCTTAAGCAGCTTGGGCCTTACTTGTAGCACTGATATACACCCCAAGGTCCTATTATTCAATGTTAGGTGGGGTCTCAAAAACCTGTACTGTGGCAGTACTTCTATAAGAAAACATTCCAAATGACCCCAACCGGGTCACATATATTGTGGAACACACGCCCTGTTTAAGAAGCAAATAACCCCTGTTGGGTATAGACTTAGCGGGGACACTGGGAAGAAAGGTGGGCAATAGACTGAACTGCAGGTTCTCCATCTGGAAACAGTGGTGCAGAAGCCACCACTTCTCAATTCTCTGCCCCTTGGCTGGCCCAGGTGAGGAGAGCAGGAGTTGCTGATCTGTGTGGCATTATGTAAGTGGCATAAACTACTCACAAGCACTGCACTGGTTCCTCCAAACCCTGGGGGAAGTACGGAACCAGCGATACTCCACTCGATTTCTTAGAAGAGACAAGAGAAGTGAAGTGTAGGATCCTAGAGTGACAGAGGGCTGGACGTGGAGCCACTGGGTCATCAAGCCGGCAGCTTTCTGTCACAGCGTGCAGTGCGGTGGGAGGAGCTTGAGAAAAGCCTTACACAAATTTGTCATTGGCATTAAAGACCCACCTTCTGAGCGTTGCTCCCCACCTTTCTCTCGTCTCATCTCTTCCCAGTCCTCTTTAAAGTCCCTCAGTAAGGACTAAGAGCCGGGCAACCCCACTGAAGCCTGTTCTGTGACTTGGACTGTGTCCTTCAAGCCCTTTTCCTTTTTCTCCTTTGATGCAAATCATAGCGTGGACAAGAGAGGCCCACGACTCTTCTCTCACAGCAGTCCACTAGCCATGCATTTGTCTGTGGATTCCTCAGACTCCTGGCCTTATGGGGACAAGGGCCATGTTGTCTTATTTGGCTATTACTGCCTCCAACTCTAGCACAATATTGTTATATTTGTTATAATTGAAAATTTAAAGTGGTAAGATTATAATTTGGGGGAAGAGTTCTGAGAAAATGTCTTTTTTGTTGTTGTTTGTTTTGTTTCTTGAGGTAGGGTCTCACTCTAGTCCAGGCTGACCTGGACTTCACTATGTAGTCTCAGGATGGCCTTGATCTCATGGCGATCCTCCTACCTCTGTCTCCCGAGTGCTGGGATTGAAGGCGTGTGCCACGCCCGGCTTGAGAAAATGTCTTAACGTGAAATTTCCATTCCTCTAAGTTGGGGGATGTGGTTTGCTTGAGAATCCCACTGAGCAGTCCAAGTCTGAGATTCAGCCAATGGCAGTCTTCCTCCTTTGGGCTCGTTTAGCGACTGGCACCTCTGAGGTTTGACTGTCAGCTGCCATGCATCATAGCCTCTTGCCTGTACTGACTATGCCCAACAGGCTTGTGCACCTTGGGAACATGACAACTCTTACATTTCATGGACGTACCACCTGTGCCGTCAATCATGGTGCTCAACACAGCATCGGACACACAGCAGGTCAATATACAAACAGGATTAACCGTGGTCACTCAGTTGCTGCAGTAGCATTTGGATCTCCCGGCTCTCGTGTCCAGTAAGCATGTGCAGGGACCTGAGGTGCTAACATGTTTCCAGAAGTTGAATGTTTCTCTTAGAAACAGGCAGTGAGTCAGTGTAAATGGTGGATGGGAAACAGGAGAGAACTAGAATCTGAAATAGATGTGGTTGTGGACGAAACATGATGTCGTTTGTATAAAACACACATGGTCTCTCTCTGTCTGAGACACTGGAGAGAATTCTGGGTAAAATCCAAGAGGTGAATCCTAGAGGAACTGCTGAGATGTGGCTTTATTTGAACAGCAGAGGGCGGCAAGCGGCAGGGTTTCCTGAAACAGGAAGAAGGAACCTCGAGGATGGGATTTGGTCCCTGGGCCTCCTTCTGGAGGAAAATACAATCAGGTTCTTTTTTGTTTGTTTGTTTGTTTGTTTGTTTGTTTGTTTGTTTGTTTTTCGAGGTAGGGTCTCACTCTAGCCCAGGCCAACCTGTAATTCACTCTGTAGTCTCAGGGTGGCCTCGAACTCACGGCGGTCCTCCTACCTCTGCCTCCCGAGTGCTAGGATTAAAGGTGCCACCACCCCTGTACAATCAGGTTCTTGATTTTTCTTCAAAATGGTCCAGCAGTGAGACAAGAGGAAGCATTGCAGAATGAAGAACATAAACTGAGCCTGAAGAAATCTTGAGTCTTTTTTTTTTTTTTGGACAAGGGTCTGACTCCAAGAATGAAGGCGAAATTCTATCTGGAAAACCAATTGTCAACTGAGATGCCCTGCCCTCGTTTTTGCCAAAGCCTCATCACTTAGCCCTAAAGCACTCCAGGCTCCACAGTGATGATGCTGATGGAATAAAAATGGTTCAAAGAAACTCAAATGGAACATTATAATCCAATTCAGAGTTACCTTGAATGAACTGAAATTTCTGCCCTCTGCCTCTTCTCGTCCCTTTGTGCTTTACGAAGGGACTTTGGGTGATCTTTGCTGTTGTTTTTTCGAGGTAGGGCCTTGCTTAACCCAGGCTGACCGGGAATTCACTATGTAGTCTCAGGGAACTCTCGGTGATCCTCCTACCTCTACCTCCCAAGTGCTGGGATCAAAGGTGTGCACCACCATGCCTGGTTTAGATGATCTTTGTTAAGAAAATAAGCAGATATTTAAACATAAACTTTCTGGGCTGAGGAGATAGCTTAGTGCTATAGCTAGCATGCACAAAGCCATGGGTTTGATCCCAGCGCTACAAAAATAAAGCATTCTAAAAACTTCTGTGTGTGGTACTGGGGTTAGGATGACTTCTCATTTGAAGGTTTAACCATTTTTATTTTTATTTTTTAAAGATTATTTATTTATTTATTTATTTGAGACAGACAGAGGGGTAGAGAAAGAGAGAGAAAGAGAGAGTGAGAATGGGCACGCCAGGGACTCTAGCCACTACAAACAAATTCCAGATACATGTGTCACCATGTGCATCTGGCTTACGTGGGACCTGGAGAATTGAACCAAGGTCCTTAGGCTTCACAGGCAAATGCCTTAATAGCTAAGCCATCTCTCTAGTCCCCTTTTAATATTCTTTTAAAAATAAATTTATTTATCTGAGATAGAAAGAGGCAGATAGAGAGGGAGAGGAATAGGTGTGCCAGGGCCTCTAGCCATTGTAAACTCCAGACACATGTACCACCTTGTGCATTTGGCTTTACGTGGGTCCTATGGAATCAAATCTGGGTCTTTGGCTTTGTAGGCAAGCACCTTAATTGCTAAGCCATCTCTCCAGGCCCCCTTTTACTTTAAGCTAAGCATACTGGATGCAATTTTCTAAGGTTCTAGAAAATATTTCTGCTTCTGGTCATTTCTAATGAACATACAGGAAGCTGCAATTTAAGGAAGCAAATACGACAGAACCCAAGCAGCAGCTATCGGAACTAGCTCCTTAGTTGCTATTTTCACCATCCGTCAGTCCAAAGTATTTCCTCTGTCCCAACTCTGATGGGAAATGTTGTTAAATTCACAAATCACTTAAAAAATATTTTATTTATTAAAGAGAAAGAGAGAATGGGCACGCCAGGGCCTCTAGCCACTGCAAACAAACTCCAGGTGTGGGTGCCTCTTGTGCAACTGGATTACGTGGGTCCTGGGAAATTGAGCCTGGTCCTTAGGCTTTGTAGGCAAGTGCCTTAAGTGCTAAGCCATCTCTGCAGCTCAGAAATCATTTCCTTAAAAAAATTTTTTTTAGAGAGCAAGACAGAGAAAGAGAGAGAGAACTGGCGCACCAGGGCCTCAGCCACTGCAATCGAACCCCAGATGCTTGCGCCACCTAGTGGGCATGTGTGACCTTGTGCGTGCCTCACCTCTGTGGGAGTTGGAAAGTTGAACTTGGGTCCTTAGGCTTTGCAAGCAAGCGCCTTAACTGCTAAGCCATCTCTCCAGCCCACAAATCATTTTTTTTTTTTCTGGGTAGGGTCTCACTCTAGCTCAGGCTGACCTGGAATTCACTATGTAGTCTCAGAGTGGCCTTGAACTCACGGCAATCCTCCTACCTCTGCCTCCCAAGTGCTGGGATTAAAGGTGTGCGCTACCATGGCCCGCCCACAAATCATTTTTAAAAATATCTTTTTGTTACCGATTTATAACTTCATTGCATTGTAATTGGAGAACTGGTTTATCTACATGGCACTGATCCTTTGAGTTTTGTTAAGATTTTCTTTATGAAATACTGAGGAAGGCAGAGGGTGAACCTGCAGTGCGTGCACGTGTAGATGGGTGGTGGTTTCTTCTCCTTCAATAGCATGTTCTTAAAGCAGTTCCTCCTGGGCCAACGGAACCTGTACCCTAGTTACTGGACAGCATAGTGAAATGGGCAGGCTTTCAGACGAGGGTGAGGCAGGGCACACATGAGCAAGAGTGCTGGCTACACTGGCCTTAGAAACCAATTCAGATGTTTTCCACCCATGTGACTGGACTTCCTTTCTGGCTACTAAGGCTGGGCTCTGAGTCACTGGGAAAGGTGTGCCTAATGCCCAGCAATCACCCCAACAGTCAAGGGATTAGAAAAGTTGTTGAGGAAGAAATTCTCCTCCTGCAAGCAAATATGCAAGAAGGGAGGGCCTGAGCCTCAGCATGCAGACCTCCTCCTCGTCAAGGTGGGGCTTTCAGTGCACCACGCAAGACCTGCCAGCTCGCTTTGTTTCCCTTTTCTTCTTCCCTCCCTCCCTCCCTCCCTCCCTCCCTCCCTCCCTCCCTCCCTTCCTTCCTTTCTTTTCGAGGTAGGGTGTTACTCTAGTTCAGGATGACCTGGAATTCACTATGTAGTCTCAGGGTGGCTTTGAATTCTCAGTGATCCTCCTACCTCTGCCTCCCAAGTGCTGGGATTAAAGGCGTGCACCACCACACCCAGCTCTTTCTTTCTTTTAAAAATTTTTTATTGGGCTGGGGAAATGGCTTAGCAGTTAAGGTGTTTGCCTGTGATGCCTAAGGACCCCGGTTTGATTCCCCAGGACCCACATAAACCAGATGAACAAGGGGCACATGTGTCTGGAGTTCATTTGCAGTGGTTGGAGGCCCTGGCGCACCCATTCTCTCTTTCTCTCTTCCTCTTCCTCTCTCTCTCAAATAAATAAATAAATAAAATATTTTAAAATATTTTTATTGGCCGGGCGTGGTGGCGCACGCCTTTAATCCCAGCACTCAGGAGGCAGAGGTAGGAGGATTGCCATGAGTTCGAGGCCACCCTGAGACTACATAGCTAATTCCAGGTCAGCCTGGACCAGAGTGAGACCCTACCTCGAAAAAATTTATTTGCAAGCAGAGAGAGTGGACACACATGAGAGAATGGGCATGCCCTCTTTGTGCATATGGCTTTATGTGGGAATTGAACGCTGGTCATTAAACTCTGCAGGCAAGTGCCTTCATGGTTGAGCCAGCCCCAAGACTTGTTCTTTTATTGGTTGTATGACCTTGAACTCCCTCTAGGAAGTGGGGGGATGATAATTATCAACTTGATTGGACTGAGACATGCCCAAGAGATCAGTAAAGTCCATTTCTGAATAAGTGAGGCTGATGCTATCCCACAGCCTGGGTGAGCAAATGGAATAAAAGGGGAGAGGAGAAAACCTCCGGTGTAGTCGTTCCCTCTCTGCCTCCTGGCCACCACAAGGTAATCACTACCTTCTCGGAAGTCCTCCTGCCACCAAGATCTTCTGCCTCACCTTAATCCCAAAGCAACAGGGCTGAGGGACCAATGACTGAAAACTTCTGCGCTTGTGAGTCAAATACTTCCTCCCATTAGTTTGTGTGTCTCAGGCATTTGTTACAGAGAAAGAAAACCACCAGAGAGTGAGCAACTGCACCTTCTCCTGTCTGCCAGGAATAGAACACACAATGTGGCTGTGCAAGTAGACTGTGACTTTGTTTTTTCTTTTTAAACATTTTAAAAAAATTAGAGAGAAAGAGGCAGAGAGCGGGGGGGGAGTGGGCACACCAGGGCCTCCAGCCTGCTGTGAACGAACTCCAGACACATGAGCCCCCTTGTGTGCACATGTGACATTGCACGGCTGCGTCACTGTGCCTCTGGCTACATGGAACCTGGGGCTTTGAATGTGAGTTTTTAGGCTTTGCAGGCAAGTGCCATCTTTCCAGCCCTAAACTGTGACTTTATCATCTTCCCAAGAGGACCTGCTAGCCTCAGTGAGGTGTCCTACTTCAGTGGCAGAATATCAATCAGTCCTCATGAGAGTCAGAGCAAAACTAAGCAGGGAACCTCCAAGCCAAACCCATCAGATGCATTACAAAGAAAATGTTTTGTCAAAATGAGAGGAATGCGATGCTTCACTTTCTTTCCCTCCAAGGAGTTCTTTTTCATTTAAAAAAATATTCTTTAAAGAAAGAAACACAAAAACCAGGCATTGGTGGAAACATATTGGTAATGCCAGTGTCAGTCACCTGACTAGGGATGTAAAAGTTTCCTTCTGTCTGTCTGGCCAGGTTATTTTTTTAAAGCCTTGAATCTGGGACAAGGAGGTCAGAGCAGTTGAGGTGGGGGCAGCAGGCTGGTTCTTTCAAGCTGTGGGTGGGAGCTAGGACAGGGGAATTGTGGACTAGCAGGCAAGAGGGCATTGCTCTAGCCATTCCCCCTGTTTCAACTGAGAGTGGTTGCTTCAGTCTGGTCTCAGGAGACAATCTGCCCAGGCCATTCTGGTCACGGTCCCCAAAGAACAGACATGGCCTCTTCCAGTTCCTTCTGTGGAAGTCTCATTGCTTCCAGAGGCAAATATGCTCCAGAGCCAAGATTTACATGGTATTCAAATGGCAGCTGTGTGAAGGCCGGTATTCTTGGAATTGTGCAGCCTCCTGCAGAGATCTCCAGCTGACAATATCCTTACACACTCCAGGTTTTCTTTCACTTTTTTTGGCTTATCAGTGTTGGGTCTCACTCTAGCCCAGGCTGACCTGGAATTCACTATGTAGTTTCAGGGTGGCCTTGAACTCATGGCGATCCTCCTACCTCTGCCTCCTGAGTGCTGAGACTAAAGGCGTGCACCACCATGCCCATCATACACTCCAGGTTTTCTCACTTCTTTTCATTTCCATGGGATACTGTCTTTGTGTCGCTTTTTTTTTTTTTTTTTGATTTTCAAGGTAGGGTCTCACTGTAGCTCAGGCTGATCTGGAATTCACTCTGGAGTCTCAGGGTAGCTTTGAAGTCATGATGATCCTCCTCCCTCTGCCTCCCGAGTGTTGGGATTAAAGGCGTGCGCACCACGCCTGGCTTTTGTGTCACTTTTGTTTTCATTGTACTTTAGCTTTGGACATCCAGGACAAGCAGAAATAATGTTGCTCTGTATTCAGCTGGAAAACTGAACAGCACGTTCACACAGGGACATTAGCAGTGGAAGACAGGCCTCAGCTTTCTAGACCTGTGCAGTAAAACCAACTTGGAAATGGGGTGCTCCAAGCTGCTGCGGGGTGGTGTGTGATGGGGGAGTAATGGGCAAAGAGAACCAACAGTGGTCTCAAGGCACTTTGTAGTTTTCTAATTGAAAGTCACACTTCCTGTACATCTTCCTCCTTTAAAAATGGGCTGGAGAGATGGCTTAGTGGTTAAGGCGCTTGCCTACGAAGCCTAAGGACCCATGTTCTACTTTCCAGATCTGATGTAAGCCAGATGCACAAAGGTGAGGCAAGTGCAAGGTTGCACATGCCCACTAGGTGGCGCAAGTGTCTGGAGTTGTATTGCAGTAGCTGAGGCCCTGGCATGCCAATTCTCTCTCTCTCTAAAAACAAAAAGGGAAGGAGCTGGGTAGACAGGGGAAGTGGGGAGCTATTGTTTAGTAGGCACACAGTAGGCTTTTGATGATGGAGCAAGTCTGGTGAAGATGGCACAATGCTGTAAAGATAATGTGATTGAACTGTACACAGAAAACTGTTAACGTGGCTATTTTTATGTAATGTACCTTTTACATTAAAGGTATGTAAAGTAAAAGAAATAAATGAAAGGGTTTGAAAGTCCTGCTGAAAGTATGATGCTTACTCTGGTTGGAAATATTGTCCAAAATTAGTTTTGCTCTTCCAGGTACCTTCTCTCGTGCATCCTTTGGGGCCTGTCTCCAAGATCCTGCCCCTGTTCTTAACTCCCTACATGGACTAAGCTAACGCTGTGGCAGCCGACTGAGGGGAATGTCTACACTCTTTCTGTATCATGGGTGAGGCTGGTGGCACATTGAATAAGCTGGAGCCAAGATGGAGTCTTTTCAATTCCTCTTACCTCAAAGGACTGACCTTCTCTATTAAGAGAGATAGAGGGCTTTATTTTTAAAAAAATTAAATACAGACTGGGGAAGATGGCTTAGCTGTTAAGGTGCTTGCCTGCAAAGCTGAAGGACCTCGGTTCAATTCGCCAAGAACCATGTAAGCCAGATGCACAAGGCGGTGCATGCGTCTGGAGTTCATTTGCAGTGGCTGGAGGCCCTGGTGCACCTATTCCCACCCTGTCTTTCTCTCAAATAAATAAATAAAATAAAAATGTTTTAAAAATTAAATACATGTAATTAGCTCATTAATCTTGGTGGAGGTTTCTCATCCTTGGAGACAAAAGGGCCAAGTCTCAGAGCTTGGTTCAGGGCCTTTCAAGCCCACTGTGTGATGTTGGGCAGGTGGCAGTGCTGGAGCTGAAGAGGTGGAAGATGCACAAATGACAGTTCTCAGCTTTTCAGAGGTACCATGGATGTGGGGAACCTGCCTAGCCTGGGTCCTAAGTACAGCTCTGCCCAGAGAGAATGTACCTTTCTTACAAGGGCATCAGCTAAAAGGGCAGACACTGACCTTGGGCACACAAGTCCTGGCTCTATTCTGGAGTGTTCCTGCAGACATGGGGCTGAAGAAGGTGGTAGGCGGGTGTGCAGTTCCCAGCCCTCGAATGCCAGTCGGCAGTTTAAGCAGTACTGAGAAGAACATGAGATGACTTGTTCCCAAGACAATGCAGTGTTCGTTTTTTTTTTTTGTTTTTTTTTTGGTAGGGTTTCTCTCTAGCCCATGCTGACCTGGAATTCACTATGCAGTCTCAGGGTGGCCTCAAACTCATGGAGATCCTCCTACCTCTGCCTCCCAAAAGCTGGGATTAAAGGTGTGTGCCACCACGCCCGGTTAGTGTTCGGTTCTTATCTTCATTTGGCTTTTCTTGCACATGAAAGAAATTTCTTCAGTATCTAATGCCCCCTTCACTCCCACCCCTAAAGTTCAAAAAAAAAAAAAAAAAAAAGGCAGCGCTGAACTGTGGACAGGTACTCGTCATTATTTTCAGAACACTCTTCCATGAGGTGTGGCTATAGATGGATGGAAGGACCAGGCTGTGAGGGGACCACACAGACCTGGAGCCAATCTTGCTGTGGCTGGAGGTGTGGCCTGCAGTGCTGGAAGTGGGGCTGGATGTGAGACTATCCACAAGCACACCTTTAATTACTTACTTCTTTTTGTTTGTTTGTTTTTTTGAGGTAGGGTCTCAATCAAGCTCAGGTTTAGCTTTGGACATCCAGGACAAGCAGAAATAATGTTGCTCTGTATTCAGCTGGAAAACTGAACAGCACGTTCACACAGGGACATTAGCAGTGGAAGACAGGCCTCAGCTTTCTAGACCTGTGCAGTAAAACCAACTTGGAAATGGGGTGCTCCAAGCTGCTGCGGGGTGGTGTGTGATGGGGGAGTAATGGGCAAAGAGAACCAACAGTGGTCTCAAGGCACTTTCTAGTTTTCTAATTGAAAGTCACACTTCCTGTACATCTTCCTCCTTTAAAAATGGGCTGGAGAGATGGCTTAGTGGTTAAGGCGCTTGCCTACGAAGCCTAAGGACCCATGTTCTACTTTCCAGATCTGATGTAAGCCAGATGCACAAAGGTGAGGCAAGTGCAAGGTTGCACATGCCCACTAGGTGGCGCAAGTGTCTGGAGTTGTATTGCAGTAGCTGAGGCCCTGGCATGCCAATTCTCTCTCTCTCTAAAAACAAAAAGGGAAGGAGCTGGGTAGACAGGGGAAGTGGGGAGCTATTGTTTAGTAGGCACACAGTAGGCTTTTGATGATGGAGCAAGTTCTGGTGAAGATGGCACAATGCTGTAAAGATAATGTGATTGAACTGTACACAGAAAACTGTTAACGTGGCTATTTTTATGTAATGTACCTTTTACATTAAAGGTATGTAAAGTAAAAGAAATAAATGAAAGGGTTTGAAAGTCTTGCTGAAAGTATGATGCTTACTCTGGTTGGAAATATTGTCCACAATATTTTTTGCTCTTCCAGGTACCTTTTCTCGTGCATCCTTTGGGGCCTGTCTCCAAGATCCTTCCCCTGTTCTTAACTCCCTACATGGACTAAGCTAACGCTGTGGCAGCCAATTGAGGGGAATGTCTACACTCTTTCTGTATCATGGGTGAGGCTGGTGGCACATTGAATAAGCTGGAGCCAAGATGGAGTCTTTTCAATTCCTCTTACCTCAAAGGACTGACCTTCTCTGTTAAGAGAGATAGAGGGCTTTATTTAAAAAAAAAATTAAATACAGACTGGGGAAGATGGCTTAGCAGTTAAGGTACTTGCCTGCAAAGCTGAAGGACCTCGGTTCAATTCGCCAAGAACCATGTAAGCCAGATGCACAAGGCGGTGCATGCGTCTGGAGTTCATTTGCAGTGGCTGGAGGCCCTGGTGCACCTATTGTCTCTTTCTCTTTCTCTCCCCACCCTGTCTTTCTCTCAAATAAATAAATAAAATAAAAATATTAAAAAAATTAAATACATGTAATTAGCTCATTAATCTTGGTGGAGGTTTCTCATCCTTGGAGACAAAAGGGCCAAGTCTCAGAGCTTGGTTCAGGGCCTTTCAAGCCCACTGTGTGATGTTGGGCAGGTGGCAGTGCTGGAGCTGAAGAGGTGGAAGATGCACAAATGACAGTTCTCAGCTTTTCAGAGGTACCATGGATGTGGGGAACCTGCCTAGCCTGGGTCCTAAAGGAACTACAGCTCTGCCCAGAGAGAATGTACCTTTCTTACACGGGCATCAGCTAAAAGGGCAGACGCTGACCTTGGGCACACAAGTCCTGGCTCTATTCTGGAGTGTTCCTGCAGACATGGGGCTGAAGAAGGTGGTAGGCGGGTGTGCAGTTCCCAGCCCTCGAATGCCAGTCGGCAGTTTAAGCAGTACTGAGAAGAACATGAGATGACTTGTTCCCAAGACAATGCAGTGTTCGTTTTTTTTTGTTGTTGTTGTTTTTTCGAGGTAGGGTTTCTCTCTAGCCCAGGCTGACCTGGAATTCACTATGCAGTCTCAGGGTGGCCTCAAACTCATGGAGATCCTCCTACCTCTGCCTCCCAAAAGCTGGGATTAAAGGTGTGTGCCACCACGCCCGGTTAGTGTTCGGTTCTTATCTTCATTTGGCTTTTCTTGCACATGAAAGAAATTTCTTCAGTATCTAATGCCCCCTTCACTCCCACCCCTAAAGTTCAAAAAAAAAAAAAAAAAAAAAAAAGCAGCGCTGAACTGTGGACAGGTACTCGTCATTATTTTCAGAACACTCTTCCATGAGGTGTGGCTATAGATGGATGGAAGGACCAGGCTGTGAGGGGACCACACAGACCTGGAGCCAATCTTGCTGTGGCTGGAGGTGTGGCCTGCAGTGCTGGAAGTGGGGCTGGATGTGAGACTATCCACAAGCACACCTTTAATTACTTACTTCTTTTTGTTTGTTTGTTTTTTGAGGTAGGGTCTCAATCAAGCTCAGGCTGACCTGGAATTCACTATGTAGTCTCAGGCTGGCCTCGAACTCATGGCGATCCTCCTACCTCTGTCTCCCGAATGCTGGGATTAAAGGTGTGCACCACCATGCCCAGCTTGCATGCCTTTATAGGAAAGGATATAAGGAGTGGTGCCACTAACCCTCCTTTATGTAAGTGGGTGTTTTTTGTCAGATCCTAGGATTCAACATTCTTTTTGTAAAAGGTTTCTATTTATTTGACAGAGAGAGAGAGAAAGAGAGAAGGGGGCAGGGATAAAATGGGTGCACCAGGGCCTCCAGCCACTGCAAACAAACTCGAGACAAATGCACCACATTGTGCATCTGGCTTTACGTGGGAATTACTGGAGAATTGAACCTGGGTCCTTAGGGCTTTGTAGGCAAATGCTTTAACTGCCAAGCCATCTCTCCAGCCCCTGAAATTTATGCCTACAGGAAGCTTTGTGTCTCAGTTATTGCATTTTTGGAGCTTTGTAGACATGCAGCAGCACTTTTGGCTTTCTTCTGTGCATGACTAACGTCCTAATGCCTTTACTCTGGTGCCCAGTAGCACCTCCTGGGGAACCATCTCCCTCAGCTAACAAAAGGATGCAAAGCTTTAATAATTAAGAACCTTCAAAATGTGTTCAATTTGGACCACTTGCTTGCCTACCTCCTTCCCTCCCTCCCTCTCTCTCTTTCCAGGGTCTTCATGCTGGCTTTAAAACTCTTGATCCTTCTACCTCAGCCTCCTGAGGGCTGGGATGACAGTCACACATCCCCATACCTGGTTACATCCAACTTTTGTTTGCTTTTGTTCTTTGAGGCAGGGTCTCACTCTAGTCCAGACTGACCTGGAACTCACTCTGTAGCTCAGGCTGGTCTTGAACTCACAGTGATCCTCCTCCCTCAGCCATCCTAGTGCTGGGATTAAAAGTGTGCGCCACCACACCTGGCTCTTTTTGCCTGTGTATGTGTGTTGTGTGCTCTGTGTGTGTGTGTATGTATGTGGGCATGTATGCACATCTGTATGTGCATGTGGAGGCCAGAGGGTGACATTGGGTATCTTTCTCTCTTTCTCTCTCTTTTGATTTTTAAAACACCACAATTTAATTTAATTTAATTTAATTTAATTTAATTTAATTTAATTTAAGAGAGAGAGAATTGGCGAGCTGGGGCCTCAGCCACTACAATCAAACTCCCGATGCTTGTGTCACCCAGTGGGCAGGTGCAAACTTGCGCTTGCCTCACCTTTGTGCATCTGACTTACGTGGGATCTGGAGAGAGAGTGAACATAGGTCCTCAGGCTTTGCAGGCAAGTGCCTTAACCACTAAGCCATCTCTCCAGCCCTAAAATACCACATTTTATTCAGATATCACAGGGAAGTTGCTGAGGAAGGGAAAGTAAAGTGGGGAGAAGGGCAATATGCCACACGAGCCCAGGAGCCCATGTAAACGAACATGTATCTTACATTAAGGAAAAAAGAAACAAATATGAGGGCTGGAGAGATGGCTTAGCGGTTAAGGCGTTTGCCTGCAAAGCCAAAGGACCTTGGTTCAATTCCCTGGGACCCATGTAAACCAGATGCACAGGGGAGCGCATCCATCTGGAGTTCATTTGCAGTGGCTAGAGGCCCTGGTGTGCCCATGTTCTCTCTCTTTCTGAAATAATAAAATATATTTTAAAAAAATGAGAAGGGATTTTTTTTTTTTTGGTTTTCTAGGTAGGGTCTCACTCTGGCTCAGGCTGACCTGGAATTCACTATGTAGTCTCAGGGTGGCCTCGAACTCACGGCGATCCTCTTACCTCTGCCTCTGAGTGCTGGGATTAAAGGCGTGCGCCACCACACCTGGCTGGGATTTTTTTTTTAAGGGTATGCTTCCAAAAAGATTAAAGACAGTAATAAAAATAAGAAGTGTCCCTTCCCACCATGGCAGCATGGGAGAGGGAGTCTTACCAGCACAAGGACTCAAGAGCCCTCAGTTCCAGAGAGAGCTATTTCTCCATCACTCTCCTTTATTTTACTGAGGTAGGGTCTCTCGCTTGGGCCCCGACGTTGCCAGTTCAGCTGGTCTATTTAGCCAGCTTGCCCGTCTCCATCTCCCTCATGCTGGGATTACAGGCAGCTGCCACTTCCATCAGCCATTCACGTGGGTGCTGGGACCTGAACTCTGGCCTTCATACCTGCCCGCATGTGCTGACTGAGCCATCTCCTCAGCATGTGTGAGCGCGGGCACTCTCCCTTGTCTCGATGGACCGTGCAGCATCTGACTGTACTAGGTGACATTCTCAGTGGGTGTATCCTTCTGTGTCCAGCTGCCCACCAGAGTTGGACAAGGTCTCAACATGCCTTCTGGAACACACATGCCTGCCTCCTCCCCTTCCTCTTGCCTTTCCGTATTTGTAGTCTGCATTTTTCGATCCATGGCAGCAACACTTAGGCCCAGACACAGGTGCCCCTAGCAGCTGACATATATAAAACGCATGGAAGGCTGAGCCAGGGATTTCCCTTGGCTTCTTCATTCCTTACGAATGCCAGAACCATTTCGCCTTCGTCAGCAGAAGTCTACTCCATTAACCCAAACCTGCCTGACTTAGCTCTGTACACAGAGCACGCACAGGGGACCACTTTGTTCTGGCAGGACTCCCATTTTCAACCACTTGCCTCCTGCTACAATTCAGCTCAGCTGGCTTCTTCCACAGCTGACTTACCTGTTACTAGGTTTCATGGTCCCCCTGGGTTTTGCGGCCATTGCTATAATATGGTGGTGGAGTTCTTTAGGATTATGTCAAATTAGAATGAGAATAGTAACAGCTATCTGGGTAATGAAAAGAGTAGGCTATACAAAAAAAAAGGTTTAAAAAATATTATTTTGAGCTTGTACGTGGTGGCGCACGTCTTTAATCTTTGGCACTTGGGATTGCTGTGAGTTGGAGGATAGCCTGGGCTAGAGCGAGAGACCCTCAAAAAAAAAATTAGAAGAACTCTCTAATATTTTTTTTTTTGAGGTAGGGTCTCGCTAGTCTAGCCCAGGCTGACCTGGAATTAACTATGCAGTCTCAGGGTGGCCTCGAACTCACGGCGATCCTCCTACCTCTGCCTCCCGAGTGCTGGGATTAAAGGCGTGCGCCACCACACCCGGCATCTGATCTTTTATCTGCTACTGGGGATGGACACAGACTGAAGAAAAGAATGACCTACTCTGAAAGTGTCCGTGACACGTAGATCCAGCTCAGTTCCTGCTCTAGTAATCCTCCAGGGTCTCTACATTTATTATAACTGTCTCAGTGCAAACCACCAAGAGCCAAACTTCGACAATCCAACAGGCAACCAGGAGTTGAACGTGGCTCTGTGTGCTGGTAGAGGCACTATTCTGACCTCATTCTCTCCAGAGACAGCACCCAGGCCACAGGAGGGAGGCTGTCTCGGGCTTCCTTTCTGTCACCTGGTGGCCATAACCACTGGCCCCAGGGAGTGGCAGAGGTGGGCCCTGGAGTTGCCCATTTGCTGTTAATCAGCTGCCCGCCGTGGCTAGGAGCCAGGCCACCCAGAACACCACACTTAACCCATGGTTTTGCAGCATCGTGGAAGGAAGAGAGCTCAGCAGAGCCAGATGAAGGCTATAAAGGGGGCCGGAGAAGAGGAGAGGAGAGAGGAGGGAGCAAGGGGGGATACAAGGAGAGAAGGTGTTCAGTGGGTTTCTGTTCTTAAGCCGTGAACCAACTACTTTTTTTTTTTTTTTTTTTGGTTTTTCGAGGTAGGGTCTCACTCTGGCCTAGGCTGACTTGGAATTAACTATGCAGTCTCAGGGTGGCCTCGAATGCATGGCGATCCTTCTACCTCTGCCTCCCAAGTGCTGGGATTAAAGGCGTGCGCCACCAAGCCCAGCTTCAACTACTTTTTAAACAGCCATTTCCATGAAAAACTGTGTTCTAGGTTTCCAAATAATGAAGTTGGATTCTTGCTACATAAAGCTAAAAAGCTAAAACCTGCCAAAGAAGAAACTATTAAAGAAGCATTCAACAGCTCTGTTAAGTTTTTGTTTTTAAAAAAGATATCAAGTTAGAGGTTTCACCCAAAATAGAGCTGAAAGAAATAAGCTTTGGTTTTGTTTTAGTTGGGATGTACTGAGATGCCCTGACTTTTTTTGTTGTTGTTTTCTTTGTTTTGTTTTTTCGAGGTAGGGTTTCACTCTAGCAGACCTGGAATTCACTATGTAGTCTCAGGGTGGCCTTGAACTCACAGTGATCCTCCTACCTCTGCCTCCCTGTGTGCTGGGATTATGGGCGTGCGCCACCACGCCCGGCTCTTCCCTGACATTCCAACATCACAAATGTATCCTTGACTTCAGCAAGGACACTGTCACAGAACACAATGAGAAAAGGCAATCGTTGTAGGAGATAAGACAACGTAGCTGCTTCTACCTCCATGCTAGTATTAGGGTCAAGATCATCACACTCTGACTCCTCGGAACTGTTCGTCTCCTTGGTTGGCAGCATGAGGAAGGGGAAGAAAGAGAACACAGTTAGAACACAGCAGTTTGGCTAGCAAGGGAGGAGAATGTCAGAGAAGCATGGGCGATGGGAAACCCGACAGAGAGACGACCGGGTGCTTTGCAGGTGGGGTTGCAAGTCACCATGGCAGCAGCATGCTCTTTTCAGGGGAGGAGCCTGGGGCTGTGGACTCCTGCTTGTCCCATTGGGGGAGAGCAATGGAAGTGACCTAAGGAGGCATGGGTGCTGGGAAAGAAACTGTGCTCATTGGTGAGGCCGAACAGGTGTGGGTGAAGGACAGCATTCTATTTCTTTTCCCCAAGAAAGATGTTGGAATGAGTTTTGTTCTGTGTTTGCTTGGAAAGGCAAAGTGCCAAGTAGCTGACTCGCATGTTCTTTCCATTGTCCAGAGGCACGGCTTTTTAGAGGGCTCAATTTAAACAGGGGAGATCAGATTGTTTCTGGATAGGGGCAGGGGTCTGCCAAGCTCATGATGGGTGCGTTCAAAGTAATCGATGGATTATTACAAAGCAAGTACCGTGGGCGTCGCCAATGTGTTTTCCTGCCCTTCCCATGGCACAAGGGAGAGGTAAGGAAACTGGCTGAAATTGGTATTGTGTGAACTCTGGGGAAAAGAAATGAAACTTTATCAAGGACATGGTAGTCCTTAAACTCCAAAGCTTAGCTTTCCTTCACAGGATCAGGGGTTTGGAGGGCATTCCTAACCCCTTTAACCTGTATATGTTTCCATACTGGAATACTGAATGGGCAGCTCTGAAAAATTTATATGGACCAAGCATCTTGCATTTCTAAGACAATGATGCTGCAGATAATTTTGCTGTAAAACATCTGCACTTACAAAAGAAAAAAAAAGGAGAGGTACTTACTTGAATTGAAGGTGCCAGGAGAAATAAAAAAATAAAAAACAAATTGATCTTGCATGCAAAATCCTGCTAAACTACTTCCCCTCTGGTCCCCACAACTGGGCAATAAATAAATAAATAAATAAATAATAAATAAATAAATAAATAAATAAATAAATAAATAAAATCCCCATCCACCCAAATTGTCTTGCGAGAATGCTGCAAGTGGGAGATGAGAGGGACCCAGCTTCAGAATACCTTACTCACTTTAACAGAGACTTTGTTGCCCAGAATATCCTTGGGTTTACGAGGCCCTGTGGCTTCATTTTTACCCGTGTTCTCCACTTCCGCCCGCTTTCTCATGCGTAGAGTATGCCATGAACATGACTTCCTGTTATACCAAAAAATGCACCAATCAAAATGGCAGGTTGGGGCAGAGTGAGGGGGTTGGCAGGCTCACCACCCTTGTGTGTCAGATGAGGTGCTCCAGTGAAGCCCCGGGGGCTTCAGAGGCCCCCAAATCTGCATGCAAGCTCCCATGATGGCTGGCCTCACCTCAGACTGGAAGTGAGGGAGGATGAACTCTGACCTCTCCTGAAAGATGTACCAGCTGGCAACAGCATTTGGAAATAATGGGTACCAGGTCATTGAACTACCCAGCTTCCCAGGACTGAGGTCTTCCTCATGAGGGCATGGTGGATGAGGAAGGACGGAGTGGGAACCGAGTAGGAAAGATGAAGTAAATTTTAGTGTGGACGGGGGCTGGTGCCTTCCTGGGTGCAGCTATAAAGACCTAAGAGGATTATTTTTGAAGTTCTCATCTCTATATTTGTATTTGAGGCATGACACTAGCAAGCATTTTGGGGGAAGTTGACTTAGTAAATGACCAAGTGTCCTGCATATGTCTGGATTCTTTGGGGCTGAGGATTTGGGTCTGTGTTGCTCACATCATTTGAGCGTTTGTGAATATCGGGCTCTGTCAGTCGCTAAGACATACTGCTTTCCCTGTTGGAACAAGGCGATGCCTGCTCCTGATGCCTTTCACACCAGCCCGACTTCTCTCCTGTCACAGGCTTGGGGGACACTGCACAGACCTATAAAGAGAAGCTCAGAGCAGAGCTCTGAGACAAAGACTCAAAGACAGCAAAAGCCAAGGCACAAATAGCATTGGGGACCCTGGGTAGGCATCATCATTTCAGGTGTGGTCACATGGTTTGATAAAGCTTCAGCCCTTGTCTGGAGTGAGACCTGGTTCCCTTCAGTGACTCCTGGTGAAGTGCAGACAGGGCTCCAGGAGGAAAACATTCACCGAGGGAGAGAGGCAGGTGGATTTAGAAGAAACCAAATGGCCAGCCTCTCCCCGAAAGTACTCCACACATGTTGGGGGTCTAAGGATGCCTAAGCATGCATCAGCAAACACAGCTTTAACAATTAACCCGGAGAGGAAAAGCAACCGCAGTCTTGTTCTTGGACGCCTTGGGATTATCTTGTGTCAGGGATGTCCCTACTGAAAAGGCTCCCAGGACAGAGGACACTGTGAGTATGTGGGGGGGTGTGTGCCTATGCTTATTGGCACCACCGCCCAGGTTCCCCTCTGTGCTGGGAGAGAAGTGAATGGCATTAAAAATGTGCTCAGAAGGAAGAGCAGGGCAGTACAAATGGCAGGGCAGGCTCAATTTCAGACTCTCTTTCCCAGAAGAATGAGTCATCATGGTTTGGGGAACTTCCATCTCGGCCATAAGCCCGGGATCTGGTGTGGACACAACTTTCCTGACAGTCATCCTGTGGGCATCATAACCGATTTTGATCCTGTGCTCACAGCAGACTCTGGTGGGGGGACTTAAGGAGTCTTTGCTGATAAGCACTGATGCCACCTTTAGTCAGCTGCTTACCTCTGCCACCACCAGCCCTTTCAAACTGTGGCTGGCAAGGAACCCAAGTGACCAGTGTGTGCATCAATCTGTTGTTTTTGTCCCTCTTGGCTGCCCTCCCATGGCAGGTTTGAATACGTGGACAACATATACGAAGGCGAGGAGGGCGTATGCTCAGTGCTTAGGTAACGAGAGCATAACCCATTACAAGCTCGCTCTGCAAGGGTACAGTTCAATGACAACTTTAGTGCTCTTGGGGGGTCTTCTTCTTCTTTTATGAGAGAGAGAATTGCCATGCCAGGGCCTCTAGCCACTACAATCAAACTCCAGCCATGTGTGCCATCCTGTGCACATGTGCGTCACCTGATGCGTCTGGCTTACGTGGGATCTGGAGAGTTGAACATGGGTCCTTAGGCTTTGCAGACAAGTGTCTTAAGCACTAAGCCATCTCTCCAGCATTGTTAGAATAAAACAGTCTGGACCTATTTCACTTTAGGGTCACATGATTTCTATGGTTACCCAGCAAGGGCAGATGTCAAGTTTGTATGCTCTGACAGAGGAAGGCCAAGGCAGCGTGGTTCTGCTGGTGATTGCTCAGGCACTTCATGGTAGCACCTAGGACCCCTCCATGGGTGGCCATGCAGCATGGAGGGCAGCGAGGAGGCAAGCCAACACTGCCTTCTCTCCAGTCATCCATTTACCTCAGCACCTCAAGGTTGCCCAG
Organism: Orientallactaga sibirica; assembly: GCA_036365145.1. Taxonomy (NCBI): domain Eukaryota; kingdom Metazoa; phylum Chordata; class Mammalia; order Rodentia; family Dipodidae; genus Orientallactaga; species Orientallactaga sibirica. The sequence goes on along the minus strand of JAEOAD010000050.1, from coordinate 16,234,204 downwards.
CTGCTGGGGACCTGCTGGATGGCATCTAATCTGCAGACTCTGCTTCTCAAAACCCATAGAGTACCCAGAGGGATTGTGTAGAGGGAAGGGCAGGATGAGAACTTTAGGGACAAAGGCACTTTTTAATGTAGGAAAAAACTGTCAATGCAGTCAACCAACTACTGAGATATAGAAAAGAAAAAAAACCTGCACACTTAAAAGCCCGAGAATGATGAAATGGGGGGAGGGGAGGATGGTCAACTAGTCTTTAACCTCATTGACACATGCTCATGGTGAAAATTTATTTTACATATTTAAAATAGCACATTTAAAATTATTAGTTACAGGTACAATGACGAACATTGTGACTCCCCATTGTATTGCACAACCTGACTTCATTCATAGGGGTTTCTTTAAATAGTGCAAAATACTTTATACAGGAATGTGTTTGGAAGGGTTCTTGCAACCAAAATAAGGAAAAGAAATATCTTACAAATTACCATGAACATATATTAAAGTGACAGGGGAGGGGGAAATAAAAATAAAAGTGTTACAATCTGTACAGAGGAATTACCACAGACAACCAAAAAGTTCCCTCTCTTCTGGGAGAAGCAGCAGGCCCCTGACCTGTCCAGGTCTGGCATTTGTGCTAAGGTCATTTTTTGGGTGTCAATCAAAAAAAATATATATATATATCAGTAACTTCATACAATATAAACAGAAGTCCAGTCCAGTGAGTCCCGTGGTGGGTCAAATGAAGCAACGGAAGGCATGTCTTTTGTCACCTAGGGTTTCAGTACAGTTCTTTTCTTAACAAGTGGGGAAAAAGAAGGGGGAAAAATGAACAGAAAATTATAACTGAAAAGGAAAGAAAATCCACCACCACCACCAACCCCCAGAACAATCCTGCCTGGAAGCCGTGTGCTGCGGTGGTTCCAGCAATCACACCTCGCCTCCGGCGGCACTGCTGAGAACAAGCAGCGGTGACCCCTACCGTGTGTTTGTACTTTTGTGTTCTTTTGATTGATTGACTTTTTTTCATTTCATATATTGCTCTCCCAGGGAAGCCACCAAGGCACTTACTTGATGCTCCCGTCACTATTTTCTGTTGCCGTTGTGGCTTTGGTGAGGGGTGCCAGGATGCTGCCTGGGACCCAGCCTTCCGCTGCTGGGGAGTGGTCGCTGGCAGGCTGGTACACCAGGCACATGTTCTGCTGGTTGACGGCGAGGACCTGGACCACCTCGCCTTGGCTCACACAAATTTCATTCTCCTTCAGTGCATAGTAATCCTTGATTACAGCCATGGATGAGGTCCCATTGCAGCCTCCCAGGTCATTCTGCTAGAAGACAAGGGTGGAAGGGACAGAGACACAGGCTGTTCACATGGGCTTGCTCTGCACTCTGCTGCATAGTTATGGCCATATTGCCCACTGGCAGGATGAACAACAGGCAGAACACTCCATGAGTGGGAATATTACATTACTCATAAATACGCAAATACACTCTGAAAGTACACGTGTGTGTGTGTGTGTGTGCCACAGAACCCTGGTATCATCCTCAAGATATCTACCATCAGATTTGGGAGGTGGGAGGGAGAATGGGTGAACCAGGGCCTTCAACCTCTGCAGGCAAACTCCATACACATGTGCCACCTTGTGCATCTGGCTTACATAGGTCCTGGGGAATTGAACCCTGGGTCCTTTGGCTGTGCAGGCAAGTGACTTAACTGCTAAGCCATCTCTCTAGCCCTCATCTACCATTTTGAAACAGGGTTTCTCATTAGCCCAACCTTGCCAAATAGGTTGGCATGGGTGGCCCCCACCTTCCCAGCACTAGGATTATAAGCATGTGCCACCATTCCTTACATTTTAGGTGGATACTTGGGATTGAACTCAGGTCCTCAAGCTTGTGAGGCAAGGGCGTTACTAACTGAGCTCGCTTCTTAGCCCTGACAGTGCATTTCTACAGCAATGTTTCATACACTATTATAATGCACGTGAACATGGACAGATGCCCAGGTAAAGGTGTGGGCATGCTTTCAACCCGGGAGCCTGTGTAGTTTGGATGTATGCTCTCCACTGACTCGGGTTAACAGTTAAACTTGAAATTTGGATCTCCAGCCACCTGGCTAGAGGAGGGGTCACTGGAGGGTGGATCCTGGAATCTATTCCTAAGGTGTCATTGGGGGTGGATCTGAATTCCAGCCCAAAGGTGTAAGAGAGCAGTCTGTGCTCTGGTGTGTTTGCGTGTGCTGGTGCTGGTATTTTGCTTGCTGTAGTTGCTTCTCTCTGCTTGGCACTCTAAAGGTGAGATAAATCCCTTCCTCCCCTAAACACTGTGCTTGATGTTCATTCCAGCAACATGGAGCTGTCTACAACAGTCTTTCTAGCATGTAGCACAGCGCTCTGGGCCAGCGTCTCCGGTGGATGGAAGGAATCACCTGGAACGGGCACAGGGATATGGAAAGCACTTGTAAAGCAGAGTGAGGTCAGAGCAAAGGTCAGACCCAGGGTCACCATTCTCTATGAATAGATCATAGACCCTTTGCTATTACAATTTTTTTAACCTTTTTAAAATTTTTTAAAATTTTTATTTATTTACAAGCAGAGAGAGAGAGAGAGAGAGAGAGAGAGAGATAGATATATATAGAGAATGGGCACTCGAGAGCCTTTAGCCACTGCAAATGAATTCCAGATGCATGTGCCCTTTGTGCATCTGGCTTACATGGGTTCTGGAGAATCGAACCGGGATCCTTAGGCTTCATAGGCAAGCACCTTAACAGCTTAGCCATTTCTCTAGCCCTTAACCTTTTTATTTTGAAACAGAAGTTCATTATATAGTCCAGGGTAAGCTTGAATATATTTTTTAAAAATATCTTATGTATTTGAGAGAGAGAGAGAGAAAGAGAGAGAGAGAGAGAGAGAATGGGCACACCAGGGCCACTAGCCACTGTAAATAAACCCCAGATGCATGCACCACCTTGTGCACTTGGCTTACATGGGTCCTGGAGAATTGAACCTGCATCCTTAGGCTTCACAGGCAAGCACCTTACCCACTAAGCCATGTCTCCAGACCAAACATATGATCCTTGTGCCTTAGCCTCTCAAGTGCTAGAATACAGGCATGCACCACCATACTCAGCTCATTTCCACCCCCATTTGAAAAGAATTAACTGGCCATGTTCTACAACCTGATCCTTCTTGACACAGGATTAAGAATGGCACTTCGGTGGCCAGGTGTGGTGGTGCACGCCTTTAATCCCAGTACTTGGGAGGCAGAGGTAGGAGGATTGCCCAGAGTTCGAGGCCACCCTGAGAATACAGAGTGAATTCCAGGTCAGCCAGAGCTAGAGAGAAACCCTACTTTGAAAAACACAACAAAACAAACAAACAAAAAAAGAATGGCACTTTTGTCTAATTTAAAGGCAAGAGCTTCCCTGTGGGAACAGAGCTCCTATTCTGTAGTCCCCTCCTGCACATATGAATCCAAGCTGTGCTGTCTGCATGACCTCTTCATGGGAGACTACACATATGAATACTACACATATGAATACAAGCTGTGCTGTCTGCATGACCTCTTCATGGGAGACTACACATATGAATACTACACATATGAATACAAGACATATGAATACAAGCTGTGCTGTCTGCATGACCTCTTCATGGGAGACTACACCGGGGCAGGTTCTTCTAGACACACCTATACTCTCTGAAGGCTGGCTGCCTCCCAGAGCATGCTGAGAGCCAGAAACTCTGCCATGTGGCTGTCAAAATGCCAAAGTAACTTCAACTGAGTCACATGGGTAGGGCTTTTCTAGAGCAGAAATTATTGCTTGGTGATGTGATGAAATAGGTTGGCACAGTTACTGAAATACAGAGCTGAGCTTAAGACATTAATCATTAATTTCAATAAAACTATCAATTAATGATATTATATTAATTAAGGACTATACCTATAAACTTGGACCATGTAAGTGACAAATTGTAGGTGCTTCTATTCATAAGCCCACTGAATTCTGGAGCATACTTAAACCTTCCCGATAGGTAACCTATTAAGGTGTAAAAGCCAGCGAGTTTCAGAGTTTGGAGCTGAGACTAGATTAGCTGATTACTAACTTAGTACTTTGCCCATTTCTTTTCGGTTTCCATGTTTTAGGATCAAAGCCGCTGTGCGGATGAAGGCCAGGCTTTAACGTCCTTCTCAGTGGTGTCTGAAGTGTGGATGACGGAGCCTGACTTGGGCCAGGCACTCACTGTCGTCTTTCCTTGCTACAGCAGCCAGTGGATGGTGAAGAACTGGGAAGTTCTTTGTGCAGGTGCTCCTTATAAGGACCTGCCTCGTTCTCAGATAGCTGACGCTGAAGCTGTGGCTTCTGGATGCTTCACACAATGACTCTGGTAAAAAGCCACCCATTTTCCTGCTTAATGCAACAATTCCTTACTTTTTTTTTTTTTTTTTTTTTTTTTTTAGCATTTTGTAAAAATATGGAATGCTTCGCGAATTTGTGTGTCATCCTTGAGCAGGGGCCATGCTAATCTCTGTATCGTTCCAAATTTTAGTATATGTGCTGCTGAAGCGAGCATCTTTTTTTTTAAAAGATTTTATTTTCATTTTTATTTACTTATTAGAGAGAGAGAAAGAATGGGCACACCAGGCCTCTAGCCACTGCAAATGAACTCCAGATGCATGTGCCACCATGTGCATCTGGCTTACGTGGGACCTAGAGAATCGAACCTGGGTCCTTAGGCTTCACAGGCATGTGACCTAACCACTGAGCAATCTCTCCAGTCCTCCTTTATGTTTTCAATGTTTCTGTAGGTGATAACAGCCCTTGAACACACTACCTGAGCCAGAGGAAACTGGTTTCACTCAGTTTACGAGGGAAGAAAGAAAAAGAAGCAAGACTAGATTACATTTAGAGGATTGTTCCTGCGGGACTCATCAGTACAGAAAGATTCTGTTTCCTAGAGTGACTTCTGAGGCTGTTGACAGGGCGGTGAGGGCAGGACTAACAAGCTGTCACTTACCTTGCTGTCCTCAAACTTGTCCCCAGGCTGGTGGTACTCAAACCCTGGACTGCCATTGGAGGTAGATATCTTCAGGGGTGGCAGAGGTGGGTTGTAGCTGGAGCCCTTGGGAGGTTTCTCTGAGCCCACAGGGACAGAGGAGTAGGGTCTGGGGCTGGCTTGGGGGGCCCTAGCGGGCTGGGATCGCATCACAGCTGTGCTCCTTCCTTTCCGCTGATACTCGATGGGTGACTGGAGTGCTGCAGGGTGAGACAAGGACTTGCCTTATGCTTGGGAATCCCACAAGGATCTGGAGGCCTGCTAGGTTATCGGATTTGTGCTGGGCATAACGTGGGTGTGAGGAAGCCACTGCCCTTGTTTTGAAGGGACCGTAAGAACCAGGGCACCAAAAAAAAAAAAAAAAAATCAAAGCCCCCGAAATGAAACAATAGTGAATAAGGCAGCAACGTGACTGCACCTGGTGCAGGTGCTGCCGGCTCAGAGCCTCTGTGTGTCACCCATTTGTTCTGGGAAGTTTAGGGACTATTGCCATTTAGGATTAGAAATCACCTCTCATCTGTCTGCGAGCCCAGCCCTGGGGAGTCTGAGGCAGGAGGAACACAAGTTCAAGGCAAACCTGGGCTACATAGTAAGACTGTGCCTCTAATATGCAAGAAGGGTGTGGTTAGATGAATTGTTTTAAAAACATTTTTATTTATTTGAGAGAGAAAGGAGGGAGGGAGAGAATGGGCACGCCAGGGCCCCTAGCCATAGCAGACAAACAAACTCCAGATGCACGTGTCACCTTGTGCATCTGGCTTATATGAGTACTGGAGAATTGAACTTGGGTCCTTAGGCTTCTCAGACAAGTGCCTTAACCACCAAGCAATCTCTCCAGCCCATAAATTTTTCATTCTTTTATTTTTAATTAATTAATTAATTTTTGGTTTTTTTGATGTAGGGTTTTACTGTAGCCCAGACTGACCTAGAATTCACCAGGTAGTCTCAGGGTGGCCTTGAACTAACAGCGATCTTCCTACCTCTGCTTCCCAAGTGCTGGGATTAAGGGCATGCACCACCAAGCCCAGCAAGTTCATTCTTTGTTTTAAAATTTATTTATTTGATACAGAGAGAAAGAAGGGGCACACTAAGGCCTCTAGCCACTGCAAATGAACTCCAGACGCATGTGCCACTTGGTGCATCTGGCTTTACGTGGGTGCTGGGGAATTGAACCTGGGTCCTTTGTCTTTGCAGGCAAGTGCCTTAACCACTAGGCCATCTCTCCAGCCCTCACCTCTCATTTGAAAGGGGGCAAAGTCAGCTAGCAGAGTAGGTAAGCAAGGCTCTCACTCTGAAGTGATCTGCCCGTAAAGCCTGAGAATACTGTGACAAAAGTGGGGAGACGGGTATCCCTGAACTCTGACATCTACAACACAGGAAGGATGCAACTTCTTAGACTTTTGCTAAAGTTTTTACCAGGTGACTGTGGGGCACAAGGCATGCGTACTTAGTGTCCTACAAAAGAAAATCCCTTCTACTGAAGAGACGGGCTTCTTTCTCATGCCCTACATGGTCCCATTTTGTGCTTTCAGTGTCACAATTCCGTAGTGTTTCTGAAAACTAAAAAGTTGGGGTCCATGTTGAACGTGACTGTGGCTCCTCCGTCTCCATGAGCTTGGACCCAAGGATGCGCAGAGAGGTTAAGGTTGTCTGAAAGGGCCTTGCTACGAAGCGGGCCCGGCACATACCGTTTAAGAAGTCTCGCTGTGTTTCTAAGACTTGATTGATGTCCTGCACCCAGGCCTGCTGGATGTCTGAGTTGGCAGCTTGCAGAACGAGTCTCTCGGAAGTCTCTCTGTTCACAAGTGCGAATTTGCAGGCGTCGTTGTCCACATTCTCCTCCAGGACCAAGTAATTCATCTGAAAGAAAGCAAATTGATCCTTTTCATGTTTCATCTTATGGGTGCCAAAAAAAAAAAAAAAAAAAAAAAAAAAGTCATGAGCCTATTACCTTATCACCAAGAGGCCCTCCCAAACTGCCCTGGAGGGAATGGTACATGCCATGGCTTCTGTCTTTGGGGAATGATATGACCAGGGGAAAACTACAGGATCATGCCAGAGAGGGGCCCCGGCCCTGTCACTACCCGTTATCAGGCTGAACGAGCTGGTTCTCATCGCCCCTCTGCAACCCCGTTGAGGTGCTCACCTTGATGCTCCTCTTGAACATGTAGCCTGGGGTGAGGGACCCCTTTCGGAGCAGCTCACTGAAGATGACAATCTGCTCAAAGAGGAACACGCGCCTTTCCTTGGTCCGGGACTGCATGCCGGCGTCCAGCTCAATCACGTAGAACGTGTCCTGCTGCAGAAGCTTGCCTTGGGCTGTCAGGGTGCCCTGATGGAGACAGGGGTCAAGAGAACCCATGAAAAGTAGGGAGATGGACTCATCCCCTTTAGGGCCATGAGTCTCCCACCTCTGGGGACATGAGATGTACAACTGATCAAAAGCCTTGGGGTTCTAAAAAGACTCCATTGGGGACCTACCTACTCATCTAGGGTCCTGGGAGGCAAGGGTAGGAAAGATGATGGAACTACTGAGAAATAGTGCCAAAAAAAGAAAGAAAAAAAAAGCCAGAGGAAGGTAGCTAAAAAGGGAATTATTTTGCTCTTCCTGGTTTTTATTCAAAGGAGAAGAGAAGGTAGGCGGCACTCGGAGCTAGAAGTGGCCTACTTGGCCTGGCAGTTTTGACAAGTGCAAAGGCCCCTCCCTTACCTGCCTGGCTCTGTTGCAGTGCGGGTCACAGACCCTGTTCATAGCCATGAACCTAAAACCAATTTGTGACCAAGAGCAGTGATGTAGACAAGACCTCAGACAACCTGGAATCAGGATCCTTCTATTACTTAAGATGGGGGTATTCCAAAGTTTTTAACTCCTTCTAAGGTCAAGGTCACAGATGCCCTTCCCCATTTTATGAGGCATTAGATAATTTTCTATATCTTGTGATCCTTCTTAAAATGACTCCAGCTATCAGGCCACATATTTTTACCACCAGCTAGGGGTGGTAAAGCATGTCTGGTTTGCTAGCTGCTAACGAGATTTCCAGAGACAGCTTCAAAGGGAATTTGTCCAACTCAGCAAGTCTTCAGGGAACCTATCAAAAATCTTGCTTAAGCCAGGCGTGGTGCCTCACGCCTTTAATCCCAGCACTCAGGAGGCAGAGGTAGAAGGATGGCTACCCTGAGACTACATAGTGAATTCCAGGTCAGCCTGAGCTAGAGTGAGGCCCTACCTCGAAAAACAAAACAAAACAAAACAAAACAAAACAAAACAAAACAAAACAAAACAAAACAAACAAACCCCCTTGCTTAACCTGGCTTGGTGGTACATGCCTTTAATCCCAGCATTTGAGAGGCAGAGATAGGAGGATCGCTGTGAGTTTGAGGCCTGTCTGGGGCTGCATAGTGAATTCCAGGGTCAGCCTGGGTTAGAGCAAGACCCTACCTCAGAGAAAAAAAAATGAAAAACTAAAATAATAAGACCCTCACATTGGGGACAGTGGTCAGAGGACCTTTGAAATACACTCATGTAGATAACTTTTGTCCTTTATAGTGCAAATGTCAGCCATGCCCTGCACGTGATGCCTTATTCCAAACATTCCCTGGCACAGGGCTCATTTTCTTTTGTGTTGCTGAGAAACACCTGGCCTCTGCTTGGGTCATGGCTCCTTACTGCCAAGGTCAACAGCCAAACAGGCTTATCGCTACCCTGGTCCAAGGTTAATATTAAGCCAGTGACCAGCTAGCCAAGAAAGCTCCACAGAGTCTATTAGTGTTACACAAGAACCCAACCAGGGCCACAGCGAGCCAGCGTCCAGGGAAAGTCAGAGGATCTGAGAGGGAGGCAGTGACAGCGAGGTGCAAAAGCCACACGCCCAGGGGAGGAGCCATGTGCCCACTGCGCTGCCCAGTTAAGCTGCGGGAATGCACAGGGGGTGATGGAGCTTGGCTTACTAGAGAAAATACCTGCATACTCCTGCGTGCAGCATTACACAGACACACACATGTATTTGAAGTTCTACTTGGGTCAGACCGTACAAATAGATACCCTTTCTCCTCTCATCCTACACAGACCCAGAGAAAGCTAGGATAGACGCCTGGTTAGAAAAGACAGGGACTTTGAGGTTGGAGAATAAATGGGGTTAGTTTGTTCAGGGGTGCCTCGGACTTGGCATAATGCCAAGGGGGACAGTGTAAAATCTCTCTAGGATGACTGAAAGCGCCCGAGAACTCAAAGTGCAATAGTGGCAAGTCGCCCCGTTTATGCTGGTATCTGATATCTGCCTTGGGAAGCTGGGAACTCAGGAAAACAACAAAGCATGCACGCCAGACGGACACTCAGGGAAGGACAAGAGGTGAGGACAACTCAAACCCAAATATACTACCTCCTAACTTTACTTATACCACCAGTCTGCAGTTTGTTTTTCTAGGTAGGGTCTTGCTCCAGCCCAGGCTGACCTGGAATCTGCCTTCTATCTGTACTAGTTTATTCTAATTTAGGAGCTGTGAAGGAGGGGGTGACACTTCTATTTATTTTTACTTTTATTTTTGGTTTTTCGAGGTAGGGCCTCACTCTATCTCAGGCTGACCTGGAGTTCACTATGTAGTCTCAGGGTGGCCTTGAACTCATGGCAATCTTCCTACCTCTGCCTCCTGAGTGCTGGTATTCAAAGTGTGTGCTACCACGCCCAGCTGACACTTCTATTTTTTTAAAAAATATTTTATTTATTATCCCAGCACTCGGGAGGCAGAGGTAGGAGGATTGCAGTGAGTTCAAGGCCACCCTGAGACTACATAGTGAATTCCAGGTCAGCCTGTACTAGAGTGAAACCCTACCTCGAAAAACCAAAACCAAAACAAAAATTTATTTATTTATTTGAGAAAGGAGGGGCGGAAAATGGGCATGCCAGGGCTTCCAGCCACTACAAATGAACTCCAGACATGCACCATCTTGTGCATCTGGCTTACAAGGGTACTCAGGACTCTAACCTGGGTCCTTAGGCTTCGTAGGCAAGTGCCTTAACCGCTAAGCTATCTTTCCAGCTTCCTTTTTTTTTTTTTTTTTTTTTTCGAGGTAGGGTCTCACTCTAGCTCAGGCTGACCTGGAATTCACTCTGTATTCTCAGGCTGGCCTCAAATTCATAGCAATCCTCCTGAGTGCTGGGATTAAAGGTGCGTACCACCACACACGGTGACACTTCTTTCTTAATTGTCTCAACTTCTAAGAATCAGTTTTCTCCAAAAATAAATAATGAAATCTTTGGTGAAGGAAATCTGGAAAAGAGGATTAGATCTACATCTTTCTCTGGGGGGGGGACTAACAACAACAAGGTACCTGTTGATAATGGCGTCAGTTCCAATTTTATCATATTCATGTCAAGATCTGTTTAGCTGTTTTAGAAGATTTCAACATACAGTAAAATAGTCGTTTATTAAATATAAGTTAGGAAAACTGATTTCACTGTTAAGAACTGAACTGTATCCCCACACACACCAAATCCGTGTGTTGGAGACCTAACTGCAGCACTCAGAATGTGATCTTATCGGCAGACGAGACTTTCCCAAGGTAAGGAGGAAAGCGAGCTCGTTAGACTGAGCTCTAATAAAACATGGCTGATATTTGTATAATAAGGAGAAGTTTGGGCACACACACACAGAGACAGACCCAGAGGGACGGTGGTTTGAAGATACAGAGAGAATGCAATGGGAACATGAAGTTGTTATCAAGAAGTTAAGGAGTGGTCGGGCTGGAGAGATGGCTTAGCGGTTAAGGCGCCTGCCTGCTAAGCCTAAGAACCTGGGTTCCAATCTCCAGGTCCCATGTTTGGCCAGATGCAAAGTGATGCAAGGACGCAATGCTGCACTTGACCACAAGGGGGCGCACACATCTGGATTTCGTTCACAGCAGCTGGAGACTGCTGGCGTGCCCATCTCTATCTGTCTCCCTCTCCCCCTCTCTCTGTCTCTCTCTGTGTCTCTCTCCAAAAATTAAAAAATTAAAAAAAAAACTTAAGAGGTAGGAGGATCACCGAGAGTTTGAGGCCACCCTGAGACTACATAGTGAATTCCAGGTCAGCCTGGGCTAGAGTGAGACCCTACCTCAAAAAAAAAAAAAAAAAAAAATTTAAAAAAACTTAAAAAAGAAGTTAAGGAGAGGTCACATGCTTGGGCTGCAAGGTCACTGAGAATTCAAGCTGGAGCTGAGCTGAAAACCTCCTCCCTGTGGACCAGCTCACAGAAAGCTAGGAAAGGCTATGCTGCATGCAGCCCTACGGGAGACACAAGTCATCAGTGGAGATAAACAACAGTGGACACTGCAAGCCTTAAGTATGGCCAGCCAGGCCACATGAGCCAATGGGTGCAATAGTGGCATGGACTGGAGGCTGCTCTATGAGAAGGAACACATGCCTGGTATTGAAAACCTATGATGAGGGAGGTCATGAGCTTACTGGTAATGCTTGCTGGTGTCTGGCTAAATGTATATACTATGCTCACCAAACTGCCCTGTAAGCACTTCTCTTGATGTTCATACCCATATATTAATGCTACTCTCACTTTTGGATTAGAGAAGCTTCTCTTTTCAGATGGCAGTAACCTCTGGGACTATAGAGCTGAGAAATGACAGAGGAGTGTTCAGCACAGAAACATTTCTATCATATCATTCAACGCTCCAGGTCCATTGCAGAAGAGGTGGTGGAAAAGAATGTAGGAGCGAAAGGAAGGGTAGGACTCCTTTCAACGCACTCCTCCAGACAGAAAATGGCCTGGATATCCATAACCTCACAGTGCCTGACACTACCTACACAAGACCATCATAACAGGAGGAAAAGATGATGACATCAAAATAAAAGAGAGACTAATTGAGAGGGGAAGGGGATATGATGGAGAGTGGACTTGTGAAGGGGCAAAGTGGGAGAGGGGTGGGAATTATCATGGTTTACTGTCTATAATTATGAAAGGTGTCAATGAAACAAGTTAAAAAAAAATAAAAAAGTCAAGGAGTGAAACTGGGAATATTTTATTTTTATTTATATTTTTGAGAGAGAGAGGGAGAGAGAGGAGAGAGAGAAAGAATGGCACGCCACGGCCTCCAGCCACTATAAAGGACCTCCAGATGTGTGCACCCCCTTGTGCACCTGGCTAGCGTGGGTCCTGGGGAATTGAACCTGGGTCTTTTGGCTTTGTAGTCAAATAACTTAACAGCTAAGCTATCCCTCCAGCCCTGAGGCAATATCTTGACAATACTTTGATCAGAGTTTCAGCCTTCCAAACTGTGAAGATAAGTTTTTGTGGCTTAAACTACTCAATTTAGGCAAGCGCCTTAACCACTAAGCCATCTCTCTAGCCCGAGCCACTCAATTTTGAATACTGCTACACCTGCTCTTGCCAACCAGTGTGTTCACTAAAGCCAGAATGCTTGTGATATGTGGCTATTTCCTTTAAGACCCAATTTTCCTTATTAAAGGACAGAAATATGTCCTGTGATGTTACAAAGCTTTAAATGTTCACTGACCTAAAATCTAGTCTCTATATAGACTTGTTTAAAAGACCCACCCTCTAAAAAAATGTCCATTTTCCCACTTGGGTTTCTGGCATATCACATCTCCTGCAGTGACTCACAACCCCACATTTTTCTAACAAGAATGGAGAGTAGGTGCTGGGGAGATGACTTAGTAGTTAAGGAGCTTGCCTACAAAGCCTAAGGACTCAGGTTTGATTCCCTAGTACCCAAGAAAGCCAGATGCATAAGGTGGCACATGCATCTGGAGTTTGTTTGCAGTTGCTGGAGATTCTGCAACACCCATTCTCTCTCTCTCAAACAAATAAATGAAATATTTAAAAAATTAAGAAAAGAAGGAACGGGGGTGGGGTGGGTGGGAGGGACTATCCAGAAGCACACCTCCTACAATGACTGACTGCTGTTCTCACAAGCCATAACCCAAGCCCCTGGTGAATACCAGCAATCCCACTGAAGAGGGCCTTCAGTGGAACGGGGAAGGAGGCGGAATGATGGTACCAACACTTTGTACGTATGTCCATACAAAGTGTCTACTTTAAAAAAAATTAGGAAGGAAGAGGGAGGAGATCATGGCCAGGTTCAAACAGTTTCAAAAAACTTTGGGTCTTTCCAATCCTCTTGGCATTCTGACTCCAGGTTTGCCAAGAGCTCTACTTCTGACTTACCGCTGGACTTCAGGTCTGTGAAGTGGAGGGGAGGGGCAGAGGTGGCAGGACACAGGACTTCACAGGAGGAGCCGCCCTAGCCTGCGTTCTTATTGTCCGGATGAGAGGGGGCTTGGAAGCATTCCCTAAGGGCTCACCTCAAAACCCTGCAGGCGTCCCAGGTTCATCATGTCATTGCAGCGTTTGGGAACAAGGCACATTAACTCCACCGCTTTCTGTGGGAAAGAAGCAGTCACTAAGGAGGGAGATCAGCGTTCAGCAGGAAGCTCACAAAACTCAGACTGGAAAGCAGGGACCTTGCCTCTGCTCGTTCCTGTATTCTCAGAGGATCATGTGACCTTCAGACAGGGGCTCCGTGTCCATCAGTGACCATATGTGGGGAATGTTACGCACTTCATCATTTTTCTACCTCTCCACTTTTGCTGATCAATTCACTTTCCTCCTAGTTTCTTCATTCCATGCTGCTTCCAAGCTGTCCAGGCAACAGCTTAGCCTGGCTTGTGAAACACTCCAGGTTTTCACCTAAAATAACCTGCTAGAATGGCTATAACCTGTGAGGATTAAAATAATCCCCATGGAGGCACAAAGGACTTCTCTTAGGGGTAATCCTTGGGGTACAGGTGGGGGAATACACATGGAATGTCTCACATGTTAGAGTCAGAGCCATGCATAAAGTTGGGTATTGACTTGCTGCAGTTTTTAATCTCTGAAGGACGCTGAGGTCAGATAGCACCCTTTCCCATTTCATGTCACCAAGAGCCACAAGGAGAACCTCAGTGGGTAGGCTCTGGCCTGGCCTAGGACAGAATTCTTAGAAATACTGCACTCAGTGAAACTCGCCATTCCTCATGCTGAGCAAAAGAGGAGCTGGCCCAGACCCTGGATCCTCTTGAGACCATCTTTTCCCTGCAGGGACATGACCCTCAACATGGTCACTAAGAACAGCAAGCATGACAAGCAGAAAACTCACCTCGATATCTGAACACTCCAAGCCAGCCTTCTCACTGTATCTCAGGAAGTCCTAGCAAGGAGGGGAAGCAGGGAAGAGTGTGGGGAGGGGTGAAATCAATTAGTAAGCTAGCCAGAGAGCTATAAAAAAGCTTATCATAAAAATGCAACATCACACCAAAGACTTTATTTTCCAAAAGAGGCGGTTTTCAGGAGCTGAGAAATGAAATTACAAGTCACAGAGAACGTTGAGGAAAACCCTAGAATACTCATAGTTCCGAAGCTGGGAAGAAGGTAGGGAAAGATAGGAGGGATTATGACAAGACAGATGGGAGAAAAGAAAAATGTCTCTTTCTTCTACTTAACCTGTTGTTTCCAGAAGAAAAATTAAGTTAAGCTATTATTATTCTGGTTTTGATACTCGTTTTTTTTGTTGTTTGTTTTTAATTTATTTTAATTAATTTATTTATTAGAGACAGAAAGGGGGGGAGAGAGAGAGTGAGAATGGGTGAGCCAGGGCCTCTAGCCACTGCAAACGAACTCCAGATGCATGTGCATGTGCATCTGGCTTTACGTGGGACCTGGAGAATCGAACCAGGGTCCTTAGGCTTCACAGGTATGCGCTGTAACCACTAAGCCATCCCTCCAGCCCCTGTTGTTTGTTTTTAAGATAGGATCTCACTCTAGCCTAGGATGACCTGGAGTTTACTATGTAGTCTTATGGTGGCCTTGAACTCATGGCAATCCTCCTATCTCTGCTTTCTGAGTGCTAGGATTAAAGGCGTGAGCCACCATACCTGATTTGTTGTTTTTTTTAAATTATTTTATTTATTTTTGGAGAGAGACACAGACAAAGAGAGAGAGAGAGAGACAGAGAGGGAGAGGGAGACAGAGATGGGCGCGCCAGCAGTCTCTCAGCTTGTGTGAACAAAATCCAGATGTGTGTGCCCCCTTGTGGGCAAGTGCGGCATTGCGCCCTTGTGTCACTTTGCATCTGGCTAAACGTGGGACCTGGAGATTGGAACCGCTGGAGATTGGAACCAGCGTTCTTAGGCTTAGCAGGCAGGCACCTTAACCGTTAAGCCATCTCTCCAGCCCTGTTATTTATTTATTTATTTATTTATTTATTTATTTATTTATTTATTTATTTATTTTTGTTTTTTTGAGGTAAGGTCTTGCTCTAGCCCAGGATGACCTGGAATTCACTATTTAGTCTCAGGAGGCTTTGAACTCATGGCAATCCTCCTACCTCTGCCTCCTAAGTGCTGGGATTAAAGGCGTGTACCACACCCGGCTTTTATTTATTTATTTTTTTAAGGTTTTTGTTGATGGTGCTTGTTTGCTTGAGACAGAGTCTTACATGTAGACCAGGTTGGCCATAAACTCATTATCTTCCTGTCTCAGCCTCCTGAGTGCTAAGATTACAGGTGTGTGCCACTCTGCCCAGCTTATGGCCTTTTTTTTTTTGTGGGAGGGGTTTCGAGGTAGGGTCTCACCCTAGCTCAGGCTGACCTGGAATTCACTATGTTGTCTCAGGGTGGCCTCGAACTCATGGCAGTCCTCCTACCTCTGCCTCCCGAGTGCTGGGATTAAAGGCGTGCACCACCACACCTGGCCCAGCTTATGTTTTAATGACTGTGATAAAGTAAGAAAGTGAATTGTGGCAGGGATACATTTCAGTGGAAGGGCACTTATCTAACATGTGCAAAACCTTGATTCAATTCAATCCCTAGTACTATAAGAATGAGAGATAGGACTGGAGACTTGGCTTAACGATTAAGGCACTTGACCGCAAAGCCAAAGGACCTTGGTTCGATTGCCCAGAACCCAAGTAAGCCAGATGCATAAGGAGTCACATACATCTGGAGTTTGTTTGCAGTGGCTGGAGGCCCTGGTGCACCCATTCTCTCTCTCTCTCTCTCTGCCTCTTCCTCTCAAATAAATAAAAAAAAATAAAAACTATTTAGGGTTTGAGAGATGGCTTAGTGGTTAAGGCGCCTGTCTGCCAAGCCTAAGAACACCCGTTTGGTCTCCAGGTCCCACGTTTACTCAGACACAAAAGTGACGCAAGCACACAATGCTGTACTTGCCCTCAAGGGGGCGCACGTTCACAGAGGCTGAGAGGCCCCTGGCATGCCCATTCTCTATCTCTCTGCTTCTTCCTCTCTGTCTCTCTCTCTCTAAAAAAAAAACTACTTAAAAAAAGTTTGAAAAAGAATGAGAGAGAGAGAGGCGGGGGGAGAGAAGAGGAGGAAGAGAAGGAGAGGAAAAATAGCAAACAAACATAAGGGCAGAAACAAGAGCCATGCAATCTAGCAATAAATCTGGACACAAAACTGAAAGAGTGACCAGCAGAAGATGTCCAAGCCCACACCTGCCCTATCAGTTCACAGCCCCTCAAGTCTATGTCTGCTGGCTCTAAAGAGACACTTCTCGGACTGGAGACATGGCTTAGCAGTTAAAGCACTTGCTGGCAAAGCCAAAAGACCTAGGTTTGATTCCCCAGTATCCACATTAGCCAGATGCAAAATGTGCTGCATGTATCTGGGGTTTATTTGCAGTGTCTAGAGGCCCATTTTCTCTCTTCTCTCCCTCTCTTTTTCTCTCTCAAATGAATAGAGTAAATAAAATAATTTTTAAAAAGAGAGAAACTTCTCTAGTTGGACCCATGCTCCCAGCTCCTTACCTTGAGAAGCAACTGGTATTTTGTTATTCTTTGAATGGGCTTGATAAGGAAGTCACTTAGTGTCAGCCTTTGATTGATCTCCTGTTTTACCTCCTGAAACACAAGGAGCCACATGAGAAACAAGGAGCCTACGAACTGGTTGCTTGGGGCGGGTTCACGGACATGGGTGACAGGTCCTCATGTTTCCTAGAAAATCTTTGGGATCTTCAAGCCACACAAGGTGCAAGTGTCTTCCGCACCGCCATGTGTTAGGAACGATGCTTGCTTGGTTTCCTTGCTTTCACGACAGTGCCTGGGAGACAAAGCTGAACAACTTTTCTGCACTATTCCCAGGAGAGTTAGCAAGAAGCTTCCCCCGGGACACACTAGGTCTGTGAGGTGGGAGCCTAAACTCAGATCTCCAGAGACTCTGTGGAGAGCGTTTCCTAGGGGAATGGCCACCTCTCTCCTGACGGATACGTCATCCACACACCTGGAGGTGCTGGGCAGAGCGTCTGGGAACAGGGGCAGACTATGATGTGACTGTGAAATCCTTTAAAAATATTTTATTTTTTATTTATTTGACAGAGAAAGGAGAGAGGGAGAGATGGAGGGAGAATGGGCGCACCAAGGCCTGCAGCCACTGCAAACAAACTCCAGATGCATGCGCCCCCTTGTGCATCTGGCTAACATGGGTCCTGGGGAATCAAACCTGGGTCCTTTGGCTTTGCAGGCAAACTGCTAAGCCATCCCTCCAGGCCGACTGTGAAATCCTTGAGTAAGTAGAGGGCTCTTAGCAAGCGTTTGTGGGGGGGGGAGGTGGTGCTAGGGAAGAGTGGGGCACAGTCTACTCTGCAGTCACTTGAGAAGGAATGAAAACTTCCAGAATGGTATCTGTTACAGAATCATTTGATAAACGGAGGTTTCTCAACGTAGTATGCAGAGTCACCTCAGCTCCTTGCAAGCAAAGGTGCTTGTGGGACTGGAGCTAAGAAGCTAATGGCAGTGTGAAGGCAGCTTTCCTGACCCGCAGGTCCGTAGGGGCAAGCCTTATGGATGGGGAACCTCCACGTCCCAAGGTAGTTGTCTTGGCTTGAGCATCCCACCCATCGTGAGTGGCTTACCTCAAAGTAGGCATCGTACTCAGCTACGATGTACTCAGAGCGCGGCTTGTTCTGGCAGTACCACACGTAGATGTGCAGTTTCCGCTCCTAACAGACAGAAACAAACAGAGAAAGTGACAGTCAGCCATCTTGCACCTTTTCTCTCCCTCTCAAAGTCAAGGATCGAGAAGGACAAGGAAATAAGAGGGCAGTGAAATAGCAAAGATATAAAGAAATAACAAAGAAGGCAAGAGCCCAGCTTTCAATTGCCAAGGAGGTTAAAAACAAAAAGCAGGGCTGGAGAGGTTGCTTAGTGGTCTCTAAAAAAAAACTACTTAAAAAAAGTTTGAAAAAGAATGATAGAGGGAAAGAGAGAGGGAGAGAAGAAGAGGAGAAAGAAGAGAAGGAGAGGAAAAAGTAGCAAGCAAACTGAAGGGCAGAAACAAGAGCCATGCAATCTAGCAATAAATCTGGACACAAAACTGAAAGAGTGACCAGCAGAAGATGTCCAAGCCCACACCTGCCCTATCAGTTCACAGCCCCTCAAGTCTATGTCTGCTGGCTCTAAAGAGACACTTCTCAGACTGGAGACATGGCTTAGCAGTTAAAGCACTTGCTGGCAAAGCCAAAAGACCTAGGTTTGATTCCCCAGTATCCACATAAGCCAGATGCAAAATGTGCTGCATGTATCTGGAGTTTATTTGCAGTGGCTAGAGGCCCATTTTCTCTCTTCTCTCCCTCTCTTTTTCTCTCTCAAATGAATAGAGTAAATAAAATAATTTTTAAAAAGAGAGAAACTTCTCTAGTTGGACCCATGCTCCCAGCTCCTTACCTTGAGAAGCAACTGGTATTTTGTTATTCTTTGAATGGGCTTGATAAGGAAGTCACTTAGTGTCAGCCTTTGATTGATCTCCTGTTTTACCTCCTGAAACACAAGGGGGCCACATGAGAAACAAGGAGCCTACGAACTGGTTGCTTGGGGCGGGTTCACGGACATGGGTGACAGGTCTTCGTGTTTCCTAGGAAATCTTCGGGATCTTCAAGCCACACAAGGTGCAAGTGTCTTCCGCACCGCCATGTGTTAGGAACGATGCTTGCAAGTTTCCTTGCTTTCATGACAGGTGCCTGGGAGACAAAGCTGAACAACTTTTCTGCACTATTCCCAGGAGAGTTAGCAAGAGGCTTCCCCCGGGACACACTAGGTCTGTGAGGTGGGAGCCTAAACTCAGATCTCCAGAGACTCTGTGGAGAGCGTTTCCTAGGGGAAGGGGCCACCTCTCTCCTGACGGATACGTCATCCACACACCTGGAGGTGCTGGGCAGAGCGTCTGGGAACAGGGGCAGACTATGATGTGACTGTGAAATCCTTTAAAAATATTTTATTTTTTATTTATTTGACAGAGAAAGGAGAGAGGGAGAGATGGAGGGAGAATGGGCGCACCAAGGCCTGCAGCCACTGCAAACAAACTCCAGATGCATGCGCCCCCTTGTGCATCTGGCTAACATGGGTCCTGGGGAATCAAACCTGGGTCCTTTGGCTTTGCAGGCAAACTGCTAAGCCATCCCTCCAGGCCGACTGTGAAATCCTTGAGTAAGTAGAGGGC
This sequence comes from Orientallactaga sibirica, assembly GCA_036365145.1. Classification (NCBI taxonomy): domain Eukaryota; kingdom Metazoa; phylum Chordata; class Mammalia; order Rodentia; family Dipodidae; genus Orientallactaga; species Orientallactaga sibirica. Next base: position 16,214,661 of record JAEOAD010000050.1, on the reverse strand, counting down.
TCTTAGCAAGCGTTTGTGGGGGGGGGGAGGTGGTGCTAGGGAAGAGTGGGCACAGTCTACTCTGCAGTCACTTGAGAAGGAATGAAAACTTCCAGAATGGTATCTGTTACAGAATCATTTGATAAACGGAGGTTTCTCAACGTAGTATGCAGAGTCACCTCAGCTCCTTGCAAGCAAAGGTGCTTGTGGGACTGGAGCTAAGAAGCTAATGGCAGTGTGAAGGCAGCTTTCCTGACCCGCAGGTCCGTAGGGGCAAGCCTTATGGATGGGGAACCTCCACGTCCCAAGGTAGTTGTCTTGGCTTGAGCATCCCACCCATCGTGAGTGGCTTACCTCAAAGTAGGAATCGTACTCAGCTACGATGTACTCAGAGCGCGGCTTGTTCTGGCAGTACCACACGTAGATGTGCAGTTTCCGCTCCTAACAGACAGAAACAAACAGAGAAAGTGACAGTCAGCCATCTTGCACCTTTTCTCTCCCTCTCAAAGTCAAGGATCGAGAAGGACAAGGAAATAAGAGGGCAGTGAAATAGCAAAGATATAAAGAAATAACAAAGAAGGCAAGAGCCCAGCTTTCAATTGCCAAGGAGGTTAAAAAACAAAAAGCAGGGCTGGAGAGGTTGCTTAGTGGTTAAGGCACTTGCCTACGAAGCCTAAAGACCCAGGTTCAATTCTCCAGGTCCCACATAAGCCAGATGCACATGGTGGCCCATGCAGCTGCTGAAGTTGGTTTGCAGTGGCTGGAGGCCCAGGTGTGCCCATTCCTCCCCCCCAGCCTCTTTCCCTCCCTTTCTCTCAAATAAATAAAAAAAATATTTTTAAAAAAGAGGGGGCTAGGAGGATGGCTTAGTTGATCAAGCATTTGCCATGCAAGCATGAGGACCTGGGTTCCGATGGGTGGCCTGCCTGTAATGCCAATGCTTGGGAAGTACAGACTTGCCAAATCGGTGAGCTTCGGGTTCAATGAGATGCCTTGTCTCAGTACAAAAGGTGGAGAGCAATCAAGGAAAATACTACTCAATACCAACCCCTGGCCTCTGCGTGCACACACACGTTACACCTGCACCCACCCATGTGTGCTCTAACACACGCATGCCACACACATGCAGAAACAAAAACAGGGGCTGGAGAGATGGCTTAGTGGTTAAGGCGCTTGCCTGTGAAGCCTAAGGATCTAGGTTTGATTCTCTAGTGCCCACGTAAGCCAGATGCACAAGGTGGAGCATGTGTCTGGAGTTCCTTTGCAGTGGCCGGAGGCCCTGACACACCCATTCTCACACTCTTTCTCAAATGAACAAATAATTTTTTTTGAAAAAGCAAAAACAACAAAAATGTGCTTGGGCGATCAGGTCCACTCAGTAAAGCACTTGCTTTGCAAGCATAAGGACCTGAATTAGGGTCCCCAGCACCCCACAAAATGCCAGGCAATGACACTGACTTCTGGCCCCCACATGCACATGTGCGCACCCCACACACACACGCATGAACACACACACACACGCACACGTGCGCACCCACACACATACATGAACACACACGCACACATGCACACCCACACACATGCGCATGAACACACGCACACGTGCGCACCCACACACATGCGCATGAACACACACGCACACATGCACATGTGTGCACCCCCCCACACACGCATGAACACACACGCACACATGCACACGTGCGCACCCCACACACACGCATGAACACACACGCACACATGCACACGTGCGCACCCACACACATACACATGAACACACACGCACACGTGCACACCCACACACATGCGCATGAACACACACGAACACATGCACACGTGCGCACCCACACACATGCGCATGAACACACACGCACACGTGCACACCCACACACATGCACATGAACACACACGAACACATGCACACGTGCGCACCCACACACATGCGCATGAACACACACGCACACATGCACATGTGTGCACACATGCACATGAACACACACGAACACATGCACACGTGCGCACCCACACACATGCGCATGAACACACACGAACACATGCACACGTGCGCACCCACACACATGCACATGAACACACACGCACACACGCACATGTGCGCACCCCCCCACACACGCATGAACACACATGCACACATGCACATGTGTGCACCCACACACACACGCATGAACACACATGCACACATGCACATGTGTGCACCCACACACATACGCATGAACACATGCACACATGCACATGCACACCCACACACATACGCATGAACACACACGCACACATGCACACCCACACACATACGCATGAACACACACGCACACATGCACACCCACACACATACGCATGAACACACACGCACACATGCACATGTGCGCACCCAGACACATGCGCATGAACACACACGCACACACGCACACGTGCACACCCACACACATGCGCATGAACACACACGCACACATGCACATGTGCACACCCACACACATACGCATGAACACACACGCACACACGCACTTGTAAAAAGAGAAAACCACGAACACTCCGAGTGTCAGAGCGCGGGGAGGAAAGCAGCCCAGAGAAGAGCAGGAGAGCGGAGGAGTTTAAGTAAGCATGGCAAAGGGGGACAATGGGGCGACACTCACGTGTTTAATAAAGAGCTGGGCCAGTCTGTCTTGCTCTGGGACACACTTTTCCAGTTCGGCTAAGAAAAAGCTACAAGAAGAGAGGGGAGAAGAGAAGGAAGCCACACTCTTTGGAAATGTAGGATCACTCAATGGCATCAATGTCTGAAGGCTCCCTGCAAATCCCCTCACTCTCTCGTGACATCAGACTTGGGAAGAGAAATGCAGTGTCAGTCCCCAGGACACTTCACCACAACCTTTGGGGCAGCATGAATCCTTTTTTCTGTTTGTTTTTATTTTGGCTTTTCAAGGTAGGGTTTCACTCTAGCCCAGGCTGACCTGGAATTAACTATGTAGTCTCAGGATGGCCTCGAACTCACGGTAATCCTTCTACCTCTGCCTCCCGAGTGCTGGGATGACAGGCGTGCGCCACCACGCCCAGCCGACATATACTTACTCTTTATGCCAGTCATAAATCTGGTGGATATTTCCAAATACGATTTTATCCTTTCCTCTCATGTCCTCAGGGACACCCTTCTCTTCTATTCTCTTCATGAAGCCCTGCAAAGCAGAGGCAATGTTGGCATAAGACTTTCATGAGGGCAGTCTGGGCCAAGCCCATCCCACAGCACCCATAATAGCCCACTCTGTGTGGATCTGAGGGCACATACCTCCCTTTAAATATCTTAAAATGTTTCAAGAGGAAAAGACAAAACAAAAACAAAAAACAAAAAACATGTCTATATATTAAATGGTACATCTTCATTTCCCACTTCTATGAATTCCCAGACAATTAAACAGAGCTATGTAGCTAAAGCACCCAGGCTAGGCAGGTCCACTATGCATCTGGTCAGATGAGTAGATGAACTCTGCGCCCTTGGCTCACCTCCACCACAATTCCCAGGTCCTTGACGTAGTCTTTCTCTGTCTGCACCAGCTCATTCAGCACAAACCTGAGTAGGGGATAAAGACAGTGAGGGCTCCTCTTTGTTGTTCGGCAGGGAATCTCCACACTTGAAGGCCAAGGGGACACTTCAGGCAGTTTATGACAATACCACCCAAAAGACCCTCTTAGCACACTGGAAAGGTGCCTTTAGGTGCTCTCTGGACAAGAGATCTCCACTGAAGGGCTAAAGGCATGAGTTAAGAGAGGGCTGTCCCCTGCTGACACACAACAGCTGAACAAAGGATAATGCTCATTGTCTTGTCTGTCTGTCCTTCCTTCCTTCCTTCCTTCCTTCCTTCCTTCCTTCCTTCCTTCCTTCCTTCCTTCCTTCCTCCCTCCCTCCCTCCCTTCCTTCCTTCCTTCCTTCCTTCCTTAAATTTTTGTTTATTTATTTATTTGAGAGAGCCGGGGAGGGGGCGGGGAGAGACAGAGAGAGAATGGGCACACCAGGGCCTCCCGCCACTGCAAACTAACTGCAGATGCATGTGCCACCTTGTGCATCTGGGGAATTGAGCCTCGAACTGAGGTCCTTAGGCTTCACAAGCAAGTGCTTAACCGCTAAGCCATCTCTCCAGCCCGAGATTCTCTTTCTATTCTTATTTTTTTTTTTCTGAGACAGCATCATGTATCTTTGGCTGTCCTCTATCTCCTTCTGTAGGGTGACCTTGGACTTCTGGTTCTCCCGTGCGCTACAATTACAGTGCATACTACCATGCCTGGTTTCATGTGGTGATGAGGATCAAACCCCAGGTTTTGTGCATGCTAGGCCATCACTCTACTAAATGAGCTATATCCCCAGACCCCCTTTTTCATCTTTATACCTCTTTATCCCTTAGTGACTGCAGAGACACAGAGCACAAAAAATGACAACCACTTTTGCAAAACTGAGTTATGAAAGCTTTAAGACCAAGGGATCTTTTATTCCTTTATTTCAGCTCTATTCTTCACATAACAAAAGAAGAAAGACATTTGCTTGATAACATGCCTTAATAGCCTCAGAGGCACAGATTCTAAGTGAAGCTTTTACAATGTGGAATCTACAGTTATTAGACTGGTATCCATAGTAACTGGCCTAGAGAATCCTCAGTCACGTCATCCCACACTCACAACTTTGAACCCAGCATTCCATGCCCCAGGATGCAGGGTTGAGTAACGACAAGGACATTTACGTTCTTGTATTCTTTTTGAATTATTTCTGCCTCTTAAAGCATTTATCTCATGCTAGTTACTTCATGTGGGTTTTCCCAAGCTTATAACAGGCATGTATGATAAAACAGTCTTTATCTAAATGATAACACTAAGAAAAATGGAAAGTTTAGGTGCCTTGTCCAAAGCCACAATGTGAGAAGCAGAGGCGTGACGTGAACCCAGATGCGAAGGGTCCAAAGTCTTTCTCTTTTCTTCAGACCCACTGCATGGGAAACAGCTCAGCCAGGCTTCTGAGGTCCCTGAAGCTTCAACCCCTGTCTATACAGTTAAATGCTGTACAAGAGATGCCATGGTTATGCACAGGAAAGAGGAATGCTGTGTGTCCAATGGAGTCTGCCTCTCATTATCTAATTTGAAATTAGAGGCACACAAGCACATTTTTGGCCCAACTGGCAGAAGGGATAAAGTTCTGAGATGTCAAAGAGGCCCACCACAAGGGTTACAACCATTTTGAACCCAGGAAGCAATTTATCTAAAATTCTTATCCTATACAGCACTAAGGAGCCACCAAATCTTGGGGGTCTAGGATCCAGGGCACAGAGGAAGCAAAAGGAACACATGCTTCTTTATCTAGGTGTCCAAAACTTCCAACTAGCTTCTTTCCTCTAACACACAATCATGTGTTCCAGACCACAGGAAGGAACTGGCCATGTCAAATAGAAGCCTTTAGATTTATCTTTAGCATGGCCCAAGTTACTGCCTAGAAGAAAGCGGTAAAAGAAAACCCACATGCGTCTGGAGTTTGTTTACAGTGGCTAGAGGCTCTGATGCACCCAGTTTCTCTCTCTCACTCGCTCTCTCTGCCTCTTTCTCTTGATCAAATAAATAAAAATAAATAAATAAAGAATTCTTCAAAAAGATACGAAATAGGGGGCTGGAGAGATGGCTTAGTGGTTAAGGTTATTTCCTGTGAAGCATAAAGACCCAGGTTTGATTCCTCAGTACCCATGTAAGCCAGATGCACAAGGTGGCGCATGCATCTGGAGTTTGTTTGCAGTGGCTGTTTGCCCTGGCATGTCCATTCTCACTCTCTCTACCTCTCTCTCTATTAAGTAAATAAGTATATATATTTTTTGGAGAGAGACAGAGAGAGAGACGGAGAGGAAGACAGATAGAGATGGGCGCGCCAGCAGCCTCTCAGCTGCTGCAAACGAAATCCAGATGTGTGCGCCCCCTTGTGGTCAAGTGCGGCATTGCGCCCTTGCGTCACTTTGCATCTGGCTAAACATGGGACCTGGAGATTGGAACCACTGGAGACTGGAGCCAGCATTCTTAGGCTTAGGAGGCAGGCGCCTTAACCACTAAGCCATCTCTCCAGCCCAGTAAATATTTTTAAAAAAGATATGAAGTATATGCATGGTAAGGCACTGCATGATTAACAGCCAAATAAATGGATAAAAGTGCAATTCTTAAACTGGACGTGGTGATGCACGCCTTTAGTGCCAGCACTTGGGAGGTGGAGGTAGGAGGATAGCCGTGATTCAAGGCCACCCTGAGACTACATGGTAATTCCAGGTCAGCCTGGGCTAGAGTGAAACCCTACCTTTTAAAAAAAGGGGGAGCTGGAGGGATGGCTTAGTGGTTAAGGTGCTTTCCTGCAAAGCCAAAATACCCAGGTTCAATTTCCCAGGACCCATGTAAGTCAGATGTTCAAGGTAGCACATGTGTATGGAGTTCATTTGCATGCTCATTCTCTTTCTCTCTCAAATAAATAAAAATAAAAAAAATATTTTTTAAAAAAAGTATTTATTATAAAAAAGCAATTCCTTTTCATATTCAATTCTTATCAGTAAAGGTTGCTTACAAATAAATATGATTCTTTAGCCTACCTGCAGGTCTTTAACCATTTCACTATAGCTGGGCCCTCTGTTAGTTACCTTTTTAAATTTTAATTTAATTTTTTTTTTTTTTTGAGGTAGGGTGTCGCCCTAGCCAAGGCTGACTTGGAATTTACTATGTAGTCTCAGGGTAGCCTCGAACTCACGGTGATCCCCCTACCTCTGCCTCCCGAGTGCTGGGATTAAAGGTGTGCACCACCACGCCTGTGTGTGACACTGGTGTGACAAAATACCTGACTAAAGTCACTTAAGGCAGGGTGGGTAGACATATTTTGGTTCACAGTTTGAGGGATACAGTATATCGTGCTGGGTAAAGGATGGGAGGCAGGCCAGGAGGCTGGTCACATTGAGTCCACGGTGAGGAAACAGAGATGAATGCTGGCGTTCAGCTAAACTTTTTTTGGTTCCCTTTATTCAGTCTAGGACCCCAGCCCATGGGATGCGCCACCCATACTCAGGGTAGGTCTTGATTCTTTAGTTAAACCTTTCTGGAAATGCCCTCACGGACACAGCCAGAGCTATGTCTCCAAGGGGATTCTAAATCCAGCCAAATTGATGACAAAGATTAACCATCACAGGCCCACTTATAACTGCTCTCTTTCTCTAGGAAATTCCCAGAGTCTTGGTACTGGCTGTTCCCTCTGTTGAGACACTTTTTCTCCATGGGCTAGTTCATTCTTTCTTCCTTGTCATTTTGCAAATTCCAGAACCATTTTGAGTTGCATTAGCATAGCCTTATTCATACTTGACCTCCTTATTTTGCTCTATTTTCTTTCTTTTTCCAGCTTCTAACCTACTACTTAACTTATTTGGTTTGCTTAATTTTTCCCATTAGAATGTAAATCTGCCATGATGCAGACTTTCTTTTGTTTGCCATCGTTTGTCTGATTTATTGATTTATCGCACTGGTGTGGTAGCAGAGGCACTCAACAAGTGTTTGACTTGAAGACCTGCAAGTCCACTCTCAACATTTTCTTCATATGGACAAATGACTATTTGTTTTCATCTTTTCGCCAGGTAGCACTCATCTGACCCTTTGGTTTCCTATTGCCAACTCCAGACAGACGTTCCGTTGTCTCTACCCCTCACCGTCATGCCTCTCACATGCATTTCAATTAAACATCTATGCATCCTCTCTCATCATGGCCATGAAGTACAGCAGGTTAGAATAAGGATGGAAACAGCAAGGGATATGTTACAGTTGGAGTTTTAAGATAGCTCAGGATTCACAGTGTGGAGTCTGGTGATAATGAGATAAAAGAGGAACAATGGGTATAGTTGGTTAAAAAAAGTAAGACAGTAAACCTTTTTGGGTTTTTATATCAAAACCAGATAGTATCTTGTTTGGACAATAGCATAAATACTGCTCATAGGCCCATTCAGTCTGGGTGACAAGCTTGTGACTGGTTTTTCCCAAGGGCTGTCTGTCAAAGCTTTCACCTCCCTGACTCAGCCTTGCTCCAGCTTGATAAAGGACTGGGCACGGCTCTAGGTCCACCTCACTGGTCTAACAGCCCCTCGAGGGGAATCAGCTTTGTGCAGGGCCGGAACAACTTCCCTTTGGGGTGGATATTTCACTCACCAAATTCTTAGGGTTCTCCTTTTGTACCCAAAAAGTTTTGGGGGGGGGTAAATATGGGTTTACAGTTTACACAACCTTGCGCCTCTCCGCTAGGCAGTAGCAGCTCTGTTTTGATATCAGGCTCTTGATAGGATGCTCTCACTTTTGCTTCCTAGGAAACAAAGCCGTAAATGTCTACTTTGCTTATTTCCCAGCAACAAAAGGACTTGGCCTTAGTCGTTTTGTGGACTTTCATGTCTGTGACTACTAGCTAAAGGAGTGATGAATGTCAGGGAAAAGGGAGGGGCCCTTCACACCGGCCTTCCCCATTCTTGCTGCTGTTCACAGTCTCATGTGATGAACCATGCCCAAGACTCACTGGCAGCTTCCTGCCAGGAGAATCAACCCCGGAGTTGCAAACTGAAGTTCTGGAGGGGTTACGGGTCTTCGTTACTGGCACACAATATCTTCTCCATTGCCACAGATAGCAGAAGATTGACAGAAGGTACATCAAAGCATTGTCATTCCAAGTGGAAATGAGGTTATTTTAGAATTAAAATCACAAATGGAAGTCAAACTAAAAGCTCTTGGAAAAGGAGCAGAAACAGGTCCCACTCGGTGGCCCCATTCTTCCTATCCCCATTTGGCTACATTTGCAGCATGTCTCTTCAGGCGACTTCCATCACAGCTCTGCCATAGTCAAGGAGTCTCTGGGTCTACAGACCCATTGTAATGACCCCACTGTTCTCTGAACTCCACTGCTCTCCTTTCAGCAGTGTGCCTTACAGTTCTATCGGAGCTTGGTTAGAATCGTAGTTTGTCAATAACAGCTCCTCTCTCACAGAATATACATCTGTCAGGCAGGGCCAAAATGACCCCTTGTTTATGAGTGCTGTACTATATAGACCTAGGTCACCTTCACTTAGAAAAGATAAGAGCAGCAGAAACACAGCATAGAGCATCGCTATCTAATTCTCCCCAGCCCTGGCCCACTGTCTAGTGCACACATGCACCAGGGTGGGATTTGAGGACCACTTACATTCTGCCTCGCAGAGCTTTGGCTTTCTGTTCTTCTTCCAGGTTTCTAGGAGGTGTGGGAGGAGTCATCCCTTCATTCAGGCAGCCCGTGGGGTCTTTCAAGCTCCCCCGGTAGGACCCCCCTTCCAGAGTCTAGAAAGAGAAGAATGAACAGTCTCAGAGTGTACACTGGAAAGTCATTTTCTAGCCCTATGTCCCTCCTGCTTAGCCACAGACAGCTTGGTAGTCAGCAGCCAAGGCTCTTCTCCGAACCACAGTGGGGTTTTAGCAATCAGGGACTTGCACTGTCCTGTAGTAAGAGCCCTTGAGCTTCCACACACAATCAGCACACACCTGGCATCCATGTGCTGCCAACTGCCTAGACATAATGCAACTGTCACAGCAACTTATCTCTGGGTAAGGGCTCCAGCAGGAAAGCTAATTACTACAATTCTATACCAAATAAAGAGTTAGAAAGAAAAACCATTTTTTAAAGAATTTTAAAAAATTAATTTAGTTACGTGAGAGTGAGAGAGCGAGATAGCAAGCGAGAGAGAGAAAGAATGAATGGGCACACCAGGGCCTCCAGCCACTGCAAATGAACTCCAGAAAGATGTGCCACATTGTATATCTGGCTTATGTGGGTACTGGGGAATCGAGCCTCGATCCGGGGTCCGTAGTCTTCACAGGCAAGCAGTTAATGGTTAAGCCATCTCTCCAACCACAGAAAAAAACATTTTTAATTGATAAGCAAAGGGTGATGACAGAACTAGTGTGATAAAAATCATGCCTTGTTAGGGCTGGAGAGATGGCTTAGTAGTTAAGGCACTTGCCTGCAAAGCCAAAGGACCCAGGCTCGATTCCCCATGACTCACATAAGCCAGATGCACAAGGTGGCACATGCACCTTGAGTTTGTTTGCAGTGGCTAGAGGCCCTGGCGTACCCATTCTCTCTTTCCCTCCTCTCCCCCTCTCTCTTCCTCTTTATCTCTCAAATAAGTAAATAAGTAAATAAATGAATAAATAAAATATTTTTTAAAAATCATGCCTTGTTAAATAGCTACAATTCTTTGGATGAGGACAATGAAATATAGTCACGAAATAACCAACAGATTGATTTAGCTTTTTCTAAAAACACCTTTCCTAAGGTTACTTACCAAGGACTTTCTTTTATTTGTTAACCCTCATTTCTGTTGATTAAAGTGTTGCAGGACTGATAACAAATAAATAAATGGATTAATACTTAGGAAAAGGAACTTGAATCTTAGTCCCAGATCTGCTAGTGACTGGGCGATCTTACAGGAGACATCTCAAACTGTTTCATTTTTCCGACTTTTTGGATCGAGTCTACCCTTCCTAAGGATTTCTAAGGAACAGAGGCAGTACTTGTGCAACCTTTGTGAAAGTTATGAAAGCTGCACAACGGGGGGCCATTTTCCCTCTGTGATTGGCACTGGTAGCAATAAGGATACACAAAATGGGGCCAATCTGATATTTTTTTTCAAGTGTCTTGGAAGATGTACCATCCGATGACATTTAGCATTGTGTGAAATGGTAGAAGCAACATGGATAAATAAATAGTCAGATCAGAAATCAAGGTCAAGCTGGGCAAACAACTATGACACAAATACGGGAGGCTTCCAAACTATCCAAGATGCCTAAGTAGATCATCTTCTGTGCCAGTCTTTGGAAATGCCGGTCCTCAGATTCAAGTCATAGAGATCCACAAGTGGTAGTGGGAACAACGGGCTTCAGCCTGCTTTTAATCTGCACTGAGCATCTGCCAGTCTGTCAGCTACTACATTTCAACATAGGCCAAACAGAAGTCGGAGGGAACATTCCAGGGAAATGAAACAAAGCCAACAAGATGCCTGATGTGAGGGAAAACGGAGACTGTTCATACGTGAATGTGCGAACTTAATGCAGACAAGTGATATCAACCTTCTCCCCGGCTCCCAACTGGAGAGGTGACACTAAGGGATGGCTATGGCTTTGTTTCCAACACCAGGGTTAAGAAAGGCGGCAGTGTGTTCTGGCTTGAGAGACTTTCTTTCCACTTGACATAAAGGTATTTACAGAACAAGTAATCATCATGGAAGTTGTTACATCCAGCACAGCAGTATGGGCTAAAAATAAAGAAAGGTCAAGAAGGGTTTAGCTACATTTATAGATACGGGATCTGTAACCCATTATTAAGGAAATTAGAATGTCTGGCGCTGAGGCTTGACAAGCCAGTGACACGTCCCTTGGTGCCATCATTAGAGACAGGCTCCCACAAAGACAGACCCAGCTGGTGATAGATCTGATTAGTGCCTTTTACTTCCTGTCCCCCACCCCACCCCTTCCCACTTGTCCTGTGGTGGCCTTTGTTCTGCAGCCTGTTGGCTGGTAGGCAGGCGAATGCTAGGCTCAGCAGACAGGCCTACACCTCTGTCTCCAGGATGACCATGGCATATCCTGCTGGGCATGGTCCACTCTCAAATCCATGTACATGGTGGAGCCTCCAGTTGGTTGGGAAGGTTGTAATATCTTCAGGAAGTAAAGCCTTGTTGAAGGAAGTATGTCACTGGGGTCTTGAGGTGTTACTCCCAGCCCTGTGTGTTTCCTCCCTGCTGGTGTGTTGTCAGATTCCCGCTCCTGCTCTGCTGTGCTTTCCTCCCGTGAAGGAGTCTACCTTCCGGAAGTTTAAGACCAAACAAACTCTTTCCTTCCCCTACGCTGCTTCTGCTACCAGAAGTGCAACACACCTGACCATAGTCTCAGTTTCTTGGCATTGGAAGGTGGAAGAATTTGGAACTTTGGACTAGAGAAGCCTTACAATGCTATCAGTAGAGCTTAAGGGGCCATTCTGTGAACCAGAAGCCCAAGAGAAACACAGACCGTGGGGCTTGACTGATGGGGTTTCAGGAGGGAACAGGGACTCTATCAGGGATGAATTAGAGGCAGTTCATGTGATACCCTGGCAATGAGACGGGCTGTATTTGGCCCATGTCCTAAGAACTTGAACACAATTGAATTTAAAATAATAGACCAATATATGTGGCAGAGGAAATTTCAAGATAAAATGATATTTAGTCTGTTAGAGCCTTTTCTTATCTGCCCTGCTTACAATGAAAGAGCAAAATACAGAGCAGAAAGCTATGAAAAATCCAAAGTTTAGCGCAGAAAGAAACATGAGCAAGTTTAAGGTCCCAGATACAGAAACTGTAGCTTCTTCGGCTGTAATTGTTAGATTACCACCACTAAAGAAAGGCCACCTGGCTGGGCGTGGTGGTGCACGCCTTTAGTCCCGGCACTTAGGAGACAGAGGTAGGAGGATTGCTGTAAGTTCAAGGCCACCCTGAAACTACATAGTGAATTCCAGGTCAGCCTGGGCTAGAGTGAGACCTTACCTCTAAAAACTGCGCATGCACACACACAAAGACAAGCCAACTGCTCTACATTGGGTCAATAGGAAGGATGCCTTGAGAGCATGATCTGACTCACTGAAGGCTCAAGACAGTAAAATGCCAATTGTTTTTTTAATTTTCATTTTATTTATTTGTTTGAGAGAAAAAGGGAGAGAGAGAAAGAGAGAGAGAGATCATGGGCACGCTAGGGCCTCCAGCCATAGTGAACTCAAGATGCATGTGCCACCTTGTGCATCTGGCTTACATGGGTACTGAGGAATTAAACCTAGGTTCTTAGGCTTTGTGGGCAAATGCCTTAAGTGCCCTGCCAATTCTTTTGAAAGGAAAAGGCCTGCAGAGAGAGTACAGGAGTTCACTCTTCCAACTTCACATACAGCTGTGTTCCCTGGGTGCCAGGCATCAGTCTGATCTGACAGCAGAACTTGGCAGCGTAAGCATGAAAGATCCAAGTTTTAGGGATCACGGGATATTGTAGCATAGTCCCAGGGAGTTGTTTAGGCTAAGCAATGTGAGAGAGGGTTCGAATCCTACATGGAGGCCACTGTGTGAAGCTGTACCATAAGTTATAACACACCCCAGGATACGAGAGATGCTGGGATCATGGAATGTCCATCAAAAAAGCTGTACACTCAGGATGAATCCATCTTGAAAGAGAGGATACAGGAGGCACAGCTGTAGGGGTGGAACTACCTGTGCTTTTTGGAGCGAAGAGGATTTCATCATGGGTCCCAGGTACTAGACATGAGGCTGTAAGATTTGGCGTGTGCCTTGCTGGGCTTCAGTCTTGTTTTAGACCAGTCTTTCCTTGCTATGCCCTCATCTCTTCCTTTTGGAATGGGAATTTCTTCTGTGCCATTAGATGTGAGGCGTATTTCACTCGTGCTTTGATTTTACACAATTAAGACGCTTCCTGGAGTCTGGCATGAGACTTTAGACTTCTAAACAATGAGGGAACTTAAAGACTATTGGGGCTTTAAAGTTAGACTGAATGGATGGTACATCATGAGCAGGCCATGGTGCATATGGAGCCCGGGGGTAGAGTGTGGTGGTTTGAATGTAAAACGTCCCCCATGAACTCATGTGTTGAATACTTGGTCCCCAGCAGTTTGGGAAGGTTGCGGAACTTTCTGGAGGTAGAACTTTGCTGGAGGAAGTATGTCACTGGAGGGTGGGTCTTGAGGTGTGACAGCCCAGCCTTGCTTGCTGTTCTCTCTAGTTATCTCCTGTTGCTGGGACAAAACACCCAGCTGAAAGCAGCTTATGGGAGGAAAAGATTTATTTTAGGTCTCTTAGGCCAGTTTCATTATGATGGGCAAAGCCTGGCATGAGCAGGATCTTGTTACTGTCTGGCTGGAAGTAGTCTGAGTGAGTTGGCTAGCCTGGCAAGCTGGGCTAAAAAACCTCAAGGTCCACACCCAGTGACACCTCTCTTCTATCAAGGTTCTACCTTCCAAATTGTCCCTAGCTAGGGGGGTATGAGTCTTTTTTCTTTTTCTTTTTGGTTTTTTGAGGAAGGGTCTCTCACTCTAGTCCAAGCGGATCTGGAACTCACTATGTAGTCTCAGGATGGCCTTGAACTCATAGTGATCTTCCCACCTCTGCCTCCTGAGTGCTGGGATTAAAGGCGTGTGCCACCATGCCCGGCGGGTGTAAGTCTTAATTACACACAAGAGACTAAGGGGACATTTTACATTCCAACCACCACATTCTCTCTATTTCCTACGTGCTGAGATGATGACGTGACACTGACTTTCTGCTCCTGCCATGCTTTCTCTGTTACGATAGGCTCTGCCCTCTTTAAGTATAAGCTGAAATAAACTGCCCTAAGTTGCTTCTGGTTATTCTGTTCCAGCAAGAAGAAAGTAATGGACACAGCAGGTGGCTGTGCTAGTAAGCTGGGGCGAGTGAGTGCCAGAAAAGAAAGAGAGAGTTTCAGAGAAGCGGGTAGAGGTGAGGTCATGAGGTCTTGTCCATGGCATTAAGAGTTAGAGATTTCACTTTTACCAATGACGGGAGGGTTTTAAGTAGACTATTAACATATTGGATTTAAATTTTAGAAGGACTCGCCTTCATGTCCTAAAGACTTTTGCACGACATGAGAAAATGTCTCTGACAGGATAGCAAAGAAAATGGGATTTAAAATTTAAATACTCTATGCCTACCTAATTTGTAAAGGAATCTGAAAGAAAATATATCAAGTTTTAACACTGAATACTTCTAGTTGATTATGGTTATGTTCATACTCATTACAATTTGTCACAAATGTGCTTTTATTAGCCAGAAAAGGGCTACCAAAAAGTTTTTAAAGAGGGGAATCCCTTTGGCAGTCACATGGAGAGATGCCAGCCTGAAATCTGCAAGGAGATGGTCGCTAACAATCCAGGCAGGAGAGCACTAATTCTAAGTTGTGAGCTCCGTACAGGGAAAAGCCTGTGCTTGGCTTGAAGAAGAGCAGGACTCCAGGAATTTATTGACTTGGCTACGGACCCAGAGAGAAGATCAAGTCTGATGACCTCACAGGAAAGTCACTGGTCCATGCCAGTCACCATCCCAGGACTCTTTCATTTCATTTCATTTCATTTCATTTCATTTCATTTCATTTCATTTCATTTCATTTCATTTCATATTTCATTTCATTTCATATTTCATTTCATTTCATATTTCATTTCATTTCATTTCATTTCATATTTCATTCCATTCCATTCCATTCCATTCCATTCCATTCTGTTCTTCTATCCTCTTGTTTCATTGTGGCAGGAGATACAAGATGAGATCCACCCCTTGAGATTTTCAGTACATAATACAGCACTGTTAACTATAAGCAGGTGTTATACAACAGACCTTTAGAACTTATTCACTTTGCCTAAGTGAAACTTTGTACTGGTTTGTATTAGAGTTCATTCTACAGCACCGGTAACAAAAAAGCAGTGTGAGGAACTTCTAACAAAAGGAAGTATTTATCTCACAGATTCAGAGATCAGTTGTTCAAAAAGCATGGTGTGAGCTGTGGTGAGACTCCCTGCTGCTGGATGCATCACACCCCCATGGCTGGCGTTGTGGATATAGTGAGACAGGAAGCCACAGACCAGGAAGGGTCCATCTTGATCTTTCATCACAATTCTTCTTAAAAGAACTAATTCATGGTCTCATAAGAATTCCTTTAATCTCTGCTGGGGCCAACAACAGCCCCGGTGATCTGACAATCTTCCCTAAGCTTCATCTCATAAAGGAACCCACCACCTCTGAGTATCACCACAATGGGAACCCCACTTCCAGGAGAAGAACCTTTGGGAACAAGCCATATACAACCTATAGGGCCACTGGATAGCAACTCATTATTTCCTCCTACCCCAGGCCACGGCAATTATCATTCTATTTTCTGCCTCTATGAGACACCTCACCTAGATGGAATTATATAGTATCTGTCCCTTTGTGATTGGCATGTGTGACTTAGCATGATGTTCTCAAGACCCACCTATGTTGTAGCATGTCCTCCGTGATATGGAATAAATGTTTGGGTCCCACCAAAACTCACTGTCTAAACCTAATCACCCCAGTAACAGTATTAGGCGTGGTGTTCGGAAGGAGGGGCTCTACGGAGGTGATTAGTTCATGAAGACAGTGTCCTTGGGAAAGGGTTAGTGCCCTGCTAGAAGAAGTCCCAGGGCACCATCACAGAAAGACGGTATTACCTTATCTACAAACCAGAAAGCTGGTACTCAGTCTGACAGGCACTAACTTGAGCTCAGCCTTCCCAGCCTCCAGAAGTGGGAGAAATAGATGTCTATTTAATACCTACCCAGTTTATGGTTCTTGTAGTCACTGAAAAAAAAGGACCTTAAAATGGGATTTACCTCTGTAAGAAGATTCTATCGTATTCTGTAGTGGACAGCCTCAGGTTGCTGTGATGAACTTCCAAACCAGGCACAGTGATGGAGGAAGGATTTAGGGAAGCTTACAGATAGAGGGGAAGTTCCATAACTGGCAGAAGAAGTTGGCCTTCCTTTCAAAGATCAAAGCTGGAGAGCAAAGCCACCTCCAGCACCACAAGCAAGCACACTCCAGGAACGGGCAAAGCTCAAGCACTCTGCACACCTTTGCACTGGAATTCCCCAAACACACCTTAGGGCTGGGCTCTGGAATCCGCCCACAGTGACACCTCCTGCAGCTGGGTTGCTGGCTGGATCTAAGTTACATGCTTTAATAAATTCCTGAATCTGTTGGGGGACAGCCATTCAAACCACCCCATATACTATAGTTTCTATACTTTTTCCAGTTGTTTATATTTTTAACTGGAATACAAAATAATCGATTTCATTATGACAGTTCCATAGATATTTATTCTGTGCTCTTCATAGGCACGTTTTTATCCATTGACCCATCAGTGGGCATTGAGATTGCTTCCACATCTTGACTATTACAAACATATTAGTTACTTTTCATGTTGCTGTGACCAAATACGTGACAAGAAGCAACTTAAGGAAGCAAGGGTGTATTTGCTGCTCACATTTAAGGGTATGGCGGTGGGCATGGATTCTTGTCCATGGCAGCAAATGGTAAGGATTGCTTTGTCACACATGGGGGGTCAGGAAGCAGAGATGGGACACGAACATGCCTGGGCAATAAACCTTCAAGTCAGGGATCCACTTCCTTCATCCAAGCTTCACTCTCCAAAGGTTCCACCACCTCCCTAAGGGAAGGCGGCAGGAGCAGGAAGCAGAGGACAAACAGGAAGTAGGAATGGGCTGTAAAACCTCAAGGCCTGCAGGATCACTCTTTTAGCTGCACCTGTTGTAAAAATTCTGTACTAGACACATTAGGATAGCTCTAATTTACTAGCTAGGGGACGGGGAGGGAAAATGGGGAGGAGGAAGGGAGGGACACATAATTGAGATTTTAAAAAAAATGTCCAATTTGTTTGGAGCTAGAGAATGAAATAGTGACCACCAGAGGTGGGAGAGGAGAAGAGGACGAGGGGAGATGGAGGTCAGAAGATACAAGGCAGCAGCTACACAGGATGAACAGAGCTGCAGATCTCATGTTTTGAAGACCAGACTTAACAACCTTGTACTGCATTAAAGATTTTTGTCAGGCAAATAGCTTCCATGTGCTCTAGTCACAGGAAAGTAACTATGTGAGGTGACAGCTATGTTAATTTTTTAAGTAAATCTTTACTGCCTATAGGCATGCTATATCACGTTGTAAACATCAAATACTTTAAAATATGTGTAAAATCAAATTTAAATATTTAAAAAAATTGTAAAAGTTGTGAACTCTGTCATTCCCAGGCCAACTGGGGATGATGAATGTAGGGACACCTTTCACTGTGGAAAAACTGAAGACTGGGGTTTCCGGGCAAATTACAGGTATTTCAGGTTTATGTCTTTGGCTTTTCAATTTTTGGCAGCATTTTAAAGTACCCTTGGGAATCTCTTCTACAGAGACATGTCAAAGGAGCCCAGTTCCTGAAAGCATACACCTTCAGGGTGCATAAGATGGGCCATTATTTTCTTCTGTCTAGATTCTAAATTTCTGCTAACTCCCAGGCTGCCAACAGAACAAGCCAATTCACATACAGGGCAGCGAAGCACAAGACACATCCTGCTTGGTCCAAGCCAAGATCCTCCATGAGGCTGGCCCAGGAGGTGAGTGCTTTCAGAGCTGGAGAACTGGAAAGTAGCAGTCTTGCCTACGTGCGCAGGACATACTCGGCCACAGGTAGACAAACCTGTGCACCTGCCCAGGAGACGGAGGATCATAAGCTAGCATCCGCTGGGCCACTGGAGCTGAGAGACCTACTTTGGTGTGTCACTTATGGCTAGAGCTCAGTGCTTTCTTCCTGGACGCTCAGTCCTCTGTGCCAAGCAGCTGGAAGATTCCTGGGGCTCCAGGCCAGGGTTTATGGACACACTAGCGTCTCACATGGCCAGGAAGCTCATTGTTTCTTAAATTTGAAACATAAAAACCTAATCATATTGTCTGCTAAATGAGTTCCCTAATATTCACTCAGCTGCCAATCCACTGGCTGACAAATGCATGGCTTCCAGCAGTACACTGAGTCATGGGAGATAAAGATAACACAGTTCAAAGGCAGGTGAGGTGGCTAAGAGCTAACTTTTGTAGATGCCTGCTTATCAGCGTACAAAGCTTAGTCACGTCTACCCAATCATCGTTACTCCCTTGAGATTAGATTCAGGTGGACAGATTCACTATCATCATCAATAAATGCATAAGGGAGAGGCCCAATGGACCAATTCACTTTTTTGTTTTTCGTTTTTTGTTTTTTGAGGTAGGGTTTCACTCTAGTCCAGGCTGACCTGGAACACAAAATGTAGTCTCAGGGTGGCCTCAAACTCATGGCAATCCTCCTACCTCTGCCTCCCAAGTGCTGGGATTAAAGGTGTGCAGGTATGCACCACCACACCTGGCCCAAATCACTTAATTTTTTTTTTTAATTTTAGAGCGCGCATGCATGCGAGAGAGACACAGAGAGAGAGAGACAGAGAGACATAGAGACAGAGACAGAGAGAAACAGAGAGAGAGAGAGAGAGAGAGAGAGAGAGAGAGAGAGAAAATGGCATGCCAGGGCCTCAGCCACTGCAATCGAACTCCAGACGCCTCTGCCATCTAGTGGGCATGTGCAACATTGCTCTTACCTCACCTTTGTGCATCTGGTTTATGTGGGATCTGGAGAGTCAAACATGGGCCCTTAAGTTTCACAGGCAAGCACCTTAACCACTAAACCATCTCTCCAGCCCCAAAATCACTTTCAAAAAAATATTTTATTTACTTACTGGAGAGAAAAAGAGAGCGAGACAGAGAGAGAGAGGGATAGGCATGCACACAGAGGCAGATAGAGAGAATGGGCATGTCAAGGCCTCCAGTCACTACAAATGAATTCTAGATGCATAAGCCACTTTGTGCATCTGGCTTACAGGGGTATTGTGCCAAGCAGTACCTATGTAAGCCAGATCCTTAGGCTTCTCAGGCTTGTGCATCTGGCTTACGTGGGTACTGGGGAATTGAGCCTTGAACTGAGGTCCTTAGGCTTCACAGGCAAGCACTTAACCACTAAACCATCTCTCCAGCCCTGGACACTGAACTTTTATTAAACAAATTTGTGATTCTACTGGCTACTTGGGCAGCCTTCATGCTGCCGTACTTTGTCAAATAAAAATCCCAGAACTTTCAAGAACTCTTTCCTTCTTTTTAGCTAAAAAGCCGATAAGAGATTGGAATAACTTTTGAGGTAAAAATGCCACTTTTTTTTTTTTTTTTTCGAGGTAGGGTCTTACTCTAGCTCAGGCTGACCTGGAATTCACTCTGTAGTCTCAAAGTGGCCTTGAACTCACGGTAATCCTTCTACCCTGCCTCCTGAGTGCTGGGATTAAAAGCATTTGCCACCATGCCTGGCTTAAAAATGCCACTTAATGTTCTCACATATGGTTAGTTTCAGCTTATAGGTTGCTCCACCACTACCCCACAGTGAGATGGGAAGAAGAGGAGAAGAAAAGAATTGAATTTTGGTGGAAGATTCTAAAAGTCTGATCCACTGCTCCTTACTCTTTTCTTTTAAAAAAGAAATTTATTTATTTATTTGAGACAGAGAGAGGGAGATAAAGAGGGAGAGAGAAAGAGAATGGGTGCACCGTGCCTCAAGCCACTGCAAATGAACTCCAGATGCAATCACCACCTTGTGCATCTGGCTTACGTGGGACCTGAAGAATCAAACCTGGGTCCTTAGGCTTTGCAGGCAAGTGCCTTAGCTGCTAAGCCATCTTTCCAGCCCCTTACTCTTTTCTTTAAAAAAGATATGTTTTTATTTATTTATTTGAGACAGAGAGAGGGAGTAAGAGAAGATAGAAAGAGTGAGAATGGGCATGCCAGGGCCTCCAGCCAATGCAAATGAACTCCAGATGCATGCGCTACCATGTGCATCTGGCTAATATAGGACCTGGAGAATCGAACCGGGGTCCTTAGTCTTCACAGGCATGTGCCTTAACTGCTAAGCCATCTCTCCAGCCCTTCTTTTTTTTTAAAAAAATTTTTTATTATTATTTTATTTATTTTTGGAGAGAGACAGAGAGAGACAGAGAGGGAGAAGGAGACAGATAGAGATGGGCGTGCCAGCAGTCTCTCAGCAGCTGTGAATGAAATCCAGATGCATGTGCCCCCTTGTGGTCAAGTGCGGCATTGTGCCCTTGGCGTCACTTTGCATCTGGCTGAACGTGGGACCTGGAGATTGGAACCGGGTTCTTAGGCTTAGCAGGCAGGCACCTTAACCGCTAAGCCATCTTTCCAGCCCCCTTCTTTTTTTTTAATTCCCCCACCTCTCTCCCCCTTACTCTTTTCTTAATATGAGCTTGGTTTTATTTTTATTTATTTATTTATTTATTTATTTATTTATTTATTTATTTATTTATTTGAGACAGAGAAAGGGAAAGAGAGAAAGGGCGAGTAAGAATGGGTATGCCAGGACCTCTAGCCACTGCAAACAAACTCCAGATGCGTGTGTGCTCCCTTGGGCATCTGGCTTACATGGGATCTGGAGAATTGAACTGGGGTCCTTAGGCTTCACAGGCATGTGCCTTAATCGCTAAGCCATCTCTCCAACCCATGAGCCTGGTTTTATATGTTAGGCTGAAGAAAGCTCTGCAATTCTGGGCTCACTATAGGTCTTATGAAATAATTGTTGGCAGAAGTTAAAACCCTTTATATGGTAAAATCCCACAGAAAGGATGTTTGTTATTTATTTACTTATTTTGAGAGAGAGAGAGAGAGAGAGAGAGAGAGGCAGAGAGAGAGAAAAATGGTATGCCAGGGCCTTCAGCCACTGTGAATGAACTTCAGATACATGTGCCCTCTCATGCACATGTGTGATATTGTGTGCTTGTGTCACTGTCATCTGGCTTATGTGGAACCTGGAGATTCAAATATGAGTTCTTAGACTTCATAGGCAAGCACTTTAACCACCAAGCCATCTCTCCAGCCTATATTTTTTAAAATGTATTTTATTTATTTATTTGAGAGAGAGAGAGAGAAAGAGGCAGAGAGAGAGAGAGAGAGAGCAAGAGAATGGGCAGGCCAGGGCCTCCAGCCACTGCAAACAAACTGCAGATGTATACGCCCCTTTGTGCATCTGGCTTATGTGGGTCCTGGAGAATTGAACTGGAATCCTTTGGCTTGGCAAGCAAACGCCTTAACTGCTCAGCCATCTCTCCAGCCTCTGTCTTTTCTTTCTTTATTATTATTTAGTAGCCATTTATTGAAAGCTGGCACAGGGTCAGTGGATTCCAATGCCCTCCCATACTCCCTCTTTTTTGGGAAATTTGCTCTTCTTACAGGACAGCACATGTCTAACACTAGACCCACTGATCACACAGACCACAGGACCAGAGGGAATTTCAATAGTACAAAGGTAAGCAGTGATAAATAGTAGAGGAAAGGTAAACCAAAATATAAGCAAACATGGGCTTCTGGAAGCCAGTGTTAATGAAAAACCCATCAGGTACAAAGGACTCCTATGTTAATGGAGGAAGGACATAATATATGGATCTGATGGGAAAATAACTGAGGAGTCAGGGAGATAAGTTTCAAATGGCAACATGAAGATATTTTAACAATAAATAACACAACAAGGCCATCTAAAGGCTGTCCCTGGAAGCATTTGGCTTTGGTTATTGTTGTGGAGTTTTGAGGAAATTTGGCCTACGCTGGCCAGGGAGAGCCATTTGAGTAGGACCTTGAAGGACCATCACGTACCAGATTAGCAAAAGTAAGAAGGAGAACATTGCAGAGAAATGGGGTAATATGAACAAAACCTTAAAGAGGAAAACAAGCATGTGATCTGCAATGTCAATGTGTTGTTTAAAAGAGAACTCTTCCAGGAGGGCAGGAAGAGATGGCAGGAAATTGGACAGCCTCTAAGATCTTGACTTATTGCTAAATTCACCATTTAGTTATTATTTTTTTAATTTGTGATGTGCATGTGTGTGCACGTGTGTGTGTGCATGTGTGCTCTTGTGGGCGTGCATGTGCCATGGCATGTGGGCGGAGGTGAGAGGACAACTTTTGGATGGTGGGCCTTGGCCTTTCACCTCATTTGAGGCAGGGTTTCTTGCTCACTGCTCCATTCACTGGTGGATTTTCTTGTCCCTGCCTCCCTTCTTGCTACACGTGCCAGAGTTACAGCATCCAGCTTCTATGTGGGTTCTAGGGCTCAGAGGTCAGGTACTCACACTTGTATGGCAAGCACTTTACCAATGAGCCATCTGCCCAGCCCAGTTTTTATTTTATTTTATTTTATTTTATTTTATTTTATTTTATTTTATTTTATTTTATTTTATTTTATTTTATTTTATTTTATTTTTTTGAGGTAGGGTCTTGCTCTAGACCAGACTTACCTGGAATTCACTCTGTAGTCTCAGGGTGTCCTTGAACTCACAGGGATCCTCCTACCACCCTCTGCCTCCCGAGTGCTGGGGTCAAAGGTGTCCACCACCATGCCTTGCTCAATTTTTTTGTTTTGTTTTGTTTTGTTTTGTTTTTTGAGGTAGGGTCTCGCTCTAGTCCAGGCTGACCTGGAATTCACTATGTAATCTCAGGGTGGCCTTGAACTCATGGCGACCCTCCAACCTTTGCCTCCCAAATGCTGGGATTAAAGGCGTGTGCCACCATGCCCGGCTTATTTATTTATTTGAGAGAGAGAGGAGAGAGAGAAAGAAAGAAGTAGAGAGAGAGAGAAAGATAATGGGCATGCCAGGGCATCCAGCTACTGCAAATGAACTCTAAATGCATGTGCCCTCTTATGCGTCTGGCTTACGTGGGTTCTGGGGAATTGAACCGGGGTCCTTTGGCTTTACAGGCAAATGCCTTAACTGCTAAGCCATCTTCTCCAGTCCAATTTTTTTTTAAACTAGGAAGGAAAATAATGAGATCATATGTGTTAAATCTCTGTTGTACTTTAAGCTAGGATATCTGAAAAGGTAATTACTGGAATCAAAATGATCAGGCAGCTTGCCCTAGAGTGGGTACACCAGTTTCTTCCAATTCCTGGGCCAAATGGAAGAGAGGAATGGAGAAGATTAACAAGCTTTCCCCACGGAAGCCCAGGAATTTATTCTAATGAGAACTGTAGGAAAAGCCAGAGACATGGATGAGAGAGAAAGAAAGGAAAAAGCTTCCGACATTCAGTCTATGGCTTACAGTAAGGAGAACATGGGAGCACAGGGATCCGAACGAGCTGTCCAGAGAGAAGTCCTTCCCTCAGTGATATGACTGACCTACAAGACAGCTGTGGGCTAGACCAGTTGCTGGTGGCTTATGTTATTTTCCCCCTGTGATGACAATATTATCTGGGTCCCTTAATTTCTTGTGGCAAGATATCCACACATGCCTGCCCATATCCCTTCATGGCCAGCAGTCTAATCTTTGCAAACTAGAATGTCCCCAAATAACATTACCTGGTGTTTTCGGAGATCTAACCTGTGCTATATCAGCAGCCCAGGGCACTTAGCTTCAGAGCTAATCAGACACACATCAGTCAGTGCTGAACGTCACTTGCTTGGGGACCTGTGGGTAAGGCTCTCAGTGAAGCTAGTTTACCCCGGCTACTTTTCATCTTTCAATAACGTCACAACCCTCAAGTGCCTGCTTATACCTTATGCCTAGTCCCAAATAAAGCCACAAAGGACCTTGAGACAACAGCTTTTCAGAAACCATCATTACCTGAAATAATTCTATAAGAACAATAAGTATGGGCTGGAGAGATGGCTTAGCGGTTAAGGCACTTGCCTGAGAAGTCTAAGGATCCTGGTTCGATTCTCCAGGTCCCATGTAAGCCAGATGCACAAGGGGGCACATGCATCTGGAGTTCATGTGCAGTGGCTGGAGGCCCTGGCACACCCATTCTCACTCTCTCTCTCTCTCTCTTTCCCTCTCTCTGTCTCTAATAAATAAATTAATTTAAAAAAAAAAGAAGAAGGAGTACGAGCAGGATCGTGGCTGGCTGATCCAAGGTCCTGGGAGCCACACAGAGGTGACAACACACAATTGCCTCTAGGACGCCCACTTACCAGCTTGTTTTTGACCAACTTTTCTATTGCACTGACAAGGTCTGCAGCAGTAGGTACTTCCGTGGAAGCCTGCCAGGCTGCTAGCAAAGAGGAGGACTGCAAGACAGGCAGCAAAGGAAAAGCAGATTAGCAAGGAGTGAGGAAAAGCAATTCGCAAGCAATGCAGAATAGTCCAAAGGTCAAGGTAGGCCAGGAAGCACAGGTCTGTGTTTAGAGGTTAGAAGTGACACAAGGAGATGAGGCAAGGTGGGTCGTCTTGTCTGTCCCTCTTAGGAATTCTGGGGGCGGGGGTCTCCAAAGGAGCTGTGAGGGGAAGGGCCACTGAGTCCCTGGGTGACCAAGAGGCAAGGGATGCTCCCCTGATAGCAGGCCACTGGGCACTGCTCTGAGGGTAAACAACTTCAGCCTGTCCTGGAAGCTTGCTGCTGTTCCAGGGTCTGAAGGAATCAGAACTCCAGCCTTCATTGTGTCTCAAGTCCTTGCCTTACTAAGGCAGTAATGTAGAACTGCAGGCAGGGCACTTGGAGGCTAGGCACCTCCTATTTTCTTCCTCCTTTTTTTTTTTTTTTTTTTTTTTGGTTTTTTGAGGTAGGGTCTCGCTCTAGCCCAGGCTACCTAGAATTTACTATGTAGACTCAGGCTGGCCTCGAACTTACGGCGATCCTCCTACTGCTGCCTCCCCAGTGCTGGGATTAAAGGTGTACGTCACCACGCCTGGCTTCTTTCTCCTTTTTCTTCTCACACATAGACTCACTCTCCCTCTCTCTCTTTCTCTCTCTCCTCTATCAAATATAACTGGCCCTAGTAAAGCCCTCACACTGCAGCAGCTCTGTTGTTACAGGAGTTCTGAATCACGGGCTGGGGCTCGCAGGGACTACCCTGCTCCAAGCACAGGGAAGCTCAACGGCAGCGCTTCTCCTCTGGGTCCTTCATCTCCGCCTCCAGCTTGGGCCTTTGTTCAGTGGTTTGGGGGATTCTTGCCCACAGAGGGACAGTGTTGCTCTGTTTGCTGATCTGCTTGATTTTTTCCCCCTTTTTCTATCCAGCTGAAGAGGGAAGATGGCGGGGTGGGGGAGAAATGGCTAGCTCTGATTCCATGTGTACATCTTCCTTGAGGATCAGAGCCGAGGGCAGTGGTATTCCCAGGCTGGGATGTGGGTGTGTAATGACTCTGGGCAGAGAAAGATAAATGTCTTGGTCCCTTGTTTTGGCTTTGAATTTCTCCCTTTAGGTTAGGGCAAGATTTTCAAAAAGGAAACACACTATGTAAACTAACAGTTACTTTTCAGTCTTTGCTTCTGGTGTGTGTGTATGTGTGTGCGCGCGTGCACGCACACGTATGGGGGAGGGGTGGGGAACTTAAATAAATGCAGTTAAGAAAGATATAGCAAGCCAGGCATCATGGCGCACGCCTTTAATCCCAACACTTGGGAGGCAGAGGTAGGAGGATCTCCATGAGTTCAAGCCCATCCTGAGTCTACATAGTGAATTCCAGGTCAGCTTGGGCTGTCTTTTTCCACTTTGGGGGAATACAGGGAAAAGTTCCTGGTTTGGAAAACCAGGTTATCATCTTGGATCTAGTAATCCTGCCCTGGGAGCTTCTTCCAAGGCAGATGATGTGTGCTCACAGTGACCTGCAGAGGTCTCACCGAAGCAAAGACTGAAACATCCTATCAGGAGGCCCACACAGGAGCTGGCCAGGCAAATTATAACTGAATGACTCTTCAGTATTGACATGATAGCTATAACAATAAAACCTGTAAGATTTTAGGAAACGGGAGTTGACAAAGCAATGGACACACCATACACATAATCATACAACATCCATGTATATGAACACAGAACAGAAGATATGGAGAATACAGTTACATGTTACAACAGAAGGACTCTAAACAGCTCTTGCCAGACTTGGTGGTACATACTTATAATTCCAGCACTCAGAGGCAGAAGAATTGCAGCAAGTTCAAGGCCAGCCAAGGCTACATAGTAAGATCCTGCCTTAAACAACAATAACAAAAAATCCTGATTCTATCAAACTATTTTTGCCTCCCTTCCTTCCTTCCTTCCTTCCTTCCTTCCTTCCTTCCTTCCTTCCTTCCTCCCTCCCTCCCTCCGTCCCTCCCTCTCTCTTTTTCTTTCTTTCTTTCTTTCTTTCTTTCTTTCTTTCTTTCTTTCTTTCTTTCTTTCTTTCTTTCTTTCTTTCTGTTTTCTGGTTTTCTGAAGTACGGTCTCACTCTAGCTCAGGCTGTCCTGGAATTCACTATGTAGTCTCAGGGTGGCCTTGAACTGATAGCAATCCTCCTACCTCTGCTTTCTGAGTGCTGGGATTAAAGGTGTGCACCACCATGCCTGATAACAATTTTTTAAAATACATTTTACATAGTTATAAAAATTATTTAATAAATCCAATTCCATTTTCTAGGAGTTCTGAGATTAATCCTGATTCTTTCAAACTGTTTTTGTCTTTCCTCCCTCCCTCCCTCCCTCCCTTCCTTCCTTCCTTCCTTCCTTCCTTCCTTCCTTCCTTCCCTCTTTCTTTCTTTCCTTCTTTCCTTCTTCTTTCTTTCTCTCTCTCCTCTCTTCTTTCTTCCTCCCTCCCTCCCTCTTTCTTTTTCCCTTCCTTCCCTTCCCCTTCCTCTTTCTCTCTTTCTCTCTTTCTCTCTTTCTCTCTTTCTCTCTTTCTCTCTTTCTCTCTTTCTCTCTTTCTCTCTCTCTCTCTCTCTCTCTCTCTTTCTCTCTCTTTCTTTCTTTCTTTCTTTCTTTCTTTCTTTCTTTCTTTCTTTCTTTCTTTCTTTCTTTCTTTCTTTCTTTCTTTCTTTCTTTCTTTCTTTTTGGTTTTCCGAGGTAAGGTCTCCCTCTAGCTCAGGCTGACCTGGAATTCACTATGTAGTCTCAGGCTGGCCTCTAACTCAGGGGGATCCTCCTACCTCTGCCTCCCAAGTACTGGGATTAAAGGTGTGCACCACCACACCCAGCTTTAATCCTGATTGTAAATGTATAAAAACAAAACAAAACAAACAAACAAGCTAGTCTAAAGAGAGTTCATATGTCTAAAATGGGACTACCTCTGGTTATGAAAAGGGTCCTACAGACGTGCAGACTAAGTCTATGCTCTCTGTTAGAAATTATCCAGAAACCACACAGCATCCACTTCTTCCAAACAAGCTGTACTTGAGGAACTAGGAGAGGGTTCATGACCTTTCTACCTTCTGCGGGCTGGCCCCTCCATGCCTACAGATTCCAAGCATGAAAGGCCTTCCTCCCACACTCGCTATCACTGTTGAGAGGACACTTCACAAGGGTAGGCCTCAGGAAACCCTCAACTGGTTCATTCTCACATCAAGGCCAAGTGCTGGCATCTCTGCCTGTGGGAATTCCGTGGGCACAGTGTCATCCTCGCTTACTGTGTCCTTCCCAACAGTCCCGAGTCACAGTGCTGGCCCTGGGGACTGGCCCCAACACCAGGCAGGAGCCACAACTGTGCTTTTCAGGGCAAGACGCAAGGGGGTGGGCAGCCAACACATCTCAGTTAGTGTCCTAGCCCTGGAAAGCCTCTCTTCTGCACACAGAATACCTTGAGGAATTACTGTGGCAATCAAATGCAAAGCAGACAGAATCAAAACAAGAAATGGGATGTCACCAGAAATGTTGGGCCATCCACAAACAGCCTACGAAAGCTCCTTTCCTGTGCACACATGCTGGGCCACCTGCTCAAAGGAGGCTTTTCCACTGTAAGAGGGAATACAGAGAGACCCCAAGAGACTGCTAGGCAAGCTCCAAGACCACCCCAAAATGATGTTCTGGAAACAAAATGGGAAGTGCAATCCAAATACTGGAACTGCCCACTTCAACCTCCAGAGTCTAAGAGACACAGTACAAACCATGACACAAGAAGGCAAGAAAAACTCATGGAGTGAAGGCATGGCTCTCAGAAGAGACAGCCTGGCCCTTCCAGCCTGGAGCCATGGCTCAGTTTGTCCGCAACCTCGCTCAGAGGGCCCCGGAGCTGGTGGACGGTGAGTACGGCGGGAGCTCACCGGCCAGCTGCTGTGACTTACTCAGAACCTCGACTGGTGGGGCTGGTTCCTCCAAGCCCTGCTGGAATTCCTACAGCTATTCAGAGCTTGAAAGATATAATCCGGAGTGCTCAGACTGGTGCCTTCAAACATCTCTCAGTTAAGGAAGCAATGCTGAATGGTTTGGTGACCACTGAAGTGTGGATGTGGTTTTATACTGGCGAGATCACAGGCAAGCATGGCATCATTGGCTATGATGTTTGAAGACCAGTCTTCAACATCTGATGATATTTTATTTGTTATTTGAATGTTCTTGGACCATGTGTGACCATACTATCTGAATAAAATATGATATGTCAAATAAGCAAAAAAACAAAAACAAAAAACAAAACCAAAAAAAAAAACAGTCTATACAATGAAAGCAGCCCATGTTCCAGGTCAGTGCTTAGAAGGTCAGAATAAGCTTCTGTCCCAGAACAAAGTGACCAGCAGGGCATTAGAGAGACACACTGCACTTAGATACGCCACATACCATGATTGCCACTTAGAACCACCAACAGATTTCTTTGGGAGACAAACATTTCCTTCTAGAATCCTTCTCCTCAAGCATAGAATCACTACCCCGTCTCAACAACAAAAGTTCCCAGGGAGATTCTTTTAAGGCCTGCTCAGAATGCAACCAGGCCTCAGAATTGTACGAGAGGACACCTAGCAAACACACATGGAATCCATTTGACCATTATCCAAGTGGGGAAAGAGCTTAAAGTAGCACAGCTCACGCTCACACATACACAAAGTGAAACCTCATACGTAATACATTGCACTTTCCAGGGAGAAAGCAGAGGTCCTACCATCTCATCCTGGGTGGGGTCATTGTCAAAGATCTTCATGGGCGGGGGGAGTGGGGTGTGCGACTCTTCATCTGGCTCATCTTCACCCCAACCCTTCTTGCTCTTCTGGAACAAAAGAGCAGCATTAGTTACTGTTTCACACAGTAAAGGTACCAATAAGTTTAGGACATGACATGAATAAAAAAAACAAAAGCAAAAAACATAGGCCTGACATGGTGGTGCACACCTTTAATCCAAGCACCTGGGAAGCAGAGGTGGGAGGATCACTGTGGGTTTGAGGCCAGCCTGGGACTACAGAGGGAGCTCCAGGCCAGCTTGGGGTGAGAGAGACCCTACCACAGGGGAAAAAATACACAAGAGGAAGGGGTCTCTCTCAACATAGCTTCACCTTTTCAGTTGCAACTTTCTCTTCTGTGATAATGGAGGCAAAAATGGGATGTGCAACCAAATACTGGAACTCCCACTTCAGCACCTGCTCACCGCAAAGGTCAGTGAGGACCAAGTGGGGAAAATACACACATGCACACACATGTACGTGCACACATCCCAAAACAAGAATCTATTTTAGTACTTAGGAAAATAGAAAATGGAATATTTAACTTTTTTAGTTTTCCTTATTTTTCCTTCCTATACTTTTTTTTTTTTTTTTTTTTTTTTAGATTCGGTCTTGTGGTATAGTCCAGACTGGCCTTGAATTCATGAGCTTTTAGTGACAGCCTCCTGAATATTGTGATTATAGACATGTGTCTCCATGCTAGGCCTAATTTTTAAATTTCTGAAGGCTGTTAAGCTGATCTCACAGGCTCTATGCCATTTCCAGCTTGAACAATAGCAGATACAAGGGGAAATCTGGTTACACATGAGGAAGATTTTCTTAGCCTTACCAGTGATTATAGTTGGTTAGTCATAAAATATATATATATATATATATATCATGGGCGTGCATTAGTTCTCATGAGGGCCCACTACCATCTCCAGATCCCCCAGTGCAGTTTCCTGGAGCTGAAACATGGCCTATCATCACCTTCATCCGTTCTTCCTAGCTGTTCCTCTGCGGCACCCTTTATACAGAGGGCTGCTCCGACCCTTGCCTGCAGCCCAGCCTTCTGTTTTCAGAGAACACTCTCCATGCTTTCATTCTGACTCTAAGCAAGTCTGCCCAGTTTTGATGCAGTCCTCAGTGGAGGCGGGGGACCAACTGCCTCCCCACTGGCCAGGCCCATCTCCAGCTCTGACAAAGTGGTTTCTATTTGCTTGATATCGCTGGGGCTGGTCAGTCCCTGAATGGGTCACAAATCAAACCAGCCTGAGTCTCAGGAATAAAAAGAAGTGAAAGATGCCAGACCGCTGGTGACTGCCGACTGGCTTGATCACAGGGCCGCAAGGAGGAGTGTCAGAAATGCCCTTGTGCAGAGGACACGGGTCCTGGGGCATTGCTAAGTACCTCATCAGCGCTGTCTCCCTGAGGGGTTGTCTCATCCCCAGGCTTGGGAGATCCCAGGTCAAAGCTCTTCCGGCCATCGCGTACTTTCTTCTGCTTTTTGATGTTTCCATCTGCTTTCCCACTATTGAGTCGGCGTACTGGACTTGTCAGCCATTTTTTGAGGGTGTTGGTGGAGCGCTTGGGACCGGGGGAACTGTGGATGGAGTTCAGGGAGGGCTGAGACTGCAGGTTGGCCACAGACTCGGACTTGCCTCCGTTCTCACTGGAGGAATGAGAGTATGCATCTGAGGAGGAAGAACAGAAGAACCAGCACGTCAGAGGCAGAACAAGGCAGGCTGTGAACTTGAGGGCAAGATAGCTCGATTGTCAGGAAGCTAGGGCACAAGGCTGAAGGTCAGGAGATAGCAGTAACAGCCGAGGCTGACTCAGTTCACATGTGAGGTACCATTCCAGGTTTTGTATTAACAAGAAGGAGCAGGAGAAAAAGCCTCTACAGAAGTTTTATTCTGGTGAGAACTACAATAGACTGTGACAACAGCATGGTGAGTTTGAAAAAGTAAAATATCATAGACAGAAAGAAGAGCTATATTAAAAAGTAAAGTTGGGGGCTAGAGAGATGGCTTTGAAGTTAAGTGCTTGCCTGTGAAGCCTAAGAATCCTGGTTTAAGGCTCGATTCCCCAGGACCCACATAAGCCAGATGCACAAGGTGGCACATGCATCTGGAGTTTGTTTGCAGTGGTTGGAGGCCCTGGAGCGCCCATTCTCTCTCTATCTGTCTCTTTCTTTCTCTGTCTGTCGCTCTCCAATCAATCAATAAAAAACAAACAAACAAACAAATAAATACAGTTGAGAGCTGGGCATGGTGTCATGCCTTTAACCCCAGTACTTGAGAGGCAGATGTAGGAGGATGGCCATGAGTTTAAGGCCACTCTGAGACTACATAGTGAGTTCCACGTTAGCCTGGGATAGAGTGAGACTCTACCCCAAAAAAACAAAAAAATAAAAATAGAAAAAATAAAGTTGGGGAAGGGAGTAGGTAAGAGGGTGCCAATTAAACAGTAGGTTGGGGAAAGTATCATGACTTGACATTTAGGAATAGTCCTAACGATGGTGAGGGACAAACCATGTGGCCATCTGATGAAGGGCATTCCAGGCAAGCAGAAGATGTACACCTAGAGGACGCAAAGTAGGACCTGAGGTGTGCCAGGGGTGGCTTTAGTGCAGTGAGCAAGGGAACCACAGGTAGAGGGACTGGGAGGGGAGCATTACGCCTTTGGCTTCTACCTGAGAGAAACCCCAGTGGAAGATGGAGCCAGAGTGAACACAGTCTACTTACATTTAAAAAAAATGTTTGTTTGTTTTTCAAGGTAGGGTCTCACTCTAGTTCAGGCTGACCTGGAGTTCACTCTGTATTCTCAGGGTGGCCTTGAACTCATGGCGATCCTCCTACCTCTGCCTCCTGAGTGCTGGGATTAAAGGCGTGCGCCACCACGCCCGGCTTAAATTTTTTTTTAATATATATTTTTTATTTATTAGGGAGAGAGACAGACAGACAGACAGACAGAGAGGAAGAGAATGGGCATACCAGGGCCTCTAGCCCCTGCCAATAAACTCCAGACACATGTGCCACCTTGCACATCTGGCTTATGTGGGTCCTGGGGAATTGAACCTGTGTCTTTAGGCTGTGCTAGGAAGTGCTTTAACCACTAAGCCATTTCCCCAGCCCTATCTTACATTTTATTTTATTTAACTTTTTAATTTTTAATTGTTTTGGTTTTTTCGAGGTAGGTCTCACTCTAGCTCAGGCTGACCTGGAATTCTCTATGTAGTCTCAGGGTGGCCTCGAACTCACGGCGATCCTCCTACCTCTACCTCCCGAGTGCTGGGATTAAAGGCGTCCGCCACCACGACCGGCTGCTACTTTACGTTTTAGAAGGTCATTCTGTCTTCTAACTTAGGGTAGTGAAAACAGAGAGATGGCCTCCAGGCCACCAAACTCTTCTGGCTGAGGAATGTTGGTGACTTGAAAGAGGGTGGTGCCAGTGGTTATTAGAAGGGAGCAGATTCTCGATATATTTTAACAGTGGGGCCAGTAAGGTTTTCTGACAGACTATACATGGGATATGCACAAGAGGAATCAGGATTGGTTGGTTTTGGCCTTGAACAACTGTTAGGATGAGTTTCCTGAGGTAAGATGGAGCGCAGAAAGAGTAACTGTGCACGTGTGACCTTGCACACTTGCATCACCTTGTGCACCTGGCTTATGAGGGATCTGGAGAGTTCAACATGAGTCCTTAGGCTTTGCAGGCAAGTGCCTTAACTGCTAAGCCACCTCTCCAGCCCTTAAGAGTTTTATTTATTTTCATGCTAACAAGAAGTGGTGAGACTGTCAAGTGTTCATTTACCTGTTGTGGAAAGCATTAGTGCTCTTTCTAGCCACATGAGGATTCACTTCTCATAGCCTTATGATTTATTCTTGGTTAGGTGACTTGCCTGATGAAGGAAGTGTGGATGGAAGTGATAAGAGTCATGTCCTGATGAAAACATGCAGCAATTGATGCACAATTTCATGTACTCTCTTTTGTCTATCAAAACCGTTGAATGGGCTGGGTTTGTAAGTGGGGGACCCTTTCTTAATGGTGTTGGAAGCTGTGAAGCCAGGTGAACTCATCAAGGGGCCATGGGTATGGATAAGGAAGACCTCCAGGGATTTAGCCAGAAGTAGGGAGATGAGGGAAAAAGGAAGTAGCCAGAGAGACAGGAGGAGAAGCAAAGTGAGGGTACCCTGGAGGATATGTGTAGAAAGTGCTTCAGGAAAGAAGGAGATGGTGGCTGAGGAATGCTGCTTGACAAGTCAAGAGCATTGACCTAAGTAAGCATTGAGTTGTAAATTTAGCTACATGGAAATCACTGGGTGACTTTGCAAAAGAGCAGCTGTAGGGGAATGGAAGGCTGGGGTAAGCCTGATTACAGAAAATGTCAGAGAATGGGAGCGAGGAAGACTGACAGAGTATAGAGAATTCTTGTTTTGTTTTAAAGGGATAGTGATTGAAGAACAAGAGTTTGCTTTGTTTTATTAAATGAGAGAAATCAGCACATTGTCTGCAAGTTGCGATGCCATTTGTTGACCATTTTCAATGCTATAACGTACTTGCAATAGCCTCGGCATTTCACGTGGATCTTGTTTTGTTCTCATGGCAACTCGGTGAAGAGGTCAGTGCTATTATCCTCACTTTACAGAAGAGGAAAAGTGCAGATGTAAAGATCTCAGGCAATCTGCCCAAGGACATACAGCTCCTACGGTAGGGTGAGCTCTGCGTGCCAATCGCCACACTTGAGCACTAAACTACTCTACTAGGGTGTCATGCCTGTGTCATGCCCAGTTCACCAGTTTCCACTGGTTGTGGGGCTGAGGATGAGGCTGGAGGCAAAGTCTAGGGAAAACACACCACTAGTGTATAGCAGGAAAAGCATAAGAGGCAAACCTTTTAAAAATTTTCCCAAAATTGCCGGGCGTGGTGGCGCACGCCTTTAATCCCAGTACTTGGGAGGCAGAGGTAGGAGGATCGCCGTGAGCTCGAGGACACCCTGAGACTACAGAGTGAATTACAAGTCAGCCTGAACTAGACCAAGACCCTACCTCAGAAAACCAAAAAAAAAAAAAAAAAAAAAAAAACCCAAAATTCGGGGCTAGAGAGATGGCTTAGTGGTTAAGGCGCTTGCCTGCAAAGCCAAAGAACCCAGGTTCAATTCCCCAGGACCCACATAAGCCAGATGCACAAAGGGCACATGAATCTGGAGTTTGTTTGCAGGGGCTGGAGGCCCTGGCATGCCCATTCTCTCTCTGTTGGTCTCTCTTCTCTCTCTCTCTGCTTGCAAATAAATAAATAAAATTTCTTAAAAAGAAATTTCCCAAAATTCTTCACCGCTGAATACCCTTTGAACTCTTAGGAGATCAGTACTAGACATTACCTAATTAGAATAGCTTTGACTAATTCAAATGAAAGTGCATTGAGCCCATTTCAGATGTTTCCTATCCCCTACAGTTCAGTGATGGTTCTATTAGTGTGGATAAAGCTAAGGTCTCGACTTCTAGAATTTGCTCATAACACGTGAATATTAGTCATCAGGGCTCAAGTGGAGAGGCCAAAGAAGAATTACTAACCAATTACAATGCCATGGAGCACATATTTCATATTCTAAAAGACAGACTTCATTTTCCCAGACCTCTTGTCTATCAATTTATACATATATAGGAGTAGAGAAAGGCAGGGAGAGAAAAAGAAATGAGACAGTAGGACTGAGCACACAAAATAAAGATAAATTCACAAGGCAGTGTGCAGTTAATTGCCAGAGGGCTGGTGTGGACTATGCTGAGAAGTAAGCAGAGCTCAGGGAGGGTCCGATCAGTGTAGGTTAGAATGATCAAAGGGTTCAATGGGAGAGATGCAGCTGAACAGAAGAGGAGGAGGGAGGAATCCCCAAAGGGAGGGACAGCAAAACAAGGGCAGAGTCTGAGAAACTGAAACTAAGTTAACAACCCTTGATAGATCCTTTGTCTGAAATAAAGATTGACGGAGGAGGAGAAATGAGGTAGAAACATTTGTGAACATATTAGATAATACCCTAGAAAAGTATGAACTTTATTGTGAGAACCTGCTGGGGAATGACAAGACAAAGAAAGGTTTTCTGGTTTTTAAATTAACTTGGCAAAGACATACAGCATAACCTTGGGGGAAGGGATTAGAATACAGGTCACATGAGGGCAAAGGAATAAACATGGGACACGGAATTGCACCAGAGAAGATACTGTTAGGGTTTGGTGAACAGTTAAAGGTGAGTGGTCTTCCTGAATGCTTCCTCTTGTCAGTGATCACCATGGTCCTGAAAGGCTCTACCTCCTAGTCCATGGAGCCCCTCTTCATACAGATATTGAGAACACACACACTCAGAGATGCGTCACCTTTCCATGACTTTGCTCTCATCCTGGACTAGAGCTCTCATCCTGCCCTGGAAGTCCACAGGCGAAGGCGAAGCCAGTACAGAAGAAAGAAAATCCTACAACAAAGTGAACACATGCATTTGCCAAGAGACCTGTCTCCAGGTTCTCCCGCTGAGCCTGAATCCCGCTGGATGTCTGGGTGATCGCTAGGCCTCTGTGCACACTCTGGAAAACAACAGCGGAGTGTTTGCATTCCGAAGCACAAACACTGGGCTCCAGACATTCCCTGGTATAAAGGAGCACCTGCAGGGTGGCTCTGCTCAGGGAATATTTGGAGATTGAGTTGGCTGGCACTCCTTTAAGGAGAAAGCTGTAATCTTATCTCAAAAAAAAAAAAAAAAAAAAAAAAAAAAAAAAAAACCTCGTTTGGCCATGGTCTGGGGTGTGTTGACATTGTTTCTGGAGTGTTTGGTACGCGCCGAGCTCCTGTTCTCAGAGCCGGGGTGATAAACGTCTCTAGGAGCACTGGTGGTAGAGATAAGTGGCAGGCTCGTTTTCATTCATCAGGCCCCAGGGATGCATCAGGGCTCAAGTCTTCAAAGCTTATTTACCAGCATGTGTGGTGTCAGCAAAATGAGAGACCCAGCCACATTTACTGGGCCTTACCAAGCACAGCAGATAACTGTCCAATGGCAAATGATAGCCTGGCTTTGAGATTCACGATGCAGCTTTGGAATGGCAATTCCTCTTCCCCCGTTATCAGCTGGTTCTGCTTTTGTGCTTTCTGTCTAGATTAATGGCAAGAGTACAAGGATGGAAAAGTAAAAATCAAGAGCATTTTCAACAGTGTTGTTTCAAGTTTATTCTAGGGCAACAATAGGAGCCATTCAACTATGGTCCAAAGTGGTCAGACTCCAAGTGGGAAACAATTTTATGACTCATCATCTAGTGAACGTCCTATCTTGAGCAGGACCATTTCCAAGTCACTGTAAATGCCTGGTTGTAAAATAACGTGGCAGCATTTGGACAAGAAGTATCTGTTTTGTTAACTGCCTCTTCCCAGGAAGATTGGCATATTATGCCTGCAGCGTCTTTGTAAAAACGCTGGCATTCGCTCTCAGTAAATTGGTTCCGGCACTCTCGCAATAGAACAGTTCAGTGACTGATTTACATCAACTACAACGAAGTTCTTGAATTGAGGTATGTCATGACTTCCATCTGAGGAAACCGAAGATGACAGTGTTTCACAAAATGAGGCCCATAGTAAGCGGCAGAATCAAAACCTAAACCCGAGCCCGGCGTGGGGGCGCACGCCTTTAATCCCAGCACTCGGGAGGCAGAGGTAGGAGGATCGCTGTGAGTTCAAGGCCACCCTGAGAATACAGAGTGAATTCCAGGACAGCCTGGGCCAGAGTGAGACCCTACCCTGAAAACAAAAAAAAAAAAAAAAAAAAAAAAAAAAAAAAAAAAACAAAAACCTAAACCCAGATCTGACTCTTCAGCACATATATTTAATCTTATTTCTCTCTATATGTTCATCCATGTAATCCTTTAGCTTCTACAATTACTGTGTAAAGCAGCATCTGGTGCTAGCTTACTCAATATTTCAAATATAAATTTATGCATAATTTGTATAAATTATACAATCTTGGGGCTGGGAAGATGGCTCAGCAGATAAAGGCACTTGTTTGTAACACCTTCCAGCCCTAGGCTCAATTCCCAAACCACTCATAAGCCAGATGCAAAATGTGGTATCTGGATACAGGAATCTGGGCACAGTTTAGCTGGATACTTCTGGCTCAGGAGCTATGACAAAGCAGCATGATGTGTCACACGTATCATGACACACCTGAGCTATTTGCATAGTGTGAAAGGAAGAGGCATGTCCTATGGGGACCATATTCCAGGCTGCCTGGCACAGAGTTTCTACTACATAATGGTAGATTTGGGATTAGGTATTGGGTCAAATTGTGTACAATCAGATGATTCAATCAATGTTCACCGGAACACTCTGTTCTTAACTGGTCTCATTTAAAGTTTTTTTTTTTTTTTTTTTTTTTTTTTAGGTAGGGTCTCACTCTGGCCCAGGCTGACTTGGATGGAATTCACTATGTAGTCTCAGGGTGACCTCAAACTCACAGTGATCCTCCTACCTCTGCTTCCCATGTGCTGGGATTAAAGGCGTGCACCACCATGCCCGGCTTTGGAATATATATATTCATATATATATATATATATATATATTTTTTTTTTTTTTTTTTTTTTTTTTGGTAGGGTCTCACTCTGGCCCAGGCTGACCTGGAATTAACTATGTAGTCTCAGGATGGCCTTGAACTCATGGCAATCCTCCTACCTCTGCCTCCCGAGTGCTGGGATTAAAGGCGTGTGCCACAACGCCCGGCTTGGAATATTTTTTAAACTAATAAAAATACAGAAAAAAATTGATGTCCATGTACTTATCATCTATATATTGTAAATGTATACATTTTTGCCACACTTGCTTCAGCTGTTTTTTTATTTTTCTTTTTCCAAGGTAGGGTCTCGCTCTAGCCTAGGCTGACCTGGAATTCACTCTGTAGTCTCAGGGTGGCCTCGAACTCACAGTGATCCACCTATCTCTGTCTCCTAAGTGCTGGGATTAAAGGCGTGTGCCACCACGCAGCTCAGCTTTTTAAATTTTTTTTTTTTAATATTTATTTGTTGGAAAGAGAGAGAAAGAGGCAGATTGAGAGAATGGGCATGTCAGGGCCTCTAGCCACTGTAAACGAACTCCAGACATATGCACCACCTTGTTCATTTGGCTTATGTGGGTACTGGGGAATTGAACCTGGGTCCTTAGGCTTTGCAGCCAAGCACCTTAACCGCTAAGCCATCTCTCCAGCCCTTGCTTTAGCTTTTTAAGAAGAAACGGTTACAGATATAGTTGAAAGCCTGCTATTGATTTTTTTTTTGCCCCTTTGTAATCTCATACTCCGTTTGTCCTTCTCGGAGTTAGTCTCTTCTGAAGATGGTGTGCACCTCTCACACTCACGCTGTTGCTTCATATGCAAAGACAGCGTAATTTGTATTTTATATAATCATCAGTATCAAATGTCAGTATCATTTTGCCTCTTGCGAATCCCTTGGCTTCCACGTGGACGTCTCAGCAGCACAGGTCTTTCCTTGGAGATGACAGGTTCCTCCTTATCTGGTAGGGTCTCCCTGGAGCCAGGAGCTTCTGAGGGACTTAAGATAGGACAGCTGAACAACTGCTAAGATACCATTTTGCAATAGAATGAACCTACCCATGTTATCACTTCCTCCGAGGGTTCAGGGCTCCCCTGTTGCGGGTGTTGTTTCTGTTTTCCTTCTTTTTCTATTTTCACCTTGGGCAGGCTTTTATTCTTTTATGCTTTTCCACAATTATTTCTTTTAAAGAAGCTTATTGATATGTTTATACATGTATATAATGTGTTTTTAAAAAGATTTTATTTTTATTTATTTATTTATTAGAGACAGAGAGAGGGAAAGAAAGAGAGAGAGAGTGAGAATGGGCATGCCAGAGCCTCTAGCCACTGCAAATGTACTCCAGACACACGTACCCCCTTGTGCATCTGGTTTACATGGGACCTGGAGAACTGAACCAGGGTCCTTAGGCTTCGCAGGAATATGCCTTAACCACTAAGCCATCTCTCCAGCCCACGTGTTTTGATCATATTTACCTCTCATTAAACTATTATGCCTCACCCCTCTCACTGAACCCCTTCTTTTGAACTTGTCCCACTTATTCTATGATCTTTTTTTCTTTCTTTCTTTCTCTTTCTTTTTCTTTTCTTTTCTTTTCTTTTCTTTTCTTTTCTTTCTTTCTTTCTTTTCTTTCTTTCTTTCTTTCTTTCTTTCTTTCTTTCTTTCTTTCTTTCTTTCTTTCTTTCTTAATGACCTACTGAGTATAATTAGGGTGTTGCCAGTATTTTCATCACTGTAGCCTGAGTTTAAGCAGCACAAGGTTGAGTGCTGTCTGTCTTTCCACACACATCCTAATAGACCTGTTGC
Source organism: Orientallactaga sibirica (assembly GCA_036365145.1). NCBI lineage: Eukaryota > Metazoa > Chordata > Mammalia > Rodentia > Dipodidae > Orientallactaga > Orientallactaga sibirica. The sequence goes on along the minus strand of JAEOAD010000050.1, from coordinate 16,174,717 downwards.
CTATATAAACACTATCTTTTCCTTCATTTGCGAGGAAAGTAGAAAATATCATTGCGAAAATAAGCAGTAGCTAAATACACTAGAAATTAGTTGTAGCTAATTAAGAGATTCAGCTGCCAATTGTAAAAGTTTCCATTCATACTTCTTTTATGTGTGTCCCTGAAACAAGTTCTGCCTTTACTGGCCTAGGATGAAATGTGTCTTTGTTTTTATTCCCCCGAAAGCATGTGCGTGGCGGGTGGGGGGAAAGGAGAGAGAATTGGCACACCCAGGCTTCTAGCCACTACAGTAGGACTCCAGACACGTGCACCATCTTGTGCACATGTGCGACCTTCCACGCTTGCCTCACCTTTGTGCATCTGGCTTATGTGGGATCTGGAGAGTTGAAAATGAGTCCTTAGGCTTTGCAGGCAAGCGTCTTAACCACTAAACTATCTCTCCAGGCCAAAATTTGTGAGCATTTTCTGAAGGCAGGACAGACTGTGCTAGTCATTAAAGTACAGAAGTAAGATCTGGCAAATGCCTTTGGGTTGTGCCCATACAACTGTTATGTATGATTTTTAAATCACAAATGCTCATATAATCTCATTTCCATTCCCTTCAAAGTGTGTGGCAGGAAAAAGACTACAGCTCTTTGACAGGAGACAGTTCTATGAGTTTTTAAAAAAAAAATTAAAATTTTTATTCATTTATTTGCAATCAGAGAGAGAGAGAGAGAGAGAGAGAGAGAGAGAAGAGAGGCAGACAGAGAGAGAATGGGCATGCCAGGGCCTTTAGCCACTGTAAATGAACTCCAGATGCATATGCTCCTTGTGCATCTGGCTTATGTGGGTCCTGGAGAATTGACCCGGGATCCTTTGGCTTTGCAGGCAAATGCCTTAACCACTAAGCCGTTTTTCCAGCCCCTCCATGAGTTTTTGGCTTAGTGTCTACAAAGGCCAGAACAGTGTCCTTGAAAAGGGTGGAATGCAACCCAGATAGTATGCGAATAGGAAAAACACAAACTCAGTTTCTCTCCCGATGGTCTCAGCACGCTTCTCCCACCAGATGTGTGCAGTTGCTCCCCACATGCCAAGCAATCGGTCCTGTAGTGGCATGACCAAGTGTCCCCTAATTCAATTAAACTCTGGCACTCTCTGCCTGGTTGAGGGCTCAGGCATCAATTCTGTTCCCCATGCCACCTCAGATGCCAATCATAAGCTCTGGATTGTTTTCCCTGTGCTTCTTACTGACTGGAAACAAACTAGGGGTTCCTTGGTTTGATTGATTTGCTAGAGTGGTTTCCAGCACTCAGGGAAACACTTAAAATTTCCTGGTTTCATATCAAGGATATTACAAAGGGTACAGACAAAGAGATGCATAGGGCACAAGGGAGGTGAGGTGGAATGTCCACTCTTTCTCCAGATGCATCACCCTCTGGGAACCTGCTCTCTGAACTCTGCCCTCCTTTGGGGTTTTTATGGACATGTTTTATGGACTTAACTTTCAGCTCTTCTCCTCCCCCAAAGGTTGTGGTGGGACGGGTGGGGTGGTGGTGGTGAGGCTAAAAGTCCTGACCCTCTAACCCTTCCCCAAAGCTGCCAGCCACCAGGCAATCACTAGCAAAAGAAAAGTCACTTAACACTCTGGAGAGTCTACAGATTTTAGGAGTTGTACTTTGGGAAACAGCCAATATGTGTGACAATATCACAGCATATCTGTAAGGTGGCATCCACGTCTTCAGTGAGCTGTGAAACCACAGATACATCACTCATTACGCCATCCTACCATTTTCTATACCAGATTGATTGGCATAGCTCAAAACTGGAAAACTCATTTTCAGTCCATTCTCCTGCAGTCCAGTGGTTGCATTCAATCACACCTCAAAGACATGTCTTCCACATAATGTATCATGTAACTTCTTTTTTTTTTTTTCTTGTTTTTTCAAGTTAGGGTCTTACTCTATCTAGCCCAGGCTGACCTGGAATTCACTCTGTATTCTTAGTGTGGCCTCGAACTCAGGGTAATCCTCCTCCTACCTCTGCCTCCCGAGTGCTGGGATTAAAAGCATGCACCACCATGCCCGGCTGTGTCACGTAACTTCTAAAACACGTGAGGTCTATTTTAACCAGACCTAGTTTAACTAGATGGCCAGCAGGTCTATTAGTGTCTCTCTGTGACTCATCACAATACTGTATTGAAACTGACTCCAATGGCTGAAGCAGAAAAGAACACAAACAAAACACTCCTAACATCCACAACATATTCCCAGAAGGGCCCTTTAACCTCCTGTTCTTTCGTCACAATTTAGTTGCAATGATACAGAAATACTTGTGTATCTGCCCATATTGTTTTCCATGGCTTCAGCTATGAAAGGGCAGTGCAATACATCTGTCTGCAGAGATTATAAGCACACACATTCCTTTTTCTTTTGCCTTTCTAGAAATAACTTGCTTAGTATTCTCCACACTAGAAATTGAACACCTAGAGAAGGGTATATTATGGGAGGGCAAGGGGAAAAATTCTCTCTTTGCATCTATGTTTGTAAGCATGCACAACACAAGAGCCCTGTAAGTATTCATCTGTCCTGCTTGGCGTGGGATAACGAGCATGCCAGATCTTTTGCGGGAATGCTGATAGAGGCCGAGATCCTGGCTGCATTCTCAGCTGAGGTACTGAGGTTATGTCCCATCAGTTCCTGGTATGGCTGGCTTCCCAGCAAGCCATCTGGCTGGCCATCATGGTGCCTGGGCCACTTGGTGCTAGAGAATCAAGCTGCTATGGTGACAGCAATAGGAAATGAGGAGAGAGAGAGAGAGAACATGGGTTCTTAACACTGGGAAGCTTGTTGTCCTTGCAATTACTACTACCACAATTTTAGACAGAACTTGGCAAACTCAGCTTGGCTCAGGACACTTCTCCCACTTCTCAGTCATTCTCAACTCTCAAATGCACAATGCAAGCCCCTGCTCCTGCTGATTGTGCCAAAGCTCCTAGGCTCCGTTCAGGAATCTCTTTTTTTCCAGCCCATCCTTCTCTATGGTCCTCTATCAGCCCATCCTTCTTTATGGAGACTTTATGTTTTTATAGACTTTGTACATCTAAATCCCTGTGCATTTTGACATCGCTGTTATAGTGCGAATACAAGGGCCACTCTGAACCTTGAAAGCAGTATGCATGGGCTCAGTCTCAGCTCACTTCTACTCAGCACTCCCTTCCTCCTCCCCGTGCTGCGGTTCCTGGTCTGCAGCATGCAGATTCCAGCCACGGAACCGATTCCAAACCCAGGGGCACCCACGCAGGGCAGGCGTCCTTCCCTCTCCTGAGCCCTTTGTGAAGTTAGCGCTTCACAGGAAGGTCTTTGCTGATGGACAGAACAGCTCCCACAGAAGGGCCAGTCAGCCCCTCTGGCTTCTTTCCCTCTAGACGAAGCCTCCTGAGGTCTGTTCTGATTCAGTCCTGATTCCCTTCACCCCTGCTGACTCCTCCTTTGTGCCCCCACCCCCACCACCATGCTTCAACTCCCTCCAGGATGTCACTGGACGCCCAAGGAAAAATGACGGGGTGCTCCCACTGTTTGTCTTCAGCGTCTCCTTGGTCTGTTTCCATCGTGTCATCATCATGGAGACAGACATGGAGGGAAGAAAGTCCTCAAAGGGTACCGGCTACTACCCCCACTCCTGGATAAGTGCACCCTAGAACACAGCTCATTTTCACTGCTACCCTCTGGACTCGTCTTTGTTAAGTTAAGGGCTAGAAAGCCCTGTCTCTATTTGGCTAGTGGTGGGTTCAGGAACTTTACTTAATCAGAGGAGGTAGAAGTCAGTGAAGACAGCGCTGCGGTGCTTCCACAGGTATTGTTCTAGATACCACTTCAACCTAAGCGCTGATCTCATTCTCTTGGACTTAGCCACCGCAGAGAGGGGACACAGATATCTGTTAAACTGTGAAACGGGAAATTATCCTCAAAGACTTCGAACTGTTCCAAACAACCAACAAATGAACACAGTGAAACTTCTCAAGTTCAGACCAAAAATATAAAACCAAAATATAGGAGTTTCCTTATACAGATTGCTTCTTGATGGTGCATTGCCTCCCAACTGCTAGAATGGCTTATTTATCAAAGTTGAGAGACAAAGGCTGGTGAAGTGGGCAGGAAGGTGATCCCATACATGTGGGTGGGGGCTAGTATAGCCAGCAGGGAAAGCAGTCGGGGGGTTCCTCAAGAAATTAAAAACAGAGCTGGAAGTGTCAATGTTGCACACCTGTAAGCCTGTCACTCAGGCAGGATGATTGTGAATTCCAGGCCAGCCTGGGATAAATAACACAACTCTTCTAAAGAGGAGGAGGAGGAAGAATAGGGGGAGGAAGGAAAAGGAAGACGGAGGAGGATACCACCACCACCACCACCACCACCACCACCGCCACAGTAACCACCATACAAGTGGCTCTTGCACGTGTGACCCAGCATTGCCTCCTCTGGGAATACTCGCAAAGGAAACGAAAATTCACAACCGTGTGAAGATACTTGTGTACTCCTTGCAACATCATTCAAAGTAACGAAGGCATGAAAATAATGTTCTCTATTAACAAATGGATGAAGAGACTGGAGTATGCCTACATACGTATATGTAATGGAATATTGACATGTAGCATCTGCCACAACATAAATGGATCAGGGGGACATTTAAGTGAAATAAGCCAGACTGAAAGAAAACTATTGTGTGATCTCACTTAAATGTGAATTCTAGGGCTGGAGAAGATGGTGTAGCAGTTAAGGTGTTTGCCTGCAAAGCCAAAGGACCCCAGTTCGATTCCCCAGGACCCACGTAAGCCAGATGCACAAGGGGGCACATGTGTCTGGAATTCATTTGCAGTGGCTGGAGACCCTGGCGCGCCCATTCTCCTTCTCTCTCTCTCTTTACCTCTTTCTCTCTCTCTCTCAAATAAATAATAATAATAAATTTTTTTTAAAATGTGAATTCTAGAAAAAAAGGCAACTATACAGAGATAAGGAATAAAACAATGATTATCTGGGGCAGGGAATGGGGGAGGGACAGTAAATCAGGGGAGGTATGTCAAGCAAGTGCCTTTAACTGCTGAGCCATCTCTCCAGCTCATGGGAGAGGTGTGTCAGAGGATACAAAGTAATACGCGCGAGATGAACAAGTCTAGAGGTCTAATGCACAACCTAAGAATACAGTTAATAACATCATATTATATTTGGAATTTCTGTTGCATGAGGAGTTATAAGTGTTAACTGTGAGATGACGGTTATGATAACTTTTTTCACTGAACTAACTGTTTTGCCATCCATAGGTATCTCATAAAATCTTGCACCACCTCTTAAATATATACAGCAAAATTATTCAGAAACGAAAAAATATGGTGTGTACTCATCAGTAATAGGTCAACGAGCATACGCAGACAAATAGGAAGATAGGTTTCCTGAAGCCTACACTATCTATAACTACATCATGAGCACAAGCAGTCATCTAAGTGTGACACAGGTGACCAGACATGTGCCAGGGCAGGAGTGGGTCTCCACTGGCATTCTTTCTCCATGTGTTGTCCTCCCAAGCTGTACCCTTCACAACAGCCAATTCTCCCTGGTAAAAACAGAGCCACTTATGAGTCCAAGGTGTGCCCAGCCTTCAAACGAGCCCACGAGTAGGCTTGATGGCCTTATCTCTAAAGCACTGTCTCCTCTGCTGATTCACCAGCAGCGTCTTCCCCTTTTCTCTTCAGACAGGGCACTTTCCCTGGTGGTCGGTGAAAAGTCTACAGATCACATTCTACAAATGACTGTGTATAACTGCAAACTTAATTTTCACTCCTCTCTTGTACCAGCAGTCTTTTCACAAAGATTTCTGCACTGCCACCATCTTCCATTCCCTCTGTCACTGCCCCAGTTCATATCTTTCACCTACTTGCTTTAAGTAGCTTTTTTTTTTTTTTTTTTTTTTTTCATCCACTGGACACGGCTCTGTTGCCAGAGCAGAGCAGCCGCATCACTGTTCAGGTCACTAAGATCTGCTTGTCATCCTGTCATCTCAGCTACTCCATAGTCAGGCTGGAGCACATCCTCCATCCCCATGAGTGCCTAGGTCTTGGCAATCCAAGGCTTTGAAATTGTGATACACAGGCCGGCAGGATCAGCTTCACCAAAAGCTATGCAGAAATGCAAGTCCTTGGGCCACACTCTCGAGCTGGGGGCCACCATGGAATCCCGGGGTATCTTAAGTTTAAGAACCACTATTCTACACGAATGCTTCGTTTAGGTCTAATTGTTCAGATCACTGTACCTACCCTGTTGCATTCACCCTTACTCTTTAGCTCGCTGCTCATCTGAATTTTAGCCAGGATTTCTTGAATGTGTAAGTCTACATTCAGACTTCTTGAAAGTGAAAGTCTATCCTCTGCTGGCATCTTTGTGCCCTTCCTGATGCACAGGTAAATGCTAGTTCATGTTATTTTACTTTATTATTTTATTTTATTTAGCTCACATTCTTCACCTTGCTAAGAACCATCCTGAGGACAGAGGTATCCATCTCGTATCTCCAGCATAAATTCTCTGGTTATTAAGTGGCTAGGGATGATCAGCTGAGAACACAAGAAGATAAACCACTGGAATCTGGGTATTTTTAGGCCTAAAGACCTCTAAAAAAAGTCAATTTCAGTGAGATCTTCAACTCTCAAACTTAACAACATGACTGTAAATAAAGGGTTGTAATCATTGTGTTCCTTAACATGTTCTAGGTGTTGCCTTTAAAAAATATTTTATTTATTTATTTATTTATTTATTTATTTATTTTTATTTATTTATTTAGAGAAAGAGACCAGAGAGAGCTGGAGAGATGGCTTAGCAGTTAAAGCACATGCCTGCATGGCCTAAGGACCCCAGTTCAATTCTCCAGGTCCCATGTAAGCCAGATACACAAGGGGGCGCATGCGTCTGGAGTTCGTTTGCAGTGGCTACAGGCCCTGGCATGCCCATTCTCTCTCTCCCTCTCTCTCTTTCCCTTTCTCTGTCCCTGGAGAATCAAACTGGGGTTCTTTAGCTTTGCAGGCAAATGGCTTAACCACTAAGCCATCACTCTAGCCCTAGGTGTTGCCTTTTTATTTTTTTTATTTTTTAATTTCATTTTATTATTTTTATTTATTTTTTTTTTTTTGGTTTTCTGAGGTAGGGTCTCACTCTTGCCCAGGCTGACCTGGAATTCACTATGTAGTCTCAGGGTGGCCTTGAACTCATGGTGATCCTCCTACTTCTGCCTCCCGAGTGCTGGGATTAAAGGCATGCACCACCACGCCTGGTGGTGTTGCTTTTTTAATAAAAGGGTTAGACTATGGAGACAAAGATCATGCTCTCCAGTGTCAAGCTCTCACTAGTCTTTGGCTAAAAAGGGTTTATATACACAAATTCTCCCTAAATTATAATGCTTATCCCATTAAATTATAATGCTTATCCCATTAAATTATAATGATTCTACTCTACTTTGGAGAATCTGTTCTCCTTTTTTTTTTTTTTTTTTTTGTTTTGCTGACCTGGAATTCACTATGTAGTCTCAGGGTGGCCGTGAACTCATGGCGATCCTCCTGCCTCTGCCTCCCAAATGCTGGGATTAAAGGCCACCATGCCTGGCCGAGAATCTGTTCTTCTTTTTCAGAAGGTAGTGAGACCAGAGAAGATAAACTACCCTCACACTTCAGCCACGCCACAGCTGAATCCACAGAGGAACGGGGCAAACAAGCATGAATGCTGCTTCCATGCTGAACCTGATAACCAGCACCAGGGTGTAGGAGACAGACCCTGAGGATACTCCACGCCTACCAAAGCAGAGATCCAGAGGCTCCTGAGAGCCCGTCACTGAAGTAGACTTAAAACTCACCCAGCATGGCTCAGGCAATTTTGCAGAAGAGTGGGCGGAAAGGTTGTAAGAGCCACAGATTGAGGCATCATGCCCAGAGGCATTCCCTCCCTCCCCCCCCAAAATAACTGACTGCTGCTCCCACAACCCCATGGGGAATACCTGCAACCCCACTGAGGGGCGTCCCCAGTGGAATGGGGGCAGGGACAAGGGAAAAGAGGTTACCAACACATGATGTATCCATATGAAACATCTTGTTAATAATAATGATGAGAATGATAATAATAAACATTGAATAGACAAAGTCACATGCTTCTTTCCTGAGGAATGCCTCAGAATTTTTTTAATATTTAATTTAATTAATCTATTTATTTGACAGAGAAAGAGAGACAAAGAAAGAGAATGGGCATGCCAGGGCCTCCAGCCACTGCAAACAACACCAGACGCATGTGCCCCCTTGTGCATCTGGGTCCTGGGGAATAGAACCTGGGTCCTTTGGCTTTACAAGCAAATGCCTTAACCGCTAAGCCATCCCTCCAGTGCTATCTCAGAATTTTTCATATGCTAATGTAGGTGCTGACTAAGGGATCACATAGCATTCACCACATGCCCTTGTGTGGCGTGAGGTTGGTATAGATCTTGGCTATTTTTCCACGTGAGTCTGGGCTACCCATGTAAATCGGATTCCTAGGGATGACAGACAGCAGGGTTGTTGATTAAAACCAAGCCTGTTGTAAAGGCCAAAGGAGGAGATAAGTTACAGTCCAGTCTGGTTATTTTCAGCTGACATGCTATCACATCAAAGCCTACCCAGAAGCCAGTGGGAAGCCTGCCCTGGATTCAGCTGATAATGCGCCCTTCAGTAGTAATGTGACCCAAAGGTAACTTCCACGGGCTTCATGACTGATGAGAGGGGAGGAGTTCAGAAGGGTTACTCTGGAAAGCTTAAGACTGTCATTAAATGCTGCAGTGGGGAGGGAATTCTAGAGAGCCTGAGGGATGAAGAGAGACACAGCTCATCCAGAGAGAGAAAGCTAAAGGTCAACGGTTGCCCATCTTCAGTCTCCTTTTTTGGTCATGTACATTTTCTTTCTTTCTTTTGTGTGTGATGTGATGTGCGGTGTATGCACATGCATGTGCCCTTGAGCCACCATCAGCTCGCATATGGTGGGGAGGGTCACTCGCCTGTGCAGGGCAGAGAAGAACTTCAGGTGAGCTGCCCCGTTGCTCTTCAGCCTGGTCCTGTTTTGAGCAGGAGTCTCTTTCATTCATTCCAGAGCTTATAGGACTCTGAAGGTTCTCAGATCTCTGCTCCCTTCAGGACTGGGATTATAGGTGCGTGGCCACACCAGCTGTGTTATGTGGGATCTGCAGGTCTGAACTCAGGCCCCCAAGCTTGTGCAGGAGGAAGCGCACTTAACCAGGGAGCCACCTCTCCAGCCCTCATCCTACATTTCCTGCAGGCAGGGGTGGGTGGCAAAGAAAATGGGAGAGTTCAGGAGTCTCTTGATTTGACATTCCCCAGCATTAACCTGCCCTTGCTTTTCCCAGTACCAGAACCTTGTAGGCATGTGGCAGGGCCTCACTCCCCAGCATGGGGAAAAGTAGCAGGCTAACAGAAGAGGTTCAGTCTGGGTTTCCCCAGAACAGTGTCTCACTCTCCATTTCTCAGCCTCCCTGTGCTTCTCTCGGCCTCCTTGCCCTCTAGAGCACAGAGCCAACAGTAAGGGCACACATGGCTAGGAGAACCTGTTTCCTGGTCCACCTGGAACTTGGAAATGAGGATGATCCATTGGTAGTGGTTCTTCAAAATGTTTCATTTTCTTTCCCCTCCCTCCCTCCCTCCCTTCCTTCTTGTTTCTTTTTGGTTTTAGGCTGACCTGGAATTCACTCTGTACTTTTAGGGTGGCCTCGAACTCATAGCAATCCTCCTATTTCTGCTTCCCGAGTGCTGGGATTAAAGATGTGTACCACCACGCCTGGCTGAAATGTTTTATTTTGACATAATTTCAGATTTGAAGAAAAGTTACAAGACTAATACGAAGAATGCTGGTGCCCTGTTGCCCAGGTTCCCCAAATGTATGCAGTTTTACCACCTCTCCTCTCTCTCCTCACTGAGAACAAGTTACACAGAAGAGTCTCCTCTATTCTCAAACACTTAAGTGTGTGTTTTCCGTCCTTCCTTCTCTCCTTCCTTCCTTTTTTTTTTTGAGAGAGAGAGAGAGAGAGAGAGAAATGGGTGAGCCAGGTCCTTCAGCCTCTGTGCATGAACTCAACGCATGTGCTCCCTTGATCTCATGAGTGACATTGTACACTTGCGTCACTGTGCATCTGCTTATGTGGGACCTGGAGATTCAAACATGGCTTCTTAGGCTTCGCAGGCAAGCACCTTAATGGCTAAGCCACCTCTCCAGCCTTCAATGTGTGTTTTCTTAAAATAAGAGAGCTCAGTGGTTAAGAATGTCTGCTGTTAAGCATGAAGGGCTGTGAGGGTCTAAGACAGCTGGAGCTCGAGTCTTCCAGAACCCACACAAATGCTGGTATAGTGTTGCATGCCTGTAATCCCAGGCTGCTGGGGGCAGAGATCAGAGAAGCGCAGGGGCCCACTGATGGAAAAACAACATGGCAGCTCCAGGCTGAAGGAGAACCCTGTCTCAAGGAAGTGTCAGATTAACAATAGAGAAGCAACCAAAGTGCTCCTCTGGCTGCTGCAGGTGTGTGCACTTGCACACGCGTGTGTTCCCCCCACATGCACAAACACAACACAACAAGTCCATTCTCTTAAACAGCAAGGGTAAAGTGAGTAAAAACAGAAATTTAGAATTGTGACTGCATTCAGAGATCACCAATTATCCCAACAATGCACTTTACAGAACAAAAATGAGATCTTTTGGCCGGGCGTGGTGGCGCACGCCTGTAATCTCAGCACTCGGGAGGCAGAGGTAGGAGGATTGCTGTGAATTCAAGGCCATCCTGAGACTACAGTGATTTCCAGATCAGCCTGGGCTAGAGTGAGACTCTACCTCAAAAAAAAAAAAAAAAAAATAAAATAAAATAAAAGAGAGATCTTTTATGATTTGTGCAACTTTTATGACAACAAGGTAGCTATTTTACTGACTGTTCCTCAGTTTGGGTTTGCCAGATGTTTCTTCATGTTTGAGTTTAGAATGTACAGTACATACACCCACCCCAAAATGATGCACAGATTACCTTAGTCAGAGGCACATAGCATCAATCTGATTATTTTCTAGTGATGTTAACTTTGACCCTCTGGTTAAATTGATGTCTGCTGCTGGCACTATGCTCTAACTCACCAACTTAAATGGCACATTTGCTAAGTCTGAATGTTTTAAAATCCATGTAAAATTTTTGCCTTGTTCTGAGCGGGTATGTGTGCATGTGTGACAAGTTAATTGTAAATGATGTTGTTTGAACATCGTTCCCATGTAAGATACTCAACTCCAACTCCATTCATAAAACAGCTTCCTGATCACCAATGTGACAAGAGTAATTTTCCACTCCATTGAAGACAGAATGAATAAGGTACAGTAAAGGTTGCAGGGCTGGAGTCATGGCTCAGTAGATAAAATTCTTGCTGCTCAAGCTGTAGTAGCTGAGTTCCATTCCCAGACCCCATACAAAAAGCCAGAAGCAGGCTTCTATAATCCCAGCAAGAAACAGGAGAATTTCCAGGAAGCTCAAGGTGAGCTGAGCCCAGCAACAAGAAACCCTGTCTTAAATGAGGTGGAGAGACAAGGACCAACTGGAAAGTTGTCCTCTGGCCTCCGCAAGCACACCATGGCACCCATGAACATGTGAGCATGCACACACAAATTAACTGATGGATTAATCTTTTAAAAAGTCGTAACTTACACTCAAGGCTAGAACTAGATTTCATAAATATTTGTAATGAGCGTACGAAATACTGGGTTTCATCATGTTATCTTTGCACATGTGTATATGCACTTTGCTCATATTTATCCTCCCCCTTTACAATCTCTTATTCTCCTTCTCTCCCCAGAACTAGATTACAAGTTATATTTTGACATGTCATTTACAGCTGATGTTTTAACCTGGGGGCATAAAAGATACATTAAGTTGAAGTTTCCATTGGAAACACACATTCCTAAATGGGAAATTTGAAGCTGGGCTGGGCTCAGGTTTACACCAAAGATCTTTTCTGGATCTTGAACTTGTCATCAAAATGGAATTGGTGGTCTGGAGAGATGGCTTAGTGGTTAAGGTGCTTGCCTACAAAGCCAAAGGACCCATGTTTCACTCTCTAGATCCCACATACGCCAGATGCACAAAGGTGAGGCAAGCACAAGGTTGCACATGCTCACTAGGAGTGTGTCTGGAGTTCAATTGCAGTGGCTGGGGCCCTGGCATGCCAATTCTCTCTCTCTCTCTTTCTGACTCTCTATTAAAAAAAAATGGTATTGGTAGCTGGGCGTGGTGGCGCATGCCTTTAATCCTAGCTCTTGGGAGGCAGAGGTAGAAGGATTACCATGAGTTTGAGGCCACCCTGAGGCTAATTCCAGGTCAGCCTGGGTTAGAGCAAGACCCTACCTCAAAAAAAAAAAAAAAAAAAAAAAAAAAAAAAGAAAAGAAAAAGAAAAAGAAAAAAAGTATTGGAGCTTTGGGGAGAGATATAGAATCCTGGGCTGGTTCTGTTACTACCGTCACCAATAATAATGGGAGGGTCCTCACGATGAAGAGCAGAGTTTACTCTTGAGTCTTAAAGGGGGAGCTGGCCCACAGAGAAGGCCACAGGCTGAAGAATGGTAGTGATTTGAAGATAGGTATTTATAGACAGTGAGATGTTTCCAGTCTCACAAGTCAAATCTAAGTGTTAAAGGTGAGAGAAATGGCAAGCCTGTGATGAGAGAAGAGATTAGAAAGAACCTTAGAGGTTCAAATGCTGGCTTCTAGTTGAGACAGTGTTGAATTAATTCTTAACCTAACCGTTCTGGCAAGTCGTATGCCTCAGACACAAGGAGAACTGAGTAGAGAGCTTGGATTAGAAGAGACCACAAACGCCTGGGAAGGTCACCTTCCCATTACACATGGAACCAGAAACGGCCTTGAGCGAGCATCCACTGTTCTTGGGACAGGCGGGACAGGCTGACACCTTGACACCTTGCCCTGTAGCCAAGAGCCAACTCCTAAGACTTATTAGCAGCTATTTGAACATCTTTTCAACAGGAAAACATCCAGGGTACCCAGTGAGCTGCTAGGGACCATAACACTTATCTAACTGGTACGAAGGTCACTACTCAGATGTCCTCAGGGACATCAATGGGTGAGATAAAAGGAGAAACTGGACACTGGACAGTCAGAAGTATGGGCTATGGCAAAATGGAGGGTCAAAGTCTGCTAAAAACATTCATGTTCATATTATTTTAAAGGCTACAAATGCTTTGTTGTCAAATTTACCAAATTTATCTTGGGCCAAAGGAATGCACCCTTGCCTCTCCTGCCTAGTCGGGGTGAGGCCATCTCTTCTTTACTGCGGCTGTGCAAATCACGCCCTCTCGCTCACATCCACAGTGACTGCGCTGGAGTATTTAGGACCACGGGCATCCCTGCAAAGGCGGCAGACAGCTAGAGGACTCCCACAGAAAACATTCCTTTCCCAGGCTTCCCAGGCCCCGTTCACTGTGACGGCTCTTCTATTACTTACATGCTGGGTAACTAATATCTAAAGAGGTTGCATTTTTTCCCTTCAATTATTTTATTTTTTTCTTTATTAGTCATGCATTTAAAAAATATTTTATTTTTATTTATTTATTTGAGAGAAGGAAAGAGGCAGAATGAGAGAGAGAATGGGTGCGCCAGGGCTTCCGGCCACTGCAAACGAACTCTAGATGCATGCACCCCTTGTACATCTGTCTTACGTGGGACCTGGGGAATCGAACCTGGGTCCTTTGGCTTTGCAGGCAAGCGCCTTAACCGCTAAGCCATCTCTCCAGCCCCTAGTTATGTATTTAATTCACTCAGCAGCTATTTACTGAGTGCCTTCCAGGAGCAGTTCCCGACATGGGCTCTAGCAGTGCAGGAGACAAAGTCTCTGACATCAGGGAGCTGACATGCTCATAGGGGTGGGGGTCAGAGGTGAGCTGCATTACAAACTCATGGATGAATTAGAAAACCTTTGGATAGTGCTGAACAGCGTCTAGAGAATTTCAGAAGCTAATGAGCTGGAGGGGGCTGGATGCTTTCAGAAGGAGTAGCTGGTGGCATTTAACCTGGAGGACAGGAAGGAAACAGCCATGTAAAGATAGGGTTGAGGTTTCCTGCTAAGGGCATAGGTTGTGCAAAGACCCTAAGGCTGCATGAGTTTGAGAGGTTCACATACCCAGAAGAAAGTCCTTGGGCCAGAGCACACTGCTCATGCAGGGACAAGGGACGCAGTGAGACGGAGTCAGGGACCAGACCCAGGCTTTGCAGGCCAGGGTGGGGAGCCAAGACTGGATTCCAAGTGCCCTGGGAAGCCATCGGAGTAGACGAAGGGAGTCAGTATGGGCACAGGAGATGAGATATGACTTTGTTTTCATTTACCCAGAAAAATTCCTCCTGAGCTAGGTTTACCTTTTCTTCTAGGAAAGAGTATGGGAAATGGTAAGAAACACCTTCCTGAATATGGAGGAGGAGAAATGATCAGCACACTCAAATCTGACCTCTGGATGAGACATTCCCTACTCAACTCGTACACATGTATGGCCTGCCTAGTCCTCCCTACCAGCTCATGAGCCTGTCACCTATGTGTCACCTGGTGTCTCTTTCTTCCTGCTGTGGTGTAAAGCGTCCTGATACATTATTAGGTCACATTACCAATGACATACGTACCTCTGGCTCTGGTCTTGTTTAAACTCTCTGCCTAGAGAGTTCTACCCCAGGTCTACACAGTTCATCCCCTTCCTTCCTTCCTTTGGGTCGTCACTGACATGCTGCTGTCTCAGGACAGCCTTTCCCAACTGTCCTATTTCAAATGGCAACACCCTGTTTGTCACTTTCCCAGCAGCACTGACTGCTGCCTCGCCAACTATATTAAACATGTCTTTTTTTTTTAAATATTTTATTATTTATTTATTTGAGAGAGAGAGATACAGAAATAGGCAGGTAGAGAGAGAGAGAGAGAGAGAATGGGTGCTCCAGGGCCTCCAGCCACTGCAAACGAACTCCAGATGCATGCACCCCCTTGTGCATCTGGCTTACGTGGGTCTGGAGAATCGAGCCTTGAACCGGGGTCCTTAGGCTTCATAGGCAAGCGTTTAACCGCTAAGCCATCTCTCCAGCCCTGTCTTTTTTTTTTTTTAAAAAAATTTCTTTCTTTCTTTGAAAGAGAGAAAGAGGCAAATAGAGAGAGAGAGGGAGAGAGAGAATGGGCGCATATTAAACATGTCTTTTTATTTGCCAAGTATTTGTTCTTTGCTTGGATGTCTGGGCCCTTGCTGACCCTGAGGAGAGGGGCTTCCAGAGCTCACCCACCCCTGAGACAGAGGACACCTTTCCTGCGTGATCCCGCCAATCCAGGCCCCAAGCCCAAACCATCTGCTCTACTTTTCCAGCCACTATCTACCTACTGCAATCACCTTGGGGCCAGGTACCAGCGATATAGAGAAATCCTCCTATATCTTAGTGTCTCTAAAGCTACTCAAACTAGTCAGTCCTACACTTGTTTACCCTGCCTTGCTTCTAGTTCCTTCTTCCTCAGTCTGCACCAACCTCAGTGTCTCCTGTGGCCTGGCCTGTCTTGTTCCTCCTCTTAGAAACGATGAGACATAAATTGTCTTTTGATAGCGATCATCTGGTCAGTTGGTATTACTAGATCCTCTGATTTTTCTATACCAATAGACACTATAAATAGTGTAAAATTTACTTGTTCTTTGTCATTCCTCCGGCCCCCACTAAAGTGTGAGCTCCGGGGGTCAGGGATGTTGTCTTCTTCAGGGCTATGCTTCCTGCACCCAGAAGAGAGACTGACCTGGAACTAAAGTGCTTCATCATGGGTTGGGGTGGGCTTTCATAGAAAGAGTTCCTAGAAAGTGCTCACTAGGTAGTTGTAAGTATTCGATGAGTAAAAAGCAACCCGGGTGTCTATTTATATGCACGGGGGTGAACACAGAAACCAAGTGGCGGACTGAGAAGATTTTGGAACTTGAGATCTCAGCCCTTATGAACCCTTGGTTTCCTCAGCAATAAAATGAGGGAGTACTACCACCCACGTCTGAGATGACAGTACTTATTTAAAGCAACACTGCAAGGTTATTATATGACAATAAACAGCAATAACAATAGGGACTACTGTGTTGCAATAGGGCAATGCCCATAGGGCCTTGAGCCTACAAGACAGCTAGCCCTTGTCCTCTTCTACATTGGTGCACGGCCCCTCACTCCTTTTCCTCCCCTGCTTCCCATCAGTCACAGGTGCAGAAGCATAACCTGGCTTGTGCAAATGCACACATATACTCCCAGGTGTGCCACGTGTAAACACGTGAGTTGCATATCACACTCAGGATTCCCACAGCTCAGAACAGAGACCCGCCTGTTTCTTACTTCACAGTTAGAAAGTACTTCACGGGACCGGGCGTGGTGGCGCACACCGTTAATCCCAGTACTTGGGAGGCAGAGGGAAGGAGGAACACTGTGAGCTCGAGGACAGCCTGAGACTACACAGTGAAATCCCAGAACTGTTTGGGCTAGAGTGAGACCTTACTGTGAAAACCAAAACTAACTAACTAACTAAATTAATTAATTAATTTTACATGAACTGGAAGACTTGAAAAAAAAAAAAAAAGCCAAGACTCCAAAAACACAGCCATTTCAGGAAGAAAATGAAGTTTCTGTACTCCAACCATTTTTCTTAATACTTTAGAACACTCACTGTACAACACTCCCTCATGTTGTATGGGTATGTTGAAAAGCATATTTGTTGAATGAATGACCTAAAACTCAAGGCCAGGTGTTGGAGAGATGGCTTAGCAGCTGAGGTATTTGCTTGCAAAGCCAAAGGACCCAGGTTTGATTCCCCAGTATCCATGTAAAGCCAGATGCACAAGGTGGCACATGCATCTGGAGTTTGTTTGCAGTGGCTGGAGGTCCTGGCATGCCCAATCTCTCTTTCTCTCTTTCCCAAGCAAGCAAACAAACAAACAAACAAACAAACAAACAAACAATCACTCATGCCCAGATGACACTCTCCAGATACTGGCCTTGGCTAAGTCTCCAGGTTTCATGGACTTCCCATGGTAGCCAGATATCAGATCCTCAACTCTTTAAAAGAAAGAGCATGTAACCCTTCAGAGGAGCTTTGGGCCTCACCAAGAGCCCACGGTGTGCTTTCTAGCCTTCCTACTAACTGTGGTATAATCTTGGGTAAACTCAAATCTTGCCGGGTTTCAACTGGGGAGTCTATGCAATGGAAGTTCATCTTTACCTGTCCCCCCATCCTCCTTTTTTTTTTTTCTTTTTCTTTTTTTGGTTTTTTGAGGTAGGGTCTCACTCTAGCCCAGGCTGACCTGGAATTCACTATGCAGTCTCAGGGTGACCTTGAACTCAAGGCGATCCTCCTACCTCTGCCCCCCAAGTGCTGGGATTAAAAGCGTGTGCTACCATGCCCGGCTTGTCCTTTCTTCTTTACACCTCTAGGTTAAATGTGGATTCTAGGCAGATTTCAATTTTTAAAACATTTTTTAATAGTTTACTTATTTATTTGAGAGAGAGAGGGAATGGGCACACCAGGGCCTCAGCCACTGCAAACAAACTCCAGACGCATGTGCTGCCTTCTGCATCCGGCTTACATGGGGACTAGGGAATCAAACCTGAGTCCTTAAGCTTTCCAGGCAAACACCTTAATTGCTAAGCTATCTCTCTAGCTAGGCAGACTTTAAACCTGCCTTTCACCCCAGTTTAGGCCAGGCCACACAACAGAAGGCAGTTCCCAGGAGAGAGAGGCAAAAACATGGGGTCCACTGATGACCAGGAAAGAAAGCAAGAAGAGAGGCGGAGCCTGTACGGTTTCCACACTCTTCCAGCACACTGCTCTATAGTAAAACAAATCCGGACCTGCGCCTCTAGTGAAAACGATGCTCCTGCACAGCTTCTTTTTTGCTTTTACAGAAATTTTCATTGTTGCCACAAGCCCAGATGACACTATTTAGCCTCAAGAACATTCTGAGACTAATAGCGTCTTTAGGGTACAGCTTGAGAAGGGTATTGATGGGCCAAAAGACATGCATTTCTTTCATACGTTTCTCTCTCACTCTCTCAATGTCTGTTTTCCTCCTTCCATTCTTGCCTTCTTCCCTCCCCTCTCCTTCCCTCTCTTTTCTCTTCCCACCAGGGAGCAAATCTCAGGCCTCTATGCTAGACAAGTATATGCCAGACACGTGCTCCAGCACTGTGCTATGTCCACAGCGTTCACATCGTAAGGTTTTAAAGACTCTGTTATGTGTGTGCCATAATAGTCCACACAGTTCAAGACCCTAGGAATGCTCCAAGCGAGAACCATATAGAGAGTACTCCAAAGTATAATTCCTTTTGTGCACAACCCCCAAACAATGTGCTTTTATTTCTGTGTGTCCTACAACTGTGAAGTTAAGTTTCGATACGTAGCATTTTGATAAGCGCTAAACAAATGGATAAATGCATTGTCAAAGCTATTCCTGATGGTGACAACTGGAAGGAGTTGGCAGAATGAGATAATACAGGAGGATCGTGGTGGTTTTTCCAGTAATGTTCTAGAAGAGGTGCTAGAAATGTGGCAAGGATAATGTTTTGTATGTATATATGTGCGTGTTCTAGGGCTCACAGAGTAACATGCATGCCCAAGGGAAGGGGTGGCACTGAAGGCAGATCCAACTACCACTTTGCTTTTGAGGCTTCTAACCAATTCATGGATGAAGCGTGTGGGCTTGAAAAAGTCCCCTGACGGTACTGGAGAGCTGGCTTAGCAGTTAAGGTGTTGGCCTGCAAAGCCAAAGGATTCCGGTTCGACTCTCCAGGACCCACGTAAGCCAGATGCCCAAGGGGGCGCACACATCTGGAGTTGGTTTGCAGTGGCTGGAGGCCCTGGCACACCCATTCTCTCTCTCTTTCTCTCTTTCAAAAAAAAAAAAAAAGTCCCCTGAGTGCACAGGGGTCTAAAGCATAGTGTTGACACTCTATCATCAGGAATCAAAAATTGACATGGTACCTTCAGTCACTGTGGCCCAAGGTGTAGGTATGTAGCCTCAGGGTGCAGGTAGCAGCATAAAAATATCACTCGGAATCTGCTTATTCAACAATTTAGTCAATTTCTTTATGTCTTAGATTGCTCTTATAACAAAGCCTTGCTACTTCATAACTTTCCCATACCTACTTACTTTTGTGGGGAGCGACATAAAATTGTTCTAGAACCATTAAAATGAGGAGAAATATGCATCCCTTAACTTCACCATTTTAGCCACTTTGAAACAGCATACATTGCAGTGGCATTAAGTGCTTCACAGTTCTGGGAACCATCTTTGTCACCTACATGCCATCCTTTGCTAGCACATGCCACATTTTTGGCGATGCCAAGGACCTCACTGCCATTCTTGTCGATCATTGCAAAACTCCATGCACGTGGGTGCAGGTATTACTCCCATTTTCGCACTGATATTGTGGCATCGAGAGGTTAAGTTCCTTGTGGCGGAACAGAGTCGATAAATGACAGGGCCAATAGCCAATGCAGATCAATGCAGGGGCTCCTGCAGTTCGAGGCCCCATTCAGCTAAAGGCCCACAGAGGAATCAAAGTATCTTCATGCATTATCTCTGTCCAGGAAAGGAATTTAAAAATATCTGGTTTGAATTTTTAGTTAGGAAAAGGTCTGAAATATCTCTAACCCAATAGAATGGAAATTGCAAAGTATTTATCTGCTTTATTTAATGGGGATAATTTATTTTAAGAATCATAAAAACATTTATAGTGCTTTCATGAGCTCATCTAAAACCTTCATCTCCCAAATGTATTTTCCACCATTAAGTACCTCAACTTTTAAATCTACTATCACAGGTTACGAAGAAATGACCTTTGCGGTTCGGGAAGAAAAATAGTCTAACAGTGGCATTCGAATGGCTCCTGCCATGGCTCACAGGGCCTGGGACTGCCACATGTCACTCGGGAACAAAGCAAGTCTGGAACACGGAGGCAAGTCCTGGCTCCCATTTTGTCCAGGGCTCATACTCTGGGGTCTTCGGGAGTAGGGGAGAGGGATCCCAGTGACGGAATTCAAGTCAAAGCACACAACACAGAACCACACGTGGAGGTTGCCGCTCTCTTCCTTTATCCCTGGGAAGGCCAGAAGAAAGACCTCAGATCGGAGACCCTGCTCCACCTGGCAGCTAACGTTCCTCAAGTGGTAGGATGTGCTTTTGGGGTGGGGTGGGAGCAAAGATAGAACCTGCGAGGTAAAATCACCTTATTTGTCCCTTTTCTTTAACCTCAAGTTCAAAGTAAAAATATGGCAACTTACTTTCCAGCAAAGGAATCCTATAAGCTAACATATGGGAATGCTTTGTCTGTGGCAGGACTCCAAAGCATACATGCTATTCTGTGTTTTTTTTTCAGTGCTAGGGATTGAACCCAGGGCCTGGTGTATGCTATGCAAGTGTTTTGTTACTGACTTACATCCTCGGTCCCACAAAGTAATATTCAAACTGAAGGGAGGGGCAGGACAGATGATCCACGTTAAAAATGGTGGTTTTGTCTGCTCAGTGGTAGGGTGCTTGTCTAGCACAAGGCCCTGGGCGCCACCCTTAACACTCTCTCTCTCTCTCTCTCTCTCTCTCTCTCTCTCTCTCTGGGTCCATCCCACATGTCAGACACAGCCTGGGCTTCAGGTTACTTTCCTCTGGAAGAAATAGATTCTGGCTGCCAATGCTACCAGGAGAAGGCAGGTATAAATAACAGACAGGCTTCTGGGAAAGCTGTGACAGCTTGAGGCTGCCTCCTCAAGAAAGTCAACACTATTTTAAGAGATAAACAAGTGTGACTGTGGTTAAAGATAATCACAGTCAGATGTTGGCAAAAGTAGACAAATATTTCTAGGCCTCTGCTATTTAGGGTATAAAAGTGTGTGTGTGTGTGTGTGTGTGTGTGTGTGTGTGTGTACGCGCGCCCGCCAGGCGATGCTTCTTTTAAGAGCTGTGGCGGCACAGGGTTTATATATACAAATGAAACTAATATCCTAGAGCTGCTAGCCCATCCCATGGTTGCCAGGATATTATAATATGGAACTGTGCTCAATTCTACTGTAGTAATAAAAAGCAAAAGAACTTGACTCAAGATCTGGAATGGAGTTTGAGCAGCCGGGTGAGTAAGAGAGGAGTAACGCCCGCGAAGGAGCCGGACTCAACTCAGTGGCCAAAGGCTCTGGGAAACATACTTCAATATCTCTGAGCCTCAGTCTTTTGGCCTGTGAAATGTGTGGGCTGAAATTCAAAAACCAAAGAGCAACAGATGCTGTAGTCACATACTTGTCTTTACTATGGAAGCTTCAGTCCTCCTGGGACTCTATGTCCTTCCTGTACTGTCTCCTTTGTTTGACTTCTTTTTTTTTTCAAACATTTTATTTATTTTTATTGGAGAGAGAGAGTAAGGATGGGCACGCTGGGGCCTCTAACCGCTACAAAAGAACTTCAGATGCATGTGCCACCATGTGTATCTGGCTTATGTGGGACCTGGAGAATCGAACCTGGGCCCTTAGGCTCTGTAGGCAAGTGCCTTAATCGCTAAGCCACCTCTCCAGCCCACCTTTGTCTGCCTTCTTGGATGATGAAATCCCTCCTGACCCTTCAAGGTCCAGGTCCCTCTTCACATGGCCTCCCCAAACAAAACCCTTCTCTATCCTCTCCATGAGCCTGTCCTTGGAGCACTGCCAAGGGAAAAACAGGCAGGTGGTTCTCATGGGACCCAGGTCAACCTGCATCTTAGAGAGCATCTGCTGGCTGGCTCCCTAGCATCTTGCTTCAAAAAGCTGCAGAGCGTTCCCTGCTCAGTCTCCGCCCTTACAATAATACAGACATTTCATTCTCTGGGCCAGAAAGATTAAGTCAAACAAGGGGATAGGGCACAAAGCAAGGCAGAGTCCCCAGGTAAGGTTAATTTGGGGGACTTCCTCCTTCCTACGAACATGAAGCTTTGTAAGTAAATTTTCTCTATTGCAAGAAGCTTCATGTAAACTATGTCTAACCAACAGTACATTTCTTTTTGTTATTGTTGTTTGCTTTTTGTTTTTCAAGGTAGGGTTTCACTCTAGCTCAGGCTGACCTGGAATTTACTCTGTCCTCTCAGGGTGACCTTGAACTCGTGGCGATCCTCCCCTCTGCCTCCTGAAATTAAAGGTGTGTGCCGCTATGCCTGGCCCAAAAGTACATTTCACCAGACTTTATATAAAAGTCTGGCTTTTTGTCTAAAAGTGAGAAATGTGGTTACTGTACATAAGAAACTATGACTGGTTCTGATGATGGAAAAGAAGGTTCTGAGCCATAAATAACATTAATTAAAGGGCTATATCCAAGGCAATCAACTTTGAACATGAATTCATAGTAATGACATATAATCAGTTAATCAATAAATGAAGGTCTTTAGTCCTTAGTCGTGCCCTGCAGAAGAACTGCTTAAGAATCGAACACATTGGCTGCTGGGCCTAGAGAGGGGACCTTAACAAAAATCATCATCCTGAATCAGCCCCTAGGGCCCACCAGGGATCAGAAAAAGGAACTCAGAGGGCTCAAAAATCAGGCAAAATGCTGGAAGTCTAGACTACATGTCTGCTTCCCTTGAAAGCTCTGAGAAATAGTCACTCACCCATTCCTATTCCATGTAAGAGCTCGCCTGGGGTGATGGCCCTGATGGTGGAAAACTGGTTATTGCCCCCAAGTTAGCATTTTCTGAGAGCATCCTGTATGGTGGGGGAGGGGCGGTTAGGAATCACACTAAGGGTGAGCACACTTTTTAGGAGATGGGCATCTGTGTTCTCCCAGCTGTACAGCGGAAGACGCTGGCGTAAGGAGTTGGTAAGCAGACAAAGTCCACACTCTCAGGGAGCAGTCATGACCAAGAGGAAACTCAACCTGACCCTCTTGACCAGGCTTCTCTGTCTTGACCTGACCTAAAGAGCGGTGCCTACCAACAGCTCTTCTGCTACAGAAAAAAATAAATAAATAAAGACAGATGAGCCCCAGAGAGCCGGCTGACCCATATTTCCTTCTTAGTCAGGCCCACTTATGATACAAGCTGGGCTTTTCCCCACTAAAACCTCCGCGCCAGAAGCTCTGTGGCCTGTTTCTCCTCTTCACTTTAATTTTTTAAGTTTTATTTATTTGAGAGAGAGACAGTGCATGAGCATGGATGTGCCAGCATATCCAGCCACTGCAAACAAACTCCAGACGCATGTGCTACCTTGTGCATCTGGCTTATGTGAGTACTGGGGAATTGACCAGGGTCCTTTGGCTTCGCAGGCAAACGCCTTAACCACTAAGCCATTCCTCCAGCCTTCCTCTTCGCTTGTTTTTTTTGGAAAAGACACTAACTCAGGCAGCCTTTCAAAGCTACCTCTAAACTTCTTTCTAAATATCTATCATCTCAAATGAGAAGACAAAATCTGATGATACTCTAAAAGAGCATAGGGTGTGGAACATGCCTGTACACATGAATTGGAAGCATGGCTAAATCATAATGAGGTAAAATTTACAAACTAAATCTCTTTCAGTGATTTGCAGTTACACATTTTTATGGCCTGACTTGGCAAACCCATTCCACAAATAGGACTTTAGGTACTGCTGTGCCCTGTCTCTGCCAAATGCATACACGGATACAGAGAAAAAAAGCCAGCAACCCAACAGTGCTGATGTTAACATAGTACAAAGTGCAGACTGTACCTCATTAACCTGAGGCCAGTGTCTTTGGATTAAGAGACAAGGGTGAGCCCATAATTGTGGCATAAATGCTTGGCAAGAAGCCAGGGTAATGACAAATCCAGGTAAGTTATGTCACTGATACTTTACAGTGGGAGGAATCTAAGAGGGTGGAGAGTTTGAGAGACTTTCTCCAAGGGACCCAGCCAAGCTTGGATAAAGTCCAACGATCCCTTGGGATGACTGTACTCTTCATCCCGACCTCCTCGTCTCCCCCCAGGGCTGGCTAGCTTTCGGGAAGGCTTGCCCACCTTTTTTTTTTTTTTTTTTTTTTTTTCCCACCTCCCACACATACAATACCCTGAGAACAGGCCAGCCCTGGTTTTGCTCTCACAGCCCTGGCTTGCCTAGCTGGCAGAAGGGTCAGAGTTAAATTTAGACTTGACCACCTCCCTGGGCTGATCTGGGACATGGGCTGTGTGAGGAGAGCCACAGCGCTCTGGTTGAGCTGGCCGCTGACACTCTCAAATGGAAGCACTATTTGGTGGTCAGGCTGAAGGTTAAATGGGGAAGAGGGTGGAATTTCCAAAGCACAAAGAAATGAGAGGCTAAAAACTAGAAAGGCGGACATGTACCTTAAAAGGTTGCTAAGATCTTCTGCTCTCCAGCAAACAAGTTGGACTGTCTCTGGTTTATAAAGCCATTTGTGGACTAGGAATTGAACAAGATCACAGAAGTGACTTAGGGTAATGCCTCAAATGTCACAAAATCAGGTTTACACCTGCCCAGAAAGGGAGAGAGGTGACATGCTCAGGTTGAGCCAACATTTGCCGCTGGGTCATGAGCAGTGGGGGTGGGTACTGCAGAGGGCAGCACTGTGCATGGCGAGCCCTTAGGACCAGAGCTAGGGTACAACAGAAAGGCCAAAGGGAGGTGACAGTGAATGGCAATCTGGATGCCAGTGGTGGGCTTCTAGGAAGGGATTCAGGTAAGTAGTAAGAGCTCCACAGGAACTGAAGTTATGAATTTGAATTAGGAAATAGGGGCTCCACCAGGTTTTTCATGTTTATAGAGAATTCCATAGGGGCTCTTTCTGCTTCTTCTTTTTTTAAAAAAAATTATTTCAGAGAAAGAGAGAGAGAGAGTGAGAGAGAAAATGAGCATACCAGGGCTTCAGCCATTGCAAATGAACTCCAGACACATGTGCCAACTTGTGCATATGGCCTACATGGGTCCTGGGGAATTGAACCTAGTTCTTTGGCTTTGCAAGCAAGCACCTTAACTACTAATCCATCTCTCCAGCCCTTCTCCTTCTTTTTTTTAGAGGCGATCTCTTTGTGTTGCTCAGACTGCTCTTACCTTCTGGACTCAGAAGATCTTCCCAGTGCTGGGACTGCCGAAGCGACAATATGCACAGCCTACCCGAGCTCTTGAAGCAAGCAAAGCCAGCTTCAGGCAAGCAGCTAAAACGCAAGTGCCCCACAGACACCTGGCTTATGTATGTTCTTTTTAACTCTTCTTCCCTCGTGTTCTCCAATAATATTTAGCAAGACCTTCCAGAAAGACTCTTTAAATTTGGACCAGAATGCAAACAGTACCCACTTAAGGGCCCGAAGAGAGCAAAAGGACTCTTGGTATTAATTTCACTTCCTCAGGTAGGGTCCCTGTCACTCAAACAAAATATCCCACCTCCTCCCCCTCACCCCACGGTTCTCAAGATATCCTGTTTTTTACTTGAGAACACCTAGGAGAGAGAGAGAGAAAAAAAAAAAAAAAAACCAAACACTCAATCTATGGCTCCCTCTGAGTCTGAACTGTGAATTTATGAGCAGAGCCTTGTTCTATTTTGATTTCTGCTTATCTCCCAGTTCTTGGAGGAGTCACTGGTGACAAGGAGTCAGGTGTGCGCCTGACAGGCAGTCACAGATCTTGCTAGGCCTCTGCGAGAGCTTCATGGGCCCTGATTAGTCTAGAGCACACCGGTTGTGCAGACCTGTCTTCAGATCACCCTTGACCTTTTGTGGTGGTCTGAATCAGGTGCCCCCCATAAACTCATGTGCTCTGAATACTTGGTCCCCAGCTGGTGGTGATTTGGGAGGTGGAGCCTTGCTGGGGGAGGTGTGTTGCTGGAGGTGGACCCTGAGGTTTATTAACCCCTAGCTTGCCAGTGTGAGTTGGGCTCACTACTTTGATGCTATTTTTCACCTGCTGTGGCAGAGGTGATGTCCAGCCTCTGCTCAAGCCATGCTTTCCCCTGGCATCAT
The DNA here is from genome assembly GCA_036365145.1 of Orientallactaga sibirica. Taxonomy (NCBI): domain Eukaryota; kingdom Metazoa; phylum Chordata; class Mammalia; order Rodentia; family Dipodidae; genus Orientallactaga; species Orientallactaga sibirica. The sequence goes on along the minus strand of JAEOAD010000050.1, from coordinate 16,148,719 downwards.
AAAGCTTCCCCTTGAGACTGTAATAATAGTAACATAAAAATAATTTTAAAAAACTTTCACCCTAACAGCTGCTTTCAGTTGGATGCTCTGTCCCAGCAGTGAGAATATAATTACAGCAACACTTTGCACCTGGCCTTGACAGGTCATAGGAAGCCCCTCCCCCCCAGATGTTTCAAGAAATTCTTGTGGCTTTGCTTGGATACTCCAGGCCAGTGATATGGACCTGGATTTCACAGGACCAGCTGGAGCAAGCTCTCAGTTCTAGGTTGTTGGAATCAAGTTGTAATTTCAGACGTGTGGGCTTTCTGAGTGGGAGACATCTGTGTAGACCAGATGCACTAGCCACCATGGACAGATTTCTAAAAGATCACATCTGTAGAGGTGGCTAAGGGATAGTTCCAGGAACCTGGGAGTGATTCCTAATTTACTGGGATCCTGCTTCCTAGATTTTTTTCCCAATGAACTGGGTCTTCCTTCAACCTGATCTCATCCTTCTATCCCCTCTCCTCATCCCCCCAAACAAAAAGGAGAGGGCGCTACTTTCACTATCTCCCTACAAAGATCCAGAAACAGAGAACATCAGGTCATTTCCCTAATTTTCATTATAAAGGTAGAAAAAAAAAAGCAGGTGAAATACATTCAATCCAGTACCTGCAAAATGTTCTCATTCCAATATAAAAATTGATAGTATCCCATGTAGCTCAGGCTGATGTCAAATTGCTGAACTCCCTATGTGTCCAAAGGTGATTTTAACTTCTGAGCTTCCTGATCCTGTGGGTGGTAGAAGCAAACTGCAATTTTAACTGGCTTCATTTCAAGTCCTAAGCAGTCGTAAGTAGTCAGTCACTCCTGGATGGGACAGTGCAGCTCTAGAAGGCAGCTCTAACCGGCTTGCTTTGCAGCCCTCGAATGTTCCTGTGGTTTTGCTCACATGAAATCCTAGGCCCTTTAAAAACCTCCCCCTCCCCTTCCTTTTAGTGCACAGGGAGGACTTCCTGGGAAGTCCCTTAGATGACTCCAGACCACTATACTCCCGCCAGCTTCTGCTTAATTACTTTAAGCAGTAATCAGGTAGGAGCTTGGAATGCTAGTCTTCCTGTCGTGCCTAGTACCTGATACTTGTCTTGCTTGCTTTGACTGACATGGATGGGGTAGCTTCCAGCTCGCACTGTAAGACCTTTGGGAGCATGGAAGCACTGCGAGCTTTCTATGAGCACTAGTGCTACACCTATATTCCCAAGTATTTGGGAATGACACAAAAGTATGTACCTGCCGGGCGTGGTGGCGCACGCCTTTAATCCCAGCACTTGGGAGGCAGAGGTAGGAGGATCGCTATGAGTTCGAGGCCACCCTGAGATGACAGAGTGAATTCCAGGTCAGCCTGAGCTAGAGTGAGACCCTATCTCGATAAATAACAACAACAACAACAACAAAAGGTATGTACCTTAATTGACCGTATGTTAAGGAACTACTGAACTCATCTGAACATGGCAGTTAACATAGTGTACAGAGACTTCTAGATACTCAAACATCTCAATCATAATCAAATCCTTCCCTAGCAAACATGGCAACTCATCTAAGCCTTGCAACAAACAAACAAACAAACAAACAAACATGACTAGACTGCATGATCCACTCTACATTCCAGACAAGGAAACTAAGTAAGGCAAAGGAATTTATGTAACATGCACAAGGTCACACAGATAAGTAGCTGTTCAGGGTTCACATTCATTGTGACTCCTAAATCCAACTTCTCATTTATTGTGATTATCTTACTTTATAATCCAGGACAAACCACACACACACACACACACACACACACACACACACACACACACACACTCAGTCTCATGTATAGTAGGCTAGCCTGGAACTAGATACATAGCTGTGCGTGACTTTGAACTTCTGAGCCTTTTGCCTCCATCTCCCAAGTTGCTGAGATTATAGGTGTCTGGTTTATGGGGTGCTAAAGAGTGAACCCAGGGCTTTGTGCCAGCTTAGGCAAACACTCTACTAACTGAGCTACATTTCCAGCCTGTGTGTCAGTACTTAACCCAAGAATCAAAGGCATCAGTCTGTGATACTCTCAGCCAGGGTGTTTTCTCTTATAAAAGAATTAAGTTAGTTTAGAAAATGTAAGCAGAAGTAAACGGTTGGAGAGGCATGAAATTCCTAGCCCCAGAGGGTGTTTCTCATAAATCCTCTCTACACAAAAACAGTACACTCTTCTTTTCAAAGGCTGTGAAACTGAGGGCAGCTGGCAACAAATGAGCTTCAGGTTCTACTTATTCTCCGACACAGGAACCCCATGTCTAGGAATTTTCTTAAGAAACTTATTATGAGTAGATGCCATGACAACCACAAGAACGGTCACTATAGAGGGCGGGGAAATGGTTCAGTGGTTAAAGGCATTTGTGTGCAAAGCTGACAGCCCAGGTTTGATTCCCTAGCACCCACATAAAGCCACATGCACAAAGTGGTGCATGCATCTGGAATTCGTTTGCAGTAGGAAGCGGCCCTGGTGTGCCCATAAATCATTCTCTCTCTGTGTCTGCCTATTTCTGCCACTCTGTTATACAAATTAAAAAAAAAAAAAGAAAGAAAGAAAAAAGAATGGTCACTCTAAACACTACAATACTGTTTAAAGCAAAAGCAAAATAAATAAATAAATAAATAAATAGCCTGAAATACAGGAGATTAAATAAAAACAAATGATATTCATGCATGATAACATGTGCATGCAGTGGTATGCACATGAAACAAAAAGCCCTGATGTGTGGTGTTTGGTGTCTTTGATGGTATCAGCACTACCACCATGGCTCAAGCTACCAACATTTGTCATTTTTTCCCTCTAAGTCCACAGTATTCATAATTCCTCCGAGATAAGTCGGATCTACTATACCACTGGATGCCTCCATAAAAATAACATAGAAGCTATCCTTTATGTAAAAGAAATTAAGTCTGTAGCACCACTGTGTCATATGTTAAGAGAAAAAAAATACATAGGTGGAGAAAAAAAGTCTGAAACATCTATCTATTAAAAATGTTATTTCTGGGGTAGGAGAAGATGTCTTAGTGGTTAAGGTGCTTGCCTGCAAAGCCAAAGGACCCCAGTTTGATTTCCCAGGACCCTTGTAAGTCAGATTCACAAGGGGGCACATGCTTCTGGAGTTTGTTTGCAGTGGCTGTAGGCCCTGGCGCACCCATTCTCATTCTCTCTCTCTCTCAAATATATATATTTGATATATATATATATAAATATATATTATATATTAATATTAAATATATTAAATATTAAATATATATAATAATTTTTTTTGAAGTAGGGTCTCACTCTGGTCCAGCCTGACCTGGAATCTATGTAGTCTCAGGGTGGCCTTAACCTCATGGCAATTTTCCTACCTCTGCCTCCCAAGTGCTGGGATTAAAGCATGTGCCACCATGCCTGGCTAATAAATAAAATATATTAAAAATGTTATTTCTAGGGCTGGCGAGATAGCTTTGCAAAGCCTAAGGACCCAGGTTTGATTCTCCAGGTCCCATGTGAGCTGGATGCACATGGTGGCGCATGTGTCTGGAGTTCATTTGTAGTGGCTTTAGGCCCTGGAGTGCCCATTCTCACTCTCTTTCACTCTGTCTCTCTCTCTCGGTCTCTAATAAATAAATAAAAATAAATCTTTTTTTAAAATGTTATTTCTAGGGCTGGAGAGATGACTTAGTGGTTAAGGCATTTGTTGGCAAACTGAAAGGACTCAGGTTTGACTCTCCAGGTTCCCTGTAAGGCAGATGCACAAGATGGCACATGTGTCTGGAGTTCATCTGCAGTGGCTGGAGGCCCTGGCATGCCCATTCTCTCTCTCTCTCTCTCTGCCTCTTTATCTCAAATAATTAAGTAAATAAAATATTTTTAAAAAATTTTATTTATAGATGATGGATTTCATTTTCATTTGTCCATATCTAAACTTATTTCCCATTTACATATGATATTTCTAGACATACACACAAAAAAAAAATCAATCAAGGCTCTTTTTACCAGTTATGTAAATTGAATGACCTATCTCTCAAGGTATGTCTCAAAGAAAAGAAATAGAAAAATCCCTGAAGCTGCTCCTTGTGCACTACATCCTTAATATAGCACTATATAACTAAAAAGAGGGGAGGGCGATCATTGAGTTCTCCCCTGTGTAGAGAGAGGGGAGGGCGAACGCTGAGTTCTCCCCTGTGTAGAGAGAGGGGAGGGCAAACGCTGAGTTCTCCCCTGTGTAGAGAGAGGGGAGGGCAAACGTTGAGTTCTCCCCTGTGCAGAGAGAGGGGAGGACAACCCGACTGTTCCAGTCTCAGTGCTTAGAGGTGAGGAAGGGGAGAACAGGGGTAAATTCTACCCCCATAGAAAGGAAAGGTGGGAAATGGAAACGTGGGAACCCCAAGCCAAGAATCAGTGTCTCTACACAATCTGCTCATAGAAAGGCCCACATCCCAGATTCTTCCTCATATCTTCCTACCAGTTTTTTAAAAATATATTTTATTTATTTATTGAAAGAGAGAAAGAGGGAGAGAGAGTGAATGGACGTGCCAGGGCCTCTAGCCACTGCAAACGAACTCCAGATGCATGCGCCCCCTTGTGCATCTGGCTTACATGGGGACTGGAGACTCGAACCAGGATCCTTAGGCTTTGCAGGTAAAGGCCTTAAAGCTAAGCCATCTCTCCAGCCCCTTCCCACCAGTTTTTAACTGTTACATGAAACTCACAAGCAACAATTGTCAAGTTCAAGCCTTGTCCGCACTGCAACAACTTGTAGCCTTTCAAAACAAACAAACACTGGAGAGTCGGGGATGTAGCTCAGAGGTAGTGTGCCTGCCTGTGATGCAAAAGGCTCTGGGTTCCCTTCCCAGCATTTAGAGTCGGGGATGTAGCTCAGAGGTAGTGTGCCTGCCTGTGATGCAAAAGGCTCTGGGTTCTCTTCCCAGCATTTCAGAAACATAATCCTAGAAATATACCTAAGGGAAGACGAAGTAAAAGCGAGTTGTAGAGCAGTGTGTAAAATATGAGTCCCTTTATGAAAAGGAGTGAACACATGAAAGTGGAAAAGAGTAAGGTGGCCTCCAGGTGGCTGAGGATTAGGCTGCTGTGGTCTTTTTGTTTGACTAACATCTGATTCTCCCCCCTGTGGTGAGCACAACTCTCTTTAAGAACAGCGAGGAAAAGAACTAAAAGCAACATAATCTTAAATTAGAAGAAAAATACACACACCTCCCTTACTGGATCCTTGATCCCCTGAGCTCCCAAAGGAAGTCATGGATATGCTTCCTGATTCCTCCTTCCCACTCCCACCCCACCCCCAGCCCTGTGACAGTGGATGGCAATGAGGCCAAAACAAGAATTCCCCAGGGGGGCCTTCTCATACAGAATCCTTTTCCATGCTGGAGTTGGGGGAAGTAGAGGAGGGGGCAGGGAGTTGAAACAGAACAAAAGGAGAAAAGTACATATCAAGAAGGGAAAGAGGTGGGGTGGTGGTGCAAGCCTTTAATCTCAGCACTCTGGAGGCTGAGGCAGGAGGATTCCTGTGAGTTCTGTGAGGCCAGCCTGGGACTACAGAGTTGAGTGCCAGGTCAGCCCGGGCTAGAGTGAGACCCTACCTTAAAGAGAGAGAGAGGTGCTGGAGAGATGTCTTAGCCGTTAAGGAGCTGACCTGCAGAGCCAGAGGACCCAGGTTCGATTCCCCAGGACCCATGTAAGCCAGATGCACAAGGGGGTGCACACACCTAGAGTTTGTTTGCAGTGGCTGGAGGCCCTGGCATGGCCATTTTTTCTCTCTCTCTCAAATAAATGAATAAATAAAAATAAAATATTAGGGCTGGATGGATGGCTTAGCAGTTACAGCATTTGCCTGCAAAGCCAAAGGACCCAGGTTCGATTCCCTACGTTAGCTAGATGCACAAGGAAGCACATGAGTCTGGAGTTTGTTTCAAATGGCTGGAGGCCCTGGCATTCCCATTCTCTCTCTCTCTCTCTCTTCCCCCCTCTTTCTCTGTCAAATAAATAAAAGTAAAATAAAATAAAATATTTAAAAAGAGAGAGATGCTGGGCGTGGTGGTGCACACCTTTAATCCCAGCACTTGGGAGGCAGAGGCAGGAGGATCACTGTGAGTTAAGGCCACCCTGAGACTACATAGTGAATTCCAGGTCAGCCTGGGCTAGAGTGAGACTCTACCCCAAAAACAAACAAAAAAAAGAAAAAAGAAAAAAGAAAAGAAAAGAGAGAGAGAGAGAAATAGAGAAAGAAGTTCTTTCCAAGTCAGCAGTAAGCCTGTGGTTCTAACACTTGAGAGCTCTGTGACAACCTGGGGAGCTAGTTAAGTCACAGCTGCTCAGGTTCTGGGGTCCAGGGGTGTGCATGTCCACCACAGTTCCCATGACCACACTCTAGTAACTTTACCCAGGCATTTTGCTAGTGAGGAAAAAGACAAGAAAGACAGTTGCACCGGACAGGTGTGAACCTGGGATGCAAAGTCTGTGGCAGATGGGGATGGCTTATAACTTTGTTTTGACAGCGAAGCCTTTTCCCTCTTTGGATGGGGGAAAGTAACACCCCTTTATCCACAGGAGCAATATGAAGATTCTAATGGAGAAAGAGGAGGAGGAAAAAAAAAACACGGAGGGTGTCCCAAGATCCTATTATATACCAGGTGCTGTGACAGAAGAAACGTGCCAAGATCATCAGGACCCCAAGACAAGCAGAAAGATCAGAACAGCAATGTTTACAGGGTTCTGTTTCCGCCTCACAGCAGAAGGCTTTCCCTCACTTGAAGCTGCACGGTTTCCTCACTGTACTCACTAGAGGGGCGAGAAGAATGTGGAGCGACCTGTTCAGAAACTCTAAGCTTTGCTCTTTCCCTGACAAAAGCTACCTAGCAGCCTCTCAGCTGCCTCACGGGTGTAACCAGGGACCCTCCTTCCAGGAAGTATAACACGGAAGGTTGTGCCAACCTCGAAAAGTACAAAGATGTGCCAAGTTAGTGACTGAACAAACCAGGCAGGAAACCAAGCCCGCCTTGTCTCTCGTGTATGAGGGACGCAGAAGAGCCTGGCCAGATCCTCGCTAAGCATCCAGAACCCCAGGGGCTGAACTAAAGGCCCATGTTGAAGGGCTGTGGTTTTTACCTCAGCCTGAAGAACCAGACAAGCTCCACACATGAAGGATGTGTATCTATACGGTGAACAGAAAGGTGTTTCTAAGTAGACTGCTTTCTCTTTCTTTTTAAATATTTTATTTATGAGAGGGGGGGAGAAGGGGAGAGAGAGAGAAAGAGAAAGAGAGAATGAGAATGAATGGGTGCACCAGAGCCTCTAGCCACTGCAAACAAACTCCAGATGCATGCACCACCTTGTGAGTCTGGCTTACGTGGGTTCTAGGGAATTAAACCTGGCTCCTTAGGCTTTGCAGGCAAGTCCCTTAACCACTGAGCCATCTCTCCAGCCTGGCTTTTTGTTTTTATATGTGGGTTCTTGGGATCTAAAATTCAAAACTGATGTAGCTGACAGTGGGGAGAATGCTTGCTTAGTGTATGCAACACTCTGGCTTCCATCCCTAGCACCCAAAACAAAACGAAACACCACCAAAAACAAGCACAAGCAACTAGTGTGTCTATTTTCCAGCTTCTCATATCTCGTGATTTTCCCACAAGAGAAGGATAAATTGGAGACACGCAGGCTTCTTGTCGGAGTGTTGTTGAATCTTCTTTTATGGAATGCAATTATTGTGACACTAGCATTGTTACATGGTTGTTTTTTTTAATGGACTAAATTTATTTTAAAAAGGAGATGACAAGCTTTCTTCCCTACTGTGACAACTCCACAATACACAGACACTGTGGCAAATGGTTTGAGCCAAGGCCACTGAGTTGTTAAGGAACTTAGGTTGACAGCATTACCACCTACAGGACCCACTAATGTTTAGTTGAGAGTCTCCTGTGGGTGGCATCTATGTCTGGTATTGCTGCACTTTAAAAAATTTTTTTAATTTAATTTAATTTATTTATTTGAGAGAGGAAAAGAGTCAAAGAGAAACAAAGAGAGGGAGAGAATGGACACGCCATGGCATCCAGCCACTGCAAACGAACTCCAGATGCATGCGCCCCCCTTGTGCATCTGGCTTACGGGGGTCCTGGAGAATCAAACTGGGAACCTTTAGCTTTGCAGGCAAACGCCTTAACTGCTAAGCCATCTCTCCAGCCCCTGCTGCACTTTTAAAAAGTAGGTTACACACCTGGTGCCATGCTAAGCCCTTTACAGACATGATCCTCAGTAATCCTCACTGCAGCCCAGAGCAGAAAGCACCATGACAATTCTCGTCCTCTCCCAGGTACCCAGTGCAGAGCTGGCACGCGCTCAGCACATAAACATTTGTCCAGCGGGTTAGGACACTGTGAGTTACAAACCAGAAGCAGTCAAAGATGGAGCGAGAGGAATGCATTTCACTGATTCATTGCTTCCCGAAAGGGTGTGCATCGAGAACAGTGACAAGCCAGGCGAGGTGGTACGTGCCCGTGGTCCCAGCTACTGGAAAGGCTGAGGCAGGAGAATGGTTTGAGCCTAGGGAGCTGAAGCCAGCCTGGGCCACACAGTATGACTCTTAAAAATACAGGTACTGTATACAGGGCTGGAGAGATGACTTAGTGGTTAAGGTGTTTGCCTGCAAAGCCAAAGGATCCCAGTTCAATTCTCCACGTAAGCCAGATGCACAAGGGGGCGCAAGAGTCTGGAGTTTGTTTGCAGTGGCTGGAGGCCCTGGCATGTCCATTCTCTCTCTCTCTCTGCCTCTTTCTCTCAAATAAATAAATGAAATATATTTTTAAAAATACAGGTACAGAAGCCAGGCATGGTGGCACACACCTTTAATCCCAGCACTCGGGAGGCAGAGGTAGGAGGACTGCTGTGAGTTTGAGGCCAGCCTGAGACTACATAGTGAATTCCAGGTCAGCCTGGGCCAGAGCGAGACCCTACCTCAAACAAACAAACAAACAAACAAACAAATAAACAAACAAACAAACAAACAAACAAACAACAGGCACAAGAAAGAAAGGGGGAAAGAAAGTGAACCAGATGGGAAACCATGAATAAATATTTACTAAGTGATACCCGGCTGCTCTGGTGTATACTGTTGTCATAGGTGGTCTTGGGACAGAAGAATCCTTAAAGCAGGTCATCCAGACAGTGCAGTCACCACAAGAACAAGTGATTCCATATCAACAACCAAGCGTCCACTTGGGAATAGTGTGGGTCCTTCCATGGGGCCAGTCCTGCCTCTGCGAAGAGATGCTACTCCATGCCCAGGAAAGGGAGTGAGGGCAGGACTCTAGTTCTGCTGCTAACGTCTGGGTGTTTTCTTCTCCAGAGAAGATGTGATGACATAGTCTCTAGAATTTCTTCTGTTCTAACTTCCTCTTTTGTGCCTTCTGCTGGAGATGCCCTCTGTAGGTTTCAGACCCCTGCCTTTCCTAGGGCTTTCATTTAGGATAGCTGGCCTGGGGTTTGGGCTAAAGCAGAGCACAGGGCCTGAAGCCACTCACTCACTGCAAGAGGAGCAATGTTTTTAAGAGACAGGCTATCTTTTCAGGGAAGGAGAGATGGCTTAGCGGTTAAGGCTCATGCCTGTGAAGCCAAAGGACTCTGGTTTGATTCCCCAGGACCTCATAAGCCAGATGCTCAAGGGGGCTAATGCATCTGGGGTTCGTTTGCAGTGCCTGGAGGCCCTAGTGTATCCACTCTCTCTCTCAAATAAATAAATAAATAAATAAATAAATAAATAAATAAATAAATTTAAAAGAAAAAAGAAACAAAATACCAATGGCCTTAGTCAGGCATGTTCACAGCCTTACTGTATCGGCTCAGAGTAATGGCCGATGTTCACTTGCTTGTTTGCTTTTAAATCCTTTTGCATAATAAAATAGATACAAAGACTACACTTTTATGTTTTCTTTTTTCAAGATAGGGTCTCACTCTAGCCCAGGCTGACCTGGAATTCACTCTGTAGTCTCAGAGTGGCCTTGAACTCATGATGATCCTTCTACTTCTGCCTCCCAAGTGCTAGGCTTAAAGCATGTACCACCACATCAGGCATTTTCATCTTTTTATCCCGAAGTAGAGTTTATGGACGGATCTATTATGATCACGCACCCACAGGATTCCTAGTGATTCCAGTTGGACCCAAAGTTGTACCAGAGGAGAGCACTTTGGCTTCAGTTTCCATACTATATGGTTCCCCTCCCCAGATTAGGATAATCGTTAGAATCTTTGGGGAGATATGTTGGAAAACAAACATATGCCAAATGGCCAGTTGAGTTTTTGTTGTTATAATATTTCCCAGAAGATGAAAAATAAAAAGGCATGCATGAAGGTCCCAAGGATTATGTCTTTGGGGTACTGAATGTAATAAGGGTATTTCCTTCAGTGTTATCAACATGTTTCTGAAGAAACTTGGTGTCATGGTTTCACACATCAAAATCAGTTAATAAAATGGGCAGTATTACAATCAAGTCATAAGATTCCTGGTTAGGGACTCTGGGGAAAGAGGTCAATTATAGACAAGGGTAACACTGGATATCCTGTGAACCTCCATAAACCCGACATCAGAGTCAAGCAGGAAACCAACTACCCTGTTGTAGAAGGATCATGGGCAGGTGGTCCCGGCACCTCACCAGTGCCCACCCCTCTGAGATGTTGAGGGGAGACATGAAGGCACAGAGCTTGGGATACAAGAACAAGGACACATTAATAAATCCTATGCACGTGGCAAAGGAGCAGAGGAGGAGGGAAGTCAGGAAAGGCTTGCCAGCAGTGATTTTTTTGCCCACATATCCATTACAAGTTGACTGGAAAATTGAAGACCAAAACTGGCTTTCACCTAGAAAGATCTGTGATTTAAGATCTAGTCACAAATTCCAGTGGGGTACTTAACAACTTCCAAGTGATTTGAAATCTTTTTGGCACCCTGAAAGGTTATTTAAAATTAAAAAACAAAAAAACAAAAAGCCCTACGACTTGAAGATAACTAAAGAAGTCTCCTGAGCTGACCTACTTCTTCAGGCTTAAAGGACAGTGTGACTAACCCCAGCAGTCCCTGACTCCCCACAGAGTGTGACACCAATGTTTTATCACCCTTCAGACACACGTATGCCTTGATCTCACTTTCCGTTGGTTTTCGCTTTCAAAAAGGCAGTTGTAAATGTATTTGTCTTATTTTCTTTCTTCTCATCTCACCTTTCTACCTACCCATATATTCTGCTTCTTTAATACCAATTTCAAGATAGAAAAAAAAAAGATCATCGTTTCTCAAATTTATTTACCATTCCCATATTCAACAGAACCAAAAACGTAAGTAAATAAACAGGAAGGGGGGGAAGCTTTCTCACTTTTCCAAAGCAGAAGACAAGCTTAAACTAAACTTGTGCATATTTTCCTTCAGTGTGAGATAAGGCCATGCAGGGACTATTTACTGACTATTATTACTTTTTTTTTTTTTTTTTAAGTCAAACTAATTTAGCTCAACAATGACCAAGTTTGGCTTTATTTATTTATTTATTTATTTATTTATTTATTTATTTATGAGAGATAAAGAGGTAGACAGAAAGAGAGAAGGAGAGAATGGGCACGCCAGGGTCTCCAGCCACTGCAAACAAACTCCAGATGCACGTGCCACCTTGTCCATCACACCGGGATCCTTTGGCTTTGCAGGCAAATGCCTTGACCACTAAGCCATCCTTCCAGCCCCCTGACTCTTATTCTTGTGATAACTATGACAACTATATAGGATTCGCTCGAGAAATTCCTGTAGGGCTCCTTTCCCTTTGCGTCAGAAATAACTAGAACCTTCTACCTCCTCTCCATTCCTCTTCTTTTGTGCTTCTCCTTTGACTCTAGGAGTTCTCTACATCCTGAATGACTGGAAGCCAGTTAGCCAAGGCCCCTTGACCTGGCAACCACAGCTATGGGCTCGGACCTACTGAGCTTCAGGGTGTAGCTACTTAAGCAAGCAGGAGAGAGGCAAGTTCTCTTAGAAGCAGGAAGGGTCAACTGAGCCAGCTGCTTCTATTTAAAGTGGGGAGTGGGGAGAGTGCCTTTCAGTGGTAGGAGGTCTGAAAGACTGGAGAAACTGGTTTTCAGCGAGGGAGAAGAGAGGCAGTTGAGGAGCTCCGACCTGTGAATACCCTCCACCAGGGTCTCCTTTGTGTCCTCTCTGGCTTGCCGTTAGACAGGTTTCTTCCCACAGAGTTCTGGGATGCCAGCAATGGATACATTCAGCCTCAATAGACCTTATCTTCTTGGTCGGCATCTGAACTCTAATGTCCCGAGGCTGAGCGAAGGGAGACTCCCACCTCTCTTTGGAGGGAGTGTCCCAACACCTCAGATGCTGCCACTCTGCCCAGCCCCCAAAACCCGAGTCAGGTTTAGGGTCACTTTCAATGCCCACACGTTTCAAATCTAGGAAGCGTAAGGAGCAAAGGCAGAGGTGAGAAGGTGGCCACCTTCTTTTTCTCTTGAGCTGCTTTCATCACTAGGATCTTTTGCTTCCCACCAGCTTCAGGGAGGCTCACAGTGTCGGTCGCTGGGGCTCCTGCAACACCACCCCTGTCCCACATCCTCTCCTAGCCAGTCTGTGGCCACTGCATTCCATGACTCCTGTGCTCAGCAGTGGGCTGGAAAGGCAGGGCAATTGACAAAACCAGGCCACAGACCCTGGGCAGATTATGCTGCCACATGTGGACCCAAGGGGGCAGCGACAAGCACCACCCAAACCTCCACGTTTCCCCTGGACAGGAGATGGACTCCCAGCAAACTGTGCTTGAGAAGCCTTGAGGCTCTCAGAGCAATCCCACCCACTCAGCTCCCTTTGGTTTCTTCCTGCTTCTCCCTCCTTAGCTCACCGCCTCCCTGCAGTTCTCAGCCTTGATTTCTAACTGTTTCTGAACCAGTCATGATTCCCGGGGACATGCAAATTCCTCTAGCTAAAAGCAGGAGATTAGAGTAGGATACCAGCTCCCAGCAGTTCTAATTAACACAGACATTAAGAGATCCTAATGCTTGGATTGTGAGCCTTAATGACTTGAGAAGGTTCTTGAGATTTTAATTAATTAATTAATTTATTATTATTATTATTTTTGTTTTTCAAGGTAGGATCTTGCTCTAGTCCAGGCTGACCTGGAATTCACTGTGTAGTCTCAGGGTGTCCTCGAACTCACAGCGATCCTCCTACCTCTGCCTCTCAAGTGCCGGGATTAAAGGCGTGTGCCACCACGCCCGGCTTAATTAATTTTTGTGACCGTATATCCACGCAGAACTGGGAGTTTGTCAGGGTTATGTGTGTGGCTGAATGGAATCACTGGATGAAGTTTAGTCACTAGTAACTCGGCTATGAAGTGCCACAGGCATTTTGTATAGACAATGAGATTGAGACTGGGACTCTGTAAATGGTGTTGGGGACCAAAGCCCAATAGGTGGTGGTAGGGGGGGGAATTTAAGGTCAAAAGCCAAGTAAGAGGTCATGTAGTCACCTCTGACCACGTGACCATTCTTCCCAGCTCTCATGGTAACATGAACAGTGCTAGTTAGCGTCTCACCTTTTTCTGAAGCTACACAACCCATAGCCCTCTTTCTGAGATCTTTCTCACTGTTTTGCAGGCTGATTTGGGGAAATTGGTTGCTTCCTGCAAGTCTCCCCAATGACATTAAAATTAGCAGAATAATTAAATACAGTCCTAATTGGGTACAAAAAGAGGTTTTTTTTTTTTTTTTTTTTGGTAGGGTCTCACTTTAGCTCAGGCTGACCTGGTATTCACTATGTAGTCTCAGGGTGGCCTCGAACTCTTGTCGATTCTCCTATATCTGCCTTCCGAGTGCTGGGATTAAAGGCGTGTGCCACCACCCCCGGCTCAACAAGAGTTCTTGATTAATTAGTCAGCTGGACCAGAGCTGCAAATCCACCCCGTCTGTGAACACCCAGTCAAAAAAAAAAAAAAAAAAAAAAAAAAAAAAAAAAAAAAAAGACGAGCTCCAATCCTACAAGAAAACTGTCACTTGGGTTGCAGTTCTTAGTGTAGACAGGGTCAAACACACTCCTATTGCCAAGAGTCATAGGCATGCCGAAGCTGAGAGCCATACGCCATGGATCCGTGCAGTGTGTCTCCTCCGCTTAGGGGACGCTCAGAACTCCGGCTCTCCCCTTCCCTGCCTCTACAGATCTGCATGCCCTGCATCCAAAAGTCCCTGGGAAGTAACTGTCCCCAAGCTGCAGTTCCACATCCAACTCACAAAGCTCTCCCAGAGGACGCTTTCGGCTGCCCGGGGAAAGCGCACCCGAGGCGGCTCACACACACCCTCTCCACGGCGGCCACCCCATCCATCCCAGTGCCCGACCCCATCCTCCTCCTCCTCCCGCGCTCCTCGCCCGCCAGCCGGCTGGAAACGCCACTCACCTCTGCAAGGGAAGCAGCAGCAGCAACAGCAGCACTTAGCGAAGAGCCACCCCAGGGAGGGCCCCCGGGTGTAAGCGCGATCGCCGCCCTTCATGCTGCCGCGCCGCTCCAGCGCTCCCGCATGGCACGGGCGGGCGCCCGCGGGGTGAGCCCCGAGGAAACTTCCGAGCCGGCGGGCTCCGCCGCCCAGCGTCCTCTCCACCCGGCACCCGGGGCGGCGCACGGGACTCCCGGGGACCAGGGCCACCTTGGGGAGGAAGGGAGGGGCCGGCGAGAGGGAGGGCCTGGGGGCGGAGTTCCAAGGTCCAGCTGTTTTGCTGGGGACCCGGCCAGTAGTGGCCTTGAGCTTTCTGCGACGCTGCAGGTGACTGCGGATAACGAGCCTTGAGAACGCACGCACTCCGTCGTCTAGAGCCCCCGACGGAGATCATCCTAGGTGCAACATCTTTCCCCTCAAAGGCTACCATGGTCAGTTTAAATACACAGCTTAGAAGAGGCCAAGGAGGCCAAGAGAAAGTTCAAAACTAAGTAACGGCTTTCTCCTTGGTCGGTTTGTCCTTGCCTTCCCCTCACCTTCTATTAAAAGTACCCAACCAACTCTTTTCTTTTCCTCCTTTGATGCTTACGAGTAAAAATGGTAACACTGCCTCGTTTCTTTATCTTGCCTCGGGACCACAATGATGGTGTGCAAAAGCACTCCGGGCTTTGGCATCATACAACCAAAGTTCAAAGCTCACTTTTCACCACTCGCTGATTGTATGAGCTCAGGCCATTCACCTCAATGTTTTGATCTGTGGTTTTCTCATTAGAAAATAAAATGTACAGGTGTGCTGGCACATGCTTGTAATTCCAGCACCAGGGAGGGCTGAGGCAGGAAGATTAAGAGTTCAAGAGGAGGGCCTGAGGAGATAGCTTAGTGGTTAAGGTGCTTGCCTGCAAAGCCAAAGGACCCAGGTTCGATTCCTCAGGACCCACATAAGCCAGCTTCACAAGGTGGCGCATGTGCCTGGAGTTTGTTTGCAGCATGGCTGAAGGCCCTGGCATGACCATTCTCTTTCTTTATCAGCCTCTCCCCCTTCTCTCAAATAAAATAAATAAATAATTTAAAAAATACAAGTTCAAGAGGAGGGCCTGAGGAGATGGCTCAGTGAATGCACTTGTTGAGCAACTCTTGTAGGTTCTGACGCCCAGACTCTAGGGACGTTGCAGTGGCCTTCTGTGATCCCAGTGCACCTATGGTGAGAAGGGAGACAAAGACAGGAGAATTTCTCCAGAAGCTCCCGAACAGAGTGGTGTGCCAGAGAGTCTGCCTCAAACAAGGTGGAAGGTGAGGACTGCTGGAAACTTGTCCTCTGACCTCCACACCATGACACGTGTACACACACACACACACCAAATAAACACAAATAACTAAAATTTAAATAAAAGAGTTCAAGATAAGCCTCAGCTGCATAGCGAGACCGTGTGTAGAATTTACAAAGACATCCACGGAAGTATCTGTGACAGAGGTGACCTTTAATAGTTGCAGGTGAATGAGTGCCTACAGAGAAATCCAAATTCCGCTCCTATGGTGAAAGGCTTCTATTCACTGACTTCCCACTCTCAGATCTCCATGCATCTATCATTCTTTTTCTTATACCCCAGCTCTTCTTCTTTTCTTTTCTTTTCTTTCCTCTTTTCTTCCTTCCTTCCTTTCTTTCTTTCTTTTTTTTTTTTTTTTTTTGGTGTTTTTGAGGTAGGTCTCAGTCTAGCTCAGGCTGACCTGGAATTCACTCTGTATTCTCAGGGTGGCCTTGAACTCATGGCAATCCTCCTACCTCTGCCTCCCAAATGCTGGGATTAAAGGCATGTGCCACCACCACGCCCGAAAAACCCTGCTCTTTAAAAAATATTTATTTATTTGAGGGCTGGAAACATGGCTTAATGGTTAAGTGCTCACCTATGGAGCCTAAGGACCCCAGTTTGAGGCTTGATTCCCCAGGACCCACATAAGCCAGATGCACAAGGTGGTGCATGCATCTGGAGTTCATTTGCAGTGGCTGGAGGCCCTGATGTGCCCATTCTCTCTCTCTGCTTCTTTCTCTATCACTCTCAAATAAATAAGAAAATAAAACAAAAATATTTATTTCAGAGAGAGAAAGGAAGAGGGAGGGAGGGAGGGAGGGAGGGAGGGAGGGAGGGAGGGGGAGAGAGAGAGAGGGAGAGAGAGAGAGAGAGAGAGAGAGAGAGAGAGAATAGGTGCACCAGGGCCTCTAGCTACTGCAAATGAGCTCCAGATGCCTGTGCCACTTTGTGCATATGGTTTATGTGGGTACTGGGCAATCAAACCTGGCTCCTTAGGCTTTGCAGGCAAGTGCCTTAACCACTAAGCTATCTTTCTAGCCCAATCCCTATTCTGTCTTAAGTATTGTTCATGGTTCAAGGTCAAGCTTATTTTCTTTTTCAATTTTTTTTAAGATTTTTATTTATTTGAGAGAAAGGAAAAGAGGCAGGGAGAGAAAGAGAGAGAGAGAGAGAGAGAGAGAGAATGGGTGCATCAGGGCATCCAACTGCTGTAAACGAACTCTAGATGCATGCACCACCTTGTGCATCTGGCTTATGTGATTCCTGGGGAGGTGAACCTGGGTCCTTTCATTTTGTAGGCAAGTGCCTTAACCACTAAGCCATCTCCAGCCCTCAAGCTTATTTTCTATGAGCACCCTGAAGCTGACCTGGACCTTGTCATGCGTCACTGAACAAGTCACTCACAGGTTGCTCCTCCTCTTTTATGCCCAAAATAAAGCAGGCACATTCATTAGGGAAAAAAATGGGGCTGGAGAGATGGTTCAGCAATTAAGGTGTTTGCCTGCAAAGCCAAAGGACCTCTGTTCGTTTCCCCAGGCCCCATGTAAGCCAGATGCACAAGGGGGCTCATGCGTCTGGAGTTCATTTGCAGTGGCTGGAGGCCCTGGTATGCCCATTCCCCCCTTCCTGCCTCTTTCCCTCTCTAGCTCTCTCAAATAAATGAAATTAAAAAAAATAAATGGATCATGGGCTAGTGGCATGGCTCTGGAGTAGAAGACTAGCTTAGCATATGTGAGGCCCTGGGTTCAATTCCTGGCACCATGATGGAAGATAGGTGTTACATTTTTGTCTAGAAGAAAGACAGGCAAAGTACAAGGCTCTTAGGCACCGCTAGGATCTGGGCTTCCTTTGCCAATGTGAATACCCTCAGATTTGGGCCTTACTTATCTGTGTGTCACAGCACCTGCCACATGGTCAGCAAACGAGAACAGCATGACTTAATGAGTAACAGCAGCTAACGCTTACTGAGCATTTATATATGCTGAGCAGTTTCTCAATATTCTCCATATATAAGCCCATTTACTCCGACGTGTATATGGGGGGGAGACCTTCAAAGCCCTTTTTGACTTTTTAAAATATATTCATTGATTTATGTGTGTGTGTGAGAGAGAATGGGCACACCGGGACCTCCAGCCACTGCAAACGAACTCCAGATGCATGTACCCCCTTGTGCATCTGGCTTACGTGGGGCCTGGAGAGTCAAACCAGGATACTTTGGCTTGGCAGGCAAATGCCTTAACCACTAAGCCATCTCTCCAGCCCCCTTTTTGACATTTTTGAAGAGAACGAATTATAATGACACCTTCATGATCTAACTCTCAAGAGAAGCTAACAAGTTTCACCCTGTAGAAACAGCAGGACCTGTTGAAACCTCTGATCTCTCACTGTCAAGCAGGCCGGTGCCCCTGAAGCTCCTTCTGATAGTGGTCAACAGAAGCTCCACTTGCTCACACAGCCTTGCCCAGGAGTCCCGCTTCCTTGACCACCTGGCTATTGGCCAGTCTCATCTTGTCAGCTTGAGCTTCAGGTCAGACAAAAAAATGTCCTATCACCTTAGTCCTTCCAAAGGTTAGCTCTGTGACTCGCAAGCATGGGCCACTGTCTACCCGAGAGTCAGTATTTTGTCTAAATACCCAATCTTTATTCCAGGTAGGGTCTCACTTTAGCCCAGGCTGACCTGGAATTCACTCTGTAGTCTCAGGGTGGCCTTGAACTCCTAGATGTTGGGATTAAAGGTGTGCGCCACCATGCCTCGGCTCTTTTGATACTTTGGAATATTCTCTTCTTTGAAGTTAATTTTTAAAGTTGACCCAGAAGTTACACGTATTTATGGGGTACCCAGTGATATTTTGATATGTAGCATTCTGAAAAGAATAAAAAGATGCTTCAAATTCTTGGTGAGTGGCTAGGGATATAGTATAATGGTAGAATAACTGCCTCACATTTGTGAGACCCTGGGTTCCATCCTTTGCATTGTAAAAACAAAAAAAAATTGCTTTTCCTTGGTGAATATCAGTCGTTCCCCCCCCCTTTTTTTTTTGAGGTAGAGTTTCACTGTAATCCAGGCTGACCTGGAACTCACTATGTAGTCACAGGGTGGTCTCGAACTCATGGCGATCCTCCCGTGTGCTGGGATTAAAGGAGTGCGCCACCACACCCGGCCTTTTAATTTTTAATTAATTTATTAATTTATTTTATCAGTCCCTTTTTAACTTAAGTCTTCCTTCTGGGCCTTTGTGTTCAGGTGACACCGGTTCACTTTTCTGTTAGGGTCCTTTGTCGTCTTACAGAAACTGGCTTCAGTTAGATGTTTGAGGAAGACCCAGCTCTTCCTTCAGAAATCACTGTGCCAGTGAGACCTAGATAGCGGTCCTGTAATGCACAACGAGTCCATTGTGCATGTTCCCACTGGTCTTCATGGCCCAGAAACCCGCCCTACTCTCAACATAAAGATACTAGGAATTTCTCCATGAAGCTCACATGGCCAATGTGTCTGCAACACTGCAGATTCATCTTGGTGTTAGATACCAATAACCCAACGCTACCACTGCAGTCCTCCCTGGCCTCCCTGCATGAGACTAGCCAATGTCTACAACCCAACCTTGGCACTGACTGGACCTGTTCATCAAGTTCATCAAACACTGACTGAGTGCCAGCTACGTGCTGAGCTCTGTTCTGGGCACTGGATCTACTTGAGCGAACAAACCAGTTCCTGGCCATATGAAACCTTTCTTGGAGAGACTCACCAAGAATAATACAACTTGGTCAGACATCTGATCAAATTAAAGGAGTTAAGAAAAGAAGGGCCCTCAGGGTCCATTGCGGAAGAGGGGGTGGAAAGAATGTAAGAGCCGAAAGAAGGGTAGGACTGCTTACAATGCACTCTTCCCGACACAAAATGGCCTGGATACCCATGACCTCAAAGTGCCTGACACTACCTACACAAGACCATCATAATAGGAGGAAAAGATGATAACATCAAAATAAACAAGAGACTGATTGAGAAGGGGAGGGGATATGATGGAGAATAGAGTTGTGAAGAAGAAAGTGAGGGGGAGGGAATTATCATGGTTTATGTCTGTAACTATGGAAGTTCTCAATTAAAAAAAATTGAAAAAAGAGAAGAAGAGCCCAGGTCATCTGGACTGCATCTAGATCTGTTCATGTTTGCAAGATAACATAGAAGGGCGTTGAAGGGCAATGGTGTTTGGCGCAGGTGCTAATAGGAATCACCAGAGAGCTTTTAACAACTTTAGGCATTAGTAGTTTTGCAGGCTGCTCAGGAAGTTCCAGGGTGGAACAAAGGCCGAGAACCACTCATGGCTGAGTCTCTCCCCTGGCCATTCAGTCACTGACTTTGAATGCATCTAGGCATCAGTGGATTTAAAAGTCCCCGACATTTGTTATGCTCTACACCACTGAAGAACACTACAGGTATGCTAAGACAAGATGACTGACGATGCTTCATGTCCAGGGCTTCTGATTCAGCCAGGGTGGGACTTGAGTGCTTTCTTTGTTGCTAGGTGGTGCTGATTCTGGTACAGCGATCACGCTAAGGGCCACTGGTGTCGTGAATTTTTTCCCACCTCCACCTATTTTTTTTTTTTATTTTTGCCAGTTCTGCCCTCTTATTTTTGTACTACCATCCTAATTTTTCTTTGAGGAAACAAGCTTTCCGTCATATGGTCAAGAATTGGTTTTGTTGCGCTGGAGAGATAGCTCAGTGGTTAAGGCATTTGCCTGCAAAGCCAAAGGACCCAGGTTCGAGTCCCCAGGACCCACGTAAAGCCAGATGCACAAGGTGGTACACGCGTCTGGAGCCCGTTTGCAGAATGGGCCCTGGAGCGCCCATTCTCTCTCTCTCTCTCTCTCAAATAAATAAATAAAATATTTTTAAAAAAGAATTGGTTTTATTTACTCATGTGGACCTGGGAGCCACAACAGAGTGTGGCACACTTCCAGATGACGGTTTTGGTTGTGGTTTTGGTTGTGGTTTTGGTTGTGGTTTGGGTTGTGGTTTTGGTTGTGGGTAACATGTTTCTCCTGCCCATTCCTTACTCTCAAGATTAGCTCAAGCAAGACCTGGACTTTCTTGTCACGCACATGGATTGGGTGACTTAACACCTAACCCGGTTTCATACAATGAGCATAAACCTTGAGAACTACCAAGGAAGCAACAATCTCTTTCCGTAAGATTTTGAAGTGGATGGAATGTTAGCCTATAACATCGTAGGCAGCCTTACTGGAACCACCTGGGAAAAGCTGTGTGGGAATGAAACCAACAAAGCAGGAGGGAGGGAAGAGGAGGAAGAGATGGAGGGGGAGGGTAAGAGAATAGGAGAGAAGTGTGGGGGGGGAGAGACACCTACACACTTACAGAAGATAGAGCACGAGAGTACATAGTTTAAGGTTTTGAAAACCTACGTCCGAAGTTCAGGCTACAACCGTGTGACTCATTGCAGTATCTTTGGCTGCTCCCATAGGTGGACAAGTCTCACTCTTGGCATTTGTCACAGAGATACTTGTTCCACAAGTAATTTGGTGTTTGAACAGTTAATGTCTTCCTCAGTCTGCACTCCTAGTATCAAGACAGATGCCCTGTCCTTGTCCTTAGGGCTTCCTGCCAGTTTCCTAGACAGAGCTTAGTGCATGGTGTGAGAATCTACATAGGAAGTATAAATTGGATCAGACATGTTCCCCGAGCCAAGACAAAGAATAGGGTGACTTCTAGAAGTAGCCGGTTCAATTTTCTAGGCAAACTAAAGAATTTGGCACAGATTGAAGCTTGGACATAAGGCAGAGGTTGCTTGTCTATGTGCAAAGAGGAACAGAGACAATAGCCATCAGTGACATTAGCACTGACCATCTCCTTTTAGCGTGGTTCACCGAGCTGGGCAGTCTGCTTGGTGGAAGGAGGGCATGTAAACCCATTTGCTAAACACCATCAGCTGGTCAGTGGTGGGGCTGTAACACAGACCAGGCTGCCTACCTCAAGACTTTTAGCTACTTCAGCACCTTGTCCCGTCCTATCTTGTGGCCCACTTCACATGGTGGCAAAGCGTCTTTATTCTAAAGACTGAGTCCCAGTGCATGTACCAACAAGGCCAGCCTGACAGCTGAAAAAGCACTTCTACTGAGCAGTTATTCTTGAAGCCCCCAGGAACTCTGTGAGCCACCCTTTGCATCAACAGCCCAAGAGACTGAGTGACTTTCCACTCCAAATAAATGCCTTCTCACTTCACTTCCTGTCCTCTTTTGGGCTCATCTGACTACTTGAGAAACAGACCCTCCCCTGTTTCCACAAAGACTTAAAACAATTATTTATTTATTTAAGCACAAGAGAGAGAGAGAGAAAGAGAGAGAGAGAGAGAAAGAGAGAGAGAGAGAAAGAGGTCTCCAGCCACAGCAAACAAACTCCAGATGCATGTGCCACTTTGTGCATCTGGCTTTATGTGGCAACTGGGGAATCAAACCCAGGCCATTAAGGCTTTTCAGGCAAGCGCCTCAACTGCTGAGCCATCTCTCCAGCCCTACACAAAGATTTCTGACTACCCTTTTAATTTAAAGACAAGATAATTGTATCATGTTAGGTTAGACTATCTGAAATGGCTAATGTTCAAACTAGGCATGATGGTGCTTGCCTGTGATCCAAGCACTCAGGAGGGGTAAGCTAAGGCAGGAGAGACAGGAATTCAAGACCAGCTTTGGCTACATAGTGATTTAAGGACAATCTGGGCTACATGGAACCCTTTACGAAAAAACAAAAAAGACACAAAAAAATGATAATCTTTAACCATTTTTTTGAGAGAGAGATAGAGAAAGAGAGAGAGAGAGAGAGAGAGAGAGATAGAGTGCACCAGCAGCCTCTCAGCCACTGTGAATGAATTCCAGATGTGTGCGCCCCCTTGTGGGCAAGTGTGGCATTTGCGCCCTTGTGTCACTACATCTGGTTAAACATGGGACCTGGAGAATCAAACGGGCATTCTTAGGCTTGGCAGGCAGGTGCCTTAACCTCTAAGCCATCTCTCCAGCCCTTTAACCACTTTTAACTATACAAATATAAAAATAGAAATTTTCTGCAGTCCAATCTATTAAATTATACCTCAAATTAAAGACATTTATTCTATGCTCAGTGTATTGAACATAGGAAGGTTTTTTTCCTTTTTTTTTTTTTTTTTTTTTTTTTTGAGGTAGGGTTTCACACTAGCCAAGACTGACCTAGAATTCACTATGTAGTCTCAGGGTGGTCTCAAACTCACGGTGATCCTCCTACCTCGCCTCTTGAATGCTGGGATTAAAGGCATGTGCCACCACACGCAGCTTGAACATAGGAGATTTAGACTAATTACTTGATATTACCAAAGGTGCTACAGGTAATTCAAGAAGACAATGATAAAAGGTAATTCAAGAAGACAATGAAAAAAGGTAATTAGAAGGCTAGAGAGATTGCTCAGTGGTTAATGATGCTTGCCTGCAAAGCCCAAGGACCCAGGTTCAATTCCCCAGTATCTCATAAAGCCAGACACACAAAATGGTGCCTATATCTGGAATTCGCCTGTAGCAGCTGGAGACCCTGGCACAACCATTCTCTGTTTCTTTCTCTGTCTCTGTTTTATCTCACTCTGCTTACAATTAAATAAAAAAGTTTTCTAAAAAGTTAATTAGGGCTGGAGAGAGATGGCTTAGCAGTTAAGTCCCTTGCCTGTGAAGCCAAAGGACCCAGGTTCAATTCCCCAGTACCCAGGTAAGCCAGATGCACAAAGGGGTGCATGCATCTGGAGTCTGTTTGCAGTGGCTGGAGGCTCTGGTGTGCCCATTCTCTCTCTGTCTGTCTCTCTTCTTTCTATCTCTCTCTCTCTTTGCTTGCAAATAAATAAAATAAACATCTTAAAAAGGTCATTAGAATACTATTTTAGAACACAGTGCAACACAAATGACTATTAGGAATGCCCAGAAAAATCTGAGCAGCCTGTAGAGTTCACATGTGGAAGATGCTTGTCTTGAAGTGCCGTGTCTTCAGGACTCAGGTCTGAAGTCTGTGGGTGAGTGAGGATAAGGCTGGACAGAGTCCCCACACCAAGCATGTCTAATGGGATAAAAAATCCACACACCAAATGATCACTTCAAACAAGTTAGGACCTCTGAATCGAACACGATTTGTTCTTTTGTGTGCATTTAATGAGTTCTAATACCTTCGGAGAGTTGGAGCCAACATTTTATATGGAAAACAGAAAAAGACTAGAGTAGAGGGAGAGTGAGAATGGTGGGTGGAGGAATGGGGAGGGGAGGAAAGAGGAGGGAAGGATTTCAGTGCCAAGTAAGAGGAATGTTCTCGTGTTGGAAATGCAATGAAATCCATCAGGCTTTTCTGGAGGTATTACCTCTTGGTCCCTGGGGGTGTTCAAGTCATGCCTGGCTTACCTCCTCTGAGGGATACTGGAGAAGAGGTCACCTGTACCGGGAGAGGGTGAACCCCAACACCTTTCAGGTGTGCACGTGGTAGAATTTAATAGCCCAAGAAATCCAACTTTCCCAGTCGAAATAAAATCTAATCAAGGACTACTTTTAGCTTTTATTCACTTACCAAAAGAGAAAGTTTTAATTGTAACTATTTATTTATTTATTTATTAGAGAGACAAAGAGGCAGATGGAGACAGAGGGAGAATGGGTGCACCAGGGCCTCCAGCCACTGCAAACGAACTTCGGATGTGTGCACCACCTTGTTCATCTGGCTTTACATGGGTCCTGGGGAATTAAACCTGAGTCCTTTGGTTTTGCAAGCAAGCACCTTAATTGCTAAGTCATCTTTCCAGCCCCCTAACTTTTTATTCTGAAAAAGGAGGAGCTTCTTTTAGAATTTCCACTCATGCATCTTGATCTATTTTTAAACACACCTTTCTTGAAGAAGTATCAGCACTCAAGCTAACTATAGTCTCTGTTATTCAAAATCATTATTTATGTTTCAGGTATTCAACAGTATTGTGGTCTTGTTTGTTTGAGAGAAGGTCTCATGTGGCCCGGCTGTCCTCAAACTCACTCACTATGTAGCCAAAGCTGACCTTGAACTACTGATTCTCCTACCTCCTCCACCCAAGGACTGGTGTTACAGGCATGAGCCACATGCCCCAGAGAGGATTTATAACCAGTTACTTCACACCTGAAAGGAAATGTGTTGGGACAATTCAACCTCTATTTTTTTTATGGTGTTAAGCATTGTACAGTAAATCAAAACCCTGAGGATTAGTTGTTTCTAATGAAGAATTATACTGAAAAACGTGTGTGCGTGTGCGTGTGTGTGTGTGTGTGTGTGTGTGTGTGTGGTGGCAGGGACTCTGAAGAACTCTCCTGGTATGCACAGGGCCCTTTAATTGTCTGGATTTGATAGCCAAAGGGACGGCATGGCAGGAAAGGGAGCCGGAACTTTTTGGTGTGTTGGCTTCTGGCAGCGGAAAGAGCTGAGATTTCTCACCCTGCAAAAAGTCTGTGGACAGGCTGCACCAGCTCCAGGTTTGGCCCATGTCAAAGCTGCACCCGCTCAGCCTGTTGTCTGGAGGGCTGCGCAGGATTGTCCTGCCCCAGTATCTTATTAGTGGGCCAAGTACCTGCAGGACAAGGTCTGCCTCTCATCTGGTGTTTGGGGCCAGAGATGAAAGGGAGAGGGAGAAAGGAGGGTGTGTGGTGTTTGTAATGAGGTCAATGTCAGATGGAGAAAAAACACCCTAAATACTCGTGCTTTGGAGGATGCAGCGCAGAGTGGTGCAGAGATGTCGGGAATGGACAGCC
Source organism: Orientallactaga sibirica (assembly GCA_036365145.1). NCBI lineage: Eukaryota > Metazoa > Chordata > Mammalia > Rodentia > Dipodidae > Orientallactaga > Orientallactaga sibirica. The sequence continues at coordinate 16,123,120 of JAEOAD010000050.1, read as the reverse complement.
TGGATATTAACCCAGGTCCACTCATTCTACACTATGTGATGTGACTGGAACACGTCCCCCTGGCTTTGTAGGACTGGTTCTTACCTACAGAATGAACAAACTAGAATTTATTGGCTTTAAATCATAAGCTCAAAACCTGGCTTAGATGACCACTGGGATGACTTAAAAAGACAACATAGTGCTGAGAAGAAGGGATGGAGGAGTGTCCAGCACTGAAACATCTCTATCACACCCTGCAAAGCTCAGGGTCCATTGCAGAAGAGGTGGCGGGAAGAATGTAAGAGCCAAGGGAAGGGTAGGACTGCTTACGATGCAACTGTCTAGACGGACATTGGCCTCGATATCCATGACCTCGCAGTGCCTAGCAATACCTTCATGAGACCCTCATAACAGGAGAAAAAGATGACGACATCAAATTAAAAGAGAGACTAATGGAGAGAGGGAGGGGATATGAATGATGGGAGAGTGGAGTTGTGAAGGGGAAAGGGGGGAGGGGAGGGAAATATCATGGTTTATTGTCTGTAAGTATAGAAGTTGTCAATAAAAATAAATTTTAAAAAAAGAGAGAGAAGAAGAAGAAAAACCTGGCCTACAGTAAGGCTCACTAACGAAAGGTATTTTTATAAGCAGTCACAGATGTCAGTAATGAGGATTGCAGTCCTGCTCGGTGACATTTGCCTCCATAGCCCACAGCCTGGGTAAGCTTCCCTGAGGCCAGCAAGGCGCTGAGCAGCCATGGTCACTATGACGACCTGCTGTTTGGCCTGCAGGGCTGTCTGTGGATGCCCAGGGCTTGGTCTCCCCACACTTCTCCAGACCTCTCCAGACCCTAGACCAAGCCAGGGAAGAAAGCTCACAGGGAAGAAAAAGAACACAAGGTGTTCTATGCAGCAGGGAAGAGAAGAACTGAGGTTGGGGTTCAGAGGCCAGGTACAAGGACCCTGAACTATTTAACAAACAAACAAACAAACAAACAAACAAACAAACAAACAAACAAAAACTATACTCACCATTTTAAATCTATAGCTCTGGGGCATTAAGTACATTCATTTTAAAAGTATGCATCCCAAGGAGGCAGGAGGACACTCAATTTGTTGGGCAGCTAAAGCCACTAAATATCTCCAGAATGATTTCAACTTGCAAATGAAGATTCTGCACTGACTAAGGAATTAACTCCCTAGTGCCCTCTGCCCTGAGTCTGATAATCATCACCAATCCTACCTATGCAAAGCTCACTACTCAAAGTCTCATGTAAGTGAAATAAGAGAGCATTTGTCTTTTTTTGGTGACTGGGTCATTTCAATTAACACAATATCCTCAAGATTTGTCTATGATATAGCCTGGTGTCAGGTTTTCTTTGCTTTTTAAATTTTTATTTATTTATTTGAGAGAGAGACAGACAGAGAATGGTCACACCAGAGCCTTCAGCCGCTGCAAACAAACTCCAGATATATGTGCCACCTTGTATCTCTGGCTTATGTGTGTCCTGGGGAATCCAACCCGAGTCCTTCGGCTTTGCAGGCAGGCATCATGACAGCTAAGCCGTCTCTCCAGCCCTTTCTTTGCTTTTTGAGGCTGAATACTATTCCATTGCCTGTATGCCACACTCTGCTTATGTATTCACCTGCCCACAGGCACTTGGCTTGTTTCCACCTTGGGATGGTTACAGGTAATGTCGTGAACACAAACAGGTATGTAGATAGGTATATGTCCCTGCTTTCAATTCTTTTAGCTATATTCCCAGAAGTGGGATTTCTAGATAATAGGACAATGCTATTTTCTGAGGATCTCCAGTGTATTTTCCATTTAACATTCCCATTAGCCATGCACAAGTGTTCAGCCTTACAGACACGTGTGTGTGTGTGTGTGTGTGTGTGTGTGTGTAATAGCAGCCATTTAAGGGGCGTGAAGTGGTATCTCCTTGAGGCTTTGGTTTGCATTTTGCTAGTGATTAGATATTTTCAAGTACACACTGGCTGGCTGCGTGGCTTCTTTGGCGAAATGCCTATTCAAGTCCTCTGCCCATGTTTCAATCCAATTGCATTTGTTGGTTGTTGTTGTTGAGTTCTTTATATAATCTAGATATTGATGATTAAACCCTCCAAATGCTTTATACACCGAGTATGTACATAACTAATAAAGAAAAAAACTTAAAAAAAATAAAATTACCCAAAAGAAACCCTCCAATGCATCTTAAGTATCTCCTAAGCGTAGACTCTGGGGTTGCTGGACCCCCAAAGCAGTATTTCTCAACTCTCAAATCATCAGATTCATCAAGACACTTAAAAATATTGAAGTCCACCAGGCATACATTAGTTGGTCTGGCTGGGGTAGGGTGCGTTTTCTTAAACTCTCCAAGTAGAGCTAAAGAAATGTCAGAGGCTGAAAGACACTACATGTTCCTTGTTCTTTGGGAAGTGTCCCCACTACCACTTGCTGCTGACAAAGTGAGATGGGATCATCAAAGGCAAACACAAGAAGGCCCAACCCCAGGGAGAGCCCTGAGATACCAGGGTGAGAGGAAAGGACTAGGCAATTCAGGCCCCACCCCTAGGAGAAGCTACCTGCACCCAAGCTCTGTTAAATAACCCCGACCTTCTCGCCACCTTCCTCATGAGTCATGTCACACATGTATCATAGTGACCCTCTACTGTCCCAAAGGCCGCCCAAGACAGGAGGAGTCCCAGGGCTGCCTGGCAATTGAATGGGTAGAATGTGCACAGGGCATGGGCCATGGTCTGCTTCTGCTCGAGCTTAGGGGAGGCACTCTGCCTTCCTTTGTCCCAGAATCTCTCCGGAAGATGAGAGACTGGGCTAGGGCAATGGATCTCAACTCAGGCTGTGCCTTCAATCCACTTGCAGAATGCTGAGAAAATGTTGGTGTTTATCCTCTGCCCTGAGGATGCTGTCTCCAGTTGTTCTATGTGGTCCTAGGGGTTGTCCTTCTGGAAAGCTTGTAGATTTTTTTTTTAAAGAGGCAGAGAGAGAGAGAGAGAGAGAGAGAGAGAGAGAGAGAGAGAGAGAGGAGAGAATAGGTGTACCAGGGCCTCCAGCCACCTCAAACAAACTCCATATACATGTGACACCTTGTTTACGTGGGTACTGGGGAATTGAGCCTAAGGACCTGGGTCCTTAGACCTCACAGGCAAGTGCTTAACCATTAAGCCGTCTCTCCAGCCCCTTGTAGATGGTTTTAATGTGCAGGGCCCTGTTCTAGTTCTCTCACCTTTTGCAGTTCCTGTGCTCTATTCTGGCCCCAATACTCACATCGCACTGAGCACCTCACAGATACTCCGTGCCTCACACAGCCTGTGCTGGGCTGACCTGCAGCTCTCTGGAAGGTTAGGAGGGCCAGTTCCTTTTAGGAACTAATGACAAAATCAATTCTGATCTCCATGACACCATTCAAGGGGGTCTTACTTGTGCCACCCGCCCCTTGAAATGCTGCATTCTGTGTAACTTCTAAGTTAGAGTGCCCACTGGAGACAAGGCACAGCTGGGAAAAGAGAAGGCCAGGTTGCCAGCAGGCAGCCACCTGAGATGCAGACAGGAGCAGCTGACTGGGCCTGTGCTACTTCCAAGCAGGTCTTCCTGATGGCACAGGGCGCTCCATGGAGCACAGACTGGGGCCTGACTAGGAGTAAACCCTTTTATATTCTTTTAAAATATATGTTTAAATATTTTATTTATTTGAGAGAGAGAGAGAAAGGGAGAGAAAGAGGCATGGGGGAAGAGGAGAGAATGGGCGTGCCAGGGCCTCTAGACACTGCAAACAAACTCCAGATGCTTGTGCCACCTTGTGCATCTGGCTTATGTGAGTAGTGGGGAATTGAGTCTGGGTCCTTAGACTTTGCAGGCAAGTGTCTTAACTGCTAAGCCATCTCTCCAGCTCCCCTCCCCCTTTTTTTTTTTTTTTTTTTTTTTAAAGTTTTTATTTTTATTTATTTACTTATTAGAGACAGAGAAAGGGGGAGAGAGGGAGAGAGAGAGAGACAATGGGCACGCCAAGGACTCTAGCCACTGCAAACGAACTCCAGACGCATGCACCACCATGTACATCTGGCTCACGTGGGTACTGGGGAACCGAGCCTCGAACGAGGATCCTTAGGCTTCATAAGCAAGCGCTTAACCACTAGGCCATCTCCCCAGCCCTTTTTTTTCTTTTTTGAGACAAGGTCTCATCCAATATGTCAAGCTGGTCTTGAACTCATGGCAGTCTTCTTGCCTTAGTCTTTCAAGTGCTGGGAATGTAGGTGTGAGCCAACACTCCTAGCTGAACATCTCCATATTCTGAGCCCAGTTGGTGAGAAGATAAGAGAGGGTTCACGGGTTGCCCTCTACAGGTCTGCAGGCCCAGTCTAACTAGCCTATACTTGGAGAGCGAGGAGTCAATCTGCAGATAAACAGAACCAACAAAATGGGTGGCAGGCACTGCTGGCTAGTGCAGTTAGCTAGAAAATTGTGGTCTTGCCTGCCCTTTTTTTAAAAAAATATTTCATTTATTTGTAAGAAGGAAGGGAGAGGAGAGAGGGAAGGGGAGGGAGAGAGAGAACAAGAAAGAGACGGAATAAATGAATGCATATGGGCGCACCAGGGCCTCTTGCTGCCACACACAACCTCTAGACGCATGCTCTACTTTGTGCGTTTGCCTTTACATGGGTCCTGGGAATCAAACCTGGGCCAGCAGGCTTTGCAAGCACTTTAACCACTGAACCATCTCCCCAACCCTTTCCTTTCTTTTTAAAAATTTCTTTATTTGAGCCAGGTGTGATGGCGCGTGCCTTTAATCCCAGCTCTTGGAAGGCAGAGGTAGGAGGATCGTTGAGAGTTCAAGGCCACCTTGAGACTACATAGTGAATTCCAGGTCAGCCTGAGCTAGAGTGAGACTCTACCTCTGAAAAACTTTCTTTATTTGAGATAGACAGAGAGAGAAAGAGGCAGATAGATATAGAGAGAATACATGAGCCAGGGCCTTCAGCCACTGCAAGTGAACTCCAGACACGTGCACTGCCTTGTGCATCTGGCTTTACATGGCTCTTGCCGCTCTTTTCTATCCTTGGCCTTAGCTCCTATTTGTGGTGACATGTCCAGCAGTCTGTCCCATGAGATACCTCCCTGTAGAGTTTTGAACTCCTCCACCTCTCGCTGTTGGGGCACACTGGCTGACATTGCTCATTGTCCACCTTGGGCTTGCTCCTGCCTGCTTGCACATGTAGTGGGCCCAGTTAAGAGGGGCTACACAAGTCACCCAGCCAGGGGCCAGGGATGGGAACATCTTATCCAGCAGTTTTAGTGCCAAAGCTGAGTCTCTTTCCTGGTGAAAATCATTCCACACCTGGGATCTATGGACAGCTAGCTTCTCCCAGCCTTGCTTTTGCGATAAGGTCTCACTCTGTGGCCCAGGCTGTTCCAAAGTCACTATGAAAACCAGGCTGCCTTGAGCTCCTGGCATTCTGCCTGCCACAGCAGTACTGGCATTCCAAGTGCGAGCAACCACATTTGGCTCCCAGCCTTCCTTGCCGAGGCTTTGTGTCTGCAGGCGGGAGTCTCATTAGATTTGTGGGAATCTGTAGGTACTCTGCCAGGTAATGTGTGACAATGAAGTGCACTGAGCGAATTTCAGGCATTGTTTTTTTTTTTTCATCTATTGTCTCATTTTACCCCACAATAGTCTAGCCCTAGGGTAACTCCAAACACAGCCAGATTCATAAGGTTCCTTTGTACCTCCTGGCACTAGGAGTTTTCCCATTAAGTACTTCCAAAGACTGGGAAGATGCATCTGGAATTACAGATTACCCCACAACTTCCCGACAGTCTGTCAGTGACCCTCAGACAAGGACAGGAGAGGAACAGATGATGGCTAGGGTGGGGGTGGGGTTGCAGGTGAGCAGAGAGAGTCAGGGAGGGGATTTTCCTTCTCATTTTTCTCCTTGTGGAAAAAACAACAAAGGTTGAACGCGGGATGGAAGCGCCTGGCAGCATAAATACTGCAGCCTGCCATCGCCATCTAGTGGTCAGAGGCAGGAAGTCACGTTTGAGAGAGCCCAGATGGAATTATTTAACGGTTGTTACTATCAGGAACCATAGCGGTGACCCCTTGCCTCTGAAATAACGAGGTTCCCCACCCCCTTGCAGCCTTTCCCATAAGTATCTTGCACCGTTTTGCCAAGAAGATGACCCCGTGCTGATGGTCTGACCAGTTAGAAAGCTTGGCTCCAAACGAAGACGTGGTTCTCTGTCATTCGCTGGGTCTCAGTTTCCTCAATGCACAGTGTATGAATTCAAGGCCATGCCTCCTCTGACCTTGGAAGTCTGTGTTTTTCAGACCTGATATGTACCAGCCATCTGGAGGGCAGGGCTGGTTCAACCCTAGCTGCTGTGGTCACCCGTTGACCGAATATGGTATACCTGCCTGCTTGCAAGACCAAAGCTGCTGAGCTAGAGGCCACCCTTAAAGAATCATTGCTCTGGCCAGTTTAGTCTTCCTGGTGTGATGAAAAGTGAATCAACTTTTTATATGGAGGGAAAACGGAACAAACATAAAACAAAAGTCAAGGCATGAATAACAGATGCATAAAAGGAAATAAGTGAACGGTAAGCCTCGAACCCTGGCACACCCGAGTCCTACTCTGTCGCTGCTGGGGTTGCCCAACCCTCCTGTCGGGATGAGCCCACGATGGGGCTCACAGCTTCCAAGTGCCATGGAGGAGAACGCCGGTGAGGGCGGAAGGATGGAGTACAGTCATATGTGGCCACAGATTAAAGAAGAACTGGATGTAGTGTGATGCGGGGAGAGCTGGGGGAGATCTTAGCAGTCACCTGTTCAGTCTTTAAGAGGAGAGGGACTCAGAAAGGCAGTCACTTGTTTGAAACCTCGCAGCTACGTGTATCCCTTTCACTTCAAGCTGCCAACCCGCCCTCTCCAACTCCCAGGGAAATCTGGCACAGTTGAAGAAGGTTCCCAAAGCAGTTTAGTGCCATGGTGAATGGCACTGCCCATTGCTGCCCTCCCTACCTTTCACCAAGGGGAAGAAGCAGTCCATCTCCACACTGCTGCGCGAATGCGAGATGCAGAGGGCGCTGCTGGGGACCAGGCCCTCCTGAGGGGGACTCCGCTCCGTGGTGCGGACCAGACACCAGCCAGGCCTCTCGCTGGGCCGCTCCAGCAGCTCCACCGTCTGTCCCACTTGGATGCTCAGCTCGCTGCTGTGGCCTGCGCTGAAGTCCTGGAGGACCACGGTCAGCTCGCATCCACCTGAGAGCTTTGGTGGTGGCAGGACAGAATGTGAGGGTGAGAAGGGAGGGGAAGGGTGGGAGCAGGTAGGCAACAAAGGGACAGACATAGGACGTGTGAGAGCGGAGAGGAGGAGGAAGCAAAGGGAAAAGATGGCATTGGGGGTGCGTAGAGAGAAGGCAGAAGATGGAAAAAGGAGTTGGGAACATGATGGGAAAAAAGAAGAAAGAAAAAAAAAGTAATTAACACAGTGCCACTGAGTCACTCAGACAGCCCAGCTGCAGCCAGTCTGGAGCCTGCCCAGAGCCAGCACTTTCGTTCTAATTCCGTCTTGCTTCCTTGAACGCGTTCTGCTACCCCTTTGCCAACCTTCTAGCCAGTGGTGCTTTCAAACCCTTCCCCATATGCCCCCTCGCTCCTTCCAAGACCTCTTACTTCATGCTTCCTGCCCAGACTGCAACTGTGGGGCAGGCTCTGGTTTCTAATCCACTCTAACTGCCTTCTAGCTGACGTGTGGGGATAATGTAGTCAAGAAATACACTCGCAGCAGCATCTCTCCAGCCCCACCCCTACCCCTCACTGGACTTCTGCCCTCTGCTCTCACATGTCCTATGTATGTCCCTTTCTTGTCCACCTACTCCCATACTCATTAGCTTAAAACAGGCTATGGGGACCCCTCCCCCCCAAAAAAAAACCAATGAGGGTTTCTACTCAAAGGCCTGGCCTGTCCACTGAGGGCCAGGGAATAGGAAGAGAAGAGGAGGGGGCAGTCTGATTTAGGACCACTCTTGCCTCCAGTGGTCCTCTCATCTCAAGGTGCTGCATTTCCCTGCTACAGGGACCCTAGGGCAGGAGGAATAGAACAGAGGGGAAGGCCCCGCAGGACTAGAGCTGCACAGACAGGCTGAGTGCCTTCACCTTGGGGTTTCATCCTCTTTCCTGCCCTTGCTCCCCTCCAGTCATGGAGCATGTTGGCTGGAGTGAGGGCCCAAGGACACTTCTCTGTCATGATTATGAAAGAAACGCTGCTGGAGGGTTTTCTAGTCACCTTGCTGGCCTGAGCCCCGATCTCAGTTATGAATCCCCACGCTCCATAAACCATGTGACATTGAGCAAATTACTTATTTTGGGGTATGCTTGTGGCTGGAGGCGGTGAGAGACGGTGGCCTACCCAGCTCTCTGGATTGCAATGCTTTATAAGAGGGATTTCATCAATGTACGCCATGTGTGAACAAGTCTAGCACCGAAAACCGAGTTGCACCCTGATGTTCTATATCAGTTTGTTTTCGGTCCCTGGCGACAACCCACTATACTGATTCCACCTCCCACCAAGGGGTTCTTTCTAGGACAATGGCCTTGTCCATGAACGTTCCCTCTATGCCAGAGACTTTCAATGGCTGCCCTTCTGCGTCTCACTGGAGCAGCTCCTGAGTGCTGTTGCCAAGTACTCCCTTGGGCTGCACAACCGAGTCCAAGTACCCTGCACACATGGTCAGAGAAGCATCTGAGTCCAGGGAGGCTTGTAGTCCTTTTACACCTGTTGAGGCAGAGCTCAGGGGTCCAGGGCTATGGCTGCAAACATCCCTTCAAGATTCAAGGCCTAGTATCTTCCAGGGAGTGTAGAGCAGGGTTGTGTCTATAGAGCAAAGTCCAGTCTGGGGATGTAGCTCAGGGGAACATATGAAAAGCAATGGGCTCCACCCCTGGCACGGCAAAACCCACCAACCAACCAGTTCCTAAACCACGATTCAGTGCCAAAAGAAGCACCACTAGATGGTGGTGTTGCCTCCTGTAAACTGCCCAGTTCACAAAGAGGATGAAGAAAGAGGCTAAACGGGCAATTTGTTCAGAGTTCACACCTGAACTGCTGATCCAAATAAGAAAACAATTATGGTTCAAACACAGGATAAAAGTTCCAGTACATCTCATCTCCATGGCTTGATCAAAAGGATTTTCTAGGGCTGGAGAGATGGCTCAGCAAGGTGTTTTCTTGCAAAGCCTGATGGTCTGGGTTTGATTGCCCAGGACCCACGTAAAGCCAGATGCACAGAGTGGCACCTGCAGCTGGAATTCGTTTGCAGTGGAAGGAGGCCTTGGCATGCACATACTCACTCACTCTGTCTCTTTCTCTCAAAATATATATATATGAGGATTTACTAACCAGGTCTCATTCTACAGCACGAAGGGGATTCCAGAGTGCAGTCCCTAAGGGAGGACATTAGGACAGATGCATGAGCCAGGTCAGGCAGGGCTGCCCCCTTATCTTTTCTCCAGAGCAACAGGGAAGTGTTAGGAAATCCATCAAAATGTCAACCTTGGCTTTATTAGGTCGTAGAAATTAGGCACCCAATGTTTCTCACACGAAAGCAACGATAATATAGACAATAATGACCTTGAAAACAAATCAACAAATGTATGGAGGGTGCAATTACCCCAAGGGGGCATACTACTTTGAGAGGAAAACACGAGTAATGGATGGAAAGTTCCTAGTTTCTCTCCAGGAGGGACACAGAAGCTTTGGGAAATCCCCACGGGGCTGGGTCTCAGTGTGGCGGCTTCACAATCCCTCCTCTACTGAACCCATGAGCAATACTGCATCACTGGGAAACTCAGAGGAGCTCTCTAGAAATTAAGCCCCTTTACAACTGAGTGCTGTGCTTTATCTTGAATTGATAGAATTTTTGATGCCGTGTAGCCCTGGGGTGTCTTCAATTTTCATGGTTGCCCGTGGAGCCGCCAGGCCCAATTAAGAGTCCATAACACGCCTTCTCCTTGTCTGCTGGAGCTGGGGCGCTCCTGCTGGCTGCAGCTGAAGGAGCCACTTGGCTTCATTGTTCCTCAAGGTGCTTCCAGGAGCCATGTGGTCTCTTAGGTCTCGTGAATTGCACAGTAATTAAGTGTGGAGGATGCAGGAAGGAGAATAAAAGGCCTTGGTACTGGTAAAGGGCCCCTTACAATGGCACACTGGGTAGATCCAATCCCTTTTCCATATCTGAATCCTTGGTTTTAGCACAAGGAACTTCTGGAGCATTCCACGAGAGGAGTAGTTTCTCTATGCACTGGCAACACACCGTCCTGTTTGCTTCTCTTGAGCATTATCAGTGCACTATCGCTCGTTCGTCTGTTGTTTGTGGCTCATCTCCCACATCAGGAGGCAAGATCAAGGAGAGCAGAAGCGGTCTCACCGTGCCCTTGTCCTGCTCCAGGGTCTAGAGGGATGCCTGGCATGCAGCAGCTGAGCAATCCGCACCTGCCAAGCACCTGTTTATACCTGTGAACGTTCTCTGCAAATCGTTGCCTGACATGTAACAGAGTGCCTGGCTGCAATGCTGCAATGCTGCGTGGTCCATTCCTCTCACGGTCTCCTAGGCCCCAAGGTTAATTTGCTCTGAGCCCCGTTTAAAGAAATGATCTTGCCCCTTTTTTTCCTATTATTTAGCTATATCTCTATCAAACTTGACAAAAAATGGCATAAAGGAGGAAAGAGGAGCTATAAATCCCCAAGAACAGAGAGAATGGGAACAGAATTTGACAGGGGCTGTAGAGAGGAGGAGCACGTTCCTGCCACTTAGCTGAGCACAGCCCTTTGACGAGCTCTGGAAGTGGAAGTGCTAGGCAGCATTGATGGGGTGTCCATGGGGGCTAAAGGAGGATAGGTTGGAAGTCTGTAAAAATCTCTAAAATCCATCATTGATCTTATATACCTTGTCCTGAAAAAGACTTGAAATTCAGTGCAGGCTACATATAGCATGGGGAGATGACTGCCATTTGGTGCCTCTTGGCTCACAGAATAGCCAAATAAACATTTTGAGCAGATTTGACAATTATTGAGAAGTCCAAAGTGAAGGGTTAACAGCCTTCCCTGAAAACTAGAGGGAACTAAAGAGTTGATAACTAACCTTAAGATGAAAAGACCATAAAGGGAATGGAGACATCCTGTCCTCCCTGGTCAACTCTGCTAAAGAGCCTGTTCCGAGCAAATGACTTTGATGTCTTACCTGCTTCCCTTGGACCTGCAGCTGATTCAGTGTGTTTGCCTTAGGCTCCTCCTCACAAGTTCGAACCCTAGCCTGACTCGGGGCTTCAGCCTCCATCCGCGGGAAGGCTGCTGCCCCTCGCTGTACCTCTCAATAAACGATCTGTCTGTAGAGATCAAGTCCGGTGTTCTTTCTTGCTTTTCTCCTATACTTTCCTTACAAAAAGATGTACAGACACTCAAATACTGACATCCAGAGATCCCCCTTGCCTGATTGCATTGCAGTGAGACCTGCCTGGCAATAATCTCCTTCCTTTACACAAAATGTCCAGTCAGCTACTGTGTACCTTGTTCATACACGTGACTCCACAGCCTCAGATCACCGTACTTTCAGAAAAGCCTACCACAGGCCAAAGTAGCAACAAAGGACTTGGAGCCCAAGGAAAGCCCCATTCAAGCAGGGCAGTGAAACAACACTGTTGTTATGGCCCCAGAGACTTATATCTACATATATACACATATCTACACATCTATAGATATATATGTATATTTGTAGACATATGTATATGTGTATGTATGTATGTATATATGTATGTATGTGTATATATATATATATATTTGGTTTTTCAAGGTAGGGTCAAAGCTGACCTATGAATTCACTATGTAGTCTCAGGTTGGCATAGTCACCAAAAAAAAAAAAAAAAAAAAGTAAAAACTACAATAAAAACAAAACCAAACCACTATAGAAAAGGGACAAAAAGTATGGAATGAGGGAAAGAGCTTGTAGAAATTAAGAATATTATGGCTGAGGGCTGGAGAGATGGCTTAGCAGTTATGGAGCTTGCTTGTGAAGCCCAAGGACCCATGTTTGATTATCCATGTCCCACATAAGCCACATGTACAAGGTGATGCAAGCGTGCAAGGCTGCACATGCACACAAGGTGGCACATGCGTCTGGAGTTCAATTACAGTGGCTGAAGGCCCTGGCATACCAATTCTCTCCCCTCCCTTTGCATAAGAAATGTGGTTGAAATGAGACATTTCACGTGTTGGTATATAATGTCAGACATTTTTGAAAAGGTAGAATAAGAACACCAAGGAAAGGAAAAAAGAGAAAACATAAGACAATTAGAGTTGGGTATGGTGGTGCGCGCCTTTAATCCCAGCACTTGGAAGGCAGAGGTAGGAAAATCGCTGTGAGTTCGAGGCCATCCTGAGACTATATAGTGAATTCCAAGTCAGCCTGGGCTAGAGCAGGACCCTACCTTGAAAAACAAGAAACAAACAAAAAAAAAAAAAATAAAGTAATGATATATAACAAGTTCTAGACAGATAGAGTGGGAAGGAATAGAGTGTAAAGAAAAAGTTTCAGAATTGAAGGGCAAAAATTACTAAATTGATATGGTGTTCCAACTGGCTGGTACAATGACTTCTAAAAAGACATTCTAGAGCATGGTATCAGGACATATTATCAGAAAAAAACATATGTATATATGTGTGTATATATATTTATGTACATATATACACACACATATACATATATATGTATATTTGTATACAAATGTATATGTATATATGTATATATGTATATATGTATATAAATATGTATATATTATGTACATATTTTATATATTTGGTTTTTCAAGGTAGGGTCTTAGTCTAGCTCAGAGCTGACCTACAATTCACTATGTAGTCTCAGGTTGGCCTCAAACTCACAGTGATCCTCCTGCCTCTGCCTCCCAAGTGCTGGGATTAAAGGTATGCACCACCACACCTGGCTCCTAAATAATTTGTAAGAATAGTTTTTATTTACTTATTTTCATGTGTGCATGCCAGGGCTTCTTGCTACTGCAAACAAATTTTAGGTGCATGTACCACTTTTGTGACTGGCTTTAATGTGGGAACTGGGGAATTGAACTCTGGGCTGGCAGCTTTGGCAAGTAAGTACCTTTAGTTGCTGAGCTATTTTCTCAGCTTGATAAATAAATAAGTAAATATTTATTTATTTATTTGAGAGAGAAAGAGGAAGATAGATAGATACAGAGATAGATGGATAGATAATAGATAGAATGGGCGCACCAGGGCCTTCAGCTGCTGCAAACAAACTCTAGATGCATGTGCCACCTTGTGCATCTGGCTTACATGGGTCCTGGGGAATTGAACCTGGGTCTTTTGGCTTAATAGGCAAGCACCTTAGCCGCTAAGACATCTCTCCAGCTCCATATGTGTGTGTGTGTGTGTGTGTGTGTGTGTGTGTGTGTATTTTGTTTGTTTGTTTTTAAAAAATTTATTTATTTATTTGCCATCAGAGATAGAGATAGAAGAGAGGCAGACAGGCAGAGAATTGGCATGCCAGGGCCCTTAGCCACTGCAAATGAACTCCAGATGCATGTACTCTTTGTACATCTGGCTTATGTGGGTCCTGGAGAATCAAACCAGGATCCTTTGGCTTCGCTAAGCCATTTCTCAAGCTCTCAATAAATATTTTTGAATGAGTGAAGTAAATGATTACGATGGAGATTATTCAACCTTCTGAAGTCAAAAGTAGAGAAACTGAGGACTCTACACTTGTTGGAAGAAGGGCCAGAATGAGGTTTACAAAGTCTAGTTCCAGAACACGTCTCGGAACTGAGCAAGATTAATGATCACATCCACTGAGGGGACTGCCATAAGGCTCCAGGTCCAAGCTTGCACCTAGGGTATTGATGGTACATGAACTGAGCAGACCAATGCAGAGCACCCTAAGGTGTGGCCTGGTGTCAGTGCGCAAAGGCAACTTTCAAAATCATGCTGAACATGGCTGCAGAGGACACCAAGGTGGGGGGAAGCCGATCACATCACAGACCAGAGAAGCCCAGAAACTGTCCTAGGCCTGCATGCGTCTATCCCTATCCTCCAATTCCCAGGCAGTGCCATTCCCGAATATCTAACCCTGATTCACGATGGTGCCCCTTCCTGGGTGAGAGTTGTGTGTAAAGAACACACTCTTTCTATTTGCAGTTTCTATCCATTTTTAGTCTACCTTCTAGGAAGAAATCTGTCTTTCATAGACCCTCATGTATATAAAAAGTAGATCAAGAATTCCTAGCCTTCTCTCTCCAAAAAAATATCTTTTTTTTTTTTGAAGAGAGACAGAGAGAGACAGAGAGAGAGGGAGAGGAAGACAGATAGAGATGGGTGCGCCAGCAGCCTCTCAGCTGCTGCGAATGAAATCCCGATGCATGCTCCCCCTTGTGGTCAAGTGTGGCATTGCGCCCTTGCCTCACTTTGCATCTGGCTAAACGTGGGACCTGGAGATTGGAACCAGCATTTTTCTTAGGCTTAGGAGGCAGGTGCCTTAACCACTAAGCCATTTCTCCAGTCCCCCAAAATATCTTTTAAAATGGCTCTCAAATATATAGCTTCCAATATTTCTGTTATATTGATCTATTCTTGTGGATAAATATGTTGTAATCCCTTTTAACAAGGGATCTCGGAACGGAGTCGGATCTCTTAGCTGTGGTCGGCCCAGCACAGACCACGCGTGCTCACCTTCCTGTCTAGACACCACATTTCTTCTATGGGGCACCAAGGAGTCCAGTAAACACCTGATTAATTTCATCGGGCTTCTGAAGCCACGTTTTTAAATTTTCTTTCTTGGGACTACCAAGTCCTTTTCAACTCAGAGAATCTTCTATTTGTCATTACTCGACTACACTTCTTCAGTCTCTCATCAATCACGGTGGTGTTTTGCTCTAGTTTTGTGTCAGCTCAAACCCCAAGAGCAGTTTCCTTGAGTGCATCCAGGTGGGAGATTAGAGAACAAGGCAGGAGCGAGGGCAGAGCACAAGGTTCTGCAGCTGGCTGCTAACAGACCCACAGGTCCACCCTAGCACGAGTCCTGCTCTGTGCTGCCCAGGGGCATCATGACCTCCAATGGCAGAAGTTACAGGGTTTCAAATCTGATTCAAGTTCATGTTCAGTAAGTAAAAGCCTATCATGTGCAAGGTGGGAGGAGGGATAACAGCTAACACTGTTGTTCCTGACCGCTGTCCTCCCCACCTAGCTTCCCAGAACATCTAGGCCACACGCTGACTTTAGTGTGGGTGAGAAGGCAGGGCCTTCTTTCTTTGTGGTAGAAGAAGAAGCAGGACCTGAAGCTGGTACCCTCTGGGGTAGTTTGAATAGATGCTCCACCCACCCCCCACCACCACAGATTCAGGAGTTTATTAAAACTTCTTGGATTCCCAGCCAAGGTATCATTGGCCCCTAAGGTCTGGCCCTAAGGTGTGGGGTGGATGTGCCTGGAGTTCCTGAAGTGTGCTTGTTTGTGGCTTGGACCTGTGAAAGCATCTGCCCTTGCCCTGGGAACTTCCTGGATCTGTAAACTTCAATAACTATCCCTTCCTCCCTAACTGTGCCTGGTTTGGAAGTTCATCTCACTGACCTGAAGCTGTCTGTCCTGATACCTCATGTCCAAGGAGCAGACATGCACTTCCAAAAAGCACCCTTCATGACATCTACTGAAAGAAGCTGACTGACTGGGCCAAAAATTAAAAGCAACCAAGGCCAGGGTTAAAAGGGTTAGGTATGGTTCACAGTTTTACAGGCCATGGATGTAACCTCCATCACATCTTCTCCCAGGTCTCTCAGAGAGACAACAGACTAGAACCAGACTGGAAAGGAATTCTTTTCAAGTTTATTTATTTGAGAGATAGAAAGAGGCAGACAGGCAGAGAATTGGCATGCCAGGGCCCTTAGCCACTGCAAATGAACTCCAGATGCATGTACTCTTTGTACATCTGGCTTATGTGGGTCCTGGAGAATCAAACCAGGATCCTTTGGCTTCATAAGCCATTTCTCAAGCTCTCAATAAATATTTTTGAATGAGTGAAGTAAATGATTACGATGGAGATTATTCAACCTTCTGAAGTCAAAAGTAGAGAAACTGAGGGCTCTACACTTGTTGGAAGAAGGGCCAGAATAAGGTTTACAAAGTCTAGTTCCAGAACACGTCTCAGAACTGAGCAAGATTAATGATCACATCCACTGAGGGGACTGCCATAAGGCTCCAGGTCCAAGCTTGCACCTAGGGTATTGATGGTACGTGAACTGAGCAGACCAATGCAGAGCACCCTAAGGTGTGGCCTGGTGTCAGTGCGCAAAGGCAACTTTCAAAATCATGCTGAACATGGCTGCAGAGGACACCAAGGTGGGGGGAAGCCGATCACATCACAGACCAGAGAAGCCCCAAAACTGTCCTAGGCCTGCATGCGTCTATCCCTACCCTCCAATTCCCAGGCAGTGCCATTCCCGAATATCTAACCCTGATTCACGATGGTGCCCCTTCCTGGGTGAGAGTTGTGTGTAAAGAACACACTCTTTCTATTTGCAGTTTCTATCCATTTTTAGTCTACCTTCTAGGAAGAAATCTGTCTTTCATAGACCCTCATGTATATAAAAAGTAGATCAAGAATTCCTAGCCTTCTCTCTCCAAAAAAATATCTTTTTTTCTTTTTGAAGAGAGACAGAGAGAGAGGGAGAGGAAGACAGATAGAGATGGGTGCGCCAGCAGCCTCTCAGCTTCTGCGAATGAAATCCAGATGCATGCTCCCCTTTGTGGTCAAGTGTGGCATTGCGCCCTTGCCTCACTTTGCATCTGGCTAAACGTGGGACCTGGAGATTGGAACCAGCATTTTTCTTAGGCTTAGGAGGCAGGTGCCTTAACCACTAAGCCATTTCTCCAGTCCCCCAAAATATCTTTTAAAATGGCTCTCAAATATATAGCTTCCAATATTTCTGTTATATTGATCTATTCTTGTGGATAAATATATTGTAATCCCTTTTAACAAGGGATCTCGGAACGGAGTCGGATCTCTTAGCTGTGGTTGGCCCAGCACAGACCACGCGTGCTCACCTTCCTGTCTAGACACCACATTTCTTCTATGGGGCACCAAGGAGTCCAGTAAACACCTGATTAATTTCATCGGGCTTCTGAAGCCACGTTTTTATTTTCTTTCTTGGGACTACAAGTACTTTTCAACTCAGAGAATCTTCTATTTGTCATTACTCGACTACACTTCTTCAGTCTCTCATCAATCACAGTGGTGTTTTGCTCTAGTTTTGTGTCAGCGCAAACCCCAAGAGCAGTTTCCTTGAGTGCATCCAGGTGGGAGATTAGAGAACAAGGCAGGAGCGAGGGCAGAGCACAAGGTTCTGCAGCTGGCTGCTAACAGACCCACAGGTCCACCCTAGCACGAGTCCTGCTCTGTGCTGCCCAGGGGCATCATGACCTCCAATGGCAGAAGTTACAGGGTTTCAAATCTGATTCAAGTTCATGTTCAGTAAGTAAAAGCCTATCATGTGCAAGGTGGGAGGAGGGATAACAGCTAACACTGTTGTTCCTGACCGCTGTCCTCCCCACCTAGCTTCCCAGAACATCTAGGCCACACGCTGACTTTAGTGTGGGTGAGAAGGCAGGGCCTTCTTTCTTTGTGGTAGAAGAAGAAGCAGGACCTGAAGCTGGTACCCTCTGGGGTCGTTTGAATAGATGCTCCACCCACCCCCCACCACC
The DNA here is from genome assembly GCA_036365145.1 of Orientallactaga sibirica. Classification (NCBI taxonomy): domain Eukaryota; kingdom Metazoa; phylum Chordata; class Mammalia; order Rodentia; family Dipodidae; genus Orientallactaga; species Orientallactaga sibirica. Next base: position 16,105,357 of record JAEOAD010000050.1, on the reverse strand, counting down.
ACAGATTCAGGAGTTTATTAAAACTTCTTGGATTCCCAGCCAAGGTATCATTGGCCCTAAGGTGTGGGGTGGATTTGACATTCCAGTCTAAAGAGATGCAAAGTGCCTGGAGTTCCTGAAGTGTGCTTGTTTGTGGCTTGGACCTGTGAAAGCATCTGCCCTTATGGAACTTCCCCTGGATCTGTAAACTTCAATAACTATCCCTTCCTCCCTAACTGTGCCTGGTTTGGAAGTTCATCTCACTGACCTGAAGCTGTCTGTCCTGATACCTCATGTCCAAGGAGCAGACATGCACTTCCAAAGCACCCTTCATGACATCTACTGAAAGAAGCTGACTGACTGGGCCAAAAAATTAAAAGCAACCAAGGCCAGGGTTAAAAGGGTTAGGTATGGTTCACAGTTTTACAGGCCATGGATGTAACCTCCATCACATCTTCTCCCAGGTCTCTCAGAGAGATAACAGACTAGAACCAGACTGGAAAGGAATTCTTTTCAAGTTTATTTATTTGAGAGATAGAAAGAGGCAGAGAGGGAGAGAGAAAGAGAGAGAGCACGAGCGAGCCAGGGCCTTCAGCCACTGTAAACGAACTCCAGAAGCCTATGCTCCCTTGTGCATCTGGCTTACATGGGTCCTGGGGAATTGAACCTGGGTCCTTTGGCTTCACAGGCAGGTGCCTTAAATGGCTAAGCCATCTCTCCAGTGCCCCCCCCTTTTAAATTAGTTTTATATATTTGCAAGTAGAGAGAGAGAGAGAGAGAGAGAGAATGGGTGTGCCAGGACCTCTAGCCACTGCAAACAAAGATACACGTGCCACTCTATGCATCTGGCTATGTGTGGGTACTGGGGAATCAAACCCAAGTCATTAGCTTTATGGGCAAGTGTGCCTTAACCCCTGAGCCATCTCTCCAGCCCAGGAATTCTTGATACTAGTTGCAACTCAAGGTGGATAATGCTCACCCTGCAGTAAGGGTGAGGTCAAGGTTACCGGCCACACATAAACACTTGGAAAAGTGAGCTCTGGGAAGAGGCAAGCTTCCTGAGGTCCCCAGGGAACCCTGACCAGTCTAACAGCTTAGTAATAGGAACATGGCCAGGACCAGAGCTGGGAGGGGCACGGGCAAAGCCAGGGTACGCTGCGGAGGATCCGAGAGGGGCATCTATCTACTGAGGCTACAGAGAGGCTGAGGGCAAACTGCAGTCACGTTTAGGAACAGAAGCATGTTCTATGTGCTTGGCTTCGGAAAGCAAGCGCTCCCCTCCCCTCAACTTATCTCCATCTTATCTTCCTGGCTGCTTCTTGTCTTCAGGCAGAACCAGATAGTCGTTAAAATTTATAGGGCTCCTTTTGGTTTGTAAACTCTCGCACAGACTCAGCTCCTCCTCTTGTATCCCATCAGCTTGGCATTATTATCTGATTTTATGAATAAGGAAATTGGGCCCAGCAGGGATGTGCTTCCTATCGCTTGGGGAACATGCAGCGCACACGCATACTGAGTGTGACATCAGAAGAAATGTGAGGTGCTGGCCCAGAAAGGGAACATGGGACCTTTCTGAAAGTGACTCTGTGCCACCTGATCCAGCCATTGTGTCTCCTCACAGCTGTTTATATTATTGGTTTCTGAGCCCGTGACAGGTGAGCACAGTTTCGCTCTTGCTTAGGCCAGAAGGGACCCAGGGCATCAGACTCTTCCCCGTGCCAGTGGCCTCGGCCCAACCTTCATCTGTGCTAGCCACCCGAGGTCCAGGAAAGGTGCCAACTGCCCACAGGAGAGGCAGCAGCGCCTGCTGCGGCTCCCAGAACCTCACAGCATCTTCCCCAGTTGTCAGGGGTTTGCCCCCAACAAGTTACTGTTAGAATTCCCCTACTCCCCTGAACTATTCTTATGTGAGGATATAGCCATCACCTGTGACCCGCACGCTCCCTACTTGTCCAGCGTAGCCCACTTTCTGATAGGGTCCTTATATGATTCTTATTTTTCTACTTTTGGTTCTTCCTGTTCTGGGACTGACCACTGCCCTGCCTTGTGCTTGGCTCATAGCGTCGTGCTTTCTGACCGGTGCCTGAGCTACCCTGTTTAATTACTTCTGCAGTGACATCTGGACACCGTTTCCTACTGGTCCCTGCTTCATCTCCCTTCTTGTCTTTTCCGTTTGGACCTGGTCTTCACAGTTTGGCCACTAGAGGGAAACAACAGCTAAATCACATAACTGCTCAATGGAAGGCGGGCTCCAGCCAGATTCCACCACCAGCCCACACAAGAAACCTAAGGAGGCCACTGCGTATGTGTGCAGTGGCGCTCACTAACTGCTTCCTGGAAGGAAGTGTTAATTTGGGAAATGAGAAACCAGAGACCAGGGCAAGGTGTGGGGTCTGATCTCAAGCCTTGTCAGTGACCATCCAGGCTTCCCAGTCCCTAGCCAGCCTGCCTGTGTGCCAAGCCCCTTCTTCTCCTCTTTTCTGCTTAATCCACTGTGACTCAGTCCAGTTTAACCTCCTTCCTACTCCTAGGTCTTAAAACAATTTGGATAAGCGAGTTATTTAACTTTAAAAAAATTTAATTTATTTGAGAGAGAAAGAGGTAGAGAGAGAGGGAGGGAGGGGAAGGGGGAGGAGGAGAGAAAGAGAGAGAGAGAAAGAACATGGACTTGCCAGGGCCTCCAGCCACTGCAAACGAACTCCAGACACATGCGCCACCTTGTGCATCTGGCTCATGTGTGTACTGGGGAATCAGACTTGGGTTCTTTGGCTTTGTAGGCAAATGCCTTAACCACTAAGCCATCTCTTCGGCCTGAGTCTCTTTTCTTTATCCTTATACTTGACCTGTCAGCCCTGCTAACTCATTCTTCCCCTGTCTTTTAGGCAGCTCTGTCTCAACCTGGCTCTCCTCTCCCACCCTCAGCCTTTCCACAGGTGTCTACCACTTACTGTCCTCCACTCATTTAAGAATTTACGTCCACTCTGCGTGTAGTCCCTTCAGATTCTCGCAGTGTACCCTGGCATTCCAGCCCTTCTGCTCCTCCCACTCATTCAGCTCCTCCTACTTGTCCAAAGAGTGTCTCGACTTGTTCTCTGGATGACACCCAGCCTGGTCATTTCTGACCCTGCTCTTGTTTCCTCTCCACACCCTGTCTCCACTACCTCTGGAGGTCAATCCAGAAGTTGTACTTAAAAGCACAACTTTCAAGCCCAACATCTCTTACGTTTTCTGACAAACACCTTTATACAGAGATTCCCACTTCTAGAGCTGATTTTGTCATTTTTATCAACTTTAATATTTAAGCCATGAGGACATAGCCCTCATTTGAGATGACTTGTGCAGGTATGAATAAAATTTACTGTATCTCGGGCTGGAGAGATGGCTTAGCGGTTAAATGCTTGCCTATGAAGCCTAAGGACCCCAGTTCGAGGCTCGATTCTCCAGGACCCACGTAAGCCAGATGCACAAGGGGGTGCATGCATCTGGAGTTCGTTTGCAGTGGCTGGAGGCCCTAGTGCACCCATTCTCTCTCTCTCTACCTACCTATTTCTGTATCTCTCTCTCAAATAAATAAATAAATAATAAAATATTTTTAAAAATTTAGTGTATCTCCTGTCTACTTGGCTTAGTTACTAAAGCATAGCTTTTATTGGTTTCATCAATTTTCTTTTTGAGTAAGTATTGTTTCAACATTACAGCATCCCAGAGCTGTGTGATATCAGTCAAAATAATTGTGTGTCGATAATGAAGATGTGGTAATAGACACAATAGAATTTTATTCAGCTGTAAAGAAAAACGAAATTATGAAAGTTGCGGGAAGCTGGGTGTGGTGGCGCATGCCTTTTATCCCAGCACTCGGGAGGCAGGGGTAGGAGGATCACTGTGAGTTTGAGGCCACCCTGAGATGACACAGTGAATTCCAGGTCAGCCTGGGCTAGAGTTAGACCCTACCTCAACAAAACAAAACAAAACAAAACAAAACAAAACAAAACAAAACAAAAACAAAAACAATTGCAGGAAAATGAATGGATCTGGGAAAGATTATACTAAGTGAGGTAAACCTGGCTCAGAAAGCCAAATGCCACATGTTCTCTCTCATAAGTAGATGCTACTAGCTTCAAATGTTTAGATTTTTTTAAATTTAATTTTTAATTTTTATTTATTTGACAGAGAGAACATGGCAGAAAGAGAGAGAGAGAGAGAGAGAGAATATGCCAGGGCCTCCAGCCACTGCAAACAAACTCCAGACACATGTGCCACCTTGTGCATCTGGCTTATGTGGGTCCTAGGGAATCGAACCTGGGTCCTTTGGCTTTGCAGGCAAGTGCCTTAACCGCTAAGCCATCCCTTCAGATTTTTATGTGAGTTGGAGTACGAGTCAGTATAGAGGGCACAAAGCTGGAAAGGGACCATGAGGAAGGTAGGAGAAGAGATGGCTTAAGGGGAGGGGATAGTAGGTAGATAAATAAATAGAAGGTGGGATAGTGTACGTGGCATCAGGGGACATGGTGGAGGGAGGAGGTGGTGGGAGAAGGCTTATCAACACTAAAAGAGCCACACGAAAGCCAACTCCTTTGCTAGATAATTAAAACATACAAGTTTGGGCAGAAGTACACTGTGGAGGTATAAATGCTATGCCCAGAAACCACAGGTTGTTAAAGACAAATTTCAGTGCCAGGGTTGGGACATGTCCCGTTGGACTTGTTAGCCAGGGAGGCCACTGAGGATCCTACAACAACAAAGGCCATGGCCAAGGCTCTTAGCTGCCCACCAGAGCTAGGTGGTGAGACCCTGTGGCTGAAGACACCACACGCGTCAGCTCAGGACACTGAGAAATCAAACTAGAACTGAGCTGGAAGCCTCCTCCCTGCTGACTGCTGTCAGGGTGCTGGGAAGTGCTCCACAGCCTGCTGGAGAAGCAGAGTATTCAGTGGTCTTAACCAGCAGTGGACCCTGCCAGCTACGCAACTGGCCACCTAGGCAAGATGCACTCACTAGTGCAGCAGTGGGGTGTCTATCACGGGGGATACCAACTGTTCTCTATAGCTGGACTTGAGGCCACTTCACAGAGGGAATTCATGCCTGATTCCACAAACCTCGTGAAAAGCCCATGGCCCAGAAGGTCTCAAGGCCTCCAGGGGAAGTTACTACTGCTGTTTGGCTGTGTGGACATATTATACCCACCAAATTGTCCTCTAACTATTCAAGTTTGTGCCTGCCTGGATATTAGTGCTGCTCTCACTTTTGGTTAAAGAAGTTTCTCTTTTCAGATGCCAATGACTACTGGGGAGACTCAACTCATCAAAGTGCTGAGAAGCAGTGGCCCGTGACTGTTCAGTACTGAATGAGACATTTCTTTTATTTATTTTTATTTTTTTAAATTATTTTATTTATTTTTGGAGAGAGACACAGAGAGAGATAGGCAGAGAGGGAGAGGGAGACAGAGATGGGTGCGCCAGCAGTCTCAGCTGCTGTGAATGAAATCCAGATGTGTGCGCCCCCTTGTGGTCAAGTGTGGCATTGTGCCCTTGCGTCACTTTGCATCTGGCTAAACATGGGACCTGGAGATTGGAACCGCTGGAGATTGGAACCAGCGTTCTTAGGCTTAGGAGGCAGGCGCCTTAACCGCTAAGCCATCTCTCCAGCCCCTGAATGAGACATTTCTATTACGTCCTCCAGCTGCGCGGAGGAAGAGGCGATGGAGAGAATGTAAGAGGCAAAGGATGGGGAGGACTGCTTTGGACACTGTCTCCCAGACACGAGGTAGTCTTAGTCATGACGTCCCAGTGGCTGTCATGCATTACTTGCTGAATACTATCATCAACAGGTTGTTGTAGGTGATGAGGGGGAACAAAAAATAGAAGGGGTTCAGTAAAGGGAGTGGGGAAGGGGAGGTATGCCCAGCTTTTTAATGAGGGCTCTTGGGAGTTGAACTCTGTCTGTCAGTTCTAGGTCCTCTCCGGCCCTCAGGCCTAAGTGGGAAACACTCTGAATGGCTGAGCCATCTCCAAAGTGCTGACACTGCACTTTCTAGTTCTGGTTTCTTCTCCCGGTTTTCACAAAAGAAAACGGAATAAAGATGACTAGGACAGAAACTCCCCTCTGCATGGCCTGTGCCTTCCAAGTCACAATGGATGGATTTTCACTGTCAAGGTCAGGCGTGGGCGGGCCTGCCTGCTGAGTCTGGCTGAGGTATTTCAGAGTTCAGATAGTTGCATCCTTCAGGGAGGTCTGGGCTCCAGAACATCCATGGGCAGCACTTGGAGTTTGGATAACATAGGAATGTGAGGGGCTTTCCTACTGTCACGTATTCTGAAATATCGCAAGATCAAAGAGAAAGCACTCAGAGGCCACACCTGACCCTCTCCATCTCCTATGGTCTAACCTCATCGCAAACACCTGCCTCCCAGCTCTTAACCTCTGTCCCAGAGACCTGCCATCTACAGACCCAGGCGCTAGATGTTCAACTGTCACTGACCAGTGGGGTCTTTTCTGTCTGGAGAACCCTTCCTCCAGCCCCTAGGGCCCCACCTACCAAGCGGTCCTGCTTCTTTAGGGCTGAGCTCAATTTCCTTACAACGTAACTATCTTATTTATTCACTGAAAGAAAAAAAAAAAAACACTTCTGGAAAGCTCACCGTGTGCCATGCTTGCTTAAAGGTGCCAGGAATTCAGCATTGAACAGAAGAAGCACTTCTGTCTACCTGGAGTTTGCATTCTTGAGAAGCGGCCAGAAAACAGGATAAAAATAGCAAAATAAGGGCTGGAGACATAGCTTAGCAGTTAAGGCACTTGCCTGCAAAGCCAAAGGACTCAGGTTTGATTCCCCAGTACCCATGTAAAGCCAGATGCACTAGGTGGCACATGCATCTGGAGTTTCTTTGCAGTGGGCTGGAGGCCCTGGTGTGCCCATTCTCTCTATCTATCTACCTCTCTATCTCTGTCCCTCAAATAAATAAATGAATAAATAAAATATTTAAAAAATAGAAAAATAAGTTAAATGTTAGTGATGTGCACTGAAGGGGAAATCATAGCAAAGAAAGGTACTGCAAGTGCTGGTGTGTGAGAGTCAATTTGCACATGGATGTGATGGATATATGATGGTGGAGATGTGCAAGGTTTTCAAAACTTCAGGACCACAGAGTTGCCTCTGTCCTATGTGTTCTCAATGCACATTATAGGCATTTTTTTCAAGGTAGGGTCTCACTCTAGCCCTGGCTGACCTGGAACTCTGTAGTCCCAGGCTGTTCTCAAACTCACAGCAATCCTCCTACCTCTGTCTCCCGAGTGCTAGGATTAAAGGTGTGCCACCACGCCCAGCCCTATAGGCTCTTTATCACAGTAGTTTACATAAGCTTAGGTACATGCTATGGATTGAACCTAACTGTTCATTACAGGCTCATTACTTTTTTTTTTTTTTTTTGAGAGAGATAGAGAATGGGTGCGCCAGCAGCTCTCACCCAGTGTGAACGAAATCCAGACGCATGCGCCCCCTTGTGGGACAGTGCAGCATTATGCCCCTTTTGGCAGGCAGGTGCCTTAACAGCTAAGCCATCTCTCCAGCCCCGTTTTTTTTTTTTTTTTTTTTTTTTTTAATGTGGTATGGGCATGTGTGGAAGTCAGAGGCCCTCCTCTCCTCGGGGTATTGGTCTCTCTTGATCTGTGAGACCGGCTGGCCTATGAACTTCAGAATTGTCCTGACTTCGCCTCCCTAGTATAGACTTGTCGGGATTACAGACACGTGCACCATTTTCTAGGTAGGTGCTGGGATCTGAAATTCGGGTTTCGGGTGCGCGGAACAAAAGTGCCTTTAACCACTGAGCCATCTCTCCAGCCAGAGGCCAACGTTTTAAATACTCGTTTTCCCACTGGTGGCATTGTTTTGGGAGATTGTGAAACCTCTGGGACATGGGGCCTACCTGCCAAAAAGTAGGCCACTCGACCACTGGGATGACCCAAAAGGCAACATAGTGCTGAAAAGAAGGGATGGAGGAGTGTCCAGCACTGAAACATCTCTGTCACACCCTCCAAGGCTCAGGGTCCATTGCGGAAGAGGTGGCAGAAAGAATGTAAGAGCCAAAGGAAGGGTACAACTCCTTACAATGCAACTGTCCAGACAGAAATTGCACTCGATATCCATGACCTTGCAGTACCTAGCAATACCTTCGCAAGACCCTCATAATAGGAGAAAAAGATGATGACATCAAATTAAAAGAGAGACTAATGGAGAGAGGGAGGGGATAAGATGGAGAGTGGAGTTCTGAAGGAGAATGGGGGAGGTATCATGGTTTATTGTCTGTAAATATAGAAGTTGTCATTAAAGAAATTAAAAAAAAAGTAGGCCACTGAGGTTGGGTTTCTGAAGGTTACACCCTCTGGTTCCAGCCTAGCTCCCTGCTTTCTAGTGTTTCTGGCCTCAATGCTTCTGCTGCCACAGAGCCACTTTGTCATGCCTTCCCAGCCATGATGGGCTGAGCCTTTGGAAACTGTGAGCCAAAATAAGGCTTCCTCCTTTTGTCAGGTGTTTTGTTACCATGAAGTGAAAAGGAACCAACACAGTTCTTCTGTGAAAGCACTTCACGTAAGAAAGGTATCTACATTACAGTATTTATCATGTTTACGTATTTATATTATAGCATTTACTATATTATCTAATTTCTTTCAGTATTTATCATGTGTACCTAATTATCATTTTAAACACAAGCTTAGATGCCAGTTCTGCAGTGCTTATCATAGTGTAGGCCACTATATCACAACATTTGCCATAAGCTTTCTGGTGACTTCCACTTAGTTTAAATGTGTATGTGGGTCCTGCTCTTGTCATTTGAGCTCAAGGGGTCCCTTGAGGCTTTGCGTTTCCAAACCCTGCCCAGACATGCCCTTGTGTAGCGTCTATTCACTCAGTGTTCCCTAAATTTAAATAAAATGTGGTCCACAGAGGTGAGGATCACACGCAGCCTTGTGTGTGTGTTTCCTCTTTGGCTTTCTATTTCCTGTATCTTTCTCTCCTTGTTTTACTCGTGTTTGCTGCTGACATTTTTCTTAATATTCTCCTGATAGTAACCTCAAAAGTTAATTTACTACTTCTACTAATTATTTCTGAATGAGAATTATCTTTCTCTGAGTAGCTTAAAAAGAGTTGATCCACTCGGAAACTCATTTTGTACAGTGTATCAAAGGTGTACTGTTCTAGAATACATTCTCATCAGTGGCTAATAAGAGCTGAGGTGTTTAAGCTGGGCGCGGTGGTGCATGCCTTTAATCCCAGCACTTGGGAAGCAGAGGTAGGAGGATGCTGTGAGTTCAAGGCCACCCTGAGACTACAGAGTGAATTTCAGGTTACTTTTTTTTTTTTTTTTTTTTTTTGATTTTTCGAGGTAGGGTCTCACTCTGATCCAGGCTAACCTGGAATTCACTATGTAGTCTCAGGATGGCCTCAAACTCACTCACGGCGATCCTCCTACCTCTGCCTCCTGAGTGCTGGGATTAAAAGCGTGCACCACCACTCCCAGCTCCGGTTACATTTTCTGTTTGACTTAGTGGTCTTTTCTTCTTTTTTCTTTTCTCTCTCTTCTAGATTGTGACCAAAATTATTTTTTCTATCTATCTTATTTAAGTACTAAAATTATTTATTGTATTTTTATTCTTTTAGCAGCTATACCTATACTTTTCAACATACTAATGCCCAAATATTTTTGTTAGAAGTCTAAAAAAACTAAGTTAATTCCTACTTTTTTTTTTTTGAGGCAAGTCCAACAGACCACCTCAGAGACAGAGAAAGAGAGAGAGAGAGAGGGAGAGAATTGGTGTGCCAGGGCCTCATGTGCGCCCCTTGTGCGCACGTGGATCTTGTGTATTTGCATCTCTGTGCGTCTGGCTTATATGGGACCTGGAGAGTTGAACTTGAGTCCTTAGGCTTCGCAGGCAAGCACCTTAACCGCTATGGGACCTGGAGCCCAGTTGAACTTGAGTCCTTTTTTTTTTTTTGGTTTTTCGAGGTAAGCACACTCTGGCCCAGGCTGACCTGGAATTAACTAAGCCATCTCTCCAGCCCAATTAAAGCGTCGCCACCCGTCCGGCTGCTACCTTTTTTTTGAGAGAGAGGAAAAGAAAAAGAGAGAGAGAGGGAAAGATAGAGATAAGAAAGAGATTGATTGAGAAATTGGGACAGACAGAAGTCTTGCTTTGTAGCCCAGGCTGTACTCAAACCTGAGATCCTGCCTCTGCTTCTTGAATTCTAGGATTATAAGCATGCACCACCATACCCAGGAATTCCTACTTTTATCCTGTTTCAAATCAGACAAGGATCTACGCTTCCTTTACTTTCTTTCAAAACTCTTCATTTTTTTAAGTGAGTATTTACAAGTAGTAAAATTTAGAAGGTTTGTATATCTGGAAATATGTCTTTTTTGAGGTAGGGTCTCACTCTAGCCCAGGCTGACCTGGAATTCACTATGTATTCACAGGTTGGCCTCATACAACAATCCTCCTACCTCCATCTTCTGAGTGCTGGGGTTAAAGGTGTGTGCCACCATGCCCAGCTGGAAATATCTTTATTCTCATTCTTATTATAGTTTAGCTGGGCATAGAATTCATAGGGACTTCACATTAGAACACTGACACTCAATTTCTCTTGCCTTTGTGTAGAGAAAACACACACACACACACAATTTGAAAATTCTCCATTACTATCCCTTTTTTGCTAACCTACCCTCAGTCCTATCCAAGATTCCACCCCACCCTGATATTGGACTTTTTAAAAAATATCTTCCATGTTTCCATCCAGCTTTCTGAATGCATGGAATGCCATCAACAACTATTTTTGGCATGTGTATATGTATGTTCAAATGCATGTGGGCACACATGTGCAGGTATGTGTGGAGGCTGACTAGCAACCCTGAATGTCATTGTCAGCTATGTCATCCACCTCTTATTGGGCTGGATTGAAATAGAACTCCAAGAATCTGACTATTTCCACCTCTCCATGCAGAAACTATAGGTGGAGCTACCACACCTGGCTTTTATGTGCTTCCTGGGGATCAAACTCAGTGTGGGACAAGCACTTTACCCAACTGACATATCTCCCCAGCCCTTTTTTTTTTTTTTTTTTTTTTTTTTTGAGGTAGGGTCTCACTCTAGCTCAGGCTGACCTGGAATTCGCTATGTAGTCTCAGGGTGGCCTCAAACTCATGGCGATTCTCCTACCTCTGCCTCCCAAATACTGGGATTAAAAGCGTGTGTCACCACCATGCCCGGCCTTTAACTATTTTTATGCCCATGTCTGTTAATTCTGACATTTTTGTCAATTGTGTTTCAGTTTCAATTGATTAATCTTCCCTTTCACAATAATCATTCTTTTCTGTTTCTTTGTGTGTTGTAACTTCTTAAAATATTTTATTGTTGAGAGAGAAAGAGAGAATATGAATGACACATCAGGGCTTGCTGCAAACAAATTCTAGACAAATGTGCAAACAAATTATGTGGGTACTGGACAAATTTGCAAGCAAGCACCTTTAATGGCTGAGCCCATGTCACCAGTTCCATGTCTTAATATTAGTAGGGTACTGGTTTTAATTGAACTCTGAGTTCTTGAGCTTAGGTTTTGCCTGGAAACAGTTTGGCCCACTAAGTCTTGGGGACAGAACAACCATGATTTGTTGCTCCCCACTAAGGTAAGACACTTCTGCGCACTCCAAACCCCCATGAACATGAGGTCCTTCAGACCAGCTCCTGTAAACAGGCACTGAACATACCCTTCCACACTGAAACCTGGACATCCAACGTAGCCAGCTGGGCCATATTCCCTCCCTATACTGATGTTTGATATCCAGTGTCTTAAAAATTGTTGTTTCTTGTATTTTGCCCATTAAAAATTTGTTTCAGGGCTGGAGGGATGGGTTAGTGATTAAGGCGCTTGCCTGCAAAGCTGAAGGACCGAGGTTTGATTCCTCGAGGACCCACGTAAGCCAGGTGCACAAGGTGCCGCATGCATCTGGAGTTGGTTTGCAGCAACTGGAGGCCCTTGAATGCCCATTCTGTGTCTCTCAAGTAAATAAATAAATAAATAAATAAAAAAAAAATTGTTTCAGGCAGGGAAATAAATCTGTTCTTTGCCTAATATCTATCTTGCTCAGAATTAGAAGATTCACATCTTCCTTCCAGACCACAACTATCTCTCATCCCAGATTGCTGATTCCATTGCTCAAACAGTGTGAGCATCTTTAATCTGCCAATCTGAAATTCCCCTAAATCTGAACCATTCTGAACCTCAACAGGATGCCCAATGAGCTTTGAATTTTGAGTTTTGAAGTTTCAGATTAAGGATGTTGTGCGGGTAAAGTCTATGCAAATATTCCAAAGTCTAAAAGAAAACCTCCAAATCCGTTACCCTTCTTTCTAGTGCTCAGCATTTTGGATTAAAAACACCCTACTTGTGTCATGACCTTTCTTTAACTCCACCGAGACCTCCGGGTCAGAAGGCCCTCTGCTTTCTCTAAACCCTCCAGTCTTCTCCCTGCTCGTTCTCCTTCTGGATCACAGGTGTCATGACCCATTATTTCCACAGCGCTCTTGCCAATGTCCTTGATTCTCTAGTTGCACCTGCTCATTTGACCCAGATGATTACATGGTAGATGCTCAATACATTTTATAATGAATGTATGAATAACCCAATGACAAAATGGGACATATATCTAGTTAATTTCTGGAGAACTTCTTTGTCCATATTTTTAAAAAATATTTTTTATTTTTATTTATTTGAGAGGGGGGGACAGAAGCAGGTAGAGAGAGAGAGAAAGAGAGAGAGCATGGGTGAGCCAGGGCCTGTAGCCACTGCAAACAAATTCAAGATGCATGCGCCACCTTATGCATCTGGCTTACATAGGTACTGGGGAATCAAATCTCAAATCAGGGTCCTTAGGTTTTGTAGGCAAGTGCCTTAAGTGCTAAGCCATTTCTCCCAGCCCTTAAAAGTATTTTTTATTTACTTGAAAGCAGAGAGGATAGAAGAAAGACAGAGAATAGGCATGCTAGAACCTCTAGCTGCTGCAAATGAACTCTAGATGCATGTACCTCTTTGTGCATCTGGCTTTATGTGGGTCCTGGGGGAATTGAACTTGGGCTTTTCAAGCAAGCACCTTATCTGGTGAGCCATCTCTCCAACCCATTTGTCTATTTTTAAAATATTTTATTTATTTGAGGGTGGGGATGAATGGTTACATCAGAGCCTCTAGCCACTGCAAACAAACTCCAGACACACACACTACCTTGTGCAACTGGCTTTACATGGGTACTGAGGAACTGAACTTGGGTCCACAGGCTTTGCAGGCAAGTACCTTAACCACTAAGCAATCTTTCCAACCCATTGTCTATATTTAAAGTAAAACAATTCCTAAAAGTTAGTCTTTTGTGCTCCTGTGCATCTTTCATCAGTTGAGTTAATGGTTAATTGTATAGTTAGGTTACCCTTTATATAGAAATATGATTCTTCCAAATTTTACATTACTTAGAACATATGCTGATTAATTTTCCCTAGCAAAATGATGGATTTGTGGCTCACAACTAAGTCAGTAATAGAAAAATACAACATTTGCACAAGGAAATTACCTTCCAATTTTACAGATAAAATAAATTTTGAGAAGATAGATGAATCAGCTAAAATATTTTTCAAAGCTTTTAGAGTTGGTTAATGGCAGACTAAAGGTCAAAACTAAAATTATGATTCAAACCCAGTGTTCTCATTATACCATTGCCCAGGTCTGTTTGGGTCCAATATCCTGTATTTGTGGACAATGTGAATGTATTTTCCATTAGAAAAATGCCTTCACTTCCCAGTGACACCCTAGCTAGTCAGCAGTGGAGTAATGCCATGGAATCACGCAGCATGGCTTACAATGGGAAAAACATGACATTTGGGCCACATTCTTATTCTGAGCTTTCATATGTTCATATTTATCATGAAGCTGGTTCCATGTATGATCTTATGCTAATCAGAACACAGGTTAGCTCATCAGTAATGTAGTAAATTCAGCTCTTAGATACTGAAGGACTCATTAGGGCATTATACCTACAAATTGGTTCCTTAAATCTGGAAAGTTTCAAAATGAATGAGAAGCATTTTCATCTTTGTACTCTGACTAGACAATGAAAGCAGTATTGACCCACCCCATATCAAAAGTATACTCATGGACCTGCGTTAGGGGAAACTAGGGCAACACAAGTCACAGGAAACAAGGAGATTGCTGTGACTTGAATGTGACATGTTCCCCATAGGCTCATGTGTTTAAGCACTTGGTTTCCAAATGAGGATGGTGCTGTTTGGAAAGGTTACAGAATCTTTTTTTTTTTTTTTTTTTTTTTCGAGGTAGGGTCTTCCTCTAGCCCAGGCTGACCTGGAATTCACTCTGTAGTCTCAGGTGGCCTTGAACTCACAGTGATCCTCCTACCTCTGCCTCCCCAGTGCTGGGATTAAAGGCATGCGCCACCACGCCCAACTTGGTTGTGTAATCTTTAGAAGGTAGAGTCTTGTTGGAGAAAGTGGATGACTGGGGGAGGACCTTGAAGTTTTGTAGGCTGGTCTCACTTCCTGTTTACCCTCTGCTTCCTGACTCTGGCTGCCTGTGACCAGCTAGCCTCCTGTTCCTGCTGCCACACCCTCCCCATCATGATGGAGGTTATCTCCATGAAACCAGAATAAATCTTTTCCCTTTTTAATATGCTTCTGACTGGGTATTTGTTCACAGTAATGAGAAAGTAACCAATACAGAGATAAACATGAATAATGTTACTTCAGTATATAAATTTGAAATTTACACACACTTGTTTTCAATACCTATTTGTGTTATAGCCATTGTGTAAATATTGAGTTGGAGCCAAAATGTATATTATTTGCAAATATGATTTGATTTGAACTGTTAAGGAGGCCATTCTAGTGTTCACCAAATATTTCTAGCTCTGCCTCTAGATATTACTCTTATTTCTTCTGTGGTTGAGTAGGGCCTTGTGATTAGTTCTCATCCTTAATACTGAACCATTTCCAGCCTAGAACATTTAATTGTGGACATAACAACCTTTAGAATTCTCTTCCTCCTGGGATGGTCACTGACAACTTTATAAGCTGGTCCATCAGTCTAACTGATGATAGTGAACAAAGCCCTTTTACCAAGATGAACATATACTGATAGCAAGAAATGAGTCCTTGAGATGAGATAGCAGAATGTGTGATATGAAAGTAGAAAGGGGCTGGAGAAAGGGCTTAGTGGTTAAGGTGTTTGCTCGTAAAGCCTAAGGACCCATGTTTACTCTCCAGGTCCCACGTAAGCTGGATGCACAAGATGATGCAAGCACACAAGTCACACATATGCACAGGATGGCACTCATATCTGGAGTTGGATTACAGTGGCTGAGGCCCTGGTGTGACATTTCTCTCCCTTGCATACACACACTCTCTCTCATAAAAGATGAAGGGCAGTCTGTTGGACTTTCCTCAAAAAAAAAAAAAAAAAAAAAGAAAAAAGAAAGAAAGAAAGAAAGAAAGAAAAGAAAAGAAAAAAGAAAGTAGAAGGGGTGGAATATTGCGAGTAGGGAGGCCTAAGTGGGGAAGGGGTAGTGGGAGAGAGGAAACAATGGGGGATGGTCAATCAAACCCATATGGAACTCACTTCTCTATTAGCCAATTAAAAAGGATAATAAAAGCCAGGCGTGGTGGCGCACGCCTTTAATCCCAGCACTTGAGATGCAGAGGTAGGAGGATGACCGTGAGTGTGAGGCCACCCTGAGACTATATAGTAAATTCCAGGTCAGCCTGAGCTAGAATGAGACCCTACCTTGAAAAATTAAAAATAACAAAATAAATAAATAAAAGAGTTTGAACAGAAGTCCCCTGTGTGGGTGGATAATGATGTTCCCAGAAGCCATAGGTTTTTTAGGGTGGGATGCCTCCCAGTGAGCTGTTTGGTCATGAAGGTCCCTGAGGCCCCAAAACAATATGGCCATTGCCACTGCTCTTGGTTGTCCAGCAGAGCTAGATTGTAAGACCCATCTGATGAAGACACCACAAGCTTTGGTGACAGGATGGAGAGAAATCAAGCTGAAACTGAATTGGAAACTTCCTCTCTTCTGACTAGCTTTCACAGTGCTGGAAGGTGTTAAGCATGCTGCTGGGGAAGAGGAGTCATCAATGGTCTTACCTGGTAGTAGACCTTGTGTGTTACACATCTGACCAGCCAAGCAAGATGTGCCTACTATGCAACCGTGGTATAACTATTATGGGGAGAAGTGACTGCTTTCTGATTCAGGCCAGATCCATAGGAGAGAATACCCTGGTACTGGGAACCTAGTCAAAAACCTAAGGCTGAGGAGGGACACGCCCCTAGGAGGGGAGCTACTACTGTTGTTTTGCTAAATGGATATGGTATGCCAAACTAGCCTCCATATATATATATATAATTTATTTTAGAGAGAGAGAGAGAGAATTGGTGCTCCAGGGCTTCAGCCACTGCAATCAAACTCCAGATGCTTGTGCCTGCCTCACCTTTGTGCATCTGTCTTATGTGGGGTCTAGAGAGAGATCGAACATGGGTCCTTTGGCTTTGCAGGCAAGCACCTTAACTGCTAAGCCATCTCTCCAGCCCTTTGTATTTATTTTTATTCCCACAGATAGTGCTGCTCTCACCTTTGGTCAGAGAAGCTTCTTTTTGTGGTTGGTAGTGTACTAGGGAGTTTCAAAACTCTTTCAGAGTGTTGAGAATAAGTGACCATTGAGTGGTCAGTGCTGAATGATAGATCTGTATCACTTTCTCAAAGGCTCGGGGAACATTGGCAAGAGGGGGTGGAAATGACATAAAAGGCACAGGATGGAGAGGAGTGTTGTAGAATACTGTCTTCTGGACATGCCATTGTTATTTCGTTCATGATTTCACAGTGACTACTGTTCCCTGTACAAGATCTTCACAGTATTGGGCCTATCAACATTCCATTATAGATGATAGATGATGGAACATAAGGCCCCCTTTCTTCCCTTGAGGAAGTACTGACAGTTAGTTATTGCTGGGGGAGGAGAAAACATTTTCTTCCGTGGTATAGCCACTAGTAAGTTGATGTGCTCTGGTAAATAACCCCAACCCACACACATGCAAGCAACCCCAATTAAACTCAGTGGGACACACACATGATATCAAAGTAGAAGAGAAACTTGTTGGGTTGGGGAAGAAAAGGTAATGGGAAGTGATTTGATTAAGATCAATTATATGCGTGAATAAAAATTGTCAATAAAAGGGCTGGAGAGGTGGCTTAGTGGTTAAGGCGGATGCCTGCGAAGCCTAAGAACCCCGGCTTGAATCTCCAGGTCCCACGTATGCCAGATGCACATGGCAGCACATGCATCTGGAGTTCATTTGCAGTGGCTAGAGGTCCTGGTGTGCCCATTCTCACTCTCCCCCTCTCTCTCTCTCTTCCCCTCTGTCTCTAATAAATAAATAAATAAAAATTAAGAAATTGTCAATAAGTAGAATGCAGTCTTAAGTCACAAACATTTTTAGGGCTTTTATTACAGCATAACCTCGCTTACTATGGTAAACAGATGCTTTTCTCTCTCACTAGATGGAACTGTTTTGAGGATGCATACTGGTAGGGACACAGGCACACTGAAAGAGTGCCACCCACGGGGTGGAGGAGATTGCTCAGCGGGTAAATGTGAGAATCTGTGTGAGTTCAGATCTCCAGCAGCCAAGCAAATGCCAAATGTGTGTGTGGCAGCTCGCCTGTAATCCCAGCCCTTGGGAGGTAGAGACAAAGGGGTCCCCAGGGCAACCTGGCTAGACAGACTAGCTGAATTGACAAGATGGGTTCAAGCGAGACCACGCCTCAGTAAATAATGCAGAGAGTGATTGAGGAAGACACCCAGCATCAACCTCTGACCTTCACAGCATGTGCACACACAGGCACCCATACACACAGGAACATGTGGACTTACACGTGCACTCCACACAACATACATGCAATGAAAATGAAAGAGTGAGCCGGGCGTGGTGGCGCATGCCTTTAATCCCAGCACTTGGGAGGCAGAGGTAGGAGGATCGCCGAGCGTTCAAGGCCACCCTGAGAATACAGAGTGAATTCCAGATCAGCCTGTACCAGAGTGAGACCCTACCTCAAAAACCCTTCCCCCAAAAAAAAAAAAAGAAGAAGAAAGAGTGGCATGAAAAATTAAGTTATGAGATGAAATGGAGCCATACTAAGACAAATATAAATTAAAATTTTGGCAGATTTAGTGAGTTTTATTGTTATAACTCCTAGGGGTGATGATTATTATATATTCTTTTAAACCTGCAGATTGCTGCCATTACCTGCAGTGATTCAGCCTTGATGCTGGGAGATACAGAGGGAAGAGAGATCATTCTAGTTTCTAAACTTCTCAGGCTAATGCCAGAGCTATTCCTACATGGTGTGAATTTTGTTCTATGAATATTTATATGTTCTCTGTCCCCCACATGGACCACAATTTCTCTGGTTAAGGATCACATTTTATATTCCTTTCTGTGTGCTTTTGGAACAGTTCTAAAGCACAGTAAGACCCGTGTGAAGGCCAGCCTTGCCTGCTAGTCGGGAGGTGCATCAGCGTCTACTACTGATCGCTTCTTGGGCGGACATAGCAGATGGATCGGCTCGCACATTCATTTCCGTGAGCCTCTGGAGTGTTTATGAGGATCACGAGCAGAGGGTGGAGCAGGGCAGAGAGGAGAGCTGCGCTTGCAATCAACTCTGTCTTTACAACTTAAGTCCTTCTCGTTGGCAACCGACTCAGTGAAGCACACCAAATGGGAGGCATTTTTCAAAGCTGACCTCTTACAACAGTTGTTTCATTTTCCCCCAGTGTGCACTCTGTGAGGCTGATTTTCCTGTTCATTGCTCCTAGGCCCTGGGCTTTTACTTTTTCAGTCTTTCTATTGCAGTTTGTTTGTTTGTTTGTTTTTTTTTTTGCGGGGAGGGGTTTCAAGGTAGGGTCTTGCTCTAGTCCAGGCTGACTTGAAATTAGTGTCAGGCTGGCCTAGAACTCACAGCGATCCTCCTCCCTCAGGTTCTCAAGTCCTGGGATTAAAGGCATGTGCCACCACACCTGGGAGAGACAGAGAAAGAGGGAAGAGAGGAGAGATAGGGAAGGAATATGGATGCACCTGGGCCTTCAGCCACTGCAAACAAACTTCAGAAGCACGCACCACTGTGCATCTGCCTTTACATGGGTACTGGGGAATTAAACTTGGGTTGTTAGGCTTTATGGGCAAGCGCCTTAACTACTGAGCCATCTCTCTAGCCCATTATAGGGTTTTTTTTCCCCTGAGGTAGGGTCTTTTTCTAGCCCAGGCTGACTTGGCACTCACTCTGTAGCCCTAGACTGGCCTTGAACTCACAAACAATCTTCCTCCATTTGCAATTTTCATAAGAAATGGCCCACAGAACCCAGAAGTCAAGCGGTACATTCACAAACTCATGGTGGGGAATAGAATATAATCTGTATTGAAAAAGAGCCAGCGTGTACCAGAATTCCTTTGTCCCTGGCCAAACCACTGGGAGCTTCTCACACCTGACAGTGCATCTGAGCTGCCACGGTCTACTAGCGGCCATTGACCATGGGGCTTCCTCCCTAGGTTTTCCCTACTTACCTGTCTTGGCTCTCAGTCGTGGATTTGGCATCGCCTATCAGATGGGTGCACCAGACCTGCCTTTACTATTACTTATCTGGAACTCAAGGAGCAGGCTACCTTGCTTTTGCCAAGTATCACGTTATTCTACAGAACTCCTTCCTACTCCACAGTGCTGCAGCCAAGGCACTCTCTGTGCCCCTGCACTTCCTCTCCATGCCGGCAGTTGTTCTTACACTACTCATAATGTGTCAGGCACTAGTGTGGCATTGGGGGCCGGGTGTGGTGCCGCACGCCTTTAATCCCAGCACTGGGGAGGCAGGGGTAGGATGACCAGCCTGAGACTGCAAAGTGAATTCCAGGTCAACCTGGGTGAGAGTGAGACCCTACCTGGAAACCCCCCAAACACAAGAATCCCTTTGCTCAAAGAACTCATGCCGTAGTAATCAACACTCCAGTCGCAAGCATGCTTTGACATGGGTCCTATAGCACTAGACTTCATTCTTCATCTTGCTCATGAGTTACATCTACCTGCAAGTTCAAAAGATTTTACATAGATTTTCATAGATAGAAGTGGTCTCAGTCATGTTCAAGACTGAATTTTTATCAGAAAAAGTCAAAAGATGGTTGATCTGTACCAGGTTGGAAAATCCCCTACTGAGCATAGGTAGTGATCCAAGAAAGTAGGAAAGAACCAAATGTCGGATTCAATTTCCCATAACCACAGGGGTAGTGTGATTTTTGTTTGCCATTAACCAGGGGCTCCTGTACCAAGGACCAGAACTAGGAAAAACCTGACTTTTGTAGCCATTAGCTGCAGGGCTCACAAATGTCACACTCAGCTGTGGCAGACGACCTCCTGGACTGTCTTAAACGTGTCTCTAGTAGAAGGTTTAGCGACAGAGGAGACCTATTACATAACCAATAGACATGTGAGTGTGTTTGCTGTTACCCTGGGCTCAACTCTCATTTGGCCTCAATCTTAAAAGCTTGTTTCTAGATGTAAACTAATACAGCTGGGAGGAGACAGCCAGATTTCATCAGGTCGGCCCACCATAAGAGTTGAATGAGTCCTAGGGGGGCCTGGGGAGAGGAGACAGGACACTATATTTGCACTCCAGTTGGGAGGGAGCCGCTCACCTTCCTGTTGCTTGGCACTTACATCTACACTGACCATATCTATTACTTGGGCCCAAGGAACATTCTCTATTATGGTCCCTAGACAAGCCTGAATTTCTGCCCCTCTTTCTCAGCACTCCTCCGGGCCCTATTCAGTTTGTGATCAAGCAAAATGTACTTTCTCTGTCTTTGTCTTAATGTCTGTGCTGGCTCTCAGAGCATGTACAGACTCAAAACTACTTCCTATTGTGGCAAAAAACTTTATCAAGTTAGCCTCGAAGGATCCCTGCAGTTTCCCAGTAGTTGAAGGATGTATGTAAAGGGAATTAATATTTTTAACTTATTGAGGACAAAAAAAAATACTGTACCACACCACTCAAGAGTCTGATGCAATGCCTTTTGGAGCTGCGAGAGATGTGTGAATATTGCATTCCATTAATTCTGGGTTCCCGGATTCATGTAGAACTTGGACCAAACTTTGACTCATTTTCAACAGTCTCACCGTATGAGCTGGAGAGACATAATCAAACATAGACGAGCCTCTCTTCACTTTGAATGAAGCGGGTTTTTGTGATCAGCTCCTGGTGGAGTCGTGAAGGCTAAAGGAGTGTTTATCTGATTACTTTTCAGTGCTGAGGACTGAACCCGGGGTCTCATGTGTGCTAGCAAATGCTCCATTACTGCTGATCTGCTCCCCAGAGTCTGTACAAAATTGCTCTTCCCTTAAGTCTTCATTTTTTTTTTTTTTTTTTTGGTGGGCAGCAATGAAGACAGATTTGTAAAACCTTATGTGTTCTTCTAGAAAAAGCCTCATCCACCCCCTTCCAGCTCACAGCCTCATTGCCTTTATGCATTTGGAGACCATCTGGACTTATTTCATCATCCCTGTATCCCTGATTGTGACGGTCACCCAAACTCAAGCTCTCCCTCCCCTTTTCTGTGTACTTCCCATTCCCATGTGCAGCTGTGTTTTTCTCCATAGTTTGTAGCATCTGGCATTTGGTCTTTATTCCCACCAGAATGCCAGCTCCATTAAGACAGGAATTCTTATGTGTATTTGGGGGGTAGGGTGCTTTGTTTTTTTTCTCTATCTAGAATAGTACCTGACACACAGTGGGTATTTAATGAATATTTGTTGGGTGAGTAAATGAATAAACATGATATAGATACTATTTTTTAAAAATTAAGATACTTCATGTGTTGGTACCATCTTTTCCCATGTATGACTTCTTGTGAGACACTATTAGCCATGATCTTATTTTACAGATAAATAACCCTCTCATTGACCCTTGGAGGCTCTCTTGTACATTCTCATTGTCTCTTGGGAGTCATTTCAGAATCCAGCTCATTATTCCCTCCCATGCCAAACATTTACCAGTAAGGCTATGTCATTATTGCCGGGCGTGTGGTGCATGCCTTTAATCCCAGTACTTGGGAGGGAGAGGTAAGTGGATTGACATGAGTTCAAGGCCACCCTGAGACTACATAGTGAATTCCAGGTCAGCTTGGGCTACAGTGAGACCCTACCTCAAAAACAAACAAACAAACAAACAAACAAACAAACAAACAAACAAACAAAAACGACTATGTCATTATTGACACTACTGTATTTCCTCTGTCAGTATATTCTTTTGTAAATATCTAATCCGGAAGAAATCAGTTCCTTTTTGAGGTCTGTGGCATGATAGGAAAGTGGCAGGGTCATGGTCTAAGAACCAACTTTCTAACACTATTAGACTCATTGGTCTCTTTACCATCTCACTTGAAATTTGGAATCACACATTATTCAGAAGCCAGAGATCCAGGGCTGATGGTGGTGGCCCTTCCTGGAAGGCTACACATATGTCTGGCCCTACACAAAGCTTTTTGCTGTGCTGTCCAGCTGGGATGTCATCACTTATTCTCCAACACCAACCAATTGGACCTTGCAAGAGCCCTTCTTTAAGTGACCTATTCTGTTCCTAAGTCTGCTTATATGGCCCCTTGTGGGCTAATAGGGAGTGCCTAGGTTATTTCTGATGGCCTGGCTTTGAGGATTATAATCCAAAACTCACCAGAAAGGTTTTTGATTTGATTGCTTTAGAAACACCAAAACATAAGTACTATGTCAGAATCTTCTGCCGCCAATGAGGACACAGAAGCCTGAGAAGCACAAAGCCTCAGATATTTCACTGCTAGCTTGCACATGGTTTTGAAGGAATAAAAACACAGAAATCTCCAACTTGCTCCTCTTAAGGCCACAATGCCCACATAGGTCTTTATAAATCTGTAAGACACCAGAACAACATATAAAGTGCCTTATTTATAAATTACTCCCAGAGTGACTGCCACATTGACGACATCTAAACTCCATTTCTCCCTCCTCAGCCTGGTATATTCCCTTGCCCTGATGCATGCCCTAACTACCGCCCAGCAGGGATCAGCATAGCCACTCCTAAAAAGTCCATATTGCACTTGGATAGAAGGGCCATTAAAAGCTCACCACTGATCGGCAACAGAATCCATGGACATTCTTATAAGTGTAGTAACACTCTTTACTTTACCATTCCAGAAAATCAAAGGCAAGATACATAGAAACTGCTGGTTTTGAGTCTCTATAATCTCCCCATAGCTACCACTACCCACAAGCACACCCAACCATGGCAGGTACAGCGGTGTTGTCATCCTACTGGCACCTTCGATGACTAGTCAGTCTGGACATAGCAGAACAGTTGTGCTGAAAAATCACCCCCATCCCCTTGCCAGGGTTAGAATAGGTTTGCAGAGCTGGTGGAAATAGATTTCAAAGGACAGATTGGAGGCCTAGTAGCATGTCTGACCCAAAACCTTGACTTGAGATTCCAGCAGTGACAAAGCCCGTCATCAAGAAGAGTGGTATCAGAGGCTGGGTGCTACCTTTGTGCTGCTAAGGGAGTGAGGGCTGCTGCCTCGTACCTGGCCCAGTGCAGAAGGCAAGTGTGTTTGTTCATGGTCAACAGAACTATAGTCTCTGACTGCACTGTGTGTGTGTGTTTAAAATTGTCTTCCTTTCTAGGTAAAGAATTTGGAATTTATCTAAAGGATTTACATGCTCATAAGTTCCTAGTTAACTTGTCTGCCAACACCTTGCCCATGCATACATGTTTGTAAATATATATGTACATGCATGCACACACAACTATTGTTGGATCAAGGTTGGAATCTCCTCTCAGGGACTTTGAAACTGACTGAGCTGTCAATGCTTTTCTTTTCTTTGGCTTTCTTTTCTTTTCTTTTTTGGTGGTAGGGTCTCACTCTAGCTCAGGCTGACCTGGAATTAACTATGTAGTCTCAGGGTGGCCTTGAACTCACAGCAATCCTCCTACCTCTGCCTCCCGAGTGCTGGGATTAAAGGCATGTACCACCATGCCCGGCTATTTTTTTTTTTTTTTGAGAGAGAGAGAAAGAGAGGGAGGGGGGAGAGAGGGAGAAGAGGGAGAGAGAGAGTGCATGCGTGCCAGGGCCTCTAGCCACTGTAATCAAACTCGACGTGTTCACCACCTTGTGCACATGTGCAACCTTGCACATGTATCACTTTGTGCATATGGCTTATGTGGGACCTAGGGAGTTGAACATGGGTCCTTAGGTGTTGCAGCAAAACCTTAACTGCTAAGCCATCTCTCCAGCCCATGAGCTGTGAATTCTATGCATCCCACTCTCTTCTATGACCCAGCTTGTGTATTATATGTTCTTTTTCTGTCATAGTTGACATGCAACTTTTTCAAAGGAATATTTTCTTAGTATACTTTGGAGTCAAGCTCAGCAAACACACAATCACACTGGATCTTTCATCAATCTAGAATTTCTAATTCTCCAAGCCTTATGACCCCCAAATATTCAATTTCCATGTGGGATACATACACCAGATACTATATTGTGCTCTTATGTTTCTGAGCAGACAACATGTAACTATCACTTAGCATGCCCAGAGCCCCAGCCTAGTGTTTGCTTCCATCCCGTCTTCCTCTTCTGATACTTTCCTCCCAAATAGTGTCTGTTTCATGCTGAAGCTGAAATCCCTCATCAGCTGGAGTCTTTTAAGCATGTAGTAAATAAAGAGAATGAAAATGGAGAGCAGCCTGCACGGGACTATGGCCCACATCTAGAATATACCTGAATGCCGATAGTTCCATGTGGTTTAGAGGGTGGCTCTATTATATATTATGTTCTTTGAGGATAGGATTATGATTAGTTAATTATGATTAATTTTACAGGGTCTGATGATAAGTGCTTAATGCAAGGTTACTGAATGAATGAGCAGTCCTAGTAGCAGGACAGGTAGGAAGATGTCAGGGTATCAGTGGGTTGGGAGACAGGTGGGGGAGGTTCTAAAAAGTACCTTTCTAAAATCCACAGGGTCTTCATCCACAAGATTCCATAGGGACTCCACTCTCATCTTGAGAAGTGAGTTCAAGAGTGCATGAGAAAGTGGCTAGGAGGGCAAGCTCTGGGAAAGGGGATTTTATTCTTCATTCCATCAGGGGCAGATTTAAGTCCTCAAGAATGTGGTTTATCAACCATCAAATTTAACAAAATCACCAGGCGTGGTGGCTCATGCCTTTAATCCCAGCACTCAGGAGGCAGAGGTAGGAGGATCATCATGAGTTCAATCAAGGCCACCCTGCGAACACATAGTGAATTCCAGGTCAGCCTGGGCTAGAGTGAAACTCTACCTCGAAAAACAAAATAAAATTTAACAAAATCTGCTCTGTTGCTGTGTGTTTTGTGATACAAAAACCTTTCAATTATCTCTACTAATGGAATGGAAGCAATGGCACATATAATCAAAATGTCACATCCATTTGCTTTTGGAAAGTATTATGTGTGTTTCCCATCAGCATGTTTGCTTTCATAATGATTAGTTGAGCTCTGGCTAATACCAAAATGAGTTAGCATTTTCTCTGCATAATACCTAGTAGGAGAAAAGGAGAAATGTGTTTATGTCAAAGAGAACTCATGCAGGGCCCAATCCTTGCCACAATTAATCACTCGTGTGTATAACCTTCTTGCAGCAAGAGGAATTTTGCACAGAGCAGAAAAGCACCTATATGTCTTAATTCTCAGGGTTGATGTGCCAGGACAATGGTATAGCTACTATTATGAAGAAGATTAGAGATGAAAGAACTCTGGACTTAGAGCAAGGAAACTGGGGTTCTTCTACCCTGGGATGCTGTATACCCCTTTGTTAATCAATTCCCTCAGCCATGAACTGTTCTGCATTGCTAACAGGTTAACTAGTCAAGAGGAAGTACAGGGCAGCAGAAGGCCATGTGGACATGTTACAGCTTTAAAATGCAAAGCATGGGTAGACAAGCAATGGGATGTTGTTGGCACCTCCTTTTCTGGACATGTTGCTACATCGCTTGCCCTATTTCCTCGAGGCTTCTGATGCTTATTCCTTAAAAACTACTTTCATTTCTTAAGAATTCTATGTGCAAATCTGTGAATACTTTCTTATGGAATGGTGAAGTTTCTCAAAAAGATTATTGTTTATTTATTAGAGACAGAGAGAAGGGGGAGAGAGAGAGAGAGAGAGAGAATAGGTGTGCTAGGGCCTCTAGCCACTGCAAACAAACTCCAGATACATGTACCACCATGTGCATCTGGCTTACGTGGGACCTGGAGAATCTAACTGGAGTCCTTAGGCTTTGCAGGCATGTGCCATAAGTACTAAGCCATCTCTCCAGCCCCGAATAGTGTGGTTCTTGGACCAGTAGTACCAGTATTAATTGGGAATTTGTTGGAAATGCAAATTTATGTGCCTACTGTAATTCTGGGAGCGGAGTCAGCAATTTGTGTTTTGACAAGCCCTCTAGATGATTCTAATAGATACTCAAGTTTGAGAACCACTGCTTTAGGCCAAAGGAGACAAGAAAAGCTAGGACTTGAGAAATGGGATGTGCTAGATGAGGTAGCTTTGGGACTTTCCCAATTCTACTATACAGCTATCTATTTACTTAGAGCTGGGCACCAAGCAACATGTTATAATGTTTAAGGCACTGTGTCATACTTAAAAAGGGAAGAAATATTTATAACCTGTTAATTTGTATGTATGTACACACACACACATAATGACAACCTGGCAATCAGTGTCTCTGGAAGATCCTTTTCCAGACCATCCTATTTAAAAATGCATTTCAATTTCTGGCATGTTCTATCTTCCTTCCTTTTTGTCATAACATTCATTACCTTCTAATATCCTGCATTAATTTCTTTTCCTTTTGAGAGAGAGGGAGGAAGGGAGAGAGGTGGACAGAGGGAGAGAGAACTAGCATGCCAGGGCTTCAGCCACTGCAATAGAACTCCAGATGCTTGTGCCACCTAGTGGGCATGTGCAGCCTTGCGCTTGCCTCACCTTTGTGCATCTGGCTAACATGGGACCTGGAGAGTAGAACATCGGTCTTTAGGCTTCACAGGTAAGCGCCTTAAATGCTAAGCCATCTCTCCAGCCCCTAATTTTTTTGTCTGTCTCAGTGAGAATGTAACATTTCTCAAGGGTGGCCTGTGTTTTTTCATCCATGTCCCTAGCTCTGAGAACTACACCTGGCACCTAGTAGTCATTCAATAAATGTTTGCTGAATTAATGAGTGAGTGCTTGATCTGGAAGAGGGGAACATAGCGGGATCAGATGAAAACATTGCAGCACCTGCGCACCCCCTTATCAGGCAGTGTTATGAAACCATGAAGCTCTGCCTAACTGTTCTTGCTTTGGGTTCGGAGATGAGTCTGCCATCTCAGGGATTCAGTTAGCCACTGTGTTTATCGTCTCCTCTGGGTTTTTCTAGGGATGGGGATTGCACCCAGATTGACGGCATTCCTATGGTTGGTTTGGGCTACAGGACAGCTCCAACAAAGCAGCGGGACCCACTAGGGAAAAGGGAGGGTAACAATAAAACTCAGGTGCTGGAGGAATGGCTCTGAGGTTAAAAGCACTTGCTTCCAAAGCCTGATGGCCCAGGGTTCGATTCCCCAGGACCCACATAAAGCCAGATGAACAAAGTGGCACATGAGTCTGAAGTTTGTGTGTGTGTGCAGTGCCAGGAGGCCCTGGCACCTGCTCTCTTGCTCTCGTCTGTGTCTCATAATAATAAAATAAAATAACCTCAAGCGCTTTGAGTCCTAGCTCTTGTTCTGTGCTATGTGTGACCTTGGGAGAACAGCCTGCCTGGGTCTCGGTTTCATTGCAATGATCTCAAGAACTCGTCCAGTTGTTGACATACATTTATTCATGCGCTATTTGACCAATACCTGTCTCCTCTACTGTTCCACCAGAACAGGGGCTATTTTGCTCACCTGCTTCATAATGCCCAGAATGTGGGGGCACTTAGAAATACTTGATAGAATACAAATCTCTATGAAAACCTGCTGGTGATTTCAGCCTCACCGACCCGTGTTCTACACAACCAAGTCACAGGAGGGTGTGTGTTGCAAAGACCCTAACCCAGAAGAGCTCTCCAGGCACACAGGGAAGAACAGAATGCTGGTTGCACAGCTCACTAATGGGGACAATGGAGGCTGGTATACCATGGAGAGCCCTGGCCATCTGACTGGCAGCTTGGAAAAGCATGGATTTGGGGATTATAGACCAGAATCACAAAGCTGCTATTTCTAGCTACACGAATTTGCTCAAGTGGCTTACTTCTCTTAGCTTCAGCCTCTTCATTAGAAAAATAAAGACAATACTGCAGGCCTGTCTGCATGCTATGGAAGTTATAAGAATATATCTGGTGTCTTCCAAGTGCTCAGGAAATGGAAGCTTCCTTGTCCAAAAATGCCTCTGTCACCAAAGAATTGACCTAAAGTTGTTACTGGGCCATGGGAGTTCCCTAGCCAGTCTTGGTTGAAGGGAGCAAAGTGACTGGTATAAAAAAGTGTTTCTCTGAATATCTACTTTTGCGAATATACCAGTTTGTCAAGTGAGCTTTATACCTTCTATGGCTCAATATCAGAAGGCACAATGTAGGTAATAAAAATTAACAACCGACTATCATCGGAAGGCGCTAGACCTAACACTGCACAGAGCAAGTCTGAACTTGCATTTTGCCCCTCCCTCCCTGGTAGAGTGACTTCTTCTCCCAGTCCTGGCCTGTCCCCTCTGCCTTTCCTCTACCAGAGATGATCATCTTTGTTCTAGAAAACAAATTCTGTTGCTAGGCAACCAGAAGACAACATGGCTGTGGTTTATATGATCCTTATTAGTGACTGCAATTGCATTGCTGCCACCATCATGCATCTGTCCCCAACTTGATAGATCTTTCCAGAAAGTGGGAAGGGATTCTTGGCAAAGAGCTTAAGGGCCTCATGGCTCAACAGAAAGTATTTATAAATCACTGTATATCAACAGCCTGCTTTAGAATCATTTTATTAGAACACATTCAAGAAAGTGACATACGGAAAAAAGAGAGACAGCAGCAATTCTCAGTCATGCAAATGCCCGTGTTAAGGTTCTCCATTGGGTTTAGATTCAAGTACAGAGACAGTCCTTTCCTGAGCCAGGTGCAGTTCCAGAGTGACTTTGCATTGACAGCACATGTCCTTCGCAAAGGTCAGAACACTGAACAAGTCACACTCTCACAGCAGGATTGTGAGATACATGGAAATGTAAACTTTTAAGGACCCTCTTCCCTGCCCTCCCCCATCACCCAGCCTGGGAAGTGAGCCCAACTTCAGGAACTCTTAGAAATAAGGTTTAGTCTATTGAAAATAAATCAGTGGGTCTTAAAAAAAGGTTAGAAAATGAGTGTGTGTGTGTGTGTGTGTATGTGTATTTATGTAGATATGTATTTATATGAAATGGAATCATCTCTGCTTCTTGCCTTGGTGTGGGGAGCTCCATGAAACTCTGTAAGGGTTTGGGGTTATCTCTTGAGTGTGGTACAAGCTGGAGGAATTTAAAAATTGTTTTATTATGAAAAACTGCAAACATATACAAAAGTGAGAATAGTATAACGAACCCCCATGTACCCATCATCTAAATTCAACAACCGACAATTGTCAACACGTGGCCAGTTTGTTTCACACATCTTCTCACACTTCCCACCCACCCAACCAACAGGATCACTGGAAGCTCGAAGGCTGGGAGTGAAGGAGGGCAGTGAGAAAATCATGGCAACCCTGTGGAGGCCAAATCAAATTGAAAACTTGTTGCGGAAGAGGCTGCTGTTAGTGTTTGGGAAAGGCTAGCATTAACCTTCCATTAGCCTTAGGATGTGAGGAGGTCAGCTAGAATAGAATCTTTGGGGCTTTCCAGATTGGAGACTACTGCCCAGAGTCTAGTGCATCCCTCTAGTTTCCCTGTCTCCTTGAGTGGCAGGCCTCTGGGCTGAGGGCCTGGGGAACCATAGTGTTCAGATCGGGGAACTGGAGGAGGTGCATGGGATTCTGGGGACTCTACAGCCCTAATTCCTCCACCATTTTAGACTTTGGATCGAAGCTCAGCAACTTTAAAATTGCACCCAGGAGAGAAGCAGGAAGGCCCGGGGTGAGCCCATGGCCCAGGCGGGCAGATTTTTCTTGGAACATGTTGCCCTCTGAGCAAGGGCCCACACCCCACACCAGCCCTGCCAGAGCAGTCTCAAGAGAGGTGGGTGATTGGAGTCCTGGTGGGAGGTCCCAACGGCGCCACGGCTAACCCGGTGAGCTGCAGGGACAAGTCCCAGGCTGCGCGCTAAACGTAAGTGGAGAAAGGATCTCCAGGTCCCAGGTGCCACCGAGGAACAAGGTTGCCATCCTGTTAAGAAAAGGGCTGGGCTCTGTGATTTGCATATGACTTTGCAAAAAAAATGGTGCATGAGATCCCATAGCCCTTTACAGCAAACAGTTAAGCATCAGTGCAGCCTAGTGTATTCCTACGAACCCAGTGCAGAGTGCAACGCTGCTAGACACACCTCCGCTCTTTCAGAAGAGGGAGGTCTGGAGGGAGCTGAGCTGGAAAAGATGACCCGCAGTCTACAGGGAGAGGCCAAGCAGGTCCAGGATCCGGGTGAGGATCACTGATTGGCCAATTTGGCCAACGGTGCAGAACTTAAATTCATCCTTTCACCCCATGAGGACCAGTCTTGCAGTGGCTTTCCCACATCCCAGGCACACACAGCAGGAACAGTGATGGGATGCAGTTAAGTCCTAGTGTCAGTGATCATAACTGTTTATTTCATACCTGTTGGGGGACATTATTCTTGCTTGAACTCTTTCAGGGTCCCCATGCCTTACCAAGTCTTGACAATGCATGCAATATTTAATTGGGGGAAATAATTTTTACCCATTTATGTAGATGTTTCACAGTCATGGGCTTAAAAATGCAGGATTATAAGTGCCCATGACAGCGGCCATGTGTTATTTTCCTAAGGCATGCAGCTGGTTTGGGCAGACTGCAAGGCTGCCTGAGGGAGTGTGTTACTGAGTGGGCTTTACTCTCTCGACTGAGTCATTGTTTCTCAGTAAAATGGCAAACTTGTAGTACCCATTGAAAGACTCAAATGTTTTAAGAGTGGCTCCCAGTTAAGACAAAGAGTTCAAGGGAACTTAATCATCTCAGATGTTGCTGGGGCTTGACCGTGATGAGAAATCTGAAACTCTCCCGATCAGAATTTGACAGGTAGAAATTGTCCCTTAAGCTAGAGGCAGTTACTCTAGTGATCGTGAGCCCTATATAGGTGGGGGACACTTAGGATGGAGAAGGCAGAGCAATCTGGAAGAAAGCCAGGAGCTGTCTGTCCACATGAATATGTGAAGCCACCCAAGGTAACATCCCTCATACACCCACGGAAGTCTCTGGCACCCTGGCCGAGGGACCTCAAGAATTTTAAACTCCATTTCCCTTGGTATAATGTCATGGTAACATGAAAAACGGAGGTGGCATCAGCTGTCTGGATTAGCTGTTCCTTATTCTCGAATTTGCTGTCTTTTCCAGGTTACTTTGTACATGTGCTACAAGTTCTATAGAATTTATTTTAATGATAAAGCTTCATAGTTTTTTATAAATATGCTGAATTTGACATATCTGTTACCCACTAGCTATTATTCATCGTTAATAATAAATTTTTGAGTGCCTACCATGTGCCAGGGCAGAGTGCTAAGTGTTTACATGCAGCATGCCTTACAACCTGCATCAGAGCCGCAGGGAGGAAGGGTAACTGCCCTCATTTTATAGACGGAGGCCTGGCGAGGCCCTGCCCATACCATGTAACTGGCCAGTGGAAGGGATGCACTCTGAATCGAGGTTTATTTGATTTCCAACCATGTCTGAACCAGTGGTATATGCTGCCTCATCTACAGAAGACTTGATCTACTAAATGCTCTTTTTACATCTGTATAAGGCTGATACCAAAGTGTCTCTCACTCACAGATCTGTCTTCTGTACCAGGACCTAACTTGAAGCAGTTCAGATCATTTTATCATGCGTGTTCATTAGTTCAATTGAAAACATCTCATGCCCTTTTAAATCTCAACTTGTGATTAGCTCTATGTACCCAATGTCTCTGAAGACAGTTTAATGTATGAAGATGCCCAGGTAATAAGCCCATATAGATAAACTGAACATATTTGTTTCTTAAAACTCATAGAAATATATATATATATCTTCTGCATAAGAAGGAATGATTTGATATACCCAATTGGCACTTCACAATACTGGTGAGTGGTTCCACAATATAGAGCCTTTTTTTTTTTTAAGATAAGGTCTCACTATGTAGCCCAAGCTGACTTACAATCCTCCTGCTTCAGCTTCCCAAGTGCTAGGATTACAGAGATGCACTGCCACAACCATCTGTCTAGTTTTTTTTTCCTGCATAGCTTTTAATTTTAAAAACTGTTATTTATAATCTCATTTAGACACCTTTTTAAAAAATCGGGCCTAAAGCAAGGACTGGTGGATATGAAACAAGAGACCATTAGATTTTTTTTTTGAAATGCTAGTGATTGTTTATTATTTGGAAAATAGCTCTCAGTTTAGAAGTCTTGGACATTTCATGTCTGATCACCCGTGCATGCCTTTAGCTTTCTGATTCCATAGAAAAGCACAGGGTCAGGATTTTGAAATAGTTCCCTGGTAATTCTAAGGTTACCTAGAATTCTTAATACGGAGGTCTTTTCTATGTCCCTATACTTCCTGAATTCCCAACAGTTTTCACTGTATTTCATCTCTTGCAGAAACAGTGAGACCTACTTTACATGACAGTAAGATAGTGGCTTTTTAATTAACCAGCCCCCTCCTCAGAAATCTTTGTTTTGTGGAGGAAGCAATGTTGAAATGTCCTCATCTCCTGCTATTCAAGAACAGCCTTCATACAGACCTTTTGTCTAACATGCTTGGGGGCCCTGTCCCAACACTAGACTGTTGTAATAAGGGCTTCCTGAGCTTTGTTGAGATGCTGCCGTCACTGTTTAGGGAGATACTGACTAGACATCCAGTGAGATAAAACCAGCCACAAGTGGGGAACATGCTTATTATATGAAAGATTCATCTCCTTCCTTGTTCCACAGAGAATCTGAGGCAGCTGTTTCCCAACATATTTTTTGTTCGGTGAATCTTAACTGCACGTTGCTAAGAGTGTTCTCGACTGTCACTTATCTGACTCTACAGTCTCAGTGCTTCATTCTGACGGGTCAGGGATGTGCCTGTTGCCACTCCCATGGCTAAGATAACATTGTACAAACGAGTCATGCCATGCTCTGTAGGCACTGGAGTGGGCAGCTGACACACAGAATGTGGGAAATCTCTTGGTTTTTAAATTTGGCTGTGTCTTATTCAGTTGATCTGGACAGGGAAATGATGGAATTTCTATTATGTGGGCTAAAATACTTGTGTGTTTTTGCCTGTCTGAGTCTGTGGGGTTCTTTATTGGCCTTGGCCAGTAGGGGTCATGTTCATTAGAAGACCTAGGTTCAAATCTCAGCCTGTACTTTCAAGTTGTAGGGCCTGAGTGAAATGGCCCTGTAAAGCCTGTCACTGACAAAATGACAGTGATACTTACCTTTAGGACAGACAGGCTCATGTTAGGGGTCAGTCAGAATGGCGGGGACCAGGGCTCTGTGCTCTGGATGGCTTTCTTGCCTGTCCAGCAAGAGCAGTGACTCTTCAGGGAGATGGGGAGGGAACTTGGTCCTGGTTGGGGACTGTGTGTCATTTGTCCATGTTGTCCCACCATACATGGGTCACTGTGCACATTCCATGACAAATGGCTTAGAAGAGCCTCTCTCTCCACCTCTAGTTTCAAACCAGAGCCCAGACCAGAAAGTCTCCTTGATGTAGCCATCAAGAGTTAAAAACGGAGATACGGGGGTAGAGATAGTGAATACTGCACAGAGAGAAGACATCAACACCACGAAACATATTTTCAGACCAGCTCTTTTCAAGGATTGATTTTAGTAGCTTGTTAGCTCCTCCATGCATGCTACTCTGCCTCAAAGGCTCCTTGGGGATCTA
This sequence comes from Orientallactaga sibirica, assembly GCA_036365145.1. Taxonomy (NCBI): domain Eukaryota; kingdom Metazoa; phylum Chordata; class Mammalia; order Rodentia; family Dipodidae; genus Orientallactaga; species Orientallactaga sibirica. The sequence continues at coordinate 16,071,181 of JAEOAD010000050.1, read as the reverse complement.
ATGGTTGTTGCTCATAGCCAGGGCTCTCTGTCCTGTCCTGCATTCTGTGAGTGAGGGGACAGGTGAGGGGTGGTTGGCTGAACATCAGTGTGACAAACAGAGAGGCCTCCCAGTGTGCAGAGCGAGGCCCATCTGTAAGGTATTATTTCACCTGGGACGGGCCACATGCCCCTACCTCCAGGACATCCCACCCCAAGGAAGCCACCTACAGCCGGCACTGTCCAGCAGGCCTGTCTTTCCTTTCTCTAGTTCTCCCCTACTCGGGGGCCTCACAACTGAATTCTGAACCTGGGCAGTGTGGGAGAGGTATCCTGGAGAATACATTCCATGTAATGTTTTGGTTACAATTTAGAAAAGATAGACAAAGCTCCCTCATCAGAAAACTTTCCCTCTGCCCTTGACTCTGTGTGCGTGGGGGGGGGGAGGGCAGGCTGTGGGTCAGTCTCAACCTTATGATGAGATGCCTCCTTAGAGAAACCTGCCGCTCATACAGTGGTCACTGAGTTCCCGACAAGGAGTCCTCTGTACACTCCTGCCTGGAGTCACTCTGTAGATCCCTCCTTCTGGAAATCACTGGAGCCTAAAGCCAAACTAGAATTGGGCTTCTTCCGTCTCCCGGGGTTTATCTTTGTGTGAAATCCCTCACACACTTGAGAGTAGCTTCCCTCCTTCCTCTGGCCTTCTCTCCCCATCTGTCAACAGTCCTGGGGAAACTGCTGAGAACTCACCAGGCCCCTCTCCCCTGCACCTGGGTTCAGATTGCCCTTCTCTTTTCTATCACAGTCCGAGGCTCTTGATCTTCACAACCAAACTAAGTTGCCAGTGTCCTTAGCTCTTAACCTTGGCCTGATTCACTCTCTCGTCGCTTTTCTATCTTGAGACACCAGGGAGAACCCACCACCTTGTTCCTCACCGGGTCCTCCTGCACCATGAAACCAACCATTACTTTCTATCTTTTAGAAAGCAACACCTATTAGCATTTTTTGTTATTAATAACAGTACTGTGTGTTATCATAGAGAACTGGAAAAAGCCACCAACCAGAAATAACCATAATTTACATTTTGGTGTATTTCTTTCATATATACATATATGTATACATGTATGCACAGACATATATATGTATATATGGACACAAAAGCACAAATACACATGTATGTACGCATACACATTCCCATGTTTAACATCAAGAATATCCTTTCACAGTAAGAGGGAAAAAGATGCTAAAGAAGACGGGAAAGATAGCCCTTCCCCTGTGCCAGCCACAGTCACCAGCTCTTGGGGACACCACTCACTAATATACCATGATATGGGCCTGATAACCCTCCTCCCCAAACCACACAGACGAATACCTCTTAGACAGTCTATGGAAATAGACTTCATAAATATAGACAGGTAAGAGATACACACACAAAGCACGCCGTTCTTTGTCGAGCACTTCCAACAAGCCCGAAGCTGTCACCATGGATCTTGCTGCTTCAGTGGCTGAGACAAGAACTCACTTGAGAGAGATAATGTCAAACTGGGAGAAGATACTGTCTCACAAAGTCCAAGGGAGGAACTCCAGGAGTCATGTCAACAATGAGGGCGATGTGTTCCGGTAATGTTCTTCCTGGGTCAGAAACTTGTCTCTCAGGGCAGTGCTCACCAGCAGAGGTGCCTGTTTTTTTTTTTTTGTTGTTGTTGTTTTTGTTTTGTTTTTTGTTTTTTGTCTTAGCACTGCACTTCCATCTTAGCACATAGTAGGTACTCAGAAAAAAACATGTGTTGGGTGAATGTAAATAGAAGTACTACTTGAGTGAAGTCACTTCAGAGATGCAGGCTTGGAACAGGCATCAGAATGTAAGAGCCAAAGGAAGAGTAGGACTCCTTACAACAAGCTCATCTAGAAACAAAATGGCCTGGATATGCATGACCTCGCAGTGCCTGACACTACCTACACAAGACCATCATAATAGGAGGAAAAGATCATGACATCAAACTGAAAGAGACTGATTGAGAGGGGGAGGGGATATGATGGAGAGTGAAATTTCAAAGGGGAAAGTGGGGGGAGGGAGGGAAATAACATGGGATATTGTCTACAATTAAAGAAGTTGTCAATATAAAAAAAAAAAAAAGAAGTGAAGCCACAAAAAGTGTTATGGGAGATGAGAGAGCCCTAAAGAAGAATCAGAAACAGAGATGCTTAAGCGCAGAGAATGAAGTAACATGGAAGGGTTAGATGATTGGGCGGCAGAGGGGAAAGGGGCATCGGACCACATGAGAAAGGGAGGCAAACAGCTGAATGCTACGGTGAGCATGGGCAGAGGGGGAGCTTGGGTGGGGCAGGCAGAGTACTGGGCTGGGCTAACAGCGGACTTACTGAGTCCAGAGGAGGGATGACAGGACAGAGGAGGGGTGCTGCATCAAGGTGAAGATAAAGGTAATTCTGTAGTCATCATGCTAAAAACCCCAAACCCCTCGGTGTTCTGCATGTTCCTCAGAAAGGTCTAGAGTCCTCTGACGGCACTCAGCACTGCCATGATCTACAAAACTCCTGCTCTATTTCCTACAACTCACACACAAACACTGACCTTCAACCATGCAAACTCAGCCATGTTTAAATTTATCCTGTATTTTCCTTTCTTCCTATCCCTCTTTTTTTTGGGAGGGGGGGTTGAAGTAGGGTCTCACTCTGGCCCTGGCTGACATGGAATTCACTATGTAGTCTCAGGGTGGCCTCAACTCATGGTGATCCTCCTACCTCTGCCTCCCAAGTGCTGGGATTAAAGGCGTGAACCATGACACCTATCTCACTTAAAAAATTATTTATTTGAGAGAGAGAAAAAAGAGGCAGATAGAGAATGTGCATGCCAGGGCCTCCAGTCATTGCAAACAATCTCCAGATACATTTACCACCTTGTGCTTCTGGTTTTATGGAGGTACTGGGGAATTAAACCTGGGTCCTTAGGCTCCATAGGCAAGCACCTTAACCACCAAGTCATCACTCCAGCCCCCATCTCACTCACTCTTGACCCATCTGTAATGATTTTTCTCCCACTCCCAATAGCTATGCTGCTGCAGTAAGTTCTACCCAGCTGGTAATGTCTAACGCTGAACCATCTCTGATCTTCTGAAGTTAGAAGCTCTGATTTCCTTAATTGTATGTTAGCTCTCCTTTGCTCACAGTGCCAAACATATTACCTAATGTTTATCTGTCCACCCTTGATTTGTTTATTTAACATATTTATCAAGTGCCTTCTACGAGTTAGCACTTCATTGGATTTGGTGATGCAATGACAGTATAAAGCACACATATTTTTGTCCTCATGGACTTAGGCTTCATGGAGAACACAATCATATGGCCCTATAGATTCTTCCATACATAACTGAAGGCGACAGACATCAAGTAAAGATAGCCAAGTGCTATGGTGAGTTAGTTCCTCTGCCAACCCAGGTTGTTGCAGCTTTTCTGCATCCTTCTTGCTCTCAACAGCTCAGCCTTGTGACAATATATAGAAGTAATTTTTCTCTTCTCCTGTGCAGCCATGTACAACTTGTGGCCACAGGCAGCAATATGGCCTAGGATAGTTATGAATGTGGCCCAACATGAAAATTGTAAACTTAGTTTAAAAACATTTATGAGACAATTTTTAGCTATTTATTTTGTAACTCAATTGCATGATTCTTGAGCATGTATGTACTTTGTAGGTGACAAAGCCATCTCATTTTAAAAGATTGCCAATAAGATTACCATAAGGGATTTGTGGGCTGGAGAGATGGCTTAGCGGTTAAGGCGCATGCCTGCGAAGCCTAAGGATCCTGGTTCAATTCTCCAGGTCCCACGTAAGCCAGATGCACATGGTGGCGCCTTGTGTCTGGAGTTTGTTTGCAATGGCTAGAGGCCCTGGTGCGCCCATTCTCACTTTCTCTCTCTTTCACTCTGTCTCTAATAAATCAATAAAAATAAAGTCTTTTAAAAAAAGGGATTTGTATAAAATTAGGATTTGAGAGGGCTTATTGTGGGCATAAGTGTTGGTTTTATTATGTAAAGACTTCCTAGGTCTTATATCTATTGGTCAGATAGCTAACTGATAAATTCAATCGATCACATTTCATTGCTTTAACTGTATTACACATTATCTAGTGTGCCGGATCAAATGTAACATACAAGTGCTTTTTAAAATGGTGCATGACTTCTTAATTCTCAGTAAAATTGAGGCATACATAGGGGCTGTCAGAAACCTGCACCATATATTAAGCCATCTTGTTGGTATACTCTTCTGCAGAGACATATGGTGAACTATATTTTAAGATAATAAATGTAAGAAATGACTTCTGTCATATTCCATGACACTCTATCCAGGTATTGCCTTCAGAATAAAATGAAGTACTTATCAAGACGCAAGACAGAGAATAAAAAGACTAGCCACAGAAGACAATATATTTACATGTATAATCCACAAAAAAACTGAAGAGCCACAATATATAAACTCCTAGCCATGAATTAGGAAAACAACCCACTGGATTGGGCCAGGGATATTATAAAAGGAAATTCAGAAAGCTTAGTAGGAATGTGAAAAAGTAGTGAGGTCCACAAACAATCAGAGAAATGTCAATTAAAACCAGAAGCAGGAGTTCCTACATACCCACCAGATCTGCCAGAACGTCGAAGTCTAAATATCAAGTGACGGCAATCAAGCAGAGCAATGTGAAACAGTGGTGGGAATGTCTATTTAGAATCAGCACTTTAAAAAGCAGTTGAAGTAAGGCATGGTGGCACTCACCTTTATTCCCAGTACTTGGGAGGAGGAGGCAGGCGCATCACTGTAAGCTCAAGGCCAGTCTAGGCTACAGAGTGAGATCCGAGTCAGCCTGGGCTACAGTGGGATCCGGCCACGGAAAAATACCAAAAACAAAAAAAAAAAAAAAAAAAAAAACAGTTGATAGCATCTAGGAAAGCTGAAGATACACGTGCCATCCTACCACCTAGCAAGTTCACTCCCACCTTGGCACCCAGAGAAACCAGGCTCCTTGTAATCAGGGATATGTAGCTAGGAATTTTCACACAGAATTATTCACAATAGTCTCAACATTATGTGAACAGGATGGATCAATAAAATTTTGTATATTTAAAGAACAGAATACTGTACAACAATGAAAATGAACAACTATACATTAGCATGAATGAACCACATAAAATAAATGTTAAGTGAAAAAAAATAAAGACAAAAGAATAGTATGGTATGATTCTAGCTCACAAAACCAGTCATACTGACACTATATTACTGAGGGGGACAGTTACACAGGAGACAAATTTATAAAAGGAGGACATTATTTTTGTTAGTGGTTAGCCCAAGGGATGAATCTCAGGGCTGTGATCAGGGAGGGCACATGGGGGATTGAGAGAGCGTGGCACTCTGCTTCGTGGTCTATACGGCTGTCACGTGTACGCATACTCTACAGCTATCCACTACCTTGCTCAGTTCTGTTTGTGCATTTCAGCATATGTATTACACAGTTTGAAAAAAAGTTAAAGTTTACTATAAATCAGATGCTCATAATGAGGAATGCATTTTATTCATGGAAGTAGTTCTTTTTTTAAAGATTTTTTCATTTTTAAAAGATTTTATTTTTATTTATTTATTAAAGACAGAGAGAGGAAGGGGGGGAGGTGTGAGAATGGGCAGGCCAGGGCCTCCAGCCACTGCAAACAAACTCCAGATGCAAGTGCCCCCTTGTGTATCTGGCTTATGTGGGACCTGGAGAATTGAACCAGGGTCCTTAGGCTTTGCAGACAGGTACCTTTACTGCTAAGCCATCTCTCCAGCCCAAGACTTATTTTTATTTGAGGCAGAGAAAGGGGTGGGGGAGAAAGAGAGAGTGAGAATGGGTGTGCCAGGGCCTCTAGCCACTGCAAACGAACTCCAGATGTGTGTGCCACCTTGTGCATCTGGCTTATGTTGGACCTGGAGAATTGAACTTGAGTCCTTAGGCTTCACAGGCATGTGCCTTAACCACTAAGCCATCTCTCCAGCCTGGAAATAAGTTTATAAATAATAGTTCATCAGAGTAGCCTATAACTCATTTAGGTACCAGTACAGATTTAATATATTTCATTAAAACTACTAGAAAATCATAGCTGCAGTATTGGCAGCTAAAACAACATAAAAGAGAAAACATGAATAAAGATTATTTTTAAGGTGTCTGAGTGTGTGGGAAAGATAAAACTGTTTGTAGACTACAACTTGTGTGGAAGCTGGCTCTCTCACAACCAAGGGATGGGGTGCTATAAGAGCTATAGGGAGTTGTTTTACATTTCTGTCACAATTAATTTTTTGTTTGTGTGTGCCTGTGTGGAGTGTGGTACCCCATATGCTTTGCCTGTGGCCGGGGTGGGGGAGATCTTGCTCCATTGCTCTCCCACCCAGTCTTGTTCTGAGCTAGAGTCTTGAGGGGCCTGGATGATTCTCAGGTCTCTGCTCCCTGCAGGACTGGCGTTACAGGCACCTAACGCCATGCCTGGTTTACTTGGGATCTAGAGACCCAAACTAGTGGTCTTGGGTCCCCTCAGGTCCTTATGCTTATGCAGAGACACACTTAAGCACTGAGCCATCTCTTCAGCCCTCCATCATAGTTTAAATATATACTGTCTTTGATGCAGTGATTCTACATCCAGGGAGGTATCATGTTAATATACTCACAGGTGTGAAAAATTATCTGTATATGAATATTAATTTGAAATGGCAATGGCAACAGATTGGAAATATCCCATCATCCCGTCCATAGAAGACAAGTTGAATAAATTATACTGCTGTAGATAATGGACTATGGAGTTATCAAAAAGAATGAAGCAGGTTCGTGTCATGCTTCAAATTGGTTTTGTAGATTGTTACATTGAAAAGTATAAAGAAATATGTATAGTATGCTATTTGTTTGAAAGGGCATCTAAAAATATTTATGTGTGTGAGAGAGAGACCCAGAGAGAGGCGGGGTGGTGGTGGTGGATGGGTATACCAGGGCCTTGTGCCACTGCAAATGAATTACAGGTGCATATACCACTTTGTCTAATTGGCTTTACATAAGTACTGGGGCATCAAACCCTGGTCATCAGGCTTTGCAAATGAGTATCTTTAACAGCTGAGCCATCTCTCTAGCCCTGACAGGTCTTCATTTGCATGTGTGTGTGTTTTGTGTAAATGCATGTGTGTGTGCATATTTGCATGTGTATGTGTAGCCTAGAGACCAACATAGAGTGTCTCCCTCAGTCATTCTGTACCTTCACCAGTGAGTACTAGGGATAGAGTGTCCCTCTCAGTCATTCTCTACCTTAACCAGTGAGTACTAGGATAGAGTGTCTCCCTCAGTCATTCTCTAGCTTAACCAGTGAGTTCTAGGATAGAGTGTCCCCCTCAGTCATTCTCTACCTTCACCAGTGAGTACTAGGATAGAGTGTCCCCCTCATTCATTCTCTACCTTCACCAGTGAGTACTAGGGATCCTGCCGCCCCCAACTCCCGAGCACATGGATGACAAGCCTGTGCCACCATGCTCAGCTTTTATGTGGGTTCTGGGGATTGAACTGAGGTTCTACTACTTGTGTGGCAATCACTTTCCTCACTGAGCCGTCCCCTCAGTTCTATCTGAAAGATTTTTAAAAGAATAAATAAATGTATGAGGCCATATATATATAATTTTTTTGTTTGATTTTTTTTGAGGTTGGATTTTGCTCTAGCCCAGGCTGACCTGGAATTCACTATGTAGTCTCAGGGTGGCCTTGAACTCAAGGCAATCCTCCTACCTCTGCCTCCTGAGTGCTGGGATTAAAGGCGTGTGCCACCACTCCAGCTGAGGTTTTATCTAAAAAATCATCTACATTTTGTGCTGCATGTAATATTAATTCTTTAATAATAACTCACAAAAATTCCTGAGTGTAGAGGATTAAGGAAAACAGGTTTGGTTAGATGAGCATGAGAAAGTATAAGAAGGCTTTGGTAAAAATGCTTAGAAGTAACTTGTATAGTTCCTGTGTACTTTTAAAAAGTCTGTTTCTGTATCAAAATCACTCTTTTTGCTACAAATGTATTGGAGGTACTGTTCTTTGACGTATTGCCCATTATTAGAGTTGTTATTTTGGGGGCAAAAATTGATACAAAGGAGGAGAGTAGAGAGAAGGGTGAAATTCAAGGCCAAGCTCAAATTTCACTTCTGGTGTCAAGGACTTTCCTGGTTCCTAGGCTAAATCCGTTTTTCCAAGCAGTGTTCTTTTGGTATACAATGTATCACATCTAATGGTTAAGTAGATGCAACTGGCATAAATAAGTGCTGAATATAACCGTTTCATTTCAGAAACATACAGGACCTGCCTAGAGCCACCCCATGCATGACACTTGGGGGTGAGCTGCAGACTCTGGGGGAGGATGGAGACTCTTATTTACACACTGAAAATCCACCGCATCTGCTCCTCAGTGCACACTCTGAATTCAGTGTAGGAAGATATCTGACCTACTTTGATATTTTCCCCCTAACTTTGACTCTTCTCTCTCGACTGATCTTCCCGCTTGGGTCATGTTAGTGGTCTTCTGCCTTCTAACAACAAACTTACTGCTTTGGAATTCATATTTCTCTGTCCTAAGTTAGTCTTATTGGTCAGACAATACTCCCTAAAAACATTTCTCTTTGGGAGTTTTCAAGAAAAATTTCAGACATGCAATAAAGATTCCTTCATCTCACTAGGGATAGGGACAGTAACGAGGTGGAGAGATTAAATGGGCTAGGTTCTGCAAAGATGTAGGATGCTGTGACGGAAGCAGGCTAGGTTCTGCAAAGATGTAGGATGCTGTGACGGAAGCAGGCTAGGTTCTGCAAAGATGTAGGATGCTGTGACAGAGGCGGGCTAGGTTCTGCAAAGATGTAGGATGCTGTGACGGAAGCAGGCTAGGTTCTGCAAAGATGTAGGATGCTGTGACAGAGGCGGGCTAGGTTCTGCAAAGATGTAGGATGCTGTGATGGAGGCACCTCCCTTTAAAGGGCTACAGCTCATTCCCTTCAAATTTGTTTTCACTGATTTGTTTTTATTTTTTATTTTTATTATTATTGTTTTTCAAGGTAGAGTTTCACTCTAGCCCAGGCTGACCTGGAATTTACTATGTAGTCTCAGGGTGACCTCGAACTCATGGCAATCCTTATCCCTCTGCCTCCCAAGTGCTAGGATTAAAGGCGTGCACCACCATGCCCGGCGCTGTTTTGTTTTTAAAATCACAGCCCTTTTACAATTCCCAGCATCTTAAAAAATCTTTTAATTAATTAATTTGACAGAGACGGAGAGAAGAAAGAGAGAGAGAGAGAGAGAATGGGCACACCAGGGCTTCTAGCCACTGCAAATGAACTCCAGATGCATGTACCCCCTTGTGCATCTGGCTTACATGAGTCCTGGAGAATTGAACTTGGGTCCTTTGGCTTTGCAGGCAAACACCGTAACCACTAAGCCATCCTTCTAGCCCTCCAACGTTTTAATATTGATCATGCCTAGAATAACATCCGCATAGCAGGGCAAGCTCTAAGTAAGCAACTAAGGTGTTTCACCTGTTTAATCTATAGCCATATCCTTTTTGCCTAGAACAGTGCATAGCATGTAGTAGGGGCTCAATAAATAAATGGATGGTGAATTAATAAACCAGATGAAAAGAGTGTGTCTCAGAATTTTAAGGAAAAGAGGAGAATGAATATCTTCTCTCATTCACTAAGCCAATCCACTCTCCATGTAAGCTACAGAAAAAAAAAAAAAAAAAGAAAAGAAAGAAACTTAAAACTTTAGCCCTGCAGTTAGAAGGATATCAGCATGCAGGATACAAACATAATAAAAGACAGTTCCTGATGCCTGTTTCTTTTATCTCCAGTACATCAAAAAGTTCCGAGGTGTAGAAGCTTCCACAGGGCAGAGAGCAGTGTAGAAAAGGGCCCCTCATGAAGCAGTCCATGGCCTGTATGTGTCAGCAGGGGCTGTCCTGTCTACTGGAAGACCCTTCCTGGAGTGCCGCTGGTCAGTGTATCACCTGTCTGCCTGTATTAGCAAACAGCATTCAATAACAACAAAACAACTGCAACGTCAACCAAAGACAGACAGCACTTGAACTTTCTAACTGTGTGAGACTCAACTTTAAGGCCCTACAAACCTAGACATCCTGGTACAAGAAGATGACTGCTCGCCCACACAGGGCTTGAGCAGAGACTGCGAAGCTGGAGCGAGTAGCTGAGGGACAAGGCTCTGGGCGAAAGCAGCAGGGAGCATCCGTCTTGGGTCTGATGTACACGGTGGTGCTGCATCTTCTTCTGGCAGTGCTCTCCCACAGGGAGAGGGAGCCAGGCAAGAGGCACCTCCTACCTGCTGCTCTCGGAAGCTGTCCGAGGCAATCAGTGTTCTCACTGTAGCTCCTTGAACTAAGCCACCGGGAGGGCAAGTTGATGGGTTACTTTTGGCAACACTGCTTTCTACTGACAGCGATCCTATCACCCCACTCCAAAGCCATACACCAAAACTCACCACCTCCGTTACCCATCTACCACAATGGTCATGGCAGACAGGCTAACAGGATCCATCAGAGGTGAAGAAGGTGACATAACCTGCCAGGGATGTACAACCCAGGTAAGGTTCTTCAATCCGAGCTCAAGGTCAAAAATCAGGGCACTACTCCTGCCACCCAAGTCAGCCCAACAGACTTCTAGAACTCTCCCTCATGGCCACACCACAGGCATCCTGGGCCTTGCTCCACGCCACAGCACACTTGGTAAGGCAATTTCCACACAGCCTTACCTATCCGTCGGCTCCATCTATTCCATGCTGCTATTCCATGCTGCTTTGCCTCCCCGTGCTGCTGTCTAGCAAAGTTTCTGCTTGAAGCTTCCGAAAAAGCTGTGCTCTTACCTGCTGGAAGAGCTCACCTGTAGTACCATAGCCCCACCGTCATGACTAGTCATCCGTGAGCTCAAGGTCTAAGGAGCAGGATTCCCCAGCGTGCCCCTCCACCATTCGTGTTGACAAGGGGGATTCAGTCATTTGGGTCTGCGTGGGAAAATGTCCTCACCAGCGATTTGCCAAAACCTCTCTGTACAAGACCCAAGTAATACCCTTTGCCCTGAAAGCTGCCGCCTCACTCTCCCTCCACCTTTGTCTTCTCAGTCCTGCTTCCCTTACATCCGTCTGTCTCCCTTGTCCCCAGCAGAATGTACAGGGCTGGAGGGTACTCACATGGGTATTGTTTGCCCTGGGCTGCCACCAGCTAATCCACTTTAACATCTTGGATTGCTCTCAGGTTTGCTTCCACCACAGCTTTAACAGTGGGATAGAATCCGACTTAGTGCCAGGCTGCAGCACTGGTTCTGGGAACTCACTCCTCTCAGGCACTTCCAAGGCAGAGATCAGTCTTGCTGTGTCCCAGTGCTCCCTGCCAAGTGCTCAGAGCCCAACAGGAATCTGATTGGGAGGCTGGAAGACTCTGAGCAGAATCGCACCCCCACAAGGCCATGCTGTGAGTCACAAGGATTTGGTATTGAGGAGTCTGTGATAGGCACCAAAATTTATGTGGCAGCCCAGATTCATGGGACAGTGCCACATTGTAACTTATTCAGGGTCACTATGGAATCACTGGGGTGGGGGAAGAGGCAGTTGGAGGAGGGGGTAACTATGGTATTTGTCATTGGTTGTTGGATCAAGAAGCTGAACTATCAAGGCCACAACAAAACCAGTATTTTTTTTTGTCTTTTGGTTTTTCGAGGTAGGGTCTCGCTCTAGCCTAGGCTGACCTGCAATTCACTCTGTCGTCTCAGGGTGGCCTTAAGCTCATGGTGATCCTCCTACTTCTTTCTCCCAAGTGCTGGGATTAAAGGCATGAGCCACCATGCTTGGCTAAAAATAGTATTTTAAATTTGATTTCACAGGCGGGAGACTGACATGGGTTTAAGTCTTAGGTCTACCATGAACTGGTTTTGGAATTCTCAGAAGTTCACTATGTTCCTTTGAAATGAGATGGAGGAAGGCTAGACAGTCTCTAAGCTTCTGGCCCTCCCTAGATTTCTATGATTCCAGGTTCCAGGCACATGGTGAGTAAAGTCAGGCCACGCTCATAGCATTCACACACAGCTCTAATGTACTGACCGGTTGCCTTTCCATTTCCCCTGCTCCTGCAGCAGACACTTAGGGGCATGTCACCAGCTAGAACAAAGACATTTTGAGCAGGCTCAAGTGTCTGATGTCAGGAGACCACTTCCGATGTCTCCTTCACTAGCCTGTGCTCAGCAAACGCCTCGCTGGCTTCTGTCTTGTGTGACATTTAACTTGTTTTGTTCAGAGGATTGGCAATTTTAACGATGGGTTTCTCCAGGGAGGTTTTTAATCTATGGAACATAGTGGGCATATTAAGTAAAATAATGCCATGAGGAGAGGTTTTGCCTTGTGAGTGTGGGCAGTGTTTTTCAGTGGAGTGCATTTGCTACCTGGTGGTGGCATACAGCAGCTGGAAGTCATTCATCCATGTGAACCCTTCTCAAGTGGACAACCTGTGACTTCAAGTCCTCACGCTGTGGGCGTGAGTTCTGAAAGCCGGAACGCTACACTGTGTCCCACATCATTGACAGGATGTAGCTGTGTTTCTGGGAGATGGCAGAGCAGGCAAAGAGGGGGACTTCCGGTGACCTGAGGATCTGGGACTTCTCTGCTCTTGTTGCCCACAGCTGTCATCTCTCTTTCCCCAGCCACCTGCCCTTCAGAGAAAAGAGAAACAAAGAAACTGCCAGGAAAAATATTGATTTCCAGCCTAGGGTTGGACTTGTCTTTAAAAAAAAAAAGTCCTATTTTGGGCCAAAAATCCTAAAGTTGAAATGACATTTTCTTAGTTTGGAGTGAGTAGTAATATGTTGAAGCAGCTCAGAATACTGCTAAAATTTATATTGCAGTTCAAATCTCCTATGTTGTGAGGCATGCGGTAGGACTGAGAATCAAAACTCTGTAGCGTCGATGGTTCATGTTTGGCTCTATTTACTCCCAACCCGGGGAGAGGAAGTGAAATTGAACACTCTTTCCAGGTGTCTCTTTAAGGGTTAGGACATATTTATTACTCAATGGAAGGCAGCATAATTCTCTCTTCACAGGGATATTTTATGGACCCTCAGGCCCACCACATCCAAGGCCAAGCAATGGAAGTGTTAAACCTTCTTCCTTATGACTCAGGATTCCTTGAGACCTTTCCAGCTACTGAGCAGCAGGCAGTGCTCTGCCCAGGGAGCAAAGCTGACCAAGATACCTGTCATGACCACATGCCTCTGGCCAAATTGGGTGGGCATCTTAAGGAGTTTTAAAAATCTTTTAAAAAATATGTTTTATATGATCATTTATTTGAGAGAGAGAGAGAAGGAGGGAGAGCGTCAGATAGAGATAATGGGTACGCCAGGCAGGGCCTCTAGCCATTGCAAAGAAACTCCAGATGCTTGTTCCACTTTGTGCATCTGGCTTGTGTGGTCCTGGGAAACTGAACCCTGGTCCTCAGGCTTTGCAGGCAAGTGTCTTAACCATTAAGCCATCTCTCCAGCCTGAGTTCTTAAGACCTTCCAAGTCAAAACTATTACCTGGCACGAGGTAGCTATGATTTCATTGGTCCCACACGGCTGCCTCTCCAGATCGTCAGATTTTGGTCTTCTCTTTGGTGGCAAAACACAGTAGCCTGTAGCCCTTGAAACTCCAGGCAGCATGGCGTTTCTTTCCCTGCCTAGAAGTGCTCCTGTGTATCTGGAATGGAGACCTGCCTTGGGCTTCTGTGTCTGGAACATGTTTTTAGACAGGACGGATCTCAGTTGGCTGTTCAGAATCATGGGAAAGAGAATCCCTGGTGGCTTGTGTAGACCTGAGGCCAGAGGTGTGAGGTGATGTGACCATTTAAGGTCATGCACTGGCTGGCGTGGAATCCACCTTCTTTCTACTGCATCTCCTTTCTCTCTACATTAGCTGCCCCATCTCACCCAGATCCTCTTTCCTGTCAGCACAGCTATAGCTCTTGTGCCTGTCGTGTGTTCACAGCTTACAGCTGACACAAAAGATCAAGTCCCTTGACTCAGGCAGGGCACAGCTGGTGTGACTCCTGCTCTGGAGCTCCAGGAGGGACCCGACTGCACTGAACACCAGTTGGAACTTGCATGCACAGCTGCTCTTGCTCCTTTCCACGGGGCCCTGTCCTTTCCCGCGCACCCTCAATAGATCATTTGTACGGGGATCTCGCTTGCAGACTCCACTTCCAGAGAATAAGACCTAGGACACGTTCTTCCAGTAGCTCTTTCTCCATCTGTATTCTCCAGGACTGTGGTTTTCTATTTATGAACTCTTTAACTGAAGATAGTCCATTTTTTCCCCCTAAGTGATCTGTCCCTCACACACACCAATCCCTGAGGGACAGATAACTTTTTACATCTAATTTATAAACCAAGAAAAGTGTTCATCTCTGAGCTATTAACATGAGACTAGGGATGCCATTCTTTCTTTTTCTGGACGTTTCTCTTTTCTACATGCAAGAATGTAAGCTGGAGTGGGCAGGGCCTTGTTACAGTGCAGGAAGGCGAGGGTGGGAATATGCCAATGCAGGTGCTAGGATCACAGCAGTGCACTGATGCTAGGTCCTGGCCAAAGCACTAATGCAAAGGCCTAGGTCTGCACTGATGCACCTGCACAGGGTATCCATGCAGGGACTATGCCTGCACCAATGCACCACTGAATGGGTTAGATCCCCACGAAGGCACTAATGCAGGGGATAGGCCTGTATCATTTCACCAAGACAAAGGCTATGTCCTCACCAATGCACGGAAGAGGGGCCTACCCCCTCTACAACACACCAGCACAGGGCTACTTCCTCAGCAATGCACACAGGGGCTATGTCCTCACTGAGCACCAACTCAGGGTCAGGGTCCTGTCCTCTCTCCAACTCCCACTATCCTGCTGTCCAATTCCAGTGTGTGAATCTGAGGGTTGCTGACCTTGGAACCAGGTGAGGATCCATGGAAGTCTATGCTTTCTTAGAAGCTTCCTGTAGCCAGCGTGTCCCCTGTCATAGGTGTCACGCTACGGTTGTTATGTAAGCAGCAGGCCATTGTGGGAATCATTTGACTTTTCTTCTTTCTTTCTTTTTTGATTTTTAGTTATTTATTTGAAAGAGACACAGAGAGAAAGATGCAGATGCAGAGAGGGAGAGAGAGAGAAAGAGCATGGGCAAGCCAGGGCCTCCAGCAGCTGTAAATGAACT
This sequence comes from Orientallactaga sibirica, assembly GCA_036365145.1. Lineage (NCBI taxonomy): Eukaryota > Metazoa > Chordata > Mammalia > Rodentia > Dipodidae > Orientallactaga > Orientallactaga sibirica. The sequence continues at coordinate 16,055,924 of JAEOAD010000050.1, read as the reverse complement.
CCAGATGCATGTGCCACTTGTGCATCTGACTTACGTGGGTCCTGGGGAATCAAACCTGCATCCTTTGACTTTGCAAGCAAGTGCCTTAACCATTTGCTAAGCCATCTCTCCAGCCCATGATTTTCCTTTTAGTAGGGCCGTTGCCACTTCTGACTTGAGCCTTACTTTCCAATTATTAAAACTTTGGAGCCAGGTGTGGTGGGTGCATTGCCTTTAATCCCAGCACTTGGGAGACAGAGGTAGGAGGCTTGCCTACCTACAAAAAAACTTTGGTCATGACCCACTACCTTGATTTGATGATTCAGAGCTTAAGCCCCATCAAATGGGCTCCTCAAACCCCTAGGCTTCTCCAGGTGTTTTCCTGTCTCCGTTAGTGCATCATCATTGCTGGCCCACCTTCTGTCTTGGTTCATATCAGCTCGTTACTGAAGTTCTTCATTCATATCACATACCAGCCATAGGATGTTTCTGCAGTATCCTTTCCTTTACAATTGTTATAAGAACAGCACTTGTAATTCCATTTCATCCCAGTTTCCCTCTCTCTAGCTAACCTGGATATAGCCGCAAATTCAAGGGCTTTTTGCATGGAGCGCAGACCGCCTTGGATGGGTCTATAAAGTTCAATCCCATCAGGGCGTACTGACCGCTTTCATCATGCCTGTTCTAAACATACGCATGGGGCTCACTGCGGTGCACATGGCTGCTTTCCTACCGTCAGCTGGAAATTATCTGGCAGAGATTCATCACATTAAACAAGGCTCTTCTTTGCTGCCACCTCATTATTCACCTCTACTTGACTAGAATTCTATAAATCTAGATATCTGACAAGTGATTACAAGGCCCCAGCATTTGAGGCAAAAGTTCATTTTGAGTGGGATATTCTGCTCAGAGCTGCATGAATATATTCCTGGATACCACGGGGAGGGTTTTGGACCAAAGAACATGCATCTGTTTACTTCAAGAAGTAGCACTTTTGTGTAACCAAGGCCTGTAGTAGAACTTAATTATGGAGGCCCACTTGAGTATCAAACAAAAGCAATTCAGGAAGAGTTATTAATGCCATTTATTTATTGAGATACCCATATCAGCTCTGTGAGAGTTTAATGCAAAATTATGCATAGCTGATTGATGCCTCACCAAGGGAGGAATGACAACTTAAGCCAATAGTTCCAGCTCCACTGTGGGGACAAAGAGGTTTCCAAGTGACAAATGAGAAGGAAGGCTGCATACTGGTATTCTGTCCTCAATCTTGTTAAAAAGCCAGAGCTTTGGGCCAGAGAGATGGCTTAGCAGTTAAGGCACTTGCCTGTGAAGCCTAAGGACTCAAGTTCGATTCCCCAGTACCCACATAAGCCAGATGCACATGGTGGTACATGCATCTGGAGTTTGTTTACAGTGGCTGGAAGCCCTGATGTGCCCATATTCCCATTCTCTCTCTCTCTGCCTCCTATCTCAAATAAAGAAACAAAAACGTTTTTAAAAAAGAAAGAGTTTTGACTAGGCAAGAAGGTTGTTCTGGTAGGTGGCTAACAAACTGGAAGAAAATATTTACACTCATACCATGCTGGACACTAGGATGGGTCTAGGCCAGAAAATATAATGATATGAAGTGCTCCTGCACTTGGTTCCCGCACTTGGAGATCTATATGGAAATAGGAGACACCCCATTAAAAACCATGGCAAAGAGAATTCTGAACACAACAGCTCTAGAGCCAGGGCTATATTCACATGTGCAGACTACCTACTCTTCTAGACAGCCTGTTTTATATAGAAGTGACATACTGAAGCACCCAGGAAATGGAACTTTCTGAAAACATATTAATATAAGGATTAGCTGGAATAATTGAGGACTTCTAATCTTCTTCTGAGATTGGAAAAAAAGACATAAGTGTTTACAAACACCTACAGCCTTAGGGACAACCACCTTCCAAATGTAGAACACTTTGAGCATTCAGTGAATGGCGGATAAACATAGATTATGATCTGTTCAGTAATAAACTAGCCTTCGCGCCAAAGCTAGCCACAAATCTGGACATCTGAGACTCTAGGGGGTATCAAATGGAAAGTGGAGGAGAAACACTCCTGTTTATAGCCCGCAAACCTGAGCTAGGCCACTTTAGGTCTAGCACAGAAAAGATGTTGCTGACTCTTGCTGATAATGATGAGGCCAGAGGTCAGCACTCTGTTCCAGAACTCACAGTCTGCTAAAACACTGTGTATTCTCCTGGCATAGGACCAAAAACTTGCCTTCCCTGCCCAAGGGTAGAAGTTAGCCTTTACTGGACGTTTAACAGTGAACACATTCCACTTAATCACCCTAATGGCTCTGTGATAAGACACCCAAGGCTGGTAAGCTAGGCAAGGCGATACAAGTGGTGCCACACTGGAATTAAGCCGGGTATACCCAAACCCCTTGCCTGACACCACAGCATGCACAGTACATGAGAGGTGACTGGATGGTGTTCCACAGCCCCACAGCTCCTCAGGTGGGCTCTACAGGGTCCTGTAATGGTGCATTCTCACCACTGACCAGCCCAATAGCGTCACGCTGCCATCATTCCTCTGCATCACAGGAGGAAGACTGGGGACTGCCTGAGGAATCCATTGCTATAATGACTGATCTCTGCGAGGTGCCCTTGCCCAGGCCCCTCCCCACAGCCACCCTTATTTGCCCTTCTGTTGATTGTGATCAGTTTACCCGAATCAGTCCAGGTTGTTTTTCTACTCCAGAATCTGTTCACCTGGCCTCTGGGGAACCTTTTAGCAGAGGTAGAGGGAACTGGACCCTGCTGATAACACCTATGGGTTCAAGACATCAGTGAACACTTCACTGATGGAGGGAGCCCTGTCCTCACCGCTCTGTGTTAGAAGAGCAAGGGTATTTTACTTCGTAGTGCATGTTCATCAACAGGCTGTCTGTATGTTCTAGGTTTTGTATGTGGAACAGAATTTATCATCATTTCCTCACGTTCTGCCTATGTCTCCCAGGGCCAGAGAAGGAAAATGGGGGCTAATGTCCCCCAAAGGGCAACTACCTTAGCTTACTTGGAGACAAAGAAACTTCTAGACTTCCCGAGTGCTGGGATTAAAGGTGTGTGCCGCCACGCCCCGCTTATTTCTTTCACATCTTTAAAAATAGGAAGCTTGTTTGTTGGCTGCTTGTTTGTTTGCTTGTTTTCGAGGTAGGGTCTCACTGTAGTCCAGGCTGACCTGGAATTCACTATGTAGTCTCAGGGTGGCCCCGAACTCACGGCGATCCTCCTACCTCTGCCTCCCAAGTGCTGGGGTTAAAGGTGTGTGCCAGCATGCCCGGCATGTTGGCTGCTTTTTAGCTGCTTCAGTCCTGAAGTTCCCTGTAAGCTGGCACTTTGCACCCTGTATTTATTCACTTCACAAATATCTCCTGAGCCTTGATATATGCTTCATGCCAGAAGTCCCTCAGTGAAACAGACAGACACAGCCCATGACCTCATCAGGTACCAACTGCCCAGCTATAGAGACGACAGGAAACGAGAAACTGCACGGATAGGGATTTCACACTCAACAGACAATGCACATCTCTATACAGTATCCAGTACCGAGCTCAGCACAGGCAGGTGCTTTGAAATTGTGGCTAATGTTTGTGTGAAATGTGCACAAGGACTGCCCGGCTGGGCTAACCTCATCGGCAAGGAGACTTCCAGAGAGGGAAGACATGACAGTGAATCGGGTCTGGGTTCTAGTTTCTACTTTAACATTAAGCACGGAAATTTTCTTGGGTGAGGAATTCAGAGACACCTCAGTTTCCTTACTTGTAGTAACCGTGTAAATTCCAGGATCCTTCATTAACAATGAAAGGCCTGCGGGCGGAGGTCTCCTCTACCCTCACCTTATCAACAAGAAAAGGAGACACATGGCTGCAGTACAGGCATGTGTGTCTATGTCAGGCTGCTGGGAGATGGGTTAGCAGCTAGAAGAGATGAGCGCCCCCTGGACCACCAGACTGATGTGTGAACATGGGTAGTGTCATACGTGACTTACCAACTATGTATGGACTGTTTAAAAAAGGAAGGCTTTTATTCATAGGACATTCTACTTAATTGTTAGATAGAAGATCAGAGGAGACAGGAAGATATATTTTCTCTGTGTGCTTTTTTAAGTGGAAAAAACAACTCCCCAATTTTCCATTGATTCTGCTAGTGGAAAATTGCTTAAAAACTTAAAAACAGCTGCTAAATAGAACTACCGTGACTGTCCTTGAACACTGTTATGATGATGTCCCCAAACCAGAGCAGGCTGGAGCATAGTCCTCACACTTACATCTCAGTGGTGTTTTGTTTTGTTTTTTTCTCCCAGTAAAAAAAAATTTATTTTTTTAAATTTAATGAATTCAGGAGTATACTCATAATTTAGAAAATTAAGCTGAGGCAAGGGCATGGCTTGTTTCCTGAGGCCAAAGTGCTAGGTCTGAATGAAGTAAGGCCAAGTAGTCTTTGGAAGTGTTGAAATTCATCAATACAATTATTAATATGTAGGAAAAGGTCACCTGATGCTCTTTGGATCCCGGGTAAGCATGCGTGAGCGAGCTGGGCCATAGACCCTCTTTCTTCTCTCCTGTGAATGCCAACAGTTGCCTTCCTTGTGCATCAAGACAACACACGGAGCCTTCAGATATTTTCCTTTCTTGTGTGCCCTTCAGAGCTCCTCATGGTTGTTAATTTGCTCTAAAGTGTGGCACAGCACGTAACCAAGCTTTCTTACAAGGTCACTGTTTACTTCATATACCACTTCTTGGTCTTCTGCCCACTCCCTGCCTGTCCCTCAGGAACTGAGCCCCAAGAACCTGAGCAGGGAAAGATGTCCTTTACCTACTGGGGTCCTTTTGGGTCAAAGGACCCTACCAAGTGGCTATCTCCTAAACCATTGGCTTAATTTTGAGATGAGCCCCAATCAAACTCTGATAAATATGAGCCAGTTACAGGCCACTGGGACCCCAGGAAACTATTTCAACCAAGGCCTGCCCATGGTCCATCACCTCAGAAGGACCTCACAGCACCCCAGCAGGGCAGCTTAGAGGGCTCAGACACCTCGCTTTTCTCAGTATTCATCTTTTCACTCTGCAGGACTCTCCTGATACCAGAGTCCAGCCCTGTTCTTTCCCTTCACTGGCACGAGATGGCTCCTGGGGTTTGGCTCCAGAGTGGGAGAAATCCTGACAGCGACTCTCCAGGACTGTTGAAACCAATAAGAAGCTTGGGTGAGGGGAAGGAAGGTTGGGACTGTCCTACCTTGTCACTGTCCACTGTGTTCTGAGAGGTCCTAGAGGCAATGGAGATGGTGTCTGGCTGGCTGCTCCCATCCCCTTGGCTGTCACCATCCTCTACTCCATCCCTGCAGGAAGAAGAGAGAAAAGAAACAGGGGTGGGGGTGGGGGGAGCCACTGTGGGTTTCGAGCTCACAGGCGTTGAGGCTGGGCGGGCAAAGCCACCTGAGCATTCTAGTAGGGATTTCTCCAACATTATCCTGCACTTAGTGAGCTGATGGTCACTATGTTGGCAACTGAGTACAACACGACCACTTCCCACTGCAGAGGAGGTGACTATTTTTTTCTAATTCAACCGGGAATGGGCATGATGTAGGCAGCATCCCATTTAAATTTTTTTGTTTGTTTTTTCGAGGTAGGGTCTCACGCTAGCCCAGGCTGACCTGGAATTCACTATGTCGTCTCAGGGTGGCTTCGAACTCATGGCGATCCTCCTACCTCTGCCTCCCCAGTGCTGGGATGAAAGGCGTGCGCCACCACACCCAGCCCTATTTAGAACTAGGCTTCTTTCCAGTGGACAGGGCTCTTTTTGACAATCCCAGAACACCAGACTCTCAAACAGTTTTCTGTTTGCTGACACTAGGATGCGGGGCTTCACTTACTGCCAGCATATAAAGAAATCGGAATGGATATTTTTCTTTTTCTTTCTTTCTTTGAGATGGGGTCTTGCTGTGTTGCCCAGCTGCCTTGAAGCTCTGGGCTCAAGCAATCCCTCTGCCTGAGCTTTCCATGTAGCTGAGATGACAGGCATATACCAAGAGACAAACTAAGATCGTTTTGTAACTTGCATTTCTTCTGCTCAGGAAAATGGGTTGGGATATTTACTGTAGGGAAGGCTATCTTTAGGAAGGTCCTGATATTGGCCCTCAACTCCTGGGAAGACACCACAGGAATTTACTGCTTTCCTTTCGGTAGGTCTTGTTGATTTCATGCTTGCTTAGAATGATTTCTTATCAACATAGAAGACCTGGGCATTTTCTCCATGTGGGAAAGAGACGAAATTTCACAGCACTATGTAAGCCAGCTTTCCTCCTAGGTACCCACCTAGCATTTGAGCCCTTCCCTGGGCCCCAGTACCATCCAGCCATGGCACCCATGTGGTTCTTTGAGTTCTGATTCTATGCTGAAGCCATAGCTCAGGTCCAGAAGGAATGGACGCCTGGGAACTGCTGAAGAGTTTGTGTCAGGGAAAACTCAAGAGACGTGGGCTAGGGTTGGAGGAAACCACAGCTTTTCCCATGGACACGTTTATGAAAACCACCTCCTTACCATGGAGAGGTAGCAGCATTGGAAGACAGGGGACCTGGATGCTGAGAATCTTACCCATGGGCAAAATGCCTCCGTAGAAGATGATTCTGCCTTGCACAGCAGGAATAATTATTATCTGGCTTATGTGAGAATACACGTGTGTGTGTGTGTGTGTGTGTGTGTGTGTGTGTGTGTGTGTGTGTGCAGTGTCCCATTGGGAAAAAGTTTCTCCCATGCAGAACATTTCTAAGTTGATTGCTTTCTCACCATCACTTGTGGGCTTGGGAAATGCCAACTTATTTTAATAACATAAGCCGCACATTCATAGGAAGGAAAATCTACTGTGAAAAGAAATTATGTGACACACCATAAAACCGTAACTAAAAGACTTTTAGATCATCTGTTGTTTTGGATGGTCTGGGCATTGTGCCCCCAGCCTGTTTGTAGATGAGAGCTGGCTGTACTTTCTGCTTCCTGTGATTCTGGCTTGTTATGCACCCTTCTGGTCCTCTGACATGAAGCCAGTTCTGAGGATGAAGGGGTCGATCCAGGAGTGGGCGTGGCATCTCCCCAGCCCATGTAGTCCTTCACAAACTCACCAAACTAATAGGAGCACAGACTGCCTGGCTATTCTCTGCAGCATGAGAGGTCTCTCCCACACCTTCACGAAGGCCAACAGGAAAAGTGTGAAGCAGAGAGAAAGTGGAGAACATCTTCTTCCTGTCTCCTAAAGACTCTCCAGCCTTCCTGCTCTAGGGAGGGAGTTATTTAAGAGGAACCCTTTTCGGCCTCACCTAGATTTCTCCCTCACATGGTCACGAGCAATCCATTTTTTTAACGGTTTCCTTTCCATCCTCCTTGTTAAAGTAGGGGCACCTTGACGCACAGCCTATGTCCAGGGCTAAAAATCAGTCAACTCAGCTCAGACTCTAGACACAGATAGGTGAAATCAGGATGACCCATCCTCCAACAGTCATGATCAGTCCTCTCTCATTCGTGGGATGAACCTGACCCTGGCCATGCCATGCCTCAGGGCTTCTGCCCCGTGGGGGCATACTCTGCTCTAGTCGTACCCTTCTCTGTGGTACCACCTCACTCAGTGCAAGGCTCGGCAGTGGCTTCCCCTTCTGCTTATCTTAGTTGGCACTAAGGTTCACTTAGTCCTCTGGTTTGTTTTATCCGTGAACCTGGGAAGAGTGGAAAACCTACTACCACCAATGATCTCCATTTCTGGAACCAGGTTCTGCCATATGCTTTCTATTTTTGTAATTAAAAAATATTTATTTATTTATTTGAGAGAAAAAAAAGAGGCAAAGAGAGAGAGGGAGAGAGAAAGAAAGAGAGAGAGAGACAGACAGACAGGATGGGTGCATCAGGGCCTCTAGCTACTGCAAACAAACTCCAGATGCATGTGCCACCTTGTGCATCTGAATTTACATGGGTCCTTTGTCTTTGCTGGCAAGCACCTTAACTGCTAAGCCACCTCTCCAGCCGTGTCTGTATGGTCTCTTTTAAAATGTAAGTAACATTTCTTTTATGCTTTCTTTTGAAGAGCCCTCTGACAGTTACTGGAAGTGAAGATGTTGACTCCAGAAGAAATTACTTCAGAAAGCCATTCACTGGTTGAGAGGAAACTCGTATTCAGAAAGCCCAGAAGTATTTTTAAAAAAATGTGGCCTATTCTGTCTCATCAGGTTGGATAAAGGTACAGACTCCACAGATGGGCAGGAAGCTCTGCAGTGGAATCCTTGTCACAGCAGCCCCTTCCTAATAGTGTGCACCCCTCCACTGTCTGGTCAGTGCAGAGGCCTCCTTGCTCCTGGCTCAGCTCCTTCCTGTAGCCTTCTTCAACTCCACAAGGGGCCATTTAATGTCCCCTTTCTGTGAATTCTTACAGCATTTACTTGCCCCTCCCCCCACACCCTGCACATGGTTCTGTTCTTGTCTAACTACTGCATGTAGGAGACACAGCTGCTGGGAGGTTTTTGTAGCAAACAGCAGTGTGTGCTCATGCAATGGGGAGGGCTCAGTGAAACCTGCTGTCTTAATTTAAGGACAGTTACTGGAGAGATACTTAAAGATGAGATAACTCACCACAGGTAGAACCAACCTGTGGGTCTTCTGAGATGGAGTGTGAAGCACAGCACCCCTAAACGGGAAGATCACCCCACTCCCACATGACATGAGGCAGCAGTGCTCAGGGAGATGCTGGTTACCTCTTACTATTGTTCCTCAGTTTGGCTGGTGTTTTGGGGAGCTGGATTGGCTCCTTTAAAGCTCCTTTCAGGTGAATGATCCTTTCCTGAATCACTTCTCGAATGTTCTTGATCCACTCCTGCTTGGTTTCGATGTTGGAAGCCTGGAGTGCCACAGGGAGAAACATTGACAATCCCAGCTTCCTTGCCCTGCCAAAAGAACATTCTCAGCCCCCCCCCCACAGGCTCAGTGGCTAATTTCAAGGTTAGCAAATGTCCCTGGGAGCTTATTTTAGACTTTACACTTGTGACTATTCAACCCCAGGGTGGCGCAACTTCAAGACTCAACGTAGACTTTACAGGGAGAGTTGTGAAGATATTTCACAGTCCATTAGGCATTGACCAAGCTGGTGTCTGTCCCGCAGCTGGAGCAGTATCCAGAGGGCTCTGCTGGGCCTGGGTTAACACTTGAGTCATGGACCCTGGGCGGGGAGTTAGGGGCATGGGGACTAGAAAGGGTGACATTTGAAGGCAGTGTCTATGGACCAGCCGGCATGGGTATAAGCCAGGATGTTCAACACCTACCATGGCCAAACAGCTGTGTTGGCTGGAAGTCAGTGTTGGGTTTTTGACCTGCTAAACCTATTGACTGAAGCAAGGCTATTGTTCCCTGAATATCACATTGTTTTCTGGGATCTTTTTTCAGGTAATTCTCCCTCATGGCAAGGAGCAACTCTGCTGGCAATTCAGGGTGGACATGTGTGAAGCTTTCCTGGGCTTGTTTCTTGGTGCTTCCATGACCAGTGGTGAGCAGCTCTGCCTTCAGGATCCCTATTCAGTCAGGCTTTTGCTACCAGGTGCCTGGAGAGCTGATGTGAGTGAATCTCTGGACCCCAGACAAGTGGAATTTACTGGACTCTATGGAATACAAGTTCCCAGAGAATAAGGCCCATATCTTGTTATAGTTGTCTCTATTATAGCACTGGGCAGAACATCTTGCACAGAAAAGACATTTAGGGAATACGTTGAGTGACTAGGGAACAACTCCAGATCCCATTTATCAACCCTTCTGGCCAGTGGAGGGTACATATGGACAGGACGCAGCTGAGTCAGCAGGCCACTCGGCCCTCTTTCGCTACGGACCTGATGAGAGCATTTGCCTTTGAGATTCCAGGTCCTCCTCCACGGTAGATGTGCTTCTCAATACCCACAGGAAGCTGCCATTCTCTAGAGAGGCTGCTGGTGGTCAGTTGTTTCCAGGCCCAGCTTTTTGGTGTCACATTTTGCCCCCTTCCCTACTCCCCCAACCTTGGTCATGTGCTTAAAAAAAAAGCAGTACTTACTTTGAGCACTGTTTTATTGTCTGAAGATGGGGTGCGCCCAGACCACAAGGCGAATTTGCAGGGGTCGCCCTCTACGTGCTCAGTCACACCCAGCTCTGAGGTCTGTAGACAGGAAATGCCTGTGAGAGGCGGGGAAGGGAGGGCAGTGGGGAAACTGAGGGCTGGGATGGGAAGGGAAAGGCAACAAAGAGGGGAGGACCGAGGGAGGGGCTTCTGTCAATCAGACTTCAACAGACTGCATATCTCATCTACCCAGGATGAAAAGGACCTGCAAGGCATGGGCCTAATTAGCAGGGAGGGTCAGTGAAGAGGGAAGCACTGAAAACAAACAGAAAGATCTGTGAACTCTAAGACAGACATGCGCATAGACGAGGGCCAGCAGCGCTTTCTAAGCAGGAGCCGGGGGGCCTTTGTCCAGGAGGGCTTTTGGGGTGAGGCAGGGAAAGAGGTGTTAGGATCCCTTCCTGCCCACGGGCTCTTAGGGCTCTTATCAAAGTGCGGAGCCCACCTATCCCCACCTACCAGCAGCTTGTTCTTGTAAACATATTTTGTGTGTCCCGACGAGTCTTTGATCTCCTTGCTGAAAACTAAGGAGATCTCAAAGAGGAACAGGTGCCGCTCCCGCCCCTTCCGGATCAGCGACTTCGGGTCCCACACTTGAAAGGCATCTTGAAGAATCAACTCTCCCTGCACATCCAAGTTCTCATCGAACCCTGAAAGACAACCAAGTCCGCCCTGCGGAATTTCTCCAGCGCTATATTGGCGGCTGGGGGCCGGGGTGGGGGGGCAGGCGTGTTCCATCTCCCCTTGGAGAACAGCTCCCACTTCCATAGAGCGCTAACAGTTCTCTACCTACTCCCTGCCCTGTGTCTCCTGTATGAGTATTCAACATTTGTGGGATCTCCTGAAAAGTATCGTGTCATCTTCCCACTCCCACTGGGAGAGGGACCTGGGACCTTCTGACAAGGCAGATTCCCAAAGCTCTTTTTTTTTCATCCATGATCCCCCCCTATTACAAGCTTGAAGCTCTGAGTGTGACTGAAGACAAACACCATCTGATGGAAAGCCCTTGGCTCTATTTTATTTGTTGCTCCTGAACCATGTGGTGCATAGGCTTTCAACAGTGTATACCACTTTCAGAAGATTCTCTAGCTGGAGTGTGCATAAAAATCACCTGAGAAGCATGTGGAAACACACATTTCTACCTCCCAAGAGAGTCTGATTTCGCTAGGTAGTAGGTGAGTCCATGAATCTGCACTTCTCCCACCTCCTAGATGCCACTGTTGGTCTGCAGACCATACTTGGCATGGCTGGATCCAAACTACAGATCAGACAAGCTGAAGGAGCAGAGAGCACTTATAGGGATGGCCAAGGTTGGAGATCCAGCACACACAGGAAAGAAAGGGGAGTCGTCAGGTGATCAGCTCTCGGCGTGGAGGAGAAAGCCCAAGGTTCTGTTGCTCTAAGACTCGGGCCTTTACACTAAGAAGCTTAGTGGTGGGAGCAATGATATCACGGGGGTGGGCTGGAGACCAGAAAGGACAGAATAACCACATACTTCTGTATTTACCAAGGACTGTACTTACTTCCTGTCTGTCAGACTGGAATGTTGTCTTAAACCCATTTATCAAATTTCACCCCAATCTGGCTCCTCTGTGTATCTGTTTTGCAATATCAAGACCACTTTAAATTCTTTCTGGATCCCAAGAACACAGTTCTAGCTGACTGAAGTCCCATCAAGGCCATCTGGCCAGGCTTTCCTATATTTCCAGAAAGGACAAAGTCTAGTTGCACAAGAATGTAAATGTATTGAATGTCACTGAACTATACTATAAAAAATAGCTACAATGGTGTGTGTGTCTCTATCTATCATCTATCTATCTATCTATCTATCTATCTATCTATCTATCTATCTATCTATCATCTATCTATCATCCATCTATCTATCATCTATCTATCATCTCTATCTATCTATCTATCTATCTATCTATCTATCTATCTATCTATCTATTTATCTATCTATCTATATCTATCTACATATATATACTTTTTAAAAAAGTAGCCAGGCATGGTGTTATATACCTATAATCCCAGTTACCTGAGGAAGGACCATAAGTTCAAGGCCAGCCTAGACAGTTTAGCAAGACACAGTCTTATAAAAAAAGGGATGTGGTATACTCAGTGGTAGGCTGTTTGCCAGTGTGCATAAAGTCTTGAGTTTAATTCTTAGTACTAAAGGTGGGGTGTAAAGACATTGGTACATATGTGTAGAACCAGAATTTCTACTTAGCCTTTTGACCAAGGCAATGCAAATGATATGCAGATGAGCCAGACTGCTGTGGTCCAGGGTTCTAGCACATTTACAGTAAGGAGCATGGTCTATGTCCACACACCTTACATGGCTTAGGCTCAGTACTACCTGGAGGCAGGTGTTAACCGAGCTGGTGTGTGGTGCTCTCTTTCCAGGACCTCTGTACCAAAGACCCATCTAACAACTTGCTTCTTTTTCTCCTCTCTTGCAGGTTTCCCCGCGGCCTGATTTCATATCTCTTCCCTCCCAGGATATAGGTTCCCTGGTCCGAGGGATGGAGGCAGCACCCCCAGAAGGGTCGGGAGGACAGCTACCTTCCAGCATGCTGACATGCATGGCATCGTTGGCTTTCTTGGGGACACTGAGCATCACTTCCAGGCCATCCTTGAGCTCCCCTTTCCCTTCTTCACAGCAAGTTAAAAGTTCCTGGGGGGACAAAAAAATCCAGACAATTAGGGTCATTTCCTTAGCTTCCCAACCCTCCCACAGTCTAAACCACCAAGAAAACTGTACACCAGCTTCACTTTCTGCCTGTAACAGTTCCCTTGGAGTGATAAGGAAAGTGGAGTAGTTCCTGGATAGAGGGGTGGGTACTGCCATATAATTCAACTGCTATTTTTCTTCCAGGTGAAGCTTCTCCAGTTCCATCTAGTCCATTTGAAGTCAGTCTATCCCAATTTCCAAATGACTGTACTTTAAGTCAGTAACTAGGGTATTCTCCGTCACCGTGCTGCCTTCTTAGGGAAGGGGCCAGCCCTGACAGAGCACACCACTGGAGATTCAGTATGGTGGGATCGTAAGGAAGGAGTAAAGACAAATAAAGGGATCTGAGCAGAAACAAAGATGTGCTCCATATCACTCGTGCATCTCTGTATGCCCACTGCTAACACCACTTTTATTTATAAGCCTGTGCTGCATGAGAACTGATTTCCATTCCACTGGAGCCGCCTAAGGTTAGACATTATAGATCTGTAACATTTCAGAGTTACAGAGGACTTGTAGATGGCAAGAAGCGGGAGTTCTTGACCTGGGGCCAATAGATGGCATTCTAGACTAGTCCTTTCCTCATCAGCACAGGAGACTGCGATGGAGAGGTATGCAGTGACCTTCCTCACATTAGGTAGCACCAAGGGGGCCGAGATGCAGCTCTGAATGCAAGTTCACCACTCCACCCCACTCCATGCCATTCTCTCCACGCTCTCTGAATGCCAGCACTTCCTGGCACAGACTCTGTCTCATTTCCTGGTCAGCTGGGGAGCATAACCACAAAGCCCCAAGAGATATACATTATCTGTTTCCTAGAGAAAATATCATTTTCAACAATCTTGGGAATCATAAAACCATTTGGAATGTTTTTGCCCAAAACTAGAGAAACGTTGTCTTTTTTCCTAAGAGGATTACTGTTCTTGATCATTGAGACACTGGGGAAGAACCAGTGAGGTAACATTGATCTGCAAAGCCTGTCTGCTTGAGGGGCCGGGGCTTCTATGAAGGAAAGAAGTTCATCAGATCGAATCTTATAAACATCGTAACGATAGCACTCCCAGTGAATCAACTTAGGGCGCTTGCTGGCAGGACAATACTTCTCTATGTAATGCTCTTAATAGGATCTATCTGGCCTGTCTAGTTCTTAGGGTAAACAAACCTGAGGTTTCAGGAGCATAGCTGTCTGAAAAATGCCACATAAACGATGCAACAACACAAGCCGGGCGTGGTGGCGCACACCTTTAATCCCAACCACACTTCCTAACTCAAAGTGCTCTCTTCAGGCAAGTGATGGGGATTTCTGTTCATCTAGGACAGAGGATATTCTGACACCACAAGAAAGAAATGGAACCTCAGTGGCCTCCCTGCCATGTTGGGATTATTCCTATCTTTGAAATTATTGGTAAATGTCTATAGTTGGCAAATTGTCTGATTAATGAGAATCAGAAACAAAATTCCAGCCCTTAGGTTTTCTGTGCTGTTTTGGAGAGGTTCCCGTCGGGGGGTCCAGGAGAGGTATGCTGCCTGGAGCACCTTTGGGAGGTTGGCGTTCTCAGTCCACCCCGCCCCCCCATCCCCTGTCTGTAGTTCCAGTCGGCATAATGTCATCATTGTTCTGAAAGTTGCCCTCAACTTCTGTCAACCTAAAGTTCTCTGATGTCCCCACCCTTTTCTAACCATAACCTTCCCGACCTTGTTCTCATGCATTATCAAAGGAAATGCGTGTGGTAGAACGCAGGAGAAAAACAAGAAATACGTTTGAGTTTGCAACAGAAAATACCCACTGGCTTATTCCCCCAAAACAGTTTAACACATCTTCCAACTTAGTAGCACAGCCAATAAATTCTCCTTGGATCCTTGCAATAGTTTATGACAAGGAGAAGGCTCCATGTTTAATTGAGGCTCCAAAAAAGGACAGCCATAGCAGATTTACAAGCAGAATATTGAACATTCTAACTGACATACAGTTTTTACTCCATTTAACACTTAAGTGATGAGCCCCAGAGGACACTGATAATTAAATATCAATTTATTTAAAATTACAATGACCTTAAGGAGAAAATAAATGCCATGTTATTTATTTATAGCAAAAGCTCAGCAAAGTATTTTTGTTTTACTCAGCAGGCATTATGCCACCAGCATATTTTAAAGAGGCCAAAATTATTGTTTTTTATCCCCAATAGTTTTACGATCTCCCTACAATCTGAGTTACTTATACAGTACCTCCCTCCAAAACACTCGATTCCAGAATGCAAGTCCAGAGCACACCTCTGCAGCTGCTTAAGGTCAATTCTGTCCTCCATTCTCTCCTTCATCTCTGTCGCATAACGCATAATTCATTCTCTGGAATGCCAGCCTTAGGGGGCTAAGAGGTGGTGGTGGGGGTGGGAGCTCCAGTTTTTTTTTTCTTAGAACTGAATCTTAATTGATTTAATATTGGCAGTGTAGATAGGTGAGTCAGTGTTTGTTAATTTTTGTTAATTTTTTTCTTTCAAGCTTTGCAATCCCACCAATTCCTACAGAGGCTTTGTGATACATAAATCAAAAGCCACAAAAATCCATTTTAAGAAGTCTATTAGGCTGGGCATGGTGGTGCACACCTTTAATCCCAGCACTCCGAGGCAGAGGTAGGAGGGTCTCTGTGAGTTTGAGGCCATTCTGAGAATACATAGTAAATTCCAGGTCAGCCTGGGCTACAGAGAGATCCTACCTCGAAAAACCAAAAAAAAAAAAAAAAAAAAAAAAAAAGAAGAAGAAGAAGGAGGAGGAGGAGGAGGAGAAGAAGTCGTCTATTAGGCTGGGCGTGGTGGTGGACGCCTTTAATCCCAGCACTCAGGAGGCAGAGGTAGGAGGATCACCATGAATTCAAGGCCACCTTGAGACTACATAGTGAATTCCAGGTCAGCCTGAGCTAGAGTGAGACACTACCTCTAAAACAACAACAACAACAAAAAGTCTTTTAGCACAGCAAAAATAATTTAGAAGGGCCAGACATCAAGCAGGCCGGGGGGAGTTTGAAGGTAACTATTCCTAGAGACCCCGGCTAAGGAGACTCCATGGGAAATGACCTGAGAACCACAGACCAAGAAGGGTCTAAAGCACATGTGGCCTGAAGGTCAAGACTGGACTGAGTTTTCATGAGACTCCCCACCCCAAGCTCTTATGAAAATCTCTGCGCAGTTTATATGGAAACCTCAGAAGACAAAGAAGCAAAAACAGTTCTGCCTCAAGTTCTGCACATTGTCACCTCCATACTAATCCTCACTCAAGACCCAGCCATGACACTCCCGTAGTTCTCCCGGCCATTCTGCAGGGCTGCATGGCCCCGGTGCCTGGAGATAGAGGCCCTGCGGTCTCGTCTCGAGGGATGAGGCAGGAGGTCAGCAGGAAGAAGCTTGGAGGGAAGAAGGGTACATAGCTTCACCCCCACCCACAGGACAGAAGAGAGAACCCACACAGGCTTCCCGAACCATCACCATGGACCCACGACTATTATACAGGAGACCTTGGGGGTTGGAATGTGGGGCACGACTCAGTGTGGTTACAGCCTATGATGTTAAGTCAGCCTGGCTTTCAGGTGGTAAAGCTAGGTTATGTAAAATGCTGCAGGTACCTTTAAACATGAGAGGAATGTTCTGAAGTTACTTTTCATACATTTCCTAGTTATCTCTTTATTCTTCACATTAGCAGAACAACCAGAAATACATACAGGAGGAAAACCTATACTCATATACTTCAGGAATTCATGTGAGCAAATAACTGCTTATAACATCCATCTCTCTGGGTTCCTGTAGAATTGTCATATGTTCAGGGTTTCTGTTATCTTTCCCTAAGAAAGACTGGGAAGATGGCTCAGTCATTAAAAGTGCTTGTTGCACAAGTATGAGGATCTGGATTTGGATCCCCAGGACCCATGTACAAGGCAAGGTATTGCATCATGTGCCTGTAATCTCAGTGCTGGGAAGTCCCTGGGCTTGCTGGCCAGATAATCTAGCTGATTTGGTGAGTTCTAGCTTCAGTGAGAGATCTGTCTCAAAAATAAGGTGGAGAGAGCAATTGAGGAAGACACCCAGTGTTGATCTTCATATGTGCACGCATACATGTGTATGCATACCTGTACACCCATACAAACACACACAAAATAAATAATCAGAAAGATAATTACAAGTTACCTAGTTTTTTACATAATCTGGTTATTTGACTTTTAAAGAATGTTCTGAATCAAGTTTTCATGCTCCCTTTTACTGTTCTCCCCTCAATCACCACATGGTCTTAACAAGCACAAAGGCTGGGGTGACGGTAGGTGCCAGTGTGTATACAGACTGGCCCTCTTCTTTATGAACTCTGACCTTGGCCCCTACCACTGTGTGCAGGTGTCCCCAGAGGAAACGCTCAGGAAGGAGGGCTAGAGTCGCCCGTCCCCGAAGTGGACGTCACCACATGCTTGCAGTGACAGGTGGAAGCGGAGAACAGTCACAACTTAGTCCTGCGCTCATTTCCCCTCTACCTCAAACAGCATGTGGAATTCCACGGGCAAGGACACATGGTCTAGAGGCAGCAATGCCAGTGTGGTTCATCGGAGGCTCTGCTCTAGGGAGCAGAAATGCTTCAGGTGGGGCCTTTCCCATTACTAGGGGCAAAGCCAAGACCTGCATTGTCTACTTAGGAGTGTGGACAGGGTGGGGAGGGGAGGTACCTTCAGGAGCAGCTGGTACTTGGTGATCCTCTGGACAGGCTTAATTAGGTATGAAGAGATGGAGTTGGCCAGGCCGTGCCGCTGCTGAATCTCCTACAGGGATGAGAACAGGTGCAGTGAGATGTGGGAGGAGTGTGTGTAATGTGTACAAGGCCACTCTGGAAAGAGCAAGGCAGGGGAAGGGAACGCAGAAGAGATAGAGGTACAATTTACGAGAAAATGTTCTCGGTAAAAAGGGGAAGATAAGAAGAGAAAAGAGAGAGCTCAAGATGCAGAGGAAAAAGGAGAGATGGCAGAAAGGAAGAAGCTTTTGGGGAAGAAGAGGGTTTATGAAACAGAAGTGGAACTTAAACAGAACCGGGAAGAGAAACAGGTAGAAAAAAAATAGCGATGAGTAATAGAAAGAAAAAGGAAAGGCGAAACAGTGGAGGGAAAGAAAGAAACCTCCAGATCAGGGAAATAAAGGAGGACTAGGTGGAATGTTGAGAGGAAAAGGGTTGCCAGAAATGAGGTTCTAATTTCTTTTCTGACAATTTACAAATCTTCATCTGCCCTCGGTCTCCTTAAAATTCCACAAGGATACAGTTCTTCCTACTACCTCCCCTCTCATTGCAGCTTAACATGTCCCAACTTAGGCCATCACTTGGTTTCTTCCACATTTTTCAATGTGGTTAAGGGCCTCTCCCCCATTCCTCAAGTCCTCTGAGCTGTAAACCAGTCATTTTTAATTGTTTCCCCTCTGTTATGCCTTGTGGCAAATCTTTTCTCCCATCTCCATAGACACCACCCCATCACTCATGCCCAGGACAAGGCCATGGCCATGGTTTCCAGCTACTGCTGGTGCTATTTGTAGTTAACTTATATTACTAGGATAAACACATAACAGAAAGCAGTACGTGGGAAGGAAGCGTTTACCTGACCTATGGTCTTGAGCAGAAGCTTCATGAGAGCAGGGAAAGCATGGCATGAGCAGAAAGAGTGCTGAAGGAGAGTCCCTGTTCTTCAGAGTCACCTTTATTCCCCCCCCGAGAGTAACAAATTTGGTAGTTATGGAGTATAACAAACGCAGCAAAGGGTCACTGGATTTGCAATGTGGCATTTTGCAGATGACTGGGTGACGTGAGGCAAGGTTGTTAGAGACCCTGCGTGGAGACCTTGCAGTGAAGACCCCAGGATTTTAGAGTTGCCAGCCAGGACTATACAACAGCTTCCAAAAATAGCTACTGGCTTAGAATGGAGTTTTCACCTGGCTGGGGGCAGTCCAGCTGGAGGGGCAGAATTGGAACCCCAGAGACTTCGTCACTGATTACAGATGTTGGACTTGAAACTACAGGATTTGATGTTTGCCCTGTTTGTTTTAGATCTTGCTTGGTTCAGTCTTTCCTTGCTATCCTCTATACCATCTTCTGCAGTGTGACTGTTTATTCTGTGCCATTATGTGTATTTAACTTGTGTTTTAATTTTACAGGCTTACAGTGAAGAGACTGTCTTGGGTCTCAAATGGGACCTTGGACTTTGGACTTTTGAACAGTGTTGGGATTGATTGAAAGAGCTGCAGGGACTTTTGAAGTTGGACTGAATGCAGTTTTATATCTTGAGATGGTCATGAGTCTATGAGGGTCAGGGGTGGAATGTGGTGGTTTGAATCAGATATCCGCCATAAACACATGTGTCCTGAATGGCCCCCAGCTGGTGGCAGTTTGGGGGGGGTGGAGCCTTGCTGGAGGAGGTGTGTTATTGGGCATAGGCTTTGAGGTATGTATCCCAGATTCTCCCTTGCCAAGTTGGCTTACTCTCTTTTTTCAAAATTTTTATTTATTTATTTGCAAGCAGAGAGAGAAAGAGAGAGAGAGATAGAAGAGAGACAGACAGAGAGAGAATGGGCACTCCAGGGCCTCTAGCCACTGCAAACAAACTCTGGATGCATGAGCCCCTTGTGCATCTGGCTTATGTGGGTCCTGGAGAATCGAACCAGGATCCTTTGGCTTCACAGGCAAACACCTTAACCACTAAGCCATTTCTCCAGCCTGGCTTACTCTCTTGCTTCTATTTGCCACCTGCTGTGGCTGAAGTGATGTCCAGTTATTGTAGTTAACCTCTGTGTTACTGGGACAAACCACCTAACCAAAATCAGCTGCTTGGATGAAAGGTTTTATTTCGGCTTAGAGTCTTCAGGGGAAACTTCATGGAGGCAGAAGAAAGCATGGCACCAGCAGAATCTGGACATCAATCACCCCTTGCCAGCAGGTGGAAAACAGCAGCAAGAGAGAGTAAGCATATCTGAGATTACATATGAGCTAGAGAACAGAAAAGGACAATGAAGGGTCTGCCACAGCCAGTGAGAACTGAGTAGCAGGTTGGTAGTGGCAGGAGGTTAGTCAAGATGAAGTATCACCTGGGACTTAGTTGATGGGGAAGGGCTGGTTAAGTAGAAAACTGAAGGAGTGCCACCCTCCCAAAGGGGACCAAACACAAACTAGACAGGCTTAAATGATAATTTCTTTGGATAATTATGATTACCATGCTTGAGCACAGAGAAAACATACCTATGTTGCAGATGTAAACAAACTAAAAGCAGATAAGTAAGACTGGTTAGGTCACTGATGGGGCTGAATTAGGGAAAAAAAAAAAAGGATTTGGTGGTAATGCTTTTCTATTGGATACTTTAAAGAGAAGAAACATATGGTGAGTGTTTAAAAAAGGGTAATATATGTTTACAGAAACAGAGGGGTGGAGAATAGGAAAATACACAAACTATGAGATTAACAAAAGCCTAGGTGTATAAGTGAAATGACCATATAATTCAGCAATTTTAACTCCTAAGGATGTTCCTTAAGAGAAATTAAAATACATGTCTGTGCACAGACAATCCAAATGTCTACAAATTGACATATGGGTAAATAAAATACTGTATAACCATACAATGGAGTATTACTGGTCATAATAAAGAAGGAGATACCAATCATGTGATGACTTAGATGGGCCTTGAAAACATTGTGTTAAATGAGAGAAGCCAGTGTCACATGTTCCATGATGCCATTTATATGCATTGTCCTTGCAGGGCAAATCTATACAGGCAGAAACTAGACCAGTAATGGGGCAGTGCTGGGGCTGGGGGAGGGTTGTTGATAACAGCTCGAGGGCACAGGCTTGCTTTATTAGGTGATGAACATGTTCAAGTGACGTCAAGGATCCACACATATCCACGAGCATAATAAAAACCTTTGGATGTATACTCAATAATGCTTTTTTTGTTGTTGTTGTTTGTTTTTTTTTGCCTTTTCGAGGTAGGGTCTCACTCTGGTCTAGGCTGACCTGGAATTAACTATGTAGTCTCAGGGTGGCCTCGAACTCATGGCGATCCTCCTGCCTCTGCCTCCCGAGTGCTGGGATTAAAGGCATGCACCACCACGCCCGGCTTAATAATGCTATTTTTAAGATGTCTAGATGTGAAGAGTATGGACTTGATCTAATCTCAATTCTTTAGACAAGAGAAATTATTGTAATGTTAGATGAGGTGGCACTTGCAATGGGGTTACAGAGGGCAACTAGAGAAAAAATCATTTAGAAATGATTTCTGTTTCCTACCCTAAAAAGTAGTGATTTTCCCACTTATTTACTTCTTCCCACAAGGGGAGTGGTTTCAGCAGACCTTGTTGAAGGGTGATGGCCGAATAGCTGGCAACAGGACTCTGAGCAAAAGTGTTTGGGGCACCAGTTCCCCATGGAGAACATGGGGATTTAAACACGGCTCCTGTGCCAGGACAGCACAGGCAACAGAGACTGTTAGCCTTTTTCCTCCGACAAGATGCTGATGTCTGGGAGACTAGTACAAACGGAGGCTGCTCCACCCACAAGGCAACTGAAGCTAGCTCAGAACCACAGGGCAACCAACGTCACATCCGTGTGGTCTAGGGTCGGACCTCTGGACCCGGTGAATGGATGGGCCTATCTACGACTTTCATTTTTATGTTTTCTTTACAATAAGGGACAATAAAAGACTTTTGACATGAGTTTATCTCTTACAGTTGAGGGCTTAAAGAAAATGGCTTCTAGGTAGAGTGTAGAGAAGTTCTTATGTCAGAATGAAAATAAACCATCAAATTATGCTTTTTGGAAAGCTTTGGGAAGGTTTATTGCTCTCCTTCTCCACACTGAGACCAGACTGGTTTCCGCTGACTCTAGCTGCTGTGGACACTTATGAGACACTTCACTAGGAGTGAGGGGAAGGATGAGGACTTGATGGGACGTCAGCCTTAACAGTCAGAGTACAGAACCTTACTCGAAATGGGGAAACAAGACTGTGGTAGTTTGAATATATGTCCCCCAATATATTCAGTGTTTTATTAGTTATAGTTTGCATCTGCAATCACCTTGCTAGAGGCAATGTCACTGGGGGCCCGCTCTTAAGGTGTTAATGGTGAGTTTGAGATTCCATTGTTAAGATATGCAAATGTGCCTAGCAGGAGTTCCTGTAAACCTTTTGGCAGTAGTTTTGCTCTGTGTGCTGTGGTGGCTGGTTGGCTTTGTCTCTCTCTGCTTGGCCCTGTGGAGAAGGCCAAGGAACTTCCCTGGATCTGTGAGCTTCAATAAATAATATCCCTTCCTCCATAACTGTGCCTGGTCTGGAAGTTCATCTCAGTGAACCTGAAGCTGTCTGCTACAAAGACTAAAGGAAATGCAGTATAGACCCAGGCAAAGAGATGTGTGGAAACACGAGTCAGGAATCAGATCTCAAGGAGGGAGATGTAGCAGCAAGGCCCATTGTTGGCAAATTGTCACAGATTCCATCAGAGACATAAACCACAGCACACACATAGAGAAAGAGAAGGTTTTGTGCATGACATGACATATGACCTTTAAAGGGTAGAAAGAATTTAATTTTGAAGCATGGTGTGCATGTGTGTGCGTGCACATGGTGAATGAAAACACTATGGACAAAGACAATGACAGAGAAGAGCTTGATTCGTGCTTAGAGCACAGAACTTGTATGTCATCAAAATGCTAAGTGGGGGCTGGAGAGATGGCTTAGTGGTTAAGGTGCCTGCCTGCAAAGCCTAAGAATGCCTGTTTGATTCTCCAGGTCCCACATTTAGCAAGACACAAAAGTGACACAAGCATGCAATGTCTCACATGCACACAAGGGGGCACATGCATCTGGAGTTCGTTCACAGTGGCTGTATCTGTCTCTCTCAAATTAAAAAAAATGTTAAGTGAGGGCTGAGAGATGGCTTAGCAGTTAAGGCACTTGTCTGTGAAGTCTAAGGACTCATGTTTGACTCTCCATGTCCCATGTAAGTCAGATGCACAAAGTGACACACGTGTACAAGGTCATATGTGTGCACAAGGGGATGCCCATGTCTGGAGTTCGATTGCAGTGGCTGGAGCCCTTGGCATGCCAATTCTCTTTCTCTTTCAAATAAAAAGGTCAGTCTGTTGGGCTTGCCTCAAAAAAAATGCTAAGTGAGGGGGCTGGAGAGATGGCTAAGTGTTTAAAGAGCTTGCTGGCAAAGCCAAAGGACTCAAGTTCAATTCCCTAGTACCCAGGTAAAGCCAGATGCACAAGGTGGCGCATGTGTCTGGAGTTTGTTTGCAGTGGCTAGAGACCCTGGTGCACCCATTCTCCCTCTCTCTCTCCAAATAAATAAAAAAAATATTTTTAAAAAGCTAAGTGGAAGAAGGACAGAATTCATTTATAACTTTAAGGAGATTCTTCTGGATTCCTCTGATGAGTAATTATTCAAAAGCACCTTAAGGAAGTTCACTGACAACCAAAGATAACAGTGCTGTAAAGAATCTAATCTAATGTCCAATAAATTCCAGTATGAGTCTAGAGCATATTTTCTTGGGTTCTGTTTTGGCCCAAGAATTTCAGTTTCTTTTTTTAAACTTATTTTTATTTATTTATTAGAGATGGAGGGGAGTGTGTGTGTGTGAGAGAGAGAGAGAGAGAGAGGGAGAGAGAGAGAGAATGGGTGCACCAGGGCCACTAGCCACTGCAAACAAACTCCAAATGCAGGCACCACCATGTGCATCTGGCTTACATGGGACTGGGAGAATCTAACCTGGGTCCTTAGGCTTTGCAGGCAAGTACCTTAACCACTAAGTCATCTCTCTAGCCCAGAATTCTGATTTCAAACACTATGTCTGTTTATCTATTTTAAAAAGCCATGTGCATTTGTTCCTCATCTAACTTTCCCCATTCAAAAGCCACTTTTTTTTTTTTTAAAGCAACAAAGTCCCTATAGGAACAATCTGCTATGGCAGTGTCAGCCTACAAAGATGCTCAGAGAAGTTTATATATTATAAACTGGAGTACAAGACTCATGCTTACATGTCTATTCTGTATAGCCTAGCCTGCTGTTCTGCATATAAAACATCCAAGTATTCATGGAAGTAATGAAAGCAAACATAAAGACAGGCTGATGGCCTTTACACAGTTCTGAATTTCAAGTTTCAACAACTTTTGATAGGACTATCAGAATGGCCATCACAGCTACAGCCCATCACTCCCTGAACAGTCCATTTTTATTTTTATATTATTTTTTATATTATTTTAATTTATTTATTTGAGAGAGAGAGAATGCTGAAGAGGAAGAGAGAGAGAGAGAATGAGAAAGAATGGGTACGCAGGGCCTCCAGCCACTGCAAATGAACTCCAAATGCGTGTACCCCCTTGTGCATCTGGCTTATGTGGGTCCTGGGGAATCGAGCCTTGAACAAGGGTCCTTAGGCTTCACAGGCAAGTGCCTTAACCACTAAGCCATCTCTCCAGCCCTCCATTTTTATTTTTATCTTTGCATCCCATTCATCCCTTGGTTCCTACAGTTACCTATTTGGTTCTGTTCATTTTATAGCTACTAGGCAACTCTTTCGGAGGACCAGCACTGAGTGGATTTATCCCATCAACCACCAGCACGATTTTGCACTCGTCAGAAATCAAAGGCTCTGACAAGGTGCCTTTCCGCTTGATATCCATGACACCAGAAGTGCTCAACTCTGACTACACATCTCTTACTGGACACTTAATCCCAGTACAAGCCACATTTGGGCCAATCACATCCGAATCTCAAGTGGAGGTGTCAGGAATCAGTATTACTCAAAGCTCCCCTTGCAACTCAATTGTGTAGCCAAAGTGCAAACAATTGCTAGAAAAGTGATTCTCAATCTTGAGCGTCGGGAGGGCTCCTTACAGCTCAGATTGCTAGGCCTCAACCAGATAGCTGAGCCAACAGGTCTGGAGTGAGGTTCAGAATTTGCATTTCTAACACGTGCTCAGGTGATGCGGATGTGGCTTGGCCCAAGGACCATACTTTCAGAAAGACTACGATTGAGAACGCTATCTATATGAAGTAGAAGTAAAACATCTTAATCGTCACGTCTTCTGAACAGAGTGTATGTCTAAGCTTAGTGCTGAAACATACAAAAATTTTGCCTTTGTCTAAAAGGGATGGCCTAAAACAAAGAACAAGCATTGGTTTGTGCTAGCTTTTCTCTAGACTGAACTTTGATGGTGGCCAGGAAAGAAAAACAAGGCACTAAAGACTCATCGCCAAGCAGCGAAGCGTGACCCCCCTGCTCTCCGATTGCTTGAGAATGGAAACCACAGCTTACATCAAAGAAGGTGCCTGCGTGCTCCAGGATCAGCTGGTTGGAATCAGGCTTGTTTTTACAGTAGGTGACGTACATCTGAAACTTGTCTGCCTAAAAAGAACAAAGACAAGCATCCATTAGTTGCCCCCTTCTGTCCACTGTGCCTGAGGGACCAGCAAGGGCTGCAGAGTTCACCCTTCAGATAGCAGAGCCTGCATTCTCTTTGGCAAATGGCCCACAGTCCCCTAGCACACTTTGGGGTGCTTTGCTCCTATTTGAATGTAGAAAAGGTCTGCTGAGAGCAAGCACAGGGGAATACCAGGCTGAGCTAGAACAAAAGAGGTTTGTTTATGTATTCTGAGGTTGGACAAAATTCATTTACAAATTACCCTTACTTTTTATCACCAATAATTGTGTTTCCCATCTTAAAAAAGCGTAAGTGCCATCCCTGTTCAAGACAAATACAAAAAGTGAAAATGAGCTATATTCTCAGGGGCGGTGCGGGGGGGCGGTACGGGGGGGGGGAGGCTCTGTCTGTACTCCAGAATGCTCTCCTCTTCAGGGAGTTTGAGAGCTTGTCACGCAACTGCAGCACCGTCCTCCACGTCCCAGGAGCAATGACAAGGGTCAGGGAAGAAGACAGCGTGACTTGAAGTTGGCTCTGAACAATGACTGCTACTTCAAGCCCAGGGCCTTACATTAGGGTGGAAATGCACTTATTTCTCTCATGACCTCCTCATCTTTCTGCTGTGAAAGTATGTTTTGTCCACCAAGTGCCCTGTCCACTAGTGAAATGCTGTCCATCTGCCCGCCTCTCACACATCTGTGATATGCTCTCCTGAGATGGCAGCCCAAGTCTGTGCTCATTACACCCGACTTCGCTGTCCTAATGTCTCATGTGTGCCAGTCATTTGGTCCTCAGGCCCCCACACAGCGGTTCTGCTGTGATCCTGCTTGCCAGTTGAGAAGACTGTGGCACAGATCACTTAAGTGGTTGAACACTTACTCGTAACCACCCAACATAGTACAAGCAACTCTTCTCCCAACTGTTCATTCCCAGTGGAGTGGAACTCATTGCTGGAACTGGGAAATAAGTCAAAGCCATGTACAAAAAATGACACTCAAGATCTAGTGGCCATATTAAGGCTAAACCAATGCATATAAAGTTCCCTATAAGACTTAAGAAAATCTCTTCCGTTGGTAATTCAGCTAACCACACCTCACCAGTTGAAACCATAGAAAAACACAGGGAAAAGGTGAATGACTTCTAGTCACCAAAGGTTTCCTGAAACCAGTGTTAGGGGCTATTAGGAGTTGTTCAGCATCCCCACGAGATGACATTGACTCATACTTATTGTTGATTGTAAAGAGAATCCAAAAACTGTCTGAATTAAGGCTCAAAAAAATACCCTGTTTGAAATTATATTAAATATATATTTTATTTATATTTATATATATTAAAATATATGGCTAAAGAAAAAAAAAAAAAAGAAAAATCTCTTAAGTAATAATCCCTCTTGATTTTTGCTCTCCTGGCTATGCAGCATAAAATACTTACCAGCATCAGGATGGGCTGTGCACGGACTCATGCACTAGACCAAAATAAGATGGCAAGCTGAGATTTTCTGAAGAAATGAGAGTATGCTTGGAAGCAAACATTAGGATTTCAAGAGGAAGCCTGTTTGGGAGTCAGGTCCAAGTTGAGGGATTGGCTTGGATATTTTATACATGTTAGTGGGCTGTTCATCCTCTTTTTCTGAGATGAGCCATCTCTGAAATCTAAAATATAACCACAGTCCTGCCTGTGACACAGGGATATTGGGAACATTAACTCCCTGGGTTGTGAAGACATTTGGAAAGGCAATTAGTCCCTTCTGAATGCAAATTACCATCAGGCAATTAATAATAGTAGAATTCCTAGCCCTTGGGAGGGGCATTCTATGTAGCTGAACGTGGTGGACTTGCACGCTGATGAGCCTGAGCACAGAACAAGGTACAGTGAAGATACTAATGAGGATTGATTTCTTTTCCGTTTCTATTAGGATACATTCAGCCCAGTGACTTGGCCCATGATACAGCACTGAGAAAGAGGGCGACTAGATACTCGTCTTGTAGGTCAAAATTGGGATGGAGACCACAGGAGTCTGTTCTTCTCCATCAAGGAAGAAAGTGTAACCAACGCTTAAACGGCTTCTGAAGGTTCTAGTTTCTCAGTATTTATCCTGTACACATACTGAACTGTGTGTGGCAAGGCTGGCGGTCTTATTCTACTCTCCTGATCTCACAATTTTAGAATGTTTGGAGAGATCTTCAGTTGGATACTGGACTTGACATATAAGAGCTTTTCCAAGGATGGCTCGGCTCCCTGGTCACGGATGGATTGCTTTTTAAGGAAGCTTCTCACAGCTCCACTCATGACCCCTCCTGCAGCACCTTGTCCCAAGAGAGACTGGCAGTAACACCAATCTTTAAATCAGACATGGAACAGTGGTGCCAGCTACACTCCTGGAAACATGGACAGTGGGGAAGGAATTGGTTACCCAGGTGACAAAGCAGTGTCCCACATCCTCAGGCAGCTGCTCGTACTTCTCCAGCTCTTTAAGGAAGATGCTGCAAGAGGAGAGAAAGGCTGTATCAGACACCCTGGCACAGAGGAACTCCTTTTAGGATTACACTGGGGCTAATATAATCATCAACTCTCAATTATTTACACATGCCTTCTCTACTCTGTAAGTGACAGCACCGTGAGGGTCAAGAGGTATGCTCTCTGATTAATCACTGCTACTTAATATTTTTCCCCTCAGAGGGTTACATATCTTGGGATGAAAACAGATCATGAGAAACTATAATTGTGTTGCACCTTTCATTTTATTGGCAATTCTGAACCAACTGTTTTAATCCAAGTATCTAAGCACACTGTAGACATTTTAAAAATATATACAGGTAAGGGGCTGGAGAGATGGCTTAGTGGTTAAGCGCTTGCCTGTGAAGCCTAAGGACCATGGGTCAAGGCTCAATCCCCCAGGACCCACATAAGCCAGATGCACAAGGTGGTGCACGCATCTGGAGTTCGTTTGTAGTGGCTGGAGGCCCTGGTGCACTCGTTCTCTCTCTCTCTCTGCCTCTTTCTCTCTCTGTCTGTTGCTCTCAAATAAATAAATAAAGAAAAATAAAAAAAATTTAAAATATACAGATAAAAAGAAAACTATCACCTATGAACCCAAAGGTAGAAAAAAGTGAAAAAATAATTCAATCCTAACTCTTCAATGGCATCCATGTAAGTTTTAGTTTTCTTCTTACCAAGAAACAGTTTGTGCTAAAAAAAAAAAAAAAGTGTTTTAAAAAATATATTTTATTTATTTGAGAGAAAGAGGCAGAGAGAAAGAGAGAGAGAATGGGTGCTCCAGGGCCTCCAGCACTGGAAACGAACTCCAGATGCATGAGCCCCCTTATGCATCTGGCTTATGTGGGTCCTGGAGAGTCAAAACGGGATCCTTTGGCTTTGCAGGCAAGTGCATTAACCACTAAGCCATTTCTCCAGCCCCTGACTTCTAGTTTTATTTTCAGTTGTCTTGTTCTACCTGGCTGCTATTGTCCACACATTTTGCCAGTTTCTTATGAGAAAGTGGTAATTATAGGAGGTTATGCATTTGATACCTGTATTTCTTAGGGAGATATCACTTTGGAATTTAAAAATATGTGTATAATTTAAAAACATTTGGCAGGACAAATTACTAATTATGACTGATGGGATCATGGATGAATTTTTCTTTATTCATTTATACATTGAAATTTTTTTCTCCACAATAAAAGGCTATTTGTCGAGCAAATGATAAAATGTCATTTAAAATTTGAAATATTTCCAGCACTATCCATTTGGTTACAATCATCTTTCCCTTAAATGTGAATTATACAGTCTCCTAAAATGACTTATGGAGCAAAAAGCATTCTAATGAAATTTGGGCATTAGAAATGCAGATAAGTAGTGTTCAAAACAGCATCATGTTTACTGCTATTTTTCAAGGTCTGTAGATGAGTTTCAACATATGTATTTAGCATGAATTCTAAAATAGAAATAGGAGGAGCTGGGGAGGTGGCTCAGCAGCTAAAGGTACTTGCTTGCAAAGCCTGCTTGCTCAGTCTGACCCTTCCCAGCACTCATTCAGCAGAAAGCATAGTAGCACAGGGATCTGTGATCACAATGCAGCTGTGGTAATAAGAGGCAGAGCCAGCAGAATCTGGAGGCTCAAGAGAGCTTGTGAGCCAGCTAGTCTGGCATACACAGTGGCAAAACAAGAATCCCTGTCTCAAAAAGAAGGCAGAAGGTGAGGGCAGAGCCCAGAGGTTGTCTTCTGACCGACCTACTCTCTCACACACACACCTACACACACACACACACACACACACACACACACATACAAACACATACATACACACATATATAAATGAAAACTAAAAGTATCAAACAATTATGTTATAACTGAGGATCAAAGTTAATTTAAAGCCCAAAAGGAAACTTCCATTTTTTGTTGCCAGGCCCTCTTTATATTATATGTATATGTACACATACGTATATTATTATATATATTATATGTATATGTACACATACATGCACATATACAGGGTCATGTGCATGTACATATAATCTTTTAATCTATGGAACTGAATTGTAAAAGACATTTATTGTATGCCCCCATTTTTTTTTTTTTTTTTTTTTACAACATACAATGTCTTCAGAAGTAGGTCTTCAGAAAGTGTATAGAAATTTCTTATGTGGCCATTTCTCACATTAGCTTTTTTTTTTTTTAAGAAGGACAGGATTTATTTTAGCGTATAATTTGAGGTTACAGCCCATCACAGTGGGATCACATTAGCTTTTAATACAAATGCTAGAGAAGACATGACTGGAAATCCAGCTCTGAGCCAAGATGGTCTGGTGGCAAAAAGAAGGGGCTAGAATAGCTAGGAAAGTAGCAAAGAAAATCTGAGAGCTATAGCAGGGTGAGGGCCAGTGAAAGAAAATAAAGTGCTTTAAAGAAAAGGGGGCTAGCTGGGCGTGGTGGCAGAGGTAGGAGGATCACCGTGAGTTCAACGTCACCCTGAGACTACATAGTGAATTCCAGGTCAGCCTGAGCTAGAGTGAGACCCTACCTCGAAAAAAAAGGGGGGGGGGCTAAGGAGGAGAGGAGCGGGGAGAATCAGGAGACTCGAGTGCTGGTAGGAAGCTCTGTCTCCTCACTGTCAAGATCTCTTTTTGCACATATGAGCACGAGTCTCACTCCAGCCCTCTGAACTCTGACCCACAGTAAGCGTGGCCAAAGAAATAGTGAACAGTTTGGATAACAACATTCTATGCAGAATATAAAATTTTATTTTATTTTTTTGAGGCAGGGTCTCGCTCCAGCCCAAGCTAACCTGGAATTCACTACGTAGTCTCAGAATGGCCTTGAACTCAGCGATTCTCCTACCTCTGCCTCCTGTGCGCTGGGATTAAAGATGTGTGCCACCGGGCATAAAATGGTATTTTTGTTCTGCAATTTGTAGGGATACCCATGGCAACTCAGTAAGTTTCCCTCTTTCCTTGTCTTATGACATAAAGCCAACTGATCAGGTTGCTTTAATATTGATTTTAAGTACACAATGGTAACAATATCCATGGAGCTGGTAATTGATCCAAATGAAGACAGTGCTAAGAATTTTATTAAAAATTCCAGCAACTGAACAAGAGCAACACAACGATCTTTTGTAATAGCAAGTACCAAAACACTACGGAAAGCTGCTTTGTTAAAAAAACTCTCAGTGAGCTGTGCATGGTGACTCATGCGTTTAAGCCCAGCACTGGGGCGGGGGGGGGGGCAGAGGTAGGAGGATCGCTGTAAGTCTGAGGCCACCCTGAGACTACATAGTGAATTCCAGGTCAGCCTGGACTAGAGTGAGACCCTACCTTGAAAAACAAAACAAAACAAAACCCAACCCAACCCAATCCAACCCAAAAAGTTCTCAGCGAATGCACACACTCTAAACTGAATTAAATGCATGGCATATGATTTCTATGACGAATGTCTTTCTATGATATGAAGGAATTTTTAATAAGTGAAAGCATTACTCTTGTAGTTTCATAAAATTCATAAAATATACATGAGAATCTCCACAAGACAGGCTGGGGAAATAAATGGCTTAGCAGTTAAGGCACTTGCCTGCAAAGCCAAAGGACCTACGTTTGATTCCCCAGGACCCACATAAACCAGATACACAAGGAGACACATGCATCTGGAGTTCATTTGCAGCGGCAGGAGGCCTGGCGTGCCCATTCTCTCTCTCTCTCACTGAAATAAATAAAAATAAACATAGTATAAAAGAGAATCTCCACAAGAGAGTGAAGGCTGAAGAAGTGACATGATGCTTTCATATTTTTTGGAGGACAGATGAAAACCTGAACTGGGTGGTCAATTCTAGGCATGTTACCAAAAGTTCTGGGTGTTCCTCCCCTTATCTTCCCCTCCCTCTCTTGCCTTCTTTCCTTCTTTTGGAGACAAAGACTCTTTAGACCAGGCTGGCCTTGAACTCAGCATGTTACCAAGGATAGCCTCAAACTCCTGATCTTCTTGCCTCTACCTTCTCAGTGCTGGGATTACAGGAATGCGGCACCACACCTAGCTTCAAATGAAGGTTTTAATAAGCTCAGACGCCACCAGTTACCCCAGGAATTAACTGTCCTTACAACCCACAACCAAGCACATGCTGAAGAATCATCGTTCACAGTGGCCACAGGTATGAGGAGGCTATCTTTGTTTTGAAGTGATGAACTCACTAGGGGCTTGGGGGGCTTAGTAAGTCCCAGTGCCTGGTGGGCAGCAGGTTCTAAGTAAGCAGTGGTTCATCAGGACCAGTGCCACCCAGTCTTCATAAACACATACGTGTCACATCTGTTTTCACTTCTGGAGACTTACACCTAGGAGCTTTTCCCAGCAAGCCCCTGTTGAAATTCTATAGCTGGTCACCTTCCCCTGAACGCACCCTGGGCGGGGGGTGGGGAGGGGAACCTTGATTGGGTGGTGCACAGAGGTTGGATTCCAAGGTCACCTAACAGGTAAGTTTAGGACATGGCAGAGCATGCCATGGAGGCAGTAGCGGTTCTTCCCGAGACTCCTTGAGAAAGCAAAGGGATAAACTGTTG
The DNA here is from genome assembly GCA_036365145.1 of Orientallactaga sibirica. Taxonomy (NCBI): domain Eukaryota; kingdom Metazoa; phylum Chordata; class Mammalia; order Rodentia; family Dipodidae; genus Orientallactaga; species Orientallactaga sibirica. The sequence continues at coordinate 16,023,573 of JAEOAD010000050.1, read as the reverse complement.
GATTTTGTCTCTAAGGGCATTCTTAGAAAATCTTGGCGAGTGGGCATACCTGCCTGTGTATTGCTCTCTAGGGTGAGGAGCCAAGAGCCTGGGCAATTCTAATGTCTCGGCCCACAGATCACAGTTGAGGGCAAATGCTGTAATGTACTTCCAGCTGGCAAGTCTTGCCTCAACTCTACGCCATGGAACGTGCATGTGTGTGTATGGGGGAGCTGTTGGGGAAGCTAAGAATCAAAGGAGTATGAGGTTTGTGCTGGGCCCATCAACAGAACTTCAAGGGAGACATTCACTGAAATCTTAGTGTCGTTGCGGGCCAGTGGAATGTTACACTCTATTTGTCTTGTTACAATGTATATCTTTATTTACTTGTGAAGGAAAAGGAGAAGGGAAAGAATGAGAATGGGTGCAGCCTCCTGCCATTGCAAACAAGCTCCAGATGCATGTGCCACTTTGTGCACCTGGCTCTGTGTGTACTGGCAATCAAAGCCGGGCTGGGAGCCTTTGCACACAAGCATCTTTAGTCCCCAAGCCAATTTCCTTAGGTCCTCGATTTGTCTTTTTCATTTGAAGTTTATAAAAGTGACAGATTGTTAGTCTGATCAATATTCTACTTCCTTCCCAAGACTCGAGCTGAAGTTACAGCCTAACAGCTGACAGCACTCCCACAAATGATAGATACCCATCCGCTACTCCCCACCTCGCCCCTCACCACGTCGGGGGCTGTGAGCAAAGCCAGCCCTCTGGTAAACTTATGATGCAGCTACTTGTAAGGAACAGATGTCCTGTGGCTTTGCGCAGTGTCCTGGGAAACAACCTCTAGCATTACTGATAGAAAGCTGAGTTTTGATCGTGAGCATTATGAAAGCAGAACCGTTCTAAAGAGATCCCGAGTCATTGCGTTCTTCTCTCCAAAGGTCCGTTTGGCTCGTTGCTGCCAAAGAAGCCTTTCTGCATGGAAGAGCCCACAAGCTTCCTATCAGGTTGGGCACATCACGGTCGCATCTGCATAGAGAAATGTCATGGGCGTGTGACCTTGTGTGTGTGTGTGTGTGTGTGTGTGTGTGTGTGTGTGCGTGTGCTTGCTGGGATGTCAGAAGGGGAGAAAGGGGCGGGGAGAGAAGGGGGAAGGGTTTGTGGCAAGAGGACAAAAGAAAAAAAAATGAGAATCTACAAAGAGTTGAAAGTGGGGGTAGGGAAGAAAGCTTTAGGCTTACTTATCTGTGGAAGTCTAGGACATTCCCTTAAGCTAGCGATTATTTTAAATAATCCATTAATGACTTGGCAAATTAAGAGCCTGGAATCAAGAGAGTCTAAATTGCAAGGACCAAGGTGGCTATTAGCCTATTGGAACAGATAAAAACTCACGGAGAGTCAGAAGCATGGAAGGGAAGGTGCTGAGCTATTCATCAGCGGGCTTGGCATACTTTGATCACCAAGGCTAAGCCGAGGGCTCTGTCCCCCTGCATTTAACCCAAGAACCTCCTGCCTGGTTGAGGAACGAGACTAGAGGTGTACCAGGGATGATGGACTTCTACCAGCACCCCCCGCCCCCACAGCATCCAGACTGAAGCGGCAGTCACCTTACTGCATCACTACCTACTGACTGTGTTCTTGTGTGACCAGATGCATGACAACTTATATGCACAAGACACACCAAGTTTAATGCTAAATTAAAGTGCAACATACGAAAAATGAATTCACATTCAATATTATTCATATCCATTAAGATGCTGCTTAGCAACTAGACATGAAAGCCAAAAAGTGTTCACATCTGAAATTAAGATTACTTGGACAACTCCTATTTTAGGTTCAATCTTTCTTTGGTATTGCCCAACACCTACTACTCCCAGCTTACTGAATACACAAACAGCAGCGATATGACCAAAGCTACCTTTCTCCAGGCTCCGCGCAGGACATGTGTAAAGCTTGTAGTCATCCTTGGAGTGTGGGCCTGGAGCACAAGAAACGTAACAAGTCTTCTCTGTCTCTAACATTTGAATATTACCACAGTGAGAGCGGGCTTCCTGGCTGTGTCCCTCATTGGTCTGGGGAGGTCACTAACTTTATAAACTCTAGGTTCCATAAACAAGGGAGGAACTAGAGTCTGTTTAAAGACTGCCTCTAGGTCTTACATTTAGCAATTCTACAGTTTCATGGAAAAGTGGTCACACTCACTTGAGGGGTGGAGTGCACACAAGAACACGCACATTAAGCAAGGATGTGCGTGAGTCTGCGGGCTCACCTAGGGTTTGAGCCCCACTGCCTCTTTCTTACCAGCTGGTGGAGCCAGCGTCTCATATAAGGTCGTGGGCCAAGCACTGTTTCAAGGAGCAGCAGAAACGACTTATGGGTGGCAACCACCATCAAAATAGAGAAAGAGGAAGAGATAGAACCAAATTAACAGTGGCAGGGTCAGGATCATGGAGTAACCCTGATGCTGCTTTGCCGTTAATTTAGGTCCTGGACCAGTCCCTACATAGCAAACCAAAAAAAAAAAAAAAAAAAAAAAGGACCTACAGTCTTTCTTTGATTCATGATTAGGTCACTCTGTCTTCTCCACTCGCCCTCCCCACACAGTCCTCTGGTCTCCTTCCCACTCCACTTCCTTTATTCTCTCTGGAGGCTAGGCAGATAGCCTGAGCTACACATGAGAGTTAATCAGAACCATTTTCTATTTCAGATTAAAAACGATGAAGCTGATAGTTCGGAGGCATATATTCCTAGAGACTAAGGAATCGGCATTCAGACGGTTCTGTGGTCTTTCCACTCAGAAGCTCCCAGGAAATCCCTTCACTTAGAAATCCCATTATTTTTTGTATGTAAGTATAAAAGTTGTCAACAAAAAAATAATAATTAAAAAAAAAGAAATCCCATTATGTTGTCGGGTCTGTGGTGATGATGGAAGGAAAAAGGTCATATGTGCGAGTTTTTCTTCATCTTGAGACTTTCCACAAGCTAAAGAATGAGTTATCACTGCCTCAAGTTTGCAAAACACAATTTTACTTTTAGATCATCCATCCATCTACTCACACACCCACCCAAGAAACATTCACTACAGGTTGACTATGTGCCAGGTACTGGGACATACTGCGAAAGACACGGTCCCCGAAAGCGTTCACTGTCCCTCCATCTTCTAAGTTTGGACAGTTAGCATTTCATCTTTTATTTGTCAGAGAATTTTCTCCACTGATCAAAATCTGTGTGGCTTTAGTTGAACGCACGCAATATGAATCCAGCTCAGCTGGAGACACTGCAGAAGTTCAACATGCAGCGTCACACCCTTGCGTGTTCCTTAGACTTGTGGATGATTTAGAACGTTAATTTCTTTCAGCCAATTTCTTTCTGAATACATTACAGAGTTCCTTATTTTTAATGTAGAACATGCTGATAATTCAGGGATATTACTAATATCAATTATTGTGCCACACGATGGCACAGTGGCTGTGATGGACGCTACAGAATAGTTCACTGTGGCAATGTTGAGAAGCCCCTGAGTATGATGACATTTTGTTTAAGTTCATTTTTTTGAACTTTTGGGGCACAGAGCCTCATTAGGTAGCCCAGGCAGGCCTGGATCTTGCTTTGTAGTCCAAGCAGCCTTGAGTTCTAGATTGAACTGCTTTAGTCTCCTGAGTCCTGGGAATTGCAGGCTTGTACCAGCAGGCCCTGCTTACCTTTGTATTTTCTTTGGCCATTTATCTGTCTTCTTTTTGTCAGCTTTTATTGAATGTTGCTTACTCAGCTAGTCATTCAAGCTCCTAATTCTGTGTGTGTGTGTGGGGGTTTGCTAGGGACAGGGCTTCTGCCATCTTAACCAAATATTCTAGCTCTGAGCTACATCCCCAACCAAGCTCGTGATTCTTATGGTTTGTTTAAATTTCTATGGGCTTGAAAACTATATAACCAAGAGGTCTAGAGGCTGGTAGGGAGACAGAAATGTACTTCTATTAAAAGATAAAAATGAGCTGGAGAGCTGGCTTAGTGATTAAAGGTGCTTGTCTGTGAAGCCTAAGGACTCATGTTTGACTCTCTAGGTCCTACGTAAGCCAGATGCACAAGGTACACAAGTGTGCAAGGTTGCACATGTGCACAGGAGGGCACACACATCTGGAGTTCAACTGTAGTGGCTGGAGGCCCTGGCATACCAATTCTCACTCTCTCACTCTCTTGTTCTCTTGCATAAAAAAAAGGCCAGTCTGTTGGCCTCAAAACAACAACAACAACAACAAAAACCAAACCCAAAAAACAAACACCGGCTGGAAAGACTGTTTAGCCATTAAAGCATTTGCCTGCCAAACCCAATGACTAGAGTGTGATTCCCCAGTACCCATGAAAGGCCAGATGTACAAAGTGGCACATGCATCTGCAGTTATTTGCAGTATCCAAAGGCCACGGTGTTCCCATTGTCTGTCTGTCTTTCTTTCAGTCAAATAAATAAAAATATTTTTAAACAGATAAAAACTTGATATCTGTGACATCTCTTGGTTGCTCAAAGGGCAGTTTTATTTTTACCTTGTTTCTTCCTAATGTTCTAAAAATATCATATGTGCTTGGCAACTATTTCATTTGGAGTAGTATTTACTCTTCTTAATCACAGAATGCAGCCCCATATGGTTTAATTTGATTTTACACAAGAATTTTGTAATGGGTAGGTGAAGTTATAGCTTTTTAAAAGATTGTGATACCATTTCCCATAGCTTACTAGAATGCTATCCTGAAGCCAGAAAAGGGGCAGCAGAAAGCTAGATACTTTGCTATAATTGTTCCCTTTTGTTTTTTTAAATAGATTCTTTATCTATTTATTTATTTATTTATTTGAGAGAGAAAGAGAGAGAGAGAATGGGTGCATGAACTCCAGACTCATGCGCTACCATGTGTATCTGGTTTTCATGAGACCTGGAGAATCAAACCTGGGTCCTTAGGCTTCGCAGGCATGTACCTTAACCACTAAGCCATCTCTCCAGCCCATCTCAAGACACCATAGTTTGTCAATTTAGGAAGAAGTTGAGGAAAGTGAGGTCTGTTGACTACATCTCAAAGACCCTAAGTCAGACATGTGTGGCCATGCCCAGCTCTTCACTTAGGCTCTGGGGAGTTGAAGTCAGTGGTCTCTGGCTGGGGGGGACGTCACTTAAGCTACAAGTGCTCTTGGCAACTGAACAATCTCTTCAGCCCAGGACAGGTTATTTCTATCAAATAGGGAGCATTAAAGTTGGTGATTAAGAAAAAATGGACTGGATACACACATATACATATATATGTATATGCATATAATTTATTTGCAAGCAGAGAGAAAGGAGAGAGACAAATAGAATGGGTGTGCCAGGGCCTCTAGCCACTGAGAACAAACTCTAGGTGCATGTGCCACTTTGTGCATCTGGTTTTATGTGGGAACTGTGGGAACCCAGGTCATTAGGCTTTGCAGGCAAGTGCCTTATACTGAGCCATCTCTCCAGCCCAGAACTGGGAATTTTTATTGAGTATTCTAGAAAGTCAGAAGACATTGTCCTCCACTTTGAGCTTCCTGGTTTATAATCTGACGAGGTTTGCATGCTATGGGCACTGTATACTTTAGGCCTCCTTCGGCTGACATTCCTCTAGGGATCAGCCATCAGAACAGTGACTTTTCATCCTTATTTACACCTTTTAGAGCTCAGGGTCCTGTTACATACAACTCTTGCTGGCTTCATGGCATTGTCAGCACAGAGCTATGTTGAGGTTTTATTTCGTACAGATGGACTGTCCAATATGGTAGCCACTTTTCACTTGTGACTATTTAAATTTATTAAAATTGCCAGCATCAGTTCAATAGCCACACATACACAGTGGCTGCTGTGTTGGACACTGCAATACAGAATTTTGTTTTATACTGCAGAAAGCTCCCCTGAAGAGTGTCCCGGGCAGAAGGGGGTTCTCCACCCGTGCACATGGTCTCCTTGGGGACTTCTGTCTTATCTACAGCACTACTGCCTCAGCTCATTTAAGTCCCAGGAATACCCTCACCTAGCCTTCCCTACTGAGGCTCCTGGGGGAGCTTGAGGAGGTCATGCCACATTCTCCCTGTGTCTCACGGTTCTCTCTACTTGTATTTTAGAAACTGTTTCTTTTCTTTTCTATTATTTCTCTCTCTCTCTCTCTTTTTTTTTTTTTTTTGAGGTAGGGTCTCACTCTAGCCTAGGTTTACCTGGAATTCACTATGGAGTCTCAGGGTGGCCTTGAGCTCACAGTGATCCTCCTACCTCTGCCTCCCAGGTGCTGAGAATTAAGGCGTGTGCCACTATGCCCGGCTTTTAGAAACCGTGTTATTTCTATCAGTTGGTCATGTAAATAGTCACACCAATGTTCTTGCTGACAAACAACAAACATGCTTAACATGAGGTAGAAAGGAGTCCCAAGTTGGGAGCTGGAAAGATGGATTGTGAAGTTTTAGGGTTCTGTGATTTACTTATTTCAATAAAACACACAGGACAACAGATGCTGTCCTCTATAAGCTGTGAATAAATGTGCTGTACTAAGTGTTTTGACAATTTTTGTTGTTGTTTTGTTGAGGGTAGGATGACAGGGTAGTTGAGGGTGGAGGAAAGTGTTGAGAGAAAACTTCAATGGAATTTGAAACCCCCACACCACAATGGCTGGTTAGCTCCAGGTGACTCCTGGCGGCAGGATTTGGCCCAGGTGGAGTGGAGAGAAGCTACTTTGCTTTCCTCTGAGCCTGGGGAGCATTCTAGGTGGGCAGATGTGGATGCTGTGGTTCAGCCTCTGAGAACTGGGGTGGCACATGCAGTGTCACTGTGTGTCCACTATGCATTTTGAAAAACTGTGAAGGAAGGGGGAATAAGAAAGAAGTCTGACAGCTATGGACTAGGAGATCAGGTCGGGGAAGAAAGACTGTGCTAGGTAAGATGTAAGATGTATCAGTTGGCTTCAGTCCACTTGCTGGGCCGCCCAGATGTCTGGCATTTACACCCTAAGAGTACTTCACTGAACCCTCCACCAACGTACTTGTTATGAAAATCGTAGATCTCCTGGATGTTGCCAAAGATGATATGCTCTTTATTAAGGATCCCAGGGGGTATCTCCTCCACACCACTGGTCATTTCCCACAGGTAGGTCTGTAAGATGCAATAGTTTTATCGCTGGCTAGTACATGACAAGAAATCCAGACAGACAGATACCCTCAAACTTGGGGGGCAAGCCAGGGACTGGGAATGGCATGCAGAGTTAAAAAGTAAAGTGTTAAGCAAGTAGAACAGAAGGAAAATAAAACCTGAACATGCCATTATCCTAATTTCAGCAAATGCTATTTATTAAATGAGTGTCATGGTTTCTTTTTATTTTAAACTGAAGTGGCTTATGCACTTTCATGTGTTTTGGCTGGGTCTAGCTCCAGTCTGAGAGAGAAGTGTAGACCTTCTTTTCAAAAGCATTTTAAACTCCCAGCGCAATTACGGTTGGCTCTGGAAGGGCAATTTCTCCTGATGGTCTGTTATTTTGTTTTCTGGGAAAACAGCAGGAACAGAGAGTTCCTCTTGAGGACCTGACAGGGGCAAGGGTGCTGTTTCTCTAATGGAGCTGTGAACTGAATGCTGAGACTTACCTCCAAGCACTCATGTAAGTCCCTTACATAAGCCTTCTCTGTTTGGAGTAGTTCAGCCATAATGAACCTGGAAGACAACATGTGGCCTTTTAGTTGCTTGTACCTATCGTGCCTTCTGCCTTCCAACCTCACTCCCCCATATCAGCGTAGGTGACCCTAGGCTGGCCCCTTTTCAACTTGACCAACACCTCCCCCTCCCTCTCCTGAGTCACGCTCACCCTTATCATTTGCTCTGCATCCCTCCAGCACGTCTGTACTCAGATCCACCTTCTGTGCTGATACGCATGTGGTCTCAACTACATGCACGTGTTTTCACGTGTGCACAAGACTCAGGGTTGTCTGTACACCATCTTACCAGCTAGATAGAGCTTGAATCTCAGCTTCCTAGCTCTATCTTACAGCTCCCACCCCAAATGATTTCTGTTCAGCAGTTCACAGATTTATGCCCAAACGCTTCTCAGTACTCAAGTTAAATGAGGTTTCAAAGTCAGGCAAAGATGCCCATTGAGAAGGAGGGCTTACATTTTTTTTTTTTTTTTTTGTGAAGAACAAGATCACAGTGGTGGGCATTCAGCCTCTGTAATAACTAGTCAACATAGCGTGAGAGAAGCCATAAATAGGAGTGTAGGTGTTTTCCAATAAAATTATTTATGGATGTTGAAAGTTTTATGTTCCAAAAGTATTTTTCAACCATTTAAGTAACTAAAAATTAATTGCAGATTACAGGCTAAGTCTGTATGAGTCAAGTTTGACCTATAGGCCAGTTTGCTGACCTTGGACAGATTATACTATTTAGACATTATCACCAATGGGATTTGTTCGTTTCACAAACTGCTGGGCATAAGGCTGATATGCTCCACATGAGCTAATCATGTTAAGAGACTGCTCTGCAGTTAAGAGAAGTTTGTGCTCTGTATCTTTTTTTAAAAATTTATTTATTAGAGAGAGAGAGAGAGAGAGAGAGAGTGAGAATGGGCCTCTAGCCACTGCAAATGAACTCCAGACACATATCCCACCATGTGCATCTGGCTTACGTGGGACCTGGAGAATTGAACCTGGGTCCTTAGGCTTCGTAGGCATGTGCCTTAACTGCTAAGCCATCTCTCCAGCCCTCTGTATCTTTTCTATTTTATTTTTGTTTTTTCGAGGTAGGGTCTCTCTGTAGCTCAGGCTGACCTGGAATTCACTCTGTAGTCTCAGGGTGGCCTCGAACTCATGGTGATTCTCCTACCTCTGCCTTCCGAGTGCTGGGATTAAAGGTGTGTGCCACCACACCTGGCTATGCTCTGTATCTTTAAGGGAAGCATTTCCCCTTCTTGAGCCCCTAAATAACAACAGGTGAGCAACAGTTAACTTTATGATGTATGACTTCATTACAGTGTATCTACTTTATTCTTTCCTCCATAAATTTTTATTAGAAATGGTGCTGCTTAGTTACCATTATAATCTAATTTAGCACAAACTACACCCTTATACATTTATCTTACATTTCCTAAATCAGTTTTTCATGTAATTCATAATGAGAACTCTTACTTTCAGGTATTCTATCATGTGGAAAATTTGGGACTTAATGCCCCCAAAGTGTCCCCTTCTGAAAATGTCACAAGAAATAGTAAGTAGCATCTTTTCCTGTACTTCTATTTTGGTGGGATTTCTCTTAAAGCAATCCTTTATTCTAACAATGGCCTTTTTAAAAATTAAGATTAAAGAATGATTAAAATTTTCACTTTTGTAGAAGAGAATTAGTCATTCTCTTCCTATTCCTTATTGTTGGTTGGAATGAAAAGTACCTGCATTTTTGAGCCAGACAAGCAGAAACTAAATTAGGAGTGTCCTTCGCTAGAAGTGGGACTTGATTCTCAGCTTTTCTGTGACTCAGAATCCTTAGCTGTAAAACAGTTGATCACCTGGGATTGCTGCAAGGGTTAAATAAGATCCTGTGCACCAGCAGTCTGGTGCATAGGAGATGGCTGGAAAATACTCAGTGATCAAGTCTGTAGATTATTGAAGAACCAGAATGGATGGAACATCAGCTGAAGGGCTTTGGGACTTTGTCTTCAGTCTCCTTGCCTGGGTTTCCTGTGCTTGCCTTTTCCTGTGTCTGCCTCCTACAGTCTTACCTATCTCCTCATAATTTATTTACATCACCCTCTGTTTGGCTTTGTTTTATTTTCTACCCATCTTTTACCTGCTCTATTTCTGGTGTTCCCAAAGAAAGCCAGGAAGATTTGACCAAAAATAGTTCCTTCCTTTTCTTCCCTGTTATGAGTTGAACTGTATCGCTGGGAATTAATATGCACAAGTCCTATTCTTCCATGTCTCAGATTTTGACGTTACTTGAAAATAGTCATTGCAATACCAGAACAGGGTAGGCCCTAACCCAAAATGACCAATGCTACAAAAAAGGGGACATTTGGATACAGGCATGCGTGTTCAGGAAGAACACCATGTGAACATGAACGTCACGGGTGAGCCTGACAGAGGTCTGAACACAGCCTTCCCTTTCAGGCCTCAGAAGGAACCAGCCTTGCCCACACCGTGACTTCAGTCTCTGGCTTCCAGAGCTACGAGACAGTATCTCTGTGTTGTTGAAATCACCCAACGTGTAATACTTTGTTATGTACCTCTAACAAGCCAATGCGAGCTTTTGTTTCCTCAGTTTATTTTATAAAATGATCTCACAGAGCTAAGTAATCTTGGATACACTGTTTGGTTCTCTAATATTATGTTGTCACTTTGCAATCCCAGCATCAAGAAAGCAAAGCATGGGACTGGGGGGATGACTCACTGGTTAAAGGTACTTGCTTTCAAAATCTACTGACTCAGGTTCAATTACCCAGCCACCCATGTAAAGCCAGATGGGCGTTTGCGTGTAGAGGTCAAAGACTCTAGTGTGCCGACTCACATACATGTAAAAAGAAAGAAAGAATCAAGAAAGTGTAAGATTGACACAGTTCATTGTTTCTACATCTAAGACCCTGTCATTCTTGATTAATGTGAAATAAGGTAGTTACCTATCAACTAGTCAAAAAAAAAATCAGTAAGATCGGGGCTGGTCTTTCCTCAGGATCCTCAGATTTCTTCTCTGGCTTCCACACATCCCCACAGATACTCAAGTTCCTTCCATAAAACGTCAAAGCACTTGCAAATGACCTATTCCTAGTCTGCCACATATTTAAACCATCTGTGATGGTTATGAGAGGAAGAGAGAACCTTGTCTGGACGGAACTAAAACCAGTTTGTGTGAGAGGCTTGCTGCATTCTCCCCATATCCCGAGAACTTGTATATGGTTTCATTGCATAGAAATGGACTGGTGTAACGAAGTATTACACGTTGGGTGATTTCAACAACACAGAGACACTGTCTCATAGTTCTGGAAGCCAGAGACCGAAATTATGGTGTAGGTAAGGTTGGTTCCTTCTGAGGCCCAAGAGGGAAGGCTCTGTTCAGGCCTCTTTCTGGCTTACAGAAGAGCAGGAGGATACAGCACAGACAGAAATGAGCTGAAGGCAGTGCCTTAGATGCAATGGTTTGAGAGATTACAACCATTGAAATTAGGCCAGTCATTCTGCATTGGGAGAGCAGGAAAAATACAGACTCTTCTGAAAGATGAGCGCCTGAATGCTGAAGGAGTGTCCTCCTCTTCAAGGCTGGACTTATTCCCTCTGGATGAACACATTTGGTACCAACCTGGTACTACAGAATGTATCAAATGCAGGAAAGACAGGCTCACTGTCTTTGCAACAGAGTTGTTTTTTGGGATGGCCATGGGTAGTATGAGGCAAGGTTGTTGGAAGCCCCTTCATGGGAACCAGATGAAGACAGACATAAGGGTTAAATGTGGGTTGCAATGGAGATCCAGTGGAGATGCCTTCCAAAGACAGCTGCCAGCATGAGATGAAATTTTTCCCAAACTAGGAGCAGTCCAGTTTGAGGGGCAGAATTGGGAATTCCAGAGACTATCACAGGTTAGAGGTATCAGATTTGGAGGCACAGGATTTGATATTTGCCTTGTTTTAGATCTTGCATTAGTTCAATCTTTCCTTGCTATGCCCAATGCTGTCTTTTGCAGTGTGAATGTTCACTCTGTGCTGTTATGGTCTTTTGGCTTTATAGGCTAACAGTTCTGAGATCTTGCACTATGGGGTTGTTTGAACAGTATTGGGATTGAAAAACTATGAGAACTTTTAAATTTAATTTAATTTTTTGTTTTTCGAGGTAGGGCCTCACTCTAGCCCAGGCTGACCTGGAATTCACTATGTAGTCTCAGGGTGGCCTCGAACTCACGGTGATCCTCCTACCTCTGCCTCCCGAGTGCTGGGATTAAAAGTGCGTGCGCCACCACACTTGATATGGGAACTTTTAAAATTGGACTAATTCATTGAATTTTACATCATAGAACGTTACCAGTTTATGAGGGCCAGGAGCAGAATGTGCTGGTGTGAATTAGATGTCCCCCATAAACTCATGAGTTCTGCATGCTAAGTCCCCAGCTGACGGCAATTCTGAAATTGGAATCTTGCTGGAGGAGGTATGTTTCTGGGAGCAGGCTTATGGGGTGTCTAGCAGCTTCCCCTCACTAGTGTTTGGAACTCTCTCCTGATGCTGTTGTCTACCTGATGTTGGCCAGGAGGTGATGTCCAGCCTCTGCTCATGCCATGATTCCCTGCCAGCATGGAGCTTCCCCTTGACTCTGTAAGCCAAAAAGAAACCCTTGACTCCATCAGCTACTGTTGGTTGGGTTCTTTGTGCCAGCAACCAGAAGGTAGCTACCATATCAGCTCTAGACTCTTGGCTCATTTACATTCTTGACATCCTAGGTTCATATAAGAGAGTATAAAGTACCCCTTGATGTTAAAGAGTTTATAATGTAGCTAGAGAGCACACTTAACAATGGAATGAATAGAAAGACTGGAATAAGTGAATGTGAGTCAGAAAAAAAAGTATAGATGTTCAGAAAGGAATCGGTCTATGGCAGCAGAGGCTGCAGATAAAAAGTTGACAGAGGGCTGGAGAGATGGCTTAGCAGTTAAGGCACTTTCCTGCAAAGCCTAAGGACCCATGTTCTACTCTCCAGTTCCCACATCAGCCAGATGCACAAAGGTGAGGCAATCACAAGGTTGCACATGCCCACTAGGTGGTGCAAGTGTCTGGAATTCGATTGCAGTGGCTGAGGTCCTGGCATTCCAATTCTCTCTCTCTAAAAATAAAAAGAGTTTTAAAAAGTCTACAAAGGTATAGGGCATGGGCTGGGTTTTACAGAATTAATAGGATTGAAAGGGGCAAAATAAAATCACACAGGAAAAAAAAAAAAAAGAACAAAGAGAGGGAAGGAAAAAACCAAACCAAAAAACAAAAAAAACAAAAAAAAAAACCCAAAGCAGAGGGTCTTCATCAGGAACACTGTACACATGACTGTACCATTAACATTCTTGCACCTGAAGGAAGTCAGTGACAGTGATCTGTCATTTGAACTGGGAAGGATTTTGGAATTAGATTTACTTAGATGAGGCCAGATCATGACACCCTGAGATATCTGATCATTAACTGGGGCGGAGAGTAGAATGAAACCATATGAAATGTGGAACCAGTGAGAGACACAATGGAACTGAATGAGAGTGTAGAGAACGATGACGAGTCAGCACTGGTATAAATTCCGTATCAATTACGTACTGACTGTGTTGTTTGAGGAGAGTGGCGAAGCTTCCCTACGTCTGATTTCTCATGGGTAGGATGGTTTGGTTTGGTCACAGTTGAGTTCTGACACTGTGAAATGAGATTGGATGATCCAGGAGGGAAGCACCCTCCGGGGAGGCCCTGACACCTGAGGAACACTCAGCTCTAGGACAGACAGGAGTTACGGAGAGGTCTCCAGGGAGCCCCTTTCTCAGTGAAGCATGATGTCTGTTCATCTTAACCTCTGCAGCTGGACAAGAGGGCAGCTGTGAGAAGGAAGAGCCTGCTAGCTGCGGTGGGGGCTGCCCTCACGTACTCTTTCTTCCGGGCTGACTTCCGTTTCTCTTCATTGACCTCATGGTTGGCATCCCGTAGCTTGACTTCACGGTCTGAGAGGCTTGCTGGGATGATGTCCAGTTCCAAGTCCTTGTTATCCTGCATGAGAGGGATCACAGAGGTCACCTTTGAGAAGCCTCAGGAAAGCCACTGTACCCAAGGTTAGGAGGTGGTAAAGCGAGGAAACAAACAGTAAAATGGAAAGGGGTGAGACGACAGGGATCCTACAAATGTCTCCACAAGCCCTCTTCTTCATTAGCTAATTCTTCTTTTCAAGCAGTAAAGAGATAAAATGTTTAGTGTTAAATATCCATAGGTACAGATATGTGTCTATTTCCTAAAGGTGTTTGTTCCTAATTAAATCTAAACACACACACACACACACACACACACACACAGTTATTTACTGTGTGTAAAATAGATGTGAAACAGAAAATTTAAAAACTTTAAAAAACCTTATTTGTCAAAAGAATATAAATCCATTTTTATTAAACAAGTAATTTCTTGTAGAAATAGGAAGTTGAATGATTGATCAATACTGAATCATCTAAACACACATCCCTGATTATTTTAACCATCATTTGGAATTATACATGTTGGAACCCCTAGGCAACCCCCCCCCAAAAAAAAAAACTCCAGTTAGAACCTAGGGAAGATACAGACTGCCTCAAATTTTTGTGGTTTGACCACTTTATCAAGGCTGCTCTGCTTTAGAGCATGGGCCTATTAAACATGAAATCCTAGGATTAAATGCCAGAGTGTATTTAGTTCTTAATTCATAGGCTACTGACCCCTATTATACAGAAGAGATTAAAAGTCAGTCTTCCTTTGCTTCATGGGAAATAGTGCCTTCTTTCAGTTGAAATGTCAAATAGCCTTGCACAAATTGCACCTCTGATTCTTGAAAGAGCATATTATACACACTAAGGACTCTAATCATTGGCTCATTAACATAACTGGTTAGATGATGGCACCGAGGAGACCTAAATAAAAGGGTTAGCGCTCAAAGCCAACAGTTAGCTCAATATGGCAAAACCTGTTTGGCAGCCATAGTCTCTGCTCCTGGCCAGCCGATGCTGCAATTCTTTAGGGGCTAGAGGTGAAAGGTCAGCAAGACCTCCCCATCATTCACAGGGCACGTGCTTGCAGGGGTCAACAGCTCAGAAGGATTTCTCTGTTAACGCTCTTCCTCCACAGAGATGAGGCCAGTGGTCATGAGAAGAGGCGCGAGGCGAGGCGGTCTCAGTGATCAATACTCCATACTTACCTCTGTGTTGACTCCCAGGGCTTTCTCCAGGGTGTACCGGTACTTCCCCATCCTCAGGGAGAAATCTCGGTAGTGCTTGTCCACTGTGGTCACCCATTTCCTTATCTCTGTAGCATGAATGTGGCCCTTTTCCACGAAGCTGTCGGCCAGCTGAATCAGAAGCTTCACCTTCTCCTTTGTTTGCTGCCCCAAAAGATATTCTAAAGTTACTGGATCAGACTCTCCCCACATTCTTTCACCCCAAGACTTCCTCTCCCTGCTCAGCACTGTAGGCACCTTAGGGCTGGATACCTGGGTCTGCACCACAACTCTGCCACTCACTAGTGGGTTGGTCTTGAGAAGCTGAAGGAATCCCCTGTGCCCTTTTCGAGCCCGTCACCCACAACACGGGAACCCCAACAGCATCTGCCTCAGGAGGAGGTGGTTGTGAGCATGAACAATGCCCAATGCTTAGGAAGAGTATCTGGAACACAGCAGGGGCTCCCAGGTACCACTCTGAGAACTTGGTAAGCCAGGTTCTCTTGCAGTAATACAGTGCTTCACTGCTTTACAGAACATCGTATCTGTAACTCGTTTGAGTCAGAACCCATCCTTAAGTAGGTGGAGGGAGATGGTGCGTGTCTCGTTGAGACACGGGTGAAAAACCTGGAAGGTTCGTTTTTAGGACTGGCTCAGGTTTTCACCATTAGTAAACAACAGGGCCTTTTGCCTCTGTTCTTAGTTCTTGCCCTCTGAGGAAGTGCTAATCATCAGTTGATGCAGGCTGGATCCAAAGAAATCTAACTATGAGACTTAAGAGTAAACTCTGTTCCTTTCACCAGCAGATTCTAACGTCAGTTTCCATTCATGAGAAAGAAAAGGGTTAATGAGGCTGGCCAGTGCTCATTACAGGACCAACAAGGTAAACCTCTGGCATGTACTGAGTCAGTCTCATTGCGAGCAAGAAACTGCTCGACATCTGCTCTTCCCAAAGACCTGAGTAGAGAGCTGTGGGGATGGGGTCTGCAGGCAAACAGAAGGAGGGAAGAAAGGTTCTTCATTTCTCCCAATCTAAAAATCTCCAGAGGGACAAGATTTTCACACAGAATATTTAATAACTAGGAACATCATATAACTGAATGTCAAGACAAGAAGTATATAGAGTTAATAGAGGAACTTTAAACTGGGAAAAGGTGAAGATAGGAAAGGTCTGATGGGGAAGGCAGGGTTCAAATTGGGTAAGATAAGGAAAAGGAAGGGGTGAGAGAAGTAAATACTTGTGCATCTTTTAAAATAAGTTTAAAATTTTGAATCTTTGAGACAGGAAGGGAGAGAGAAAGAAAGAGAGAGAGAGAGAGAAAGAGAATGGGCACGCCAGGCCCTCTAGCCACTGCAAACGAACTCCAGACACATGTGCCACAAAGTACATCTGGCTTATGTGGGACCTGGAGAATTGAACTGGGGTCCTTAGGCTTCACAGGCAAATGCCTTAGCCACTAAGCCATCTCTCCAACCCAAGCCTAAGCAATCCTAATGAAAAGGAATTAACATTTAAATCTCTTGGGTTGGTGGGAAGGAGGTCCAAAATTTGGACTGTGTTATAATCTATATAATTGAGGGAAATTAAGGAGTTGAAAAGACAGCATAACATTTCCCTCTTTCATTATGGAGACTGAAAAAGCTGAGAAGGGGCTGGAGGGATGGCTTAGTGGTTAAGGCACTTGTCTGCAAAGCCAAAGGACCCAGGTTTGATTCCCCAAGATCCACATAAGCCAAATGCACAAGGGGCACATGTGTCTGGAGTTCATTTGCAGTGGCTGGATGCCCTGGTGCACCCATTCTCTCCCCTCTCTCTATCTAATAAATAAATAAAAAAGAAAAAAGAAAATGAAAAAGCTGAGAAGGCACAGCTACAAAGGGTAACCCTATGGTTACAAGGTCCAGGGAGGGGAAGCCCCACTGCGGCTCCAGCCTGGTGCTGGTCTGAGGAATCGGTAGTCCTTTCCAAGTTGTTGTAAATTTCAGAATAGCCCTGCACATGAGCAATTGCCTCATTTAAATCCAAGGCTGTTCAGAGGTGAATAAAGCTAGATCGGCCAGTTCACTGAGACATCAGTCATGGTTATACCTCTCATTCTTTCTTTTTTCACAAAGAGAGTGAGAGAGAATGGGCATGCCAGGGCCTCCAGCCACTGCAAACAAACTCCAGATGCATGTGCCACCATGTGCATCTGGCTTCCATGGGACCTGGAGAATCGAATCTGGGTCCTTGGGCTTCACTGGCAAGTGCCTTCACCACTAAGCTGTCTCTCCAGCCCCTCCCATTCTTTCTTGAATACATGGTATCTATGGTGATGCCATGTGATCTGCCAACTTCCTGGCTGCAGCTGACAAGATCAGAGGCAAAACCTTGTCCTACAAGGGCAGCCCATCAATATGTGGGTCAGTGACTTCTGAGCTGTCTGGCTTCCCTTCGGTGGGGGGATGCAGACAGGGATGAGCGTAAGGATGGTATCAACATGTGATGTTTATACACTGAGTATGTACATAACCAATAAAGAAAAAAACGTAAGCAAAGAGAAAAACAAAAACTCTGTTGAAACAGGGACAGTGACAGCATGCTGGGTCAGTTGAGGTTGTTTCTTTGGTATTTTGAATTGCAGAGACAAGGATCAGGATGAGTGTTTGCAGAGTAGAGGTGAAAACACAGAAAGAAGGCAGGAGACGAAAAGGTAAGTAGAAAACTAATGAGAATTTTCAAGGCTAAGCCAGGAGGAGGATCACTTGAACTCAGGACTTTGACATCAGCAAGACCCTGGACCTCTTACCTCCTTGATGACAGATAATATGTTAATGCTGAAGACACTGGGGCCTGACACACTGGTTGTGAGAGTGTGAAATACTTTAGCTACTTAGGAAAATGTTTGGTAATTCTTCAGAAGAAAACACAGAGGTGCAATATAACCCACCACTCTACTCCCAGGTATGCACACAAGAGAACTGGTTGTGGATAAGATACGTCAAGTAGCTTGGGAACACAGGGCTAATAAAGCAGGTTCCCTGTGGAATAGGGGCAGGGGAAACGTGGTACCAACACATGACGTATCCATACAAAATATGTTCTTTTTTTAAAGATTTCATTTTTTATTTATTCAGAAGAGACAGGGAGAAGGAGAGAGAGAGAGAGAGAGAGAGGGAGAGAGAGAAAAGAGAATGGGTATGCCAGGGCCTCCAGCCACTGCAAACGAACTCCAGATGCATGTGCCACTATGTGCATCTGGCTCACATGAGGCCAGGAGAATCGAACCTGGGTCCTTAGGCTTCGCAGGCATGCACCTTAACCACCAAGCCATCTATCCAGCCCCAAAGTATGTTCTTAATAATAAAAAAGAAAGAATCAAATGCCAATTTTTGTTTTTAGAAGAAATAGAGTTCTATCAGATGCCAAGATGATAACCTTCCCTATCGGGTGTGCCTTGATCCCTTCTAAATTTGGAAGCCCAGTTAAGAAGTATCATTTGTATTCTTTCAACTAAATTGCCTATAGTATATCACAATGTGCAATTCCATTTTATTTACCCTCACCCAAGCCCTTTCTATCTCATTTCATTCTACTTGTGTACTTCTGCATAGAAAATACCTTTTAATCTCCAGTGTTTCTTCTCCTTGGTCTTTTTGTTTAGAGCACAGTGTAATAATTCTGTATAATTTGTTGCCCTACTTATAGTTTCTCCCTGTGGTTCAATTTCCATTTGCCTTATACTTCCAATTCATTCCACTGGTTATAAAGATTAAAAACCAAGAGGCTGGTTAGTTAAAAGAGATTTGCCTCTGGGGAGTAGGCCTGAGAGGCGGCAAGCGGCTGTTGGCTTTCATGGGAAGCTCCTGAGATAGGTCGTTATCAGGTAGCTATTCTGACATAAATAACCCCAAGATCTGGAACACGGGGGATGGGAGAATGATACCCATTAACAGACATAGTTCAGGTGGGAGGAAGTCAGGACTCGGAGAGCCAAAATAGAAAAGTCATATTAAATATAGTTTGGGGCCATAGTGCTAAAATGACCAAGGTTTTGTCTCTTTTAGACGCGTGCATGTTTGTGGCCATCCTGGAGTGGATAAGATACGTCAAGTAGCTTGGGGAACACAGGGCTAATAAAGCAGGTTCCTGTCCTGGGGGATCTTTTGTCCTTTGGGGATCACAAAGGAGATATTACTGTTCACGGATTCCTGGAGGAGAGATCCACATGTGCAAAGGTTATACAGACAAAGGCCCCATCGTATTGAGGCAAGCAGGCAGACAGGCAGAATCCCAGAGGAAGCAGCACTTGACTGGAAAGGTGGGCTTCTTTCATAAAGCACACAGCAGAGGAAGAGGAAGATACCGTAGGTGGAGAAACAGCATGCAAAAGACACAGAGGTAAAAGCACATGATTTATTCTTCAAGGGTTAGAAAAACTACACCCATAGAGCTAAAGCTGTGGAGGTGGGGGCAGAGGCATAGAACTGTGACGCCTTAGCCTGAAGACCACTGAAGTTCTTTTGAGCTGGGTGGATGATGTGACTAAAGCAACCCTTGTAAAGGTAAGAGGACCAGGCTGGATTTGAAGGGAGGGTGACCAGCATGGAACCCAGCTCGGATGTTGCTGCGGCTTAGGGTGCGAATGACACGTGGAAGAGGAGAAAGTTGCACAGCAAGGTACAAAGGAAGAAGGAACTACACTGACCAGATAGTTCTCCGTGTTCCCACTCTGGCTACGGTCCGACTGACCCTGGGAGACTCCGGCTACTTTCGGTCGCCGAACTATGCACGTGTGGATACCACGTGGAACTGAGCCTATTCACGCACATTAAGGGTTCACTATTAGGTGTTATTTGGAAAGGAACAGACGGACCTCAAACTGGTGAACGCAAAAGCCACTTTGGATTTGAGCAGGTATATCTGCTGCCTTCTTTGTGCTGTTTGCTCAGCGGGTGTGCGGAACTCAGCGTTCTTCAAATCAGGCAAAAGGCCCCAAAGCTCATAATGATGCAGGGGCCACCTGCCCGATACTGAGAGTTCAGAGTTTAGGGCTCAAAATGTGCCTAATCACTTTCCAAATATTGGCTCAGGAATGAGGAAATTGGCTGAGTTTTGTTCAATCAAACTACAGGAACATGTGCTGTAATGTTGAAGGATCTGTGGGGAGGGCAGGGCCTTGATATCACCCTCTCAACCTTGATAAAATCAGCTCTCACTCCAGAAGGAACATGTGCCACGTGTGGAGGGAATGCTGAGAAAGCTCCTGCATGGTAGACAGCTAGGGGGAAAGAAAAGGACACTTGAAGACTGAGCCAAGACACATCAGCTGTTCATTAAGACCACAAGCCTCAGACCACACGTTGGCTGCGAAGACAGGTAAGACTCAGATTTCCTTCTGGTATTGCATTCTCCCACTTGGTTGTAAATGACATGAGGGTATGTGCACACATTTTGCTCCCCAGAGACCCTGCCTGTTTCCTTAACAGGTCTGAGGACACATGGAAGTAAGAAACCCAATGGCTTTAGGAACCTAACCTTAATGGGTTCCTAATATGCACACATATCTTTTCTTTTTCTTTTTGCTTTTGCTCCCATCATGTGAAATTGGCCAGAATGTGGGGTGCCAACTGGGCTTGGGGAGGGGCTTGGGATGCTTCCTACCTTAGCAGGTACCCTGAACTCCCCGTATTCTTTCAGCAGCTCCTGAGTCTCCTCTGTGGTTTCTCCAGGGGAGGTGTGTGTCGAGAGGTAATATTCTCCCGTTTCTTGAACCCAGTCCAGTGCCTGTGGAAGCAAACAACCCGCTTAGTCCCCGCGAAGGTGACGGTCAGGAGGAAAACATGCCAGGCCGTGAAGAAGGCTTGCAGTCTGGGCCAACGCGGGACCCATGAAGAGTGCTGTCAGTGTGTAGCTCGGAGACAGTTTCTGTCAAACAGCCCTCCCCTGAGGTGGAATAGCCCCACAGCACAGCATTAGACTGGGGGCTTTCCCAGCTATGTCAGAGCCAGTGTCATCCATGAGTTGTGTACGCCCTCATACAACTTAGGATATGGAACCTGAGGGCCAGGGAGACAGCGCAGAAGTTCCAGGCACTTGCTTGCAAAGCCTGCCACCCCAGGCCTCAATTCCCCAGTGCCCATGAAAAGCCAGATGCACAAAGCAGCTCAGGCATCTAGAGTTCTTTTGCAGTGGCAAGAGACCCTGGCTCACCTATTCTCTCTCTCACATAAATAAATTTTCTTTTTTTGAAAAAAGGATACAGAAGTTGATAAATCTGAATTACTGACCAGAGAAAAACCCATTCCCTCACCTCTCATCCTCCTCCTTCCATCTTCTCTCTGCCTGACACGCTGACACTCTCCTGGGCTGTCCCAAGCCTTGGTTATCTATGTCTCTCTCCACTCCCCAGAAGTGAGGCAAAGCCAGGGAAAGCTCTGAATGTACCTGCTTTGCACT
Organism: Orientallactaga sibirica; assembly: GCA_036365145.1. Lineage (NCBI taxonomy): Eukaryota > Metazoa > Chordata > Mammalia > Rodentia > Dipodidae > Orientallactaga > Orientallactaga sibirica. The sequence goes on along the minus strand of JAEOAD010000050.1, from coordinate 16,002,239 downwards.
GCGCTCGAACACCACGTATTGCTGGCATTGGTCTAACCGCCGCTTCTTCAAGGTCCAGAAGTGCAGGACACGATTCTCCCTCTGCAAGAGTTCACTCAAGATGGCTGTGGGGCAGAGGAGGTGAGCACCAGTCATGGGGAGACTCTCAGCAAAGCTCCAACTGCTTTGGCCTCACTGCCCGGGGATGGGGGCAGGGACTTTCAAGTTTCCCCACAGGACTAACACAGAATCAGAAGAAAGCCAGCAAAACCCGGGACAGAGGGGTCTCCTCGCAATGGACCAAGACTGGGAGACCGTGGTGAGAGGGCTTGGGGGTGGGGGTGAAATATGTCACCAAGGACTCTCTACACCAGTCAATCCTTGCTATAAGAGACCTTGGGAGATGTGAGTTGGGCTAACTCATTGGGCCTGGAGCCCACTGAGCATGGATGGGCTTGGCCAGGACTCCAGGCATTCCCGAGGAGCTTCTGGGACAGGGACAGGAGGTAAGAAGTAATGGGACTAGAAAGCTCATGTCATGAGCTACTGTGGGAGTCTGATTCAGGGGTCCCCTAAACTTAGGTGTTCTGGATGCTAGGTCCATGGCTGATGGCAATTTAAGAATTAACGCCTCCTGGAGGGCTTATGGGTGTTATAGTCCGTTTCCCATTGCCAGTGTTTGGCACACTCTCCTGATGTTGGCCAGGAGGTGATGTCCACCCTCTGCTCATGCTGTCATTTCCCCCTGCCATTGTGGAACTTCCCCTCATATCTGTAAGCCACAATAAACCCTTCCCCCACACCCCACAAGCTGCTCTTAATCGGGTGTTTTCTGCCAGAAATGTGAACCTGACGGCCAGTTACGAGCTCAGTCCCAGTAAGATCTGTACTCATGACACTGTGACAGTGGAGCCTCAGCTATGAGGCTTCTGAGCAGAGGCTGTGTGGAAGTGGGGCTGCAATCCCAGTGACATAGCGTCCCACCCGGACTCCGTGGAGCCATGGCTCTGAATCGCAGGAAGGCCGAGAGCTGAAGCAAGAGGAGGAAAAGCACGCGGCACCGCAGGGAACCACGGTGGGCATCCGGTCCACATTCTTTCCCTCCTCATTTCTTTTAGCAGTAGCTGTTTACTGGATTGGTTCCTTAGCTGTTTTAAATAGTATATTTTGTGCTTGAGGCAGCCGAACTCAGTTTGTCTTATGTTTGCCTCCCGTGGTCTGTGAACTGTATCAGATATTGGAAAAGCGCACAGCAATGATGATATGGATAATCAGTGTTTAGTAAGCACTCACTATGTGGCAGGAACACATTTTCACAGGGATGCACACCTTTATGATCCTTGTTGTTTTACAGCTGAGGGAACTGAGGGTTAGAGAACTTCCTCAGCTTCAATCTGAGAGAGAGAAAGAGAGCGGGGTAGAACGTGGGTTGAGACCATGTCCTTTGCCTCCCTGGTCTCCCTGGTTACTGGGGCTAAAACTCACACTTTACTGTGTTTTGACTCAACTTGTAGTATTTGTACTTAAATTATTTTGTTGATATAATTAATGCATAATCCCCTTGGAGGTTTGGAATCTATCATAACGTCATGATAGATTCTGTTAATATTTCCTTAGGCTAATCACTTTCAGAGGTCCCTGTTACCACTCCCGGCACCTATGCCTTCATCATAGAACTTTTCATTCCTCCCAAAAGTGGCCAAGTTTACTCCTTCACTCCTAGATTGACCTCTGGCTTGGCCATGTGACTTGCTCTGACAAATAGGTTGCTAACAGATATGACATAAACAGGAGCTTGAAGTATGCCTATGGACTTGACCTTGTCCCTTGTCTCCCCGATATCATCATTATAAGAACTTAAAATTTTTTTTTATTATTTGAGAGAGGCAGAGAGAGAGAGACAGAGAGAGAGAGAGAGAGGATGGGCATGCCAGTGGCCTCTCAGCAGCCGTGAATGAACTCCATATGTGTGCGCCCTCTTATGGGAAAGCACAGCATTGTGCCCTTGTGTCACTTTTTTTGCGGCTGGCTAAATGTGGGACCTGGAGATTGAACAGGCATTCTTAGGTTTGGCAGGCAGGCGCCTTAACTGCTAAGCCATCTCTCCAGCCCTTTAAGAACTTTTTTGGGTAACCACTGTCCCCTGGATCCAGGTCTCAGAAGAGAAAAGAGCCCTACTCACTATCAGGAGCCTGAAGGATAGCTGCACTGCTGAGCTCAGCCACAGCAGCTGAGCCAGCCAATGACAGTCACCTGAACCCTTGCTCTTGATGAGCAACACCAACGTCCTGACTGTAATGTGACAATGGACTCCCATATTGAACCCTAAAACGTGTGGCTACAGCCTTGAGTCCAGGCAGCAGGGTGAAGAGGAACAAGATACAGAAGAGACCGGAGGTCTTGCCTCCGGGAGATGCCCCTGCTGGGCAAAGGCAGAGGGAGCTTCTGTTTCTTCAGGTTTTTTTAAAGAAGTTTTTTTTTTTTTTTTCAAAAAAGAAGTTTTTTTTAAAAAAATTTTGTTTATTTGAGAGAAAGAGGCAGATATAGAGGGGAGAGTGAGGGAGGGAGAGAAAGAGAGAGAATGAATGAGCACACTAGGGCCTTTGGCCTCTGCAAACCAACTCCAGACGCATGCACCACCTATGCATCTGGATTATGTGGGTCCTGGGGAATCGAACCCGGGTCCTTTGGCTTTACAGGCAAGCACTTTAACTGCTAAGCCATCCCTCCAGCCCTGTTTCTTCAGTTTTTATATCCCCCTAGTTAGAGCTTTACACATTGCAGCTATCTATGGCAGTTAAAAAAAAAAAAAAATCGACCAAAATCAGGAAAAACACCTGAAGAGCTTCAGGCTTCATTTTTTCCCTTAAAGAATTTCACATGGGCAACAACCTGCTCTCTGCTTGAGAAGATGGAGGTATTCCTGGCTCGCTCTGGCCTGGCCCTCTTCTGCACACACAGGTGTAGGTGGAGGTGTGTTCTCTTAGCAGCAGCTGGCCTCACCCAAGTAGCCACCTGCATAGGTCAGAACATACACTCTGATATGTGCTGGAAGGAGGGGGTAGCAGGGTGTCATCCACACTCCTAGGGACCCTCAATCAAAGAACCTGGGGTCTTCTTCTCTGTAGGAGCTTTGATGCTTTAATTCTGTCCAGTGGCTTCTGATATTCCCAACTCCTGAGTTCCCTGAGCAGGGAAGAAAGTCCACCTACAGCAGGCTACAAATGCCACTTTGTCCCAGGCTCCAAGTCAGCTCAAGTCTCCTCCCTAGCCTCCGCTCCAGGGTTACGTGTCTCTGCTTGGACAACGTGGATGCATGTTAAACTTTTCATCTACTTGAAGGCTGATTTCTGCATGGCCAGAGCAATAATTTAAGAGAACGTGACAAAACTTAAAGCTAGTATGATTGGACAAGAAGGGGTATCTGTCAACTTTTCCTATGGTCTTTGACTTCATACAATCCAGGGAGGTAGTAGAGATCATCTAGAATAGTCATTTCTTAAATTTTATTTGCATACAAAATGCAGGTTCTGACTCTAGGTTTGAGTGAGGCATGAGATGCTATGCTTTTTTTTTTTTTTTTTTTTTTTTACAACTTCCTCGTGATATCAGTGCTGGCATACTGGGGACCACAGTCTAAATAACACGAGTCTAAAATATCCTTCTTTAGGTGTCACGGCCCTAGACTTGGGGAAATCTTTTTTTTTTTTGAGGTAAGGTCTCACTCTAGCCCAGGGTGACCTGGAACCTGGACTACCCTCTGTAGTCTCAGGGTGGCCTCAAACTCACAGCGATCCTCCTACCTCTACCTCCCAAGTGCTGGGATTAAAGGCGTTCACGCCATGCCCGGCTGGGAAATCTTTTTGCTTGTTAAGAACCAGACTGTGAATTACCATCATACCATGGCAGGACTTTTCTCCTCTAAGGAGAAGCACCAGGAAACTTGAAAAGGCATGAAGACCAGCAAGTCCACAGCTTACCACAAGCCTTTCATGCACTTCACCAAAATGACTTCCAGCCTGACAGACCTCTGACTCACCTTTCACTTGCTGCTCAGGTCCCCGAGTGTGGCTGGCAACACTGGGCATGCTGACGTTGTTCCTGTGGATGTACTTAAGAAAAACCTCGGCGTTCCGACGTGCCAGGGTGCAGGCCTGAGGAAGACGAACTTGTGAGGCCCCTGTTCCTGGCAGGGCAGTGGAATCCAAGATTCCAGACATGGGGCTTCTTTTTAGGAAGCTTGTGAACTGGATGGTGATGACGATGCTGGGAGGAGCCAGCAGGAACAGAGCTGTGGAGATCACCTGTGACTCACAGATGCTCCTGCTCTGAGCTTTCCTGTTACCAAGTGCCGCGCTCCTCTCCACCTCAGACAAAAATCAGAAGGCAGCAAGATCCCTGGCTGCCTGTGTTGACTAGACATTACTACTGTCCACTTTCAGACTGGTTTCCCTCCTCACAAGAGTGCCTTTTATTTGACCACTGATGTAAACTCAGAGAACACAGGCCCACTTCACCATCAACCCGATTTTGAAATGAACAAGTAAGTTTGATAAACATACTTCTAACATACATTCTAAATCTCAATAGAAATTGCAAACATGCTTCAAATTGAACATCTGGTCATCAAGTCCCCCTTAGCTAAATAACACTAATGAAACAGGCCTTCTCTTGCTGGGAAATGCCAATCCCCATATAAGAATCAGAGCTATTCTATCACCCATCAAAGCTTTGAGTGGCAGAAAGGAGAGATCACATCCTCCTGTTTTACTGACGAACATGACCAAGGCCCAGGAAGAGAGGCAGGCAGGAAACAACACGTATCTAGAATCTAGATCTACTGGGAGGGTTTCTAGTTTCTCTTCAGCCCATATAGTTTCCAGACTTCTCAAAAGGCAGATTTTCCCCCAATTCTAATGTAACACATGTTAGTTCACTAATTTCTAATCTGCAGTTTCCAGAATTAAATTATCTCTAGAGCAAATTGTTAAATTTTAAAACCATCTTACACTTAGCCTCTGATCCCATAAATTATGCAAATAAAAATGACCATATCTTACATAATTTAAAAATGACATAGTTGCATGATGCAACAAAAATTAGCAACAAAGCCCTTCTGGAAACTCTGCTATAAGCCTGCTGGCAGGCCCAGGCTCTGTAATGCTCATGAATTTGAATCCTGGGGGAGGCTGAAGGAAAGGACTCGGAGATGATCAACTAATAGCTGTGAACAGCCCCGTACTTTGGGCAGAGGGTTCCCACAGTGACGAGGCGTTTCTGTGGCTTTAGCACTATTTGAAAAATAGCAGCCTAGATTAGTGTGTCTGTATTTCATTTGTTCTTACCACTTAAAAAAGATTTATCTTAATCATGTTTTATTATCTAGACTTACATCTTTCAACCAAAAGAATCATTTTAAGGTTGAGGTATACATAGCTCAATGGTATAGTGCTTTCCTAGTGTGTGTAAGGCTCCAGGTTAAATCTCCAGCACTGCAAAAGAAAGCAGCCAACACCAAAACATGGATACAGTGAATGTAACTGCGCGGCAGCATGTGACAACAGCCATGTGACATCAGGACATTCCACCGTGGTGGTGGTAGAAATTGTGTCTCCTAGGTGCCTGATGTTACCGAAAGTGCCAAGAAATCAGTGAGCATTTGAAGTGGAGCTGTATGACCTTACAAATTAACCAGGACACAGCTTCTTTCCAAACCCTCTCCTCTTTTGATAAGGTGTTGGAATTTGCAGGGGCATGGGGAACCCTCATGTAGCAGGGGAGGAGGGCTGGTTGGTGAGGGAAGGGAAGGGAAGGGAAGGGAAGGGAAGGGAAGGGAAGGGAAGGGAAGGGAAGGGAAGGGAAGGGAAGGGAAGGGAAAGACCTCGTGTGACAACGTGCTCTGACCTTCAGAAAGGCCTCCTTCTGCTCCAGATGTTTGCTGATGAGCGGGATGACATGGTCCATCTCTGCAGCAGGCCCCAGCTTATCTCGCCCGCCACACCAGTCCTCGTCTCTCCGGTACTCTTGCTCTAAACTCTCCAGGACACTGCACACCTAGTGATCACAGGGGAAAAGACTCCGTGAACCAATCGGTCAGCAAGTATTCTCTGAGGTCATCCAGCCACGGAGCCCTACATAGTCATGGTTTGTGTTGAAACTCATCCTACAGATTTAGTGTCGGGAGCACCCCTGGGCATCTAAGAACGGCTTGGGAGGCAGAGAGAATACTGTGAGTAGAGCTTAAGAAGCAGACTGCGACTAGAGATGGAGTTTGGGCTATCCTTTTGCAGTCAATGACTAACGGAGGTTGATGACATCACCAGTAGTATGAGGAGTAAGAGGAGTAAGAAAGAAGCAGACTGGGATGGAGTTTGGGCTATCCTTTGCAGTCAATGTTCATCACCAGTAGTATGAGGAGTATGGGGTTTAGGGTGTACTGTTGTAACCTCATAATCCCTGTGAATTAGGCAGACTAGGGGACAGGATCTGGAGAAGAGACTGGTAACTTGCCCAGCAGCTGTACGTGTTCAAGAGCAAAGAGCCTCAGGAACGTGCAAGGAGGGGAGGGGAGAGCTGCCGCTCTTGCGTGACTTGTGGGCCGTGAAAAAAAATCATTTTTCTCCTCTCCTGTTCAAGGTTCTAGCAGAGGGCAGTGACACCTCTAGGATATCTGTTATAAAATCACATTCCTGAGGCTGGGGAGATGGCTCATGGATCAAATGCTTGTTATACAAGCATGAGGACCCAAGTTCAGATTCCCAGCACCCATGTAAATGTCAGGCAGACATGGCAGCCTGCTGGTAATCCTAGTGCTAGTGAGGCAGAGGGGAGATCCTCAGGGCAAGCTGGCTAATGCGTCGCAGAATATCAATCCCTGGGTTCAAACAAGAGTAAGTCAGGAAGAGAGCCCTCAAGGAAGCTAGTTGATGTCAACCTGTGGCCTTCACATGCATGTGCCCACAAGGGCATGCTCACTTGCCCCCATGTGTGCCTTACATAATCCAAACTTTCATATACACATGCACACATACCACACACATATACACACCAAACATGAAGAAAGGAAGAAAGAAAACAAAAAGAATTAAAAGTTACATTTCCTTTTGAGGAAGAATACATTTAAGTTAGCATCAAAGACAGCTAAGTAATTTTTAGTTCTAAAATGCAGAGAAACCATGCTATGTGGCCTGAGAAGAAAGCAGAACACTTTCAAGGGAGTTTCCAGGGAAAGTTAGATTGAGCCTGTAGTGGGAGTCTCAGGGAACCGAGCATTTGGGTCCCACAGGTGGGAATTTTCAGACAGCCTAGTCAGTGCAGGAGAGAAGACAGGACATAGAAACCCAGTAAGGCATTTGCTCTGACTTCCATCCTCAGCATGGCAAAACCAAACAGAAAACAGAAACCCAGGGCTGGAGTTAAGGTGTTTGCCTGCAAAGCCTAAGGACCCAGGGTTCTAGTTCGCAGTACCCACGTACACCAGATGCCCAAGGTGGTGCATGTGTCTGGAGCTCATTTGCAGTGGCTGGAGGCCCTGGTATATCTCTCTCTCTCTCCCTCTAATAAAATATTTTAAAAAAGAAAACAGAAATGTAAATTTCTATACTTTTCTTCAGTAGACTTGAGCTAATTGTTTAGATACAGGAGAGAGAGAGAGAGAGAGAGAGAGAGAGAGAGAGCATGCGCACGCAGCTCTATCTATGGCAGCCTTTAATAAAGCTATTCTTGATGAAGAATGTGTTTTTGGACAGAATGTCCACTGATTTGTGAGCTGAGCTGAAAGAGGTCTCAGATAGGGGCTAGGGAGATGAGTCAGTGGATAAAACCAGAATACTTGAGTTTAATCTCCAGACTCCACATAAAAATCCAGAAGCTGTGGTAGGTTTCTGTCATCCCAGTGTGCTGACAGTGAGATGGGAGGCAGAGAGAATTTCCTGGAGGCTCAGGCAATCACATTACTGAATAACAACAGTGAGCAAGAGAAAGACCCTACCTCAAATGAGGTGGAAGACAAGGACAACAAAGTTGTCCTCTGACCTCTACATGTCCACACACACACACACACACACACACACACACACACACACACACAGAACTTCCTCACTGCCAGTCATATTTCCTATATCACGAAAAGGTCTGCCTCTCATGACAAGGGGACTTGTCTAGCCCCATGTCTGGAGCCTCTCCTGCAACACACAGACGTGTGCAGGCAGATTCCTATCTTGCGAGGCAGACAGTAGACCTGTAGAAAGTCATGACTAAAATTACACGAGACCTGCTGTAGCAGAAACAATGCGCTTGAGAGTTAGAACAAATGAAAAGATCCGTAAGTGCAGATACACAACAGTAAGGAAACGGAAACCCAGAGAGGCAGAGTAACCATTAGCAAGGTCAGTCAAGGGTTAAATTCCCGAATTTTCTTCTGTTTGAGGCATGCCCAACAGATTGGCTTTTTTAGTGTGTGTGTGTGTGTGTGAGAGAGAGAGAGAGAGAGAGAGAGAGAGAGAGAATGAGAATTGGCACGGCAAGGCCTCCAGCCACTGTAATAGAACTCCAGATACAGGCAGTACCTTGTGAGCATGTGCAACCTTGTGCACATGTCACCTTATGCATTTGACTTATGTGGGATATGGGGAGTCGAACATGGGTCCTTAGGCTTTGCAGGCAAGTGCCTTAACCACTAAGCCATCTCTCCAGCCCAAATTCTGCATTTTTTTTTTTTTGAGGTAGGGTCTCACTCTGGCCCAGGCTGACCTGGAATTCACTATGTAGTCTCAGGGTGGCCTCAAACTCACAGTGATCATCCTACCTTGGCATTCCGAGTGCTGGGATTAAAAGCATGTGCCACCACATCTGGCCTAAATTCCTGGTTCTTTTTTTGATTTGTTTTATTTGTTTTGTTTTCCAAGGTAGGGTCTCACTCTAGCCCAGGCTCACCTGGAATTCACTATGTACTGTCAGGGTGGCCTCGAACTCAAGGTGATCCTCCTACCTCTGCCTCCTAAATTCTGGGATTAAAGGTGTGTGCCACCATACCCACCTGATTTTTTTTTACTTGAGAAAGCGAGAGAGAAAGAGACGGTGGCAGGCGGGGGGGAGGCAGAGAATGGGTGCACCAGGACCTCTCAGTCGCTGTGAATGAATTCCAGATATGCATACCCCCTTGTGCGCATGTGCGACATTGCACGCTTGCGTCACTTTTGCATCTGGCTAAATGTGGGACTTGAAGATTTGAACAAGTGTTCTTAGGCTTCGCAGGCAGGCCGATGCCTTAACTGCTAAGCCATCTCTCCAGCCCTAAATTCCTGATTCTTAATCACATGCTCTGTTTCTTTCACCATCTTGACCCATCTCACATTAAAATTTGTATATGATTAGGTAGAGATTATGTCTCATTTTATCCCATATAGATCTTCAGTTGTGTGGTAGCATTTATTGAAAAGATTTTTCCTTTGATTCACTAAATTGCTTCATCAAAAATCAACTGATTATATACTGTGAGTCAACGCCTCTGACGTCAATTCTGTTTGATTGTGTGTGTCTATTACACAAATAGCATTCTGTGTGGATCACAGTAGCTTTAGAGCTGTCTTACATGAGGCAGCACACTTCCCTAACTTTGCTCTTTCTTGTCAGCATTGTTTTGGCTGTGCTAGGTTCTTTGAATTATATTTTCATGTAATCTTAGGATCTTCATGTAAAATCAGGCCCTACACATCAACTGGGAAAGTGCTTTGTCATCTTAGTTTGTGGCCATCAAAAGCATTACCTCAGGCTGGAGAGATGGCTTAGAGTTATGGTGCTTGCCTGCGAAGCCTAAGGAGCCATGTTCCACTCTCCAGATCCCACGTAAGCCAGACACACAAAGGTGAGGCAAGCATAAGGTCGCACATGCCCATTACATGGCACAAGTGTCTGGAGTTGGATTACAGTGGCTGAGGCCCTGACACACCAATTCCCTCTCTCTATAATAAAATAAAAGGGAAATAACAGAAATATGGTAGAGACTATATAACACTTACTATAGGTTCTGGCTGGACAAGTTACATGTGTTCCAAGGCAGACTTTGCAATCATCGTCTGAAAGTCACTCAAGGGCATGCTCCTCTGATCTACTTCTACTAGGGAGCAATTCAAATGAGAAAACTATTTTACACTGAATAAATTTACTCCTGCTTTAAGCCTCTACTTTATGAAGATTCCTTGACCACTAAAATCATTTACAATATGGGTCTTGCACATTTTGCTGTAAGGATGGGGCGGTAATCTTCTGCACCTTCAGGGTTCTGGTCTGTGTGTCTCCTGCCTTTTCTCCCCTGTTGCACTGTCTTATCGCTTAGGCGCATCGTTCCCCGATGACAGATAGCTGTGTTTCTTCTATTACAATGAGGTCCCCATGAGTGGATGTATTTTCAAGCAGTGTTCAATGCTTAGGGTAGATTATATTATTCACCAAAGATTCGTTTTTCTCTCTCAACTGCATAGGAGGCACTGTTGCCTCACCAATGTCAACTCAGCTATGTGATTAGTTTGGCCAATGGGATGCTAAATAATGTGATAGAGGGGCTGGGGAAATGGCTTAGCAGTTAAGGCGTTTGCCTGCAAAGCCTAAGGACCCCGGTTCAATTCCCCAAGACCCACATAAGCCAGATGCACAAGTGGAACATGTGTCTGGAGTTTGATTTTGGTGGCTGAAGGCCCTGGCCCACCCATTCTTTCTCTCTGTCTTTTCCTCTCTCTCTCTCAAATAAATAAATGAATGAATAAATGAATAAATAAAACAAAATATTTAAAAAGAATGTGATAGAATGTGAAAGCAAAAGCTTTCATAGCAGAGTCTGGGTTTTTGTGGATGTGCTTCAAGCAGTTGCTGGTCAAGGAGGGCGAGAGACACAGAAGCAGAACTGGACGCATGGTGCAGCTGAGAGCCTAGAGCTACTGAGCTCAGTGAGCCCCAGACGCTGAAACAAAAGTGAATGCTGATTATTTTACATGATCAAGTTCTAGAGTTAGTTTGTTGCATAACATTATTGTGGCCCTGGCTGACTGCTGAAACAAAGCATTCAGCATATACCCACTTTCATCTTGAGCACGTCCATATTGATTAGATGAGTTTGAGAAACTTATGGAAAAAAATCACATTGGGGGGGGGCTGGAGAGGTGGCTTAGTGGTTAAGGCACTTGCCTGCAAAGCCAAAGGACTGTGGTTCAGTTCCCCACTACCCACATAAACCAGATGTACAAGGTGGTACATGCATCTGGAGTTTGTTTGCAGTGGCTGGAAGCCCTGGTGCACCCATTCTCTCTCTCTCTCACTCTGCCTCTTTCCCTCTTTCAAATAAATTAATAAAAATAAAATATTGTAAACAAATCACATGGTCCATTGCTATAAAGGAAAAAGGATCAAGTAGCCAACTATGGTGTCTCCACAAAGCACTCTTTTGTTCTCAAGGGTGAGCACTGCGAGGCCTGGTTTCTGGATGGAGCCACAATGTGAGGCAAACAGCCTTTGTCAGCCTCCATCTCACAAGCCCCACAGCCCTTGTCCTCACCTGTTCAGAAGTTTTGTAAAAGGCCACAGAGGCATTAACCAGTTTCAGCCGGTCTTCCATCTTCAGCATGAGCTGCTGCCAGTGGAGAGCCACCTTCTCGGCACATTCCCGAATGGCGTCTGCGTCGTAGTGGCCGGCCTGGAGCAGTGCCTCCGCTTTCTGCTGGACCTGCAGGGCGCTCTGGTGTGTCTTCTGCAAGGAAGTGGCATGAAAGAGGGACTGGGTACGAGGGGAGGAGAGAGAAGTCCGTGGGAACAACCCAGGTGTGGTATGGGAGGGGGTGGAGTGAGGCGTGAGTGGAAAGATGCAGAAAAGTTAAAGAGCTTTAAATGACTGATCCATTCATCACGGCGATCAATACAGTATTGTTTCTAAAGCATATTTTCAAATGGCTACCATATAATTCCATATTATCATCTCTCAGGATCCTAACTAACTCTTACCCCCACCCTTTACTCTCTACTTCCACACTCTGGATGTTGCGAACATGTCAATTTCATGGTAGAGAAACAGAAGTTGTGTGAAAATCTGATCATGGATTGGGCCATTAATTCAATGTTTCCAATCTAATCGCAAGAGTATTCATCACTAAATTTTCAAAGATTGCTGATGCAGTATCATTTTACAGATTAAAACATTTTTTTAAAACCCATGTAGTACAAATTCCAGCTAGCAATGCAAACATCTTAAACATTAATAACCAGTCAAAAAGGATTCTAGTAGAAGGGATAAATTTGGCAGATTGACAGAGGAAGCTGAGGCGTAACTTGTCCCACCCTCCCTTAGTGATTCTCCCAAGGTGCTGAGCAGTGCAGGGACGACTCCGGATCCTCACACTATGGATGTTGCTTTTAGGAGACATGCTGCACATGAGATGTGCCTTATTTCCTTTCTGCTTTCTGTTTCAGGCATTCTCTGGCTTCCCTGAACTGCAGGGGGTGGGTTGAGCAGGCTGGAGGACTGGGTGATGGGGAGCAAACTCAATGGGGTTCAAGTTTCCTAAGATTGATATGTTGCAAAGAGCGTCACTGACCTGACAGGGCCAACAGCACTGTGACCTCAACAACTGGATCATTCTAGCCAGAGGTGTCATCATGCTCCATGGCCTTTAGGGTTCAGCTCAGGTGAAAAGGGACAGCTAGAAGCCCAGTGACTCTCCACCGAGTTCCTTTCTGCCCCACTCGGGCAGCAGTGCGGAGACGGCTCTCAACGCTGCCCCATGGGGCATGATTGGTTCTGAGCGAGGTCTCCTTGATTTTCGCCCAGACCTATGTCTGTCCCCTCCACAACTCTCCTTCACCCTCTTAGCATATGCAGCTTACACATTCCTTCTTATTGTTTTCAAGTCTGACTGTCAATGCCTCTTAGCTTCTTTTGCTTTCCCCAGAACCTGCAGTAGCTCCACCAGCACCTTCTCCTCCAGCAACCCAGGCCTTCTGTGCCCTTGCCTTGCCTCTTACTGCCTGGGTCCTGATGACCACATCAGTGTCAGAATCCTAAGCACTGCAGGCTAGAGAAAGAAAAATAGGGCAGAAAGGACTCCATTACAAATCCCCAAGCTTCTTTCTCTGGTTTACTGGCACCATTTTGTTTCCTAAACATAGAGATGCCAAGGCCAGCCTTCACTCTCTGTTCACTTCTGCAGAGCCTCATTGATATCCTTGGCTTGTGTATCTCCTTTTTTTTTTTTTTTTTTTTTGCAGATGACTCACAGCCTCAGCCTCTCCTTGCTGATGCCTGATCTTTCTCTAATTGTCTTCAGGTGGGAGGGAGCTACCTGTATACCTCTCACTCTCATGAGGAGCACTCCCTCAGGTGATCTTGTCATCTGTCCTGGGTCCACCAGCTGTAAAGAGCATTCTTAGCTAAAGCAGCCATCTCCCAAAGAGCAGAGAGGTCCTAGGCCCTAAACGAGAGGAACTTTCCTGTCCTCTTAGAACTTCAGAGAAAAATAGTTTTCCCACAGTCTCAGCAACTTCTGTCACCTCGGCCCCTCGATTTCCTGTCCTCTCTGCCATCTAGAATCACAATTTTGACATCATTCTTTTTTTATATTTTATTTATTTGACAGGGAGAGGGAGAGAGAGAGAGAGAGAGAGAGAGAGAGAGAGAGACAGACAGACAGACAGAGAGAGAATGGGCACGCCAGGGCCTTCAGCCACTGCAAACGAACTTTAGACGTGTGTGCCCCCTTGTGCATCTGGCTAACGTGGGTCCTGGGGAATCGAACCTGGGTCCTTTGGCTTTGTAGGCAAACACCTTAAGTGCTAAGCCATCCCTCCAGCCCTTGACATCTTTCTTGACTGCTGTTCTCTACTTCCCCATCCTAGGCCAGTCCTCATCACTTCATACACAGACTTCTATGGGGGTGACTTGATGAGTTTTCTTGCCTTCCATATTTAATCCCTCAGATCTATCTTTTCTTCTTTCTTCCACACTGGGAATTAAACTCAGGGCCTGGAGCATGTCAAGCATACACTGTACCACTGAGCTACATCCTCAGCCTATTCCTTATAGTTCTGACCATTCAATGTAATGGGAAGTACTTGCATCAAGTGACTTATTCTTTCTAGCTCGAAAGCTCATGCTTTGTCAGAGTTTATCAGGTCGAAAGCCTCCAGAGGTTTCCCCATAGCCATGAATTTAAATTCCAGCTACATGCCATTAAGAGCTCCTCACCACATGGTTCCTAACTACTAGTATAACAACACCAACTACACTTCCTTTCAAAACCCTTTGAAGGCATCTGACAAACGTCCTTGCCTTTTTGCTTTCCTTCTTCCTGACTTTGGCAGATGCCCCCTAACTCTGTGACCGTGTCCCAGCTTTTCTTCGAGACTCACCTCAGACCTGCCTTCCTTCAATGAGGGCTTTTAAGGCTTAGGGGAAACTATCCTTTTCTGAACTCCTACATCACTCAGCTAATGTTTGGTGGATTCCTCTTTCCTGGAGGGTGTTACTGTTAAGAGAGAGACAGTTTGGGAAATATTTAAATAGCTGTTGGTTATCCTGTGCTGGACCCTGTGCTTATGCATGGATTTCCTCGTTCACACAACACTACTGGGAGGTGGATTTATTTTCATTGTAGCAATTAAGACACTTAGGCTCAGCAGGCTAAATGATCTGTTCCTAAGTGTGCAACAAAGCAAGTGATGAAACCAGAGAGAACACTTGAGCGTGACTTATTCCTAAGCTGGTGTTCTCTCTGCCTGTCATAGGGACATCACTTTATCTCTGGGATCAGAATGGTATCTATAACATTTCTCATTTGGTGTAAGATTTACCAGATGAACATCCGTGACTATGATAGTTATCTGCCCTTTCCTTAATATATGAAACCAGCATATAATTATCGCCATAAACACGTTATGATGTCTTTTTCTCTAAGAGGGGAGAAGTAGCCTTGATTTTTCTATCATTCCTGTCAGGTTATAATGCTCTTCCTCACTATGAAACTTGTTATTACGTAAGTCCTCAGCATACCTTCCCCTCTAATTTCCTAAATGATAAATTTTAATCCACATGGCAGATCCTTGCTTTGCTCAATTTAAGTCATCATTTTGCATTTACTTCTATTTGTTATTATCTAATCCTACTGAATGTTTTCTCTTTAAGATGTGGATTATCAGGGCATTAATATTTAGTAGGAATAAGCACAAGAAAATTGAACTGCATTAATTGAATTTATTATCCAGTTGTAACTACTTTTTTCCTAGCCCGATATTTATGGGTAAGATGCATAAGAGGATTTCAAATACAAATGGATTTTAGCGTTGCGCTTCTTGCTGTGAAGTTCGCAGTTCCTGAAGGACAAGAGCTTCACACAGAACACTGGCAAGTCATAGCCTCGCTTGCTTAATAAGCTGTGCTGCTCCTAGGTGCTCCGTATAGCGTTCCAGTTTGACCCTGGAGGAGTTTTTCTGAAAACAAGTCTACTTCAGGTGAAACTTCTGACATTCCTTGGAAAGTTAAAAACCTTCAGTGCAATCGGGCCAATGTGGTGAGCATAGATCATGGTTTGGCCCAGTTTCAGTATACATGTATTTTTTCTGCTTTATAATTTTGAGATAAGGTTTTGCTATAGAGCCCAGGTTGGCCTTGAACTCTCAAGCCTCCTGCTTCAACCTCTAGAGGACGGCTAGCGTCTGAGGTGGGCACTGCCACACTTGGCACTGTCTTCACTCTTACTGTGCGTGTCCCTCCCACCCTGACCAACAGCCACCACGAAGGCCTAGTAACACTGGCAAACGAGCTAAATCAAACCAGGTTACTTGTACTCCCTTCAAAATTGCTCACATACATTCAGGTGTGGTAGCATATGCCTGTAATTCTCAGCATCTGGGAGGCTGAGGCAGGAGGATAGCCATGAGTTTAAGGTCCGCTTGGGCTGTATAGTGAGTGTGAGGCTAGCCTGAACTATAGAGCAAGACCTTGTCTCAAAACCAAAAACAGGTTGCTTACATCCTCCCTGGCGTATTTTCCTCCTGCTGCAGAGCATGGGCTACATGCCCGTTTGCAGGGAAGCCCGGGCACCTGCAGGAGCACACACTATACTTCTGGTACCGTGTGCTGTGTTCTTACATCATGCTTCAGACCCTGCTGACCACCCATTCCAAAGATGTTCCAAGAACCCTATCTGCTCTGCCGGGTCCTCGTGAGACCATCAACACCAACCCCAGAGTTGCCTACAACTCAGCGTCCATGCCAAGAATACTGTGCAAGTTGTTCCTATACAGAGACATAGGCCTTATTAAGCAACATTTGTTTAGCAAGCCTCTGCTACGCCAGGATGAAGCAGCAACTAGTGTAAGTGAAAGCGTACTGCATATATAGCCACATGGAATTTAGCATTTCAATAGCACTGTGAAAACATTTATCCGCTCTTTCTTGACAGCTCACAGGGACTCAAGTGTGTCATGACACTGGTCTTCCTTGCCCTATATTTGACTAAGGGAATTGATATTTAATCACCTCACAGGGCATGTATGGTGGTTTCATTCAGGTGCCCCCCATAAACTGAGGTGTTCTGAATGCTGGGTTCCCAGCTGGTGGAGATTTGGGAATTAAAGCCTCCTGGAGGCAGTGTATTGTTGGGGCCGGGCTTATGGGTGCTATAGCCAGTGTCCCCTTGCCAGTGTTTGCCACACTCTCCTGTTGCTGTTGTCCACCTGATGTTGGCCAGGAGGTGATGTCCACCCTCTGCTCATGCCATCGTTTTCCCCTGTCATCATGGAGCTTCCCCCTTGAGCCTGTAAGTCAAAATAAACCTTTTTCCCCAAAATCTGCTCTTGGTTGGGTGATTTCTGCCAGCAATGTAGACCTGACTGCAACAGCATGTAAACCTTTTTCAAGGTAAATAAGGGAAAAGTGGCTAAGAGCTGTCTTCTCACAGTGTCCCGCCATGCCTCTGGGCTGTTCCAACCCTCACTGCTGCCTGTGCAACAGGCATGTAATTACTGTGCACATGATTACAACCTCAATCCAGGGTTTCCTTAACAGTGAATAGAGCCTAACACTACCACATTTGGGAATATCAAACTAGTAGAGACGTATAACTTCTGGCCTCTGCCTAGTTTCTCCTTGGAAAATGGCTTGCTCACACTGTGTGTACAACATACAATTTATATTTAAATCTCAGATCACAGAGAGCACTCCAGGACTAGTAACGGTTCCTAAGAAGATACCAAGTAGCATATGGAAACATGCCATTCATTTACATGTCTATTTCTATATGTAAGATGGCTTCTGGGAAAGTAAATGGCTGAATTCAATCAGTATTACTTTAAAATGGCTAGTGATCTGTTGGATTACTACATGAAAAGACATTTATGGGCATGGGTGATTAAAATTTTATTATTAAAAATTAGTATTTTCCTACCACTACTGTATAAAATTCTAATGATTTTTTTGGGGGGATGGGGTTTTGAGGTAGGGTCTCAATCGAGCCCAGGCTGACCTGGAATTCATTCTGTATTCTCAGGGTGGCCTTGAACTCATGGCAATCCTCCTACCTCTGCCTCCTGAGTGCTATTTTAAAGGCATGCGCCAACATGCCCAGCATCATAATCATTTTTTAAAACATATTTTTCATGTATTTATCTGCAAGGAGAAAGGGGAGAGAGGGGGCAGGGCATGGGCACATCAGGGTCTCTTGCCGCTGCAAACAAACTCCAGACACATGTGCAACTTTGTGCAACTGGTTTCACATGGGTACTGGGGAATTGAACTCAGGTCTTCAGGCTTTGCAAGGAAGTCCCTTAACCACTGAACAATCGCTCCAGCCCATAATGATCATTTTAAAAGAAAATAATGCCTTTGAAGTTCTTATACACACATAAGTGTGTAGTCTAAGTTCAGCACTAAACCACAGGTAAAAAGTGTCTTTGAAATTTCACTCTATTTTCCCACTGGTACTGAACTAAATTTTAATATAGTTCCAATGTTCCATTTCCTGCTCTTTTTCTGACACCACTGAAAATCAATCTACTTAATTCTCATTGGGAAGGAGAATGTCCTGGTAAAAAGGATAATTAAAGGTATTGTTTAAAGTAAAGCAACATTTATATTAGGTTATCGTAAGTGGGGTTTTATTTTTAAAATAGGCTTTTAAGAAATCCTAGTTGATGAACTTCTTATTCAGCATCACTGAACAACCACTTCAGCGAGCAAACGATCTGGTGCAATCTGCTCCAGTGCACATGGTTCTCATGACAAGGCAGACAATGGTCTATAAACTAAATGTTCCAAAGAAGGACTCCAAGCTAGTATGCCTTATGCACTTGTTTATTCCCAGGCCTGAGGGATCCTCAACTGGAAGCTGCTTCTAACCTTTTAGCTTTATATTCTTCATCTGACACAATCGATAATGGGCAGAAATAGCAATGTGCCCAGGGCTTTAAAGGCTGAAGGGACCAATGAGCAACAAACACCCCCATTTGTAGGGTGAATACTTCTGATACTGGGCTTTCTTGGGGTGCTTTCTTGATTCCCTGCCAATACCTGGATAGTAGGGAAATTCTGGGAACCATTTCATGAGAAAGAGCAAGAGCTCTATCCACTGAAGGGATGCCCACTCTCAGAGAAGCAGGCTCGGAGCACAACGGGGACGAGAAGACAGCGTGTCCACATGGGGTATTACCTCAATGGCTAGTTGGAACTGCTCATGCTCCCGCTGCAGCTGCTCTGCTTCAGACAAAGAGCTGGCATTGACCAGGCTGGCGTTGAGCATCGACTCTCCATTGCGGATCCATCCCAAGACCTAGGAAGTTGGGACAAGCACATAGGTGAACGGCCATATCCACAGCTTCCCTAGAGCTGTTGCCTTCTCTAAGGGCACACCAGTCTGAGGGCGCTCTATCCTTTATTCTCTGTTGGAGAGAGGACAGGAAGGGTCTTAAGTGGTCAGCTCTCCAATTGTACTAGAACCTTGTGCCATGAGGCACTTACTTTACGTTCTAACTTTATGTCCATCTCTGTGTATTAGTTCTCCCACCTCCATCACCCTGCTATGCCAATTTCCCCACCCACTTAATTAACATGACCTCATCTAGTTGTGTATGTGTCTCAAGTTCCTTCTGGAACACAGGAAGGTCTAAATAAACTCCACTTGTTATCCTTTTCTTTTATTAAGGCCCAATTCAAATAATGACTTATTAAAATCTCCTACACTTCACCACTCCTGTTAGACACAATCTTTTCTTCATCTCGTACAACCACACTATTTTGCATGTATGCCACAGACTGCCTTGTTGAATTATTTCAACCTATCCCTTAAGGGGTCAACTCCCCAAGGTCTAGGGCAATATACCAGTTATATTTTAATCTCGCATAGTTCATATAATGGGTGCAACATGATAATGTTTTGAAACTAATGGATATTACCCCAGTCACATTGAGCAGTGGCTCCAACTGCCTCTATCTTATATACTAGCAAGAGAAGACAGGCTTGAGCTTTGGAAGATAAATAACCCAAAGAGAGGGAGAGAGAGGCAGAGAAAACAAGCAAAACAGCATGAATCATTCAAAATAGCATCATCCAATGATATCAGCAAAAACCAGAGCAAATTATACTCAAATTACTCAATATAATTTATTCAAATTATATATAAATTATTCAAATTATTATGGCGAGGCTACTTTTACTTCTAGGGACCCTAATGACTACTGAGTGAAAAGAAACTCAGGTAGGAAATACAGGATAAAGAGGGTGAGAGCAGAAGTTCTAGACAATGTAGATCAGCTTCTAGACTCAGAGCAGATAACCCAGTGGGAAGAATTAGTACCTGCTTACCAGAATACTGCCAATACCTTCTTTTCTAATGAGTCTGAGATTTTTTTTTTTTTTTGGCTTGGTGAGGAAATAAAATTTCCTCTGAAATTTCAAAAATCAATAAATATCATCTATCTGTTACTCCCCGCCAAAGGATAAGGCACCACAATCTGTTTGAGATTGCTATCAGAATGTTCTCCCATTTATTTTCTCATGCTGAACAATGGGAAACACTAAGTCTGGTCCACTGCCCCGTGATTCCAATGGACATTTTGCAAATTTTATCCCTGGGCAGAAAATGACTGATGCCTTATTGTGCATAGATAAATATGTGTATGTGGCGGGGGGAGGGAGGTGATAAATCCTTCTGGAGCAGGGCGATTTGGATTGAGACGTTAATTCATGGCCAGGCTGGCAGATTGCCGATCAGATGCCAATCCATAAAGCAATTAGTTGCAGGAAATAACTGCTTGGCATGTATGCGTGACATCCCTGTTGTCCCTGATGGACTGTGGCTGGTGGGCTAGAGGTGCTAATGATTTTGCAATGCCCCCTGTGAGTCTGGGTACATGTATTCTCAGACTACATGGCCAAATGCCTCATCCCTTTGGAAAATGGAGCTCAGAATGTATATTTTGTACCATGTCGTTCTACAATGTCTCACTGCTTCCTGCTTAGTATGTTGGTTTACTTGTGGGTGTCAGAAGGTCGTTTTCTGCATGCATTATCCCAAATCAACGCTCTGAGTATTCTCTTCTCTAGTTCCAGCCTAGTGGAAACCTCAGTGGTGGTTATGGTGGTGGGCACACCCACTTGCCAGCTTTTCCATTGAGAGGTACAAGGTGTTTAAGTCCCTACTTCTTTCATCCAATCCCACCATATTCCCGTTCATTTGTATTTCCAGTTGCTATTTACATCGATATTCTAGAACCCTAACATTCTAAAGATTGGATTTTAGGAACACACACAAAAAAATGCACGGTCATCTATCTCCATGGATTTAATCTAGGATGAGGCTATGTCCCTGGAACGAATCAGTCCTGGAAGTAGAACTGGCATAATGTACACAACAAGCTTGATATCTGGAGCCAGAACACTTGATTTTTTTACTTAGCAGGCAAAATCACTTAACCTTCCCTGAACTGAATACGGTTATCTGTATTGAAAAATTGGGATAATTATCCCTCCTCCTTCTGCATTACAGAATCGAAGTAGAGTTTAGTGGTGATGATGATGATAATGCTGGTGTTAGTGTGGATTTTCAGTTTGGAGCAAAGATAGGCAATGCTCCAATTCTTCAGTTACGATTCTCCAATAACAAGAGGAATTGGATACGTTAAATTTTATTCAATAGTTTGGGTGAGCTCGTTGGCATCTCCTGATGCAACGTGGGTTCTTGGGTTGATGCCATCTTTATTCTTTGTTCTAAGCACCGACAACCTTACTACTCGGATTTCTATGACCGCTCTCTTTTGCATCATGTCAGGTATTCTGTGAGCATTGAAATACGTGCTAGGCAGCAAAAAGCATATTGTAACTAATAGGAGAAACTATTGGGTCTATGAATCTCAAACTGTACAACCTTGGATATAACATTTAAGGCTCGGTTTTCTCATCTGTAAAATGTGAGCACTTTCCATGACCAAAGCAAAGAATGAGTATAAAAATGAAATCATTAATATAACAGTTTTTAAATAATTCATTATCATTAATATAACAGTTTTTAAATAATTCATTATGAACTTTAGTTTATGAACAAATTGTTTGTTGGTCCCATTCCCCTCATGTCAAAGTATTTTTCAAATTGTAAAATCTACATTAATCAGTAATATCAGGTAACATTTTACCTAATAGGTTAGATAACCTTTAAAGGTCATGTCCTGCTCTAACATTTCCCACTTCTTTAAAAATCTAGACTACCCTTACTTCCATGGGGTTCCAGGGGAAACTGGGTAGGTAGAAATGAGAAAAATGTAAGAATAATCTTGTTTGGGGATTTAAAAACTAGCCAAGAATTCTGCTCAATCTTTGCTTAGTCATGGAGCCAAAAACATCTGTCTACTACTTCCTCAGACCAAGAAGGTTCAGAAAAGCCCAAATTAGGAAAGAAAAAAAGAAGTGGTTCTTGACAAATGATGAAGCCCTTAAGTTGGGCAGTCTGGGCTTTGTTCTTTCCTAGGTTGGGGAAGCAGCCAGCAGATGACTGTCCTCCAGCTGTACCTACCATCAAGCCACGAAGTTGCCCTGAAGGCAACTGACTATAAGAACTGTTATTGGAGATAACCTCTCAAGGCATTCCAGCCACAGGAGAAATTCTCTGCTCCTTCGATGCCAACAAGGAATCGTCATAATTCCAGAGTTCCTTAGTTCTGAAAGTTCTCGAGATTGAGTATATGCACCCTTTCCAGTTTTATAGACTGTGCCCACATGCCAGATGTCCTCTGGGAAAGAAAAGGAGGAGGCCTGTCCCTCTAGGTGCCCCTCTTTAGGCTCTACTCCATCCCCTAACTTTAACAGACAGACACCAGCTGAACATAGCTATTTCCCATGGAAGTACAAGGTCAAACTGATTTTTTCCTTTATTTGGTATGCCAACTTGATCATATGCAAATTTGGGCCAGAATTTGGCAGAAAGAAAAAAATCCACTATCTTAAATACATCTTCGATTATTTCCTGTTAAAGATATTGCTTTTGTAGGAATATGTAAGAAAATTCATTCGATCTTATGCCATTAAGCCTTTTTTTTTTCCTTCCAAATCTTCCTGAATTATCTAATAGATGTGAGGTCATCTTTGCTAGAGGAGTAATTTTCCTAGAAGCAATCGGAGGTTGTGTGGGGTCTGGGGAGTACGCCGAGGAGCATGTGGGTGGTCCAGAGACCAGGCTCATGTACATCAATGGAGTGGTTTCCCTTCAAGGCCTTCATTTGTCCAGAGGCATGTGCTGTCTGTCTTAGATATAATATCCAATGTTATCCCTGAAGAAATCATTTGCATTCATCAGTTTTATTTATTCTGAACAGTTAAATTTCAGCCTGATGTCTGTGAATTCCTCACTCTTCAGGGCTGTATTTTAATGTAATTCCCAAGTGACTACACGAGGTTAAGATGACCACACAGTCAACGTTAATCTTTCATCTATGAGATCCAACACCAGAACTGAATCATGGTACATTATTGTTCTATCCCTGTCTGTCCCCATTAATGTCTCTTCAATTAAGGTGTCCTTTTATATCCTTCCCCTCCTTTTTCTAAAGAGCATATTCAAAAGAGAAAAATCTCAAGCCGGCATCTAAACTTAGCTTTACTGATCCATACTGACATCTAAATTAACTCCATTTTCAAGTGTCAACAGCTCTGAAATCAATATTTCCTGCTCCACCAATTTCCATCAGATACAAACGCTTTCTTTGAAACCGATCAGATGAATCCCTGACAAAAGAGCCTCCCCTGACAAGGAAAACAAGCTTGTCTAATGAGGCGTGGTGGCTTAACCAAGCAGTAGTTCTTGATGCCTCAAAGGACTGCTGTCCTTTGCAAAAGGCCTTGGTGTTTTCTTCACTTATGCAAAAGCCTTCTGTGGGCAATACACTCCATACTGGTAAGAAGGCATTTTCCCGCCCCGCAGAAGTGGAGATCATTTTACCCCAAATGGCCAATAATATTGGAATAACTATGATATAGGCATTAGCCAGGGAAATTATGAGTAGGAATGCATACAAATATTATGCAATCCAAGGTTATTTACAGATAGACAACCGAGCTCCCTATCTGACCAACTACCTATCATCGTCCCAGTCCCCATCCAATATAGAATGGGTACTTAGAGAATGAAACTTTCCATTTTAAATTCAGCTATGGAAACTATAGTTAAAGTTGACTCCACTATTGATGCTAGAACAACAGATAAATAAAATTTAAAAAACCAATAAAAGGGGGCTGGAGAGATGGCTTAGCAGTTAAGCACTTGCCTGTGAAGCCCAAGGACCCTGGCTCGAGGCTCGATTCCCCAGTACCCACGTAAGCCAGATGCACAAGGTAGTGCATGCAGCTGGAGTTTGTTTGCAGTGGCTGGAGGCCCTGGTGCACCCATTCTCTCTCTCTCTCTGCCTCTTTCTCTCTGTCTGTCACTCTCATAAAAAATAAATAAAAATAAAAACAAAACAAAAAAACAATAAAAGCAATAAAAAACTATAGCTTTCTCTTCAATGTCAAATAGGAATGCCTTCCTTGTTCTCCATTTTGATTGTTGCTGTCCGTGGTCACTAATGGAAATGACCAGGCACACAAGCAGAAGACATGATCCGCTGGAGCCTTGCTGACTTCTGATAGGTCCCGCCCTGTCTGTGGAGCTGAGGCCATCCCTGCCCGTCTTCTCAGACTGGGTGGTGAGGCTGGGAAAGCCTCTGAGTAGTGTGTTCTGCAGCTGGACTTCTGCCTATGGCTTCCACAACCCCAGGGTGGTTGTGAGGCCCCACAGAGGAAAACTGGGGAAGGCCTAGGTTTCTAGTTCAGTTCTCAAGAGGCCCTTGCTGCACTGTAATCCGAGTGAGTGTCACACCACTTTCCACCAAGGGTCTTCTCTCTTAAAGTGAGACCACAAACGAAAAGATCTCCGATGAAAATAAAGCAAGATGATGGCTGCTGAGAGTTGTACAATTTGTATACTCATTACTGCTTCCAACCTGCTGGGGCTTCCACCATGTCCTTATAAACAGTGGTTCTGTCTGAAAGCTCAGAGGTGACCTCAGGATCACTGGGCAGCGAACAACTGGATGGCAGTTCTGTGATCGAGGCTGCTTGGTGTGGGATTCGGTGGTTTCACCTACATTGAACATAAAACTTTAGCATGGTGTACGTGTGAACGCTGCTGAGCACTGACCGGACGAGAAGTGGAGTGGAGATCATTTCACCCAATGTGACCAGCAATAAGGGAATAGCTATGAAACAGGCATTAGCAAGGGGCATCTTAAATACAAGTGACAGTTAAATGAAATATGATGTGCCATCCTGAATTAACAGATTTAAATCTAAGAGCTCCAGCAGTCACTGTGTAATGTTTAAAAATGGAAGCTGCTTCTTCATTTAGGATAGATAATTCAGTGGATGAGGCTCTGCCTCAGGGAGCAGAGGACAGAGTCACTTGGGAGAGGGTGGAGCAGACAGCAACAACCACTGAGATGAGGTGGTGACTCCTTGGCAGGACCCACAGAAGTACTAGTATGTTCTTTTCCTTAGAGTGACCATTGCCTGGGGACCCTGTAAGCGTCAGTAAGTAGGCATCATCTGTAAATAGGAAGTGTCACCACAGAGAGTGGTTGTGAAGATGATGGGGATGGAATGGCAGTACAAATACACTTTTGATTTTGTTCATCATAGGTATACAATCATCACCACTTAGTCTGCCTTTGATAGTGACATTTACAGACGTGCCGTTGATGACTGAATGCACACTCCTGGAGCTCTGGGCATGGTCTCCAGTCAAATGCCTGGTATAGTGCCTCATGCAGATAAGAACTTCTGTTTTTCTTTAATGTCATCTTTTAAATGGCAAGAAAATATTCTTGTAAAAATCATATACACGTTGGAAAAAATGAGGGCAATTGCTGCTATTTAACTGCTACATACTGACTCTCTGTGTTAGGAGCTCAATGAAGCACAGAGGTGCCCCAAAGGGTCCCACCTGGCTCTACAGCCAGAATATTTACTGATAAAAGATCTGTGTTTTTCATGGACTATGTGACAGGATGGAGCATAGGAAGGAAGAGAAGAGATTCAATGACAAAACGACTTGGGAATACTCTGAATTTCCTCTATCATAGTGAAAGGAATCATACATTTGTCATTTGAGGCACGGTACCCTATTTTGTGTCAACAGCCAGGCTTTTAGAAATCAATCCAACTAGTCCCTACCTCACCTTGTCTCCCAAGGCCTGGCTATTTGAAGGGCATGCCTGTGACTCTGAGCGCCTCCCTGCAGCAGGGGCCGCACCAGGCCAAACCCACCTGTTTGACCTCAGCCTGGAGGTGCCGCAGCTGGAGACACTGCTCCAGCCGCTTGTGCGTCTGCTCGGCGTTAAGCTCCAGCTCGTGCTGCTTCTCGTGAAGAAACTCCAGGAGCTCTTGCACCTGGGCTGCCAGATCAATGTCTTTTTCACAGATTAACTCAATTCCTGATATAAGAAAAAAAAAAAAAACGCCAACAATTAAAAGCCAGGTGGTACAGTGACAACACTATTGTCCTTGTATGGATAAGAACACTGGGCTTTGACAGTGATGGTCAGCAAATACCAACCCCCACACACCCCGCCCCCGGGCCCTGCTGAGGGCGCCATCTCTTTGGCATGAGCTGATCCTTCCTAGGAAGAACTTTTCAACAGATGGCTAGCGCCTTATCGTCACTAGGAGCTAGAGAGGACAATGGGCCTTTGGAAGTCCATCACCTGGAAGTCCCCGCAGATTCATGAGAAATCTCTGGACCATATATTGGAAAATCTAAAGTCGAATCAAAAGGGCCCTGTCTCCAGAACTCCCGACAACAGCATATGCTCTTAACTCGTTAGATAAAATTTGTCATTAGATCAGAGTGCTGATTTTATCAACCAACAATGGAGATTCCCTAAAAAAAAAAAAAAAACAGCAAATCTGAGACATAGAGTTTTGTTTTCAAATAAATACACCTCAACAACACCACAGGGACAGTGAATGTTATCCATTAAGAAAAACACAGTTAGAATTTGCCAACACAGGAAGTTTGCTCATTGCTCTACTGAGTCAAAACATTAATAAGTCCAGTTACTCACTGTCAAACATCCCCATCGTTTAATGAACACAGCATTCAACCTTAACGAACTGCTAGCCCATCATGGGAACTTGAGTCAGTATGTGCCAGCTACACGCTGTGGCTCTGTCCTTGTCCACTTTCCTGTCTTACTCTCCTGACACTCGAATACAGATCTGCTCGTACTTTCTACCCTCACCATTCAATGCTCCTGTTGATACCTTACCACCAGCGGATCCAAGGTAGCCTTTCTCATGTGGATCTCTGCTTTAGGAAGGGCCATCAAACTCTGAGGGAGAGTAAAGGGACCAATTTTATTTTCTCTGTCTCTTAGTGACTTGAAACTGAGTCCTTATTTACTTCACAAAGAAAGCAAGGAACAGGAGCCAATCCTGAGACAGATTCTTCATTTGGGGGGAGTTATCTAAGCTCTCAGAAGCTTCATTTTCCTCATAAGTAAGCTAAGGTTTTTACATAGCTACTGACCTCCTAAATGTGCTGGAGACTGAAATGACACATGTAACGCACATGTCACATGCACATCTATTTATTGTGTGCACATAGAATGTACATACAAATCGATGTAGATCAATATACAACACATATGTTGATCCTAACCCTAGTCCCACAGCTCTGCTGGTTCCTGGTTCTCACATTAAACTGGAGTTTATTTCAGTCACACCCTCTTGCTTCCTGTTTGTTTCTGACTTGATGTAAACTGTGACTCGTGCTGTTCTTATTTCTGATATCTACCTATATCTGAGTCAGCCCTGCTCCGATTCTTAGCTCTGGGAACATTCTGACTAGGGATTGCAGGCCTGTTCTGATCCCTCACTCCACTTGGCTCTGCAGACTCATAATCTTTCCTCAGCTTCTCATCCTGTAACCTATAACACAAAGCCGCTGTGTTCTTGATGCTTGTACCCTTTGCGAGACATGGAAGAACAGGGTTCACACTCCAAAGCCCAGCAGGTAAATTCCCAAGGGCAGTGGACTTCCATGGGATCCAACCCAAAGGAACCTCCAAATTGCAATATACGGCCTCACAAAAAAAAAAAAAAAAAAAAAGATCTCCTCGGGGAGGACCCCCACAGCTCTGACTCACACCAGCAGAAGCTCGCTGCTGTTGCTCCAGCAGTATGCCTGCATCCGGGGAGAGCAAGGAAAGCCTGCCCACACGGAGGGAGATTCAGTTCTGGAGGCAAATAGTGTTTTATATAAGGCCAATATGGGAGAGTGGGAAAAAATATTTTCTGGTGTTACATGGTAATAATTTCAGTATCTTTTCATATTTATTTTTTCTCTGTGTTTCATAATTCCAAGTCTCAGCTCCTGAAATATCTGTGGGAGAGACAGAAAAGAACGGCTTGTTCTTTTGGCAGGCAACCCCCTCTAGTTACTATTTTTAGACACAAGGAGGATGAGGTAGAGCATCTCTTGGACTGAAATAAAAATAAGAAGAAATGAAGAGATTTCCACCATGCCAGGCTCAGTAGGGGGAAGACCCATGGCCCTATCATGGCCAGTTATCTCGGGAGTTATTGGAGCTCATCTTTAGTCTGCATGCCTCTGTGGGGTTCAGCTTGCTGGGATTTGTCAAAGCGTCTCTCTGGTGGACTCACCTGTCACGCCACATGTGAATGGCCTCTCAAGGCTCGTAAGTGACTCATCAGATAATGTCATGCGGAAGAAGTGGTCATGTACCCTAAAACTCAGGCCCTGCCATTCCATCTGTTCTTCTTGATTTTTTTTAAATGTAGATGAACACAGGATGTGCAGAGGATGAAGAGGGAGCCCACTGCCCACCTGCACTCAGCAGCGTATGGATCCAAAGTTGTGGAAGAAGCTGATGAGAGGAACACGAGGGCTGATTCTATGTCTAGAACAGAAACTAACCTCTCCCTCCCATTGCAAACGCACGGCGTTTATCCGCTGGGAGGCAGCCAGCTCTCAATGTCGAGCTGTTTGTTTTGGTTGGAGCTGCTCTCAGCGTAATCATGAGCTACCCATTGTCCCTAGGGGTTTGCAGCAATTTAGAAAAACCTGCATGCTCGTTCCGTCAAGTAATGACTATATTTGTCTTTTTACAAAGCAGTGACTTGATTTCTTTCCAATGTGCCCCCACACGGATGGCTTATCACACCATCAAGGCTGGCTCCTTATGATTTTGTTCATATCATTACTGCAATCAATAGAGGCTCCTTGATGTCAGAGCCATGCTTGGCCCGTCATCTATGCCTCTTCTGGCCCTGGCATTTGTATCACCCAAACATTCCCAATCAATGGGCAAGCAGGCCAGTTCAGGGAAGAGCTAGGGGCTGGGCAGTGTGGTAGACAGCCCTGGGGAGGAACACGCTTAGGTTTGAACCTATGATCTGAAATACATTAACTTTTACTTTTACTCTCTCCTGAGCCTTGGTTTCCTCATCTGTAAAATGGGAATATCTTAGGGATCCTATGAGGACCAAGACATAACATATATATCCAGAAGCTGGTATTTTATCAGTTCAAAACTTAACCATTTTTACACTTTTTCTTTTTTTGGGGAAATTACAATGTGTATGGTGGTGATTACTGATGAGACTACTAAGTGGCTTCTGTAAAATGTAAATATAAAATCTAGTGACAAGCTGGGGGTGGCGGCGCATGACTTTAAATCCCAGCACTCAGGAGGCAGAGGTGGTAGGATCACTGAGTTTGAAGCCAGCTTGAGACTACAGAGTGAATTCCAGGTCAGCCTGGGCTAGAGTGAGACCCTGCCAGTAAAAGACAAAAAAAAAAAAAAACCCAAACAAAACAAAACAAAAGTCTAGTGACAGATATTTGTGTTCTTGCTCAAAGTATATCATGATAAACTATGGTGGTTTCGATGCTATCAGAATAAGGATTTCAATGTGGCTCACCTTAGACTCATTTGGAGAACTTTTGAAAATTACCACCCCAGACCCACTGCCATAGAATTTCTGGCTGCCACCCAGCCATCAACTATTCTTCAAGCACCTGGATCCACAACTGGGGTTCTTAACCTCTGGACAAGGTGGCAGGGGCCATGAACCAGATGGCAGATATTCACATGCTATACTCAGTTGCAGAACACTCTGCACTGCTTTTTTTTCAAGACCACAGCTAATAACAGCATAATAACATTAAGTACCACTTTGCTTTCCTTGGCTGTGTGGTCAGGGTGTACCATTTCATTATTTTATTTGTTTGGGGGTGCTGTGAATCAGACCACTGTGTGATACCCCAGCTTCCACTATCACTTTACTTTCTCAAGGAGAGAGGCAGCTCTGTTGAGGACCACGGCTGGGCATTCCTGGCCTTGCCGCCCATTCCTATCATGTTCCCAAGCTGTGTTCTTCGCTAACCTCTGTCTCACAGAGAATGTCTTTTCTCTTCTCTGCCCTTCCCAGTCTTCTTTCTGTGTTAGTCCCTCTACACAACACTCAGGTTAGACATTACAGTCCTTTAATCGGGTTTTTAGATCAGTGTTCTCAACTCTGGCTGTACCTTAGAATTGCCAGGGATGGTTAAAGAGAGACTGAGCCCATTCCAGACCAATTAAGGATGGCTCCCTGAGCAGCGAGGCCCAGACACTGCTATTTTTAAGAAGTTCCCCAGGTGATTCTAAATGTGCAGCCAGGTTGTGAATCACTAGTTTACTCTGTGGCTTCTTCCTGTCAGCTCCAGCAGGTCCACATCCTTGTGGACCTCAGAGGTAGCTTCCATCCTGAAATCAGATGCAGGCGTTTCCTTTTCTGTCCTTTTATGACAGAAAGAAAGTTACCTGTGGTTCATTATTTTCGCCTTCGTTTGTTCCACCCACGCCGATGTCCATCATCTTAACCATGTCCCCATGCACTAGGTCTTCCTGTATTGCCCCTTTCTCAGAGGAAGCTTTAGAGAGATGGGATGACATGCCCAAAGACACCTAGGTATGAGGAGTGGATTTACCCTCAGAGCTGCGTTCTTAGCCTCCAAGCTCAAGAAGAATGATCCCCGAAAAGCAGAATATATACCATCCCGGCCTGGGGGGGCAGACCTGCGATCCTAGCTACTCAAGAGGTTGAGGCAGGAGAATTGAAGTTCAAGATCCAGTTGGACTACAGAGTGAGTTCAAGGCCAGCCTATGTAACTTTAAGCCAGTTCCAAAATAATTTTTTTTAAGGTAGGGTTTCACTCTAACCCAGGCTGACATGGAAGTCACTATGTAGTCTCAGGGTGGCCTCTAACTCATGGAGATCCTCCTACCTCTGTTTCCCGAGTGCTGGGATTAAAGGTGTGCACCACCACACCCAGCCACAGTAACTTTTTTTAAAAGTATTTATGGTATTTTCAAGTGCTGCAATTGGGCAATCCTTAGGCACAGTAAATTCTGGTCATTATTACCCACAGACTCTAAAGATATGTCTCTCTCTCTCTCTCTCTCTCTCTCACACACACACACAGACACACACATATCTTTCACTTTGAAACATTGCATAAAGGGACTTGATACTTTAAACCACAAAAGCAACATATCTATAAGGTCATGCAGTTTTTGTATTATTGTGAAGATCAAATGTAATAATTGTCTCCCTGGAGACAAGACCCGAGGCATGACAAGTAAAGGTAGAGGGGCTGAATCATGGCAAGGGAGAAGCGGAAGAAAAGTTAGAAATCAAAGTCCAGGTGCCAGACTAGACAGGAAACATTAAGTTCTCAAGAGGAAGGAAAGGAACTTCCAAAGCCAGCTTGCTCATTGGTGATAGAACTTGACCTTGAATTCAGGGAACGTCTTCCCCTCCCAGCAAAACTGTCGACCTCCCAATTTAAGGCTCACACAGATAATGCTATAGTGAGGAAAGAACCTGAACTTATCAGGACGCGGCTCCGGTTTGCCCCAATTCCGAAGGCTGGTGTTGATGTACACCAAGGCTTTGTTTATTTGTTTTTCAAGGTAGGGTCTCACTCTAGCTCAGGCTGACCTGGAATTCACTCTGTAGTCTCAGACTGGCCTCGAACTCATGGTGATCCTCCCACCTCTGCCTCCCACGTGCTGGGATTAAAGGGGTGCGCCACCACGCCCGGCTTCACCAAGGCTTTTGCGTTCATTAGACCTGTTGGCATAGATTGTGGAAAGCTGCTCTCCAGCATAACAGCTGTGCCCGTCTTCTCAGAGTGACGTGACCACCCACAAGAGACCCTCATCACCAGGCCTCATGACGTTTTCTTACAGAAGGACGGGAAGGAGAGGCTCATGAGACGCTCACCTGAGATCTAGCCACTCCCTCTGCACCTCTCTCAGCTGCGTGTGATCTTAGAAGTGCCAACTAGAGTACGTGAGAGGGCCAAAGGGGAGAGACTACTCAGGCAGATCCAGCCTTTTGACATTGAGACAGGATGGTGTCATTTACAAACATCATGCCTGAGAGCCATCTGTGATAGAGTAACAAAAGGAGTCATGGAAACAAAATCTCATGATGTGTTATGGAAGTTTTATGATTTTGTGCTGGGTCATACTAATGGCTGTCTTTGGCTCCATGTGGCCGCTGTGCTGGACCAAGCCTGAATGCAGCTATGGGGAAGGAGTCATCCATGCTGGGCTGAGACTTTCCAGTGACAGGGTTGTTTGGGGTTATTCACATTCCTGTAAAGTACACGCTTCTGTAAGTAAGCCCAACAACCTCATTGTTCACCAAGCCAGACAGGGAGCAGCATTACTCTGGTCTGTTGCTGGGGTTATCTGGAGGGACCCTTAGGGAAAGTTAGTGCGACAACATACCAGAGGGTGCAAGAGAACTCGGCTCAGTATTGTAAATGACACACTTGAAAACAAGCATATGGAAATTCCCTGGTTCCAGTTAAGTATTAAAAATCAAAGCAGGGGGGCTGGAGAGACGGCTTAGTGGTTAAGGTGCTTGCCTGCAAAGCCTAAGGACCCAGGTTCGAGTCTGCAGGTCCCATGTAAGCCAGATGCACACAGTGGCACATACGTCTGGAGTTCGTTTGCAATGTCTAGAGGCCCTGGCATGCGCATTCTCTTTCTTTATCTCTCTCTCTCTCCCTCTAATAAATAAATAAATAAATAAATAAATAAATAGAAATCTTAAAAAATATTTTTAAAAAATCAAAGCAGGGCTGGAGAGATGGCTCAGCAGTTAAGGCACTTTACCTGCAAAGCCTAACAACCCAAGTTCAATTCCCCAGTACCCACATAAAGCCAGATGCACAAAGTGATGCATGCATCTGGAGTTCATTTGCAGCAGCTAGAGGCCCTGGTAGGACCATTCATTCTCTCTCTCTTTCTCTGCTGGGTGTGGGAGTGCACACCGTTAATCCCAGCACTTGGCAAGCAGAGGTAGGAGAATCACCATGAGTTCAAAGCTAGCCTTAGACTACATAGTGAATTCCCAGTCAGCCTGGGCTTTAGCAAGACTATACCTCACAAAACCAAAAACAAACAAACAAACAAAGCATAAGTTCTTAATTAATTTAGTAGATAGAACTAAACACTTTAATTTTGCTAGTTGTTCTTTTCCCAGGATGATAGTTTATTTCACTTTAGTTCAAATACTATTCATTAGACAAAAATATATGTGTCCAAGGCATTTGTTGTGTCTGTCTGTCCTTTATCTCCCAAGTCCTCTGTCATGAGTGGGGAGCAAGTGCTGCTCTGGGTCTCCCCACATCCCAACTCGCCCCCAGGTCCAGTGTGACCCTGGCCCGTGCTGCAGCCCAACGTGACACAAGTGCTTCCTCTACAGAGCAGGCTGAGGGCAAGCGGCGAACTCTGTTGATACCCCTGGACTCATCTCCCGAAGTCTCATGGGTTCTGCCAGACTGAACAGCTAGCTATGGAAGGCAGAACAGCCCATCTCAGCAAAGGGCTGAGGAGGCCAACCAAAGCTCTTTGAGCAAAGCTCTTATCTAGAACAGGATACTGTGGGGGTGGGCAGCCCATCTGCCTGTGGGTATTTTCACCCACTCAGCCCTCATGTTTAAGGATGGATGCCAACCATTGCCAACCTTCAGTCACAAGCAGTCCTAAAAGATTGCCAGTTCCCAGCAGTCTTTCTGGTACCATGGATACTTGGCTCCTGGGACAGAGGTTGGCTTCTCTAAGGTCATGTCAGCACACTTATGGCTCAAACAGATAATGCTAGACCGAGTAAAGAGCCTGAGCTGCTCAGAATGTGACTCCTGTTTGCCCAAGTCCTAAGCTGGAGACACATCCAGTCAGAGCAATGAAGGGGAAGCATCCATGTGCAGCTGTTCTGCCCAGCATCAATCCTAGCCCCTGGGTTGGCCCGTCTTGTGGATGGCCAGCTCCAGGGCTGAAGTAAACCCCAGGTACAGGAGAGGTTCTTGGCCACTGAGAAGGAACGGCTTCATCTACTCTTTCTGATACGAGCCTGAAAGGCTTGGCTGGTATTTTAGAACACTGCTTCTTCATACTTCAGTATGTATATATACATTGACCTGGACATTTGCTAACCTGGGATAAAGCCTGTGATTCTGCATTTCTAGCCAGCTCCAATTATCACCACTGCTGCTGGTCCAGAGCCAACCCTGAGCAGGGAGGTCCTCAAACCAGGAATGACAGATTAAAGTGCTTGCTGCGAAGCTCAAGAACTCATGTTCGAACCTCCAGGTCCCACGTAGCCATGTCACACAGTGGTGGAAGTGCACAATGTCGCACATGTGCACAAGGAGGTGCATGCATCTGGAGTTTGTTTGTAGCAGCTAGAGGCCTAGCATGGTCATTCTCTCTCAAAATGAAAAAAAATAAAATAAAAATAAAAAGAATATCTAAGCATAGAGCCTGAGCATTGTCACTTTTTTAAAAAGTCCCAGTGTCCAAAGTGAGTTCCCTTTATAAGCTATGTGACGTGTGCGCTGCACACCTAGAAGCTGGCCAGGGTGTCATAAGCAACCACATCTATGTTTCTAAACATGAAAATTCAAGGAAACATTATGCTATCAAACGTGAACAGAATTCTCCAGATTGTCTCTTTGGTCAGAAGTGAGTACCTTTGAAAGCCACATAGTAATAAAGACCTTACTTTTCCTATCACCCAAAGAAACAAAGAACCCTAAAAGTCAGTAGTGTTGCCAATATTCCCTAACATGTTATCATGATTGTAGTGTCCACCATCAACCGTAAGCAAGGAACCAATCCACGAGGCACCGTCCCGGGTGGGAAGACACCAGGATGAGGTGAGCTCGGTGGCAGGACACCTCGTTTCCAGCATCGCACAGGTCTGAGATCAGATGAGTGGCTTCTCCTCGGGGTCAGCAGTCCTCTGACTTTCTCAAGTCTGACAAAGGATGAGCTGTCTTAGACAGTAGCAGACACCCAGTAAGGGATCTCACATTGCTGGATCAATTTTAAATAAATCTTGGGCAGAATAAGAAGTAAAATCTGGGTTGCTCGGCCATGTTTTTCTAAGCATTTTAAAATTTATATGGTCTTGCCATAAACGTTTATCAGCACTGCTTAAATTCACAAACCAACAGAAAAAGAAACCTGATGATCGCAGGCAGCATGATCCAGAAACCAGAAGACAGCTTGGGGAAGTAAAGGAAGGAAAGGGGACGCTGCACTGGAGACAGGGGCTGGGGAGCAACTTAGGGAGACAGCTGCCCACTACAGTGCAGGTCCATGGGTGTCTAACTGCTCTTGGTTTGTTTATTTAGCTCATCTTTTATTGTCACATTTGCACTGCTTTCTGTCATTGGTGTTACTACTCCCTCCTCAGTACCCGGAGCCTCTTCTTCTATTCCCATCTTTCTCAGTCTGACTGGACAACCTTGGACAAGCTATTTTCTCTCTCATGACTTTGGTCTGTCTTCTCTTAACATGGGTGCAAAGTGGGCTGGAAAGATATCACAATGGTTAAAGTGATTGCCTCATAAGCATGAGAACCTGAATTCAGATCTGCAACACCCATGCAAGATTCCAGGCATGGTGGTGCAGGCCTGTAACCCCCGGGGCTGGGAGAGTGGAGACAGGGGATCTCTGGGGTTCACTGGCAAGCTAGTCTAGCCAATTCAGTGAGCTCCAGGTTTGGCAAGAGACCCCGTCTCAAAGAATCAGGTGAAGAGTGACTGAGGAAGACACCTGGCTTCAACCTTTGGCCTCTGTACACACATACGCATACCATGCACACATGTTAAAAAAAAATAACGAAAGCAACAAGCGGATATAAAGTTTATGATTCTTCGTATCTGTAGGAATAAAGTCAGTAGTGTGGAAGTTGGGGGCAAGTGGGATTTTTGTTTCCACCGTCTCTCCTGCCAAGAGAATGAAAGGCCACCTACCCGAGGCCTGGACCTCCATGATGTACTGGTGCAGGTCCTGGCCCTGTTGGATGACCTCAAAGGTCATGTTGTTCATGGCAAGCTTCCGTTCTGTGTGACGCTGCAGCCTCTGCTCGGCCAGGGTCAGGTCCTCTGTGTTGAAGTCATTCATCTGCCGAAGTAAGTCCTCATTCCAGGCATCCAACTCTGCCGTCACCTGTGAGGTACCACCACCGTCAGCAAGGGCTTTATGAGCCCAGGAGACACTGCGGTGTTGCAGCTCCCCATTCCAAGCCTATTCAACCCCTCAATTTCCCTTTCCCATCTTGTTGATGCTTAGACTATGAAAGCCCAAGGATGCAGGGGTTTTAAGTGTGTCTCTGGGTGTCTGTGTCTGCAGAAGTGCAGAAGGAATGACTGCTTGCATTTGTGCTCGGATGACAGTTTAAAGTTCTGTCATTCTCATCCCGTTCAGTCCCTGTCTGGCACAATGCAGGTCGGGCCCTAGTCAGACCGCATGCTGAAAGAAACCAGGTCACACCCCTCAGGTTTTCTCACCAGATAGGCAGGTAGTCAATGACTGGTAAGACCCCATGAGATGGGGCAACCTAAGACAGGCACCGTCACATGTGATGATCCCTTGGGGCCTGGGGTCAACAATGGCTTGGCAAAGAACCATGACTCCCAGGGCCGCCAACAATAAAAACAAAAAGGAGGATATGTATGGCACAATGCAGGTCGGGGCCTAGCCAGACCGCATGCTAAAAGAAACAAGGAAGTGGCTTCTATGGACGTGGCATCCTGCACAGGCCTGGCATGACAACAGCTACAGTCCCATGCTCACGAGCAGCAACCTGCTGAGAGATGATCTGCCCAGAGACAGGCTGTCATTGGTCATGAGAAGGGGACCACCCCATACAATGATTGGTCAGCCAAACCCTTTAAACCCCCTACACTTCCTTGAATAAACGAGTTTGCAGCAGCTTGCCCTCTGCCTGCTTCCACCCATCTCCCAGAGTCTGTGTTGTGACTCCGCGCCTCTCACCTCCAACTCGGCAGAGACCCTGCGGTCCCTCCTGGGCTGGCCCTAGGTGGGACCCCAACAAGTCCCCACAATGAACCCATGAGGCAGGCAGCAAGGAGACCTCCAGGTATGCCTTCTAGAAGAAGCCATTGACCCTCATTCAGATAGACGAGAACCATCTAGCCAAAGTTTGCCCCGCTAGTGAGGGGCAAAGCAGCTCAGTTCTTCCATTGAATGCAAAAACTTTATTGTCCTACAGCTGTTGCTCTAAAGAGCTCACAAGTGGAGAGGCCTTCAAAACTAAATAGTCTATTTCAGAAGCAGATATTGAAGGCCAGGGAAGCCTGAGGACTGGCTCAAGATGGCACAATCAATTAAAGGGCTGCTGGATATCAAAGCCCACATGTTCCACTGGGCAGGATTCTCTTCCTCCATTACAAAGTCTGGACTTGGAAATAGTGACCAAACCAGGTGTACGTGTAACGCATCCCTCCAGAAAACACAGCACATGATAATTTACTGGAAAGCAGTCACGGTTTGGGTGTAGTCAGAGGTGTGACGAGACACTGTCCTGATACCAGCTGTCTTGTTGTTCACTGCTGCACACCGTAACCATGTCACCCAGTCATTTCTCCACAGGAAAACACCAAACCCTCTGATTCCTTTACGTTCTCAGCAGTCATCCACACACATGGAACTCCTGAGCACTGAACTTACTGACTTAGATAATAATTCTATCTGATATGTGATTCAAGGCTTCAGGAATTTTCTTGTGACATTTCTACAGTGATCCCTGAAGGCAACGGCACGAGTATGGACGTCTTTTCGGAGACGCGGAAATGAAAATCTCCCAGGTCACACATTTGCACCATGGCCCAGCAGTCTAATCACATACCCCAGAGCCTTAGCTTAGTAAACTAGGTCTCACCCCAGTTGACAGGTATCATTGCCTTTCCAGCTACCAAATGCTGCTGTTCGGGGCACCGGGGACACTAGGAAGTAGGAAGCAGCAACAGGAAAGAGAGAGAAGTTCCCTTCTACCCCATGCTGGGGCCATGCATGCTGGGTTGGGAAGGCCAAGCATGCTGGGTTGGGAAGGCCAAGCACGCTGGGTTGGGAAGGCCACGCACGCTGGGTTGGGAAGGCCACGCACGCTGGGTTGGGAAGGCCACGCACGCTGGGTTGGGAAGGCCACGCACGCTGGGTTGGGAAGGCCACGCACGCTGGGTTGGGAAGGCCACGCAGTCCTTTACAAGGAGCTTCTTATCTGGGTCATGGGATCTCGCTTGTTATTTAAGGGCACGATCTTTTTTTTTCCCCCCAAGCAAAAACAAAACCAGATAAAAACAGAGTAGCTCTAGTTGAAGTGGAAATGAGGACTGTGGAAATACCTCTCTTACTGCCCTGGGGGTCTCACCTCATGCCCCCAGAGCTTTTCAGGTCACTACAAGGAACTGCTGAGCTTAGCAGGAAAACCCAGCATCGACTTATTGTGGGGAGACCTTGGGGGATCTAGAAATCAGCCGGGTGGCAGGCAAACAAGTTTCTCTTAGAGCTCCATCTTTGAGGAGTACTTTACTCTCTAACTATGTAAAGAGACTAAATGGAGAATAAGAAAGAGAAATTTCATTTATAATTTGTAAGACAGTTTATAGGATGAACAGGCCTTTTTACAGGATAGGGTTCTGAGTGTTTGCTATTATTATATTTTAAAAATTGGAATGTAATTTACATGTAACACACACATTTTAAAGATTCAGTTCTATGAGTTATTTTTATTTATTTATTTGAGAGAAAGACACAGGGAGAAAGAAAGAGAATGGGAGCGCCAAGCCAACCACTGCAAACAAACTCCAGACACATGTGCCACCTTGTGCATCTGGCTGACGGGTACTGGAGAATCGAAATGGGGTCCTTTGGCTTTGCAGGCGAGCACCTTAACCGTGAAGCCATCTCTCCAGCCCAGTTCTATGAGTTGTGATAATTTCCTATACCCATATAAGCTATCACTTAACACAGAATATAGGCCCATTGCCCTAGGTAGCCTATTCTTGCCCCTTTCAATGAATTCTGCCCTCCTCACACCAAGCAGCACTTTCTGGTTTCTATCAGGTATAACCCTGCGGATTCTTGAATTTCCCATGACCGAAGTCATATGGTATGTGCTCTGATGTGTGGTCTCTTGTTCAACATGCCACATTCAGGACCCACTCACGTCGTGTGTATCTGTAGTTCATTCCTTGCCATAGCTGCGTGGATCTGCTGTACAGAAGGTCTGTAGCTTGTTTGTCCTCTCTTGCTGATCAGCTTTTGAATCACTTCCAGATGTAGCTATTGTGAATGAGGCTGCTGTGAGAACTGTTATGCAAGCATTTCTATGGGCACAGATTTTGAATACAATCCGAGGGTTATGGGGTAGGTGTATGTTTATCTGAGACTGTCAGGGAATTATTCAAAGGGATTATAACCTTTTTATGTTCCCAGTAGCAATGTGTGAAAGTTCAAGCTGCTCCTCATCTTCTGCCATTATCATCTATTTAATTTTAATGATAGTAGTGACGTGATATCTCATGACAGTTTTAAGCTGTGCTGCCCTAATGACTACTGATGGTAAGTGCGTTTTCATATGCTTTACTGGAGCCTATTTGCATGTCTACTTTTGTAAAGTGTCTCTTTTTTGAAATGGGATTGCTACGCAGACAGGCTGGTTTCAAATTCAAAATTTCCCTACCTCAGCCTCCAGAGTACTAGATTTATGAGAATGCTCTACCACCCCTTGCTTCTGGATTATCTTTTGCTTATAGATTTGTATGTATTGTTAATATGTCCAGAAATAAATTCTTTATGAGATAATGTATAGAACATAGCCCCAAACCACACAACTCCTTGTCTGAAAGCATAGGAAAGTTGAATAAAACTAAGACAATAAGCATGAAAGGAAGAAAACTCTGCCTCTTTCAATTTTAGTTTTTGTTTTTCTTCCATGAAACTGGTCGTACAAAGGGTCTTATTGTCATTGCAAGACGCTAGAGGTTGCCATGGCCAGTAATTTGTGGATAGTGTCTTGTATCCTAGTGGTGATGCTGAGAAGCTTCAGTGGGGAGGGGGAGGCTCAAAGGTCTAGTACTTTGAGACTATCTAAATCAAATCTAAAATCTAAGCTCTAGATCAAAAGTGAAATCTGAGCTGGAGAGATGGCTTAGCGGTTAAGGCGCCTGCCTGCGAAGCCTAAGAACACCCGTTTGAATCTCCAGGTCCCACGTTTAGCCAGATACAAAAGTGACACAAGCGCACAGCGTTGCATGTGTTCACAATGGGTCGCACGTGTCTGGAGTTCGTTCACAGTGGCTGAGAGGCCCTGGCACACCCATTCTCTCTGTCTCTATCTCTGTCTTTATCTCTCTCTTGTTCTGTCTCTCTCAAACTAAAAAAAAAAAAAACACATCAGCGAAATCTGCCTAGGAATGTATGCCCAGTGTTTCTATATTCTGTCCTCCACACTCCTTACGCTGTCCCTGTCCCCCGCCCTCCCGCCCCGCCCCATTGGCCCATTAGCTGACAAAGCCAAAGCCCAGTTTGCTAAGCAGCCTGAAGACAGAGCACTCGGGGTTGTTCAATCAGCGGCCTGACTCTGCAGAGCTCCTCTTCCTTTCACTCTGCATCTGCCTCTTCCTCTTGGTTCCCCAAATCACAGCCTGCCAGAGCCTGTGCTCTGAAGTGCAATTCACTGTCAACTGGAGATAGTCCCTGTTTCTGAGGACTTTGTTTCCTCAAAGAACATTCTTTCATTGGGTTCCTTTCCATCTGCTTTCTGGGGTACAAGGCTGGCATACAACAGGGTATTATTATTACAATTATTTTTGGTTTTTCGAGGTAGGGTCTCACTCTCACTCAGGCTGACCTGGAATTTGCTATGTAGTCTTAGGGTGGCTACGAACTTATGGCAATCCTCCTACCTCTGCCTCCCAGGTGCTGGGATTAAAGTTGTGCACCACCATACCTGGCTCATAATTTTTTTTTTTGTTTGTTTGTTTTTTTGAGGTAGGGTCTCTCTCTAGCCCAGGCTGACTGTAATTCACTATGTACTCTCAGTGTGGCCTTGAACCCATGGTGATCCTCCTACCTCTGCCTCCCCAGTGCTGGGATTAAAGGCGTACGCCACTAAACCTGGCTCATAATTTTGTTATTTTTAAAGAAAAAAAAGTCATGCTAGGTGTAGTGACACATTCCTGTAACCCCAACTCTTGGGAAGCGAAGGCAGGTAGGTCTCCGACTTTGAGGCTATCCTGGGCTACATAGTGAGACCCTGTCAGAAGGGGAGGAAGGAAGGAAGAAAGGAAGGAAGGAGAAAGAGGTGGAAGGGAGAGAAATGAACAGAAGAAAGAAAAAGAACCATTTTAAACCTGCAGCTTGCCTTACTGCTACTGAGCCAGCCTAGCTTTCTATGTGTACCTTATGTTCTTGGTCACCTGGTTTACTGCTGGCCTTGGGAGGGAATTCAGCCAGACTGGCCACCTTCTTGGTCCAGTGGCCCTGAAATGCCTTTGTCCTCCCCCAGTCTGACCATGTCTCAACCGCCCTGCAGAACATAAACCAGCCTCAAGAACTTCACGGCCTCTCAGACCCGGAGCTGTTTCTGATGATGATGATTACATGGGTCATGGGTGAATTCGCTCTCACAGAGAAAAGACTGTGAAGAGCGGAACCCGAGCTGGGATGAACTTAGTGAGTTAACTCCATTTGGGGAAGATTTGGTACAGCTTGAAGTGAGTCTTGAATCACGCAAATAAAAGAAGGAACAGAAAGCTTCCAGAGGCACTATGCTCTCCTTTGGCCTTTTTGTTTTCTTCCTCTTCAGTTAGTTCTGGATAGGCTCTCCTGCTCAGGGGCCCCTCATGGCTCTAGGGACCTCTGTCTGTCTCATACTCCTGAGCCAGACTTTTAGAATATGATTACTTCTTTTCATAGATGCTCTGGTCATATTTCCATCCTAACAATTAACTGGTCTAGAAGTAGCAAAAGGGAAATTAGACAAGTAGTTAAGACTTTTTTTAAAAAGGTGGTAAAAGGGCCGTGGGAAATGAGAAAGCTCACTTTAATTAGAAGCACAAGGGCTGGAGAGATTGTTCAGTGGTTAAAGGCATTAAAGGTATTTGCTTACATGGCCTGCTGGCCCGGGTTTGATTCCCAGTACTCACGTAAAGCCGTATGTGCAAAGTTTTGTTTGCAGTGGCTAGAGGCCCTTATATGCTCATTCTCTCTCTCTCCCCCCATTTCTTTTCTTTCTCTCTCACAAATAGAAATATTAAAAAGTAAAATAAAATAAAAAGAAGCCCAAGTGTTTTCTATAAAACTAGATTCACAAAATCCAATCTTATGCTGTTAAAGAAATTGCTAGGTGTGAGAAGTAACCACTTTGGGCTCTGTTCTGAGTCCTCTCCATTGGCTCCTCCCATTTCTGTTTTTCTCTCCCCAGTATTTAGTTGGGAGAATTCTCGAGCTCCTCTTCTTCAATTGTTTTGTTCTGTACCTGTCTGAATCAAAATCCATTGTCCTTGTTACCTGCTTCCTAAGACCTATTCTCACTAACTTAGTTCTCTATTATCACCTGCAAAGTTGGAAATCTCACAGCAGTTTTTTTCTTTCCGGGTATCTGGTAGATGATGATGTGGTTAAAGAAACCATTTTACTTTGAATTAGGTATGTATTGTGAGGTAAGGAACAAAATGAAGCCATGTGACGAACTGTCTTTACTCTTTAGAGCAAGTCTAGAGGAAGTCAAAGCTTTGAGCAGTCGTGCAGTTTCCCTCCAGACTCACAGATGATGAAGGCAGAGCTGAGCATTCAACCTCCACGCCCACTCTCAACCATGGTGTTGTAGCAACAGCTTGCTCCGAGAACGAGTTCTTTTTGTTATTGTCACATCAAAGAAGTCCCAGGTATACCCTTCCTATTTTCTAATTTTCCTAAAAATAATCATGGTAACTCCATATTCTTTTTGTTTGTTTGTTTGTTTTTGGTTTTCCAAGGTAGGGTCTCATGCTAATTCAGGCTGACCTGGAATTTGCTATGTAGCCTTAGGGTAGCCTCGAACTCATGGCCATCCTTCTACCTCTGCCTCCATATTCTTTATTTCAGTTGAACCTTTTAAATTAATCATCTGTTCTTTAGCTAGATCAATAAATTGTCTGTGGCCTTATATAAGCACTAGGCCACATTCATTACCATAAGAAAAAACATATTATATTCATTAGCTTCCTAGAGTTTGATGATTATTTTCATTGACTTTGCCAAATTACTCAATAACAGGTAATATTAACCTATCCAGAATTCTCTGGTTCCCCAGGAGATACAGGTATGATCTGGTTCTGGGGTGTGAATGGGGGAACAATGCTGTAGCAGAGAGTGTCCTGGTCATGGCAGATGCTCCCATAAACACACAAAGATCTCCTGCTAGGCACAGGAACAAAGCAGATGAGGCGAGAAACAACGAAGAGTAATGTGGGATGTGTAGTGACTGAAAATCTAAAAAAAAACAAACATACACACGTGTACGTGGTGCAAAGGCATTGTGCATGATAATATTAACAATGCTGACTCCAATCTTTTAGGTGTTGATTAAGTGCTTGGAAATCTGCTTAAAAAGTTCCACGAATTAATTT
Source organism: Orientallactaga sibirica (assembly GCA_036365145.1). Lineage (NCBI taxonomy): Eukaryota > Metazoa > Chordata > Mammalia > Rodentia > Dipodidae > Orientallactaga > Orientallactaga sibirica. The sequence goes on along the minus strand of JAEOAD010000050.1, from coordinate 15,958,694 downwards.
GTTAAATCATCGTAAGTACATTATGGCCAGGGAAGTATTGTTAACCTCACTTTTCATACGAGGAAACTAAATCTTCAAAAGTTTCAGAAACTTGCTTATGCCTACCCAATTAGTGAAGTAAGTGAAACAGATCCAAGCCCAGAGAGTCTGACTCAAAGCACTGCATATTTGATGACAGCACAATACTACTTCTCAGCACATGGTGGTTATGTATACTACGCAATACTACATTTCTTACACAGATTACGGCCCAATCTCATTCCAACCAATAGTGGACAGGAAGGACCCAGAGCTTGTCATTTTGAGAGGATGTTACTGAAATGCATGGGCTGCTGCTTAAAAAATGAGCATCTTTCTCTTTTCTGTTATTGCTTTTATTTTTTTATGTGAGAGAGGAGAAGACTTCCAGCCACTGCAATTGAACTCCAGACATGTGCGCCCCCTTGTGTGCATGTGTGACCTTGCATGCTTGCATTACTGTGCATTTGGCTTACATGGGACCTGGAGAATCAAACATGGGTCCTTAGGCTTCACAGGCAAACACATTAAATGCTAAGCCATCTCTCCAGCCTATCTATTATTATTATTTTTTTTTGAGAGAGAGACACAGAGAGAGACAGAGAGGGAGAGAAGGAGAAATAGAGATGGGCACGCCAGCAGCCTCTCAGCTGCTGCGAATGAAATCCAGATGCGTGCACTCCCTTTTGGTCAAGTGCAGCATTGCAGCCTTTGCATCTGGCTAACCGTGGGACCTGGAGATTGGAACTGCTGGAGATTGGAACCAGTGTTCTTAGGCTTAGGAGGCAGGTGCCTTAACCGCTAAACCATCTCTCCAGCCCCCATCTATTATTTTTTGTTATGAGATTAGTGAGTGTTTTTTTTTATTTTAATTTTTTGTTTTTGTTTTTTCAAGGTAGGGTCTCATTCTGACTCAGGCTGACCTGGAATTCACTATGTAATCTCAGGATGGCCTTGAACTCAAGGTGATCCTCCTACCTCTGCCTCCTGAGTACTGAGATTAAAGGTGTGTGCTACCACACCTGACATTAGAGAGGTTTTAAAAGATTGTTTAAATGTGTCATAGCATTTCCCTGTTTTACAAATATACATAATCTATCTGAAGATTTAAAATATTTATTTAAATAGCTATATAAAGTCCACTGTGGCTATTTTAAGAACTGTATTGAAAAAGAAAAGGACTTTTGGCATTTATTAAAATGAGAAAACTTAAAAGCTAAATATTCTCCAGTGCTGGATGACAGGGAAAGACATATTCCAGCTGAAAAGACTGCCTTACTTCATGGAAAGAGGCACTGTACATACAATGGTTTGTGCGTTGACACAGGTTACCACTGTAAAACTAAAAGAAAACAAATGAACACAGTCATTTATTCACCTTGTCCATCACCATGTTAAGTTTCTTTCTGTTCATTAATCTATCACATTTCTAGTGAGTTTAAAAAACAGATTATTTAACTTTATCATAGTATTTCCCTCTGTTTTAGAAATAAATATCATTTATCTGAAGAATTAAAATAGCTAGATAAAGTTCTTTGGGGATATTTTAAGAAATTTCTGGAAAAACAAATGGACTTGGCAGTAAAGAAATCCATTCTAGTTGTTTTTAATTCTTAGCAAAATAATGTAAGAACATATTGCAAAATGTTAAAATTAATGAGTCTTGACATTCAATACACCACATGGATAACTAGGTAGTTTGGGTGGCCAATTTCATGTTCTTTTTCTTCACTATCATTATGATTAAAATTCTGAACCCTGTCAGTCCCATTATTGGCTAAATATACAAAGACAATCTAATCAAGTAGGTTAAGTATGCAAATCATTATTATTAATTATTATTATTGGAAATTATTTGAAGAGTATTTAAAATCTGAAATCACAACACTTCATGAAAAAGTGAAATCTCACCCAAATGGCATATAGAGTTTTGAGATTATTAGTTGGTGACAGAATATGTTTATAATTTATAAACTAGTAAATATACATGTGTGTAGGGGGTTGCAAGTTCAAAAATATTTTATTGAGACAGCACATAATAAAAAAATATTTGGAGGCCACTGGCCTAGTCTCATTCCTAAAATTCTTTTTGATTGGGCTGGGGTGACAGCTCAGCATATAAAGTGCTTGCCGCATAACTTGAGTTTGGATCCCTTGAAGCCGTCACAGGCTCCTGTAAGCCCAGTGTGCCAGAGCCAGGAGAGTGTCCCAAAAGCTTGTAAACAGACAGGTGCAACAATGAGGAATGCTACCTCAGAAAATAAGGTAGCGGGGCTGGAGAGACAGCTTAGCAGTTAAGTGCTTGCCTGTGAAGCCCAAGGACCCTGGTTCGAGGCTTGATTCCTCAGGACCCACATAAACCAGATACATAAGGTGGCACATGCATCTGGAGTTCTTTGCGGTGGCTGGAGGCCCTGGTGTACCCATTCTCTCTCTCTGCCTCTTTCTCTCTCTGTCTGTCGTTCTCAAATAAATAATAAATAAACCAAAAATTTAATAGAAAATAAGGTAGAGGAGGAATACTGATCCTAGAAATTGTCCTCTGACCTCGATTCATGTATGCCATGGCATGCACATGCCTGTCATTACACACAATGAACATCTACACAGAGACACATACAAAAATAAAAACAACTCAAAAAATTTTTTCTAATTGTAGAAAACTTAGAAATGCAAGAAAGCATCAAAGAAAACAGTTATTGTGTGTTCCTACCAAGAATAAATACCACCAACACTTGGTGAAGTGTTTTAATCATCTATCTGTTTTCATGAGGGAGCTAATCCTACTGAGAAACCTTTGTAGGATATCATGTTCCACTCTGGCTTTCTGTGGACCATCCCAGACATCCAGCAGGTATGCTAGGAATGTAGCCACAATCCTGGTTTTGAATATCTGCCTAACAAATATGGGCTGTTTCACTTTATATGGGGCGCCCTGTGATCTCATTACAGGTTACATGGGCAGGTCATACATAACATTATTAACTGAGTAGAAGGAGAGTGGGGCAGTAGCTCGTGCTATCCTAATATGTAAATTAACTGCCTCATCTCAGCCATTGCGAAATGGTTGAGAGGTCATGCTCGGACCTCCCAGATGTCAGGGTAGCAGGCCTTCTCTGGTTTTCACTAATCCCTAGGAACTTGGAGTATGTCCACCAAATACCTTCCTTCAGAAACAGAACCATGGCTATGGGTCCCCTGAGCACGGACGCCGTTCTGGCTTATGTCAGCTCTGACGTGGCTCTTTTTACAGACGCCGCCCTCAGTTTCACACTCTAAGCTTCTCTAGGAATGTGCTCTTCATCGCCACATTGAAGCACAGTTGGTATTTGAAATAATCTCATCACCCTTCAAAATAACTTCAGACAATCGGACTTGAAGCAGAACTTTTCCATAGTTCTGGCAGGATTTCCAATTCTATCTAAGATTAGACGCAACCTTTCACCCAGCTTTTGGCCTTTTCCCAGATGGGGACAAGACCCCTTTGAAATTTGAATGTCATACACTGTACCTGAAAATGCAGAACCAAATCAGTACTTTGATCTTCCTCACTTCATCAGCCCCCACACTGCTTCCTCATATTTGCCTATCCAGTGTGCAAAGCTGTCGTCCAGTATTAGGCTTGAGAAGGGGGATTTTGTCCACAGGCTGTAGGATGCAAATTCTATTTAAACACCAGGCTCCTACACTGCAACATCCAGATAGATTCCAATTTTAATGTATTTGCTTTACACTCGTGTTTGTTTACAAAGACATCTTCTACAAATACTTTGGATTGTTTTTCCGAATTCTGAGAACCTCTGCTGCTGATGGCTCTGCTCACATCCATGGCATAGTTCACGTTGAAATGGAGCTAGATGACCCGTTTGAGGACTAAACCAAACTCTGTGACCTCTAACCCATAGCCTTGTGATCAAATAAGACCTAAATATCCAACCCTCCAGTGGTTTTCTTTCCCTGAAGCATGTTTTGATGTGGACAGAAAACGACAAGAGAGCGAAGTACACGGCAGCAGTATCACCATGACGGTTAGCACATGGCTTCCTGGACATGTTCGTTCCCAGCGGAGTGAGCGGTGCTCAGGAAGGAACATGACGCCACGTCTATCACATGAGACCTCTTTGGTTTGTGAGTCTCACTCCCAATGACTTACGTGCTGCCTCTCTCCTTTACCACGCTTGTACCTCATCTTTGCGAAGTTCGATACTGCATAACAATATCTTTATTTCTTAACTAGTACATTGGTGGTTCCTTCAAAATATTTTTAGTACTACTAGCCATTCGAGTTAAATCTAGTTAAAGATAAGCAATTAGTTGGAAGGATAATTAAGATCTAGATTTTTAGACTTATCTTTTCCTTTTATTCCAGAAACTGCCCAGAAAGTTCCTTTTAGAGCATGTCATTTTCTGTGGTCATGGTGCCAGGGCCTTGAAAATCTTAGGCAAATACTCAGCTGAGCTACATGCCCTGCCTACCTTTTTTGAACATGAAATCTTGAAGTGAAACGTTACAGGGCTCCACAGAGGCAAGTGTAGAGGTAAGCTCACCACAAAAAGCTAAAGGATGGTCAGGGATAGAAACATGACCTCCTGCAGCACAGCTTTTCTTTTACATGTTAGAATTGGACCATAAACATTTTTGGTTCCATATTTGAGGGAAAAGGCAGCTGTTTCTGCGATAATCTTCAGGTCCTGAGTTCATTAGCACTGGGATATCGTAATTTTTGACATTTAAAAATCATTTTTCTACGAGGAACATAAGAGGATAATAGGACAGGAATACTACAAAATTACAGTATGTTCATGCATTACGATTCTCAATACAAATTTTCAAATGTCATTTTCCTTTACAACCAATTTCATGGAGCTTTTTTTTTTTTTTAAAAAAATATGTATATAGTTGGGAGTATTTAAGGGAGTCCCATAAATGCAAGGAATATTGGTCCCATAAATTCAAAAGCTCCAACTTCATGGAGATTTTTTAGAATGCAAAATAAAGTTCAAAAGAAAAGGTAGGAAGGGCTAGATAAATAGTTTTGTGGTAGAGCACTTGCCTAGCTCATGTGAATGCTGGGATCCATTCCTAACTCTCAAAAATAAAATAAAGTAAAATAAAATAAAATAAAATAAAAAAGAGCCAACAAAACAAAAACAAAACATTAGGCAAGGAATTGGCTTTTTCTCCAAAACATTGGTCATGAGTGAAAGAGTGCCTTTAAAATAATCCATTAAAAGGAAAATCCCATATGTTTTATATATTCTTCATATATTGGCCTGGCTTTTAAGTTACTGCTTCAAAGCAGAAAATATTAAAAGCTGGGCATTGTGTGAGGAAGATGTTATTAATTGGTTATTAAAAGACTGCATAGGGCTGGAGGGATGGCTTAGCATTCAAGGTGTTTGCTTACAAAGCCTAAGGGCTCTGGTTTGATTCCCCAGGACCCATGTTAGGCAGATGCACAAAGGGGCACATGCATCTGGAGTTCGTTACAGTGGCTAGAGGCCTTGGTGCGCCCATCCCCTCTCTCTCTGTCAAATACATAAATAAATAAATAAATAAATATTTTTTAAAAGTCTGCATAAGTGAACTGAAGAGTATATGGTAAAGTAACAAATGGCCTTAACACAGGCTACCTCTGTCTCTGAGTGTTGGGATCACAGGCTAAGCACAGCCACAATGGGTCACAGACTGACTTTCTTTATAGACAGAGGTCACTAAGGAAACAGGTACTCCTTCCTGTAGCTTCTGGCTTCTTGGCTGCTGTGTGACTTCATCAGCTGGGGAGGCTGCCTAACTTACATCCCCACTTACAAAACCACGGATCTTGATGACTGTCCTTTAGGCACACAACAACCAACTCCACAGTCTTTCAGGAACTAAAAAGCACTAAGAAAACATGCAATGAACAGCAACAAAAATTGGCCAGTGATATGATAGTCAGACAGGAAGCAAAACAGAAGGGCTCTGCTTATCAGTGGGGGTGAGGGGGGCTGGAGGAATGCATCATAGAGGAATGTGAATTTTTTGAGTTCTAAAAATGAATCTTGATACATGATCCCTCTGATCTCCTTATGTTAACACAGTATGGATGCTGCTGCACCTTTGGCCTAGAGGTGATTTTCTTCCACCTCCCTCTCCCTCCCCTCCCCTGCTCCCCCTCACTCCCCTTTACCTCAATAGTGTACTGTTCAAAGATTCGCAGTTGCAGGAAGATGTCCAGCTTGATCTTCCGCTCATGGAATAGCTCTTCCATCTGTACCTGAGCATCATCTAGCTGCTGCAGGACTGATTCGATATGGCTGATGGAGCTACTGTGAGGTGTCTTGTTGTTGGACACAGCCGAGTCCCTGTGGCAGAGCAGGGGAAGAAGGGAACAAGAGGCCTTGCCAAGTTAAAAGTGATGTAAGAGCAGAGGTAGTCCTTATCTGAGCAGTGTACAGGTGAATCAGGTGAGCCATTCAATCAATAGAAATTTATCAACCTCCTCTGTATGCCTGACACCATCTTCTTAATAGGGGAAGCAAAGATCCTGTTTTGAGCTCACACATTACTCCCTGTTCTGCCACCTTCAAACAGAATTGTAAAGCGTATCAAAACTGAACAGAGGTATGGTAAGGGCTCTACAAAGCAGGAAACATTGGAGAAATAGAATGGTTCCATACACATGTAGTCCAAGATATGATCTTAACAAACATATATACATACATACATATGTACGATCAGAAAATGCAAGGATAAACAAATCATAAAAAAACCAAATGCCTTCATACTTTTACCTCCCCAGATAAAATAAGATGGCATAATAACTATCAGAATTATCTGCCCACTTTGCAATGCCATGTTACCATTGTGGGATGGTATCCCTGAACAGACTTCATGCTACAGTTAGGAAAGCATGGGACCTGGACCTGCATACTTGCTTGGGTCCCTGCTCTAACATATATAGGCTGGTGGCCTTAGGAAGTCATCTCCCTGAGTCCCAGCTCTCTCTCTTATAAAGTGGACTTAAACATCCCCTGCCCTGCTTAGTTCATGGTTTGCTGTGAAGTAGACAATGTGTGTGAGTTGTGACCAAGAACATGCTGCATGAACCACTGCTAATCCTGAAAGGACGCAAGGTAAGCGGTTGACTGGGCATAGGCAACCTGGAAGCGTAAGGCCAGGTCTCACAGAGGGTAGGACAATGGATCCAGATTTTGCAGAGAATAGGTTTTGATTTGGGGGTTTAAAGAAATGGATGAGGGTTAGAGAGATGGCTTAGTGGTTAAGGTGCCTGCCTGCCAAGGCTAAGAACACCCATTCAATTCTCCAGGTCCCACATTTAGCCACATGCAAAAGTGATGCAAGCACACAATGCTGCATTTGTCCACAAGGGGGCGCATGCGTTGGGAGTTCACAGTGGCTGAAATGGCCCTGGCACACCCATTCTGTCTCTCTCTCTGCCTCTTCCTCTCTCTCTCAGTTTCTCTCTGTCTCTCTCTCTCTCAAAAGAAAACAAAAGAAAAGAAAAGAAAAGGATGAACACAGCCAGGTAGAAGGGGAGAGGGGGAGTGACGTATTACATTGGGGAACCAAGATACAAAGAGATCGTCTTGCTCAGAGAAATGAAGTGGTGGAAACCAGGGAGCTTATGAAGCTCAGATTGTACAGGGCCCTGGCAAAGACAGAGCCCTAAACCGTGACATGGACTGGCATTTTTCAGTACTCTGGGACACCCTGGTTTCTTACACAATTGAAGTGTTCAAAGACAAGGGAAAATCATCACTTTTGAATTCTCTCATTAGCAAATATTCTGAAGGTCAGGTCCTTTTAGCCTAGGCTTTTGCCTATCTATCACACGGACACCCAATCATAAAAAGAAGTAAAGACGCATAGTGAATGTTGTCCATCATGTACTTGTGGTGGGCTTTGAGTTCGTAATGATTGGGCTGCTCTCTCACACAGCTTCCAGAAGGAAAAGAACAATTACCATCATGCTGTACTACATTTCTGCCAGCGTCACATTTGCTAGGAATCACAGAGATGATGCTAAAACCACCTTAGCCCTCCAGGGAAGCGTATCGGAAGAATCCTGAAGACACAGAGGAGGTGTGTTTCTGGGCTGTGAGAGGTATCACACCAGTGTCCACTAGGCCCAATTACTTCCTTGTCCTTTACTGGTTTTGATGTCCAGGAGGGGAGCCCGTGCTAGAGTCAGGCCAGCAGATGAATGGACGTCACTGGTGTGGCTCTTGGACACACACTTGTGGTACTCACTAAAACCCATGGAATTAAACTCATGGAACAGGTACCACTGCCATCACTGCCTTTACCATCACCAGTTGGCCTTAAGCCCTTCAGCACTGTGCAAGGCTGGCAGCTGTGAAGAGCGCATGACAGCTACAGGCCCAGCCCTACAGACTAAAGCTTCTGAAAAGTATTAGAAGAGATAACACAAAAGCATCACAAAGTTCTACAGCTGACAGAGCTCTCAGAATGAACCCTTAATTACACAGGCAGAGCAGCTAAAGCCCAGAGAGGCTAAGTGCTGCCCTCTAGTTATACTTTTCTTTAGAAGCAAATGACAGTAGAGATTCCTGGGTAGGCAGACCAAACTGTCATACATTATTTATTCATGAAGATGAATGGCGGGTGGGGAGGGGGGAGGCAGATGCTGTCTTGTTAGTATGCAATAGGAAGGTTCAGAGCATCTCATGTGCATGTTTAGAATACAAATGATTAATTTCCAATGGAAAAACATGCCAAGGCCTCCTAAAGGTAATTTCTCATTGTTTACTTAATTGGACAACTGGTGGACGTGGGGAAAAAAAACCTCCCTCCAATTGAAGTAATTCCCTCAGGCCCCAGGGCTGGCCTGGGACTTGTGGATGACATTATTTCTGTCTACAGCTGGCAGAGGTCCCAGCACTTGGTGATTCTGGGATAGGAACAAGTCCCCAAGGGCAGGCATCATTAGCACCATCAAATCCTATTTACATAGCACCTGGATATGAGGCTGGTAGCTGAGGGCTTGCCCAAGGCCTGGTGACACGTTCTCTGTGGAGCCCGTGCCCTTGTCAGGAATAGGAAGCAGACACACATAGATGCCAAAAGAGAGGAAGTAGTGGTGTGGGCAGCTCTAAACACAGACAGACTTTTCTACAGGAGCTTTCTTTTCTCAGCTGTGTAGGTTTAGATTGACACAGGGGTTTTACTTTGGGGCAGCAAGGAATAGGGGAGAGGTCCTAAGAGAGTAATTGGAAGCTATGTGAGGGATCACACCTTCTCTCCATCCCCAGGGACCCAAAGTCAAATGTTTGCAAAAGTGGTGAGTATGGCACCAGAATTCAGAGTTCAACTCAAGACGAGATGTGAGAAAACACCACATCCCATGCCTGTTTCCCCACATGCCCCATACAGCATCACCCTTCGTGGAAACGTTATTCTTTACTTGCTGACTTGTGCTGTACTCATGTCCCTTACTGATTCTTGACTACCTCACCTTGAGTGACACCCTGTGGACTGCACCCAACACTAGAGCTCTTCCACTTACTACTGTAGCCCAAACTCGAGCTGGGAGTGGCGCAGGCATTTGTATGTCGTACAGATGAAGACAACACAAGAGCACAAAGCGGGACGTGGGTAAGTCAAGACGGGGACAGGACTTATCTGGCATCTAGCCCGAGGTATTCCCCATTGTGAAGCACTGCCCATGCTGACCTGGCCTCGCTGAGCTCCCCCAGAGAGGGAGGCGCTGACCTGAGCTGCTGGATAAGGTCTTCGCCTTCCTTGATGACATTGAGTGTGGCATCCAGGGTGGCAGTCTGTTGCTGCTGGAACTGCTTAATCAGTTCCTGGACGGCATCCACAGAGTCTGCACAGACATCCTCCAACATCTCCTTCTGCAGGTCTTCCATCCATGTCCACAGCTATTGGGGAGACAGCAGAGACTCCCATTCAGAACCAGTGGAATAGGCTACCGCTGGGGGGGAGAGGGCAAGAATGCTGGGCCAGTCAGTGCAAAGTCAGACCGTTCTCGTCAGCACACCTTCAGGTATTAGCGTACGCTATGAGCCACTTTATGTCTCTGTCTTTATATCCACTACTCACTCATTATTGTCAACTTTACTCCAGTAGTGTTGACAGTGCCCAAAGACAGGAACACACCCAGTGATTTGGAAACCTACATGCAGGTCTCTTAGAGCAAAGAGATCTTCCACTTTTGAGAGAGTAGGAAGAATAGCAGAAGGGAAGGGACATTATTTTATCTTTCAGAAAAGGAAGAGCTCTGCAAACTCCTTCTAAGCAGTTAAACACTGACTCCTAGAAATTTATAATGAGGGCTCGAGAGATGGTTCAGAGGTTAAGGCACGTGCCTGCAGAGCCTAAGGGTCCAGGTTTGATACCCCAGAGCTCATGTAAAGCCAGATGCACACACAAGGTGGCACATGCATCTGGAGTTCTTTTATAGTGGCTAGAGGCCGTGGCGTGTCCATTTTTTCTTTCCCTCTCTCAAATAAATAAAATATTGTTAAAAAAAGAATTTTATAGTGATACTACCTAGAAATTTTTCATGATATTATAAATATTCAAAAAAAGCAATATGAGAAGAGCCAAATGACAATTTAACATAATCTATGCTATGTTAAACTATATTGATCCTTTCAGGATTGCTAGGATGCTTAGAAAGTTGAGTGCTGATAGCTTATCTTAATTTCACTCAAATTCTAAGATAACTCTACATGATATTCAATATGATGAATTGTAGCCAGAATCACATTACCTGTCAGAAGACTTTGCAGAAGCTAAGTCTAGTGTTTTGAACACACTGAGTACTGGAAGTGATGGAGGTTTGGATAGAGTTACTGAAAACTCACTGACTGATAGCTCTTCCACTCAGTGAAAAATAGATCTACCATAACCTGCATCAGGAAACCACTTTTTGAAAATTCTTACAGAAGATGAGTGTGGTGCTTACTTTAAAACCAGGAGTCTTCAACCGGCTGTCAGGAAAGATACACTCAGGGCTCTTATAGGAAATTTATAGACAAGTCAGAATGCATAAAAAAAACTTGCAGGAATGGCTTTGACATCAAGATAATCAAAGTCTGGAGAGTTTTAGCACTGGTTCACGGACAATTGTGATATCAAGTTACGGCACTATGCAGAACCTATAAAGTTTGAATAGAGAGCTTCTTCAGTTTCAGGAGACCACAAAATCATAGCCACTTCCTGGTGGCAACAAGCTCATAATTCTGAATAAACATCCCTGGGGCTTCCTACTGTACCATAAAGTTGACAGAAATTACTACCTGTACTGCTAAACTGTGGGTAAAGGTCAATATTCCATTCCTTATGCTCTACTTTTCCTGCTCTCTGAATGTCCTGCAGGTCTCCGTATATATGCCATCTAATGTAGAGCTGGCAAGCAGACCTACCTGGCTTTGACAAGAATCCAGATGACTAACGAGCAATCACTCCAAACTTCTCTAAGACAACAACCGCCAGAACTAATTAGAGAGATCATGGCTGCGGCCACTATGCAATGTTCCTTACTGTCCTCCCTTTGGGTTTCTTTCTTCTTGAAGGATCCTCTGCGCCCTCTGATCAGCTAGACTAGAACGTGGTGGCATTGCACCCTCTCCCTCTACTTGCCATTTCCCAGAAAGAACCCGGTGTTTGACCCGTTTCTTGATCTCACTACCCATTCCTGCTGTATACTTGGCATTGGGGTCCATGCTTTGAGCATCCTTTTTCCCAGAACACATGTGATTCTGACTCAAAAAAAACCTACATTGAGAAGAACAGTTCTAGGGTTGAAGAGATGGCTTAGTGGTTAAGGAGCCTGCCTGTGAAGCCTAAGAACCCAGGTTTGGTTTTTCAGAACCCATGTAAGCCAAATGCACATGGTGGTGCACAATGTCTGGAGTTCATTTGCAGTGGCTAGAGGCCCTGGCATGCCCATTCTCTCTCTCTCTCAAGCAAATAAATAAACAAAATAAATGTTAAAAAAAAAAAAAAAAAAAAGAACAGGTCTAATTTGAGAATTTCTAGAACTTTGGTTGGGTAGTTAAGACAGCCTTTCAGTGACCTACATAAGGTTAGCCCTAATATTGTAACTGGTGAGACCAGAAAAAGTCAGCCCACAGCCTGTCCTGCCTGAAGAGCAAGGCAGCCCAGGAAAAGGGCAACCAAGGAAAAAACAAGTGGGAATGGGATAAAAACAAGTGGGACTGGGATAGCTAAGGCAGCCACTGCGCTGGTACAGCTCACTGACTCTTAGGAATTCTGAACAGAATACCATTGCCACAGGGCCTACCTCTTCCTTCCTCATTTCTTTTCTTTTTTTTGGGGGGGGGAGGGGAGTTTCGAGGTTGGGTCTTGCTCTTGCACAGGCTGACCTGGAATTCATTATGTAGTCTCAGGTGATCCTCCTACCTCTGCCTCCCGAGTGCTCCACTTAGAAGGAAAAAAGAGGGCCATAGAGTACATGTGACATGGAAGCGGAAGGGGCATAGTGTGGGAGGAAGAGGGTCAGCAGGAAGGGGGCGGGAGCTACGGGAGAAAAGTATGTACATGATGAAATCCCATAATAAAATCTGTTACTTTGAATGCTAATTAAAAAATAAAAATAAAATAGTGATTTTTGAGGCTTGGGGATATTGCTTGGAGGTAGAAGTACTTGCTAAGTGTACGTGAGGCTCTGGGTTCTAGCCTCAGCATCCCCCCCAAAGATTCTTTTTTTTGAAGAATAACACTGATTTGGATTGTTCATGATTATAAATTAAAAATAACATTGAAAACTATCATAGACAAAAACTTGTAATCTAGAAATACATTTAAAGTATATCATCCCTAACATTCTTCATTTCTTGGCATATTCACTGCTAGTCTTCAACTGTGTGTGTGTGTGTGTGTGTGTGTGTGTGTGTCAAAATTCCGGATGGTTTCACCACAAGCCCTTCCTCATGTCATAAATTATCTGTGGCCGGGTGATTTATAATGATTTATAATGACTGTGTAGCATTTTACTGTATAGATGTGCTATGAACTGACAAGTCACTCAGTGTAGCACACTTACATGGCCTCTCACTATTCAAAAGTGACTAACTCTGTGATGAAAGGATCCTTTGTAACCGTAGACTCTTAAGGTGGAAAAGGAGTCACAAAGCACAGTCAATAGGGTGAAGCACTTTAATCTACTGAGAAATGAGGCTGAAGGTTTTTCTTTTTATATCTTTCCACTTCTGCTCTGACCCTAGTTACAGTAAACCTTTTCATGTGGGGAGTAGACAGAAATAAAATCATGAACTTCAGTTTGGGGAGTCATAGGTAGTCTAGATTAAATCATTTATGAAAATGGATATTCAGTTCCCACTCAGAACTCTACCAAAAAGGGAACATTCTATTCCATGAAAATCTCATTCTATTATCCATTGGCAATACAGTAAATACTTAACAAATGACTGGAGGAAGGAAGGAAGAAGGAATAAAGCAGTCGGCAGCACAGCGAGGCAGGAAGGCTCTGGAATTATTTATCAGCATTACTCAAGGCCCATTATCAAAGCTAAGCAGTTCTCCTTCCACTCACTCACTCTAACTCCTTGTATGAAAGAAGAATAACCCAACACTACAGAATCACCCAGCACCACTAAACCTACTGTGAGCAAAAAAGACAGATGTGTGTTCATAGAAGAAAGGAGGAGGAAAGGATGATGGGCCAAGCATCAAAGAAGACCCATGCTTAGCAAGGTGACAAGTCTTGACAGGTATTTTGAGAGAGATTAAACAATACAGAGAATAAGACCCCAGGGCTCTGTCATCAGGACACTGAAGTTGGCTCACTTCTGCCTGCCAAACAGTTCCTGTTGGCAAATCAAACTTCCCCACCCTGCTCTTATTTCCATTGTCTACAGAATGGAAGTCAAAGAACTGGAGTGGATGAAAAGATGACAGACTTCTCTCTTTTTTATTCTTGTTTCCCCTCTCTTCGGAGAGATTACCAGTTCCCCACTGTCAAAGAACCCTGGCAAGACTCCATTTCTCAGCTGAGATCTGCCTCACCATCAAGTCCAAAAAAAATCATTTCAGATTTTGGATTTTTTGAATACAGACATTCAACTAGCATTTAGGAATGCATCTGAAGTCTCAGCTGAACTACTTAAGAAATTGTAAGTTCAGACATTATTTCTGAACATTTTTATTCAAAACGATGTTAATAAAATCTATATAAGATTACATGACGTGGTGACGCACGCCTTTAATCCCAGCACTTGGGAGGCAGAGGTAGGAGGATTGCCGTGAGTGCAAGGCTACCCTGAGAATACATAGTGAATTCTAAATTCTAGGTTAGTCTGGGCTAGAGTGAGACCCTACCTTGAAAACCCCCAAAAAATTATGTGAGTATTAAAATAAGGTGATGTGTCTAATAAGCAGAGGATACTAAAAAAAAAAAAAAACTGGGCTAGAGAGATGGCTTAGTGGTTAAAGGAAGTTGCTTGCAAAACCTGACTGCCCAGGTTCAATTCCCCATTACCCCCATAAAGCCAGATACATTAATGTGTTTGGAGTTCATTTGCAGTGGTCGGAGGTCCTGGCATGCCCATACTCTCTTTCTGTCTGCCTCTTAAACTTTGTCTCTCTCTGAAATAAATAAGAATATATATTTTTAACAAGTGATCAGTGTATACTTACAATGTGCTTGCAAGTCTTAGGTAAGTGAAATATTCTATACTACTATCAGTTTCTTGGACCCAAGATTTGACTTCATGCCAGAAGAGACTAGCAGGCTCTGAGGCAAAGGGGAGGAGAGCTTTGCAATGCCATGAAAGACTCGAGGGATCCAAAGCAGAAGAGAGACAGAAGCTCCGGAACCCTGACTAGGGGAGGGAAAAGATTTCAAGGGCTTTCAGAAGTGGGGCTGAGACCCCATGACTCAAGGTGACTGGAGCTTATTTGATGGAGGGGAGCATTTCTCTTCTGGGTCTGGATTTTAGGGCCACTCCTTGGGGTTTGCTAAAGTGCCTGCAGAAACCTTCAGGGAACTGAGGCTTAGACTGCCACGTCCTCACCCAGGGCCATATGTGGTACCCGGAAGGAGACCTCATTATCAATTTCCTTAACAGGAGGGAGGGATTATCTGGTCTTGGGCACACTTATTGGGAATGGGTGGGCAGGACAGGCCACTTTATTAAAATCTAACCACTGCTTCAGGCTTAATTCGTATTATTAATTACCATTACCAACATCTAATAAAGAAGAGGAAGAGGCAAAAAGGAAACTTGGATTTACATTAGAAAAAAAGTCTTTATGGTACCAAATCTGACCAAGCGATGTTTATAAATGAGGGAACCCAGGCCAGAGGCCTGTGAGTTGCATAAGCTCATGTGTTTTGTTTGAAGAGTATCTGGACCAGGATCCTGGTCTTCCAGCTCCATGTGCAGAAGGAGGAGAGGCAGCCACATAGGGTTCCTGGAAGCTGGTCACCCATTGTGGAGTGGTACTGCTACAGACACTGACCTTGCCCACCTCCTCCCCACGTAGCCTTTAATTCCACAGCCCTCTGAGGAGCGGGGAGTGGGAGCGTGAGTCCTGTTCACTTGTGCTCCACTTCTGCATCTCCAGGCGTCTGATGAAAGAGGACTCCTAAGGCCTTTGATTTCTGAGACCATCGCTAACAGTGAAGTGTACGTACAACAAGCAACAGACGACAAGGCAGGAAGCCCTGGATCAGAGATAACCCCCTTGCTTTACAGAGCCTCATCAGAGAGTGGCTGTGGGTCCCACAGAGGGGAAGCAGAGCCAGCGTCAGGCAGCTCACCGGGCCTTCATCTGCCTGGGGAATCTCAGTTTAGAAAACATTCTCTTGCATGTTTTTCTCTGATAGGCACTGCAATGATTCACACTTGTTCCTGCAAAGTGTCAGAAAAGCCTGTGAAGTAATCAGTCAGGCTTTTTAATGCACTCCCCAAATCAAAAATCAACTTAATTAAGTAGAGTTAATGTTTTTTTCCTGAGCAGCAATCAGACCTTAATTAATACCCTATTAAAATGAATTCCTAAGGGAACACAAGCATGCATATACCAAATGAGTTCCTCTGCCCAGGGTGTTACCACACGAGATGTTAAACGGGCCTCCTTCCTGGCCACTTACTCAGTCTCAGAGTGCCCCCCTGTTAATCAGAAGTGGAAAGCAATCACAAGCCTGCCACCTCCTCCTCCCCTAGGGGACCTGTGTCCTGCCAAGCATCCACCTCCCTCTCCTTTTCGCACACAGCGAATGATTCTCTCCTGGATTTATGCACAGCTGTCCCCCTACTTTGTGGAGGGCACTTCAGCCTGTCTTGTTTTACCGGCTGTCACTCCACTTCCAGCCAAGGTGAGCGTCAACTTTAGTATCCTGTACAACAGACCTTAGGAAGATGACTGAATCCCCTGCTTTACCAAAAAAAAAAAAAAAAAAAAAATCAGTAAAATAAAATCAGAATTCACATGCAAATTCTGTGTCCTCCGTGCTAGCAGCCAAGACATCTCAATTGGTCTTCTGTCAGACTGATTTGTGATAGGCAGTAGCAACCCAGGGAAATGAGGTATGTGATGAACCATTTTCGTGACTCTTGTATTTTCCAAATCGCTATTTCTGTATTAAGGTCCCTCAAGTTTGTCAAGCTGCAGGCTGAATTGAATGTTCTTTCTACTAGAGCCCTACCTTCCACCCCACTCCTACTTCTCCACAGAGCATGGGAGGGAAAGTGCCCTCATGCCTAAATAGAGGGTTTCTGGAGCAAACTGCGAATATCACCAATGCTTGGAGGCTCCTATCTCCTAGAACCTCAGGATGCTGGCCAAACATCAGTCCATGTTTTTAGGAAGCCCCCCCAAACCCTGGGGGGGCTCATGCCCTCTCTCTCCTTACCTCTTTGGTGTGTGTGTGGAAGGAGACCGACATGTCCAGTAGAAGCTTCCGCTGCTCCACCCTGCGCACGAAGTCTTGGATGCGCACCTCCAGGTGTCGGGCAGCCTTGTAGATCTCCTCCGGGTCACATTCGCCGGTCTGAGCCAGCTGCTCCGCTGCTTCTAGGAGCTTGTCCGCATTGGTGTATGTATTCTGCCAGCAACAACAGTGAGGCTCTGTCAACTTGTAGTTAGTGAACGAGCTTCGCGCCTTCTCACGCCACTCTGAGGCTCCCAAAGGAGTGGGAGCAGAGGCACTGAGCCCACAGCTCCCTGATCTGGCACCACTTGCCAACGCAGAGCTGGCACCCCGCCTCGCAGCAGGCAAGGAGCGGCTGCTACACAGTGGGCACTAGCTAGGAGCCTTGCCTGCCTCTGGGATGTCTCAGAGGTGTAGCATTCCTGGAGAGAAGAGGGGAGGCCTGCAAGAACCTCCATACCCCATCTGCTCCTCACTCCCCATCCTCGCAGAGCCCCTCATTGTCCTCACAGCTCAAGCTGTATCCGCCAGAGTCAGAAATAGCACATCCACATTTCTACGTGAGAACACACAAAAACGCCAACTAGGCGGCTTGCTCTGCTTTTCCTGCAAGCTCCCCATCACTCTGGTGTTTATCTTTTGGAACACAGCTATCTCTCTGGAAGAGTCAGAAGCTGACCGCAGCCAGGGGGAGGAGATGCAGGCTAGTCCCTGTGCCCCTGTGAAGGCTAGATGTTTGCAGAAAGCCACGCAGAGGAGGCCCGTGAGTGTGTTTATCCGTGACCCTCTACGTGTGCAAGCCCTCTCCTCCAACCCGCCATTCTGTGTTCAAGATCGTGTTCTCCAGAGCAAGTGCAACCAACTTGCAATTACTACTGGGCAGGGTGCCGGTCCCTGCCTTGACAGTAGTCGCTATACTATATGCCGCAGAGACAACTTGTTCTTTGAAGGATGCTCTTAAAAACCTCTCGTCACTGCCTGACGGAGCTGGTGATTCCGGCGTACATACATTTTTCAATATTCCTCAGGTCAGCACACTGCCTATGGTGGGGAAATGGTGCTTCCTGCTGGCCATGGGAGTGTGGAAACAGAGGCCACGGCATCGAATATACAGTGAGTGAAGAACTTAAATGGGCCTATGTCTTTTCTTTTTGACCTCTATATTGCTTCCTCCTCATTCAATCAAGGTCATGTTTTTGGCATTCTTTCTTTTGTGTGACGACTGTTTTCCCTTTCAGCATTAGCTCACACCACCCCCCATACACAGACTGACATGAGCCTGCCTGTGTGCTCTTCTGCTTCCTTTGCACGGGTGTCCTTCCCCTCCCTTTCCCACGTGACCTGCTCTTATTCACCTTTCCAAACTCTGTTTGGACATCGCTTCTAACAGGATCTTCACTCTTACATCCCCTGTCTCCCAAGCCTTGTTTAAAGGCCCTCCTTTGGGGCTGCCAGAGTGATCTGTACTAACCCTTCCAGGGAATCTAAAATAGTCTCAGCTGCTTAGGGGAAAACGATGCCTTTAGTCTTTGGCCCTCAGTGGCTTGCACCATCAAACAAGTCTATAAGTATTTACTGAACGAATTAATAAATTAAATAACACGTCAATCTTCACTACTAATATTCAACTATTGGTCCCAGTCAATTAGCTGGGACAAGACTCTACATGCTAACATACGTGTTCAACTGTTCACCCCCATTTACACTATTCTCCTGGCTCAATCTTGAAATAAGAATGTGTTTAGAGAATATCAACTGAAATATTGCAAAAAAAAAATCCACTAACTCCAAAATTGGGGCAAGTATCAACACCTTCTGACCAAATAAATGATGGTTACTGCCCAGGGCTAGACTTGACCTCATCTGATATGACTCTCCCCATGCATCATTAGTTTACCAGCCTTCTAACCACTGCTTTGAAGTGCAGGCCTTGCCAAAGTTTTCTTACCCTACTGACTATGGAAACCAGGTGGTTGTATGTCTTTTTGTCACTCCCACCCCATCCGCATGTCAAGTAGGTAAAATTTCCTCCTGATAAATTTAGGTCTTAAGACAAGTTCAGTTCCTTAGTATAATCTTTGCTTATTACCTTTTTATTTTTCTCCCCACAGTTGACAAAGAAGATTGTATGGTGATTTGTCTAAAACTATAGGAATTCTAGTAGCACAGATATGATCTCAGATTCCTGGGATGGAACATAAAGACAGGGGACAGGCTTTTCAAGAGAAAGGGAGAAGAGAGAGTGAATAAAAGCATATCTAGAACCAAGCCAGTTTCCTTGGTACTATGAAGTTAGCTGCTTGATGTATATTATACCCTGGGAATGAAAACAGATAAAACCTAGAAGTCACTCTTAAGATTCAAAAGAGGTGGTGGTGCAGACTGCAGGGCTGACACACAGGACCCAGAGGTAACTCCTCAGGTAATGATGATTTCTCTCAAGTCCAACATGACTACAGCCAACAGGCAGGTAAGGGAAAGGAAAATAAGGAGTATGTGTGTTAAAAGGGAAAAGAGACATGGAAACAGGCACAGGAGAGCAGACTTGTCTTTGGACCTTGATGAATGAACAGCAACAATCATGATTCTGTCTCAAATTTTACATTTGAATAGCACTCCATAAAATCTCTTTCTTTTCCCTTCTTTACCCAGAACAGACCTGCACAGGATAGAACTGGGCATGTGGGCACTACTTGAGGCTGGAGAAGGAACCATCAAAAAGGATTAGAGATGCTGGTACCTAGAACTCACACAGGGCTAGAAATAGTACCTAGTCCCATTGGTCAGCCTGAAAAGTCTCCTGCTTCATGGAAGAGTACTCAGGAGAGCGCTCTCTAAGCATTTGTAGGTAATAACCCTAGACCCAGCACTGCTTCAGTCTCCCTTATCAAATTTTAAGAAAAGTAGCCAGGTGTGATGGTGCATGCCTTTCATCCCAGCACTTGGGAGGCAGAGGTAGGAGGATTGCCATGAGTTCGAGGCCACCCTGAGATTACATAGTGAATTCTAAATTCTAGGTCAGCCTGGGTGAGACCCTAACTAAAAAAAAAAAAAAAAAAAAAAAAAAACTTTAAGAAAAGACCAAACTTTTCCTAAATAACTTAGCTTTGGCCAAGAGAACTTAGGAATATTTATATAAATACAGAAATATCCAGGAAATGATAAGGCAAAATTTACAATGTCTGAAATTCAGTTTTAAAAAGAAAACCAGCTGGGCATGGTGGCACACATCTTTAATCCTAGCACTTGGGAGGCAGAGGTAGGAGGATCACTGTAAGTTTGAGGCCAGTCTGGGACTACATAGTGACTTCCAGGTCAGCCTGGGCTATGGTAAGACCCTATCTCAACACACACACACACACACACACACACACACACACACCCCACACACACACTTTTCAAAAATACCATCGAGCATGTAAAAAGACTACTAAAACTATTGGCGAGACTCAAAACTCACCAAATTGCTGAGAAAAAGTGACAGTGGAGTGCTTAGCACTAAGTAAGACATCTCTATTATACCCTCAAAGGCTCAGGCACCACTGTGGAAGAGGTGGAGGAATGAAGGTAAGAGGCAAAGGAAGGAGAGGAGTGCTTTGAAATACACGTCCTCAGAGAGTGAGAAGCTGTTGCATTCATCATCTTGCAGTGGTGGATGTCATCCATGCAAGGCCTGCGTAATGTGAGGACCAAAGACAAAACAAAACAAAATGGTAACATCAAAATAGCAGGGGGAGATTAGACAGAAGAGGGTGGTTGGAGGGAATTATGATCAGTGTACATTGTGTATATGAATGGAAGTTATCAACTAACAAGTTTAAAAACAAAGAAAATCAAAAATAAAGATCAAGAAAGCATAACCCAGGGTGAAGACAATCATACATAAATCAAAAGAGACTCCAGGGCTGGAGAGGTGGCTTAGTGGTTAAGGCACTTGCCTACAAAGCCAAAGGACCCAGGTTTGATTCCCCAGGACCACGCAAGTTAGATGCACAGGGGGGTACATGCATCTGGAGTTTGTTTGCAGCGGCTAGAGGTCCTAGCGTGCCTATTCTCTCTTGCTTTCTCTCTCTCAAATAAATAAATAAAAATTTTTAAAAAGAGAGACCCCAGAGGGATTCCAGAGCTGATCTTACTCCCAAGCCTGGGCAGAGAGTAGCCTGTGTGACCAGCAGCGCCCAGGTAAGCTTCCCCTTCCCCCACACAGGTACCTGCCCCCTCCCACTTGCCAGGACTAGATATCAGCCCACTGGTTTCAGCCAACACTGTGCTGAAATGTCCCTCTGCCCTGACCCCATCCCCCCAACCCTGCTGATATTGCCATCAGTAGAGACTCTGGAGTCGATCTCATTCAAAAGCCCCAGCTAGAGCTCAGGAGAGCATCTCCCTACTCCTTGTGCATACAACCCCTTACTCCCTAGCCTGGCCTGCCTGTCTGCATCTCCCTGAGTAGGGACTCCCTAGCTGATCACACTCCATAGCTTGAACATTGAGAATGCCAGGCCTCCCAGGGTCTCGTCCTGACATACCTAGAAGCTGCAAACAAGGAGGAGCCTTTCCAGACTCAAGTGTGCCCTGCACAAACCCTCAGATAGACTGACATACCACACTCTACTCTGTCAAGGCTGACCAGGCCACTCAACTCAGGCTCCACAAGAGCTGTTATTACAACATTCTTAGCAAGAAGAGAGGACTATCCCTGCATGGGCAAGCCCCAGTGAAAACAGAATAATGCGACACCAAGGCAAGGTATCTCCTCCAAATATGCCTAGTCCCCTAGTGAAAGCCTCCAATGAAAACTCCAGACATATAAACCCCAAATGAAATTATGATAACCATATTAAACAACTTAATGAGGCCATGCACAAGAGGCTTCATGGAATGGAAGAGAACTGACAAAAAGAGCAAAAAGAATTCAAAAAGAAAAAGAAAAAGGATGGCTGAATGAAAGAACGAGAATCAACAAAAAGAAGTCAATAAATGACTGAATGAAATGGTTGAGAATCAGTAAAAAAAAAAAAAAAAAAAAAAAAACAAACTCAGTAATAAGTATAATAAATTCAAAGAGGACACGGTCAAGTGCAAGAATGAATTCTAAGAGACAATAAGAAAGGTAAACCAAAAAATGAAAATAAAATTCAGTAAAGAGATGGAGACACTGAAGAAAACCACACTGGAAAACAAAAATAAAACATCTCATTTAAAAAGCTTCCAAGACAGCCTCACCAACAAAATAGATCATGTACATGTCAGACTATCAAAAGTCAAGGAGAATAGAGAGGATATGGACCAGGAGTCCAAAATCAAGTTCAAAAAAATATGCTAATAGTATGAGGTAACTGTGGGGACCTTAAAAAGACCAAATATTTGAATCATGGGCAAAGAAGAAGGGGAAGAACTACAGGCCACAAACATAGGAGAATATCTTCAATAAAATTTTTGAAGAAAATTTTCCTAATCTTAGAAAAGAGAGACCCATCCAGGTATAGGAGGTGCACAGAACATCAAATAGATGGGACCAGAGAAGAAATTCCCCACTTCACATTATAGTCAAAACACTAAAAGAAAAGACAGAGACAGAGAGAGAGAAGAAGTAAAAGGTGCAAGAAAAAAAGAAGCAGCTCATTACTTACACAGGTAAGTCCATCAAAAGTAGTTCTGACTTTTTAGTGAAAACTCTAAAAGCCAGAAGGGCTTGAAATGGAGTGCTTCAAATTTTAAAAGACTATTGCTGCCACCCAAACTACTATACCCAGCAAAATTATCCCTCATAACAGAAGATAAAAGAACAACTTTCCATGGTAAAATCCAGCTTTACGAATATATGAGCACTAAGCCAGTCCTACAGAGAATACTGCATGGACGAATTCACACTAAAGACATGAAGGTACTCAAGAGGCTACAAGAAAGAAAAGCACGGACTGGAGAGATGGCTTAGTGGTTAAGGTGCCTGCCTCCTAAGCCTAAGAACGCTGGTTCCAATCTCCAGCGGTTCCAATCTCCAGGTCCCACGTTTAGACAGATGCAAAGTGATGCAAGGGCGCAATGCTGCACTTGCCCACAAAGGGGCGCACACATCTGGATTTCGTTCACAGCAGCCGAGAGACTGCTGGCGCACCCATTCTCTGTCTCCCTCTACCCTCTCTCTCTGTCTGTCTCTCTGTGTCTCTCTCTAAAAATAAAAAATAAAAAAAATTTAAAGAAAGAAAAGCAATAATCATAACTACAACAGATGTGAGAGCACATGAAGATCAAGAAACCACCAAACTCCACAAAGTCTTCAGCTTGACAGAGATTAACCTCTCAATTGTAACTGTGAACACCAATGGATTTAACTACCCAAATGTGGTGGCTTGATTCAGGTGTCCCCCATAAACGTAGGTGTTCTGAATGCTAGGTCCCCAGATGATAGAGATTTGGGAATTAAAGACTCCTGGAGACAGTGTATTTTGGGGGGTAGGCTTATAAGCCAGATTCCTCTTGCCAGTGTTTGGCACACTCTCCTGTTTCTGTTATGTATCTGATGTTGGCCAGGGGGTAATGTCGACCCTCTGCTCATGCCATCATTTCCCCCTGCCATCATGGAGCATCCCCTCGAGTCTGTAAGCCAAAATAAACCTTTTTTTCCCCTAAAAGCTGCTCTTGGTTGGGTGTTTTCTGCCAGCAATGCGAACCTGACTGCAACACCAATCAAAAGACACAGTTAACAGGCTATATCAGAAAACAGAACCCACCCATTTTCTGTCTTCAAGAAACCCAACTTACCATTAAAAAGAGACACTACCTTGGGATGAAAGGATGGTAAAATATATTCCAAGCAAATGGAAATAAGCAGGTGTGGCTATCCTAATAGCTGACAAAATAGACTTTTAAACCAAAAATAATCAAAAGAAAATAAAAAGGCCAATTTGTGCTTATTAAGCAAACAATTCAACAAGAGATTTTATAATCACAAACATATATGCACCAAACAAAGTTGCACCAAATTTTATAAAGCAAAATCTATTAGAATTTTCTGGGTGTGCTGGCACATGCCTTTAATCCCAGCACTGGGGAGGCAGAGGTAGGAGGATCGCCGTGAGTTCAAGGCCACCCTGAGACTACATAGTGAATTCCAGGTCAGCCTGGGCTAGAGTGAAAACCTACCTCAAAAACAAACAAACAAAGACAAAAAGCCCTACTAGAATTAAATCAGAAATAAATTCCAATACAATAAAAGTAGACTTTATAACCCACTGTCATTAACAGACAGATCATTTAAACAGAAAATAAACAGACAAGTATGGAACTAAATAACACCAGAGATCAAATGGACTTAATAGACATCTATCCACAGAACATTCTCCCCTAACTAAAGAATACACATTCTTCTCAGCAGCTCATGGAACTGTTTCTAAAATTGATCATACAGTAGGACATAAAGCATGTCTCCACAAATTCAGGAAAACAGACATAACTCCCTGTAGTATATCAGACCATAATGCATAATGTGAGAACTCAACAAGAGAAACAATAGGAAATACACTAACTCCTGGAGACTGAATAACTCATTATTAAACAATGAATGGGTTGTTTAAGAAATCAAACAACAGATGCCAATGACATTGGGAGAATCATCAGGACATAGTTCCAAAACCTGTATTCCACAAAGTTGGACAATCTAGAAGAAATGGACAAATTCCTTGACTCAACTAAAACCTATCAAAGCTAAATCCAGATGGGATAAATTACCCCAATGCAGCTAGAACATCGAAAGAGATTTAAAAAGTAATTGAAAGCCTCCCAACAAAAAAGAAGTCCAGGTCTCCCAGATGGATTCAATGATGACTTCTACCAAAACTTCACTGAAGAACTAAAATCGATTTTTTCTCAAATTATTTCACATAACTAAAAAGAAGGGAATGCTCAATGCCTCCTTGCATGAAGCCAGAATTACACTAATATAGAAATGAGACAAGACATAACAAAAAGTAAAAAAATAGAATGGGCTGCAGAGATGGCTTAGTGGTTAAGGCACTTTCCTGCAAAGCCAAAGGACCCAGGTTCAATTCCCCAGGACCCACATAAGCCAGATGCACAAGGTGGCCCATGTGTCTGGAGTTTGTTTGCAGTAGCTGGAGGCTCTGGCATGCCAACTCTCTCTCTCTCTGAAATAAATAAATAAAATATTTAAAAATTCTTTAAAAGAAAGAGAATTACAAACTGATATCTATAATGAACTCAGACATAAAAATTCTCAGTAAAATTCTTGCAAACTGAATTCAAGAACACATCAAAAATATCATTCACCTTGATCAACTCGGTGTCATCTTAGAGATGCAGAGATGGCTCAACATACAAAAATCAATGAACATGTTACATCACTTAAATATAAGCACTTAAGCACATGAATCACGTGGTCATTCCAATAGATGCAGAAAAGGTCTTCAACAAAATATAACATCCCTTCATGATTAAAATACAGGAGACTAGGGATGGAGGAATCATATCTCAGTATAGTAAGGATTGTATATAACAGACCTTAAGCCCATATCATCCTAAATGAAGGAAAACTTGAAGCATTCCTATCAAGGTCTAGCACAAGACAGGGGTGCCACTCTCCTCACTGCTTTTCAACACTGTTTGAACCTTAGCTCGAGGACAAGAGAAAGAAATAAATAGGATACAAATTGGAAAGGAAGAGCCAAACTAGCCCTAATTTCAGATGATATGATTTTACAAGTGAACTAAAAGATTGCACCAAAAAAACTCCTAGAGGTGATAAGTTCTTTCTGCAAAGTGGCAGGATTATAAAAATCAATACACTAAATCTATAATCTTTGTATATACTTATAACAAACATATGGAGAAATAAATCAGGTTAACAGTCCAGTTTACAATAGCCACAAAAAATTAGTTATCTGTGAATATTCTTTACTAAGGACATGAAAGCCCTATACAATGAAAATATAAAAACACTCAAGAAATTGCCGGGCATGGTGGCACACACCTTTAATCCCAGCACTCAGGAGGCAGAGGTAGGAGGATCACCATGAGTTTGAGGCCACCCTGAGACTACATAGTGAATTCCAGGTCAGCCTGAGCTAGAGTGAGACCCTACCTCGAAAAACCAAGAAAAAAAAAAAAAACACTGAAGAAAGAAACCGAGGATAACGTAAGAAGATGGAACGACCACCCATGCTCATAGATCAAAAGAATTAATATCATGAAAATGGCCATCCTACCAAAAGCAATATACAGTTTCAATACAATTCTAATAAAAATTCTAGCAATATTATCCCCAAAGTTAGAAAAAATAATCTCAAAATTCATATAGAAGAACAAAGGGCCTAAGATTGGCAAAAATATCCTCAGCAAAAGGAATACTACTGGTAGTATCTCCATCCCTGAATTCAAGATATATTCCAAAGCCACAGTAATAAAAACATCATGACACTGGCACAAAAATACATAGACCAATGGAATAGAATAGAAGAGCTAGGTTTACTTGCTAATAACTACAGCTACCTAATCTTTGAGAAAGAAGCCCCCAAAAATGTACACTGATAAAAAAGAAAGACATCATCTTCAACAAATGGTACTGGAGAAACTGGATAATGACATGTGCAGGAATGAATCTAGCTCTTCTTCTCTCAGCCTATTCAAAAAATCAATTTCAAATGCACTAAGGACCTCCATATAACACCAGAAACTCTAAAATAACTAGAACAAAATAGAGAAAACATTCTAAGATGTAGATGCAGGGAAAGACTTTTTGAATAAGACCCCAGTAACGCAGGGAATAAGAAAAACACTCCACCACTGGGATCTCATGAAACTAAAAAGCTATTGTACCAATAAGCAAACCTTCAACAGAGTTAATAGACAACCTACAGAACGGGAGAAAAGTCTTCACCGGCTACACATACAACAGGGGTTTAACATGTAGAGTATACAAAGAGCTCAAAAACGAAAGCAACAAAAAGCAAGCAACCCCTTTAAAAAATAGAACATGGAACTAACAGAGTTCTCAAAGGAAGAACTAGAAATGACCGGTCAATACCTCCTCTTTGCTGCAGAGGTACCTGCTCCGCCATGTTTGTTGCTGCTCTATTTCCAATAGCTAGGAATTAAAAACAGGCTAGATGCCTATCAATGGATGAATGGATAATGAAAAAGTGGTACATATGCACAATGGAATTCTACCCAGCGGTAAGGAAATACGAAACAATGAAATTTTCAGGAAAATGGATGGATTTGGGGAAAAATCATACAAAGTGAGGTCACACAGCTCAAAAGACTAAGAGCACATGCTCTCTCCTATGTGGCTCCTGGTGTGGAACAGTCTGGAAGTTGTAAGCTTCAGCAGTGCTGGTAAGGAACTGGAATGAAGCTAGGAGAGAGTGGAAACAGGGATGGATGAGAGGAGGAGATACATTACAGGCAAGTGGAGGGACAGAAGTCAGGGTGGAAGGGTGGTGGGAGGGTTGAGGGTAAAGGTGAGTGGGGATGAAATGACATAGAACTAATGACAGCATGAATCAGAACCACAGAAACCTTCTGCCTGGTTATCTAATTAAAGAACTCTTAATCAGAGGTGGCAGGGAGGAACTGTCTGGGCAGAAGAGCCCTGTAGGAGATGGAAAAAGCTTGAGCCTAAAACCCTAGGCTCTGTCTGGTAAATCCCAGTGCCACAGAGAACTGTTGGTCTGGAGGTCCATAATGTCCCACAAAACAATGCAGGCTGTTTATTACCAAAGCACTTGGCTGCCTTGCAGAAGTAAATGGTAAGATCCTATCTATTGCTGAAGACACCACAGGATAACAAGAGATCACACTGGAACTGAGAAGGAAGCCAGCACCCGGATGACTAGTCCTCATAGTGCTGGAAAGTGCTATGTGAGCTGCTGGTGAACAATGGTCACCTACAGCATGAATAAGCAGGGGGCTCTGCAAACAACAGAATCAACCAGCTGGGCAGATGTACACACCTGTGCAGAGTGGCACACAGGCTACGGGGTTAATCAACTGCTCTCCAGTTGGATATGAGGCCCGCTCAGTGAGATGGAATTCATACCTGGCACTGAGAACCAAGTCAGAATCTTATGAATAGGAAGGTCGTAGACTCTAGAGAGAAGCTCTCACTGTTCTTTGGCTGAAAAAGGAGGATATGCCCATCAAAAAGCTCATCCCCTTTAATCCATGCTGCTCTCACTCTTGGTTGGAGAGTCTGCTGTTTACAGATGGCAGTGAATACCAGGGAAAAGCAAGATCCATCAATACAACAAGAAAAGATGGACAACGGCCTAGCATGAGATGAGTCATCTCTATCCACATCTTGCAGGGCCCAGGAGACACTACAGAGGAAGCATCAATTTAAACAGGAGTGCTGTTCTTACTGCTAACCTGACAACCTCCTTCCAGGGAGATGACAGTAGACACTGAGGAGACTCACAAAACCATCAGACAGGACAGGAGAGATGGCTTAGTGGTTAAGGCACTCGCCTGTGAAGCCTAAGAACACCCCTTGTAGTCTCCAGGACCACGTTTAGCCAGTCTCAAAAAGTGATGCAAGGGTGCAATGCCACAATTGCCCACAAGGGGGTGCATGTGTTTGGAGTTCATACACATTGGCTGACAGGCTGCTGGCACACCCATTCTCTCTCTTTCTCTCTCTGTATCTCTCAAATAAAAAAAAACCATCAGACAGAAATACAGAGGATGCAGAGAGCTCAACACTGAAGAAGACTTTTAGTCTGCTCACCAAAGCTTAGACTTTGTGGATCAGGTGTTTAATAGCCACAGGAAAGGCATCTCTGAGGCAGTGTCATCCCCACAGAGATTGACTGGTACATTCATGACCCCACAAGTGAATGCCAATAACCCCACTGAGGAAAGCCCTCAGTGGAATCAGGAAGGAGAGAGAAGGATATGACTGTAATCCAATGGGAATATGATTAGTATGCAATATATTAGTATGCAATATATTAAAAATAGTAGACAATGATTTACAAATATTCTATTATACATGCATTTCTGTATTCAAAAAAGTTCAGGAAGATAAGAATGACAGTAAACTGTTGTAAGTTTATTATATGACATGTAAAATAATGTCACTTATAGACAAATGTGATGAGTTAAAGTTCTATATGCCTCAAAAGAACCATTATGCCAAAAGTTCTAGCTAGTAAGCCAACAAAGGAAATAAAATGGAATCACCAAAGATATTTGATCTAAGAAATAGGTAGAAACAGAGGGTGGTGAATCAATATAAAAAAAATGAAACAAAAAAATAAGCTAAGAGAGTTAAGTCTAAATATATCAATAATCATGTTAAATATCAATTGCCAAAATACTACAAACAAAAAACATCATTACCAGATTGGACAACAAACCAAAGCAAGGGCTGAGGAGATGGTTTAGCTCTTAAGGCAGTTGCCTGCAAAGCCTAAAGACCCAGGTTTGATTCCCCAGGACCCACGAAAGCCAGATGCGTCTGGAGTTTGTTTGCAGTGGCTGGAGGCCCTAGCACACCCACCCTCGCTCTATCTACCTCTTCTTTTCACTCTCCTTCCCTCTCTCTCTCTCAAATAAATAAATAAAATGTACATAAAAGCAAATCAAAATACACCATGTACATGTATGAAAATTGTCAGTAAAGAAGTTTTAAAGCAAGGAAAAAAAAAAAAAAACAACCAAAGCCCAACTGTGTCTTATGAAGAATGTGCTTCAGATATTAACACATTTAAAATAACAGGTTTTAAAACCAGTACTAATCAAAAAAAGGTAAGTGTTAAATTAATATTAGACACAGGAGATTCAGAAGCAGGGAGAATAGAGACCATTTCATAACATCAAGGTGAGGCAGTCTAGTAGTGACATCCTCCCTCTCCTGAAAGTAAAAGCAAGGAGCATTTTTGAGCCTGTAGGGGGGATTCCGAGACAGAAAGGCCAGAAGGGTCTTGCCTTTTCTCATCTCTTCTTCCCTAGGAGAGAGTGTCACTTACCCTCCTGTCTAGAAAGTTACCTCCTTCCTAGAGAATGAAGATCCTGGAAAGATTGCCTTTTCCCATAAAACTCCCAGGTGTCAAGGCTGACTAACCATAAAGGACCCCAACATGGGTCTGTAAGTGGGCCTTCCCACTTCCCGTGAGGTTTCTGGGAGCTTCACTCTGCTCAAGTGGGCAGAATTCTGCCTCTCTTTTGTTTTCTCTAAGCTCTGAACTCTCTTTCTAACCTTTGTGCTCTGGCCTGTGGATTTCATTCACTGACATTAATCAGAGAAGCATCTGGAAGGCCACTGGCTGAGCTTTGAGTGCCCATTGAGCTTCTAGGAACCTAGCTCCTGAGTTATTTTGCCCACCCAAGAGCTGAGATAAGGTGCTGGCACTCCCAAAGACACCCCAAATCCCCATATCAAAGGCACTGATTTATCAAGAGGATATAACAATCCTAAACATTTATATAGCTAATAAAAAGTTCAAAATATATGAAGTAAAAACCAATAAATAGGCAAGGAGGAATGAAATTTTAAAAATTCTTTCAAGCGATTTTATTGCTCAAGTATACAAGACAAATGTAAGCCACTCAGAAAGAGGCTGTGGATGACTCATATTCCTAATTCAGGGAAGAACCCACTTGGTCTTATGGTAATGTGGCGGTTGGTGAATTCAGCGCTATATCAGAATCACATGGAATTTAGCATCCTTGCTTTTCTGATCCCCTCAAGATGCTTGCAATCAACAACTGCTTTCCTAATTAAATGGTGGAGACCCTTGGGAAGATCAGGAGCAAGTCCTGTGGACTGAAGGTCTCTCAAGGCTTTACTGCCTGTCGCAGAACATATTCGCGAAATGCCATATGAGTCCCTCAAGATCACACCAATTGTAAGGGCAAATACACATTTATAATCAAAGATTTCAGTATGACCTCTCAATAATTAATAGAAGTATTGGATGAGAAATTAGTCAGGATATTGTTCTGAATGCCCTTAACCAGCTTGATCCAGTCGAAACTTACAGAAGACTCCACTCAATAATAGCAGAATGCACATTCTATATTCTGTGCCATAATGGCAAGTTCAGAGAGATACAAATCGAACTAAATATTTCCATCACTATACTGGAATTAAATTATAAGTCAATAATAGAAATATGTCCTGTTAAATCCTTAACTATTAGAAACTAAATAGCTCATTCTGACTAACCCTTTGGTCAATGAAGACAGCATCAAATAACCAGAATCTTTATTGGTATTGCCTCCAAGTCTCAGAATCTAGCACAAGATAGCTATGGTGTTTGATTCAGGTGTCCCCCATAAACTTAGGTGTTCTGAATGTTGGGTTCCCGGCTGATGGAGATTTGGGAATAAAACCTGCTAGAGGCAGTGTATTGTTGGGGGCGGGCTTATGGGTGTTATAGCCAGTGTCCCCTTGCCAGTGTTTGCCACACTCTCCTGTTGCTGTTGTCCACATGATGTTGGTGAGGAGGTGATGTTCACCTCTGCTCGTGCCATTGTTTCCCCTGTCATCATGGAGCTTCCCCTTGAGTCTGTAAGCCAAAATAACCTCCCCCCGCTCCCCCACAAGCCACTCTTGGTCAAGTGTTTTCTGGCAGCAATGTGAACCTGAATGCAACAATAGGTATTATCAAAAATTTCACTTTAAGTTGAGAAAACTGAAGCTCAGAGAGTTAAATGAATGCTATATAATTAGAAAATGATAAGCCACGTCTCTGAACTATAAACCTCCAAATACATTTCACTGAACCCCGTTCTCCAACCTGCAGTGTCTAAGTCCATCTTCTAGTTCCCCATTACTTTGTGTCACTTACTCTGATGCTCTAGTTTTAAAATTGCAGCTGTTCATGCGTGGCTGGGTACTTTATTGTGTCTCTGCAGCATACTTCCAGTGTGTGCACACCACCTTCTTGAAAGAGGCACATGCTGCTTGCAGGAAAGAGTCCTATCTTACTCTGTGGTAGACAGCTTCACATTGCTGAGATGAACATCCAAACCAGACAGAGTTTATGGGAAGAATGGGCTTTGTTTCAGCCTTATAAATCCAAGGGACGTTCTATCAATTGCAGAAGCAATTGGATCCCATTCATAAATCCAAGCTGAGAGAGAGAGACACTACAACAGCCAGGAACCCCCAAAAAGCAGCAAGCACAAAACTCTGCCAGAGCTCAGACATCTCTGCACACCTTTGGGCTAGAAATCAGATCTGCCCCCAATCTCCCAATCACACCTTTGGGCTAGGCCCCAGGATGTGCCCCCACCCCAGTTACATCTCTTCCAGGCAGATGGCTGAATACCAAAGTTCTAAGCTTTACTAAAACACCAGAGTTGGGGCTGGAGAGATGGCTTAGTGGTTAAGGTGCTTGCCTGTGAAGCCTAAGGACCTATATTCTACTCTCCAGATCCCATGTAAGCCAGACACACAAAGGTGAGGCAAACGCAAGGTCACACATGCCCACAGGTGGCTCAAGTGTCTGGAGTTTGATTGCAGCAGCTGATGCCCTGGCATGCCAATTCTCTATCTCTCCTCTCTCTCTAAAGGAAAAAAAGATTTTTAAGAGAAAAAACACCCAGTCTATGAGAGACATCCACTCAAACGATCATACTCATCTACTTCAAGACTTATTGCACCCACTGTGCTCTCCTTTCAGGAGTCACTGAAAACCAATGTTTTGCAGTTCAGCTGCTTGTCAGCAATAAGGGGTTGAAATGTATGTTTAGTGCAGGGAAAGGGATCATGAGCTGGGTGTGGTAGCTCACACCTTTAATCTCAGCACCGGGGAAGCAGAGGTAGGAGGACTGCTGTGAGTTCAAGGCCACCCTGAGGCTACAGAATGAGATCCAGGTCAGCCTGAGCTAGAGTGAAACCCAATCTCGAGAAAAAAAAAAAAAGAAAAGAAAAAAGAAAGGGATCATGAGGTCCCAGCCCCACAATGCTAGGGTGAACATCCAACTATATACAATTTTATGAAAGGAAGGGATTTATTTCAAGCTTACAAATCCAGGGGAAGTTCCATCAATGGTGGAAGAAGCTATCTCCCAGTCATAAATCCAAGCAGAGGGAGAAACCAGAACCAGCCAGCAAACAGCAAAAAGCAACAAGCAACAAGCATGCACCCATCAGTGCTCAAACCTCTCTGCACACCTTTAGGCTGGAATTCAGGTCTGTCCCCAGTGACACACCCTCTGTAGCAGGAGTCTACCTCCTAGGGGCTGAAGCTGCAAACTGAATTTTTTGATTTTTTTTTTTTTGTTTTTTGAGGTAGGGTCTCACTGCAGCCCAGGCTGACCTGGAATTCACTATGTAGTCTCAGGGTGGCCTCAAACTCATGGTGATCCTCCCACCTCTGCCTCCAAAGTTCAGGGATTAAAGGTGTGCACTACCATGCCTGGCTGCTCAAACTCAGTTGTAATAAAACACATGAGTCTAGGGGGCCATACAGCCGAACTACCACACCTTCTTAAGGATTTCCTGGCAGATAAGGGTTGCTAGCATTTTCTTCAGCCGTTGGTAAGTTGCCCATGCTCCTGTAAATAACCCCTCAATCGTGGTTTATAAATAAATAAACAATTTTAGAAAGACATGAAAGTTGAAGGGGGAGTAGTTAGGAAGAAAAAGGGGATAAGTAGGAGTGGGGAGAAACCAAGAGAGTATGATAAAATACATTTTATACATATAGGAAAGTATTATTATTACATATTATTATATGTAATTACCATATGCTCATACAAGGTACAAAGATGAATAGTGCAGGAAAAGTTTTTTTTTGTATGTCCCATTTCCTAGATCCATCTAACACTAGAAACAGATTTGTTCTGTAAATGGGAGTTAGGTTACAAGGATAATTTTTTTGTTTGTTTGTTTTTTGAGGTAGGGTCTCACTCTAGTTCAGGCTGACCTGGAGTTCAATCTGTAGTCTCAGGGTGGCCTTGAACTGGTTGATCCTCCTACCTCTGCCTCCCGAGTGCTGGGATAAAAGGCGTGCGCCACCATGCCTGGCACAAGGATAAATTTTTTAAAAAATCACCTGAGCAATGTGTTTAAAGCAGTGCTGACACAGCATATCACCTACAATCAATGAAGGTGAGACAGGGAAATGTTCTTCAGTTTCCATCTTGTAGCAGCAGACACAGTTCTTTGCCTACTAGCACGTGCCGGGGAGGAAGAGGACCGACTGACCACAGAGTGGCCTATGGTGAGAAGCTGTAGGAAGGAGAGGAGGAAGCAATCTCTCGGTACCAGTGATGAACGGACCCACCACAGGACGTCTACTGGAAGGATGGCATCTTCCTACATGACCTACATGACGGAACCAACAATAGCTGCCTCCAGAAGGGGAACTCACACGTCCAAGTGAGACAGAGCCACGGTGGAATCCTAGCCAAATGCTCCTTCAGTTGGACACTGATGATATAAATCTTCCATCATACATGGGATTGACACCAAAAAAAACTAATAACTACTGCAGATGCCAGTACTGCCCAACACAAACATTTGGGTAGTGAGATTATCTCTGGGAACCTAAATACCAACTTTCTCACATTTACATAGGCAGTCATCACCCTGTCCGTTCTCATACACAGTTCTACTTGCTAGAGAGTGTTTTTCTTTATATCTAAAATGCTTCAGTGCCTTTCCTATAAATAGTATATGTTGAGAACGTCATATTTCTGAAAGTTTTATTTTTTTAAAAAAGTTGTTAGATTTCAAGAAAGCTGCCTCTCCTTTCCATTCCTTCTCCTCCAACAGCTCTGCTATGGATCAGATAATCCCTATCGGCTATTATGAAAATTAACTAAGCCCACCACCCCATCTGTGGCCCTGGGTGTAGAGGGTATTCCAAGCCCCACTTCCTCAAATTAGTTCACTAGGTGGTCCAGACAGCCTGGTCATAAGGTCATGTACAATCAACTCCTATCCCCAAGTCCCACACACACTATGCAAAACCTTTCCCTCACAATGCACTTTCCCTCCTCTTTTCCTTCACTTCAGAGCCTACGTTTTTCTTCCATTGCTGAATAAGAATCCTTGGCCCAAGGAACTGTCTGTTTCCGTCCCCTATCTCTCTCAAACCTGAATGTTACAAAAGTTTTATTTTTCTTCCAATCCAACTGTTTTAGTCTGTTTCCGCTGCTACAACCAAACACCTGAGATTGATTCATTTATAATGACAGAATGGTTCCAGAGGTTGGGAAGTCCAAGATTGAAGGCGCTCTGCATTTTGCTGTGTCACTCTGAGGCACTTTAGGGTAGTGAGGCATGGAAAATAAAAGGAGGGATGCAATATTCTTGAGCCTATCCTTGCAGCGAGGAGTTCCCTCTCTAGATGTGTTTGTCCTTGACCTCAGCCTGAGCCCCTCCCTAGAAAGGAGTCTCTCTCCAGAACAGACAAGCTATACCCTTCCTGGAAGATTGAGATTCTGAGACAGTACTCAGAAACCCATGGGCTGATCGTACAGCCCCTACCCCAACACAGAAAAGGCTCCAAACCAGCTGTCCAGGTGGGCTTGGCAGGCTTCTGCTCTCGTGGGCAGGAGCTCTCTGCTCTCTCTTTCCTTCTCTTAAGTTCTGGGGCTTCCCCACTTCTGGGAATCCCACACATGCCCTCTCTTGGGCATGAGCTCTTTCTCCCTTTCTTCTCTTAAATTCTATCTATAATTGAATAAAACCTGTAAATTTTACCCTCGTGTCTGTGGGTTTTAATTCTTTGAATTCATAAGAATCCGGAAAACCCCCAAATTCCTGTATCATACTGGTGCTTTGGCAATGAACTCCAATGCCTGTATCACTCCATGGCAGAAGGTGGGAGGGCCAAGAAAGGACCAAACTCATCCACTTTATACTGGTTCAAACCCTGCTAGGATGTTGGAGCCTGAAGTGCCC
Source organism: Orientallactaga sibirica (assembly GCA_036365145.1). Classification (NCBI taxonomy): domain Eukaryota; kingdom Metazoa; phylum Chordata; class Mammalia; order Rodentia; family Dipodidae; genus Orientallactaga; species Orientallactaga sibirica. Next base: position 15,922,883 of record JAEOAD010000050.1, on the reverse strand, counting down.
CACCTCTTGACACTATTACAATGGCAACTGAATTTCAACAGGAATTTTGAAGGAGACAAACTTTACATAGTAAAGAATGAACCTAAAGCCAGGCACAGTGGCTCATGCTACAATCCCAGCCAGGGCCAGAGTGAGACCTTGCCACAAAAAAACAAACAAAAAACCCCGACTAGTATGGTGGGTAGCACCCGTGTCCTAGCACCTTACGGAGCTAAGTGGTGTTTTAGTGAAGAACAGGTAAGCTACATGTGCTAGATTGCCTAGCAGAGGATAACACTGTCACAGTTCTCTCAAGCAGGGTTTACTCCTTCATTCTTAATTTTTTTTAAGATTAGATTATTTAACATTCCTCAGAATATTCTAAGGAGTGTCAAATCTGGGGTAGAAGGCATTTTAAACTTTTCCTACAAAGGGCTTGCTGTTTTTCATGACTTAGAAATCCAGTTGTGATCAATCCAGTGAACAGTTTGTATCTTGAGACTGCCAGCACTGGAGAGGTTATTGAGAATATCAAAACTATTTCCTTGGAAACATGGAATTGCTATTTTTGAAATAGGAGGTCTGGTTAAAATTGTGAAAGATCACTTAAACCAAAGCCAGTTTCAAGGAGTTTTCTCTCCTGTGATTTACCTTCACCTCAGAACAATAAGAATACAGTACACAGTCAGCAGTTGTCAGTAACATTTCTATCAGTTGTGTCAATAGTCTATTGGTCTTGGCATTTCTTGGCACTGTGGTTCTGTGTGGTGTGTGTGTGTGTGTGTGTGTGTGTGTGTGTGTGTGTGATGTCTTATTTGTGAGGTTTTTTAAAAAAATAACTAAGTGGGACTATAAATGTAGATACATGTGTACAAGTACCAAGAGGTTCTTTTCTCAAATCCCTGAATTTCTGATTTTCATTTAAGTCTTTCAGACTTGCATTTTCTTGCTGGGTAGCAAAGGATTTTTACTTTACACTTTCCTATGAACCTCACAAGTATGAACACTGCGTTTCAGTGGACTGTATTGCATACTTTTTGGTGAAAACTTTTTCTGTAAACACAATTGCCTTGTTCAGTTTTGTTGTAAACTGACTTCCTATAAGATGCACTGTTGATATGCTTTCTGATGTGTGTTGGATAAGAGTGATGAAATAAAGCTTCAAAACAAAAAACAAAAACAAAAACAAACCCACCTAGGCCTACAAAGGTATGATCACAGACTTCCCAGAGGACCTAGCCACATCTTGCTGCAGCCTGTCTTTTCACTCCCTCTCTCCATATACAGAAGAGAGCCAGTAGGCCTCTATAAGCAGGGCCTCCAACCCTCACCCTGCCTGGAGCAGGAGCAGGGTGGCAAGGAGGGAGAAACAGCCACTCCTGGTAGGAACCTTCCGCACCTCCAGTAGCTCCTCCTCCTTACAGAGCTTGGAGGACCACAAGCTATTCTCTCTCACTCCTCTCTTTACTGCTTCTGTGCCTATGCGCACACATCCTCTCATGCCCCACCCCAAAGCTTATAGGAAGGGACAGAATTGTAGAATTTTTCTTGAAATTTCTTACAAGAAAGCTTAGGAAAGGTAGCCGTTGCTTGTTGCTAGGGTGTTCTCTCTTTCACGGACTCCTTCTCTTTCCTTCTGATCCTCAATAAACCTCTTCACTTATATATTAGCCTTCACGGGCACTTCCCTGCCTCCCGTCTTTCTCTGTAGTCTAGAAGCCAAATGTCTCAGTTACTCCCGGGCAAGAGCAGAAAACAAATGATGAGAATTAACTATGGATGAGCTATCCATCGAGTGTAAAAACAACAATGAAACACTTTGCTTCTGGACTAAGAAGGCATGGCCGGTCCTACAGGTTGACAATGCCAGTTGTAAGTATGATTGGACAGGAAATACCAGGTCCATCTAGTAAGAAGAATCCGGTTCTGACTCCAGAAAATGGCCACCCTCACAGGACTGAGATGTAAGGTAGGGAAGGACTTTTCCCTGATCCCCACCTCCCTTTCAGACCACAGATAAACAGCAACAGAGGGCAAATGCAGTGCTGTCAGCCCGGCCTGGCGCAGCCCAGGCTGACACTGAGGTCAGAGCACAAATAAGACGATGTCGACAGGAAGGGGACCAGAGGCCAGAAATTGGTCCAGAGCTCCCGCAAGAGACAAGACAAGGCAGCCCAGCGCTCTTGAATCTGATAACACTCCACTCCTCTGACCACCCTCCTTCCCTTCCCACCTTTCCCTCACTCTACTCAAATGGGCAAGATAATGAATGGAAACATGCAGCCGTTTCAGAAGAAAACATTTGAAAGATGAAGAGGACAGACTTAGGTATGCAGATGTGGACACACAGACTGCCCGGTGGCCTGGTCCTGTAGAAATTCATTCTCAAGTGGAACTCCTGAAACCAGAGAAGCAAGCAGGTGGGAACAGAATAAGGCCACCTGTTTCAGGATCTGGCAGTTTGAAAGACACAGTGGGGAAGTGTGCCCAACGCAATGTTCTCTCTGGAAAGATGTAATTTTGCAGTGTTGCTGTTTTTCCTGTTTTCCATATTCTAAGTTTGGCTGCTCGTAGGAGGTAGTGGGTGTGACAGGGAGAAGGCATGGTTTTGGAGATATAAAATAGTTAGCTTGAAAATACTGCCACAAAATTTGGGGCTTAAAGATCCCCCCCACTTTGGCTCCACTCCTAAAGGGGAAGAGGACAAGGCTGTGCCTGGACCAGGAAAATATGGGTTTGATGATCAAATGACCAAAGCAGAGGACGTGATTCCCAGTTCGGCTCCCTTCCTCACTTCCACCCACCTCTCACCTTTCTAGACTCTGAATCCTTCCCACCTGTTTTAGTCTATTCATGCTGCTTGGACAAAATACCTTCTATCAGGTGGCGTTTAAGTAACAGCAATGTGTAGCTCTTGGTTCTGGAAGCTGAGCAATCCAAGATCAAGGTATCAGCAGATGTGGTGTCTGGCAAGGGCTCAGTTCTGGTTCTGGTCCACATGGCATTTTCCCACTGTGTCTTGCCATAGTGGGTAGGGCTCTCTGAGTCATTAGTAAGACACGGTCACCTCCCCAGTCCTACCACCACCACAGAGGGGGTTAGGTGGGGAATTAGGAAGAGACACCGACATTCAGGCCCTAGCACCACCTGCCCTTCTTTAACTCAGCTCATCTCCCTGGGTTTGAGTCACAGGTTATGTGGATCCCTTTCCCAAGTTCTGAGTACTCTGTCCTTTCCCCTTAGGGAAAAAAAAAAAAAAAAAAGAAGGAGGAGGAGGTGGTGGTTACAGTTCCAGCTCTCAGGACCTGTGAATGTAACCTTGTTTAAAAATAATGCTGCTGCATATCTAATCAGTTGAGACGAGATCAAGCTAGAACAGAAAAGCCCACAATGCACTACGACAACTGCTGTTCAAGTAAAAAGATGGCCAAGTGGAGAAACAGGCAAGTGTCATGGAGCCGAGACTGGAGTGATGTTGCCATAAGCCAAGGAACAAGTGTGAGCCACTCGCAGTCAGGGGACAGCCTGGAACAGATTCCCTTTGCAGTCCTCAGAAAGACCCAAACACAATGATATTTTGATCTTGAACTTCTAGCCTTGAGAACTGTGAGGCAAAGCATTTCTGTTGTTTTAACCCCTTTGGTTTGTGGCGCTGTTACAGCTGTCTAGTACAGAGCCGGATACTGAACAGCACCCCGGCCCTCCCACAGGATGCCACTGACAGCCTGTTCTCTGCATGTGATACCAAAGATGTCCTTAGATGCTGACAAGTGTGCCAGGCTGCAGAGGGGACATCATGACCTTCTAGTTGAAAGCCACTGTATACAGGAAGCTCCCACTGAGGGAACCATACAACATTTAGTTTAGTGGTCTCAGAAGGCATCTGCAGATGCTGGAACCTTAAGAATCATCCAGTCTGGTGGTTCTCACAGGGCCAAGGTGGATGCTAGTGGGGATGGTTGCTAGGGGGAGGGGTTGTTGAGAAAAGAGATTTGGAAAAGGTGTAGTGACTAGGTCCTGTTCCAAGGTATTTAAGTCAACTGGGAGAAGGAGTGGGAATGTCTGGCAGCTGTGTTTAAAATCTTCCCAGGTGACAGTAACTGTAGCCATTTATCTATGTTAAATACATGTAGGAAGCCATACTATAGCCATTTATCCATATATGTAGGAAGCTGGGTGTGGTGGTGTATGCCTTTAATCCTAGCACTTGGGAGGCAGGGATAGAAGGATCGCTGTGAGTATGAAGCCACTCTGAGACTACATAGTGAATTCCAGGTCAGCCTGAGCTAGAGTGAGACCCTACCTCGAAAAACCAAAATAAATAAATAAATACATATGTACATACATAAGAAAGAAAGAAAGAAAGAAAGAAAGAAAGAAAGACAGAAAGAAAGAAAGAAAGAAAGAAAGAGGCAAAATAATTTTTAAAAACCAATGTAGGACTGGAGAGATGGCTTAACCATTAAGGTGAATATCCAGGTCCCACATAAGCCAGGCACACACTGATGCAAGCACCCAATATCACACCTGCACACAAGGGGGTGCACATGTCTGGAGTTCATTTGCAAAGGCTGAAGGCTCTGGTGTGCCCATTCTCTCTCTCTCTTTCATATATAAATAAATAAATAAATAAATAAATAATCCACTTAGCTAAAGGCCAAGCTTCAAGCCTGTGCTAAAACTCTGAGGTTACCAGGCGCAGTGGTGTGTACTACAGTTGCATCCCTCAGAAGGCGGAGGCAGGAGATAATGAACATGAAGCTGGTCTGGCTGGTCTGGAGATAACGAATATGAAGCTGGTCTGGAGCATATGAAGCTGGTCTGGAGATCATGAACATAAAGCTGGTCTGGCCTCTGTATTTTTTTTAACACTAGGCACAGTGACTTTTGTCTATAATCTTAGCACTTGGGAGGTGGAAGTGAGAGACTCAGAAACTCGAGGTTACCCTTGGCTGCACAGTGAGTTCAAGGGCATCCTGGGATAAAGGAGATCCTATCTCATGAAAAAGAAAAAAAAAGAACAACTCCGGTTTTGTCTTAAGATAGGTGTAACCTTTGAGTGAATATTAGTGGTTCTGTAGACCATAAAACTGAGACTTGAGGATTGTGCTGACTTTAACTTTGCTTAGTGATTAAACACAGGAGCTGTGGTTTATAAACCTGTGCACTTACTGTAAGTGGCCAATATGCTCAGCAACAGCAACAGCTCGCTGCATATCACACACTACAGTATCATGTAGTTATTGTAATTATGTTGAAGAATATTTATTGACCTGAAGTACATTATGTGAAGAATCAGGATAAAGCAATGGGGTTCTAATTTCATTATTAAAAAAAAAAAAACCTACTAACTGGGGCTGAGGAGATGACTTAGCAGTTAAGAGTGCTTGCCCCTTAAGCATGAGGGGCTGGGAGGGCCTGAGACCACCAGAGTGTGACTCCTCAGAACCCATGTAAAAAGCTGGGATGGTCACACACATCTGTCTGTAATCCCAGTCCATAGAGGGCTGAAGACCAGAGAACTGCTGGGGCTTACTGAGCAAAAATGGCAGCTCCAGGTTGAGGGAGAGAACCTACCAGAAGAAGTTCACAGTGAGCAAGAGACAGTGCACCTGAAGTCCTCCTCTGGCCTCTGCACACACATGCGCATGCTCCACACAGAATACACACCACACATATTCTATACACATGTCTGCATGCACATGCAAAAACAAAGCAAAAAAAAAAAACAACCACTACCGAAAATAACGATGGGTATCAGTTTTATATCAACTCATAGATATTCTTCTGTGGACTAGATTAAACACATTACAGTTATGGAAACTTAGAAAAGGAGAAGACCTCTGGGGCTGGGGTGATAGCTCAATGGATGACGTGCTTGCTGTGCAATCACGATTACTGGCATTCAGAATCCTAGCGGCCATGTAAAGCTGGATGCAGAGGCAGGCATATGTAATCCCAGCCACTCTTATGAGCAAGAAACCAGATACAGAAGCTGGGAGCGGGCAGCTAGTCTGGTGAAAGAGCAGCAGTGAACAATATGAGGCCCTGCCTCAAAGGAGTGGAGGGCACAGACCAATACTCAAAGCTATCCTCTCTCCTCCACACATGTGTACTCACATGTATATGTGCACACGTGTACTCTCGTGGATGCAAATGAACATACATGTCATACATATACACATGCCAAAAAGATTAAAAAGTTAAAGAATGTGAGGAAGTGCTCCTAGTGGCAAATTCCCATGCTGACCCCAGCAAGGCATTCTTGGCGTTCTTCTGTGCTGTGTGCACGTTTGTTGTAAGCATTAATAGTGGTCAAGTCAGAGGAATACTAGTGACGAGCTATTTTTTTCCACTATGGCTTTGAATTTCAATTAGTCTCTAGAGAACATATTGAATTATGAGAAAAAAATCACTTAAGATGTACACGTTAGGGGGTTCTGGTAAAGATGGTGGAGTAGCAGCCACACCAAAGAAGTTGGGGGAACAGAGAGGCAGGATCCCAGGCAGTGCACCCTTCTCTCCTCAAAAGTCAAGATGGCACACCTCACCAGGGCCCCAGCTGAAACCATAGAGTATTGCGGGGGAAGAGCAAGAATACAGCGTGCATGGCGATCACGACACCAGAAAAAGGCTGAAGGAGATAAACACAGAGAACATCCAACTCCAACTAAGCCAGATATCCAGTGACACAGAGGCTCCCAAAACTGCATCACTGAAGCAGAACTAAAATGACCCCAATGTGGCTCAGGGAAACTCGCGGAAGAGGGGGCGGAAAGATTGTTAGAGTCATAGTTGGGGCATTATGCACAGAGACTGGGGCCTACCCCCCAGAACTCTTGACTAACCTCATAATGCATGACGCACATTCCCCATTGATGAGGGTCTCTTTGAAAGAGGGAGGACAGGGAGGAGGACAATGGAACCAATACTATGAATGTAAAATCAAAATAATATCTTGACTTATATATATAAAAGTCAAGATGGCCGAGAATACTGGAGCACGTCATCCATCGACAGGACAAGAGAAGACAGCTGACTGCCCTCTGTGAGATTTGCCATCTCTACCACATTTACCAGTGTCCAGAAGAAACGGAAATAGCAACAAGCACGGGGGTGAACCCAACACATGATGACAGAAATGCAGAGGCTACAGAGAGTTCAACACTTAACTGCTAACATACCCGCCAAGGCTCGGGGAGGGTTGTTCATCACAGCTTAGAAGAAACGGGGTTTGGGGTGACACAGGTATGAAAAAAGAGACTGGGTTAAAAGCAATCACCTATGAAATCCTAGAATTTATTCCCCCCTGGGCATAGTGCCAACATACACTCATGACCCTGAGGTGGTTTTTCCTCGTCAGAAAGTGGCTCATCATGTGGAAATACTTAGAAGTAAGGCAGGTTCTTGGCCAAGAGCCTCCCTCTGACATGAGGCTTTAAGTCCTGGTTGAAAGTCTGCCCCATCATTGTGGACTGCAATGCTTAAAGCCCTGTAAACAAAAATTAGCAAAATAAAGCTGGAGTGAAGTCAATGTGAAAGGGACGGTGGGAGAGATTCAGACCCTCCTCCAGTCTTGCTGAGCTCACTGTGTGACCGGGTACAGTTTTGGAAAGCTCCGTTGTACACTTCTCTCTCCCTCCCGTTATGCTGTTAAAACCATCACCTGGGAAGAAACATGGATGTGAGCCACAGGGTTGCTCAGGGGCTGTCAGGGCGCAGCACATTCTGCTCTAGGGACTCTCTGAATACTGATCCGTTTTAGAAGCACACTGCAGACTTGGAAGGAACCCTCCGTGAAGGAGAGAAAAAATCCTTAGCCTCCATTCAGGGCTAGGTAGAGTCTCTATTCATCATTGAAATTAGAGAACACTGCCTTGAGCCCTAAGGCATCAAGAAGGAGAATTATATCTTTGGCACTCTGTATATGGAAAGAATAAACTGTATTTCAGAACTGTGTATTATTTACAATCAATAAAAATGAAAGTTGAATTTCAGCAGGATGTCCTTGGGGTTAATTCCTGATTCTCTATAAAATTAAATCATGTAGAACAGCTCATTTTCCAAGGATATGAAAGAAATGAGGTGTGACACCAGTACAAATTGGTGATACAATGCAGAGGGCGTGCTAGGTAAAAGAGCTACCAGGGCAGGATGGGAAAACCTGGGGAGGTTTTTTTTTTCATATTTTTATTTATTTATTTGAGAGCAACAGACAGAAAGAGGCAGAGAGAGAGAGAGAGAGAGAGAGAGAGCGAGAGCGAGAGAATGGGCACACCAGGGCCTCCAGCCACTGCAAATGAACTCCAGATGCATGCACCACCTTGTGCATTTGGCTTATGTGGGTTCTGGGAATTGAGCCTGGAACTGGGGTCCTTAGGCTTCACAAGCAAGCACTTAACCATTAAGCCATCTCTCCAGCCCCCGTGGAGTTTTTAAGACAAAGTGGACTTGCCAACATTCAAGTCTAAAATATGAAGCCAAAGGGCATAACCTGAGAAGCAAAGGACTGGCCCAGCACAGGTACAGATTTTGATGTTAGGAAGACACGCAGAGCCTTGGTGAAGGATTGAGAGATACGACACCAAGGGCTTATTCCAGCCAGGCTGGTGAGGGACAAACTAGTCAGAGGGCCCGTCTGTCCTCAGAGAAGCGAAGTTTGGGAGTCAACGAGCCCAGCTCTAGTGCTCATGGTGGGACGGGTTCCAGACTGTTCTGTGGAGTGTGGACGATGGTGGGAAGGGTGTGAGGAAGACCGACAGAGGGAGAAGACCTCCACTACAAACAGGGCCATCTGTACCCTCATCTCCAGCAGGGCTGCATTCACAGATTTGCTTTAGCACCAGAGAGACCCACGTTCACTAAGGACTGTTTGCTAGAGGCTACCAACCAAGACCCTGGGCTCTAGAAAGCCCGGTGTCCCCACTTTTCAAGAGGGAACGATATGGTCTTCCTTTTTCCTAGGATTTGGATGAGTGAAGACTCAATCAATGAAGCATTTCCTCAGAGCACAGAAGCTGCAGGACATCACCTTTCCTACTTAAGGACTCTTTAGAGGAAAGGCAGCCACCAAAGGGCTGGAGATTGGACCATGGGGAGGGCAAGAGTCATGGGATCCAGAATTCACATCCCATCATTCATCTTGTTATCGCCAGCTTTGAATGGTCCTAGCTCACAGGCCATGTGCTATCTTCCATGGCTATTGGCTATCCCCATAATCTTCATCATCATCAAGACCCAACTATCAGTAGTTTCATAGACACTCACACTGAATACTAAAAGCAGTGGGTGTGGTCTGGGGAGATGACTCACTGCGTAAAGGGCACTTGCTGTGCAAGCATCAGGACTCGATTTCAAGCCCCAGAACCCACATGAAAGCCGGGCATGGTCACGTGCACCTATGACCCCAGCCCTGGGCACAAAGGGGAGATGGGAAGATGACTGGGACTCCCAGGTCAGCCAGTCTAACTGTAAAACCAGGTGAGGAGGGTACCGGGGTCTTCCCCTGCCCTCTGTACATGTGCACATGGGGGTGCATGTCTCTGAACACATACATGTGGACATATCACATACAAACATACTATACTCATACATGCACAAAAGCAAAGTGGCCAGGAAGTAGGATTTAGTGGATCCTGGATGATTTCAAAGAACTCGGAAAGCTAGATACAGAAGCCCCCCAGTGCTGGCCCCCCAGTGCTGCATCGCAGGCTAGGCATGTACTAGGGCCACACAGCTTGCTGCCACCAAGGCTTGTCGAGGGCTGCCTGAGTAGAAGGGCACGTCCAACGAGTAAACAGAGCACGCCAATGATGGTTCCACTTGCAACCGCTCCGCCCCTCGGGTCTCACGGACCCAGCTTGCGTAAACATCAGGCTCAACATGTCATTAGTTTTAACTTTACAATGTGGAAAGAATCTCAAGTAATCAGGCCGGCCTGGGAACCTGGCACTCAAACAGTGACGAAGGCCAGGGTGTCGAGAGTTCAAGTCAGACCCAGAGTCCCATTCCCTCTCTTGGGAAACTCCCAGTCGGTGGGCCCTATCATCAATCTCTTCGATATCTTTCGTCTTCTTTTCTGAGTGTGTTCCAGACATGATATCATCCGCTGTCACTATATACCCTGAATAATAATGACAATTTACATTTGCTCTGTACTGTAAGTATATTAAAGTGTTGCTAATATTTTATCCTACTTTATGCCTACTTCAAATAGGATGGAATAGAAATTATTCCCATTTTTTAGATGCAAAAACTGTGGCACGGCAATGTTAGGTAATCTGTACACAGCCAATCCCTATAGCCACCTGTGGTGTTTGATTCAGGTCCCCCATGAACTTAGGTGTTCTGAACGCTAGGTTCCCAGCTGATGAAGATTTGGGAATTAAAGCCTCCTGGACACAGTGTATTATTGGGGGTGGACTTACAGGTATTACAGCCAGTGTCCCCTTGTCAGTGTTTGGTACACTCTCCTATTGCTGTTGTCTGTCTGATGTTGGCCAGGAGGTGATGTCCACCCTCTGCTCATGCCATCATTTCCCCCTGCCATCATGGAGCTTCCCCTTGTCTGTAAGTCAAAATAAACCTTTTATTCCCCACAAGTTGCTCTTGGTTGGGTGTTTTCTGCCAGCAGTGTGACTGCAACACCATCCCACCAAATCTTGTTCTTCCCACAAGACAGCAGGGAGAATATGTCATTGCCATTCCGTAGATGGGGAGACTGTGACGTCAATTTGTCAGTGGCCTTCATGCAAAACATAGAATGAAGAAAAGGAGAGCCTAGGAAATTGTCCCATGTTCAGGTCATCTGGTGCCACATCACCGAGCACCCTGAAGCCATGGTAGAATGCAGTTCCTTGGAATAAGACCCAAATTTAGAATCTTTCTAACCTTATAAACTTGTAAACTTTTTACAGATTGATAGCCACAGCAGAAGGATCAGGTGGTCACTTTGGATGGACCAAGAAACACCTAAGCCATCAGTAAGAAACACTTCTGGGTGTGTCTGTAAGGGTGCTTCCAGTGAGGGTTACCTGAAGAAGGAAGATCTGCCCGAATGGGGTGTGGCCTGTGGTGGGATGGAATGAAAGAAAGGGAGAAATCCTTCTAGCACAGGTATTCCCTGCTTCTGGGCTGCCAGAAAGGAAGTAGCCAGCGCTGCTCCTCTGGATCCTCCTTGCCATTCTGACCTGCTTCCCTGTGTCCCAGAAACAAAGTGTTCTGAGATGGCGGGCTCAAATAAATGTTTCCTTCTATACAGCAGCATGCCTGACTCATTCAAGGACGAATCCAAATAACCCTTCCCTCCTTAGTAATACTTTGAGCAATGAGATTGGCCTTGGGAATCCTCCAAGACCCTAAAGAGCCCATGGTTTTTAAGCACAGTTCAAGCCTCATGAAGAAGAAAAACAAAAATGGAACAAGTTCGTCACACGAATCTGGAGTTCCTGTTTTAGACTTTCTCACTGCCTCCTTTCCTGGGTGACATTTTCAAATTCAAAGCATGTGACAGACCAGCGTCCACCAGTGCTATTTCAATCTGCAGTTGGCATTGTCAGGTTCAGATGTATCTTACAAAATAGCCAACAGTGCGAAACATCATGGAGCTATGTAATTAGAACTGAGATTGCCATAATGTTGTGCTGTTGGCTCCTAGGCTGTAGAAGAACAGCTGTACACCACTTTCTATTGAAACCCCAAGGGCAATAGCTCGGCTTAGCTGGGCATTTGCTGTGTATGACTATCTTCCCCCAAATATGGCACTAATCCTGATGAGGCTTGGAGGCCCCTTGGTATCTACAGGAGGACATAAGAATTCAGCTCTCTTTGCCCAAACCTGGCTTCCTTTCCAAATTTGTTCCTATCAGAACTTGGCAGTGGGTTTCTGTCCTGTTGAATATTTATTACAAGTAAAATTTGTTCATGACAATGTCTCCAGTTGCTTACTGGCGAGAACGACGACACAGATCTGCTTGGTGGGTAGTTCCAGTTGGAGGTGTGTGTTTAGTTTCTGGTTTGTATACACTGGGAGCCTTGCACTCTGGGGCTGGCTCTCTGTGCTGCTTCCATGTCAGGCCAGTACCAGGGGCCTCCCCTCCCCCAAGTTCTCAAATGTCCTTGACCTTCAGGGCCAGATACTACTGATTTACCCAATTTCCTTGAGTGTCACAGCTAGGATGGACTTGCCTCATGAAGGTCTTGGAAGGAAGGCACTGGCCATCTGAATGAAATCACACGGGCTATACCCCGGGCCATGACTGGAGCCCATATTTTAGGACAGGGCCATCAAGGAGAAGATTGGCAGCAGCATGAAGAAAAGAGGGGAGGGAGAAATTAGAGAAGAGAAGGAGGGAGAAAGACAATGATAATGACCAGGAAGGGAAAAGGGGCTATGTCCACTGCTGTTTCTTTATCAACACTATTCCCTACCCTGGACAGGGTTACAGAGTCAGAGGGTCTTCAGGGACTTCTAACACGCACGCCTGCAACAAGAAACTAGAAGGCCCTGGGGGGAAGGGCTAGCTTCGGATGCTTTCTCTTCAGAAACATTAAAAAAAATTTTATTATTAATTAATTTATTTGAAAGAAAGAGGCAGAGCAAATGGGCATGCCAGGGCATCTAGCCACTGCAAATGAACTCCACATGCATGTGCTACTTCATACATCTGGCTTATGTGGATACTGGGGAATCCAATCTGGGTCTGTAGGCTTCATTGGCAAGTGTCTTAACTGCTAGGCCCTCTCTCTAGCCTGGGAAACATTTTATTTCATTTTTTAAAATAAAGAACCTCAAACTGATATGAGGATGATCTTGAACTCCTGACCCTCCTACCTACACCTCCCAAGTATTGGGATTCCAGACATTCACCACCACACCTATCTTGGGGAAAAGACTGTTCATGACTGGCTCAACCCTAGCCCTGCTTTCAGTGTTTATTTTTCTTCTCTTTATACAAGTCTACTTGTAACTGGTTTTAATAACCTATTGTATTTCTAGCATCTGGAAAAGAGAAGTTGAGTATTAAAGACACCACCAGCAAAGAAAAATAACATTATATCTATTAATTATCATGGATATATTATAACATGAGAAGAGGTAATAATCAAATGGATCCATACCACGTAAATTGAGAAATAGCTGGGAGAATAAACACCAAGTATTAGCAATTGTCTAACAGTTGGGCACCCTAAGTGGGTGGACTATTTTTGTTCCTTTGGCTTGTCTGTATGTTCTATACTGAAAATGTGTAGCTTCATAATTAAATAAAAAGACAGTTAAAAATAACATTTCCTTTAAAGAAATTTCCTTTAAAGAAAAAACTCAACAGACTTGAGTCAGCCCAGTGTTTTCAGTTACTTTGAATGGATTGTGCTACAAGCATAGGTTCTGCGTTAGCCTCCCTGGGTTCAGATCCTGCTTCTCCCAGTCAAATGATCCCTGTTAGGCTTGACTCTTCATCTGGAAGAATGAGGAAAATTTAACACTAATTCTGCAAAGTTGTTTCAAGGATTGAGATCTTCCTTAAAGTATGCTTTTGGGCTAGAGAGAATGCTTAGTGGTTAAGGAGCCTGCCTGTGAAGCCTAAGAACGCCCATTCAATTTTCCATGTTCCACATTTAGCCAGACACAAAAGTGAGGCAAGTGTGCAATGTCGCACTTGTCCACAAGGGGGCGCACGTGTCTGGAGTTCATTCACAGCGGCTGATATTGCTGGCTCGTCCATTCTCTGCCTCTTCCTCTCTCTCTCTCAAATTTAAAAAAAAAAAGTATGCTTTCACTAATTAGCAGTTATCCCTTATTCTTGCATGTCTGTCATTACAGAACAGGCTTAAAGCCTCCAAAATGCTCTTCAGTCTTTCTATGCAGGGAAAATATCTTGGTTGCAGAATCTGCACACATTCCCCCTGTGCACAGGTTCACCCCCTGAAGTGGTTTGAATCAGGTGTTGCCTCATAAACATGTGTTCTGCATGCTTGGTTCCAAGCTGACAGCATATTGGGAGGTGGATCCTTGCTAGAGGAGGTGTGTTGATGGCGGCTGGCTTAGGAGTTCATAGCCAGAGCTCACTCTCCTGCTGCTGTTTGCCACCTGCTGTGACAAGAAGGTGAGTCCAGGCTCTTCTCTACCATCTTTTCCCTGCCATCACAGAGCTTTCCCTCAAGACTATAAGCCAAAACAAATGTTCCTCCCACCAGCCACTTTTGGTCAGGTGCTTGGTGCCAGCAATGACAAGATGCCTACAGCACCATGCCTCTTAGTCTCAGCTTCGACAAATGCTGGCGCCCATTCCGCAAGCACAGAACATGCTCCTGAGGCCCTTCCTGCGGCGCAGAGACAAAGGAAGAGGCAAACGAAAGTCAGTTGTGTTTCCCTTCATCTGGGCAGGCTGACCTGGGTTGAAATTAATTACTGGGCAATGCTGTGAAGAACAGTTTGTCTTCAGAATCAACACTGGCAGATGAGGATGCTCTCCTCCAGGACAGCCTTCCCAGTTTCCATGCTGGTGCTGTCTGAGAGAGTAACTATTCTTCCATCTATGTCTCTCATGCTGGGCAGGGTAAGTGCACCATCACCTTGTGAAGCATAATGGTTATACATGTGGAGTGCTCCTGAGGATGACCACTGGATCAGAGTCCTGTAAGAGGGACGGTCTGCTGTCATTGGGTTCCTCTTCTCCCTTCTCTGGGGTTCCACAGCAGGCTCAGCTCAAATCCAGTTATAGAAATTCAACAGAATTACACATCCACAGACTGGTCCTCCATATCAAATCCCAGTAGTGATCAACCCCACCCTGTCATGCTGCGCAATTTTTAAAATTTTCATTTATTTATTTGACATACAGAGAGAAAGAGGAAGAAAGACAGGGAACAGACACATCAGGGCCTCCAACCATTGCAAATGAACTCCAGATGCATGAGCCACCTTGTGCATCTGGTTTATGTGGGTCCCGGAGAATGGAACCTGGGTCCTTTGGCCTTACAGGCAAGGCGCTTAAACACTAAGCCATTTCTCCAGCCCCTTCTGCCAAATTTTGAGAGGGAATTTTGTCCTATTTCTAAGAGTCAGCCATTTCCGTATCTGGTACTCCAGGAATCCAATCTGGTTTAATCGCAGCTCAGTGGCTGTAGCTCTGCTATTCTGTTAAGATGCTTCTCGATGCAAATGATCGAACCTTGGCCTCAGATCTGTAATGTAACTGGCTCCTGGAGGCTCAGCTGCTGAGTATCCTTTGCTGTTTGTTGGCAAGATACACCACTATGCTAGCTGGGCATGGGGGCACAAGTGTTTAATCCCAGCACTTGGGAGGCAGAGATAGGAGGATCACCTTGAGTTTGAGACCACCTTGAGACTACAGAGTGAATTCCAGGTCAGCCTGGACTAGAGTGAAACCCTATCTCAAAAAAAACCAAAAACCAAACCAAAAAAAAAAAAAAATACACCATTATGCTATTGGCTTACCTTGGTTTTGACCGGTCAGACTGAGAGATCACCTCTTTCCCATGCTTAACTCTTGCACTATGCTTTCTCATACCTGAGACTGTCCTATCCCCTAGCATCTGGCCATCTGAAGGACAAACTCTCTAATATGGCAAACAGACCATACCAAGTCAAATAGTAGTCGTGTGTGGGGGGAGGGGGACTAGGAATTGAATCTAGGGCAAGCAATTTACCACTGAGCCACATCCCAGTCTTTTAAATTAAACTAAATTTTTTTAAGATGGTCCTATCCAAGTGGTTCAGGCTGGTCTTGAGACTGTGATTGTCCTACCTCAGCTTCCCAAGTGGCTTAGATTATAGGCTTGCACCACTAAATCTGGTTCCCAAGCTAAGTCTTAAAGGATGATAGCTTGGTACTCAACTGACAATTTATCCTGGAACAGAGTGAAACTTAGGTGTAACCCATCCATCACTAGCCATTAGCCTTACCACAGAGGATGCTATTTATTAAGTGCCTTCTCTGGACCAAATCCTGCATTAGGTACTTTACATATTGTTTATAAACCTCACATCACTCTTCCCTATCATTTCAGAGGGAAAGACACTGAGGCTAAGAGAAATTGATTATCACAAGGTACAAGGCCAAGAATGGGAAGAGGTATTAGGCCACATGGATGTGCTATTTTGTGATAGAATATGGCAATGAAGATGGCCTGACCAAGTCCACTGTTAAACAGACTAGGCTCCTGCCAAGAGCCAAGTTCCTTTTGAGTTATATGTTTCAGATGAAAAGACAGGCAGAGAAAGATGAAAAGTTTAATAACAGGGTTCCCAGCTTCTAGTTTTGTCAATCTGAACTAATTATTTTATATCTCTTTTTCTTTTAAAAATATCTATTTATTTATTTATTTGAGAGAGTGAGACACACACACACAGAGAGAGAGATAGAGAGAGAGAGAGAGAGGGAGAGAGAATGGACAAGCCAGAGACCCCAATCACTGCAAATGAACACCAGACACATGCACCACTCTGTGCATCTGTCTTATGTAAGTGCTGGGGAATCAAACCTGAGTCTTTAGGCTTTGCAGGCAAGTGCCTTAACCACTAAACCATCTCTCCAGCCCTGTGCCTCAGATCTCTTAACTGTGTACATTAGAACTATCTACTTCATGGGATGTTGTAAGAATTAAGTTAGCATAAAAACTTAGAGCAGTACCCAATACCCAGAGCACACTCAGAAGGGGTTATCATTGTTCTTGTTGTTCTTAAGGCCAGTTCAAACAGAGGACAAATATGACCGCCAGTAAACATGCATCTAGATCAGGAGTCTGCGTCCAGACAAGGTGCTTGACTCACAATCAGTATTCCGAATACAACTTCAGCAGTGTACTTTTGTCTAATTTCCTTTTTTCTTTTTTCTTTGCCTTTACAATTCCTTTGAAAAGTCCAGGCAGGTGGTATAATGCTTGTGATGCCAGCATGGGAGAGGTGAAGGCAGAGGAAGGGGTATGAGTCCAGGGTCAGCCTGGACACGGTGAAACCCTTAAAAAAATCCAGGTTCATTTATTTTAGGTAACAGAGTCATCTGGTTCAAGCTTTTTGTGGGGGGAAACATGGAACCTAAATGGGGATAAGAAAATGACCATATGGACAATGGAATTATCATTTTCCTCTTATAAGTAGTTGCTTATAAAGCCTTATCAGAGTTTCACATGAGTTAAAATAAAAGTCTGTAGTAGAGATCAAGAAACTCGAAAGAGGCTATGAGGGAGAGAAGAGAGAAGCAGGCTTAAGGGGAAGGTATAGAAGATATGTAAATAGAGGGGAGAATAATAAGTGGGGGAGATAATTTAAGGGGAGGGGATGTAGGAGATGAGGGGGTGGGAGGACGGTTAATCAAAATTCAAGGTTTACGAAGAAGCCATATGGAAACCTACTTCTTTGCTAGCTAATAATATGTATGTTAAAAAAGGAGACTGTTTGGACAGAAGTAGCTTGTGGGCGTAAATGTGCCCAGAAGCCATCAATTGTTATTAGAAAATGTTCAGTGCTGGGGTGGGATACTTTTCAAAGAATTGTTGGCCAGGGAAGCCCCCGATACCCCCAATACATTACAGGTTATTGCCAAGGCTTGTGGCTGCCCACCACAACTAGATGATAAGACCCTGCTGCTGAAGACTCCATAGGCTTGGGCCACAGGACACGTGCAGAGGACCCTACAAACTCCATGGCTGGCCAGCCAACCAGGCCACATGTATGAACTAGTGCAGTGGTGTGTAAATTACGGGGGAAACCAGCTGCTTCTAATTGGACTTTGAGGCCTGTTTCATGGGAGGGAATTCCTGTCTGGTACTGAAAACCTGGTAAAAAGCCAATGGTTTGGGAGGTCCTAGGGAGGAATTACTACTGTTGTCTGGCTAAATAGATATTATTACGCCCACCAAACTGCCCTCTAAATCTTAGGTTTATGCCCATATCTTAATGCTACTCTCACTTTTGGTTAGAGGAGCTTCTTTTCAGATGACGGTGACCAATGGAGTGACTCAAGTGGACTTCAGCTCAATGTGAATTCATTCTGTCAGGAGGTATTCCAATCTTGTATGGCCTGGGGCTTGTGTTCTGATATCCACACAATTCACACCTCTCCCCTTCGTCTCCCTCAGAGATCAGCTGGTCTAAAACCCATCCACGAAAGGAATCCTTCCATATCATTCATTCACCCACTTTTCAAGGGCCAATTGCATGGTTGGCTCATTGTGATAAAAAGACCAATGAGACAGCCCTTCTCTGAGGAGGGAGTAAGGCCAGTACAGAGCTGACTGAGATGTGACCAGAGTATAGGAAAGGAGCTCCTAATGAAAACCAAGAAGGCTGCTGGCAGTTTCCTAGAAGAGGTGCTGTCTGTGATGAGGGTCACTGAGAAAAGGAAGGGGCTGGTCTGTGTCAGGGAGAGACCGCACTGAGAGTCAAGAACAGGAAATGTTCAGGAATACTCCGGGACAGCAAGAATGCAGGGTTGGAGGGAGGGAACATGGGCAGATAAAAGGCAAAGCCAGACAAAGCAGTGGTGGGTCATAAGGTTACGGGGCTTATAATCTGAAGAGTTTGAACTTAATCCTGATGGGAAACCATCTTCAGCTTCTATAACTCCTGGAGTGGTATGATGAGAAGCGTCATTTGAGAAAACCACTCTTGTGGCAGTGTGGGGATGGAGCTCAAGTGAGCATGAAAACCGAAGGATATGGCCATCATCTAAGTGGGGAGACTGGTCTAAAGCAGTGCAATGTGGGTAGAAGGACAGGGACATGTTAAAGAGGTGGAATCAGTAAGCCTTTGCTCCACCGCAAGGGCCGAGAGCAAGCAAGAAGAGTGACTCCTAGGTTTCTGACTTGAGCAGCTGGGCAGCGGGTGTCCTCTACTAACAGGGGCCACAGCAGCTTACGTGACCATGGTGAAAGGGGGAGGATAAGAGAAACTCTGGACACGCTGAATTTGTGAGAGGTGAAAATGGAGGTCTCCAAAAATCCAATGAGTTGATGCATATGGAGCTAAGAGTAAGATCAGAAACAAAAACTTGGAAGCCATTAGTATAGTCCAAGGAACAACATAAAGGATTCAGAGCATGTATATAGAATGAGAAGGTCTGGGAAACAAATCCTGGGGGAAATGATGACGATGATGAGAAGGACCAGCCAGAAAGGCAAACAAACAGGAAAGCCTCATGTCGTAGAAGAGTTAGGAGAAGAAAACTTAAAAAGGAGCTCGTGCTTGACATCGTAAAATGCTTCAGAACGGTCAGTTGAGATCTGCAATTTGTCCTTTAAATATTTTATTAATTATTTGTTTATTTTAGAGTGGGGAGAGGGAGAGAGAGAGAGAACATGAATGAGAATGGGAGACCCAGGGACTTCTGCTGTTACAAGGGAACTCCAGATTCATGAGCGCTTCATGCATCTAGCTTTACATGGCTACTGAGGAATCAAACTCAAGCCTTTAGGGTTTACAAGCAGGTGCTTTGCCTGCTGAGCCATCTCTCCAACCCCTGCCCATTAGCTTCCGCAACAAAGAGAGCCTGATAAGAGATTTTGTAAAGATTAACCCTAGTGGGCCAGAGTGGAAAAACACCTAAAGGCAGGGTTAAAAGGAAAGCAGAAATGGGGAAGTAGAGTTGGCAAACCTAGACTCTTAGAACGTGACGGACAAAGGAGATGGCTCAGTCAGTAAAAAGACTGACGTCATAGGCTTAGAAACACAGAACCTACACAAAAACTGGATGTGGCAGTGCACACCTGTCATTCCTGTGCTGGGAAGGCAGTGTCAGGAGGATCCCCAGCCAACTCAGTGAGCTCCAAGTTCACTGAGAGACTGCCTAAAAATTTAAGGTGGAGGCCTGGAGAGATGGCTTAGTGGTTAAGCACTTGCCTGTGAGGTCTAAGGACCCTGGTTCGAGGTTTGATTCCCCAGGACCCACATAAGCCAGATGCACAAGGTGGCACATGCATCTGGAGTTCGTTTGCAGTGGCTGGAGGCCCTGGCACACCCATTCTCTCTATCTGCCTCTTTCTCTCTCTGTCTGTTGCTTTCAAATAAATAAATGAAAATGAAAAAAATTTAAAAAAAAGTTAAGGTGGAGAGCAATTGAGGAAGATACCTCTGGCCCCCACAAATACATGAACACATATGAACACACATGTACACATGCCACATACACAAACACACAGAACCGGAAGGAGAAAGAACAGTTCAGAGAAAGTATAGTGGGGAGGTTTTATTTTCTTTGCACATGGGATTGACTTACTGTATCCTTATAGGAAAAAAAAAAGTTGCCTCATGGAGAACCCTCCAGGAATGCTCACTACATCACATTTTTATTCTGCTTTTGAGCAGCTTACTATAAAGGTTAGAAATTATACCCGAATTAAGCTAAAGCTGGCTTCATTTACCTTTCAGTCATATCTTTCCCACAGGAGGACTTCAACTCTCGAATCTACCATGCTACCTTCATAAAATCGAAACAAATGAGAGAACAACTTGGGAGGAGGAGGGTTTATTTGGCTTGTGGCTTCACAGAGTTTACTCTCCGGTTTGGTCCCGTGAGCTTGGGTAGAACATCATGGCCCTGGGGATGTGTCATAAAGGACCTTTTTCACCTCAAAGGTGGACTGGACAGAAAGCTGAGCAGGAGAGATAGGAAGGGAGCAGTGCCAAGAAACTCTCAGTGACTTACTTGTTACAGTTAGACTTCTCCTCTGAAAGTTTCCAGAACCTTCCAAAATAGTACTACCAGCTGGTGATCTAAACTTTAATACATGAGCCTGTGGGGGACATTTCATACTCAAACTACAACAAGATTATTGACTCAAAACTGAACATACCCCCTTATCTCAACTTTATATTCTTGGTAGCCTTCCAGTAATTAAGCATGTTTTGTCAAGTTTTTTTGAAAATATTCCATATGTGAGCTAAACAGCTAAAATATGGAAAAATTTCTAATTCTAATGTAGAGTCTATTTTAATTCATATTGTCATTCAAATGTCTCTAACAGAAGAGAGCTCCAGGTGAGTGAAGAAGCCTGTCTCAAAAAGAGGTGAAGTACACCCAAAGTTATCCTCTGGCCTCACACGTCTGCGAACACACGCACGCACACGCACACACACACACACACACTCACACCATATGTACACATGCCATAAAAAGTTCAAGTGAACTACTTATTATACCTGTCTTTTTAGAAAGAGAAAGTTATAAATATGATTTGCAATTTTATTGTCTTTGGTTCTTCGAGGTAGGATCTTGCTCCAGCCCAGGCTGACCTGGAATTTGCTATATGGTCTCAAGGTGGCCCTGAACTCACAATGATCCTCTTAGCTCTGCCTAATGAATGCTGTGATTAAAGGTGTGCACCACTATGCCCAGCTGGTTTTGTTTTTTTTTTTTTTTTTTTTTTTTTTTTTTTTTCGAGGTAGGGTTTCACTCTGGTCCAGGCTGATTATTTTGTTTTTAACCTAAAATAATCGAAGGGCATTTTCTATGTCATCCTGGTGTGGTGCCTGCCATATTTCTGGTTTGACTTCAACTGGGATTGTTTCCCCTTCTACTTCAAAATTTCACTTAAATTCTTCCCTGTTGATCAGCTAGGTTTTTCTGCCAAAGGGCATCCTTGCCAGTTTTCACAGGATGCCTTCTACCCCGTGCCAGAAGTATATGGTGCTCATCCTATAGACGCAGTCTGGAAAACTCTGAACTACCCTGGACACAGACAGCGTCTGCTTCTTTCCTGTAGTCACAGAATGACATAGAAACACCAGCCATGCTTGGGCATCTTTCAGCTTGTTACTCAGAACTTTAAGACCACTAGGAATGCAGCCCTGGTGTCGTCCAGATGTACCATTTGTTCCCAGCAGAAAGAGGAAAAGCAGGGGTGATTTATGGGCTTTACAAGGGTAGGGGTAAGCTTTCTATAATGTCTTGGATACTGGCTCCTACTCTCTCTTAATATTCCACCTCACAAAGTTATCCTCAAAGCTCTTAGTTGCGAGTTATTCACCTAAAAAAACTTTTTTTTTTTTTTTGTTCTTTGTGAGAGTGGTCATAATACTCCTCCTCCAATTCCTGCCCTCAGTGTTCTACAGAAGGGATGATGGGAAAAGTGTCTCTGCTACTTTCCATACTTCTACTACATAACATTAATTTCTATGCATTTTTTGGCTTTTTCTTCTTATTTTTTTTCACATGCCTACTAACCTTTCCTCTTCGCTAAGAAGATGGAGTGTGAAAAGGCATCTATTTAGGCTCACCCACCTTCTCCTGCTTGCAGCTGCAGCTGCTGTAAATGGTCAGCATCTCTGGCAAGAGAAGGTGGCCCTTAAGCAAAGGGCAGTCTTTGGCAGCCATATTTCCTGCCTCACCAGATGAGGTCATGGTTTTTTCCTAGCTTCTCTTCTAAAGCCCCAAGGGGAAGAAGACTGCTTCTCCTCTTAGTATGGATTTTATTTTTTATTTTCTTGTTTATTTTTTTTTCTTTTGGTTTTTTTCGAGGTAGGGTCTTACTCTAGCCCAGGCTGACCTGGAATTCACTATGTCGTCTCAGGGTGGCCTTGAACTCTTGGCAATCCTCCTACCTCTGCCTCCCGAGTGCTGGGATTAAAGGCGTGTGCCACCACGCCCAGCTATGGATTTTATAAGAATGTTAAATATGTTTGCTACATGGTTCATTAAACTATGATTTTTCTCAAGACACAATTTGTGCATTTCAGTGCCTAACACTGGTGGTCAGCTTCTAGGGCACAGGCTTTTAGTCCCCATGCACTGCTTTCACTGGCCTTTAGTACGATAGCGGATTCAATGGTTGCACTTTCAGTATCTGTGGTCAAGGTTGCACTGATAGATCCAAGCATTTTATTTTATTTTGATCCCAAATGTTGAATGACTTTTCCCATGTGTTCTATGTATGTTTGAGAAAGAAACATACAGGGGTCACATAGCAAAACAAGTAGCCAGATATTACTGAATGAACCACACAATTGTGGCTATGTCTTCACATTTCTTCAGATCATCTAGTCTTCCTGAAATGTTATATTAATGCTATTTAAGAAGCTTAGCTGCTTAAATAAGATTTGTGCTTTTTTACTTTAGATAATATATATTCAAATGTAAAAGCATGCTAATTTTTTGACTAACTTGGCTAACAGAAAGTCTGGCATTTCAGATAATGAGGCCATAAAATAGACTATTAACAGAACAGGGAAGATGCTATTGAAAATGCAGGCACTTGAGCATTTTCCTACAAAGCAACAGTAAAAAAAAATCTCAGGATGACAAAGTAGTACCATGTTCTGCTCCATCACCTGGGCAGATCTAGTCATATATATCTCCTGATAATGATGCTATAATGGGCTGCAGCTCCAACTTAAACTTGCTTATTCTCCCAATGACACTTAATGTGCCACAAAAAAATATAAATGTCTCTTTAAACCTGCTTTATTCCATGGCCTCAGTCATTTGGTAGCTAGACAAGTTGAACAGAGTGTCGGCCAGGACCAGAAGCAGCTCCCATCAGGGCGTACGCACAATCTAAGTGGTTCAGACGAGAAAGGTTTGTGGTCACAGATTCTTGAGAACATACCTGCCTGGACTCTCACCACCTGCACCTTGGGGCCCCCAGCAAGGTCAGCCTGAGTCATCCTTTCCATTCAGCTCAGCCACTAGGCAGCCTATTCAGAGTGCCACCTGTAGGGAGAGCTGAGGACTCCTGAACACTTCATATGAATTTGTTTAACATGTATTCAAGGGCTGTTAAAACACAAAAGTTTTAATGGTGGATAATAGGTTGTTACATTAATTCTTCACAGATATAATTCACAAGTACTTAACAGCCACCTTAAACATCTTTGCCTCATGTAACCAACCACAGGTCTCCACTATCGCAGAGTGGAGACCCTTTTGTCTAGGGATTCCTCAGCCCCCCTTAGGGACAGCCATTTCCTCTACTTGAGGGTTTGCTCTTCCATACAGAAGAGAAATCTTCCAGGAACCATAACAGATACAGTGAGTCTCTTCCTGCCCTGACTCAAGACATTTTTTTGAGAGAGAGAGAGAGAGAAGGAGGGGAGAATGGGTGCACCAGGGCCTTAACCCACTGCAAACTCCAGATGCATGCACCCCCTTGTGTGCATGTGCAGCATTGTGTGCTGTGTCACTGTGTGTCTGGTTATGTGGGACCCAAGATTCGAACATGAGTTCTTAGGCATCACAGGCAAGCGCCTTAACTGCTAGACCATCTCTCCAGCCTTCAAGACATTTTAAAAAAACACTAAGTACAGAGAATGGGTACTCAGATCTCCCTCCTTGTATCAGCTTCTGATCACACAATCATAAAATCATGAGGTTGAAAGAACCATGACTCTCTTGAGCACTGATCAGAAGTGAGTGATTCCCTTCCGGGCCAAACTTATCAACGACAGCCCCACACGACACAAAGCAAGGGTTCCCATGCTTCTGCTTTCCATCATGGCTCTCTGTCATTGCTTAAGCCTTTTCTGTGGTGGCATGTGATTATCATCCTAGCACTTAGGAAGCTCATGTGGGAGGATCACAAGTTCAAGGGCAACCTTGGCTACTAGCGAGTTCCAAGATATCCCTAGCCTCTATTCTATAGCAAGACCATGTCTAGAACAATAGCAATAGCAACAAAGTTTCCACTTTCCAATTCCTGATTAAATTTGATTCTTCCCAATAACCCTAACCTATCTGAGAGCAGAAGCAAGAGCAAAGGAAGAGCCTCTTCCTGCTGGGATCCTCTGTCCTTACCACCTAGTAATCACATCTATAGAACAAAGCAGGTCTCGGGCAGTTGCTACTGACAGTTTGCCCTCACTGTGGTCTGTACTGGTTTTCTTATGAAGAATACCAATGCTAGAATGCGGACTAGCTTCAAAAGTCCAGAGTGGGAATGGAAGAAAGGAACAGGGCTGATTAATTTCCAGATTACAAGCGCCACTTGACAATGTAGCGACCTGCTTCAGGCTCTCTCTGTTTAGTCTGTATTGTTCTTCTTTCTGGAGAACACAAACCTCTCCAGAGCCTTTCAGATCGAACCATTTTTTTTGTCTCAAAAAAGACAGAGTCTCATGGGGGGGGGAGCAGAGACCAGGAAGTATGGAGTCTATCAATGGACTGCTCATTGGCAGGATTAGAGAAAAGTTCAACGCCTTGCAAACAGGATGGTACATCCTGCATCCTTACCTTCCCCATTCTTGCTTTTCATCCAGAATATCCCATGTGCCTACCAAGACTCAGAAATGAATTTTATACCCAGTTCCTCTACCTCCATAAAGAGGAACAACATGGAACGAGGGCACAAAGATGACTCTGAGATCTTACAGACAGCAGAGACACCGACAAGATGGGTGATGTGGGTACACTCAGGAGCTCTGTGTGCCTTAGTGTTGTGCTCTTCAAGGCCAGGCTGACGTTATCGGTCATTCAGAATTAGTGTTGTGGAACCATGGCTCTCAACAACATTTCTATTGTTTCTTCAGCACGCATTTAAGTGAGTGTTGTGTCCCTTCTGCTGAAGGAAAAGCACTGTTCCACATGAAAGAAGTATTAAGCATTGGTAGAGGAGTTGTTAGCAATGGGGTAATGGAGGTTGGGGAGATAGCTTAGTGGTTAAGGCGCTTGCTTGCAAAGCCAAGGGACCTCGGTTCGATTCCCCAGGACCCATGTATGCCAGATGCACAAGGTGGCTGTGGTAGTTTGAATATATGGCCCCCAGTATATTCAGTGTTTTATTAGTTTGTTGTTTGCATCTGCAGCCACCTGGCTGGAGGCAGTGTCACTGGGCGGCTCTTAAGGTGTGGTGGTGGGTTTGAGATTTCAATCTAAAGATATGCAAAGTGTGCCTAGTTGGAGCCCCTGAGGTATGCTGTGCTGTGTGGCTTTCTCTCTCTCTTGCCTGGTTCTGTAAAAGACAGGCCAGTTTCTTCTGCCATTATGAAACTTCCCCTGGATCTGTAAGCTTCAATAAATAATATCCCTTCCTCCATAACTGTGCCTGGTCTGGAAGTTCATCTCAGCGAACCTAAAGCTGTCTGCTACAGAAAGTGGTACCGAGGAGTGTGGGGTGAGATGAACCTGACCATGTGGATGTTTGTCTTTTGGAACCTTTGTTTTGGAGGAATGGGCATGGACTTTGTGCTTGCAACTGAAGATGCCTTCTGGAGTGGTAAGCCAAGTATTATGGACTATTCTGATGAGAGTTTGAGAATGCTAAATACAGACAGTATTGAACTTCGGGCTTGGCTTATGAGCTTATGAGCTTTCTAAGGAGAAGGAAAAACTGTGGAGGACTTTGCTGGAACTGGGTTACTGGCATAAGGAATACCTGTGTCCTGCTGCCCAGGCCCAGAGAGTTTGATCAAGGTTAAATTTGTAATAGACTGATGAGCTTGGCTAAAGATATTGGACTGAGATTTTAAGTTGGAAAACCTCAAGCAAGTTAAAATTAGAGGCACTGAGACTGGTTTTAGGTTACTGGAGCTGCTATTGTCAAACACATTAGTAATCATAGGGAAGGTGGCCCAACTACTTTACATTAAAACAATGGAGAAGATGCCTGAGGAAAGACTGTTAGAAATGCAAACTCTTTTGAAAAGAGCTGACTGGAGAAGGAACCTGCTTTTCAAGGCTATGATTTATTTTGTCCCTGGATTAAGAATATGGCTGTGTCCTGCACACCTGGTATTAGTTTTGGAAGCATGAAAAAATGTGTGGAGTGGTCATGAATTGCACACGGTTCCAGGAGCTGCTGCTGAAATGTGGAATGAGGAAGGGCGTGATGCCCTGATAGGCAGAAAGAGCCTTTGGAAGATGTACAGTGGTTTGCATGGAGACCTGAAGATATTTTGGATATAGCAGGACTTTGCAAGGGCTACCATGGAGTGCAGTGTTGGCCTGGGATGGAAGTTTTCCCTGGCTACTCTGCCCAGCTGGAGGCATGGAATTGGAAAACCTGGAGACTGTCAGTCTCTGGTTATTGAACTTGAACTGCAGAAGTTTGATGACTGCTGATGGTGGCTGAGTTTGCATTGTTCTAGTCTCTCCTTGCTATGCTTTATACCAGTTAAAAATGTGTATTCTGTGCCTTTACATGTTGAAAGTATTTAACTTGTTTGACTTTACAGGACTCACTATCTTAAGTTGGTCAAGACTGTGGGGACCCTTGAAACTGGACTGAATAAAATTTACAATGTGTAATAGTTATAAATCTACTGGGGGCCAGGGGCAGAATGTAGTAGTTTGAATATATGGCCCCCAATATATTCAATGTTTTATTAGTTTGTTGTTTGCATCTGTAGCCACCTGGCTGGAGGCAGGGTCACTGGGTGGATCTTAAGGTGTGGTGGCGGCTTTAGGATATCAATCTAAAGATATGCAAAGTGTGCCTAGCTGGAGCCCCTGAGGTATGCTGTGCTGTGCGGCTTTCTCTCTCTCTTGCCTGGTTCTGTAAAAGACAGGCCAGTTTCTTCTGCCATTATGAAACTTCCCCTGGATCTGTAAGCTTCAATAAATAATATCCCTTCCTCCATAACTGTGCCTGGTCTGGAAGTTCATCTCAGCGAACCTAAAGCTGTCTGCTACAGTAGCACATGCATCTGAGTTCGTTTGCAGGGGCTGGAAGCCCTGGTGCACCCATGCCCGCTCTTGCTCACTCTCTGCCTCTTTCTCTCTCTCAAATAAATAAGTAGCCGGGCATGGTGGTGCACGCCTTTAATCCCAGCACTTGGGAGGCAGAGGTAGGAGGATCACCATGAGTTCGAAGCCACCCTGAGACTACATAGTGAGTTCCAGGTCAGCCTGGACTAGAGTGATGAAACCCTACCTCGAAAAACCAAAATAAATAAATAAATAAATAAATAAATAAATAAATAAATAAATAAAAATAAAACATAAACAAAAAAAAAGAGAGAGAGAAAGCAATGGGGTAATGGTAGCTACAAAGCTTACTTGATTGATGGACACCTCGTGGCCTATAATACAGACTGGAGGTGCCGCTGAGACTACAGCTCCTTGTAGAGCACCTGGGCTGATTCAGGTTGGGGGGGCTTCGGGGACGTCCTTTCTGAATAAGGAGTGTCTGGACCATGGGACATCCCGGAGGCAGAAGCACCAAAAGCTACGGGATGGGCCTACGCCACTCCAAGACACCATCCAAAGCTCCACAAGCTCCACTTTCTGCAGAGAGAACTGCATGTGGCCCTTTCTCATCCCTGTCACCTAGCAGGCTGGAGAGGCGTCCGGGGTGCTCAGCCACCAAGCTATTGTGAAGCAGTACTCTCTCTTGTTCATCAGAGGACATGTGGGGTTCGTGTCTACAGGGCCCTGGTGAAGAACAGCTCGTTCTGAAGGGGGTCCTCATAGGGCTGTGGGACCTTAAAATTGTAGTAAAATACAGACAACAGGAAACTATTTTTACGTTTTTAAGTACACAGTTCAGTAGTACTATGCTCCTATTGCACAACCACCACTACCCTGCATCTTAATGAACTATCCTGTAAAACTGAAACTTTGTGCTTATTCAATCATAGAACTTTTCCTCCCTCAGCCCCTTGACAACTACAACTCTACCCTGCCCCTATGAATATGGCTCTGCGAGGTACTCCAGGTACAGGTAGAGTCATACGAGATTTGTCCTTTTGTGATTGGTTTATTTCCCTCAGCATGAGGTCTTCAGGGTTCATCCACACGGAATCCCCCTTGAAGCCCGAAGCGCACTCTGTTGTATGTACATGCCATGTTTTGTTTATCCGTTGATCCACTGATAAAACCATGTATTGCTTCCATCCTTGGGCTATCATATATGATGTTGGGTACTCGGGTATATAAAATATCTGTTTGAGTCCTTGATTTCATTTTTTGGGGGAATATGCCAAGTAGAATTGCTAGATTCTACTTCTAATTTTTTGAGGGATCCTCATATAGTCTTCTAAGATGGCTTTACCATTTTATATCCCCATCAAAACATATACAACGCTTTTGTTATTCCACAGGTTCGTTTGAAAACACCCACACTCCATGGCCTCAGGTCAATGTGGGCGTGGCTCTTGGACTCCTCTAGGACATCTCTGTTTGTCAGAAGATTCTTGAAGCTCCCTGTGGTGGCTTGATTCAGGTCCCCCATAAACTTAGGTGTTCTGAATGCTAGGTTTCCCAGCTGATGGAGATTTGGAAATTAATGCCTCCTGGGGCAGTGTATTGTTGGGGGCAGGCTTATTATAGCCAGTGTCCCCTTGCCAGTGTTTGGCACACTCTCCTGTTGCTATTGTCCACATGATGTTGGCCAGGAGGTAATGTCCACCCTCTGCTCATGCCATCCTTTTCCCCTTCTATCATGGCGCTTCCCCTTGAGTCTGTAAGCCAAAATAAACCTTTTTTCCCCCAAAAGCTGCTCTTGGTTGGGTGATTTCTGCCAGCAATGCGAACCGGACTGCAACACCCCACTAGAGATGTTGTATGCTCCATGGTGTTTCTATCTTTAGTGGATCCTCTTTTCAGGACACACAGCACGTAACTGTCTGGGCCTGGCCTCCATGGATGATGGCAGGGGCTCTTCACCATGCCAGGACTGACATCAAACTGAAGGCCACCTGCATGAGGGATCACAGCCAACTCTGGCTAAAGTGTGATATGGCAAAACATAGCTTTCTGCTGGGCGTGGCAGCACACGCCTTTAATCCCAGCACTCAGGAGGCAGATGTAGGAAGATCACTGTGTGTTCGAGGCCACCCTGAGACTACATAGTGAAATCCAGGTCAGCCTGAGCAACAGTGAGACCCTGCCTCAAAAACCAAAACAAAAAAACAAAAACAAAAACCAAACACATAGCTTTCTTATCCTCACAACTTCAGCAGCACCTGTTCCCTGCCCCTCTTGGATGCTCTTATCCTTCCAGAATTTCTACCACAACTGCTCACCCCTGACAGTATCACTGGACAGCATTATTTCATCTTGAGGATAAATATTTTCAATATCCATATGGAAGATTTTTCCAACAGGCAAATATAAGAGTGAAGATAAAATGTCGAGATAGTCGGGGTCTCTCATATTGTATTTTTGCCCAAATTATAAAACTGTACTCTTCTGCATCCTGTGTATGGCTCAGCTAAAAGACTGAATTCATGTAGATTACAAACAAAATATGAAAATGACCACCCCAGGTACATTCTACCTTTTGGGTACATGGCTGGCAATTATGTGCCATCTCTTCCTTCAGATCCTGGATGGTACCCAGCTTTGCAAGCAGAGCTGGGTAATTTTCAGTTGCTGTTCACTAGCAGTGATGGTCAAAAGCAGTAGTAGGGTTGGAGAGATGGCTTAGTGGTTAACACATTTGCCTGCAAAGCCAAAGGACCCCGGTTCGATTCTCCAGGACCCACGTATGCCAGATGCACAAGGGGGCACATGCATCTAGAGTTCATCTGCAGTGGCTGGATACCCTGGCATGCCCATTCTCTCTCCCTCCCTCTCTCTCTCTGCCTCTTTCTCTCTCTCAAATAAATAAATAAAAAAATATTTTTTTAAAAAGCAGTAGTAGTCTTGGGTTGATGACCATTCTAATAATATCATCCTCCTGCTAGCACCCCCTTGTGGACATGGAATCTGTAGATCATGCTGGCAAGAAGATTTTCTTTGAGAATCATAAAGTTGGGAGTCTGTTTGCTACTCACCCAGCAGGATCCAAGAGAAGACAAAGGCCTCCTTCCTTCTATCAGGCAGAAGGGTAAGCTATCAGTTCAACATGCCCCGTCAGACCCCAAAGGCACAGCTCCTCAGTCTCCCGCCCCTCACAGCGTCTCACCTGAGCCACTTCTTCAAAGTCATCATGCCTCTTCTGCAGGGCCCGGGCTCGATGGAGGGACTTCCCAACCCCAGTGTGTTTGCTGAGAAAGGCCTCCCCATGGTTTTCAATCCAGTCCAGCACCTGGTCAGAGAAGAGAGACACCGACAATGACTTTTCAGAAGGAAAGGCATGTGAATTCAACTTCTGCAGTCCCAATTGCTCCCGGTCACTATCAGAGAACAGCAGTCCAAGTGGAACCGTCTAATCCTCTGTGAATACGAGGTAGTGAGTACAGGCAATGGCAGCAGTATAATTCTACCCTTGACTGGATTCAACTCAGCCTCTTTGATCTCCAGAAACCTGCTCACAATGTTTTCAGTCTATCGTCATTTTGGTGCAGAGGACTGAACGCAGGGCTGCATGCTAGTCTGTTACTTTAAACAGCTGCACAGACTCTCAGGCGTAGCTGAACCCTCATTTTACCTCCTCTCCACCAAGTCAAGTCAACTACGTTGGTGGGGAATTGGGTGGATGAGGTTGGCTAGGAGGCGCTCACCACGCCTCCATGAAAACTCCACAATGAAAACGGCCACAGCAGTGGTGACAAGTTGCAGGGATCCTGCCTCACTGTATGCCTGGGGCTTGTTTCTTTGTCTTGGAAGTAAAGCTCCTGGAGCCAGCCCTCAGCTGGAAGCTCAAGACGGCTGCTCCCTAGGACAACAGTCTTCTCTGCCTTCTTTCCACATCTTTTCTCCAAACATCAAAACAACCAGATAAGTTAGTTTCTGCACCCTAAATCTCATGGTATCTACCCCCTAGAATGTAGTGGAGCACCTATGCCTCCATGCTCCCCCAGGGTTAGAGATCTAGTGGTCTGGCTTGAAGATATTTTCTTGAGTGTGAAGAACTTGGAACATTGGTGGTGGCTGGGGGTAGAAGAGGAACAAGTGAGAAGATGCTAAGAAAATTACAAAAATTGGACCTTGTAGGCTGGAGAGATGGCTTAGCAGTTAAGGCGCCTGCCTGCTAAGCCTAAGAATGCCAGTTCCAATCTCCAGGTCCCACATTTAGCCAGACGCAAAGTGACACAAGGGCGCAATGCCACACTTGCCCACAAGGAGGCACATCTGTCTGGAGTTCATTCACAGTGGCTGAGACGCTGCTGGTGCACCCATTCTCTGTCTCCCTCTCCCTCTATCTCTCTCTCAAAAAAAAAAAGAAAGAAAGAAAAAAGAAAACTAGGACTCTTGGGAAAGGGTGTAGAAACCCTTTAGTAAAAATCTTAAACCATTTACCTTGTTTTCCGATATCTTAAGGGTTGCCGCTCAGTAAATCAGGTGGTTACTTAAATCAGACTCAGTACTGAAACACCTGTGACACTCCTGCCACCACTCCACTCCTGCAGGACTGGTGACCGACTAAGGATTTGATTAATGACAGACTAACCTTCTCAGACTTTAGAAAGACTTCTTGGACAGTGATTCAAACGGACTAGGTCTGTTTAAAAGGGTGCTTAAATTCATTCTTCTGTCCTTACATGGTTTCCCTGTAGCAAACAGACACACAGAACCATGCTGCGGGCTGAAGGTAAGGGAGCTGCCACTCTACAGAACGCAGCCTCTGAAGTCACTTTCTCTGACTTGGTATGTAAATTAATGCCTGCAATGTTCAAAGTATGACAGCCTTCAAAGTTTTCTATGTCAGTATGACAAAGCCTATGCCAAGATGATGTCAGTTCAAAGACATAATGAGCACATAAAAATGGAGGCTAATCAGCACCCATTGCAATAAGGATGAAGGGCCAGATAATTGCTTATCCATTACAATGAGGAAAAGAAAACGAGTGTTTATCTAAACATCAAGCAAGGAGATTTTTTAAATTATTATTATTTTTTTATTGACACCTTCTATACTTACATACAAAAAACATGATATTTCCCTCCCCTCCCCCATTCCACTTCAGAACTCCAATCTCCATCATATCCCCTCCCTCTCTCCATTAGCCTCTCTTTTAATTTGATGTCATCATCTTTTTCTTCTATTTTGAGGGTCTTGTGAAGGTATTGCTAGGCACTGCAAGGTCATGGATATCGAGGCCAATTTCTGTCTGGGCAGTTGCATTGTAAGAAGTCATACCCTTCCTTTGGCTCTTCCATTCTATCTGCCCCTCTTCCGCAATGGTCCCTGAAGCAAGGAGATTTTTAAACATTTTCTATAACGTATCCTGGCTACATACACACATATTTAAAGATAATCTGGAGGTATGGCTGTAAAAAGAAACTGTGGTAGTGCTGAATTTCCAACATTTCAAACACAGAAAAGCAGCAAGCAAAGGAACTCTAAATGTTTTCTTAGAAAAAATTTAAATTTCGCTAGAATTACTTATGATAAAATATCAACCAAATTCAGGAGACTGTTCTTATCTGATTTGTACAATTAAATTCCATACTTCTGTATAATCAAGGAATAAATTTAGCATTTAAGGTCAGAGAAAAATTCTTCTAGTCGGAAGGTTTCCCATGTGTTATATAGCAAGTTTAGTGAAATTTTAATGCATATTTAAACTTTTATTAGTCCCTTTTGAGAATGAACTTGGGTTTGAGAATAATTTCTTATATGTGAAAGAAATAACTTGTAACTTTTCACGAATGCTTTGGAATTCATAACATATTCAAAATATATTTTTTTATAATTATTGCTGTTTTATTTATTTATTTGAGAGAGAGAGGGATAGAGAGAGAATGGGAGTGCCAGGGCTTCCCACTCTGCAAACGACTCCAGATGCATGCGCCACCTTGTGCACGTGGCTTACATGGGTCCTGGGGAATTGGACCAGTGCCTTAACTGCTAAGCCATCTCTCCAGCCTCCAAAATATAATTTTTTTAAAAAAAAATTAGCTTTGAGCAATTAAGTATGACCTCCTTATTTTGTAAGCTTTCTTAAATTTTATTTTGTTTTTATCTCTAGCTTTAAGAAAATTGGTTTTTCTAAACCATGTTGGTTTGAGAGGAATGTTTTATCCACTAGCTCACATACAGTCCATTCTGCATCCCCTGGGTGTGACTCCATAATTTTAAACCTTTTTAAAGGGGCAATTTGTTTCCTTTTAAGGTTATTTTTGCTTTCTTTAAAATGTCAATTCATTTTCAGTTAAGGCCACTTAGTTTAATTATCTATGGCTTCACCACCTAAACTTCTATTTATTTCATATTTGAGTAGCATTTACTCAGTTTAATGTAACTTCGATTATCTTGTGATGTTATATTGAGACCACTTAGCACGACTTCTGCCATAGAATTGAAGCTGCGGGGAAGGTATGAGCAACCTGGATAAGTATTCAGGGACTATGTGGAAATAAATTTAGCCAATAAAAAAGCAAATGGCTTAGGAAGTGAACACAATTAGTTTAGAAATAAATAAGGCCTGAGTAGGCACCCAAGGACAGAGACACATAACCGATCTATGGGGTATAGTTTAAAATGATGATTTATGATGATTTTACTTCAGACAGTTCAGCTGGAGCCATCATCGCTGAAACATTCATGTAGACCATGCGCTCTCTCTTGACCCTGAAGCCATGTCCTCCAGCTCTGGAGGACAATCCAGCCTCCCGGGCAGGCCTGCTCGGCAGGGCTGACACTTACACTGGACACCAAGAACTCCCGTGCAGCTCTAGAACCCCGGACGTCAGCTTCTGGTAAGTCAGTTACGATGAGACAGGCCCTGGAAGCCAAGTATCACCAGATGCAGAAGAAACTGACGTTCTAGCTAAACTCTGGATTCTACTTAAGTACTAGCACCCATCAAGTCCCCCCCTTTGTAGTTTTCTCCTTGTCTAATTGTTTTCACCTGTAAGAATACATTTCAAATACGCAATAAGCAAATAAAGGAACAGAATGAGAGCGAGTGGGACCTGTTGATGGTTTTGGGTTTCCGGCATTTCTAATGCTGGGGGGGGGTGTACTTTTTTTTTTTTTTTTTACTTTTATCTGGGGAGTCCTGAGGCAGCAAAGAAGCATGGAATGTGAATATTCACATATTCTGTTGCTTATTTAATAGTATTCCTGGGTCCTAGTGCAGCCCCATGGGATAGAGGTGCAGACAGGCAGACACAGACTTGACTCTAGTTAGAACAAGCACTAGTCACTAATCGTAGAACCCTGTGTTAAGCGCAGAGCTGAACTCTGCCAACATTCAGGGGTCTTCTGGCTGGAGAGCCAGGGAAGGACCCTGAAGAAGTGAGGCGTCACTGTGATACGAGAGAGGGAAGAGAACTAAGTTAGAACTGGACAAGCAGGGCTTGGGTAGGGAAAGGGCAAAGGAGACTGCGTGAGTGGGAGACTTCAGTGCACAGACACCATCAGGTCCCCTTGGAAAAACGATTCCTCTGACTACTTGATGGCTAGGATTAAGAGTAGAGGGAGGAAAACGAAACAAAAGCAGAAATTCTGACAAGGGGTGATGGCATCTCGGACAAGGCCACTGGCAATGTTCCTGGAGAAATAAATTTGGGAAAGAAATAAATAGATGTGGGGTCCTTGGAGAGGCAAGCAGCAAGGCCAACCCCCAGGAGATGGCTTGAAGGTGAATGGCAGGAAGAATTTGTCACCGAACAGACTAGGAAGAGTAAGGTGGGGATGGCAGACTTTGTCACTCACGCTCCGGACTTTTCAGAAAGGACCATTGTGACCTTGAACTTGAGTGGGAAGTATTCTTCAATGAAAATTGTCAGTCTGATTTGGAAAACTGTACCTTTAGTTTCAAAAATGTAATTTAGGGCTGGGGAAATGGCTTAGCAGTTAAGGCATTTGCCTGCAAAGCCAAAGGACCCTTGTTTGATTCCTCAGGACCCACGTAAGACAGATGCACCAGGGAGTGCATATGTCTGGAGTTCATTTGCCCTGGCCCACCCATTCGCTCTTTCTCTCTGCCTCTTCCTCTCTCTCTATCTCTCTCAAATAAATAAATAAATAAAAATAAATAAATAAATAAATAAATAAATAAATAAAATATCCTTTAAAATGTAATTTATATGTTAGAGCTTTAAAAATGATAAATTGTTAATGTAGCTGGCTCTGACTAGTAAAAAATGAAATTTGGGGGGCAGTAAAGCCATTTAAAAACACAACTTCAGACTTAAATACAATGAACCTCTGCATGTTCAAAGGGCTTCCCACTACGGTGTGGTTTCTGGGTAGTCCATACAAAGCCTATAAAATCCCCTGGGGCCGGCCCCACCTACTCTCAACTCCATCTCCACTGAGTTCCTGCCTCTCCTCTCCTCTCCTCTCCTCTCCTCTCCTCTCCTCTCCTCCTCTCCTCTCCTCTCCTCTCCTCTCCTCTCCTCTCCACGGTTTTGCTCTGTTTCCCTTCCGTTTTCCCCTGGTCTCCACTTCCCAGGCTGCTTCTTCCTCATCCTTTAAACTGCATCTCAAATTCACTGGCTACCAAATCCTCTATTGTTTAATGAGCCATCCAAGGTGGGAGGGCTGTTGCTGTTTTCCATTCCTCTTTTTGTGGTGGTGGTTTTATAACGGGGTCTCATGTAGCCCAGGGTAGCCTTGAATTTCTGCTCTTCCTCCCTCTGCTACCCAAGTGCTGGGATTACAGATATGCTCCATCATACCCAGCTCTTCTCTGAATCTGTTCAAACCATAACAATAAATTAGAATAAAGTATGCTGTCACACATATATGGAAATAACATATTGAAACTCATTACACGACAAAAATTATTTAGAAAACATCCCAACAACTTACAATTATGACCTGTCTCTCCCAGGAGGCTGCAACCCCCTCCTAAGACCAGGACACAGCCCACGTCTCCACACAGAGCACCTTCTCGTACATGTCCAACCCAAGTAAACTCAGACTGATCCAGCAGAGACCTCTGTATGCAATGTTGCCTTACGTTCCCCTGAGGCTATCTTACGCAGCTCACGGTCCACGTGCCCCTCCCCCTGGCCTCTCGTGGCAGGAAGTTCTTGGATAATGCAAGGAGTGCTGGATTCGCATTGGCGTCTCTCCTGCCCTTCTCCCTTCTACACAGCATCCTTGTGCTTGGGGCATGGGCAGTGAATGTTAATGGCCATAGATCACCACTTGCCTCCGTGGCTCAGGCTCCTGTCCATACGTGTTTTGGGAGAAGTTGTGCCACTCCATTCTACAGAACGCTAAGTGCTAGGTCAGCCCAGACTCACCATGACAGCAGGCAGTGTCATGGTAACTTGTAAAAACGCTGCAATTTTCTCCTGCCCTGTACAACATTCCAAGCAGAAATTAGACCTTACCCAGAATAGCCTTTTCTAAGAGCTACATTCTGAACCCGATTGGAAAGATAATCTAACAGCCATTATGCATGATTTCTTAATCACCCCCTTTCTTCCTAATTGTGTTTATTCCGTCTGGTATACAATCAAGAAGGAATGCTCCTCAAGGAAGGAGACAGTCCCTTCTAGTAGCCAAGGAGAAGAGAAATATCCTTTTGAAGAAAACTACTGGTTCTCTCTGAATGTTGGCCACAAATGCAACTAAACTAACGGTCTCAAGGACTTTGCAATCCTGCTCCACTCGCCTGGACCCTCCTCTTAAACCCACCCCCAGGCTTATTCATCGCACATGCCTATTTGTTTGAGTTTGGGTGCTGTTTGAGTTCTACCTTCAGTGTAAGCTTGATAGAGGCAGGGGGTTTGCTTGGTTTACTGCTGTGTTCAAGATGAACACATGATAGCGAACTAAAAACATTGTAATTTTAGCACTTCCTGTGTGATACAGGATAAAACTCAAAAAGGAGGCAGAGACCTTTTGCAAATAAATTAAATTCCCAATCCTGTGATTCTGTTATCTGAAGTTTTCTGATAAATCACTTGATCAAAATAGGCTATTAAGTTTGTATAATAATTTGATTCATAGCCAAACAAGCAATGAGTTCGTTCTTCAAGGACGATGAAGAACTCTTTCCTTTAATTCCTACATCCCAGCACCTCAGCTTCTTATCCCACTGGTTTAGAAAGCCACCATTCTAAGGCATTTATACACCCTAGGTGTGTGGAACACAGTTTGTTATGACAGTACACACAATGTACAGGATATGTACAGATAGTCCATCCAATCATTATCCTGTGAATTTGCATGCACACTCCTGTCAGGCTGTGACTTGAGAGCAGACGGCACTGCCTGGAGTGCCCAATTACTAGCAATTCATTCTCTGTCCCCTTCTTTGGAACAAGAATGATCCAAATCAATGTCTTGTTATGACAGTAGACACCATCACTTTTCTGGGAGGGCTACACTGAAACTCCTTAGCAGGCATATAGACTCTCCTTCCCTTGAGCACTCCTCCTGACAGTCCCACACTAAGAAGAAGAAGCTAGCTGAGAGCCCAGAAGACCTCAAGTCTCAGTTACCCCCAGCTCTGTGCCTTGACACCTCAGCCAGTCTACATCTGTTCTCCCACAGCAAAGGCTGGAGTATGTGACATCTCTCTGCAAGAACTTCCTCAGCTTGGTGCTCGTTCAGAAGGTTTCACTTTTCACAAAGGCTTGAAACTCCTGTCACAGGTTCTGAAGTTTAAAGTGCTTAAAAGTCACTGAGGGATCTTTTAAAATATTGGCAGATTTCAAACCAAAAAGTATGAAATAGGGCCTGGTGATCTGTGCTTGAAAGGCCCTCCACTCTGCTCAACTGACTTTAACTGAGAACTTGTGCGTGTGTCAGAGGACACCTGTAAGATGCCAGTCCTTGCCTTTCATTGTATTTTAGGCAGGGTCTCTTGTTGTTCGCCGTTGTATATACCATGTCAGCTAGCCCGTGAGCATCCAGGGATCCATTTCCCATCTTGCCGTCGTAGTGCTGGGATTACAGATATGTGCTAGTATGTTTGGCTAAGTACTTTTAAATTGCAAATTATTGCCATGAGCAACTGGATACAATCCAAAAAAAATTATAGCACAAAAGGTGGCATCATTAAGGCTGAGTGAACATCATGTGCCAGTGAAAATGAGATTGGGAAGACATTGGGGATAATTTGTTTTAGACATAAATAGCTATAGAGAGCCTTTAAAATATTTTTACTTATTTATTTGAAAACAGAGAGACAGACAGACAGAGACAGAATAGACATGTCAGGGCCTCTAGCTGCTGCAAACCAATTCCACATATATGCTCCATTTTGTGCATCTGGCCTTACGTGGGTACCGGGGAATCAAACTCGGGTCATTGGGTTTTGTGGGTAAGTGCCTTATCCACTGAGCAATCTCTCCAGCCCAAGAGCAATTTTTAAATGGTGATATATGGAGAAGTGTTGGGCATGAGTGAATCTTTGTGGCATAGAAGGTCTGAGGATCAATGTCAGGTGGACAGTAGCTATATGACACATCTCATCCTTTGTCATCTTCCAGAGCTCTTTGGTCATTGACATTCTAGTATGAAATGATAAGCTCCTCAAGATCAGGGCTGTGTCTTTCTGATCTTCATAACCCTACACAGTGCTATGGCCTAGGAGTGCGGGACTTGGGGTCAGGTGGATGTAGACTTGATTATCTGATCTGGCCACTAGCTGTGGAGCTGGGATTGAGCACACCTAACCTTTCCAAGCCTCGGTTTTCCTCATCAGAAAGATGCAGAGCAAACTCCTATGTGTTTCATAGTGTTGGGAGATTAAACAAGAACAGGCAAGAGGAGAAATTAGATGTCCGATCATTTTTACTTACACAGACAACAAATCCTGAACTCTGAGCCTGAATCTCAGAGTTGGAGGCAACTCACTAAGTAAGTGGTTTGTTTCAAATTTTGCAGACAGTCTCCCTGTATGTATATAGGGTTTGACTGAGTGCAGAAGGTGCGCTGAGACTTTAAGTCCGAGACTGCAGTCCTTCCATCTCATAGGAAGAGCTGGCTTCTAGACTCATCATTCTGGTCACTTTATTACTACTAATAATTCTGAGAGCAACCTGCAATGCTCACTTTTTATTACGCAAAGCTGTCACTTGGATTAAACAATGAGCAAACGGGTTTAGTCTGATTAAGGAGCTAGAGTCATTACATTGTTATATTGGTGAGCAAGAGTCGACAAAGTAAAAGCTGTGTTTTTCCACATGCGGCTCTAGAGCAACTGACAGGCGGGTGAGATTCTTCTGTGGTATGGAAAGGATAGACTTTAATATTAATTTTCATCAAAGCAAATGTTAAGTCGCCAAGGCAGGTTAATCTTGCCATTTCCCCCACTTACTGCCTCACCTGAGAGGTCAGCTTCAGAGGACACTAATGGTAAGGGAGGGCACAGGAGTCTCAAGTGCACCACTGGTCCACTCACATCCCCGTAACGCACCTCTTTTCCAGACAGCAGGGCCCACCCAGTCGACTTCCCTTTTGTCTGCTCTGCTTTCTGACCTTCCCACCCCCAGCTCCTCCTCTTGTACTTCAAGAACGGATGCACAGGAGCTTTATCCCCCTCTCGCCTCCCTCATAGCGGGATCTCTCTGAACTTCCTCCTCTTTCCTCCTCTTAATCTAATAAAGTCTCTCTAT
The DNA here is from genome assembly GCA_036365145.1 of Orientallactaga sibirica. Taxonomy (NCBI): domain Eukaryota; kingdom Metazoa; phylum Chordata; class Mammalia; order Rodentia; family Dipodidae; genus Orientallactaga; species Orientallactaga sibirica. Next base: position 15,882,597 of record JAEOAD010000050.1, on the reverse strand, counting down.
AACTTAAAAAAAAAAAACAAAACAAACCATCTCACCCCCACCAGAGGGGACTCTGCACAACTCTACCTCATTGTACTGCCTTGGCCTGGACCAGATACCCACAGGCTGTTGATGAGTTCTTGGGTGTGCATATCTCCTCTAACAGACAGCAGCTTCAAACTCTTGGCCCAGAACTTTATACACACAGCAGGAGTTGTAAACTACTTTATGTATTTATCTTTGCAAAAAGAAAACAAAAAAGAGCTGGGCATGGTGGTGCACACCTTTAATCCTAGCACTCGGGAGACAGAGGTAGGAGGATCACTGTGAGTTCGAGGCCACCCTGAGACTACGTAGTGATTTCCAGGTCAGCCTGGGCTAGAGTGAGAGCCTACCTTGAAAAACAACAACAACAACAAAAAAGGAGAGTGAGATGGTCTGCAGGGGTACTCTGAAAATAGTCACTCACTGAAGGGGCGTGTGTGTGTGTGTGTGTGTGTGTGTGTGTGTGGGGGGCAGACCAGGAGAAATTTCCATCTCCCAGAAAAAGTAAATATCTAATTATTCCTTTTCCTTCCCACCTATGTCACGCCTATGTGGACTTGGAATTAGCTAAGGAATTACACATGGGAAGCCACAGGGACTGGCTGATGCTGTCAGAAAGTGCTTGAATGGCTGCTGCCTACCATTGCTCACACTAAACCACAAAAACAGAACAACTGAGAATTATTCTACTAGCAACTGTATGGCAGGCATGCCACATCCATCCCTCTATTTAGTGTAATGAATCCAAATTTTAGTTACTTTAAAATCTGTTTCCACCATCTCCCAACGCAACAGGGAGAATGGAAGTAGAGGCAGAGAACACACCTGCTGGGACATGGTGAAAGATGTCAGGCCAGCTCTGGCAGATATTTAAGTGGAACCCCTTCCAATGACATCTACCTTCGGCTTATCTGTCTCTCTGCTTTACTCTGACCAGCACCCTTAAAGGACAAAATTTCCCAACTGAGGAAAACCCCTCAGAAACGGTAGTGAGGCAAGAAGTCAGACACACCGAGCTGGCTTTCCCCAGCCACCCTAACAGGGCAGTCCTCGGCTCTTTCTCTCCCCCTGCCCCGCCCCCACTTTCCTCTTGTCTTTCTTTTCCTTCTCCAGCTATACCTGTTTCTCTGTGCTCCGTCTTTAAATCTGCTTTCCTTTTCTTTTTATTATTTTTATTTATTTACAAGCATGTGCACGCGCATGTGTGCACACACAGACACACACACAGAAAGAGAGTGTATAGGCATGCTGGGGCCTCCAGCCATTGCAAAGGAACTCCAGATGCACACACAGCTCTGTGCATCTGGCTTATGTGGGTCCTGGGGAATTGAACTCAGATTGTTAGGCTTGGCACGCAAGCACCTTAACCGTTGAGCTAGCCATGTTTTACTTTTATTAAGCCACTGTCTGTCTCTTTCCCTTCTTCACTGTCTGTCTTTACCTGTCCAGTTCTCATTTTCTGTCTCCTTGCCACTCTCTGTCCGGCTTTTTCTGGGGGTCTTGGAGTGGGGGTCAGAAGACCTACCTTCTTGTCCTGGCACTGCTAGTCACCACTGGGTGGTTATGGTCCAGTCACTCAATTCCCTCAACCTTGAGTTGGTTTTACTGGCTGTGTTTTGGTCCTTTAAACACCGAGATTTTGTCACTGAATGAAACGGAATCCACATGAGCCAAGCCCCACACAGCAGTTGTTACAGAATGGGGAGAATCAGAAACAGCACAAGCACCAGGGGGCGCCCAAGGACTACTCAAGGCGGATGTGACTTGACCTTGAGGATTGACTATGCGGAGGCAGACCCTGCCTGTATCTCATTCTGTTTCATAAGATAGGTCCTGTAGTTATGGGTCCTATTTTAGAGATGGGAGACTAGAAGCATCATAAGCTATAGCAATTTGCATGTGGTCTGTGGGTCACACAAATGACACGTCAGAACTATGACTCCTGAGTCCATGCCTGTGTCCACGAGTGCCTTGCCCTGGCTGCTGAGCAAACATCTCTGGATCCCAAATGTGCTGAGGAGTCTCAGGTCCAGACTATACGTATGGTTGAGAGATTTAGCACACCTTTTCCTAACTAAAGTGATTCATTCACACTACATTGTGTTGCCTGCTAACTCTAGACCTGTTCTTTATACTTTCTTATGTCATCCTAACTAGCCGGGCATCTTGCCAGCACCTCGCTTAGCTCTGGGCTCATGGTAGAAAGCTAAACTTGCTGAACAACTAGTGAGTTTCATGATATTCATGAGCTCTGAAGTTATGTCCCTGTGCCCTTGGCCTGGGCTGTGAATTCATGCAAGCTCAAGATGCTTCTATCATAGTTCTTGCAGGCAAACTCAAACATGGGTGAAGGAGGGCTAAATGGTATTTACTTGACAGAAGCAGAAACTGGAATTCTCTAACAATTTCTGCTCAATTCAGCAAACAAAGAGAAACCAAGTTTCATGGAGACACAGCTAAAAGCTATACAGAGCATAGAGAGGAATTAGTCCTGGTTTCTGTTCTCAAGGGGTTTGGACTAGATGAGATGAGATGTCATGCACAGCTTAAAAACAACACTACAGGGCTGGAGAGATGGCTTAGCAGCTAAGGCGCCTGCCTCCTAAGCCTAAGAACCTGGTTCCAATCTCCAGGTCCCACGTTTAGCCAGATGCAAAGTGACACAAGGGCGCCATGCCACACTTGCCCACAAGGGGGGGGCATGCATCTGGATTTCGTTCACAGCAGCTGAGAGACTGCTGGCGCGCCCATTTCTGTCTCCCTCTCCCTCTCTCTGTCTGTGTCTCTCTCCAAAAAAAAAAAAAAAAAAAAAAAAAAAACACTACGATGCAAAGGTGAGTGTGACCTCAAGATCACACACACACACATCGTGGGAGCATGGAGCAGGGAAATACTTGTTTAGTGTCACCCTGAAAAGTAGGACAGGCTCATGCATATGGAAGATGGACTGGATACCACGTCTTTCACTTCATCCCTCAAGTGTTTGAGGTCAGCGGCCATTTTCTGAAGCACAGCTCAGACGCTCTTGAGCATACACGGTCGGCTGGATGTCAGGTGAGCAAATGAGACGCATCAATAGGTCTATCAGCCCTCATTTCTCCATGGTTTCCTTGCATCCGTCTCGGTGTTAAACGCACACTGAACTAGCGGATACGTGAGTGAGTGAGTGAACTAGTGAGCAAATGGGATGATAGGTAGAATAGTCACGCTCCCAGAAGTCACATTCACATCTCCCAAAAAGAACAGCGGAAATAACCGTCCCGGGAATTCAGCTCTCATGAGATATCTAAGCTCCCATCACACTCAACCTAATTGTTTGCCTGCTTCTGTGAAGTGCCAATACTGTGCTAAGCTGAGGCCTCCCTTTAAGAGTGGGAAGTACAAGAGCTGCACAGGCAGCGCATTAACCTTCCGCTCACTTTTTGTGTAGATGTCACATGGCCACAGGAAAGTCTGGCGGCAGATCCCTGAGAGCCCAAGGGTGACACGCTGACCTCTTTGCAGCTGCTCTGCAGCTCTCCAGAAGCCGCCATTTGCCACAGTCCTAAGAACAGCAGAAGGGTGACAAGGAGCCCAACACAGGACGCTGGCCATCCCCGCGGCCAGCATTGTTTCAGTGAGTCACCAAGAGGTCATGGAAGTATCCATCCCCCCTCTTCTGTGCCTGGGAGGCTGGCACCTCACTCATCTGTCTCACTCACTTGCAGACCAGACGGCCTCCCTGATGTATTTATCTGGATGGCTCCAGATGGCAGGAGCAGGCAGATGACACATCTGTTTCTCTCCTCCTACCATCTTGGCGAGGGCTTCAAGCTGGGCAGCGTATCAGCAGTGCTCTGCCCTGGGGACTGAAGTGTTCTTCTGATGACTCCATCACATGCCAGTCAGAAAGGGGTGTCACAAAGGAATCGGGAAGCCCAGGAAGGGAAGCAGTTTGGAAAAACTCCTCTATGCTGGGGACTGAATACACATCAACCCCCCTGTCTGCAGACAGAGATAAGGATACCCCCCATCCTGTCTGTCCATCTCAGGCTCATGGTGTTGGGCCTGCCAACAACAGCAGTAGTCGCATGTGCTGGGGACCTCACTCTCCCGTGTCTGTCTTGTTCCCTCTCTGGGTCACCCCTGGTTAACAGCACAGAAGAATGAGCGGAGAGAACACTGGTATTTCCCATGTATAATCTTGTGACTGCATGGTAGCAATGGCCATAGAAAAGTCTGAAATTAGGTATTTCGGCTCAAGGGTCCTACTCTGCCTCCGCAGTGAACTCAGAAAGAGAGAGAGAGTATTCTAGCCTTGGCCTGAGACCCAGCTCCCTTACCTAGTAGCTCAGTCCTCTGGGCAAAGCTTCCAGGGTCCCCAAAGGCACAGAAACAGAATATACAAAGGGACAGGTTCTTTCCTCTGAAAGGACATTGATATTTATGATGAGGCTGTCCTTTGATAGTGAGAAGCATAATTATTCATAACTATCTGTAGTGAAGAAAGACTAATGACTGGTACAATGATGCACCAAGACAGACGAAGCCAACAGTAACGAGTCTAATCATGGAATGCACAGATTCCACAGGTCCAGTTTGCCAATGAGTCCCCTAAACTTCCCCAGCATCCTACCTTACTCTGGCACACCTTATACCTGATCAAAAAATGAACTTGGGCTGGAGAGATAGCTTAGCGATTAAGGCGCTTGTCTGCAAAGCCAAAGGACCCAGGTTCAATTCCCCAGGACCCATGTAAGCCAAATACACAAGATGATGCATATGTCTGGAGTTTGTTTGCAGTGTCTAGAGGCCCTGGCATGTCCAATTCTCTCTACCAGCCTCCCCCCCCCCACCACCACCACACCAAATAAATGAAAATAAAATATTTAGGGAAACAAGTGAGCTTACTTCATGCAGGGTCCAACTCCAGCAGAGTTTACTCAGATGACCCCACAGTCCCCAAACTGTCTAACAGCCTCCCCGCCTGCATGGTCAGACTCACCAGGAGGAAATGTGTTACATGACTGTGAGGAACTGTTTTTTCTTGAGACCAAGACTGAGCATGGCTTTGCTGCTCAGTGAGAACGCCCTGCCTTCAAATCTACTCAGGCAGGGAGAGCGCCATTAACAAGTCCACTTTGTTTTCTTTTTCTTCTTTGGCAGGTGTGAGGAAGCCTCTGAAGGCTCCTGCTCAGTGAGCCTCCCGGGATGGGGGACGGCGTGAGGGGTGGAGGGTGGAGGGTGCAGAGCCTGTTACCTGCTGCACATCCTGCTGGAAGACGCAGAGCTGCAGCCGCTGGTGGAGCCGCACCTTGCGGTGCTGCCAGATGCTCTCGAGTCGCCGCTGGTGGTGCAGCACCTCGTGGACCACGTCTAGCACCTGGTGCACCGCCTTGGAGTAGTTCGCTGTGGCTGTGAGAGACTCAGAGTTCCCGGGACTCAGGGGACGCTGCAGTACATCCAGCAATGCTTTGCCATCCTGGCTGACCTGCAGGAAGGAAAGAAGGGAGTTTGGGTCAAGAGCCTGTGACCCAGGGAGAGCAGAAACAGACAGGACTGAGGGGGGAGGGAGGGAAGAGAGAGAGAGAGGGGAAAGGATAGAGAGGGAAGAAGAGAGACGGAGGGAGGGGGAGAGTGAAACAGACAGGCAGACAGACAGACAGACAAGAGGAATCTCCCCAAGGATCCTTGAGGAGGTCTGATAGTCTTACTTTTCGCCAGGCCCATCATAACCAAGGAATGGTCAGCCAAGGCACAGCTGCCCAGCTGCAGCCCCAGAAGGAGCAAGCATCCGGTACCCTAGTAGAGAAGGGCTGCTAGAACTGGCCAAGCGTCTAGGAGAGCTCTCCCCTCGTGAATTCCAGCTGTATGAAGCAGGGACTCTGCCTTTCTCTCAGCCCACTCCTCGGTGTCCAGAGCCTTTCCAGACTGCTGGGTGAAGAACTAGCCTCACTTTAAAGGTGTATTTTTCCACCCAATCATGCCGCATGGTGGTTACTGAGCATATTTTGGATGACTCACCACAGCAGCTGGCAGAACTTCATTTCGGAAGGAAAGCCCAGTATGTCACTACTCTGAACTTCTCCTGTTCTTCCGTCCTCAATTTCCTCTGCCAAGCTTCTAGATGTGTGACCGGGGCCCCAGAGTTCTTGTCAGCAAAAGAAAGATGACAATGGCACCATACCTCACAGGGTGGTAGTACTGAGTTAATACAAGAATGGTGCGTAGGGGCCGGCACCAAACAATGGCTACTGATTTTAGCTACGTCATCTTAATTTTCGTCATAGTCATCATGTTTCCTCTCGTGTGTTCTTCCTTCATTCCTTGTCATTTTATTTTTAATCTCTCGCCTTTTGCTTTTGACACAGGGTGGCATTGAACTTACTACGTAATACGGGATGACCTTCACCTTCTGATCTGCCTGGTTCCTGGTCCTAAGTGCTGGGATTACAGGGGTGTTGTTATTAAAACACACGTCTGAGCCTCAACTCTCGACACTCGGCTTCAGTCTAGAGTGAAGCCCAGAAGTCTACATCGTCAGGAATCGCCTCAGGCGAGCTGGATGCAGGTGGTCTGCGAGCACGCTTTGACGAGCTCTCTCCTCTCTGACCAAGCTTCAGAGGAGAGGCACTGGACAGTACGTGGTCACTTGCCTGGCTTCCAAACCCTCCCATCTCTTTCTACACTTCAGAATCTTCTCTGGAAACCATGTCAATTAGTGAACTTTTTTATTTGTGTACAACCATACGGATGTACCATGTGGTCCTTCAATCTTTACATTATGAAAAAAGCATGCCAAAATGTCTGCCCTCTTTCTTCCTCTTGCAGGTGCCTTTGATTTTTTTTCCAGTGGAAGGGCCTTTTAGGTTGCCCTTTGTATTCCCATACACTTAGCTCTACCTAATGGGCTTTCTAGTGAGACGTTTGAATGAGAAAACTAGTATCTTTAATGAGCTGCTTCACAAAGGTGGGGGCAGGGCTTGTGTGCACACAATCTTTCACTAACTGTGAAGCAAACTCAAAGGAGCCAGTCTTGCTTCCATATATATATTCCTCCTTCCAAAGGAGGAAGTTCATTCTTCACACAAGGTGAGCCAGATATCCAGGTGCATATTTGCGTGTGTGGGGGAGTGTGGTGGTTTGATTCAGGTGTCCTCCATAAACCTAGGTATTCTGAATGCTAGGTCCCCAGCTGATGGCAATTTGGGAATTGGAGCCTCCTGGAGGAGGTGTGTTGTTGGGGGCGGACCTTATGGGTGTTATAGTCAGCTTCCTCTTGCCACTGTTTGGCATACTCCCCTGCTGCTGTTGTCCATCTGATGTTGGCCAGGGGGTGATGTCTACCCTCTGCTCATGCCATTGTTTTCTCCTGCCATCGTGAAACTTCCTACCGAGTCTGTAAGCCAAAATAAGCCTTTTTCCCCCCACAAGCTGCTCTTGGTTGGGTGTTTTCTGCCAGCAATGGGAATCTGACTGCAACAGGGAGAGAGGAAGAGAGTGGGGAGTAGAAAAGAGAGGGGAGGGAGAGAATGAATGTGTGTACCAGCATGATGCCTGGTCATGTCTCAAACCATATCTGCTCCTAGTTGGAGATTGTAGTTCACAGATCAAGGTTTCTAATGATGCCTCTGGAGTGAGGCTAACTGCCTCACCTCTTAATTCAACCCAGGCCGTTCCACAGTGTACAGATATTTCTCTAGTCACTCCCCATAAACACATAAAGGCGCTTACGGCTGTCCCTATTGCTTCTTACCTCTGTGTAGGCCTGTGTCACCTGCTCATACAAGGACTGGTGGTGGTGGATTGCCAGCTCCAGGTCCTGCATCTCAGAGGGCAGACCACCTTCACTGCACATCTTGCACCATGCATCCACTCCTGACAGAAACTGGAAAGAGATGCCAAGTGGGTGAGTGTGGGAACACTGGGTGGGGAATGGGCAAGTTGAAGAGTAGAGAGGGCCAGACACTTTGAAAAAAAAAATTTAAAAAGCATGAGGCTTCTGGAACTCCAGAGACCCCTACAGCAGGCAGAGCTGAACCCTAGTAAGAAGTTCAGCAGGGTAGCTATTTGGAAAGTGTAGTTTCCACAAAGAACAGGGCAAGGTGAGTCATTGGGATGTTTACCAGGCATACCCACACGGGGACTGCAAAGGACAGGCATGTACATGGCTCACGACAACCCATGGTATGCACTCCTTGCTCTCTGCACATGCTTGCTTGTAGGGAAGGGCCTACATGCAAGAGAATGGGGAGTTGTCCGTCTGTATTTCACAGTCCGTGTATCGAGTTTTAGAGAGAAGCAAAGAATACCTCAAGAGCATCACCAGGAGTCCCCGGGACCCTGCAAGAGTCCCTTCCTGCAGGGGATACAGATTAAGGCTCAATAGGGCTCTCGTTGGGTCATGACCCGGTCAGTGGGCAAGCACAGGCAGGGACAGTGTAAAGGGCACAGGGCCTCACTAACAGTGGTAGTGGCTCCTGAGATATGATGTATAGACACGGAGCTCAACAGACACCAAATTACTTAAAAATTAAAATTAACAACTGTGGAAAACTAGGGGTCTCCATGCACAAAGGACGAGCTATCTAAAATCATTCAGATTTATTGGGTGGAAAAATACACCTTTAAAATGAGACTAATTCTTCACCCAACAGTCTGGAATGGTTCTGTCTGTGATTCCTCTCGCCTGGGTGCACAGCTCCATTTAAATTAATTGCCTAAATACCTTTTTATCTCATTGCCTCGAACAGCCCATAGGAGGCCAATAAAGAGCTGCCGAAATAAAATGCATAGAAAAAAACCCATCTTGCATCAGTCCTTGTTTTCTTCCCAGTTAAGGAGAAGCATGGTTTATGACTTCCCCGGAAGGACTGGTAATATCCGAGGAAATGACATTAAAAATAGATACAAATAAAATTGTTTCTCATCCAAACCAACCCGAGTCAGAAAGCATCAAATGAATGTGACTCCTCCCGTTACACTGAGCTCCGGCCCTCCATTTTCTTCCACAACTACTAGGCTACTTGTCCTGGTGTCATTTTTACCCCCTGGATTGTCGGCTGTTCCAGATGGTTTTACATTGTATATGTTTTTGGCACATTCAGCCGTCTCTCAGCAATGCTGGAAGAGCACTAGAGATGCCATCCAGTCCAGACTTGCAGGCATTGCCAAAGCCTCTTTGCCAAGTTCATGCTCCACCCATAAGCATCTCACAGAGGAACTTGACAGCAAGTTGACATTCTTTGTGTGTGTGTATAGTATCTTAACACTATAATTTGTGTAGATGAATGTGGATTAAGTAAGTAGAATTAGAAACCCTAGGCAGTAGAAAAGAAGAAAAAAACAATGCAATCAACCCTAGTCCTTAGACCTCAAGAATTCTGCTTACACGCATAAGTATTTCTGAGGAACCCGAGGGCAACCTGACGCTCTTGTGTCGGGGTGGGGGAGCAGCTCTCCAAGACCCTTGGGATTTCTGTGTAATTCTCTAACGGGAGTCCATAGCAGGTCCTACACAGTGACCAGCTTAAGGAGAGAAAGCCCGAGGCAGTAGGAAACACCAAATTTTCCCTGCCAATTAGAGAAGCCAGAAGTAAAGTGTGTAAGTGACAGAGGAGAAGGGAGAACAGAAGGTTGGATAATATGCTCATAATCCCAAGAACTAAGTAACTAAAAAAACCCATTGTTAAATAAATATCTATTTCTATTTTTTAAAAAATAAATCATCTGGCTAGATCCCTCTCCAAGTATAGCTAGGTGGCACGACTTGTGGAAGTATTTATTTCAATGTATGAGGTTACAGACAGACATAAACACACACGGTGAAAATAAAATGATAGTAGGCCAGCATGCAGAGAAAACGCCACCAGCCATAAACACACCAGGCACCCTATGTGCTCAATATGCCATCATGTCCTCTAACAGCCCTGTGAGACTGACGACTAAGCCCACGCTAGAGAGGAGAAAGGAATCCGAATGGAGGAGGGACTTGACTGACAATGAATGAGTGGTGGTCTGGGAAAAGAAGCCTCATGTCTCATGATGATCCCATGTCACCTTCCTGTTTGGGTAATAGAAGGAGAAATTAAACATATGACCATGTATTGAATCTTCCTTTACACAAAAGTTTCCAAATGTGATACCAAGAAAGTAACTTGAAGAGGTTCAAGCCATAGGATTTAACATTCGACACGACTAGATTGTAACCCAAGCTGCTCACAGATTGTGTTCTTTTAGCAGTGGTGTGCTAGGAAATGTTTAACCAGAACATATATGTGTGCATATGTATACTGTATAATACCACAAACACGAGCGCATTACAAATTTCACTGATATAAAGGGCATGTGACATACACTTCACAAAGAATAATAGCGACAGTGCTCTTCACTGTAGTGGTCTCATGTAGCCCGACAATTCTCACAGGATGCTTTTGTGTAACTGTTGTGTCCATAGTCAACTACTGGTAGGCAGCAAGTGAGAACCTTCAGTAAGACAAAGGTGAAGGTTATGTCAGCACGTCACTTATTTGTCAGTGATGGGCAGACTTCTGCTCTGAGCTGAATGATAGTTTTGAATGTTGGAAGAATACTTGCTGGGTTTTATATGCCACTCACATGGTAACAGCTATAGATAGGAAAACATTTTTAAGTCTGCATTTTAAAGCATGTTCTTCCCCCTTTTTCTTAAGTCTCTAGACAGTCAACAAATTAATAAATACAGGCCTGGTTTGCAGCAGTGGATGAGTCCCATGGTGTAATACTCCTACCATCATCATTTTAGTCTACCAATGTGACATTAGCTAGATGTGAAGTGGCAGTGTGCAACTGTACAGTCTTTCCACCATAGAAAAGCAGATAAAAATAACCTCAAGAACATACATTAGAAGATGCAGTAATCAGAAAGTAATGAGTGTTGAGTATGTATTACTGACATTTGTGTGTGTGTGAGAGAGAGAAAACAGAGAGAGAGAGAGAGAGAGAGAGAGAGAAAAAGAAAGAAAGAAAGAAAGAAAGAAAGAAAGAAAGAAAGTTTGTGTGTGAAAGAGAATTGGTGCACCAGGGCTTCTGACCACTGTAATCAAACTCTAGATGTGGGCATGTGCACCCTTGCACACTTGCATCACCTTGTGTGTCTAGCTTATGTGGGACCTGGAGAGTTGAACATGGATCCTTAGGCTTTGAAGGCAAGTGTCTTAACTGCTTAAGCCATCTCTTCTGCCCTATTGCTGTCATTTAAAAAATTTTTTTATTTTTTTATTTTTTAGAGAATATGTGTGTGTGTGAGAGAGAGAGAATTGGTACCAGGGCCTCGCCACTACAATTGAACTCCAGACACTTGCACCACCCAGTGGGCATGTGCAACCTTGTTATTGCCTCATCTTTGTGTGTCTGGCTAACAAGGGATCTGGAGAGTAGAACATGAGTCCTTAGACTTCGCAGGCATGTGCATTAACTGCTAAGCCATCTCTCCAGCTCTTGATGTCTTTTTTAATGTAGAGTATAATTAAATGCTTAATTTTAAAGTAATAGTTTTTTTTTTAATTTAACTCACAAAATTCATGAAAATTTGACAACTGACTCTATGAGCTTGTTTGAGCTAGATTCTGACCTACCACAGGCTCTCCTACCACAGGCTCTTGGGCAGGTCACCTGACTTCTCTAAGCTTCAGTGCTCCTCTCTGTAACATGGACTCATATGGCTACTGACCAATGTCTGGCCACTTAGAAACTAAATGGTAACAGTATTAGAAATTAGAAATAGAAAACTAAGCCGGGTGTGGTGGCACACGCCTTTAATCCCAGCACTCGGGAGGCAGAGGTAGGAGGATCGCCGAGAGTTCGAGGCCACCCTGAGACTACATAGTTAATTCCAGGTCAGCCTGGACCAGAGTGAGACCCTATCTCGAAAAACCAAAAAAAAAAGAAATAGAAAACTATTGTTTTCTTACTACATGACAATAAATGCTTTCTGGAAATTTCTTTGCTCTCAGTACTCAATGATCACTTTCTAACATCTTAAATCCTTTGTGTTTCTGCTCAGAGACTGTACACTAGCAAATGTTACATACACCACATACATACACACGCACGCACGCACGCATGCACATGCAAATAATAAGCACCAAGCAGATTATAAACGATCTCTGAGTCCCTTCTTGTTTGTACAAATAGCAAGGACGTAAGTGTGAGCAATGTTTCTTTGTAGACCCAGGTCCTATGAAAGGGTAGACCAAGGACTGTTCCTGCAGATATCCATCCAGGGTTCTCTGTGGAAAGTGTGTTCCCCATCATCATCCCAGTCCCTGCACCCTTCCCCACCAGTCCCTGAGGCAGATCCTGGGTCTCACCTGCTCAGCCTTCTGGTGAAACACAGCAGACATGGCCAGAATGGTGCTGCGCTCATCCAAGGCAGCTGCAAAGCTCTTCCACTCCTGGTCCAGTTGCGTGGAGATCTGCTTGATTTGCTGAGATGCATAATGGCCCGCCTCTGAGAGGCGGGAGGCCACAGACATGATGCGGTTAATGTTGACATAGGCATTCTGGGAAGACAAACAGAGTGACAGCTTAGTGGGACATGCAGAAAAGCAACCATTGGACACTTGCAGGGTGGGTGTATATTTGGGGGAAAGGACTAATCAAAGCAAAAAAAAAAAAAAAAAAACCAAGAGATGCTGGGCTAGGTCCTACTATGGCATATTTTCTGGGCCCAGAGGAAGTCCATCTGCATGACATTGGCAGACAGCAGGAAACCAGCTTACAACTTTCAGGTTGTTGAACAGACACGGATTTTTGTGTCAACTATTAATGTACGTCGTCAATGTCGTCACTTTACATGGACTCTTTTTTTTTTTTGGTTTTTTGCAAGGTAGGGTCTCACTCTGGTCCAGGCTGACCTGGAATTAACTATGTAGTCTCAGGGTGGCCTCGAACTCTCGGCAATCCTCCTACCTCTGCCTCCCGAGTGCTGGGATTAAAGGTGTGCGCCACCACGCCCAGCTTACATGGACTCTCTTATGTAGCCCTCATAACCAACTTACGAAGTTACTGCAGGGGTGGCATAGTCCTTCCGAGAGCAACAAGCAGCCTATGGCATACGCTGAAGAAAACAAAGACATCTCTTCTGCTCAGGAGAGCTGTACCTATGGCATTATTATCCCCTACAATATGGCAAAGAGGCTAATGGAGACATGATAATTCTACATCATCGAGTCACCAGTCAGAGGAATCCCTCCCATCCTCTATTTCCTCACCCCCTGCCTAAAAAGCTGAGGTATTAACACATTAGCCAAGGTTTTCATAAAGAGAATTTAAAAGCTACAATGCTTTTCCATGCACACCTCCTTCTTATCCATGCTTGACTTGGGAACATTTCTCTACTTGATCCCATAAGGCATCAGTGGGTACCCCTAAAAATATCTATGGCCCCCATTGACCTGCTGTCTCCTTTCCTGCTGCATTCTTTTTACATCATCCCCATTTCTGCTTGTCTATTAACACTTCATGAATGGATGTGTTGGTTCCTACTAGCCCAGCACAAAGCCCTCCAGGAAGAAAGGACAAAAGCGCACCCCAGAAACACCACACAGCAGTGAACCTGGTTATTTTTAACTGCTGCCGCCTATTAATTGGCTGAGGTGTCAAAACAATAGCGCAATATTGTGGCATCCATGGGGAGATTCTCCTGCATCCCACACTGCCTGCCTGAAGGAACAGGAAGGCAGGTTATTAACACACCCTCACTCCTAGCTACTAATCTTCGTAGATGATAATAAATGTCCTTAAGCAACTGCATTTTCTCGGCGCTGAGGTGTAGTTCATTAATACGGGAGCAGCTTAATGAAGGCGCTTTCGTTTCCTTTTCCCTCTTCTGCGTAGGACCCATTCATCTTAGCTGTCCCCAACCTCCAAGCATTCCATCCCAAACCTGGGGCAGCTTGATAAGGTCTCTCTTAATTGACGAGGTCTCTGTGAAGCTTAAAAGGTTAAGTGAGGTACTTCAGCATAAATCCATCCTGACGCCTAATGAGCAGCCCCTCCCCAGGTGCCATCTCTGTTTTCAGTGTGGTCTGAGTTCTGACACTGCATTTCCTTAACAGAGCTGGAATATTGCCGGCCAGTCTGTGAAGTACTATCTTTCAAAGAGTTAGCAATTATTACAACACCATTTTTTTTTTTTTAGAACACAAATTCTACTGAAAATTAAATTCTTTTTATAGAACTGACAGAAAAACAACACTTCACTTTTAAATAGAGATGAAAATATGGGGGGTGGGAAGTATATGCTGATCACAACAGTTTGGTCTTTTAGGAGATAACACTGAATTGCCCCCAATTTTTCTGCTCCTGTCATTGCTTTTGTTTGGATTCTCTATGAAGCAGTTCTTGAGACGAGGATTTGGGGCAGATAGTTGACTTAGGCACATTTCCAGGAAGCACAGTGAGAGAATGGGAGGAGGAAGTGGACAAGGATGTCTGTCTTAGTGGGTTAGCACCTGAGAAGCTGGGTTCAGTACTTTTGGAGACCTTGTGAGAAACTCTGTAAAACAAGCGGTCACGTTGAGAAGTGAACAATCTTGACTATTTATGCAAAGTCCCACTGGTCATTGGCTGGAGACCCTGGGATTTGCAGCCTGACCCACACACAGGCCAAGGACACTCCAAAGAAAGGCCAGAAACACACTACCACAGAGAAAGGCAGGGAGCTGTCATTCCCCATGACAAGCCTGCACTCATGAGCCCCGGATGCCTGAGGGAATATGGGTGGGACATTGGCAGTGTCTGATAAAGCTGTCTTCCCAAACCAGGTTCAAATCCTAGAAGTTCCTCCTCTTACCATTTCTCCATGTCTGTCTAGAGTGTTGGTTTTCCTATATTGGAAAAGGGTCTTGCATACAGCTTTGGTCAGATGGGTCACAAGGAAAGCAGGAAGAATAGAGCGTGAATTACCCTGTCCCCAGATGTGTCCCAGGGGGAGTTTATATTCTCCTTCCACCCAGGGAACACAGGTAGGCAACTTCCTAGCTATTAGAGATATCATACTGTGGCTGCCTCTGGAGACTGTTAGCAGCTTGTCACACATTCAAATATTTGTGGAGAGTGGACTAGGATCTATGTTGGGGGCTATGCGAGACCAAAGAAGAATGAGACAGGATTTCTGCCGACCTATTCCTTCCCCTCAGGGGTTCTCCACTTAAGACAACCCCTCAAATAACTATAATTTAAAGCAAAAATGAAAAAACTCTTCCACAGAGATAGAAGCAAACACTGAGGGCTCAGAGGGCAGGATCTGAGACAGAAGCAAGGATGGTGGAAGGGGCTTCCCACGCCTGAGAAGGTGTGGAAGCTGGCAGCTCTCCAAGGTCCCCTCCAGCCCTTAGACCTGGCAATACAGACGAACACTACATCAAACAACAGATCAGAGCTGAGCGTCATGGTCTAGAGGCAGGCTCAATAGATGCTTTTGTGTTTCCTTATCAGCGAGTAGGGGAATGTCTTGCTAAAACTAACAGATAAGTATGATTCACAAACGAAGTTGATGCAGGATCTGTCACAACAGAGGGATAACAAAATGCTGACTCATGTATTTGCTCACTGTTCTTCCCCGCGGCTCCTTCACAGAATGTCAGAACACTCAGGCAAGTTTCTATGCCCAAGTTCTTGCTCATATTCTTAACCTACAACCTGAGAAAAAAGGTCAAGTACATTCTATCCTGCAGTTGACAAGTACAAGGATAGCCACAAACAAAATGAGAAGGAACGAATGGCGGAGAAGATCTCCAACAACTTAAAAGGACAAAGACGACTTACAGAGCTACACTAAGAGAAAGAGCAAATAAGGGTGCTTTATTATTAGACTCAACTGACATTTCTAGACGTTTAAGCCAATCCATCTTGCAGCTCTTCTGTTTGACTGTTTATGCCTGGTAGGGCCGTTTGGGAGGCACGTTTGCCCTTGGGAGACAGCCAGCAAGAATGGCAGTCTTGGCTCTTTGGGGCCTGTCTCCTGCCAGGTGCCCTTTCTACCCTTACCTCTGCCTGGCTTTCCCTTTTCCCCATCAGTCTCAAATGCATTCCCATTGCACAGCTGTTCACCAGTCAGTACACCACTGTCACTGGGTCAGGAGGCAAGCCCCAACACTGGCATTCACTTAAAATGTCACTTGAATCCTTTATATCTATATTCCTTATGTGTGAAATGATGGCGGGGAACGAAGTGACCTGAGACTGCCCATTTTCTGAGTCAGCAGTGCCAAAGACGCAAGGATAGTGCTTCTGTCCATACCAGAGGTCCCCACAGCCCAGCCTTGCTCTCTGAGAGTGCAACACAACATCCTGGCTCTGTTCACTGCCCCGCAGTATGAACACCAAGGCTGGAGCTGGACCCCCTGAGTTCTTCAGGCTCTGCATAC
Source organism: Orientallactaga sibirica (assembly GCA_036365145.1). Taxonomy (NCBI): domain Eukaryota; kingdom Metazoa; phylum Chordata; class Mammalia; order Rodentia; family Dipodidae; genus Orientallactaga; species Orientallactaga sibirica. Next base: position 15,866,182 of record JAEOAD010000050.1, on the reverse strand, counting down.
CCAAAGACCTTGACCTTCCTTCTCTCTTTCTGTCTTTCTCTTTCTCTCTCTCTCTTTCATGCCCCTTTCCCTGACTGAGCTGATCAGCCCAAACAGCTTTCCTGACCAGAAGATAACCAAGCTGAGGCCGTGTCTCCTGCTGGGACCAATTGAAATCAATGGTGCAGTCACTCTCCCGAAAGACCTACGTGGCAGAATCTTGAAGATAGTTTTCAACCCTGCAGAAAGAGTCTCACTTTGAATCTGGTTCTTGGTATCCTAGCTGGCTAGAGTACCATGCAAAGTTACTTGTAAGATACTGACAACTTTCCATTAAAAAAAAAAAAAAATCAGGCAAATTTTCCCAGTACATGAGGTTTCTTTTGTGGTGTACTCCGAAAGAGACACTGGTTCTTGTAGAAATAATCATTTGAAAAGCTATGATTTTTGTAACTTTAAGCTGAGCCAGAGGCTGATGGTTTGAAGATCATTGCCAAAGATATACACTGTTTGCATCGCAGTCACCTCACTCCTAAAATCTGAAATTTACCCTCCTGTGGCCACGGGTGCCCCTTCTGAATCAGAAACACTGTGATAATGAGACAACATAAAGCATCCAGCCCATGTCTGGTATATAACCATGAGACGAATGTCAAATCCTTTCCCTCATCCAGACCCATCAGCCTGCTATTAATTCCCTGAACTGTCCAAAGCAAATGGGAGCACAACCAGAAGAAACATCAGCGCTTCCAACAAGAGACAAAAGAAGTAATCGTAGTCAAATTCCCACTGCATTGCGTCACAGGGTCCCCTGCTATTGCTGCGAAGAGGCCCTTTCTGTAGGATCTGGCACATGTGTGCCAGCCACACAGCTGCTACATTCCTGTCAGCCCCCTGCCCTAGTTACTATATCCCCTTCACTCACCTGACACATCCCTTAAGAGTTAAGGGGCTTAAGCCCTGGGTTATGAGAGAATTCAGAATTGGTAACTCACTTTTTTTTTTCTTATTTTATTTATTTATTTGAGAGCGACAGAGAGGAGAGAGAAAGAGAGAGAATGGGCACACCAGGGCCTCCAGCCACTGCAAATGAACTCCAGATGCATGCACCACCTTGTGCATCCTGCTTATGTGGGTACTGGGGAATCGAGCCTCGAACCAGGGTCCTTAGGCTTCAATGTTAAGCACTTAACCACTAAGCCATCTCACCAGCCCCGTAACTCACTTTTTAAAGCCACATTGTGCCGTTCTCTGGGAAAAAAATAAGCATGGGCTCCAGTTAACAGGACTGCAACGCTGTAATGGTTATTAAGAATATGAAAGTAGTAGTGATCTGCCTGTCAGGTCTTTACAGAGGTGAGGCCTAACCACTATCGAGAGGTCACTTCCATTAAAGGGACGCTGACGAGCCCTGGGGCCCTAGACTCAGTCCAATAACCAAGGAAGACAACCAGACGAGCCGAGGGTCAAAGTAGTCAGCAAATCGTTCAGATCAAATGAAAACATTAACCAAAATGCTAAGTACAAAATACACGAAACATATTGCTTCAATTAAGAAAAATAGCGTGCATGCCAAGGAAACATTCCTAAATGTTATTAGTTGTTGGATACTTATCTTGCAGCAGTTATGCATGATCGTGGGCATTTTTCTATTTTTTATTATTTACATGTTTATGTGTGTATGTGTATGTATGTATATACAGGTATGTGCATGCCATGGAACACATGTGGAGGTCAGAGACCACCTTGGGGTGCTTTACCTCTCCTTCCACCCTTTTGAGACAGGGTCGCTCTCTCTTTTTTAAAAAAATATTTATTTATTTATTTTTATTTATTTGAGAGAGACAGAGAGGGAAGGAGAGAGACAGAGAGAGAATGGGTCCATGAGGGCCTCCAGACACACACACCACCTTGTGCATCTGGCTTATATGTGGGTCCTGGGGAATTGAACCTGGGTCCTTAGGCTTTGCAGGCAAACTCCTTAACCACTAAGCTATCTCTCCAGTCCCAGAGACAGGGTCTCTCTCGATGCTGTTTTCAAGCTCCTGAATTCTCCTGGCTCCACGTCCCATTGTCTAGGTGTGTTGTGATTACAGGTGCAGGCGCCACTTTGCATCTTGCTTTACCTGGGCACTGAGGAGGGGAGAACTCAGGTCGGCAGGCTTGTAAACAAATACCTTTTAAAGCCCAGCACTTTTCCGTAGGGTATTTTTATTTTATTATGAAAGTTATTTGTTAAAATAGAAAAATATATTTAAAAATTAATGAGGAAAGAGTCCTTGAAAGTCTACAGAAAAGATCCTCCTTCTCCACTAGTTACTCATCAAACACCAGTGCTCCAGGCCTCATCGCCCGAGATACAAGGGTGGTTTCTAGTTTTGTGCTTCCCTAGTATGAATAATGCTAGGAGATTCTGGGCATTTTTAATTTTAACAGATTTAGCATTTTAGTTAAATATTATTTTAATGTAACTTTAATAGATTTGGCCAGGTTGTATTTAATCAACACTGTATTTACATTTTTCCATCTCCTTTGATTTTGGTAATGCTTTTATTTTTAAAGTGGGAATGCAATTTACATATAGTGAACACAACTATTATAAGGAAAGGAACGTAAACATCATCTGTTTTGGTGAAATCATTTTAAAGTTTTAGAAAAACAAAGAAGGAACAGAGATATTTTTAAACTGCTTCTATTTGGTATTTAAAAATGTTCATTAGCTCAGTTGAGTGATGTGTTGTGTTCAAAATCACAAGGAATGAGACCAAATGTCATAACATAGACCTCTTGGTTCCCACTCTGCTCAACGTCATTTAACATGACTATTTTTTTTCTTGTACCCTGCAACTTAAAAGTCTGTTTTGTCATACTCAAAGAAAGCTATGAGAAGTATTTGGAGATTTCCCCACATCGTTTTCAGAGGCTTGGTGAGTAATATCCCGTATCCGTAAATAAATAAAAATTATGCCAAAGCAATGGAGAAAGCGCTGCCTCGCCTCTTCTTTCCAGCTTCATGGTACATCACATATATCTTTGTAATCCCATGCCCACTTAGGGTCCTGGAGTTGTTAACACATCAGCTTATGATTAATTAGGTTTAACATTATTATGTAAACCTGCTGATCCCACCTCAAAACATATGGATACCGGGAAGGTAACATCTGGAGTAAGAACTGTCCATGCTTGAAATTACACTAGAGCAGCTAGGAGATGTGACGAATTTAAAAAGAAACCTCCAACTCCTGCTTCTCCCAGACCCCAGGGTGCCCTCGGGAGGGGCCGAGCAGGGAAGCTGATCAATGACTATCTGGTTCAGTCTGGCTGAACAGTAGGTCAAGCCATGTGGAAGCCATCTGTCAGTGCTGGCTGGTGAGAGGAAAAGGAACAGGAACAGACCTGGTGCTCAGCAAAGATAACATTGGCCTGCAAGTCCTTCTGCCCCTTTGGTCTGGCTTGCTATAGAGATGTTTGCTCCAGCAATTGCTGCACAAACCATTAAGCAGCTATGAAAACAAGCACCTGACCATATGTGCAATGACCACAGAACCCCAGCTGCAAGCACAAAGAGTCCTCAGTGCCAAGTGAGGTCTCCTTGGAGGTAGGATTGACACGGTAGGCACAGCTGGCATTAGATTCAGGGACATCAGCAGAGGAAGTGACTGGGAAAAACAGCTCTTCTAGTGATTTTAGGCTGTTTTTAATGCTAAAGTCAGAAACTGAAACTTCATGGAAATAAATGTGTTCATTAGTATTTCGTTTATCCCCCAACCCTTTCTTGTACAGAGTCTGGCCCCAGCATGGTCTGTGGCCAGCAGCAGCTGGGAGCTGGCAGCATCCCAGGCCTCTCCCCTACCTTCTGTATCAAATCTGCACTTTCTCAAGGCTGTGCCATCAGGTGATTGGTATATACATGAATGTTTGAGTGACTCCACGGCTGGGAATGCTGAAGAGCTGTCCCAAACAAGAATTTCTCTTAGCACACCTGACAACAATCATTTCTGGACAGGTGCCAAGACTAACATGGTGTCAGATGCTGCGCCTAAAAGCAAGACCACGTTTCATGCTGACAACATTCTCAGCGAAGGCACTATCCTGATCCCCTGCTTACAGACGAGGAGATGAGAACTGCGACCAGTCCGCCTAAGAGCGCACAAGGAAGGGCGTTCAGAGCTGCGCTGGCACCCAGTGCTCGTGGTCACACTCACTATACAGTTTCATGTTGCCTAAGGAGAAAAGCGGTCAGGCTGGCCAAGGGTGTCCACCACAGAAGAGTGCAGATGGTGAAGAAAAATTCTCCCGGAGACACTAAGAATCACATCCTAAAGAAACTAAGCTGCCATGCTCCAAATGGGGTACAGGAGAGCCAGGATGGGAACAGCGAGAGCAGGTGGGAGCTGCTGCATAGTCCATGCAGAAGCTAGTGCCAGCTTAGATCAAGGTGGCAGCTGTAGAAGCAGTGATAAGAGGCAAGGTTCTGGTTATATTCTGTGGGCATGGGTGAGAGCCACAAGGACTTGCTGGAGGAAATTTTATACCCTTCTTCATTTCTAGATTTCAGCATGAACTCTGACCTCTGATTTTTATAAAACTCCCTATCCATCTGTCCACTTGATCCTACCTGTCACACCTCTTGAATCTTCCCTTGGATGAGTCACTTTCTGTCCCTTATTGGTGCCCCTGGCCAGCTACCACCAAAGGCAGAATGGCACATGCAGCCTTGATGCGGCTTGTTATTACAGATACCTCGTATGTGTGTCTCCTGCTTCGCGGCTGAAAGGCTTTCATGGTATATTACCTCATCGGACACACTAGGTGTCATGGGCCATTTCACGCCTTTCCCTCTGCTCCAGGAGACCACAAAGAAGAGCATGTGTCAGTGCTGGCTGAATCTCAGACAAATTAACTCCTTGGCAACTGCCAGATCTGGCCGCGATGAGCGTGTGTAAGGGTGTGGGTGAACTAAACCACAAGGTTCAGGGGTAAACATGGAAAGTACCCCACAGCCAGCCTAAGGCAAGAATATGCTGACAAAGGGCCACAGGGAGCAGTGGATGGGAGCCAAAAGAGGTGCCAGGGCTGTGGGCAGAGAACCAGGAGTAAGGCAGAAGAGGAGCAAAATCTAGGGCCAGGAGGAAGTGACAATCAAGAGAGAAGACTGAACCAGGCCAGTGACAACTACAAGTCAGAAGCCAGTTGTCAGCCAAACCCGAGGGTCAGCTCAGGAAAGCCTTTCAGAAGTGACTGGGGCCAGGGGCTGGGCAGGATAAGGGGAGCCAGCACAGTGCCCTCCACTGATGCCAAGATGCTATCCCTAGGCCCAGGAACCTCCTGTGTTTCCCATCTGAACAGGAGCCAATCCCCAAACAAGGCTGACTGGGGAACGGTGGGAAAATGCAAAAGGGAATTAATAGAGTCAGATGGGCAGCAGGAAGTAGGGGTACAGACAGGCAAGCACCCTAACCCTCAGTGCCACAGGGTAATAATCAGGAGCTGCAGAGTATGACTCCATGGCTACCACCAGGTGGTTCATTTCTTCACCTTGGACTTGGATTCTCAAATTGGTTTCCAACTCTGTATAGCTTTCCTGGTTCACACCACATACAACTAAACCAGTCTAAGGTGGCAGGCCCCAGACGGGATTTTTTTTTACAAGCTCTCAGTGGACTTATAGTGGGCAGCGGGAGCAGAGGCCTGCTGCCTTACCTGCGGGCACCGGCCTCCCTAGTGCCAAGTTCTGAGCATGCTCTGCTCTCCTCCGTGGGTATAGTTTAATGTCGATGATGAGGCCAAGAAGAAAGATCATAAATGGGTCCACAGCTGATCAGAAAATAAAATCTATTCATCCAACTGAGTGAGAAGAAAAGGGAAATACACCCACAGGTTTGCTTGTGGAGATTCAAACACTGCATCTGGTTGAACTTGACTTGGCACTAAATGTTTCCCAGGTCTCTCTAGAAGGCCTGCCGCGGGAACTCCAGTGTAATCCCCAGAAAAATGGACCCCATTCTTGTCAACAAGAGACATGCATTAGGGCCCTCCTTTTATCTTTAGGATTAGATTCTCACAGACAAACCGGCTCTGTCATGTGGAACTTGAAAGGATATCAAAGCCAATAGCTCTGTAAGCTGCGCTGGAATCTTGCCCGACAGGGTCTTCAGAAGTGAACGACCTGCTCTTCTAGTTCTACATCTTGGCTGCATAAACTCTGCTCAAGGTTGGTGACAGCTGGTGTGGCAGTATTTGACAAATATTTCTTCAGTGCCAACTAGGTGGCAGGCACTATCGTAGTGGACGAAACACAGTTCTGTCCTTAGCAGCACATATTCTGATGGGGAAACTCTTTTGCCATCGCGGGCGGCTAAGTTGCAAGCTCCTGACAAGAGTTCTGTATCTTGGGGATTTGGAGTTCTCAGCATCTAGTGAAGGGTGCAGTGAGCACAAACAGGGAGTTGGATATACAAATGGTGAGTGGTGCACTCAGGTCTGTCTGCCTCAGCTCTGCAAACGCCACCAGCCTTGGTGGCCATACTCGTGCCACAACCATTTTCTTTGCCATAAGGAAGGTTTATCTGTGTATTAGTCTATTGTTGTTATGATCAAATATCTGATGAGAAGAAACTTAGGGAAGGAAGAATTTATTTTGGTTCATGGCTTAACAGCGTATTTATCCACTGTTGTGGGTAAGGCATGAAGAAGGTGGCAAAATTCATGGTGGCATGGCTTGCTCACATCCCACCTATCTGTAAGCACAGAGATGGGATCCAGAAGCAGAGCCAGGTTATAAACCATCAGAGCTGGCCCCATGATTGATTTCCACTACCCAGGTCTCATCTCTTGAAAGTTCTGTGACCTTCCAAAACAGTGTGCCCAGCTAAGGACTGAGTGTTGAAGCACACTATGGGGACATTTCACATCCACACCATAATAATCTGTAAGCTAGCGGAAACACACAAAGCCCTCTCCAGTTGTCTTCGTTTGTACTTTTCTGTTATCTCAAGGAAGAAAGTAAGCTGATGTGCCTTTCAGATGTCGTCTCCCCATCCCCTACCCATCCGATGTTAAGCAAAATCGACTCTATAGGTTAGCCTCTTCTGCTTCAGTATATAGTCAGTGAACTTTTCATATACATACAGTCATAGATGATTCTCTGGTGACTGGCTCCTGTCATTTAAAATGCTTTCAAGGTTGAATGTTGCAGCATGCATCAGCATTTCATTTCCTGGTAGAGATAAGCGGCGTTCCATTTTATGGACAGATCAAATTTTGTTCAGCAGCTCATCAGTTGATGGGCAATTGCTTTTCTACTTTTTGGTTCCAGTGAATAATGATTCTATAAACATTTGTGGACATGTGCAGACATTTTGTGAGGACATGTATCTTCATTTCCCTTGCATTGGATCACTAGGCAATATGGCAGCTTTAACTGTGCAAGGAACTGCTAGGCTGTATTCTAAGATAATGATACCATTTCACACTCCTACCAGTCATATATGAGGAATCCAACCTTTCCATTTCCTCACTGAAATTTGTTATCATCATAATTTTTTATTATGCCATCTTATGGGTATGAAGCAGTATCTCAACGTGGTTTTAATTTATATTTTTCTGGAGATGACTCATGTTGCCAAAGCATCTTTCCATGTGCTTTCTTCACCATGTGTATGTCTTCTTTGAGGAAATGCTTACTCATATGCTTTGTCCATTTTTAAACTGATATGTCCTTTTATTATTGAGTTTTAAGACTTCTGTATATAACAGATACAAGCCCCTTAAGATATCAGTGATGGGCAGATATTTTCTCCCATTCTGTTGCAAACTTTTTCACATTCTTATTTTCTTTTTTTTTTAAAGTAGGCTCTTGCTTTAGCCTAGGCTGACCCAGAATTCACTACATAGTCCCACGGTGGCAATGGACTCATAGCAATCCTCCCACCTCTGCCTCCTAAGTGCTGGAATTAAAGGCATGCACAACCATACCTGACCTTTGAAAATTCTTGATTATATCTTTTGATGCATAAAAGTTTAATTTCCAATATGTCCAGTTTATTTTTAACTCAGTAGACAGTAAGTTTCCAACTTCGTTCTTTTGCATATAACTGTCCAGTTGTCCCCACAGTATTTATTAAAAAGATTATTCCCACATTCAATTCTCTTTGCACTCCTGTAAGAAATCAGTTGGCCACAGAAACATGGGTTTAATGGACTATTAATTCTATTCCTTTTGATCTATATGTCTGTCCTTATGCCCGTACCTTGTTGTCTTAATTATTGTCGCTTTATAGTAAGCTCTGAAATTGTTCCTCCAACTTTCCTCTTCTGAGATTATTTTGACTGTTTTGGGTCCCTTGAAATTCTAGAAAGATATCTCTTGTGACTCTTGTAGATATACTAAATTTATACATTAATTTAGGGAGTGGTATCATCTTAATATTAAGTGCATGGATGTGACATGCTTTAAATTTGACTTATATCTTTAATTTCTTTCAATGTTTTATATTTTTCACAGTATACATTTTATTAAGTCATTCTCAAGTAGAATAAAATTTTACTTTGATGTTATTATAAGTGAAGTGATTAATTTTTTTCAGACTGTTCATTGTAAGTGAATAGAAATACAGCTGATTTGTATATCCTATCACCTCATTTACTAGTTCTAATAGGTTTTTACTGGATGCTTTACAATTTCCATATACAAGATCATGTCAATAGATAATAAACATAGGTTTATGCCTTTCTTTCCAAACTGTATGCTTCTCATTTCTTTTTTTAAATATATATTATTTATTTATTTATTTGAGAGAAAGAAAGAAGGGGAGAGAATGGGCATGCTAGGGCATCCAGCCACTGTAAACGAATTCCAGATGCATGTGCCCCCTTGTGCATCTGGCTTATGTGGGTCTTGGAGAATTGAACCGGGATCCTTTGGCTTTGCAGGCAAACACCTTAACTGCTGAGCCATTTCTCCAGCCCTGCTTCTCATTTCTTTAACTACCCTGACCAAACCTACCAATATTGAATATAGGTGGCCAGAAAGTCCTTGACTTGGTCATGATCTCAGGAGGGAAGCACTCAGTTCTTCAACATTAGACATGGCGTTGCTTGTGCCCCTTGTCAGTCTGAAGAGGTCTTCTTCTATTCTTAGCTGGATGAACACTTTTATTTTGAAAGTATATTGGATTGTGCCAAATGCTTGTTCTAGAACTACTGAGATGATCATGTGGCTTTGTTTTTCTTCTGCTTATATTTAACCAAGATCTCAGTTCTGAGGAAATTCTCAGTTCTGGAGTTCATTTTTTCCCTCTATGTTGCTATATTTGGTTTGATAGCATTTTCTGGATTTTTTAAATTTGTTTGTTTTTGTTTTGGGTCTCACTCTAACCCAGGCTGACCTGGAACTCACTGTATAGCCCAGGCTGGCCTCAAGCTAAAAGTGATCCTTCTACCTCAATCACCCAAGTGCTTGAAGTGAAGGCATGCTCCACCATGCCTGGCTTTTAAGTTTTTACATCTAGATTCATAAGAGACATTACTTTTTTGTGTGTTGCATGATGGCTTTGGCATTGTGGTATCAAGGTAATACTGTCCTCATAAAACAAGCTGGGAAATGTTTCCTTTTTACTTTTGTAAATACTTTGTATTAATTAATGCTTTAATTTTAATTTAATTTAACATTAATTCTTTACATGTTTGACAGACTACAGTAATGAAGTTATCTGGGTTTGGGCTTTTCTTGGTATTTTTTTGATTACTAATTTATTGCTTGTTATAGTGCTTTTCAAATTGTCCATTTCTTTGTGAGTCAGTTTCTAGGAATTTGTTTCATCTAATATATATATATATAATATTATATATAATATATATTGTTTTATAAATATTTGTCATAGCCTTCATTTTTTATTTTTATGTATTTTATTTTTATGTTGTGATGTTGGTAGTAATAGTCCCTGATTCACTTCTAAGTTGAGTATTTTTCTTTTTTCTGGTCATTCTACCTAAATATGTGTCAATTTTTATTGATGTTTTTGAGTCACTAGCTGGAAAAATGCCACAATTCCAACACTTGGGAGGCGATGGCAGGTAGATCAAGGTTCAAAATTATACTGGACTAGATAGGGAATTTAAGGCTAGACTAGGTTACATGAGTATGCATCTCAAAACAAAAACAAAAATAAATCAAATATCCAGCTTTTGATTTGATTGAATTTTTCTATTATTTTTCTTCTCTAGTTCATTCATTTCCATTCTAGTCTTTATGACTTCTTTGCATTTAACTTTACTTCATTTTCATGAATCCCAAAGTACTTCTGAACTTCCCTTTTCATTTCTTCTTTGACCCACCAGATAGATATCTAAGAACATGTTAATTTCTACATAACTATAGGTTTCTGAAATTCCTTGTTGATGATTTTTAATTTGACTCCATTATAGTTAGAAAATATAATTTATATTATTTCCAACCTTTTTAATTTAGTTAAGTTTTTGTACCATGAATGATGTTTCATTCTCTTGTGAGGAGTGTATAGACTGGTTGTATATTGGGTGTTCTACTGATGCCTGTTGGTGTACAGTCTTTTCTATTTTCTTGTTGGTCTGCTGTTACATAGCTCTACCCATTACTTCAAGTGGGATGTTGACTCTTCAACTATGATTAAACTATTCCTTCTTTCATTTGTCAGTTTTTGCTGGTAGTTAGTATTTCGTAGCCCATATTCTATTGTTAAGAGCATGTTTGATTATAATTGCTATATCTTCCTGATAAAATGACCCATTTTATCATTAAGAAGATCCTTTCTTAAAACTGAAGACCAATTTCCCTGATGAACATAGATGCAAAATTCTCAACAAAATACTTGCAATTCAAGAACACATTAAGATTAGACAGAATGACCAAATTGGTTTCACTCAAGAAATGCAAGGTTGGTTCAACATATGTAAATCAATAAATGTAATTCACCATATGAATAAACTTCAAGATAAAAAGTATATGATTATTTCTATAGATGTAAGAATGGCATTTGACAAAGTTCATCATGTTTTATGATGAAAATTCTGAAGAAATTAGGAACAGATAAAATGTATCTCAAAATAATAAAGGCTACATATGACAAATCTATACTCAACATTATTCTAAATAGGGAAGAACTAAATACATTTCCTCTAAAATCTGGAACAAGGCAAGGATACCCACTGTCTCCATTCTTATTCAATATAGTTCTCAAAGTTTTAGCTAGAACAATAAGACATGAAAAAGAAAAGAGATAAAGCTAGAAGGAAGAAATGAAATTATCCTTATTCATAAATGCCATAATTCAAAGTATTAAATTGAATCAATACTTTTGGCAAAGTTGCAGGATATGAAATCATTACACTAAACCAGTAGCTCTCATATATTACAATGAGAAATATGCTTAAGAAAGAAATTATTTAAAAATCCCATTCACAATAGCTCCCCTTGAAATAAAATACCTAGGATGTAAAAGACCTGTACAAATAAAACTGTAAGCCATTGAAAAAAAGAATTAAGATATCAGACATTGGGGGGAACATCCATGTTATAGTATTGGCAGAACCAATATTGTGAAAATGGCTATATTACCAAAAGTAATCTATGGATTCAATACAATTCCCATCAAGTTTCAATGACACACTCCTAGAATTAGAAACAAATAACCCAACAATTCATGTGTAAGCACAAAAGGCCATGTATAGCTCAAGCAAACCAGGGTACAAAGAATGCTGCTGGAGATATCACAATTCCTGACCTAAAATTATACCATAGAGCCATACTGACAAAGACAGCACAGTACTGGCACAAAAGAGTCACACAGACCAATGGAATTGAATAGAGGATCCATAATCAACAAAACTATGGACACCTAGTTATGGATAAAAGCATCAAAAACATACACTGGAAAAAGGCATATTTGACAGATGGTGATGGCAAAATTGGATATCGACCTGAAGAGGAATGAACATAGACCCACATCTCTCACTCTGCAGAAAGATAAATTCAAAATGGATGAAAGATTTTTATATAAAGCCATGGATGTCTAAAACACTAAAATACATAGGCAACACACTGAAAGTTACAGGTATAGATAAGAACTTTATGAATAGAATTCCAATAAATAGCACAGGAAATCATCCCAAGAATCAATAAATGGGTCTGCATTAAATAAAAGTTTCTTCACAGCAAAGGAAACTATCAGTAGAGTGAACAAAAAGCCTACAGAATGGGAGAAAAATCTTTGACAGCTATCCCTCAGACAAGAGGCTGATATATAGAATATAATTAAAAACTGCAAAATACTCAAAAATAAAACTGCCAATCAACAAATGGGCTAATGAAATGAACAGACAGTTCTTAAAAGAAGAAACACAAATGGCCAACAGATATTTTTTAAATCAGGGAAATGCAAATTCAAACTACTTTGAGATTTTTTAAAATAAAAATATCTTTTAAATTTTTTATTTATTTATTTGCAAGCAGAGAGAGAGAGAGAGAGAGAGAGAGAGAGAGAGACAGAGAGAGAATGAGCACGCCAGGGCCTCTAGCCACTACAAATGAACTCCAGATGCATGTTCCCCTTGTGCATCTGGCTTGCATGGGGAATCAAACCTGGGTCCTTTGGCTTCACAGGCAAATGCCTTAACTGATAAGCCATTTCTCCAGCCCTACTTTGAGATTTTAGGTCACCTCATTCAGAATGGCTACCATCAAGAGAGCATATGACAACAGATCCTGGCAAGGTTGTAGGGTAAAGGGAACTCTTAACTATTGATGAGAGTACAAACTAATGCTACTATTATGAAAAACAGTGTAGAAGTTTCCAAAAAGCTAAAAATTGAATTACCATATGTTCCATCCAGGTATACCACTCTTGGGCATATAGCCAAAGGACTTTATAACCATATTCACTGCATCTAGAAACCAGACTCAATCTAGATGCCCATCAACTGATGCCTGAGTCATGAGAATATGGTTCATATACACAGTGGAGTTTCACTCTGTAATTACTCCACTGTAATGAAAAATGAAGGTATGAAATTTTCAGGAAAATGGATGGAACTGGAATTAACTTTTACTAAGTGAGATAACCCATGTCCATAAAAACAAAAATTGCACGTTCTCTCTCATATGTGCATCCTAACTTTTAATGTTTACATATATGTAAAAAAAGGAAATATGATATGAGATAGGAGGCCGTTATAGGGGAACCACAGGTGGCAAGAAGAGAGGGAGAAAATAAAAGGGAAGATGAAGGGTGAACATAGAAAGGAGGCTATGTTGAAGGGAAGAGCACCAAAGGGGTTGAGGGTGGGAAGAGAAGAGAAACAAAAAACCAAGTTTGTTTGGAAAACATCATAATGTGATGTAATTCTTTGTATACTGATAAAAAAAATAAGTTACTAATGAGGTAAAAAATGAAAGACTTGCCGGTGCATGCCTTTAATCCCAGCACTCAGGAGGCAAAGGTAGGGGAGCTGTGAGTTCAAGTCCACCCTGAGACTACATAGTGAATTCAGGTCTGGGCTAGAATGAGATCCTAGCTCAGAAAAAAAAGGGGGTACCTTTCTTATCTCTAGTAACTTCCTTTTTAGTTTAAAAGTTTGTTATTACCCACCGCACCTCACCAGGGCACCAGCTGAAGCCTTAGAGTTATAGGGGAAATGAGCAAGAGTGCTGCTTTATCCGTGAACCTGGTACCAGCACAAGGGCAAAGAAGATAGACGCAAAGAAGACGCAGCCCCTGCCAAATCAGATATCCAGAGACACAGAGACTCACAGAACCTCGTCACTGAAACAGACCTAAATGAACCCAACAGGGCTCAGGGAAATTCGCAGAAGAGGGGCGGAAAGATTATTAGAGCCATAAGTTGGGTCATTACACACAGAATCATTGCCTCTCCTGCATAACTGATGGCTGCCCCCATAAGGCAAGACCCACATTACTCATGGGGAGGATGTGGAGAGGGCTAACAATGGAACAATCATGGCTGTATATATACTATATGCATGACTAAGAAAAAATATTTTTTAAAGTTTGTTATTAGTGTAGCCACACTAGCTTTTCTTGAGGTTGCTACTTGATTGATGTCCAAAGCGACTGTATAACATAACGTTTGGCTTATAACATATAGAAATGTAGTGTTTGCCAGTGGCAGCATAAAAGAAGGTATGTGGAGCAAATCTGTATTGTTACTCAAGATAGCAGCCCGATGTTTTTCCATTCTTGTACATCTTTGAATCTAAAGTGTACCTTCTGGAGAAAGCACACATTTAGATTTTGCTTTATGATTTCCTCTCTAAAATTCGGTACCTATGTTTAATCCATTCACATTTAACACCGTTATTGACACAATTGAGCTTATTTCTACCAATTTATTGTTTTCTATATGGCACATGTATTTTTCTAGGTATCCATCCCTCCTTTTTTGCTTTCTTTTACATCAAGTAAATATTTGCTAATATAGCATTTTTATATGTTTACTGATGGGTTTTCCACTTTTATTTTCTTAGTTACTGCTCTCAGTCTTAAGATACATACCTTATCAGAATCAGCTTCTGAGGCATACCACTTAATCTAGTGAACATAAAGATATTACTTCTTTGTTCCTTTCCCTGTGTGTGTGACACTGCTCCCATACATTATATGCATAAATGTTTCAAACCCAACATTAGATTGTTATAATTATCATTTCTATAATTTTATGACTCTCAAAGAAGCTGAGATAAGAAAGAATGTATATATTATCCTTTTTTGTTATTTTAACTTCTTTATCATTTCTAGTTATTTTCATTTGCTCCTGTGGACTCCAGTTACGACCTGGGGATATTTTCTTTGCCCTATGCAATTTTTCTCCCACTTACTTTCCTGTGATAATACTGACAAATTTATTACATTGTGAGCTGGGCGTGGTGGCGCATACTTTTAATCCCAGCACTCAGTCACCTCATTCAGAATGGCTACCATCAAGAGAGCATATGACAACAGATCCTGGCAAGGTTGTAGGGTAAAGGGAACTCTTAACTATTGATGAGAGTACAAACTAATGCTACTATTATGAAAAACAGTGTAGAAGTTTCCAAAAAGCTAAAAATTGAATTACCATATGTTCCATCCAGGTATACCACTCTTGGGCATATAGCCAAAGGACTTTATAACCATATTCACTGCATCTAGAAACCAGACTCAATCTAGATGCCCATCAACTGATGCCTGAGTCATGAGAATATGGTTCATATACACAGTGGAGTTTCACTCTGTAATTACTCCACTGTAATGAAAAATGAAGGTATGAAATTTTCAGGAAAATGGATGGAACTGGAATTAACTTTTACTAAGTGAGATAACCCATGTCCATAAAAACAAAAATTGCACGTTCTCTCTCATATGTGCATCCTAACTTTTAATGTTTACATATATGTAAAAAAAGGAAATATGATATGAGATAGGAGGCCGTTATAGGGGAACCACAGGTGGCAAGAAGAGAGGGAGAAAATAAAAGGGAAGATGAAGGGTGAACATAGAAAGGAGGCTATGTTGAAGGGAAGAGCACCAAAGGGGTTGAGGGTGGGAAGAGAAGAGAAACAAAAAACCAAGTTTGTTTGGAAAACATCATAATGTGATGTAATTCTTTGTATACTGATAAAAAAAATAAGTTACTAATGAGGTAAAAAATGAAAGACTTGCCGGTGCATGCCTTTAATCCCAGCACTCAGGAGGCAAAGGTAGGGGGAGCTGTGAGTTCAAGTCCACCCTGAGACTACATAGTGAATTCCAGGTCTGGGCTAGAATGAGATCCTAGCTCAGAAAAAAAAGGGGGTACCTTTCTTATCTCTAGTAACTTCCTTTTTAGTTTAAAAGTTTGTTATTACCCACCGCACCTCACCAGGGCACCAGCTGAAGCCTTAGAGTTATAGGGGAAATGAGCAAGAGTGCTGCTTTATCCGTGAACCTGGTACCAGCACAAGGGCAAAGAAGATAGACGCAAAGAAGACGCAGCCCCTGCCAAATCAGATATCCAGAGACACAGAGACTCACAGAACCTCGTCACTGAAACAGACCTAAATGAACCCAACAGGGCTCAGGGAAATTCGCAGAAGAGGGGCGGAAAGATTATTAGAGCCATAAGTTGGGTCATTACACACAGAATCATTGCCTCTCCTGCATAACTGATGGCTGCCCCCATAAGGCAAGACCCACATTACTCATGGGGAGGATGTGGAGAGGGCTAACAATGGAACAATCATGGCTGTATATATACTATATGCATGACTAAGAAAAAATATTTTTTAAAGTTTGTTATTAGTGTAGCCACACTAGCTTTTCTTGAGGTTGCTACTTGATTGATGTCCAAAGCGACTGTATAACATAACGTTTGGCTTATAACATATAGAAATGTAGTGTTTGCCAGTGGCAGCATAAAGAAGGTATGTGGGAGCAAATCTGTATTGTTACTCAAGATAGCAGCCCGATGTTTTTCCATTCTTGTACATCTTTGAATCTAAAGTGTACCTTCTGGAGAAAGCACACATTTAGATTTTGCTTTATGATTTCCTCTCTAAAATTCGGTACCTATGTTTAATCCATTCACATTTAACACCGTTATTGACACAATTGAGCTTATTTCTACCAATTTATTGTTTTCTATATGGCACATGTATTTTTCTAGGTATCCATCCCTCCTTTTTGCTTTCTTTTACATCAAGTAAATATTTGCTAATATAGCATTTTTATATGTTTACTGATGGGTTTTTCCACTTTTTATTTTCTTAGTTACTGCTCTCAGTCTTAAGATACATACCTTATCAGAATCAGCTTCTGAGGCATACCACTTAATCCTAGTGAACATAAAGATATTACTTCTTTGTTCCTTTCCCTGTGTGTGTGACACTGCTCCCATACATTATATGCATAAATGTTTCAAACCCAACATTAGATTGTTATAATTATCATTTCTATAATTTTATGACTCTCAAAGAAGCTGAGATAAGAAAGAATGTATATATTATCCTTTTTTGTTATTTTAACTTCTTTATCATTTCTAGTTATTTTCATTTGCTCCTGTGGACTCCAGTTACGACCTGGGGATATTTTCTTTGCCCTATGCAATTTTTCTCCCACTTACTTTCCTGTGATAATACTGACAAATTTATTACATTGTGAGCTGGGCGTGGTGGCGCATACTTTTAATCCCAGCACTCAGGAAGCAGAGGTAGAAGGATTGCCATGAGTTTGAGGCCACCCTGAGTATACAGAGTGAATTCCAGGTCAGCCTGGGCTAGAGTGAGACCCTACCTCGAAAAAACAAAAGAAAATTTATATATATATATATATGTTATAGGCCCAACAACACAAATATGTATTTATATAATTGCTTTTGGAATAAATTAAGAAAAAAGCCAAGAAATATGTACTGACCCTATCCTTTATACTGACATAATTATCTTTACTAGTAGGATTCAAGTTACTTTTAAAAATATTTTATTTTTATTTATTTACTTGAGAGAGAGAGAGACAGAGAATGAAAAAAGAAAGATAGATGATAGATACATAGAGAGAGAGAGAGAGAGAAAGAAAGAAAGAAAATGGGCACACTAGGGCCTCCAGCCATTGCAAACTCCAGATGCACGCACCAGCTTGTACATCTGACTTACATGGGTCCCAGGAATCACACCTAGGTCCTAGGGAAGTAAACCTGGGTCCTTTGGCTTTGCAGATAAGCGCCTTAACTGGTAAGCCACATCTCCAGCTCTCAAGTTACTTTTTGAGATCACTTGCTTTCAGCCTGAAGAACCTCCTTTGTTATTTCTCTTTTTCCAGTTCTTCCTGGAAAAGTATCAGACCTGAAGTTTCACCTGCACTTCCAATACCTGTCTTACATCAGATCCCTGCTCTGGGTATTTTCTGAAAGCTCCGTTGCCTTAGACGTCTCCACTCTCTGTTGTAAATAAAGTCAGATCAGCTGGGGACAAGGACAATGCTGTCTAGTTTGTTTTCAAGGACAATCTTTGAGCCACTGATGGAGAGCTGCACAGTGATATTCTTTCCTGAGTGACGACCCAGCGTGAGGAGATAACATCTCAGGAGAATGGGATGAGCAGCCTCAGGCCATGCTCCCGTGGTAAAGGTGTGGTTCGCTCCTCGAGAAAGGGATGGTCAGAAGTGTGAATCCATTCCTGTAAGACACACTCACCCTGAGCTCAGCCTCAGCAGTAGGTGGCTTGGGGCAGCGTAAGAAATGCTCCACCTAGGATGCAGTAGTCCTTCAGCTGAGAAAGAGGATCCTGTGTTCCTGGTTGCAGCAGTTCGGAGTGTTTTCCATTCTACCAGTGATGTTCAGTGGTATTTCAAAGCACATTTTAGCAGTGTAATGGGGAGTAGGTCCACAGAGCTTCTCAGGCTGCCATATTGGAAATGGACTCTTTCAGAACTTGTGATGTTTTATTTTTGAGTAGCACTAGATCTCAGAGAACAGCAGTTCTCTAAGTGGAAAGTGCATATAGATCACCTGCACAACACGTTAAAAAACGCAGGTCCAGGGGCTGGGGAGATGGCTGGCAGTAAAGTACTGGCTGTGCAAACATGAGAACCTGAGATGGGATTCTGAGCACTCACATGAAAGCCAGCTGTGGTGGCGCATCTGTGGTTTCAGTGCTGGGGAGGCAGAGATCGGAAAATCCCCAGGGATCACTGGCAAGCTAGACTAGCCAGATTAGTGAGCTCTATGTTTAGCAAAAGGCCCCGCCTCAAGAAATAAGGTGTGGAGAGCAACTGAGGGAGATAACAACATCGCCATCTTGGCCTCCACATGCACAATCTGCATGCACACCTGCACATACATATGCCCCACATATGAACATGGATAAACCCCTACACATCAATACACGTGCATCCCAGGGTCCCACTCCCAGAGATTATGAGATTCTAGGATGGAGTGGAAGTACAGAAAAGAAACATGCATTTTTAGCAGGCTTACTAAATGGTTCTCATTTTATTTCATTTTTTAATTGTTTTTGCTTTTCACCCTAGTCCAGGCTGACCTGGAATTCACTCTGTAGTCTCAGGGTGTCCTCAAACTCATGGTGATCTTCCTACCTCTACCTCCCGACGGCTGAGATTAATGGCGTGTGCCACCATGCCCGGCTATGGTTCTTATTTTTTAAAAGTCTACCATAAAGACTAGTGCATACCAGGTAAGATGGACTTCCTCCTCCTCTTCCTCCTCTGTGTCTACCTAGGAGCTCTGCAGCTATGGCTTGGTCAAAAATTGTCTAATTGTGCAGACTTCCATCCAAATCTAGAAATTCTGTCATTATAGGTGGTGCAGTAGAATGCTGCCAAAATTTAATGACGGGGAACCCTGCTGCAGTCTTTCTGAGTGGTGACAGGAGAACACGTGCCCCAAATCTCTGTTTCTCTGACAGTGGCTAGGACTTTTCCTTGATGTTGCCACGTGTAACTTTCCCTCCAAACAAAGAGGGACCGTCACAAGCCTTTTGCAATTGGTTGGATTTACTTACAATCAGTTGCAATATGTACCTCTGGCGGGTGAATTAATAGCACTAAAGCACCCATTAAACATGCTGCAGCAGAGGGGAATCCCTGCTGCTCAGCTGCATGCTGCTATGCATCCTCGCAGCTGTAACAATAAAAAATGAATACCATTTCATATTTCAAAGCTCTAGACAAAAGCCATTAGTAACTTAGTTTTGCCCAAAGAACCAGCTAATTAAAATTGTAAATAAGGCTGTGTTATGTTTGTGCGTGCTCCTGTGAGAATCTGTCTCATGAAGAACCAGTGTGTGCATGGCTACATGAGTGTTCTGGGCATAGTAAGGTCTGACTTACTTCCATCTGCCCATACTCGCAGCAGAGAAGGCCCCACTCAGGGGAAGGAGCATTTATGAGAAAGGCTTCTACAACAGAAGGCAGAATTAAGACAGAGAAGGGCCCCAGAGAGCTCAGGAAACTTGGCTTCCTGAGGCACTGAGGAGGATATTTTCCTACTGGGATCAGTAGGTTGTGTCACCAGTACTACTGCTCAAAGGAACAGGAGTCCCCTCTGGAAACAGCAAAAACCATGTTAATACAAAATCTAAAGATTAACTGATTTTTTTTTCCTCTCAGATTTGCTCATGTGCATAGTATATAGGGAGTCATCTCTGCACTCTTGGTATGTTAATAATTGGTGGGCTTTGTTGATATCAATTCATAAACAAAATGGGAAATTTCTAATTTTCCTCCTATGGTTTTTTAACAATAATGCAATTATTTCTGTCTTAAAGACTGAATTGCACCCCTCATCCCCATGTGGAAGCTTTTACCCTCAGTACCTCAGAATATATCTGCACTTAGACATAGAGCATTTAAGAAGGTAGTTAACTAATAAAGCCATTCCTATTAGCGAGATAAGGGCCCAGGGAAGTACCAGGGCTGTGTGTTCTCAAGGAGCAAAGGCTGTGTGTGAGGGCGTGGTGAGAACGTCATCACCTGCAAGCTACAGAGAGACAGATGCTGGAGAAACCAACTCTGCTGACACATTGACCCTGGGTTTCAAGAATTCAGAAATGGTAGGAAAATAGCGGTACTGGAGATGGAACCCAAGTTCATATACAGCTAGGCAACTTCTCTACCACTGAGCTATAGCCCATTCTCTTTAAGTTTTTGAGGTTTAAGGCTCAGAGGTTATGGTGTTTGTTGTGGCACCTTAGAAAATTTATATTTGGTAATGGTCCTTAGGGGCAGTTGTGTCTTTAACTAGTATGTTAACAGTAGACAGGAAGGAAAAAGAAACTTCAAAAAGAGTTAATGTACCTAGGACTTACTTAGAATACAGCAGAGTTGATTCACATATAGTTAATAATTTTCGATGAGTAAACAGTGAGCTTGTTAAGCCAATGCTTAATGCTAACAGAAACATGTCCTTGACCCTCTTCTTCATCTAAACTGGCCCCTTTTCTCTCAGGATCTCTCACTCTTCTGACATGAGCCTATTGGTCTGTAACGGCTTATTTCTAGTGCAGTTATTTAACATCTGTCTCTCCAGCAAAATCTCCGTGGAACATAACCTGTTTTTTCTTAATACACTATAAATATGTGTGTCCAACAACCAGCACCATACCTGACTTTCAATTGTTTGTTTAAGGAGTGAAAAAGAAGTCATGAGGTTCTCGAGATATTAAGTTGAGGAGGGCGACTCCCTGGATTAAGGAGGAGTCCTCTATTTCTCTTGAAGGTGTCTAAAAAGTTCATTTATGTAGACATTTCTCTATTAGAGGACACAAAACCTTCATTTGATGTCAGAGGGATCTACGACCTCCCCCTCACCACCAAAAAATAAAACAATAAGGAACCTATTTTAGCGGAGAAACATGATTTAATAGCAAGGAACTCACCTGCAGCCTGAATTAGAATATGTTAGGAAGACATTTACCTTTATAGGTATGTTGGTATATGGAGAGAGAGAGAAAAGAGAGAGAGAGAGAGAGAGATCTAAGAACAGAGAAAGAAATGCCTCAATAATTTCCCCTAAAGAACTGATTTTTTTACAGCCACTGGCTTGAGTAGTAAGTAGCTACTTGCGTTGATCTGATTCTTAGCAGCATCATTCATCATTCAGACCAGTGGAAAGGGCCTGTCATCCCCTCCTTTCACCTGTTTGGGATGCTGCCATCCCTCTTCGTAGGAAGCTCCTTTTAACTGTGAACCTGTAAACTTCCCAGATAACAAGGGCACAGAACTGCATTTACGAATTTAGTCAAACAGTCCTTGGTGTCTCCTTCCCTTGCGCAGCAGCCCAGGAGGAGATCCAGCCTAATCAGACTGGGGTTACCTCTGGGCGCTGCTGGCACATTCACCACGGGGGCTTTGGGATGCGCTGCAACACACTAATAGACTGTGGGTATTAAAATCTCTTTTCTTCTCCCATTTTCATAAGATACTTCCCTTCAATAAATTTCTTCACTCTGTTTTTGTCCTGAAAATAGTCAGTTTGTCAAAGCAAAGGTTTTTCAATGTGTCAAACTCACAGTTATCCACACTAAAAGGGGACAGCAGTGGTGAAGAAAATTCAAAGCCAAAGGCTCTTTCCATTTAGCTTTATAATGCATTGTTTCAAGGGGCTTAGTGGCAGCTTACCTCCCTAATTATGTTTGTCTTTGTTGTTTATTAAAATGAGTTTTCTGCTGTAGGGCCAGGCACTTGGTTGATGTGAAGATTCTGACACAGAATTGGTGAACGTTGTCAGGGGAAATCCATAAGGGAAATCCACAGGGCAGAGAGATCATTTAATTTAACTAGATCTGAATTCACATCTTTAATCACCTGCGATCAATTACTTCACTCCTCGCTGACCAAAGTGAGCCTGTGATGAAATAATTATTGGAGACTACTTGGAAAGGAGTGAATGTTTACATTTACATGAGTACGCAGCACTGGGTTGTACGCACAACCTTCTTTTCTGCAGCCAAAGTGACCTTCTGTGCAAATCTCACAATGGTCATCTCTACCTAAAAGTCGCTGGAGCTTCCTGTGCTTGTCATTTGGGCTGTTCTCCACTACTAGCCTGATCTCTCCCAGGCAACATGATCCTTGAAATGAGATGTGGTAGCATGATTGGCGTTGGCCAATGGGAAGTGACCAAATATATCACTTGTAGGTGGAAGGTCTCAAAGCCTGCATGTGTTTGGCTCCGTGCTTAGTCTGGCCAAGCAACTGGCGTCTTCTGAGATGGCGACTGCTCCACCAGCCCCTGTCCGGGGTGCCTGCTCATCACAGGCACCAGGGACCTCTTTGGTTTTCAACCATTTAGATTATTTTATTTTATTTATTTGAGAGAGAGAAAGAGGCAGAGAGAGAGAGAGAGAGAGAGAGAGAGAGAGAGAAAGAGGGAGGGAGAGAGAGAATGGGCACACCAGGGCCTCTAGCCACTGCAAATGAACTCCAGATGCATGCGCCCCCTTGTGCATCTGGCTTACGTGGGGCCTGGAGAATCAAACTGGGATCCTTTGGCTTTTACAGACAAACGCCTTAACCACTGAGCCATCTCTCCAGCCCCAACCATTTAGATTTTAATGTTCTTAGTTAACTCAGCACATCCGCTATTGCACATATCAAGCCACACTATGATTATGTGGGTTTTTAATCTCTCCAACTAGATGCTGAACAACTTGAGAATTATTTCTTCTTCAGCATGTTAAGTCCAGTACATAACACATTTAAAATAAGCAGGTAGACAACAAAGTGATCTTTTCCTTGGCCTCTGTGACCCTCCAGATTTGTATTTTTTTCTAACATTTATTGTCCCACTCTCAGCATTGCTGTCACAAAGGTCTCTGGTTTTCAGATCTAAAAAGAATGAGGGCGCTATTCCTCTGGACCAGCAGTGCAAGAAGGAAGAGTGGGCAGAAGGGAGTCAACTGAGGCACACTCAGCCTGCGTGTGTTTAGAATGCAATAGGTTCAAGAAGAAGACAGCACTTAAAAAGGAAGCCTTTGGGCAATCACACAGAAAAAAATAGTATGCTCAAAGTATCCGGTCTTTGAGGGATCCTATGTGTCATGTGGACTAGACTGCTACATCCTCATCAGTATCATATACCAGCATTTACTGATGACTTACCACATGCAGGCATAGTTCTGCCTACAATTAACTCACGGGTGCTCCAAACATCCTTTTAAGATAGTTACTATAATTTATACTTTACAGGTGAAGGAACTGAAGCACAGAGAGGGAAATTCTCTATGGCTACATACCTAAGAAATGGCCTTCTTGTAACTTAATGCCTGCCGGGACACTCTCTCCTGCATGCTCCCTGCCACTGTGTCCCTCCCTGCAAGTCATTCAGTGCCTCTCCCTTAAACTGTTACCCCCTGGACACTTGTGCCACCCAAACCAGCATAAAATAATTCTCTCTCCTCTCTAAAGCGGCCCCTCAAATATCTGAAGGCAGCGAGCATTTGTCCCATAGGGTACCCCTTCCTGCTGTAAACCACCACCGCTCACTCAACACTTCCCAATGTGCTACAGCTTGAGGCCCTTCCCCACCCCAGCTCAGTGATTCACCCATGCTTGGAGACCAAAAAAAAAAAAAAAAGGAGTGGAACTTGTGCTGAGCTAATGCCTCCTGTAACCCCAAGCATATTCCTTTAGTGCTATAAGTAGGGCCCATGATCTGCAGTAAGAACAGCTGAATGGCCCCATGCCTTGCACTGGTCCCTATCCCAGCAAATGGCCCATTCAGAGCGCCTTGTTCTGACTCCAGTCCTCCTCCATCCTTCCCAGAGGCTGCTTGGAATATCCTCCCCACTCACCATGGAGTTCATGGCGAAGTGATTGTGCTGTGTTTGGAGGTCTAGGGCATGCTGGTAGCTGACTCCAATCTCCGTGTGGCTCTGAAGAAATAATTCCTTGTTGTGGCTTATCCAGTCGAACATCTAAAGATAATAAAAAGATAAAAAGTAATGAGGAGGGTTGTGGATGCAAACAGGACCAAACATTCAAAGCTACTGAGAGAAAAAGCCTCTGGCTGGCACCCAGAGAGATGCAGTCATCTTGCTAAGGCTAAGATGAGCCACAGTGGAAAAACCCGCAGTTTTGGTTTTTTAAGCATAAAGTTCCACCAGCAGCCGCTGCTCCTCTACAGGGCCTGAGGGAAAAGAGAAAAGTAAAAGAACTGAGCAGATGTGAGGGAAGCTGTTTATTATTCACAGGCAGCTACCACCTCTTTGTAGAGAGTCTGAGAAACCCGGCTTTGGGGGCAGGAGATGAAAGGGCACGCTGAGGGGCCCAGCCCATTCATTTAGGCATCCATGCCTTCTCCAGGCTCACATGAAGGGGACTGACCAGACCCCCAGCTCGATGAGATTCCTTGCTCTTCAGGATGCCAGTCCTAAGCCAATCAGTGCATGATGCTCCCCAACCTTTGAGACCATCTCAGAAATAAGGATGTGATCCAATTTAGTGCAGCAGAATATGAGCAGTTTGCAGGAAACGTCTGGGACACGGACTCCAGTTTTTCTTTCTGTCATCCTGTCCTGTGTGTTGTTGACCTCACATTGCTATAGCCATCTGTTGGAAGCCAGTGGAAGGGAGTGGAGCCAAGGCTGCTACAGGAAATAGGTAAATCCCTGGCTGAGCCTTGCCTGCACTCCATCTTGTCTCTGGACTTCCTGCAGACTTGAGCCAAGAAATCCTTTGTATTAGTCATGCCAATTTACGATGAGGTTTGTATGGTTTTCTGCCCACAGCTGTCAAGTGAGATAGCAGGAAAGGTATGAGTACTCTTGCTGAAGCTGTCTGTGGTCTTCTTGAGCCTTGTCTATGTGTCTGGGAGGGGCCCAAGGCTTCAGAGTGGAGTGGACAGAGGAAGAACTGAGCAGCGGAGCAGAGGAACAAAGACAGCAGCGGCTCTCTGGGCTGAAGAGTGAACTCACTTGCTCAGTTATATTCAGCTAGGATTTACGGGACATCTGCCACATCTGAGGTGATAAGAGTCCATTTATGACTAGAATGTGGTTCTTGAGATTAGATGGCTTTTATAATGGCCAGCAGAAAGCTGACAGGGACTGAGCTCCAGCTTTAGCACACCTAGTACACACCTCAATTAAAATCACAACTAAGCCGGGCGTGGTGGCACACGCCTTTAATCCCAGCAGTTGGGAGGCAGAGGTAGGAGGATCACTGAGAGTTCGAGGCTACCCTGAGACTACATAGTGAATTCCAGGTCAGCCTGAGCCAGAGTGAGACCCTACCTCGAAAAACCACAAAAAAAAAAAAAAAAAAATCACAACTAAAAAAAAAAAGTCTGTGGGAACACTGTCCACCTCTGTGAGACAGGGTCTCTCACTGGTCACCAATGGACTGGCTAGCCATCAAGCTCCAGAGATCTGCCAATCAGTGCTTTCCCAATTGAAAAAAATTAAAAATATTTTATTTATTTATTTGAGAGAGGGGAAAGAGAGGGACAGGGAGAGAGAGAGAGAGAGAGAGAGAGAGAGAGAGAATGGGCACACCAGTGCCTCCAGCCACTGTAAACAAACTCCAGATGCATGCACCACCTCGTACATCTGCCTTACGTGGGTCTTGGGGTATCAAACCTGGGTCCTTTGGCTTTGCAGGTAAGTGCCTTAACCACTAAGCCATCTGACCAGCTCTCCATCTCTCCAGTAGGGTCTCACTCTCCCTCATGTTGACCTGGAATTTACTATGTAGTCTCAGGGTGGCCTCATACTCTTGGAGATCCTCCTACCTCTGCCTCCCATATGCTGGGAGTAAAGGCGTGTGTCACCCTGCCTGGCTTTTTTGTTTATTTGTTTGTTTTATTTGGCTTTTCAAGGTAGGGTCTCAATCTAGTTCAGGCTGACCTGGAATTCACTATGTAGTCTCAGGGTGGCCTTGAACTCACAATGATCTTCCCACCTCTGCCTCCCGAGTGCTGGGATTAAAGGCATGTGCCACCACGCCCAGCTCTCCAGCTCTTTTTTTTTTAAAAAAGTTATTTTATATTTTGTATTTATTTGAGAGAGAGGCAGATAGAGAAAGAATTCAAAGTTACTTTACCCACCATCTACTTCTGTTTTCAGATGTATTGTCATGTCATCTTGAGATGTGTGGTTAAACTGTGTGTGTCAGCACACACTTGTAATCCAATTATTCCGGAGGCTGAGGCAGGAAGAGAGTTTGAGGCTAGCCTGGGATACAGAGCAAGACCTACTCTAAATAAATAATGAACAAACAAACAAACAAAAAGTCTGTGGTTACGACAGATGTTAATATGGGATACTGATGGAGACAGAGGAGAGCGGGCTTCCCAGAGGAGGTGACCCCTGCACCAAGCCTCAACTCAGGGAGAAACCAGCCAGGGGAAGTTGGTGGGCTATGTGATCTAGGTAAGGCAGGGGTGGCAAGTACAGGGTGGAACTTGGGGCAACACAGCAGGTGGCATTCAGCACGTTGGCTATGCCTTCCTGAAATGTGGATGGGAGGACAAGGTGGGCAAACTGCCCTGAGAGCCTGCACACAGGCTTCTGGAACAGGGACCACATACTGGCAGCAAGATTTGGGAGGAAGGTCCTGAGGTGAGTTGTGAAATGTGAACGAGCCATGGCAGTAGCACAGATTATGGGCTGGGGCGGGAAAGATGGATGAATGCTTAGGGAGCTGATACCATAATCCTGGTAAGGGTGAGAGCCTGAACACCCAGAGAAGGGAATGGAAGAGGGTGTTCGGAAGTGGGCAGATTTGTGAGCTCCTGGGGGCAGGACCTCCACAGGGCACACCGCGGCTGGCGAGGAAAGGGTGGAGAAAGGGTAGGGAGAGCAGCCATGGTACACCGGTTCCTTCAGTTCAAGTTAGCACCACAAGGCCTGCCTAAAGACAGGTTGTGAAGCTGGGAGGCAGGCCGAGATAGTGGGTTCCATTTTAGATGTGTACCTTTGAGAAGTGTGGGAAAATTTCAAGCAGGCATATCTGGTGAGCAGCTAGATTTGTGTGTCTGAAGGTCTGGAAAGGGACATCGGGGCTGTAAGAATGCATACCTAAGCTTAAGAACATCCCTTTCAAAGGCAAGCACGACAGTCCCGAGAGGACTCTTGCTTGACCTATTGCATCTCTTCTGTCTACCCACACTGATGGAAAAGGAAGGGAAGGGCCAGCCTTCCTCTGCAGTGTCAGAGGGCTTGTTTCAGACCAGGGCCTACAGTCAATATTTGTGCTATGTACATCTCTCTGAACCCACTAGCCACAGCTGGCCCCATGTCACAGGCACTTGGCCAGGGCTTCCTCCGCCCTTCCTTTTAATTATTATTTAAGGACAAAAGCGAAAAGAAGACCAGTGCCCCAGGACTTTAGAGGCTTCTCATTCTATCATTTTTGATCCTTATAATTCTGTCTCCCAGCCTCATTTCAAAATGATTTCTCATCCCCTTTCCTTATTGACAGCAGAAATCAATAGAGTTAATGAAAATCTGAAGTGCGTGAAGACCTTGGAACTCATGATGGGAAAACACTCACTCCATATCACTCCATATACATTCTTGACTACCTCAGTGGCCAGAAGTGATCTTCCCTATATTTTCTGTGGAGTGACTATTTCTATATGCAAATAGGCAGCTGGGTCATATGCAATGCCACAAGGATTAGATGGCTGGGCACCAGGTCTCTGCTGGGCTATAGAGCAAGGCAAGCTGGGCATGGGCCAGGCAAGGTGGAAAGCAAAGCAAAGCAATGGTGAGAGGAAGGCAGGTGGGCAGTGCTGAGGCAGCTGAACTGGCGCGTCCCAGAGGCCACAGGCGCCCGTGCCATTCCCAGGACCCATGTTCTGCTCACCACCTGTTCACTGGCAGGTGGGTGTTCTGACAGGGTGTAGCTTGTTCTGGAGGAACTGCTGCAAAGAACACACACATGTCTCTGAGTGGGGGGGGGAGGGGCGGGAGGAACCTGTTCTGGGGACCGAGTGGTCTTAAGTGACACACAGATCAGAAGCCAGGGTTCCTCCGAGATGACGCCTTCCTAGGGGACAGTCATGAATCTTCTCTGTTCCTAACACTACTCCCTCCTTGTAGATAATTGTGACCCCCGCAAACCTGGCTGTGTGCAAGAGCCACAGTCATTTCTACCATCCTCACTAGAACAGGCTCCAGGGACAAAGTGCATGTGCACATATGTGCACTCAGTGACATGGGCGAGGACTGGGTTGGTCCCAGGTCTTGTTTGGTCACTAACTCCCCTTGAGACTGTGTGAGCAAGCCACTACAGTTCTGGATTATCCTGATCTGAAAGGGATAGCGATTCCTAGAATGGAAGAGTGCATCCTGATATACAATTGGCTCATTTTGGAAATCTATGAATGCATACTTTTTTATATTTTTTTATTATTTGAGAGAGAGAGCGAGGGAATGGGCACGCCAGTGGCCTCTCAGCCGCTGTGAACAAACTCCAGACGTGTGCGCCCCCTTGTGGGCAAGCGCAGCATTGCTCCCTTGCATCACTTTTTGCGTCTGGCTAAACCTAGGACCTGGAGATTAGAACTGGTGTTCTTAGACTTGGCAGGCAGGTGCCTTAACCACCAAGCCATCTGTCCAAAAGCATATATATTTTTTGAAAATAAAAAAAATAGTTTTATGGAGTCTCCTATGGAAGAACGTACACTCGTTGCTATAGCTCACATTTTTAACTTTGGAATAAAAGAACGTCAGTGAGAAAACCGGCATTATTTTATGGCCAGAGAAAAGCAGCGTCTTAGTCTCTACTCTGACACTCCTCAAGTGCTTTCCAGTTCAAGATGTCCATTGCAGGTGTGACCTGCCTTGCATCCTCAAAACAGTAGCACACAGGAGTTATCACCAGGCCCCCTTGACGGCGGAGGCTCACAGAAGGGAAGCCCAGATCTAGAAGTCATTCTTCCATGGCGTGCTACATTCACCGAGCGCCTGCCAGCCATGCTCCAGAAATGTCCTGCTTCCCATCTGGGCGGCTGTAAGATCTTCTCTGCCTGGCTGACGTGGTGCACCAGCCCCAGAAAGGTGCTGTTCTTCACTTGCCAATACCAAGCTGCCCCCTCTCCATTACTACTCCACCAGATTCACACAGCACCACTCCTTTCAAGAAACACTACAAGGAACTGCAGGCCTAGTGCAAATATGCTCTGGGGTGGCTAATGGCCAAAGAAATAGATCCTAAATTCCCTCCAGCTTCCAGCTAGAACAGCTTATCATTTGATCCATTTGAATTTGGCTCTCTAGAAGACACTTGAACTGGACTGATCTAAAAATGTTAAAGAAAAAATGCTAAAGAAAATAGCTCAATAGTGGTTTCACATTTTTAAATGACCTTTAAAGAAACTACAACTGTTGCATTCAACAAAATGTGTTATAACTAAAATATTCTTTCCTGAGGAAAGTTCATGTCCATAAAATGAAATTGTATCTCTGTCTGAAAGTGTTGGTTTTTTTGTCTTATTAAAAGATGTTATGTGTCAATTACTTGAAGTTTTTTTCATGTTTTTTTTGTTGTTGTTGTTGTTGTTGTTAGGGTTCTCATGTTTTGTTTTTAACTACACTAAGTAATTTTAAAAAATATTTTATTTTTATTTATTTATTTAAGAGAGAGTTAGAGAGAGAGGCAGACAGAGAGAAAGAGAGAATGGGCACACCAGGGCCTCCAGCCACTGCAAACAAACTCCAGATGCATGTGCCACCTTGTGCATCTGGCTTATGTGGGTCCTGGGGAATTGAACCGAGATTCTTAGGCTTCACAGGCATGCACTTGAACCAATAAGCCATCTCTCCAGCTCCTACACTAAGTAATTTTTTAATGCTGGCTAAAATTCAGTAAAAATATACAAATCTGCTTCTTAATAAATAGTAAATGTTAAAGGAATCTATTTAAATGCAAATTAGGAAAATAAACACAAACTTTTCCTTCCATTGTTTTAAAGGATGGGGATAGCTAAAAGGTTATTATTGTTCTGTTCTGTTTTTAATGAAGCTTAAGTATTTCATAGAGCAAGAATATTAAGTAAAGATCACTGTGTTTATTTTCCTTCATTTGCCAAATTTAGCAATAGCATCTGATTTAGTTTTTAACTTTCAAACCACCTTACTCACTAATTACAGATTACATTAAAGAGGTTTTTATTCAGCCTTGCTGAGTGGGTAACAACACAGAGAATAACCAGTGGGTTTCCTGTGACCACTGGGATGCACCCTGCACCCTGCAGTGACCCATCCATAAAAGCCATACCTTACAAGGCATTGATAACCTTCTGTAGGGGAACCTTGTTAGGTTCATTATGAACTAAGATTGTATGTGTGTTAGAGTGCAAAGACCATAGAATTCAAATTAGTACAGGCTGCAGGATAAACTCTGGTAAGTTTTATCAAGGGTTTGAATCTCAGTTCATTATCTGTGACGCACAGGTAATAATTTGCACTATTTAAATTTTAGGGTAACAGGGACATTCAAATAAGAGAATGGATAAGAACATGCTTTAATAAATGCCATATATATGTATATGTGATCTTAAAGTGCATATATATTTGATCATAAAGTGCTATAATGACACCCTATATTATTCCCAGATGTTTTAATTTGGAGTACAAAGTAGATGAAAGGTGTGCATTGAAAGCCATAGGTTCATACTGCAAAAATTACCATGGGCTAATGGGAATCACACCTGCAGCTCACACATGCATAAACACAGTGCAATCTCCCAGTGCAACCACAGTCCTCCACACAGACAAGGTGCAAAGGCTCCAACACACACACACACACACACACACACACACACACTCTCTCTCTCTCTCTCTCTCTGCCCTGGGGGTGTTTTTGCTTACACCAGACTCAGGCCTCTCACGGTTCTGCCTGGGACTCTGCTGTCTTCCTGCGCCCTGGGTGGCCAGACCACATAGTCAGGTCAGTAAGTAAAGATCTGAGCCTCCCCAGGTCTCGCTGCTGCTGCCTCATGGCACACTCCCTGTTCCCTACTCTCTCGGCCGCAGCCTTGTTCTTTCACTAGTTGAGACTCACTCCCTTTGGCTCTTAAATTTTCACTCAAGAGACATGCCTATTAAAATACAATTTTTCCTGAAGTCCCTCCTATAATTAGTTTATCCTGGATATAAAAATAGCTCAGCCCTTTTAAAGCATGAGACAGTGATATGATACTAAAATGAGGTGACAGAGGGACATTAGACTAAATGTGAGAGGCTATAAAGACAGAAGTGAGTGAGAACCAGACACATTTCCCTGACTTTGTTCTTGAGTGAACAGAGCAGCCCACGGTCCTCCTGTGTATGCTCTTGCCCAGGATCCTTATGACCGTAACATCCCTGCTTTTCAGTTATCCACTCTCCTAGAATTGAGCTTTTCTGCTTTCCCATAGCAAAGCAAAGGGAGAGAAAATATTAAGGAGCCTGATGGGTGGACCTAGTTTCTCCCAGTATTTTTTTTTTTGAGAGTCACAGAGAGGGAGAGGGAGAGAGAGAGAGAGAGAGAGAGGGAGAATAGGCGCACCAGCGGCCTCTCAACTGCTGTGAATGAACTCTAGACGTGTGCGCCCCCTTGCGGGCAAGTGTGGCATTGTGCCCTTGTGTCACTGTGTGTCTGGCTAAATGTGGGACCTGGAGAATCGAATGGGTGTTCTTAGGTTTAGGAGTCAGGCGCCTTAACCCCTAAGCCCTCTCTCCAGCCCTCTACCCAGTATTCTGCAAGCCCTGCAGACCGCTAGGAAGCCCATTGACCTTGGCAAATCCAGTCTGTGGGATGGGCCTGAAAGGCTGCAGCCGTGACAAACATTATTGGCAGAGGGAAGGTACTCTGTTTCCCTTTAAACTTGTGGCATGGGAGCTTTCCTACTTTTATATATTGCATAAAAGAAGCCACTTTTCTCTTTTGTCACAAATCCTATCTGCTCCAAGAGGAAAGTTCAGCTGGTTACATGGGGGTGCTGGCATGAATGGATGCTTTGTAATCAGCCAGAATGCCGCTTTCACTAACCAAGCTGTGTCTCTGACCTGAAGACATGCTGTCAATCCCATGGGGCTTCTCTTTCACCTGCCACACGCACATTCCTTAAATCTCAACTCTCAGGTTCTAACAGCCTTACTGTTGCTCACAATCTACACCGTCCCGTCTTCTCTATGACACAGCCCATGTCCACTGTGCACAAAACCTCCCCTCTTTCTCCAGGGTAATCTGACCTGCAGTTAGCATCTGGGCTCTCTTAAGCTGACAACAAATAGATGCTAGGAGCCAACATATTATTAAATCATGGTGAAAAATAAAAATATCCTCTAATTGGCAAACTGTACCTGGATTGAGAGGAACCATATACATGCCTGCTGAGGACACCACATTTGGGCATTCCTGAATGGGATCACTCTCATAACTGACATGTCCTTTGCAGGGACCGTGAAAGGTGGACTAGTGCAGCTGTCCTAAGACATCCTGGCTCCCACGGGCCATGGAGTCTATAAGCATGGCAGTACTGGCAGCTGTCTAGTGCAGATTTCATCTCCTAGCCCGTGAGCTGGGCTGCTGCAAGGACTTCCCCACTGGGAAGGTATGGTTCATCTTATGTCGCTCTCAGCAGATCAGTACCAAATGTGGCCTATGAAACTCTTGTGAGTCTGAATGTTTAGTGGAGACTCAGGCTCCTGGCAGTGGTTAGCCTGTTCGTCACAGTCAAACCATATTGCCAATGGTACTGTATCACTTCTCTTTCTCTAGCCTTCTAATTTTTTTTACTAAGAATACAACCTTTTAATTAATTAATTTATTTATTTATTTATTCTTTTTTTTTTAATATTTTATTTTTATTTACTTACATATTAGAGACAGAGAGAGAGGGAGAGGAAGAATGGGTGCACCAGGGCCTCTAGCCACTGCAAACAAACTCCAGACGTATGGGCCTCCTTGTGTCTGGCTTACATGGGACCTGGAGAATCAAACCAGGGTCCTTAGGCTCCACAGGCATGTGCCCTAACTGCTAAGCCATCTCTCCAGCCCTATTTTTATTTTTTTTTATCGACAACTTCTATCCTTACAGACAACAAACCATGATGTTTCCCTCCCCTCCCCCTTTCCCCCTCAGAACTCCACTCTCCATCATACCCCCTCCCTCTCTCCATTACTCTCTCTTTTAATCTGAGGTCATCATCTTTTTCTCCTGTTATGAGGGTCTTGTGAATGTATTGCTAGGCACTGTGAGGTCATGGATATCAAGGCCAATTTCTGTCTGGACAGTTGTATCCTTCTTGTTTTTAACTTCTCTTCATAACAGCAATAACAATAATGGTAGCAGTAACAATCATAGCGACTAATGTTTGTCAAAGATTCTTTATGTGCCAACCCATTCTCGGCATTTTGCACATAGTAACTCACTAAATCCTCCTACCAACCTAATGATCCCCCCAATATTAATCTCCACTATCACTGTTTCTGTCTTACAGAGTATAAGACTAAGGCTCAAAGAAGTTAATTGAGGGCTGGAAAGAGGATTTAGCAGTTAAGGTGCTTGTCTGTAAAGTTAAAGGACCCAGGTTTGATTCCCCAGGACCCACATAAGCTAGATGTATAAGGTAGCATTTGTGTCTGGAGTTCATTTGCAGTGGCTGGAGGCCCTGCTGTGCCTATTCTCTTTCTCTCTATCTGCCTCTTTCCCTCTCTCTCAAATAAATAAATAAAATAAAAGAGAAGTTCATTTACCTAGTGCTACACAGGTAATAAGTGACAGCAGAGATTTAAACCCAAGAGGTCTAGTTCATGTTGATGCTCATGACCTTGAAGCTACACTTCCTTCCTTTTATCACCAACCCTTCAGAAATGTTTCACCACCACCCACTTCTTCCTCCAGTCTGAGTAGTATGGTCCGCTTTACTGCTTTCTTGAGTCTGCACCCACAATGAAAATGCGTTCCCTCCTAGTTCCTTGACCTTCATCCTGTCCGTTTGCTCACACATAGAATAAGAGACAGCCTTTTCTGGCCTTCTTGGACAGATCCTTCTCAGCCACTGGCCATCTACCAACTGACCAGAGGCTTCTTCTTGCTCTCCTATTCCTCCAAAGACCAGATCCTCTCAGGGAAATCAGTTCTTTCTCATATTTGAACTCCCTTCTCTGAAATCTTACGTTTGGTCCCAGCATGCTGAAAGTAAGATCGTTCTAATTTTGGAAGCTCACCAACCCTACATTAATATATCCAGTCGTGCCTCGCATTTCCCTGGATGGCCCCTTATGGTGTCTTTTTGTGTCTTTACACCCTTACTGCAACAGTCTAAAGACCGAACTTCAGCCTCCTGCCCTCAGTCGTCAAACAGGGAAAAAGGGGAAGGACATAATGGATTAAAAGATGCAACACTGAAAAAGATTTAGAAAATTAACAAAATTAACAATGTGGATAAGGGTTGTAGTGTAGCTCAATGGTACAGTACTTGCATAGCATTTACGAAGCCCTATGTTTGATCTCCAATGCTAGATTAAAGGACCCAGGTGGAAGAGCTCCATATAATGTGGAGAAAGCATTGCCCTAAAGCCAGGGACAATGGCTGGAAATTCCCAGGGCCAGAATTGAGTTTCTCCCTCACAGTAAGCCATTGGTCAGGAAGACATGAGGTCCCCAAAATAATACATGTCATTGCCAAAATATTTGGTTACCTGCAAGAACTAAAAGGCAAGTCCCCTATTGCTGAAGACACCACAGTCTGTAGCCACAGGGCATCCAGTGACCATGCTGGACCTGAGAGGGAATCCAGTTCCCGCCTGGCTAACCCTCAGAGTGCTGCAAAGTGCTTGCAAATAAACAAATAAAAAAATGTTTAAGTGGATTATGTGGACATTCCAGAATTTTAAAAACACAAAATCTGAAGTTGAAATCATATTGGATGAATTCAACAGCATAACAGACACAGAGAACATTATTAATTAATTTGAAAACAATTCAACAGAAACTAGCATAATGACATACAGAGAGAGAGAGAGAGAGAGAGAGAGAGAGAGAAAAACAGACATACAGAAGGGATGTGGGACACAGCTCAAGATCTAGTACAGCATAAAACCTTCAGTGGCTACGCAGCAAGGTTACCACTACGTACGTGTGTCTGCTGAACACTTGAAAGGTGGCAAGTGCTGCTGAGGAACTTAATTTTGAATCTTACTTATATATATTTTAAAGAATTTTTATTTATGTTTATTTATTTATTTGAGACAGCAATTGAGAATGGGCACGCCACTGCAAATGAACTCTAGATGCATGTGCCACCATGTGTATCTGGCTTACATGGGTTCTGGGGAGTTGAACCTGGGTCCTTAGACTTCACAGGCAAGTGCATTAACTGCTAAGCCATCTCTCCAGCCCTGAATTTTATTTATTTTTAAACTAATTTAAATTTTAGCTACCTATGGCTAGTGGCCACTGGATATTATGGTTATACAAATGCGCTATTAGGGCCCCAGAGGGATAAAAAGAGAAGCTAGGACCTTCAAAGTAGTGTATTGAACACTGGTTCACCAACATTCATTTCACCGTAGATGGTTTGTTCAAACCAGCTATGCTAATTCTGTTCTCCTTGTTATGTACTGGCTCAGGGATGGGTAGGTCTTAACCATTAAGAACCAATGAAATTGAGAAGAAATTTGCTTGGTGCTTCTGAGAAAGAGAAGCAAACACATCCTGTCTTTCTTTATCTTCCTTTCTGTGCCCACCTCCCTCACTAGGTGAAACTTCGGAGCCTGTCACTCTGTGACTGCTGATGTCCTCTTACAAGCAATTGTATATAAACTTGGGATGAAGTTTTGGGCAGAAAAGCAAGACAGAAATCTCCTGGGGTCTGGATTATAGGCTCGCCTGGGTTCTTCAGTCCTGAAGCTCACACCATCTCTAGATGCCTACTTCACGTGTGAAATAAATTTCCTTGGTATTTCACCCACTTTCAGTCCATTGTACTCTTCCTTACAAAGAAACCCTGACCCAAAGTGCCACACAGTCATGATGTTTGACATGATATTTCATTCCCGTATTTATTGAGCACTTCATGCGTCCCCAAACACTAGGTTGGAGAACTGTGATGAAGCTCAAGGTCACAGTGAAGCAGGGAAACAAAATGCACGCAGTATTATTGCCAGCGTTGTCTAAGGGGAAAAGTGACAGAAAAGGGGTATGTGCTATGGGCTGATAGCAAGAGTCTTTGTAAAGCGTGGACGGTGTTGCAGTCAGGCTCGCATTGCTGCCAGAAATCACCCGACCAAGAGCAAGCTTGTGGGAGGAAGGGTTTATTTTGGCTTACAGACTTGAGGGGAAGCTCCATGGTGGCAGGAGAAACCGATGGCATGAGCAGAGGGTGGACATCACCTCCTGGCCAACATCAGATGGACAAGAGCAACAGGAGAGTGTGTCAAACACTGGCAAAGGGGAACTGGCTATAATACCCCTAAGTCCACCCCCAACAATACACTGCCTCTGGGAGGCTTCAACTGTCAAATTGTCACCAGCTGGGAACCTAGCACTCAGCACACCTAAGTTTATGGGGGACACCTCAATCAAACTATCAAAGATGGATTCCAAAGGCAGCAAAATTTGAACACTTGAAAGATGACAGGATTTAGCCAGGTCAAGGTGTACATGGATAGGGACTCTTATTGAAGAAAGGTCTAGGGCATTAAAACAAGGCTCTGAAATTGCAAATATGCAAGGCAAGGAAATGGGTCTTTGTCTACGAGCAACAGAGAACCGCTAAGTGAGAGTGATGCAATGAGCACACACACACACACACACACACACACACACAGGCAGAGACAGAGACAGAGAGGGGCCCACCTTATGACAAAGGGGAACTCTAAGATAAACTTGGTATCTTAAAACAAAAGCAACGAGCACACTATAGACTTCTTATCAACTCAATCTCTTCCCCACTTCACCCAGCTTTTTTCCCATTCCTGCAATGTCTGGGGCAAAGAAGATAAAGATGATGCCATCTGAAAGGTGGCATCACAATGTGACACACAGCAGATGGAATGCATGCCAACTCCTTCCCACTCCCCTGGCTCAGACAGGACAAACTGGCAGTCACAGAGAGTAGCTGCTTTCTGATTACAGGAACCCAGGCTGCAAAGCCTCACGCTACCATCACACCCTGTTCTTGACAGATGAGCTGCAGCCCGGCTCTGCCTGGAGAGGCACAGGCGCCTGCCAAGCCTTAAAAGGCCTCTTTCCTTACTCCTGCTCTCCCAGGCTAAGGGCTGCGATGAAAAGTCTCACCATGCCATTATTCATATAGATATTTTCAGGCATTAAATAGGGTTTTGTTTTGGCTTTCTGTCTTTTGCATTTATTTTCCCAGCTTGTGTGCCTGGATGGACTGAATCCCCTGCAGCACTGGCAGGACATACGTTGCCCTCCCAGGGGAAGAATGGTCACTCAGATGAGAAGTAGGACCAGCCAAGTTAGGAGTCAGCCCTGGGATATCGACTCTGGCCAAATTCCTTCCATTTAAACCACAAGTTCTGATAAAATACTTTCAGGAACACTGTGAGGGAATGTACTTTGCTCACTTCCCAAAATGTAGAACTGAAGAGGTCAAATCTTATTTAATCTAAGCTGAGAAAATCGTGCCCAACTTTATCCCAAGAGCTAAATTTAGGCATCCATCAAGAGCCGGCCCTCGGCAAGTTAATTTAGATGAACTAATGGTTGTTCCTGGCATACAGGATATACTCAATAAAATGACACTATTATTGTTACTGCAAAAAAAAAAAAAGTGTCTGGTAGATGTTCTCATCCCGTCCTCCCACGAGTCCTAAAATCAGCCATGCCAATCACTCGCACATCTGGGGACAGGATTCGACATGGGCACTCCCTCTCTTCTGGCAGTCTTCCCTTGGGTAGGGGGACTATCTGAAAGGTGGGTGTGTTGCCATGGAGGGGTCTGTGCTAGATAGACTTGAACTTAAGGAGCTGGAGGAAGAGGGCCAAGCACTCTGCTGCCCTTCCCTTCTGTCCCCTTCCAGAGCAACGGCAGCGGCAGCAATGGGGCTTGAGCGGGAGGCCTGCCGGAAGTCAGACACATGCACGAGAAGATGCTTGGCTTCCAGGATCCACCCACCCGAGCATAGCTGAGCAAGTTTCTGAATGGAGGAGAGCCCACCCACTCCTCACAGGACCAACATGAATTTCCATGTTTAGGTAGTGCTTGCTGGGAAGGACAAAAATGCAACAACCTCATAATGTACATTAATAGTTTGATCGTTTCCATCACCTCTCTCACTTTTCTGCACCTTAGAAGAAATTACATATCAAATTTCATTTGGTTGTCCATTCTTCTGGAAGGTTCTGGGGGTTTGTTGGCACTCCTATCCCGCAGCTGTCACACTAACAGGAAAGCTTTGGCATGACTTTCATTTCTCCTCCCTGACCTCAGCTGACGACCTGACCTGATCCCCTTTCCTTTCTTTTGGCTTCTCCAGGCGTTACCCTTCTCTTTCACATTCCCTCTGTCAGCTCACGTGCTCTCACTTGGGTTTGCATTAAAGGATCAGAGCTGGTTTCTGCCTACAGATTTCCCCAATGCAATATGAAAACCTACAACTCCATTCTGAACAGCAGGGACTTTAGAGAAGTCTCTTGAACTTCTTAGCAGTAGGTGGTGCTCTTGTGCCAGCTCAGAGGGAGTACTCAGAAAGTTTGGTTCTCTCAGGCAGTCTAGGGAGGACAGGCAATGCCACGGTATGCCTGTGAGGAACTCAGCATAATCAAAGATGCTGGCCCTAACCCGCAGGAACGCGCAATGTAATCGGGAAATGAGGCCTCTGAGCACACAGCTAGAAGACCAGATGGGATGAACTGGGCCAACATGAAGGGTTGCCCGGAGTTGTGCAGAGGGCAGTAAGAGCACCTCCCCTGGGGGAGAGCAGGGTGGGCAGCACCTGAACTGGGTCTACAGTCGGGGAGTTTCAATGGACAGAGAGGGTAGAACAGGGTTTTCCGTGTGTGTGTGTGTGTGTGTGTGTGTGTGTGTGTGTGTGTGTGTGTATGCACACATATGTGTGTGTATGATGGGTGGGGTGGTGCCATCAACAGAGCTGTCTCACTCTCCATCCTAGACCCTTATGGTTTATACCTTCTCTTGATACTTCATGACAAAGTGACTCTCCAGAGGATTTATGAGCAGTACAAGTGCCTTGAGAAGGAACCAGCCAGCTCATCTGATTAGTGTATACAAAAGCAAACAGCCCCTTCCCTGCTCAAGGTTATGACTTGGACTGGGGAAATGGCTTAGCAGTTAAGGCGTTTGCCTGCAAAGTCTAAGGACCCCAGTTTGATACACAAGGGGCACATGCATCTGGAATTCGTTTGCAGTGGCTAGAGACCCTGGTGTGCCCATTCTCACTCTATCAAATAAATAAATAAATAAAATATTTTAAAATATATATATTTAAAAAAGAAAAGGTTATGATCTCTCTCTCTCTCTCACACACACACACAAGATCTTTTTTATTTCAGAAAAGGCTTACTAGGTAAGGACTAGGGTTTATCAATGGAGCAGCAGAGTGGTATTTACTAGGGGCCTGGAATGGGAGCATGAGGGGAAAGGCCTTCTGGAATTTCAGTTAGAGTCAGGTCTCTGTAAAATTAATACACCTTGCATATTATCATAGGTTTTTTTCTCTCCATAAGACAATGAGGCTTTGGCTGTGCTTAGGAATGATCTGGGAAGATTCACGGGGCTCAGGAGACGAGACTACCTTGAGCTGG
Source organism: Orientallactaga sibirica (assembly GCA_036365145.1). NCBI lineage: Eukaryota > Metazoa > Chordata > Mammalia > Rodentia > Dipodidae > Orientallactaga > Orientallactaga sibirica. The sequence goes on along the minus strand of JAEOAD010000050.1, from coordinate 15,825,949 downwards.
GCACTTCCCTGGGGAAACGGAGAGGGCCACAAGCCCATACGTCTGAAACCTGTTAACCCAACACACACATTGGAAATGCTCCCTGTGCTTACACACGAGAGCACAGCCTCCTGTATTAATGTGTGAGATTCTGAGTGAGAAGCTGCCCTTCTTTAATAGGTGGGCTCATGGTGTCCAGGCTGAACTGTAAGAAGTATACCCTCCACCACACACATACAAAACGCTTCTCACCCGTGCAACGACGACCAAGAGGTGCAGACCCCGCTCTCCTCTCATGCTTGAAATGCCCATCTCAAGAAAGTCACACTGGGGGCCTAGGCCTGCCTCAGTGAAAGTGGGCTGAAAGAACTCGGGGGACTTCATCTGGAGCAGAGAAGATGGAGGAGCCCCGTGAGGCCACCCAAGTATTCCACGGGTGACCCTACAGGAGGAGGAAGAGGCTGGTTGTGGAGGACAACAAGGGACCACACGAAGGAAACTCCAGGAAGACAGGTTCCTGGTCTGGTGGAAGGAGGCCTTCCTGACAACAGGGGCTATGTGACAGTGGTACACACCACCACAAAGCTGCGGTGTCCTTGACCTGGGAATGCTCAGCAGAGTCTGGAAGCAGTAGCCCTTATGCTAAGATCCCTAGATGGTTCTGGCAGGGCTCAGACCTGCCATGACAATCAAGGTTTCCTGGGGGTTCCTGAGTTATGCACCACTGACGGGCTGTTGTGCTCTCAGCATCAGGCACGGCCATTGCTGTCTTCCCCATGGAGCCTGAGCTCCAGCAGCACTGGGTCACAGATACCACCAGAATACAGCCTGAGCTCCAGCAGCACTGGGTCATAGATACCGCCAGAATACAGCCTGAGCTCCAGCAGCACTGGGTCACAGATACCGCCAGAATACAGCCTGAGCTCCAGCAGCACTGGGTCATAGATACCGCCAGAATACAGCCTGAGCTCCAGCAGCACTGGGTCATAGATACTGCCAGAATACAGCCTGAGCTCCAGCAGCACTGGGTCATAGATACCGCCAGAATACAGCCTGAGCTCCAGCAGCACTGGGTCATAGATACCGCCAGAATACAGCCTGAGCTCCAGCAGCACTGGGTCACAGATACCGCCAGAATACAGCCTGAGCTCCAGCAGCACTGGGTCACAGATACCGCCAGAATACAGCCTGAGCTCCAGCAGCACTTGGTCATAGATACAACCAGAATACAGCCTGGGCTCCAGCAGCACTGGGTCATAGATACCGCCAGAATACAGCCTGAGCTCCAGCAGCACTGGGTCATAGATACCGCCAGAATACAGCCTGAGCTCCAGCAGCACTGGGTCACAGATACCGCCAGAATACAGCCTGAGCTCCAGCAGCACTTGGTCATAGATACAACCAGAATACAGCCTGGGCTCCAGCAGCACTGGGTCACAGATACCGCCAGAATACAGCCTGGGCTCCAGCAGCACTGGGTCACAGATACCGCCAGAATACAGCCTGAGCTCCAGCAGCACTGGGTCACAGATACCGCCAGAATACAGCCTGAGCTCCAGCAGCACTGGGTCACAGATACCGCCAGAATACAGCCTGAGCTCCAGCAGCACTGGGTCACAGATACCGCCAGAATACAGCCTGAGCTCCAGCAGCACTGGGTCACAGATACCGCCAGAATACAGCCTGAGCTCCAGCAGCACTGGGTCACAGATACCGCCAGAATACAGCCTGGGCTTTGGGACTGCTGACTCTTACTCACACTTGTCCCTCTTCCAACACCTACCTGAACGGGTTCCCAATCTGTGATTCCATAGCACCCTTGTGAACTATACCAGGCAATGGGGATTTGTTTGCTGGTGTCTCTGCTTGGCTGTGGCTCAACCTCTAGGTAACCATCCCTCATATGACACGTGGCATTGATTAAGGTAGCTGATCTTCAGCAGTTATGTCCTAAGGTCCTGGTCACAAGCTTCCATCTCATTGTCACTCTGCCAGCAATAGAACATGTGGCTAATACCCACTGGCCAGCTCCTTTTTAAGACCCTTCTTGGTGTCTCCAATCACCTGGTTCCTACCTGGCCTCCATGCTCAACAGCCACACTCCGCGCATGTTTTATTCTGGTACCATTGCGGTTAATATTACACTCCCTACCTTGCCCTTGTGCCCCATAGGAAAGCCTTCTCACATAGCTGGCCCATTCATTACAGACTCTAGTCATCTGCACGGACCAACTCATCTGTCTCTGCAAACCTACTAGGCTCCAGGCATGCCAAATATATGAATGTATGTACACCAAATCATCATAAGACCTATATTAAGATCTACATTTTATAGATAAAGAGACTGACAGTCAGAGAAGGGGAGACTGGCCATGCGCACTCAGAAAATAGCCAAGCTAGGATTCCTACGTGGGCTTCCCTGAATTCAAAGACAGTGTTCTTTTGAGACGTCTTAGATGAGTCCTGTGGTCAGTGGTCTGTGCCTTACACCTGAGGACTGAGCCACTCCACCTCTGGCTAAGGAAGCAGGAATGCAAAACACAGGTGGAGCAATAAAATCACAGAAAACAGGCTTACACAGGAGCGGGGGTGTGCCAGCCCTCCTAGATCATAGGTGAGTACAGGCCCAAGGAGATACAAGGGGAAGGACAAGAAATTGGAACAGAAGTAGGAGAGTAGGGAAGTCCAGTAAAGGTGAAGAACAAGAAGGGAAGTAGGTAAAATGCCTCAAAGAAGCTTTCCCCTGAAAACACAAACTCAATTTGTTTACTTTATACGTTATACCTGGATTCTCCTGGTTCTTTAAAACAAGTACCCAAGCCAAGTGTGGCAGCGCCTTACCTGCAATCCTAGCAGTCAAGAGGCAGAGACAAGAGGATTTTGAGTTCGAGACCAGCCTGAGATACATGGCAAGAATCAGTCTTTGTGATTTAGAGGCCACCCTGAGACTATATAGTGAATTCCAGGTCAGCCTGAGCTAGAGTGAAACCCTACCTTGAAAACCAAAAAAAAAAAAAAAAAAAAAAAAATCAGTCTTCAAAAAAAGGTGGGAAAAGGTGGGGTGAGCCGGGCGTGGTGGCGCATGCCTTTAATCTCAGCACTTGGGAGGCAGAGGTAGGAGTATCGCTGTGAGTTCAAGGCCACCCTGAGACTACAGAGTGAATTCCAGGTCAGCCTGAGCTAGGGTGAGATCCTACCTCGAAAAACCAAAACCAAAACAAAACAAACAACAACAAAAAGGTGGGGTACCCAAGCCATTTCTATACTTTGAAGAACTAATACGCTCTTTTTGTTTGGACCACCTCTTGCTCGCTCTCTCTTATGTGCACTGTCCACCTAATCCCATACCCTCTGTATTAAGCAACAGATCCTTTCTTCTCTTCACTTACCCAGGTTCTCACCAGTGGAATGACTACTATTTCTAAGCCATCTTTTTCTTACACGGTATGAAGGATTTCACAAGAGTAGAGGGACATGAGCCTTCATGCCCAGCACATAGTAGGTACTCAGTTTCTGTTTACAAATGGGTCAGTTAATAAACATTCCTTAGCTGGTACTCTGTGCTTTACACACACACACGCACACCTTCTGAGGTCCATTCCTAACGGGAGGCTGCACAGACAGACTGTACACACAGCACAGCAGTTCAGGTTTCTGTGTCCTCCAACCCTGTGAGGGGATCATGGGAGGGAGCCGAGCCTTCCCAGCCTAAGCATCGCTCACAATCCTCCCTTCACGCTAGTCTCCACACTCACACTCCTCAGGCAGGCTGCTATAGTCAGGATACAACCGGGCCTGAAATGCAGGCAAAGGAAAAAAAAAAAAGAGGATAGAGAAAAAGGATGTACGAAGGAGAAAAACAGCTTTGGGGGAAAATACACACACAGTCTGCAGAACATTGTGACTTGGATTATTTTGGGAATCTAATGTTCCTAGTGTGCAAGGAAATGAGAAAAAGTATGCAGAGATTCCCAGGACCGGCAGGCTGGAAATAATTCAGGACACTGTGTTCTGTTGGGGTGGGGGGGGGTACAGACACACTTCCTTGCCCGGAGCCCGGTCAACAGGAGGTGGAGTTCCGTGGTTTAGGTCTGGATAGGAGCAAGGAGACCAAAAAAACAAGAGGGCATCAGAGCCTATCTCCAAAAGCATCAGGAAATTACAAAGTGCCCAGTAAGTCCTTGCCTTTCTGTCCCCACCGAAGGTTGCAATACAAAGGCTCACATGCTGAATTGCGCTGAGACTTGGCGTGCCCCTCCAGAGGCCTGTCCGGTGCTTGGCACTTTATCACAGCGGTAGTGAGGCTATATGCCAAGTGGCCCTCATCCTCAGGCCCCCGAGATATCTCCTAAGGTGCTGCTGCATGTTTCTATCTCTCCTGCACAAGACAGGCTGTGTGTGGGTGTATGTATACGAGTGTTTGCTGGGGCACGCATGCTCGCCTGTGGGGACGGGTGTATGCTGGGAGAGCGAAGCAGAATGGACCCCAGAGCAGAATACCAGCTCCAGTGCTTATCTACTGGCTCTATCCAGTTCACCAAGGCTCAGCGTTCCCATCCGCAAACTGGAACTTAGAACCATGCCTGTCTGGTCTACCACACCAGGCAAAGGGCAGATCAAAGGATGAGCCAAAGAATGAGTGACTTTGGGTGGGTCTCTGCTCTAAGCCAAAAAAAAAATTTTTTTTTTATGTAAAAGGAAGGGCTGGACCAGAAAACTTCCAAGGTCATGGGTGTGAGAACACTTTGGAAACTGACATTGAAAAGTGTATTATGTATTGTGATTGCTACAAAGGCACTTCACTTTGATAAATGACTTGGATTCGTGGTTAGTGCTGGCTTATGGGGCATGGGGCTGGAGGTAAGGAAGAGGAGACAGCGAGCCAATGTCCAGCACATAAAGAGAGACAGTAGGATTTCTGTATACCTGGCCCTGCTGGTTCGAGTCACCCCAGGCAGAATGACTTCGCATCATCTTTGGGCCCTGGGGAGTGATCAGAACTATTTATGCCTTGTGGGGAGAGGGCAGGAAGCAGCAGTGGAGACCTTGCTCAGAGACAGAGCATCCTGGGGATGTCCTGAAATGCTAATGTGGCTACAGGGACGTACGAACCTTAGTAATGAAAGTTACAGTGAGGCCCTTCACCCAGTGGTGGCCAGTAACTATTTTCTCATGGTGATTTATATGAAAACAACCTTATTTTATTTGCACAGGCTTCTCAGAACATAAACATGCATGTTTGAATACCTTTGGTGGACTGTAGTTAGTATTTCTGGCTACAAGTTTTCAAAGGAATAAGACAGACTCCTAGCTATAATGCAAAGCAGATAACAAGTGTCTCAAATAAAGAAGACACCTTTGTAATGGGAGGTAGCTCCTCTATCCTGTTTCTCCACGCTGCTTTAAGGACAGATTGCTTGTCTAGAGATCTTTCCCCAGGGAGGCTCCTCCTCTTCATCTACCCATCAAGTATGACCCCAGTTTGACCTATGTGTTCCTCTGGTGGGCTCTGCCCACAGGTGCTATACATACAACCTTGTGACCTGTGAGGACCCCACAGATCTACGTCGTAATTTCTGACTTCTCTCACAAATCAGTTCTTGGGGCTGGAGAGTTTGCTTAGTGGTTAAGGCGCTTGCCTGAAAAGCCAAAGGACCCAGGTTTGATTCCCCAGGACCCATGTAAGCCAGATGCACAAAGTGGTGCGTGCATCTGGAGTTTGTTTGCAGCGGCTAGAGGCCCTGATGCATCCATTCACCCCTCTCTCTCTCTCTCTCTCTCTCTCTCTCTCTCTCTCTGTGTGTGTGTGTGTGTGCCTCCTTCTTTTTTTAAAAAAAAATTATTTATTTATTTGCAAGCAGAAAGAGAGAGAAGAGAAGATGAAAGCTAAGCTACTTTTCCAGCCCTCTGTGCCTCTTTCTCTCTCTCAAATAAATAAAAACAAAGAACCAGTTCTTAATTTCATTCTACCGGTAATCATTGGGAATGGTATAGAGCATGAGCATTTAGATGAGAGTCCCAGTGATACCCTGCATGGTCTTAGCAGGCAGCAGCGGCTGCAGAGTCAATCACGACGGGAGTCATGTAGGGAGAAGAAAGCTGATGTGGAGGAGTGGCAGTGCCAGGGCAGGCCCCATGCCTGGCACCTCCACATCCATCCCTCATGCCATCCTTTGAAAAACCCTGGGTAGCAGTTTGGGCTTTTCAAAGAAGAAAAAGGACTCTAGAGATTATCTGCTGAAAAAATTTCTTATTTTTCATAATGCCCAACGCAATAATCTTGTAAAGAGAAAAATCTACTATAGATATGTAGAGAAAAGAGAACAGAAAAGTAAAAATTATTTTAGGATTTAAAAAATATTTTATTATTTGAGAGAGACACACACAGAGAGAAAATAGGAATGATTGAGGTATAAAAGGGCTTGGGGGGCTGGAGAGATGACTTAGCAGTTAAGGTGTTTGCCTGCAAAGCCAAAGGGCCAGGTTCAATTCCCCAAGACCCACATAAGCCAGACGCAAAAGGGGGTGCATGCATCTGGAGTTCATTTACAGTGGCTAGAGGTCCTGGCACACCCATTCTATCTCCTCCCTCCCCCCTCTCTCTTTCTCTCTCTCCTTGCAAATAAATAAATTAATTATAATAAAAAATTTTTTTTGAAAAAAAAAGGGGGCTTGGGGCTACTGGTGAGTGCCTGCTCCCAAGCATCACTCCCACCCTGTGCCTGAGAACCCTCCCTGTCCACACAGCCCCAGCACCATGGTACTCCTCACTGCCTCAAACACAGAAGCTTCTATACACAAAGGGGAGAGGTGACTACAGAGATGCACAGATGACAATGTTGTCAAGAATAAGGAACTCAATAGCTAGGAAATGGAACCAGTCCAGATGCCCTTCAGTTGATGAATGGATAATGAAGATGTGGTACATTTGCACAATGGAGTTTTATTTAGATATAAAAATTAAGTTATGGAGGTGTGCGTGGTGGAAAATGCCTTTAATCCCAGCACTTGGGAGGCAGAGGTAGGTGAAGCACAAAGAGATCAAGGCCACCTGAGACTACATTGTAAGTTCCAGGTCAGCCTGAGCTAGAGTGAGACCTTACCTCAGAAAAAAGAGTTAAGTTATGAAATTTTCAGGTAAGGAGAAAGCAAAGCTGAGCATGAGCATTCCTCACTACTTCCTAAGTGCAGACTGAACGTAACTAGCTGTTTTATGATCCTGCTGTCATGCCTTTCTCATCATAATGTACTGTATCCCCTCGAGTTGCAAGCCAAAATACAGTGTTCCTCACTTAAGGTGCTTCTTGTCAGGTATTTTGTCACAGCAATAAGAAAAGCAATCAGAAAAGTACCAGGAGTGGGGTTGCTGATGATCATGTGGCTCATGGGCCTTTAGAACTGAGTTATGGGAGGACTGTAGAAGAGTTTAGAACTTTGGGCAACAAAAAGCCCTATAATGCTATAAGCAAAGATTAACGAGCCATTGTTGTAGGAGTTTGGTAAAACCGAATGCCCAGAGAAATTAAGGCAGTAGAGGCCTGGCTCATGAGATTCCAGGAGGAACAAGAACTGAGTTGGGAAAACTGGGGTGCAGGCAGTTCATGTTATACTCTCACAGGTAATCTGAAGTGTCCTGAGAACCTAGATGAGGCTGAATCCACAAGCAGCAGTCTAATTTGTTTGGCAGATGAAATCTCAAGACAGTACAGTATCCAGGCTATGCCACTGTTACTGCTTAGTGCTTACATCCAGATCCACTGAGGGGAAGCAATGAGTGAAGCAAAAATAGGAAAAGTGGGCTGCTTTGAGGGGTAAAGAAAGATTTTAGAATTACAAACAAGGGGAGTACTGAGAGCACAGCTGTAATTGCTAACGATATTAGTACTACTGGCGAGAAAACTCCTGCACTGCACTGGAACATCAGGAAAAGCACCCCCAAGGGCAAGATCTCACCCATCAGAGGTTCTGTCTTCTAAAATCCAGATTCATTTAAAAAATGAGCCTCTAAACTGAAGGATTTCTCTGCTCAAACACAATCACCTAGGGAAGGTTTCCCCAGGGTCAACCTGGAAGGCATAAAAACAGAGGCTGATGCAACTATGGTCCATAGAGACCAGGCTATATCACAAACTGGCAATAGAACTTGGCAGCATCATTCACACCTGGTACTGTTTTGGAAGAATGAAAGATGCTAGATTTAGGGAGACATGAAGTCTTGTATCACAGTTCTATGAGAACCACTGAGACCAGGCAATGTGTATCAGGATCAGAGTCCTTGCAAGGAGGCTCTTGAAAGGATTACAGTGGGAGCTGTGTAGGTGAAGCCAAAGTTTCAATGGAGACTCCAATATTTGGAGATACCAGAACTATGGAACATTTGTCAAGGAAAGCTGCAGGCTCAGAGTGGCGCTAGCTCAAGGGAGAGGCTGTGTGTGCTGCAGAATGAAGAGCTGGAGGGGAGGGGCTACCCAAGCTGTTTGTGGCCCAGATGATTCCATCATGATCCTCAAATACCAGACCTGGAGCTGCAGAATTTGGTTGTTGTCCTACTGCGTTTTGGACTTGCGTTAGTCAATCTTTCCTTACTATGGCTGTATGGGAATGGGAATGTTCACTCTGTGCCATTCTATACTGGAAGTGTGTAACTTGTGTTTTGATGTTGTGGGGCTCACAGTTAAGAGACTGCCTAAGTCTTAGAAGAGACTTTGCATTTGCACTTTGAACAGTGTTGGGACTAAGAGAGACAATGGAGACTTTTGAAGTTGGACAGAATACACTATGCATCCCAAGATGGCTATGAACTTATGAAATAAGGACTGGAAAGTTATGGCTTGAAAGTGATATGTTTGCATGGAAAGCTGACAAGGAGTCAACTTATGGTGATTAATATTATCAACTTAACAGGACCTAGAATTATCTAGGAAACAAATTTCTGGTCAGGTCGGTGAGGGATGTTCTAGATAAGATTAATTGAGATGGGAAGAGCCACCCTAACTGTGGGTGTCACATTCCATGGTCTTGGGTTGCAGACTGAATAAAACAAGAAAAGGTGAGGTAAACACGAGCATTCCTCATTCTCTGTTTCCTGACAGAAATAAACTCTTCCTCCCTCTAAGCTTTTTTTTTTTTTTTTTTTTGCCACAGCAATGAGAAAAGGAACTAATATATTCCTTATTCCCTGGGAACTCCCAAACAAAGAAGCAGTGCTTAGGGCAGTGCAGGGAACACAGCACACATTTAGTAAGTGAGAGTTAATACAAAGAGAGACAGGAAGCATTCAGAGAATGGTGATGCCTATGACCTTGATCATGTTGGCTTCGGGATGTCTGTTCAGATCCAAGCGCTCACCAGACTGCATAGTTTAAGTATATGACTTGTTGTGTATCCATTAAACCCCACCATAGTGAAGGAAGGAAGGAAGGAAGGAAGGGAGGGAGGGAGGGAGGGAGGGAGGGAGGGAGGGAGGGAGGGAGGGAAGGAAGGAGGAAGGGAGGAAGGGAGGAAGGGAGGAAGGACGGGAGGGGTAAGTCTGCCTCTTTTAGTAGATGGTAAGTTACTGTTGGACAGAAATTCTGGACTACACGTTTACCCAAGCACCTTGTTGGTGCTCAGGACCTCTGCTCAACACGCATTAGTAAATGAATGGGTAGGACAGAGTCCATCCTCTGTTAGGAGAGATCGTGGCTCCTTCATACGTCTAAGTCAGGGAGTGCAGGCCCATCCCAGGTTGCAGGGATGGTAAGAGGCGGCTTCACTCCTCAAGGTCAGCTGGCAAGTGGGAGCCACCAGACCAATGTGTAAGCCAGGAGTCAAGATGTCACTCTACAGACGAGAGGGGAGGGTCTGTGCCCACCTTGCTACAGAACTAGAAGAGGAGTAGTCCCTGCTCTCCTCTGACTGCCAGCAGAGCAGCTTCCCGGATTTGGAGTGAGAGGCCTCCCAGGAGGCCGAGATTCTGCTCCCATTCTCGTTTAGATGTGGATCCGAGCACACGGCCCTTATTCCACCCTTTCCAAAACACACCAAATAAGTCTAAGGCTCTGACACATAGCTCTGAACCCATCTTCTAAACTAACCTGGAAGCAATTTAAAAGGACTGTTTTTCTCCCCAACTCTACACCCAGCATATTTCCTGTGGCAGCTGGGTCAAGCTTGAGCAGCATGTTCACCACTGACTCAGTGTTCAAATATTCTCAGCTGCTCTCGTCTCATCAGCCTTCACACTCCTTCCATTTTGCTTTTAATATTCTCTCTCTCCCCCAACTCTCTTTATCAACACACGCACGTACACACATATACACACATAAATGCACACCCCCTCCTCTTTTTAGGTATAAGCACACCATAGAACACAAATTGTGTACTTGGGAAGGAGAAAAGTATCTTTATTTTCAGTCTCCTCGAGCTGAAATAAAGCATTTCTTTCTATTATGAACACAGACAACAAACTACCCTGGTGTTAGCTAAACCATTGTCTTCCATACCAGTAGAAACACATCCACTCACGTATCATGCCAGGGTTATTGCCCTGAAACACTATTCATGCTTATCTGCGTTTCAAAATTATGGTAGTTAATAGGATTCAAGTAGAACTTATTACCTGACGTATTAATAATGAAGTACTTGTGAGGCCTAGGTAGGAGGATTGAGGTCAGCCTGGGCTAGAGTGAGACCTCATTTCAAAATAATTTTTTTCAAGTACATATGTTATTATTTAAAAATTTAATGATTTATTTCTAAGTCTATGTGTATTTTTGTACACTTACGAATATTGTTCTGAGAAGTCCATGTCTTACCAGACCAGAGGTCCATGCTCAGAAAGACTAAGAGCCCCTGCTGAAGAGCAGGGTATTAAAAGGTGGGATTGGCCGGGTGTAGTGGTGCACACACCTTTAAGCCCAACACTCAGGAGGCAGAAATGGGAGGATCAGCGTGAGACTACGTAATGAATTCCACATCAGCCTGGGCTAGAGTGAGACCCTACCTCAAAACAAACAAACAAACAAACAAACAAACAAAAAGTGGGATTGGAGAGATTCTCTGTGGTCATTAAGACACTGGCCAAGGGAACTACCAGGTTGTTTTCAGTGGCAGCATGAGGCCAGTCCAGAGAGCAGAGGCATAGCAGGGCTACTGGCTAAGAGCTTGGGTGGGTTGGAGGCTGACTACAACACTGACCCTTTCTAGTCAGCAGTGTGACCTCGGGCCAGCCATTACACCTCTCCGAGTTTCTGTTTACTCATCTGTGAGAAGGGAATGACACTATACTGAGATGAGTATAGAAAGGTGAAAGCAATCACTACCCGATTGAATGAAACATGGCTGGCTGTAAAAGAGAAGCCTTCCCTACCGAAGGTCTTCAGAGGCCTTGTATGCTATTTTATGTGTTTCCAAAGTCAAAGTAGGCTTCCCATAGCCTTGAGCTACATATATTCTGAAAGGTTTTTAAGGCACATCCAGGCAGATGTAAGTCCTGGGCTCCTCCTGTCTCTAGCTTACTGACATAGTAGAGCATGGGTAGGCCATGCTCCAGAGCAGAAGAGCTCTTAAGGAGAACGGAAGTATTCCAAACCTCCCTAGAACTAGCCACCATAAGTGTGCTCCTGGTCTGGCTTCTGACCACTGGGTGAGTGGCACAAGGACTCTGTAATGTAAGCAGGCCAGCGTTGGAGCCAGACTTCCAGACCACTGGGCACACAGACCTAAGGCCAGGGAGACTCCTCTACATGTCTATTCCAAAAACCTGCCCCCAAAGCCCCAAAAGTTCTGTTGCAGAGACTGTGTATTCTTTAAAAACTATATATTGGTTTAGTAACTACAAAAAATCAGAAAATTTACCCAGAGAAACCAAAATCAGCCATAAGCTTGGATCTTAGAAATCAAAACGATTAATTTCATGGCATGCTTTCGTCCTGATAAACATAAATTGGAATCATGATTATATGGAAAGTTCTAGATCTCGATTTTATCACTTTAAATGACCTAAAACATTTTCACCATGGGCTCTTGAAAGACATAAAATATTTGCATTAGACACCGTGTAAAATTCATAGATTTCTGAGAGATGTCATGGTATTCCTAAGAATAGTATGGTGCATTTAAACTTAAGATACACCTATATGACTGATAGGTGAAAGACAGAGGGAGCCCATTTTACTCTTCTTAAAGGACAGCTAGGGGGCTGGAGAGATGGCTTAGCAGTTAAGGCGCCTGCCTGCAAACCTTAGGAACGCCCTTTCAATGATCTCCAGGTTCTATGTTTAGCCATATGCAAAAGTGACTCAAGTGCGTGATGCCACACATGCTCACAAGGGGGCACATGCATCTGGAGTTCATTAACAACAGCCAAGAGTCTGTTGGCATGCCTATTCTCTCTCTGTTTCTCTCTCTCTCTCTCTCTCTCAAAAAAATTAAAGGACAGCTAGGAGCAAACTCTTCTGTACCGACCACCCCAGCTCAAAGAGATTCTGGAAAACATACTTTTGTGCCTCCAGCAGAGGCCTTACATGAATTTTTTTTTTCCTTTTCTCTTTCTCATATCTTACATTTGCCTGGTAAGGAGAAAGCTTTGAAAAACGTACTGCTGGGGGATAGAGATATCCTAGTAATTAAGAATGCTTCCTACATAAGCATGAGGGCCTATGTTCGATTTCCCAGAGCCCATGTAAATAGCTGAGTGTAACCATGCATGTCTGTAATTCTATCCTGTGGGGAGCAGAGATGGAAGAATGGCTGGAGTGCTTCAGAAAATGGCAAACTCTGGAATTAGTGAGGGACAGCATCTCAAGGAAACATCCAGATGACCAACGGAGGGGGACACCCAATATTATCTTCTGGCTTCCATAAATGTATGAGGCACTGCATCTGTACATACATACATACGCATCTACCACACCTCACGCCACACATGCTACACATGTGCACATACAAAAAAAAGGAAAGGCAGGAAGGCAGGAACTGGTGGGAAAATGGTATCTTATTTGAGAAAGTGCTCCAGAAAGAAGTGGTGAGGCAAAGAGAGCCTTGCAAACGAACAAAAGAAAATCTGTATTCATTCGTCCAGTCCATCAAGATCAAAGCGCATCAGCTTCCCCATTGTCAAGACAGACACCAGCACCTTCCTCTCGGGGACCAAAGGACTGTGCAGAGTAAATGTGACTCCATGCTTGAAACACGTCATCAACAGCAAAGCCCACGACAAGACAGCAGTCACTGGTTAATGTAAGAGTGGCTCCTGGAAACAAGGCTGCTTTGGCTGTTGGCGGCTAGACCCAGCCATCACAGGCACAAAGAGGCCTGGCCTCTGTAGCCAGACGAAACTCCCTAGTTTGGCAAATTGACTGTTCAGTTCCTTCATCTATAAGATGGGATAATTACAGGTTACCTACCTCTTAAGAGGATTCCAATAAGTTAACCTATACCCAGGGCTTAGAATAGAGGCTGGCACATAATAAATACAATAAAGGGCTGGAGAAATGGCTTAGTGGTTAAGGCGCTTGCCTGCCAAGCCTAAGGACCCATGTTCGACTCTCCAGATCCCATGTAAGCCAGACACACAAAGTGATGCGAGTGCACAAGGCCACACATGTGTGCAAGATGGAACATGCATCTGGAGTTCAATTGCAATGGCTGAAGGCCCTGGGGCACCAATTCTCTCTGTCCCTCTCTCTTGCTCTTGCTCACTGTCTCATTAAAAAAGAAAAAGAAGGGGCTGAAGAGATGGCTTAATGGTTAAGGCATTTGCCTGCAAAGCCAAAGGATCCTGGTTCAATTCTCTAGGACTCACAAAAGCCAGATGTACAAGGGGGGGCGCACGTGTCTGGAATTAATTTGCAGTAGCTGGAGGCCATGGCATGCCCATTCTCATTGTCTCCCTCTCTCTCTCTCTCAGTTAAATAAATAAATAAATAAATAAAATATATTTTAAAAAATAGAAGAAACTATGAAATCCATTTTAAAAAAGAAAAAAAAAACAATATAAATGCAAGCTTTAAGAATAATCAGTGATCAATGGCCAAATACAAGGTTGTATATACTAGCTAAAGCCATTAGCCACAGCTTAGAAAGATCTCAGCCGAATGTCTACAATCAGAGAACTGGATTAGCAACTCCCATCACTCTCCCCAAGCAGCCCACCCTGCTGCGGCTTAAACGTGGCCGTCTTCCTGCCTACCTTCTCAGCATCCTGCTCAAAGAGCCTCAGCTGGAAGCATTGGTCCAGCTTGAGCTTGCGCACGTGCCACATCTGGTGCAGATGCTGCCGAGTGGAGTGCAGCTTGTCCAGGAGGCTGGTGATCTTGGGTACGAGGCTCTGGAAGTCTGCACTCCCCGGGATGCAGTTGCGCCCTGAGAAGCCATCACTGCAGCGGATGCACTGCAGCAACCGCTGCCCCTCTCGGTCCAGCTCCTCCACAGGGGCCTTCAGCACCTTTTTCTTGAGCTGCGTGTGTTCATCGATGAGCCGCCGAGAGCCCTCCACATCCACGGGGAACTCTTTCCTGGCTAGCATCTCCTGCAGGTCCTCCAGGCGCGAGAGCAGGTGCACTGCGCTGTTGAAGAACTCCTCCAGGGAGAGCCGCAGCTCGATCCATTCCTCATGGTTGTAATCCAGAGAGCCATCGAATTCCTCTGTTAGCTGGGAGGGGTCCACCAGCTTTGTAAGACCCTCCACGGACACCATACTTGTCTGGGAGGGGCAGACAGAAAAAGAAGATGGTGATACAGGGTGGCAGGGTCAGGAAACATCGGAGCAGAGGGAAAGACAAGGGGAAAGTTTAAGTCCACAGGCAAAGAACCCTAGCCTACCTCGGAAAGGGTGAGCAGGGGCCTTGGGGTCCATTGGTCAGGAGCCATAAACCAGCCAGGATCAGCAGATCCAATGGATCAATGACCACTTTAACAAATCTCTGCACCTGCCCACACCTGGCACCCAAGGACAGACTACCTTCATGTCCCTATTCTCTTAATCTTCCCCCAACCCCAGCCCAAGTAGGTTTCAGATGATAGAAGCAGAGGCTAGAAGAAAACCTTGTCAGCATCTGACAGCAGCTATTTTTACAGCTTTAACACCCCAAGCTGTAACATGCCCAAGGCTGTGGACACAGTATCATCATGGGTAGACTAGGTAGCGTGGGCCGGATCTTGGGCAGGAAAGGGTTCACAGGCAGGCTGAGCTGCCAGCTCAGCTCCCAGTCTCTCCTTGTTCTATAGTACATTGAACATAACCAGTGTTGGGCACCAGGGATTTTGGACCCTCCATTTTCTGTGTGAGGCCCCCACAGGTTCTGAGCGAGCAAGTGGGGAATGTCTGTCTCCTGGCACAGAGCAGCTCCAGCAAGCAGCAGTGCAGGCAACATCCCATTTGACAGAAAACATAGGGCCTTGGGCTTAGCTCTCCTCTCTGAAGACCAAGCTATGGAGGACATGTTTGTGTGTCTACCTCTCTTATGCTTACTAATTGCATAATTTGGGCAAGCTACATTCTCAGGGCCCCAATCTTCTCTTCTGTGTAATGGAGATAAAACAGATTGTAATCCCTCATCTGAGAATCTGAACTCACTTATGTAGTTTGGAGCAATTTGGATCTCAGAGTTTTGGATCAGAACTGCTCAACCAGTAAAGTCTTATGCAAATATCCCAAAATCTGAAAAATTCTGAAATCTAAAATACTTTCAGTCCCGAGCATTTCTGATAAGGGATTCTCAACTATACTACCTTTCTCCTGATACTTGCTGAGTAAATAGGAAGCCAGGCAGAGAATGCATGCTCCATCCCCATCACTGCTTACTATGGAGGTCTGAGGCCAGGGAATGGCCGTCATTACATGAACCTGTAAGAACAGGTGGCCCCAGTATCTTGTTGCTTTCTGAGTTTCACCTTATCTCCCTTCCTCTCCACCCCTGTCTTCAGACACAGGAGGGAGCTGCCACAGAAAGGCAGGCCTATGAACCATGTACCTGGCTACTAACTTGAGGAATTGGAAGAAACCAAATCGGATTTAGTGAGAGCAGAGATCAGGCACGGGCATTTGTCAAAGCTTCTCAGGTATAAGCAGAGGCACAGCCCCTACCATTCTAAGCCCTGGCTGCCAAAGCACAGCCTTTGGACCAGCAGATTTGACATCACCTAGGAACTTGCCAGGAGGCCAGCTTTCAGGCCTGGCTGAGACCTGAAGTGTGGTGGTTTGAATAAAATGTCCTCCACAGGCTCCTGTGTTTTGAATACTGGTCACCAGCTGGTGCCAATGTGGGAAAGTTGTTGGGCCTCTGGGAGGCGGAGCCTCGCTAGAGGAGGTGTGTCTCTGGGGCAGGCCTTGGGATGTTACAGTCCAGCCCCTTTTCCAGGGCTCTTGCTCCTGCATGCTTTCTCCACCTCGATGAAATGTCCCCCTGGAAGCTGGAAGCAGAAGAAACCTTTTCCTTCCAAAAGCTGCTTCTTCTAGTGGGATGTTTTGACCCAGCAACGAGAAAATCACGGCTACATGGAATTCAGTCCTGCATTTTCAAGCTTCCTGGGATCTATGTGTGCTAAGCTTTGAGAACCCTTATTCTGAAGCACTCTCCCCTTCCATTTTGGCTGCGTGGACCACTTCCAAGAAGTCCCCATGTTTACAACTTAAAAAGCCGCTCACTAAGTAAACTGCCCAAGTACAAGCCTGTGTTCTCCTCCCTGTCTCCCTCGCTGCCTCAGTCTGCAGCTGGAATTCAGTTAGCTGAGTCTCCTGAGGGGAGGCTTCCAGCCTCTGTCTTGTTTAGGAGGTAGAGACAAACTTGTTCAGCTTAGGTGAAGAGAGCCTTGAGAACAGCCACTGAAGAGTTCTTAGGAATATTCTTTTTAGTCCCTTCAGCTTATAAATTTATAGGCTTGTTGTCACGGCCAGTATATAAACAAACTGGAAATATTAAAAAGTGTTTATATGACTCTTAGATTGGGTAGGGTCCTGAGAGACTATGATAGTTAACTGTTTGCTCAGGCTGTTAACGGACAGTGAGACCTTCCAAATGATCAGGCTATTTGTGCTCAAATTGCAGCAAATTTGGACGAATGCCCTCCCCACCGCCACTCCTGCCCCCGTCTAGAATGGGAAGCTGCTAAAAGATTAAATGTAGCTCTAAATTTACAACACACACACACACACCCCTTCATCCTTTTGTAGATGAGGGACAGAATTTTGTCAAAGGGGGAACAGCTTAAATTTGGCTTGGACAAGGATATTAAAATTTCTGATTTTCATCTTATGTGTCATCATTAAAATTCTCAAGGGACTCATTATGCCCTCTGAAAATTTAGTTAAAAAACAACAAGTTTTCCTTGATTACAAAAGTCACATACCATCCTTGAAAGAAAGTAGAAAAATAGGAATAAAATAAAAATCACCCATTTTTCAGTCACCTTGAATAAACCCTTGCAAATGTTTCTGTGTTTCTTTATTCTTTTGTTATAGACTTAAAAAGTGAACTCCGGTACTGGGGAGAAGGTTCAGTGGGTAAAGCACGTATTCAAGTGTGAGTACCCGAGTTCAGACCCCAGACCCCATGTAAAGCAAGCCCAATTCAGGAGGGCCAGCATCTGTAATGGCAGTGCTGTCAGCAAGAAGGGAGACAGGAGGATCGCTCAGAAGCAGGTGGGCCAGCTGGCTTGATGAGCACAGCAGTGAACAATGAGGCACCCTGCCTCAAAAAAAAGTGAAGGTTGGGGCTGGGGAAATGGCTTAGCAGTTAAGGTGTTTGCCTGTGAAGCTTAAGGGTCCCAGTTTGATTCCCCAGGACCCAAGTAAGCCAGATGCACAAGGTGGTACATGTGTCTGGAGTTTGATTGCAGTGGCTGGAGGACCTGGTGTGCCCATTCTCTCTTTCTCTCTGCCTCTTCCTTTCTCTCTCAAATAAGTAAATAAATAAATATTAAGAAAATTTAAAAAGTGGAGGTTGAGGACCAGCACGTGCTCACCCTGGCACAAGTATGCTTATATTCACACACAAAAACCTAGTCCAGATGACTCTGTCTACATGTTTGATGAGCTGCTCATTTAAAACAATACATGATGAAAATTTTGTGATTATTTGCCAAATATGATTTTAATGGATTCATAGTATTTATGTGTTAAATGTCACAAAAATTAATGGGTAGTTAGTAAGCAGTGAATATATATGTATCATATTAATGTATTACATAGGTGTGTGTGTATGACTGCAAAAATACTGATAATAAAGACCCTTGTACACATTTTCTTAATTTATTTTACTTTTACTTGAGAAAGGGAGGAAAAAAGGGAGAGAGAGAAAGAGGGAAGGAGAGAGAATGGGTACTCCTTGGTCTTCAGCCACTGCAAAAGAACTCCAGATGCATGTGTCACCTTGTGCATCTGGCTTACATGGGTCTGGGGAATCAAACCTGGGTCCTTCAGTTTTAGAGGCAAAAGCTATCTCTCCAGCCCCATTTTTTTTTTCGAGGTAGGGTCTCACTCTAGCCCAGGCTGACCTGGAATTCACCATGTAGTCTCAGGGTGGCCTGGAACTCACAGCAATCCTCGTACCTCTGCCTCCTGAGTGCTGGGATTAAAGGCGTGCGCCACCACGCCCGGCTCACATTTTTATTGGTAATTTTAATTAGCTTTACCTTTTTGTTTTATTGAATTTTTATAAGAATGGTTTCCTTGAGAATTAATAGATAAATGGATACTCTTAATAGGTTGTAAACTGAAGTTGCCAGGGGGTAAAAAAGGGCCTTCTCACCATTAAAGATTCTACAAGGCTGACTGACTGATCGGGATATCTGTGATCCCCTCACACAAACACAAGCTGGATCTTACGGGTCTAGAAACAAATTATCCTGGGTTATCGTTCTTTTATGTTTGGATATGTGTGTGGTATATGTATGTAGTATGCATATGCAGGTTCACGTGTGTGGGCACACATGCATGTAAAAGCCAGAGGTCAATGTCTGGTATGTTCTTCAATCACTTTCCACATCATTTTTGAACCTGGAGCTCACCAATTAGTCCAGACTAACTGCTAAAACGCCCAGAGATCCTCTTTTCTCTGCCTCCTCAGCACCTGGACTATAGGTACGAACCACTGCACCTTGCTTTTTATGTGGTACTAGGGAGATAAACTCAAGTCCTCATTCTTGTGTGGCAAGCACTTGACCAACTGAGCCATTTCCCTAGCCCCCATCTTTAGCTCCCTAATCACCATTTATTGCCCACGTCTGTGTCTGAGCTAACATCCTTGTGACTACCAAGCACAATCTTGTTGTACTGTATGAACAGGCCCCTAGCTTCCACCAACCCAAAAGCTCAGGACATCATCAGATAATGTGTGAGGCCTATAGCAAGACTTCCCTGCTTGTTTGTAAACCGTCCATCCGATGTTCCCACCAGTGTAATCTTAAAAGTCCTTTAGTTTATTAATATCTTTATTCAGTTACCACACAAACTTCATAAAATTGCTACCACATTGGAATACGATATGTGGCATAGCCTTAACCTGTGTTCCGGAGCCATGGTCACTGTCTTTTATGATAGTGAGATAATCTTGTCTTTTAGGTGAGGGCTGTGGTTTTGAATCAACAAAGTTTTAATGCAAACTGCAAAACCACTGTCAGAAAGTTGTGCCAATGTACACACTCACAAACAGTACACAGAAGTGTCTAATAAAGCTGTGCATCTGAGACCATCCCCTGAGCCTCTTCTGGCCACACTAATTGGTAAGGCCAAAGCGGCCAAGGAATCCTGAACTGTCAGCTGGTGAGACTGTGAGGGAACTGGAAAGGCTGCGGGGAATAGAAAGGAGGACTCACCTCAAAGATGAACTTGGAGCTGCCAAAGTTGGTCTTCTGCTTCTGCCAGAAGTTGTCGGGTTTGATGATGAGGGCCACATGGATCTCGGCCGGAAAGGCTTCCTGCAGCGTTTTGAGGAGGGGCTTAATGAGGTCCCACTTGGAGCCCCGCATGTCGATGATGACAGTGAAGCCACGTTTGCAAACGTCCTCACTGTGGGGAGGTCAGAGGTCAGGCACAGAGGCAAAACTCACCAGGAGACCCGCCTCTCCCTGACCTGGACCACCCTTCCAACTCAGGCCAGGTCTCCGGCCACCTTCCAATCAGCTGCAAGAATAAGTGTCTCAAAAAACTTTCTACACTGACCCCATCTGATCAAGGGCTCTAGTACTCCCCCTCCTCTTAGGACTTAGCAAATGGGAACTTTATCATTTGGGTATTCACCACTGAATTTTTCTCTCCCTCTCTCCTAAGATGAACTGTGTTTCCCCTCGTTTGAATTCAGGCTCTCTGAAGACAGGGACACTCAGCTGTCCCTCACCCTGAGATACAAGCTCTGAAGACAGGGACACTCAGCTGTCCCTCACCCTGAGATACAAGCTCTGAAGACAAGGACACTCAGCTGTCCTCTCACCCTGAGATACAAGCTCTGAAGACAGGGACACTCAGCTGTCCCCTCACCCTGAGATACAAGCTCTGAAGACAGGGACACTCAGCTGTCCCCTCACCCTGAGATACAAGCTCTGAAGACAGGGACACTCAGCTGCCCCTCATCCTGAGATGGAAAGTCCCAGTCCTCCTTGAACCTTCACTTGTGAAAGATACAGGTACACTTCATGGATGAACTCAAATTAAACCACAGAATCCTCTCCAAAGAAAGGTTCCAGATATTTCTGTCAAATGATTAGTGACAGTATATAAAGTATTAAAGCATTCAATTGCCAGAACTATATTAAGATGAAATACATACATTTTGTATGTCAAGCTTAAAAACCTCAGGTTGCCGAGTCATGCTGACCACTAAAACACTACAAGGGTGGGGCTGACTGGAGGGTAGATGCTATCCAGCTGTCTCCTGCTTCCACTTATTCATTTGTACAGTTCAGGGTGTTCCAGTGAGGGAATAACTCTTGAAACCAAGGCCAACTGAGGTGACCATCCTGAGAAGCAAAGCAAAAGCCAGCCAAGTGAATCAAGATGACATTAGATGACTCATCAAGCACAAAAGTTTAAGTTCATGAACCTTGACTATAATTATTTAAATATAACATAAAAAACAAAATTCAGAGGCTGGGGAGATGGCTTAGGGGTTAAGGCACTGCCTCCTAAGCCTAAGAACGCCGGTTCAATTCTCCAGGTCTCACGTTTAGCCAGACGCAAAGTGATGCAAGGGTGCAGTGGTGCGCTTGCCCACAAGGGGGCGCACACATCTAGAGTTCATTTACAGCGGCTGAGAGGCTGCTGGTGCGCCCATTCTATTCTCTCTCTCTCTTTTCTTTTCTTTTCTTTTCTTTTCTTTTCTTTTTTTTTTTTTTTTTGAGGTAGGGGCTCACTGTAGCTCAGGCTGACCTGGAATTCACAGGGTGGCCTCGAACTCATGGTGATCCTCCTACCTCTGCCTCCCAAGTGCTGGGATTAAAGGTGTGTGCCACCACGCCCAGCTCCATTCTATTCTCTATCTGTCCCTCTCTCTCTCTCTCTCTCTCTGACTCTCTCTCTAAAAAAATAATAATAATAAGGTGCTTGCCTGAGAAGCCTAAGAACACAAGTTTGAATCTCCAGGTCCCATGCAGCCAGACGCACAGTGACACAAGCATGCGATGTCACATAATGCACCACAAGGGGGTGCACGCATCTGGAGTTTGTTCACAGTGGCTGAGAAGCCCAGGTGCACTCATTCTCTCTCTCTCCCTCTTCCTCCCTCTATCTGTCAAAAAAAACCTAAAACCCTGTAATATCACAATTAAGGACCATCCTTCTCTTATTTTTGATTTGCTTAACCTATCCATTTGTTTTATAATCAAGAAGGCTTTGGTTAATTCACACTGTTTTTTTAACCTATGTGTATTAACATGTGTGTGTTCATACCTGTGCAGGTGCACATGTATATGTGTGCTCAAGCACATGAAGGTCAGGTGACATCCTCGGGAACACTGTACCCTCTTCTTGACAGGGACTCGCTTTGGCCTGACATTCATCAAGCTACACTGACTGGCTAAAAAGCCCCAGGACTCCACCTCTCTCCACCTTCCCAGTATCACCACAGCGAGCATTTTTATGTGGGTTCTGGGGATCAAACTTGTTAGGCAAACACATGACTGACTCATCTACCTCCCCAGCCCTAATTCACATTTTCATATAAATACTGGTGAATTATTTCCTTGGGGGTCTTTCAGTTAATTCCTTTCACAGGGGACACTTGTTCAAAGTGCTGAATGTGCTATCTGACCCTCAGTTGTGCTCATCACATAACGGTTGCTCATAGTGACAAGGTCACTGGAGACCAAGGTCACACAAAGACGTGAAAACATTGTTTTGGTTTCATTAGGAAATCTCAACCACTTACAAGAAAAGTGTTACAAGTTGTGTGACTTGTGCTAGTGTCACACATGACAACTTACACAAGTCTTCTGTTTAGAAAAGACAGTCTCCAGGTATGGGGATTCTCTAGCATAGGAAGAAGTTCAAATCCTTCAACCCAGCAAAAATGAGATGCCTCTTCTCCTCTGACTCTTAACACATCCTCACCATGACCGAGGTCGCCCATAAATAATAGAATCTTCCGTGTCATCGGAGATCAATGAAACTTTTGCCTAAATTACAGGGTTTCCTTCTCATTATAAGAAATATACCTGATAACTATAGAAAAGCTAATATATTTAAAACACTTTGTAAGAGTGTAATGGCGGCATTTATAATGCTGTGGCCTATTTCCTCTCACTAGTTTTTGTGCCTATAGAGTTCAGATCACAGTGTTCTACTTTTCCTGAAATATTCAGTTTTCTCACATGGCTAAAACTTCTCCAAAACCATGATATTTAGTGAAACATTGTCTGCCTTATGCCTGTACACTAACTTAAATGACTGTTGCTGCTTTACAAAAAGCTCTGTCAACATACACAACAATGTATCAGTGTCTTCCTTATTGTATCCTTCACAGTCACTGATTTTTTTTAAATCTTGGCCCTATTTTAAGAAAAAGTTGGCAGTTTATTTAAATTTGCATGTCTTTGATTGACAGATATTCCTGATTGGTCCACACATATCTTTTCTTATAATCAGTTCATTTACCAATTTTTCCAGAGTAAAAGTGTTAAGACTTTTTGCAGTGAGAACAGTTTAATCCAGCTGGCCTCAGTCGTTGCCTATCCAACTATGTCAAGCATTACAAGGCAACAGTGGACTGCGCCTTCCTTTAATAATGACTGTTTTATTCACTGCTCTGTTCCTCGGGCTTCACCACTATGTTGATATGAGGCATCTGTGTCCCAACAGCAAACTATTCAATGCTGCTACCGAGACTTGGCAGCTGACTCTCCCTACCCCAGCCCTTCAGTGTGGTAGACAGCAGCAGGTTATGCACCATTCACAACTTCAAGTAGAAATCAGGTGCTAAGATTTGCTAGGAAGTACGCAGTAGCTCAAGAAATGGGGACTGCATCTGCAGGCTGAATGCTGACAACTGATCTAGTTGGTATCTTAGTGTGAACACAGCCTAACCTCCCAAGGGGTTTTGGTGTCAAGAAAGGGGCATAGCTCAGGGAGGTGAAAGAACTTTTCACCTTCTACACCAGAGACTATGGGCACTGGCCACACATTATCTCATTTTATCATCTAAATAATCTTATAAAATAGCTATGATTGCCTCCATGTAACAAATGATAAAATTAAAGCATATTTGCATAAAGTCATATGACCAGTCATAAGCAGCTAAGCAAAAATTCAAAACTAGGACTGGCGTCTTTGAAGCCCATACTCAGGTCCCTGTTCATGCTATGCCTGCCACTCTGCCACTCTGCCACTCTGCCACTCTGTGTGGGTGAAAGAGTTGGGGGTTAGCAATGAGGCGATTAGAAGTGGATGACCTCATCCTGCAGGCAGTTCAAAACCACAAAATAAAAAGAGGAGAGAGCATGGTGTCAGAGTGTGTTAGTGCTCAGGAGGATCAAGCAGGCGCAAGTTCCAGGCCACCCTGGGATATATAGTGAGTTCCAGGGTAGCCTAAGCTAGAGTTTGTCTTACAAAGCAAAACAAAGGCTAGGGAGATGGCTCAGTGGTTAAGAGTGCTTGCTGCTTCAGCACGAGGGCCTAAGACTTCCCCAGTTCAACTATCCAGAACCCACATAAAAAGCTCGGCATGGCCACAAACTTCTGCGACCCCAGTCCACAGGGGTGGAGACTGGAGAATTGCTGGGACTTGCTGACTGAAAATGGCAGCTCCAAGTTGAGGAGAGATGCCCCATCTGTAGGAAGTATGTAAATGAACAAGAGAGGAGGACACCCCAAGTTCTCATCTGGCTCTACACACATACAAGGCGCACATGCATCTCCATATACACATTTACACAATGCATACACCACACGTACTCTAGACGCACACACATGCACCCCAAAAGAAAAGAGATGCCCCATCCCCCCCCTCCCCACAGAAAAGAGAACATGGCATATTGAGAAAAGTCAAGTGATTCACTTGGCGCATACACGGTAAGAGGCAGAGACCTGTGAGGGAGGGCTGGTCCCTGATTTTGGAAGCTCCATTCCGGCCTCTGTTTTCCTCCTCCTAGAGGCCCACACACTCCTCCCTCCCCCTTCTAGACCGGCCAACTGGACCTGAAATCCTCAAACCTTCTGCCCAAAGGGCTCGTAGCCTTCTTCCACGTTCTGTCCACAAGGACAAGTGACACTGCCAGGGCGTGAACCCCTACACTGACATTGCCGGATGGGCAGGAAGACGCGACGCACTGAGAAAGCAGAGGCAGCCGTTAAACGTGTGGGTGTCACATGCTTAGGTCTGAATCCCAGCTCCACCATTAACTTACTGTGAACCTTGTGCAACTTCATTTTTTACCTCTCTGGGCTTCAATACCCTCACTGTAAAATGTGAATAAACAATAGTAAGTACCTTAAAGGTTAACTCTGTTCATGGACATAAAGCTTGCATGATGGCATCAGGCATAGTCTGTTCTGCATGTCTCAGCTCCCTGTCCCCTTGATTGACCACTGAGCCCAATCTTCAGCTCCACAAATGTTGCAGCTATCAGGTTATGTCCGTCACCTTCTCAGAAAATTTGCTTTTGGTTGGTAGGTGCTATTTCTCCAAGAAAGTGAGGCAGTTACTGCTCCACTCCACAGCTGGACAGTGCTGCTCTTACACAGGTGTGCCAAAGCCTGGCTGTTTCCTTTGGGGCCAAGTGACTGAACTGCGATATGGGCTCAGAGCCTGTTCAGGCCCTTCCTGAAGCTACAGCCGTACTTTCCAAAACCACATCCTTGTGTGGTCCTTCCCCTAACTACTCCACTTCCCTCACTCCCTTCCAAGTTTCTCCTGCAAGCATGCCTAAAATAAAGCATTTGCTTCCAAATTCCTCAACTCAAAAAAAAAAAAATGAAGCCCAATGGTTACTTTTTATATGAATGATAATGTTAATATGAATGATGTATTTCAAACTTATATGAAATTCTGAAGGCAGCTTGAAATGTGGTCAGGAGCCTAAACAAGAAATATGCTGGAAGTTGGAATTTGCAAGGCACCCAATGCCTGCATTTGCTGAGTGGTGCCTTCGTGAACAGACATGAGCTGATGTGCACAGAAGTAGATGAGATCACCCAAAAGAAATAAGGAGGAAGGAAAGAGTCATCTTCTAAGTAAAAAATGGAACTGGTTGGGCTGGAGAGATGGCTTTGTGGTTATGGCACTTGCCTACAAAACCAAAGGACCCAGGTTCAATTCCCTAGGACCCATGTAAGCCAGATGCACAAAGTAGTACACGTATCTGAAGTTTGTTTGCAGAGGCTGGAGGTCTTCTCTCTCTCTCTCTCTCTCTTTCTCTATCTATCTGCCCCTTTCTCTCTAATAAATAAATAAAAATAAAATATAGGGCTGGAGAGAAGGCTTAGCGGTTAAGGCACTTGCCTGCAAAGCCAAAGGACCTTGGTTCGGTTCCCCAGGACCCACATAAACCAGATGCACAAGGTGGCACATGCATCTGGAGTTCGTTTGCAGTGGAGGGAAGCCCTGGTGCACCCATTTCTTCCTTTCTTTCTCTCTCTCTCTCCAGTAAGTAAATAAAAATAAAATATTAAAAAAATAAAATATAATGTAAAAAACTGGAACTGACACGTGTCAATGTTTAAGAGCAAAAAGGAAATGAGACTGAAGACAAAATGAGCCAGGCATGGTGGCACATACCTTTAATCCCAGCACTCGGGAGGCAGGAGGATCACTGTGAGTTCGAGGCCACCCTTAGACTAGTGAATTTCAGGTGATCTTGAGCTACAGTGAGACCCTACCTCAAAAAAAAAAAAGAAAGAAAGAAAGAAAGAAAGAAAGAAAGAAAGAAAGAAAGAAAGAAAGAAAGAAAGAAAGAAAAATGTAGAGGTGAGTGAGAACCGGAAGTGATGTGGTATTGGGAGCAGCCACCATGTCCAACGCTGCAGTGCTGCAGAGGTAGGTCTTGGCGGGAGCAGAACCACCACAGCCAGCTTCTAAGAGCCACAGTCCAGGAGTCAGGGAAGTGACAGTGGCGACTAGGGTTGAAATTCATACTGCAGCGAGACTTTGTCATTTTAGTGGATGTCTGGGGTAGTTAGAAAGAAATAGCAAGGTCAGGAGAGGCTGCCTGTGTGCCTTCACAGTCCTCAGCCATATTCCAACTCTAGAAACTTCCCAGTGCTCTAGCTAGTTTCCCTCTCTTCTTCCCACAGCATGCTCACAGGGGGGCAGCTTCAGCAACCTACTTTATGAGTTGTTAAAAAAAAAAAAAAAGCCCTCCTTCCCTTTAGGTGATTTACCTTTAAAAGGTGTTTATTAGCCCAAATGAAACTTCCACAGATCGAATTCTGCACTATCAAGGTGAGAATGGGAGCTGGAGAGGTGGAACTTGGAGCAGCAGGCCTTTACATGTGCTCAGAAGAGCAGATCTCCTGCTTCCTCCTTGCACTTTTCCCTGGTCCCAGTTCTTCCCAGCTGGGCCTGGGCCCCTTGGCCAGCTTCTCAACCTGTGGAATCAATCACACTCCCTTGACAAGGAGCTGGGAAATGTTTCAAAGACTCTGGGGGGCTCTGCGGTGGGGAGGTGCCCAGAAGTCATAAATGTATGCACCGAGTGACTGACTGGATGATGGATCAGGTGTTGTACTCGATGCTAGACCAGTGGCTCTTTTTTATTAAATGTCACTCAGCAAGCATGTGCTATCTCAGACAAGCATTTTCCCCACTTTCAGCCAATGCTTCTCTTTGTGACTTTCGCGAACTTCACTTTCAATACTGATTTGGGGGACGGGGATGCTGTCTAAATAGTCTGATCAAAATGGTTCCCGGATGAGGCCCAGGACTCATCTTCATGAATCAGAGTACTGCTTCCTCTCTTGGGTGTGGTCTGTGTGACTTGAAATGATAAGAGATTCACTATGCTTAAATCTCACATTTGGAGATGCTTTAATAAACAGCAAGTAACACAATCACATCAGATGGAGCAAAAATGATGTATGTTCAGAAAGAGCTGTAAGGGGAATCAGCAAGCATGATTTTCTACTGAAAAAGACAGTGAGTTTCTCGCTGCAGCTCATGACTGACAGAGAGCGCAGCCCTTAGTTGCAGGCACTAGCTGGGGAGGATTTCTGCCCAGGGAAGAACTGGCCCTGGTCCTGTAAGCCAGGGTCCCTGCTGATCAACCTAAGGAAGCTTCCCGGTGGGGTCTTGGCACTGCGCTCCCAGCACATCTGCTCTCCGCTCCAAAACTACCATGACATCATTAGTTCCTGTCCATCACAGATCTCACCTGGCAGCCTCAACGTCTTTGCCACTCTTGGCTCTGTCTCTCCAGGGTCTCTCAGGTCCCGACGATAGCTGATGTCCCCAGAGCCATGTCTCCATAACTGATCTATGACCTTTGTGAGGGTTCCTCCAGGTTGGTTGGATCCAAGTGAGGAGGGCCTCCCAAGAGACCCTCCTCACTCAAGAGTGGCTTCCCAGGCTTAACAGAGGTCACAATTTGGTAGCCCACAGTTGAAATTAAATCCCCAAAAGGGGTTTGCTGGGCACAGTTACTAGCTACAGTGTTTTCTCGTGTCCTTGGAGGAGACCTGAACCCTCTGCTCTTCAGCCTGTCCTGCGTTCACACACTTACGTGACTCATCTGCTGGCTCGGGCTTGCAGCTCTGTCTGCCTTAGCTGCCATTCTCATCCCAGTTTCACAGATCACAAGACCCAATGGCCTCAGCTGGGGATGAGGGCTCGATTACAATGCCTCAGGTCACAGTCCAGTCTCTGGACAGCAGGGCTGTGTCCCTATCAGTGACAACCCCAGGCTATTGCCAAGTGTCCCTTCCTCCCAGCTGGCTTCCCAGTGACCACCCCCTGGACTCCTTGCTAGGTCCATGCCAAGCAAAGCCCACATGTCTCACCAGGATCTGTCGTGGCTACATCATAGCTCCACAATCATCTGACCAAAGACTGGACCCAACTATCACCTTTTCTTCCGACCTTCTTCACAGATCTCCTCCACCACAGTGGTCATCTCCCTCCACAAAACAGACAACATATTATTCCTGCCTCTCTCAACCTAAGATTCATTCCATAGTACACTGGCCTCTCAGCCCTCCATGCTCAGCCACTGCAACCCCATCTTCTTCCTTTCTTACTGAGAATGCTGACATTTGAACACAGAGTAATTTGATCGTGTTCTGTCCATCCATCCTTTTTGGTCCCCCATCTCCTGTCTCCTGAGGACCCTCCTCTGTTGTCTGGTCATCTTTTTGTTCTCCTGCACCCTCCGTGTCACAGTGTTGACAGGCTCAGAACCGCCGTGGGGGAGTCAGTAACCATCGTGTGATCGGTCATGAGAGCTCCAGTGAGTCCATGTTGGAAGGACAGTGCCCCACAGTATGCCTATGTGCCCTGAGACTCTTACATTCTCGACAACCCCTCTTCTGCAGCGTTCCCTGAGCCTGAGGGTTACAGCCTAGGAGAGATGGACACAAGACGACGCTTAAAGAGAACTAAAGCAACTTATGCTAAAGCTTCTTCAGGCCAGACCTCAACTATGAGAAGCAGCCACCTACGGGAACAAGGAAAGATGAACTCAGGGAGAGGGAAAGATGACAGCCTGTGTGCTAGCTGTTCTTCCATTTGGCAGGAGGCGGCAATGGTGAAGTTTAGTAAGAAAGCAGGTGTCAGAAGCTGCCACTTCTGGGCTAGAGACCGAAATCATAAAAACCTCAAACCAGAGAGACAAGGACTGAAGACCCAAACGACTGCAACTTGATGCAGCTGGTCTGACAAGAACAGGGCGTGTCCATGTGTTACCAGTGAAAGCTGACTTGTGCTGACCAGCTGAGGCTCTGCATAGAGTAAGCATTTCACACAGTATCTTCTTTATGCCTCACATGAAACTCACAGGTAGAGGCTATTATCGCATTCTATCATTAAGAAAACAGCTTCAGAGAGGCTTAATAATCTGTTTAAAGTCACCACAAAGAGAAACTTGGGATTTGAAGGTAGGTCTGAGTCGAGGCTCACACATGCAACCACCCTCATCTTGCGTACGAGGGCACACAACCCTTGAGCTAGAGAAAGTTTAGGGTTTATACCTATGATCCCTTCACAGCAGAGGAGGATGTAGCTTATTCAGGGTCACCCCATTTGGTGGCTGCCTTAACTATTTGGCCCAGACATCTAGGTATCTACTGCCTTACGCCAGGTTTTTTGGTAGGCCAAGAACACTCTGGAATTGCTTGGAAGAAATGTGCTCCTTTGCAGAAACAGGCATCTTATAGTGTGCCTTGAAGGCTGTATAGTTATCCATAGCTGTGGCCAAAAATACCTGAGAGAAGCAACTAAGCGAGGAAGAATTTATTTTGTTTCATGGTCGGAGGTTGCCGTCCACCATGGCTTAGCTAGGATGATGGCATGGAACAGCAGAACAGCTCACATCACAGTAGCTAGGAAGCAGAACAAAAGGGAAACACAATAATCTCTAAGGACATACCTTCAGGGCCCCATTTCCTCACTATAGGCTCCATTCCCTACCTTTCATCACCTCTCAATAACGCATCATACTATGACACCGTCAAGGGATTAATCCATTCCTTGGGTCTGAACTCTTGAAATCTATTTGTCTCTAAAAATGCCTCATGAGTACCCACAGAGGTGTTGCACTGATCTCCTTGGCCTTCCTCAATCCACCAAGCACACAATCAAGATGGATCCTCCAAGTACTAAAGCCCAGCTCCATCCTGCGGGTGGGTCTCACAGTCCTCTGGCGTCACCTTGCTTGTCCAGTCCCTACAATGCCACCTGAGATTTACCTTAGACCCACGAATGCCTGGCAGATTCTCACTTTAAAAAGCTGCTGCAGTCAACATAATGCAACTCCATCCTGACAGTGGGTAGAGGAGCAGAGGTTGCTGGCCAGCTCCCTTCCAGCAGACCAGCTGAGAAGCAAAGCTTATGCTGCCCTCCCAAGTGTGTACTCCTGGGGCTGCTTCAGTTGGCATATGTTGTGGTCTGCAGGACATTAGTCGTGGGGGTGTCAGAATCCTAGTGTGAAGGCCTGCGGCGGTGGGGGGGATGGGCAGTTCTTGGGCTAGGATGAAGCAGAATTAACTTTCAAATTAGGCCTATTCATATCTAGGATATCTAGGGATGATGGCAGATCCAGCACTCATACTGGGAGAGAAGGCTGGCGGGTCATTGAGGAGGTGGTTCAGAGAGGAAGCAGAAGAAGTGCTACTCCACTGCCCTTGGTGCTACAGGTGCAGATGGGCCTGTCAGGAGAGGATGAAGTGTAGGGGGTATGTGGGATGCGGTATCTGGAGAAGTCTTTCTGGTGGCCCCATGGAGACTGTTCACCACAAGCAGAGAATAGAAAGGGGGGAAGAACAGTAACCCCAAACTATCTATTTTGCCCTGGCTCTGCACTGCCCCCATAAAATCCTTCCATGAGCTCAAGTCTCAGGTCTGAATTGGAGGACAAAGGGTGAGACTTGTTTCCCTGGACTCGTTTGTGTTGGGATTCTAGGCCATCCTCATAAGCTTGGGCTACAGAAGCTCTCAATGTGCTTCTTTGACTTTCTGCTCCCCATTGTGTGCTTTGAATATAATCAGTTCTCTGCTGATTGCCCAAAACCCAGGCCTCACTCACTTTCTTGAACCACCAACAATCAGCAGGTGTTCAAGGAAAGTGTTAAGAACACATTAGCACCTGCTTTGCAAAGCTTTCTCGTGTGTAAAACCTGAAGTAGTAACAAGAGCACTGGAGGCGGCCCTGCTCTGGGGACGGTTCTCCAACCCATCCTTCATGAGGAGGAGGCTGGTGGGGGGGGGGACAGGGAGCAAAGAGCTTTCTTTACCTGCAAAAAAATTCTCTGCTCTGGGTCACTCTGACACTACCATCAGCTGGTGTTTACTGGGATGTGATTCAGCTGCCCTTAAGGCCACCTTGGGACCCGCGTTAATCTCACCCAAACATTTGATTTTGCTCTTTGCTGTTTTCCTGGAAGCTACTTTAGTCCCCTTTACCAGGTCTTGGTTATTGCAAAGTGTTGGTGTCTTTTCCTATGGAACAGCCCATCTTTTGCCTTTGCATCTGACTAGGTGTTTGAGAGCCACGTGGAGAGAGAGGGCAGCACACAGGGACTTTTACCCTAAACCCAAACTCCAAACCCTCCTATACAAAGTGTAGAGATTTTGATGACTTGTTGTGGGATTGGCTCAGTCATTTTTTTTTTCAGTTCCCCTAGTGATTCTAGCATATGGCCGTGGCTAAGTACTATAAAATGTAAGGTTTAGCATCTGCCCACTTCCAGATCAAGGATGTACCCTTTGCCAGTTCCACTCTCAAGAATGCCAGAAGCAAACCCAACTCTTGCTTTGGTCAAATACCCAGGGAAGGGCTGGGGAAATGGCTTAGTGGTTAAGGCGTTTGCCTGAGAAACCTAAGGACCCAGGTTCGATTCCCCAGGACCCACATTAGTCAGATGCACAAGGGGGCACATGCGTCTGGAGTTCGTTTGCAGTGGCTGGAGTCTCTGGCATGCCCATTCTGTCTTTCTGCCTCTCCCCCCCCCCCGCCACTCAAATTAATAAATAAATTAAATATTTTTAAAAAGCACCCAGGGAGACCTGAAGTGGAGACCAAATGAGAAGGACTGGCATTTCCCACCTCTTTCAAGCTGGCTCCACCTGGTATGGCTGTTAAACATCCTGATAACAAGTGGAAGGTACAGGGAAGCGGCCATTTCAGTGTTTCTCCTCTGGACAAGCTGAGTTAAGGGTAATAAATAGTATAGCCCCAAGGTTCAACCCAATATTCGCCAGTGTGGTCATCAAGTGACAGGTCAGGGGCCTAAACTTACCCACGAGGACTTGTGCATTCATACACCACCTCTAACAGATATAACGTGTGAAAATAAAGTCTGTTCAAAAAGGGCAAAGACCTGCCGTCCTGCAGACAGCCAAACAAACGCCACAGGCAAAGGAAGTCACGAAGAGTCCTGGAATTAGGGAAGGGATGGCAGTACCAGGTGAAAGTATGCCGCCTTCCACTGAGGAAGCCCTCCGAGGGGTCAGCCCAGCTTGGCTGCACACACTCTGCTCCCATGTGGAGCTTGTCACAGCAAGGTCATCTCACCGATGCCCAGGAGTAAGCTTCACAGAGCCAGGCGGCCCGAGGCATGGCATGGGAGGGAGCTAACCTCGCCAAGAGAAGATTGCCTTAGAAACTCTAAGACTCAGCCACTGCTTCCAGAAGTCAGGGAGGGTGGCAGAGGGCTGGGTTCAAGTGGAAGTAGAAAAAAAATTGACATGTCTGCCCGGGGTATGCCTTTGGTCCCATTTCCCACCCTCCCTCACAAACATGATTTTCCCCTTTCTTCTGGATGATGGAAAACATGAAGCAGAAATGAAATGGAAACTAAAGAACAAGCTGGAAATCAACCCCCAGCCTCTGTACCCAGCCCCGGATCTTCCCTTGGACTCGCCCTCCTCAACAGAGGTGAGCTGCCTCACCTCCTCTGCCTTTTCCACCCGCCCCACACTCAACCAGATCGGAGGTGAGCCGCCTCACCTCCTCTGCCTTCTTCACCCGCCCCACACTCAACCAGATTGGATGGGGGGGGACCATTCATTTTTTAACCTAAAAAAACGTGTCATTATCACCACGCATTCCTGTGAGTAGAAAGCCAGCCGAAGAGCACCCTGTCCCACTAGGAGCTTTTCTAACCCAGGGAGGGGAGACCCGATGGGACCAGGAGGGCTCCAGCAGTGTTGCCTATAATCTGGGTGAGAGGATGCATTCCTAGCCCTCCAGGCTTCAGAAGACTACTTTCCTGGGCTCAGCCTCCTGCCACCACTGTGGCTCTTCCTCTCCTGGATCTCTCCTCTTGAGCTGGGCTCTGAGTTCCTGGCAGGCAGATGGAAGCCTCCTTAAGTCGCACACTTCCTCCTGAAAGCAGCTGGACGGGCACCTGGGTACACCCTCTCCTGCTCTTTCTCTGTAAGTAGCGCCACTGTCTTAAGAGCAGCCCGGGGCTCTTTGCCTGAAGCACACACAGGCCCATGAGCAAACATGCCTCATGCAGTCTAGCTGAACCTCACACTTCACCTTCCAGGCTTTGACACTCAGTTTTTCACAAACCAGCTCAGAGCAAGTGGCCCTGGGCCTGTAGCCCACCTTTCCCTAACCCCTAGTCAAGGTCGTTCTGGCAGAAGGAATGGATTAAGTCCACATTGACTGATGTGGAAGCCCAAATAGGAACCTGGGAGTAACAAGAGAGATCTATGAGAAGCTGGGAAGAGGGGTGCGGGGAGAGGCGAACTTGGAACAAGAAGGCTGTGTAGCAAAGGCTCTGTCTCTGCTCAGTCAGAAAAACACAAGCTGCCTCTGCAAACATGTAGCATGGACGATCTGAGCGCTCACATGCTCCTGAAAGAATCCCTCTACTCCCCATCCACATGGGGTGGTTCTGAACTCATGTGGGTGCTGATGGGAGACCAGGACTGGCACCCTGGTTCTCATCAGCCAGCTTGATGACACCCTCTGGACAGGAACTTTTGCCCCTGCAAACCTTCAACCCTCACTGCCTTGAGATGTAGGATTCTAACCCATCTACTTCCTTTCCACCCAGGTCAGATTTTACCTCCAGCGAATTCTAATTCCATGTAACGAGTAAACTTGATTGCTGCCTTGAATCTTCTTTTGTGAAGCAGAGTCTCACTGTAGTCCAGGCTGACCTGGAACTCACTGCAGCCCAGGCTGGCCTCCAACTCATGGCTATTCTCCTACCTTAGCCTGCCAAGTGCTGGGGTTAAAAGTATGTGCCACCACACCCGGCTTCATCTTTCATACTTTTCCCCCCAGGATCCAAGAAATTCAATCAGACCCTGAACCTTCCTGAAACAGAAATGCCCCTACTGGTCTCATAGTCAAACACAATCTGAAAAAATCTACCGGGTCATTTACCCAGCCCCTTGGGCTTACTGTGTGAGAACAACTGTCCAAGGACCTACAGATTTGATGTGAGCCCATCTGCTGTCACCCTGGGGGAGCACTCCATCATGGTCAGAGCTGGGCAAAGTGAGGAAGAGCTTTCCCCCCCCAAGTCCTCTGTACTGAGTTCCTCTTCAGCTGGCCAGTTGGGAAGCCTT
The DNA here is from genome assembly GCA_036365145.1 of Orientallactaga sibirica. Classification (NCBI taxonomy): domain Eukaryota; kingdom Metazoa; phylum Chordata; class Mammalia; order Rodentia; family Dipodidae; genus Orientallactaga; species Orientallactaga sibirica. The sequence goes on along the minus strand of JAEOAD010000050.1, from coordinate 15,791,327 downwards.
GATTTCCTGCAGAGGAAAACAGTCCAGGGTCTGAAGATCAAGGATGTTCTCTTCCTGCAGGGAACCAGGGTGGGGTGTGTCACAGTACCAGGTAGAGACCTTGGCTCAGGCATCAGCACATCAATGACTAATAAGGGGAACATATAAAATTCCACCTATGGACAGAACAGAGATTCCAGGAAGAAAAATGCTCCCACGTTAGGGCTTTTGAGCAGCTCTCAAAATCAAGGATGGGGTCTGGAGAGATGGCTTAGCGGTTAAGGTGCTTGCCTGCAAAGGCAAAAGACTCAGGTTTGACACCCCAGTACCCACATAAGCCAGATGCACAAAGTGGTGCATGAGTCTGGAGTTCATTTGCAATGGCTGAAGGCCCTGGTGTGCCCAGGCATTCTCTCTCTCTCTCTCTCTCAAATAAATAAATTTAAAATGAGACATTTAAAAGAGAAATAAAAATTAAAAGAATAAAAACCAAGGACAGTCCTCAGGTGACCTAGAACAAGCGGGGGTGGGAAAGGAGCAAAGGAAAGAAGAACCAGAGCCTCAGGACACACACTTGGATTACGTCAGCGAATTATCTGGAAATACATTTGTGCTTGCTGAGTCACTGCGGCTGACAGGGTGCTCTGTCTGGGTGCTGGGAGAGCTGCCTGCCACCCTTGCTCAGTTTAGAAATAGTAACATCTTCTCGGTGTGGCAGGCCACTCCTGCCCCCTCCATGCCCCACATGCTTCGTCACGGTAGAGAGCTTGGCTCTGCCAGCCCCTTCCAGGGGAACAGGCACATCCTGAAGGAAGCCTCTTCTGGCCTCAGTGACTTCTCATCTGAAAGACTTGTTGGCTTCGAGGAACCCCACCCCTCTCTCTTCTTCCTTGGGGGGCTTCCCGTCTAACCAAGTTCCATCAGCTTGAAAAGTGGTGATGAGAGTAAAGAGCATGCCCCGAGACCCACAGAAGAGGCCTGGCCACTCCGATCCCCAACCTGTGATGGGCGATCTGTTTTAGAATGTTGTTCAAGCATTGCTCAGGTCATGCCGGATGGTCGCAGAAGAACTCTGGAATGCATTCCCATCTAAAGCACTCTCAGGAGTAAGGAGATGGATGGGGAAACATCTTCCTGCAGTCAAGGACAGTGGCAAAGGAACAGGACGGGTGTGCACCCACTTACGTTCTCAGCACCGAAAGCCCGAGGGAAAAGTGTTTCTATCATGTTCTTCCTCCATGTTCAAAGAGGGAAAACATGGCTTGGAAAAGACAAATTACAACTTTTATCTCCAGCATTCGTGGCTGACGAGAGGGGTGAGGGAGACAGTGGGAAGACAGGAGATAATTTTGCTCAAGACACTATGATTTCAACTCCAAGACTAAAGAAAGCTAACAGCACAACATTTTTGTTGTTCTTTGAATTTTTTTAAACAATTTGAGTTTATAAGAGAAAGCCAAGAATTTTTATATATGTACCACATTACTTGGGCATTTCCCCCAAACCTCATTATTATAAAATGCCCAGTTCAGCTGACAATTTATTATGTGCCTAAGCTAGCCATTTCTATAAACACTATTTTATTTAACTTTTACAAGTTGTTTGTGTTCAACATATTTTATAGTTGAGAAATAATTCCACAAATTTTAGTGCTTAAATAAAATTTTAAAGTAAAACTGGAAAATATATTTGCTGAGAAGAGGACAGAATTTGGAGACCCTGACAACTCCATTGTATGTCTTCTGCCATAGCTAGGCAGAGGCGCTCTACCACTTGGTGGCAGCACACCTAAACTGCCAGAAGTGGACTGTTGCAGTCAGATTCGCACTGCTGGCAGAAAACACCCTACCAAGAGCAGCTTGTGGAGAAAAAAAGGTTTATTTTGGCTTACAGACTGAAGGGAAAGCTCCATGGGGAAAACAACGCCATGAGCAGAGGGTGGACATCACCCCCTGGCCAATGTCAGGTGGACAACAGCAACAGGAGAGTGTGCCAAACACTGGCAAGAGGAAGCTGGCTATAACACCCATAAGCCCACCCCCAACAATACACTGCCTCCAGGAGGTGTTATTTCCCAAATCTCCATTGTCTGGGAGCCTAGCATTCAGACTACCTAAGTTTATGGGGGACCCCTGAATCAAACCACCACGTATATATAATAAAGGCAGCCCCGATTCAAAACTAGGGTCATAGCATAAAGCACCAGCATCTAACAGATGCCAGAAAACATATACAATGCCAAACACCACTGAAGGGCAGGTTAGGGGACCTAGCCAATGGTAAGTAGAGAGAAAAGCAAAACATTCTGGAACTGCCCCTACAGTGGGGAAAGGGAGATAGCCCTAAAGCTGAAACCCACCAAGAGCAGAGCACATCCCAACCCTCCGCCTCCTTTGCCAGGCCGTCTCCGAGCATCCATATTCAGGGACTTCCTTATTTCCAGCATCCCAGCTGAATGAATCCCAGCTAAATTCCAATCATCCTGATTACCTAGCATGAACTTCAGAAAGGCCTGAAAGTATCAGATCTTATTTCACCTGGCACACTGCAGTTTACCTAATCAAGGGGACACCAGATACTCCAGCTTCCTAATCAACCTGCTGTTGGTGAGCTGTGGACTCCAACAGCCTAAAAGAGATGTTAACAGCCCACACCTGAGCTTTAGACGATCGTTCTGCATCACCGCCCAGAGACAGATTCCCAGGGCAGATAAGGCCTTCAGTTCAGCTGGGCAGAGGAGGTTGACAGCCACACTGGCCAGGCTAGGGATCGACTGCATAACCAGCCAGGGAGCTGAAATGTGCAAAAGGAAACTAAAGGTTCACCAAGGACATAACCATCCAGCCATTCCTTTCGAATGCCACACCAGCTCTGCACGCGATTGCATGGTCCTGTGAAGGGACTATGTTAGTTTATGGAGGTGAAAACAATTCTCACCTGGGAGATCCCTCAAGGCCCTGTGACCAGTTCCTTCAGCCTTTACACAGGATCAGGTGTAGGTGTGTAATATATAGTCCTAAATCGGGATTTCTTAATGATGGTGGGAACAACGTTTGCACTGTGGTTCCTGGGCAGTGTAAGAATGAGAAGTCAAAGACAAGTCATAATGGGAGTCTAAGTTGGGAAACTTGAAAAGTAATTTAGTGATTTGTTTTTCCAGCCTTCAGAAGTGATTTCTGTGACTGCTACAAATCTGTACTAACACAAACACTTATGATGTAGACAAAGGTTTATAATGTTTATTGAGGATTATTTACAACAATGAAGTTTTAGAAATGACTTAGACTTCTGATGTTATGTTTTGTGGTATAATACTAACTGAAAAATTGATAAATTATATGTTTTGTTATGTTTTTAAAAAGCTCTAAAAAGAGAGGAAGGAAGTATATCAAATATATTCTTATTATCTCTAGATGGGAAAGTCAAAAGCGTTCCCCAGACTTTAGAAATTCCTTTCTGTGCTTATTTGCCACAACAAAGAAACATTTTTCTAGTTTAAAAGGTAAGCCAAGACTACAAGGCATGTACATTCACTCAGTCCAAGTCTACTCCCACCCCCGCCTTACTGTGTGTTATAGGTTACTATTGCTGCTAGCTCTGATCCTGAACTTAAGCTCAGGCTGTGACACAGCAATGCTAGGGACACCGAAGGACACGTGGTAAGAAGGGCTCTTTCTGTGTCCTCAATTCCGTGGGAGGCACTTCATCTGCATCGTTCATAAACTGCCCCTCACAACCACCGTGGTGTCACAGGTAAGCAATTTGTCAGCGAGCATTCTCCTCGAAGAGAAGTCTATTCTTCTGGGCTGGAAATGCTTGCAGGATTTCCAGGGGTCAATGTCATGACTCAAGTCCACTGTTTCTCTGCTGACCCACAATCCTACTTTTCTAGGTCAGTAGAAATGTCCACAGTTCCTCTCTGTGGACAAGTGGAAGACATGTGGATCAGACAATGGCCCCTCTTACTAGGACTCATTCACCCATGGCTGAGACCTTGGTTTATCACCCAAAGGCATTTGCAGGTATCTGGACCACCCAGAGCTGATCCTCACTATTGATGCCTATGATGGCCTCGGGTTATCATTCTCCAGGGAGTTACAAATGCTGTCTCTTCTCTCTACATTTAAGTATTGTGCCTGGCTCCTCTCCTCCTCCCCCCTTACCCTGTTTCTTCTTACTCTCTTTCCTTAGTCCCTGTAGCCCTTCAGTGCCATATGAGAACCATGCACACCTGCCCAGTCCTGCAGTAGTGGAATGTCCACAGGAGCAAACCAACCTCAAAATACGTATTAGTGGGCTGGAGAGATAGCTTGCTTATTGGTGAAGGCATTTGCCTACGAAGGCTTAAGGGCCCAGGTTTGATTCCCCAGTACCCACATCCACATAAGCCAGATGCACAGGGTGGCACATGCATCTGGAGTTTATTTGCAATGGCTAGAGGCTCTGGCATGCCCATTCTCTCTCTCTTCCTTTTTCTCTCCCCTCTCTTTCTCAGATGAATAAGTAAAATATTTTTTTAAAAAAATATGGATTAGGACTGGAGAGGTGGTTTAGCAATTAAAGTGCTTGCCTGCAAAGCCTAAGGACCCAGGTTCAATTCTTCAGGTTTCATGTAAGCCAGATGCACAAGGTGGCGCATGCATCTGGAGTTCATTTGCAGTGGCTACAGGTCCTGGTGCACCTGTATTATCTCTCTCTCTAATAAATAAAAATAAAAGCTAAAAAAATACACATGAGCTGACCTCTAATTCCAGAAGTGCATTCCTGTCTCCAGAGCAGTACAGAGAGTAGAAACAGGCAGACAGCTATGCAAAGACCCTCCTCAGACCCAAGGAAAAGAGCCAGGTGACCATTGCTAGAATACAAGAAGGCCCACACACCAAGCACCTTTAGTTTTGGGGCCTCTGCTGCCGACAGTTTTCTATTTGCCTCCTTAAATAGTTTAACAGTCATAATGACTTTTTTGTTTTGTTTCGTTTTGTTTTCCGAGGTAGGGTTTCACTCGAGTACAGGCTGACCTGGAATTCACTATGTAGTCTCAGGGTGGCCTTGAACTCATAGTGATCCTCCTACCTCTGCCTCCCGAGTGCTGGGATCAAAGGTGTGCGCCACCACTCCCGGCCACAATGACTTTTATTTCCCCTTCTACATCCCTGTTGATTTGGTGTCATTCACAACTGAGCATAAATAAACAGAGCTTGTCCAAAACAACACAAACATGGGGGAAGAAACTCTAAACTACTCACCCTAACCCACCCTCTCCACTGTCCTGAATTTCTACAGCCATGTGACAGCTTTGGCTGTTGGAAGTCCAGGTGTGAGGCTGTAGCACCTGCATCTCCCACCTGTAACAATCTCCACACCTAGCTTTCTAAGAGAACCTGGGAAAACAAGATAGACGTGGTCTCAGCCCACCACCATCACATTTGTCTCCCCCATCTCCTTGCCACACAAGTTCTTTTCTCTTCTTTCATTTATTTTTTAAAGTATTTATTATTTATTTATTTATTTGCAAGCAGGGAGAGAGAGAAGGAAGAGGGATAGAGAGAATGGGCATATCAGGGCCTCCAGCTACTGTGAACAGATTCCAGACACATGTGCCACTTTGTGCATCTGGCTGTATGTACGTAGAGGGGGAATCAAACTTGTGTCCTTAGACTTTGCAGGCAAGTGCCTTAACCACTGAACCATTTCTCCAGTCTCTCTCTTCTTTTATAATTCAGTCTCGCCATCCTTCCAGTCTGCCTTCTCACCATTCAGATCAGTCCCTGCTCTTCCTCCACTCTGACTTCATCTCTTGAGTGGCTAAAGCTCAGCTCTGGGGCTAGATCATCAAGCTCCAGATTATAGTGGCTGTGCGCCCACAGGCAAACTACTTGACCTCCCGGAGCCTCAGTTGCTTCATATGTAAAATGGGAATAATTGTACTAATACCAAACGGAAAGTGCTGGAGAATTAAGTGAATGCATGGTGAAGTGCTCCCAACAGTGCCCAGCGCTGATCTCTAAGATTATTAATTTTTTCCTTTTAAAAATTGTTTTCATTTATTTATGAGAGAGTGGGGGTAAATATAATGATCAGGCTAGGACCTCATGCCCCTACAAACTCCAGACACATGTGCCACTCTATGCATCTGGCTTTGCGTGGGTGTTGGGGAATCAAACCCAAGCCATCAGGCTTTGCAAGCAAGCACCTTTAACCACTGAGCAGTTTCCCCAGCCCATGAGTCTGGTTTATATCCTACATTACTCCAACTGTGCATTTCCTAGACACCTTCTCCATCCAGAGTGAATCTTCTAAAATGTAATTTTAACTGTCCTTCTCTTGTTGAAAAATTCATCTGTTTTACAGCCTTATCAACAAGACTTTTTATATTAATTTATCTGCACATATGTGTGTGTGGTGTGTAGAACCACACCAGGATCTCTTGTTGCTGCAAACAAACACCAGCTGCTTGCACCACTCTTGGCATCTGGCTGATGTAGTTGGCAGGGGAACTGAAGCTGGGCCGGTAGGCTTTGCAAACAAGTGCCTTTGACCACTGAGTCATTTTCCCAGCCCCCAATAACAATTTATAAGTTGGCCCATGCAACTCCTTTTGGCCACATGCCCTGCCACTCTCAGAAGACCTTATGTTTCTATCCTCCTGGGTGTGTGAAACTTAACCTCCCCTTCCCTGGAGTTCTTCCTTCTAGCTGGGCCACTCTTACTCTGGTACTGATGGAAAAGTTCTCTTAATGTTCCAGCCTCTGCTTGGAGTGCCTGTCTTCTGCAGCCTGCCCTTCCCAGTCAACAAAAATGCTCAAGCCTGCATTCAGCACCTATCTCGGGTGGTACTCCTTCTGATTACACACTAGACTCACCCAGGCCACAGAAGGAGAGTGCCAGCCATGTGTCAGCACTTAGCATCCTTTACTGACGTAACAGAGATTAATGAATTTCACTTGTTCTTTGATATTGATAGCAGTCACCATACCTATTTCAAAGTACTGAGGAAAGTAATAATGATTTGTTGTTGTTTAACGAAGAGGAACTTCTCACAAGACACTTTAATAACCCATTGATCTTATATTAATAATAAGCAAATTAACCCTAACCCCCAGGATAAAAAGTCAGGTTCTTTTTCACTCACAATTAGGTTTGACTATTCATCCACGTTGTTGACTATCACAATAGTTGAAAAGTCATAGAAACCTAAATGCAGTACAGTATCACTTTTATTAAGCTCAAAAAAAAAAAATAAGCAGAAGGAAGCAGTATATTGGCAATGAAAACATGAAGTAAACAGTACCAAAAAAGGCAAGAGAAAGATAAACATAAAACTCCAGGCAGTGTTGTTTCTCGGGGAGGTGAGGAGCCAGGAAGCAGAGTTGGAAAACAGCAAGGACAGAGGCATTCCCTCTCTCCCTCCCTCCCTCCCTCTCTCTCTCTCTCTCTCTCTCTCTCTCTCTCTCAAGTTGGAGGGTGAGATGGCAAGTGCTCATCTTATTACCATGCTTTGTCTCTTTCATGGGCATTACATCTATTCCTTCTCACATAATAAATATATCATTATTGTAATTACTACTACTATAATCTTCCTTTGGGGGGTAGAGCAACGTTACTGTGTGCCTGGGTACAACAGACAGACTGCTAGATGATTTCTTCAGAACATCCTTATGAGGTGAATCTTCTTTTCCCAGATTAAAAATTAGAATCTTGGGCTGGAGGATGGCTTAGTGGTTGGGGCATTTGCCTGCAAGGCCAAAGGATCCAGGTTTGATTCCCTGGGACCCACATTGGCCAGATGCACGGGGGGGGGGGCACGCATCTGGAGTTTGTTTGCAGTGGCTGGGGGCCCTGGCATGCCCATTCTCTCGCTCCCTCTTTGTCAAATGAATAATAAATAAATAAAAATATTTTTTTAAATTAGAATCTTGGACTCATAAATGTGGAATACTCTGCCCAAGGTCTCATCCTATGCCAAATAGCTTTCTTTTGCATCTCCGAGAAACCGTTCTATACTACCTAGGTTCCTGGGAGACTGACCACATCCGCGGGCTCCTTTGTCACCAGGCCTCTGGGTGCACTCAGCCAACAGCAAACAGGAGATCAGGATATAAAGCCCCCATCCCCTTCCACCAAGGCATCACTGGGAGCTGGTAACATCTCCCTTGAGCCCGTGCCTCCTGTCCAGCACCTGACGCAGCAATCCTCTCCCTTCAGGACTAGAAAAGCTCAGGTCTCTCCAGCTGCTGTTTCCAACCTTGCTGGTTTCCTTGGACTTGCCCACATCTTTATAAATTGCCCTTGAGCTAGAGTTGTTTCAAATAACCCAGGCGGAGTGGCCATACATTTCCTGACTGCGAGTGGAAGAGCTGGGATCCAAAGCTGCGTATATTAAGATGCCTCTCCACTCTTTTTTTCTGCAAAGGTTGCTGGGACTTAAGGTGATAACTAACAATGGCAGTTACTATTGTGGTTTTATGGTCCTTAGCCATGTAGGAGAACACTATTTGTTCTTCAGGGCCAATGTTACATATAGCTAACAATTGCAAACACTTAACTGGTATTGCTGAGAAATGTGTGTACAATAAAGAAGGGATAAACTCCACACAAGGCAACAAAAGAACGTGGAAACAGATTTTAAAGCATGCAAATATATGCATATGCAAATACAGCGCATGAAAACATACCGATGTGACCTCATGTCCTTGCTGGTCCTGATTCTTAGCCCTTTCATCGCCTTGATTCTGTCCTGTATCCTCCTTTAATTGATGGTCCCAGAACAAAGGGTAGGGCACCAACAGCTCATCTCTCGACAGGGCCTGACAACAAAGCTCATTTGACGATGACAGTTTGGAGAGCGCCAGCTCTGTCACACTGAAAACAGTAGGAGGAAACCTTTGCAGCTTATTTTAACCTCCTCTTCACTTAACTGTCTTTTTGGGTCTCAGCTTATTCTTTTTTTTTTTTTTTTTTTTTTTTTTTTTTTTTTGTGATGCAGCACAAAGACAGTCCTGGCTTTGAGCCCAATTTATCTTTGGCTGGAATCAGGAGGACAGGAACCATTGTTATCAAATAATAAGCCACAAATACAGGCTTGACTAGAATTAAAGAATAACCCATCCTAATTGTTTGTCATCTTTCCTCACTGATATGACACTTACATTTCTTGACAGAACACTCAGCATCTTGTCAGCACTGCTGAGAGCCAAGGCAAGCAGGAGGTACAACCACCCCCTGTGCCCTCTGGAGCATCCAAAAGAGGATTACGACAAAGCCAGGTAACCGCGATGACAAAGAGGAAGAAGTAACCAGATAACAGAAGTGAAAATGACACAGGGTCTCAACCAGACGCAGTTCTGAGAGGTCCCTATTTCTAGCATATGTTCAGCTCCCAGCAATCCACACGGTGGGCTATGGCTGGACACGTGTTTACTTTCAGGATGGATTTTCAATTCTATCTCCCAACTTCTAGTGACATTCATCAGCTGATTGTATCTGAGTATCTTTTCTACTCCTTTCACAAGCAAGTAACTACAAGCAGATAACAGACCAGAAGGACAAAAAAAAAAAAAAAAAAAAAAAAAGCTAGATAAATGTAGGACGGGTGGCAGTAATGAAGAGAGAGCATGAGACCTCATGAAGACTCCCCTCCAGGGCTGGCTCCTAAGAAACGCTCAGTAAGTATTTGTTGAATTCAGTGACTGGAGAAGACTTTAAGGTCTTTCCCTAACCTGTGATTTCCCAGAACAAGACGTCTGGAATGAAGCCCTGACATGGATGCCCAAACTCATCACAGAAGGTTGAAGGGACTCGTCTCAGGCCAAAAAGGACTGAAACAGTGACGCAGAACTGATCCGAACTTTTACACCCTAGTAAGATCCTTGGTCCCAGGCAATACACCAACTCCTACCCAGAGTCCAAGGAGACAAGAAAGCTGTTCTCTTGGGATTGAAGTTATAGGTAAATTTCCAGGCCATGAGTTTGTTAAGGATCCAGAGAATAGTGCATGTCTGCTGATAGGTATGTTTTAGGATCTTAGATTTTATGATGAATATTTTTCCAATATTACAGCAGCCTAGAATTCAGGGCAAGAAAGTCTTATAATAAGTGTCCAATCCCACTTGTGACTCGGTGGAGGAAATCTTTCTCTAGCATCCCTAATAGAGGGTCACCGGGTCTTCAATAACCTGATTAGGAGCAGTGGTGCTGCTGTTGGGCAGCAGCCTAGTGGGCAGGTTTCTTCACTTCTGAGTGCCAATCTCCACCTTCAACTATAAATGCAACAGATCAAGCCTGCTCCTTCCTCTTTGGGGGAGCATTCCTGACATCTGAAGTCAGAATCACTCTTCTCTTCCATCTTTACATCTGCCAGCAAACGCCTCTGATTCCTCTAGCAGCAGAGACATGGTTTGTGGGTGCCTCAGTGCCGCTCTCTGACAGCACTGTGGGGTTGGCAGGTGGGATGCTGCAGGGTTGAATGCAGTGGTCTGCAAATGTCCTGCACAGCAGGTAGCAGACTATTCCTTCTGGGTCATGTGTTAGCCACCTTTTCTAGAATGTTCCCAAATAGCCACCACACAGCCTCATTCCTTGGATTCCAAGACTCTCTTCCATTACTCACCTGTCCTTCCTACTATGTCGTCTGCTGGCTGGCTCAGGTCTTGTGCCACCAATACAGTCACATCTGCACTATCATTTGTTGTGACCAGTTTGGGCCCGGCAGAGAAATATCTAGACTTCCCTTAATTTCCTCGACATGTCTCTCCCTGCTCACCATGAATCCACAATCCACCTCACATACAGAGGCACTAAATATTTGTTAAATAATAAATAAGTGCATGAATAAATGAATACCAAATGTCACCTACAGGCCTGAGCACACCAGCCTGCAGTAAATACTCCATGTCCAAGCTGAAACATATTCTTTCAGCATTCTGGATCATGACTCAGAATAAATCATTTCTGCTCACCAGAATCACCTACTTCATCTGGCATCCATTTTCACACTTCCCCCTTGTCTCCCAAAGCTATGGCTATTCAGAAGAGTGGCCCACTAAGCCCTTTAGTTTTCCTAGTAAACTTCACTATCTTTAGAACAATTCTATTATAGATTCTGGGTTTGCTTGTTTGTTTGTTTTCTGGGATGTGTGTGTGTACAGGGGTGTGTGCCAGTGTGTGTTATAGTTAGTTATGGGAATGTGTGGTGTGTGTGCATGCACACATGCATGCAGAGCAGAGGCCACAGGAAGGCCATTCTGTGTCTTTTATCACTCTTTTGCCTTATTTCCCAGAGTCACAGTCTCTCTGTGAACCTGAAGCTTCCCACATTTCAGTTAGACTGGCTGACCAGGGAGCCCCAGTGATTGTCCTATCTGTACTTCCCTCCGTACTGGGGATACAGATATGAGTGGCCTTGCCCAGCTTTTCATGATGGTGCTGGGGAATGAATCAAACTCAAGTCCACATGCTTTCTCAGTAAGTAGTCTCACCCACTGAGTCATTTCCCCAACCCCAGATTCTGTTCTTATGAGTTATGGTGAATGACCCGCCAGCCAACAGAACTAGGACATGACCGGTAAGCACAGGTAGCTGTTAGAATCTGTTGATAGGTACTTCTAGTCCATCTGAATACAAGTCCCTGGGGGGCATGAACCCCAAAGATTCTCACTACTAAAGGCGATGGTAGCCTTCCTGCTTCCTGCCTGCTGACACCTATAAAGAGTCCCTTCTACTGTCAGGAGCGCAGGCTGCAATGCTATGTCCTGGAGCCTTGCCTGAGGAGCAGAGAGAAGCTCGTGGTTCTCCATGGATAACATATTGTTCCTCTTCTGTCCTCAGGACCTTTCTCTCTGCTCCTCTTAGGTCTCATTCCTCTTTACCCAGAAGTAATCTTTTCTTTCTGTATTTGCTTCCAGTTCATTTTGTCTCAATCTTGGCTTAACAAGTCAGAAGGAAGAAAAGTGTTCTTCCATTTTTACCCCCTTTTATGCTAAAGAAAAGAGGAGCCTGTATGAGCTCCAGGTATGTCATGAAGAAAAACAGATCCTTTCCATCTCCTGGGATTCTAATTTCTTCTGGCTTTAAAAGAACTGAGAGTCCATATTAGGTCCTCAGGAAAACTTTCCTAGCAAATTGCTTTAGAGAGTGACTGATTTTATGTGGGCTAGTAGTGTGCTTGGAAAAGGCAGTTTTTAAAGCTGCTTAGACCCTATGAGGCTAAATTACAAAATCACCTAGATCAATCATGGGTTATTTAGACCATCTCTTTGCTCTGAGACATATGGGAATAGTTCTTTCTAAAGACCTGGTGGGGCAGGGGTGACTTTTCATCCTGCATTCACTATCTCATGCACTCAAGGTTGAGAAGTCCTTCTTCTTCTTTTTTTTTGGAGAGAGACAAAGAGAGAGAGAGAGGGAGAGGGAGACAGAAATGGGCGTGCCAGTAGTCTCTCAGCTGCTGCGAACGAAATCCAGATGCGTGCGCCCCCTTGTGGTCAAGTGTGGCATTGCGCCCTTGCGTCACTGCATCTGGCTAAACGTGAGACCTGGAGATTGGAACCACTGGAGATTGGAACCAGCGTTCTTAGGATTAGGAGGCAGGCGCCTTAACCCCTAAGCCATCTCTCCAGCCCTAGAAGTCCTTCTTTAGATAGAACCCAAATCCCTTTTACTGGAGCTTAAGACTCTTAAGGTAGGAGGATTGCCTGAGTTTGAGGCCACCCTGAGACTACATAGTGAATTCCAGGTCAGCCTAGCTAGAGTGAGACCCTACCTCAAAAAAACAAAAACAAAACAAAACAAAACAAGACAATTTTCCTCATCTGTCTGTTAACAGCTTTTTTGCTTGGAGCTCTCTAGGGCTAAGCATTCCAAATTCAAGCTCTTTCCCAAACATCTGATGAACTGATGAATGATCCTAAAATCCCCTTTACCACCTGCCCATCACCTACCACCAATCCCTTCACACTCTCCTCCCTTGCAGCTAGCTCTCTGAAATGTACTGTTGGCCTCACTTGACACCTGCTGCAGAACTTAATCAGCACATTCAAAAATTATCCCCGGTCTCCTTGCAAGGGTGGAGCTGAATACGTAGCTTGCCTGTGCAATTTACTAATTCTCCCATAAAATGTACTGGCAGGATGAAGGTTTTGAAAGCCCTAGGCACTGCCCGTTATCTGCCACAACAGACACTCCCCAGGCTTGTACCTGGCTAAAAGACAGAGCAAAGATACTGACGGAGAGCAAGGATGGGGAGGGACCACTGGCACGAAAGTCAAGAGGAGTGTGTCCTAGGCCAGCTCTGCCTCTGCCCCCTGCAAGCCGTGCACATCCAGAGTCAACCCTCCACCCACACCCTCAACAGAACGTATACATATCTGTCTAGGTTGCTCCCAAGGGTTCTCCCACCTCCCACACTTTAATTAGCTAAAGGCTTCTCGCCTGCTTTCCCAGAGGAAAGAATGGTGGATAGAAATATCTTCTACCACCCACCTCCAATGGCCACCACAACCTGGACGGTATTTCTCAAGCTCTCCTTTGTTATAGCATCTTTCCCTTGAAGGAGCCACTTTCATTCCCTCTCTGGATCAATGACATTTTTACATGACAAAAGCAATGTACAGCTGTACTGTATATGTATTATCTGTGTTTAATACGTATGAGTCACTTGCTTCCAATAGTACTTACAATAGTACCCTCCTTTAAGATACAGAATGTAGGCTGAACCAAGGGCGCTTCTAGCTAAGTGACACAAGGCGGGTGATTTATTCCAAACTCCAAGGGCCACAAGTCTATTCAGCGAGTCTGAAAATAACTATTACACAAGCCAGTGTGAGACCAACTAGAGCTCCAATTTCATTAAAGTAACAGCAGCTTCCCAAACCTCGACTCCAGGCCACATTGTCTCCTGCTCTCCCAGACTAGTCCTCCTCTGAGGCCCTCACCTCTGCCCAAATTCCCACTAGCAGCTCTCCCCTCTCATTCAGACGAATTCCAGCAGGAACAATGGGAGTGACGGAAGGAGGCAAACAAGGGGCAATGATGTTTCCCAAATACTGAGAGTACGCTGCAAGGGCCCCTGGCAGGGACAGAGGCTGTCTCCAACTCCCTGGCACCAGCCCAGTTCTCCCTCCCCTGCAGGCCATTCCCCTTCACCTTACCTTGGCACACTGGCCAAATACGTCACAAGCTTCCGCAAGTCTTCTTGTCTTATCCTGTCATGATTGCTGCGAGCAGGGAAGGTCAGGATGGGTCCGCCTCGCTTATCACGGCCCCCTACAGGGAGCAAGAGGAGAGATTGTAAGACAATCAGACAGGAAAATCAGCCACAGCTGGAAGAAAATTTCTGAATATCAAAAAAGCAGGCTTCAAGGAACCAGAGAAATGGTCACTGCTTAGGACCAGGTGGGTGGGGGCGGTCCGGATATAGGTAACATGGATGACTTCAGACAAGTTCTTTTGGGTCTCTGCTGCCTGGTCTGTAAAAGGCAGATAAAGTAACAGCGGGCACATTGCAGGGTTGTTCCAAGGACTGATGAGATGGTGGGTGACGGAGCACTTTGAAAAGCATAACTCTGTGCACATGTGAGATGATAAGAAGATGGTTTTAACTGTTTTACTGAGAAAACAAGCCGGGCAAAAGTGCTTTGTCTTGGGAAATGTAACCTCCGGTCATTTTTCTTTGCAGGTCTCCTCGTGGTGGGAATGCTTGTGATAAGCTAATTACCACAGTGAGAAGTCTCAGAGCATCCATCTGGGACCACATTGCTCAAAGGTTTTTCAGACTCGTAGAAAAGGCAGTAAGAGTTCTCCGCCCAGCCCAGAAGCCAGCCCTGCTGACTGCCTGCCTGAGGCCACCTGTCCTTCCTGCTGGAGGAACGCACGAACCTTATTGGAAATAAGAACGCTTGAGGTCTCCATCACCGCAAATGCATATGTACACACAAGGAGCACAAGTGTTTGCTCAAAACCACGCTGAACAAGCTGCAAGGAATACATGAAACAACGAACATTTCTCTTATCAGGACCGCATACTAGATGGCTGCTTTTTCTATCCTCCAGCTTCCAAACTTGCTTTTTGCTATTTTTAGGTGATTTTCAAATTTGTTCTTTAGCAAACACTACAATTAGGAAGCAGAAGCAAGTTTCCCAGGAAGGTCAGATAGGGATGAAGCTGAGGGGTGTGGACTTTGGGGACATTGGTTATTAGCAAAAAATACCTCTGAATCATGACCACAGGTGCCCGCCCACATCCCAGGCAGCCACTGATGCCCCCAGAGTGGGCAGCCAAAGGGACTTAATCAAAGAAGGACAAAGGTCAGCGTGGCCATAGCACCATAGCAGTGCTAGAAAGCTCGCATCCGGAGAAGGATCTCCTTCAAGAGAGGCAGAGGGGCCCAGGCCCCTCCCAAGTGAGAGCTCAGGCATAACACTTGTTGATCCAGAATGCCCAGGGGAGGAATAGAGTCGCTACAGAGAGGAAAGAGCAAACAAAATCAAGGTCGTTGAGCATGATTAGGCAGGCACCCCCGCAGCAGGACAAATTTGAGCAGGTGTACCTGAGAGTTGAGCACCAGCCCCCCAACTCTGTGCTTTCCACATACCAGCCCTGGTCCTTCATACTGATGCCCGCCAGATCTCATCTGCCTGGACAAAGGTGCCCGTTTCCCATCTATGATCCAAAGGAGGTCAGGAAGCAGAGGAGGTGACTGATCAGGAGGGTTCTCAAAAGCTGGGAGGGAATTGGACATCCTCAGCGTTCTCTTCTAGCCTCGACCTCCACCTCCCTATTTTCACTTTTGGGTGTCTGTTTGAAGACAGTAACTTCATCTTGGAGACATGAGTTTCGGAATCTCAGTGGGGAAGGTTCTGGGTGTTGGAGAGGTGCGTGGTTGACTCCTTTCACAAAATGTGGCTTAGGAGGCAAGAGGAGGAGGCAGGGTCAACAAGGGGAAAGGCCTCCGAGGCTGTGGGAGAGGAGGGGTTACAGGAAGGAGATCATTATGTTGGGGGGCACAATGGATGGGCTCAGGCTTCACAGTGGTTACATGGGGAGGAATCCAGCCCACGGCAGGGAGAACTGCGTATTTCTCTGATGCACACTGCGGATCCCAGGAAGGGAGGAAAGCGGGAGATAAGTCATGGGACCTCCCTGAGAGTGAAATAGAAGAGGAAACGAACTGCTGGGTCAAGGTAGAGCTTCCCACAGGACTGGGTATGATGTAGCCTTCTAGGACAAGGTGGCAAGTTCCACTCTGTGACAGCAGAGCAGAGCTAATGCAGAGTTTATATGCGAAGAGGGCAGTGCCTGTGAGTAAGGGCTGCTTTGTCAGAGCTCACAATCACAGAGAAAAGGGGTCCTGGGACATCAGTCCTTTGCCAACAGATAGGAGGAAACTGAAAAGGGTCAGAGGCAAGAGCACAAGGCCACAGGGAGACGTGTCAAAGACCACGACCATGGGTGAGCACAGTAGACCCAGGGGAGACGCTGGTGCTCATGGCACAGTGAGCCACCATGAAACGTCCCATTAATAACTGAGGTGGATAGGGAACGTAGGAGGAGATACACAGAGGTGGGGAGTGAGATCCCGCTGCTCAAGTCATGAGCGTTATGTGGGGGATGGGGAGAAGTAGCCATGCTTGAACCGGTGACAGACGGTGGCAGAATCTTCAATAGATCGGTTCACTCGTGCAGCAAGCGTTTGCCCTTCACCTGCCTGCGCCAGGCTTTGGTGCTAGGAGCTATAGAATAGCAATGCAAAGGAGAGAGAGGAGGGGTGGTCAGGTATCCCTGAACTGGCAATGACTTCCTTTCCATGGAGACAGAAGAGAGCAGCCGGGGAAGGAAGCAAGGCCTAAGTGGGAGACTCTCAGGCTTTCTTGAAGCAGAAGAGCAACGGTGGGCGTATTGTTGGGCTCCAGTTAGGGCAAGCAGGTGAAGGTAGTTTTGGTGGGAGAGACATACCAAAACTTTGATAAGATTTTAATAAACACACAGAGTTTTAAAAAATATTTTTATTTATTTATTTGAGAGAGAAAGAGAGTGAGAATGAATGAGCGACAGAGAGAGAGAATGGGCACGTCAGGGCATCCAGCCACTGTAAACCAATTCCAGATGCATGGGCCCCCTTGTGCATCTGGTTTACATGGGTCCTGGGGAATCGAACATGGGTCCTTTGGCTTTGCAGGCAAATGCCTTAATCACTAAGCCATCTCTCCAGTCCCAATAAACAGATACAGAGTTTTCAAGGGAATATGGTTATTTTGTAGTTTGGAAAGGTTAGACAAAAAAAAAAAAAAAAATTCGTTATTGTAGAATTTTCCAGGACCTTAAAATGTTAATGCGCTTTAACAGATGTTCCAAGTCTGGTGGCAGGGATGGGTGGGGGGGGGGATGACTTTAATGTGGAGCATTTCCCAAACTTATTTCTAAATATAATCCCTTTCTCTTTTTCCAGGATGAACTGTTGTCATGTGGAATATACTTTGAGACAGTAGGGCCCAGGGTACAAAAGGTCCCCAGTGACCAGAGAAGAATGAAAACTGGGGGTGATGTGAGCTCTAGAGGCAGAAAGGAATCCTCAGGAGGTGGTCCAAGGCAGGCTGGAAACACATGAAGATTGGAGGAGTGCAACGGGCCCCACACAGGAAGGCTGGGTAGAAGAGACATGGGTGCAGCGAGGGGGAGGTGGGAGCCACACAAAGGAAGCTAGGAGGCCTAGAGCCCGCAGGACAAGGCCCGTGGAACAGGATGGGTGGGGCAGAGCTTGGAAGCACAGCACGCTGAGGGACAGACTGCAGCCACTGCCTCTGCAGCTGACACACACACACACACACACACACACACACACACACACACACAAAAGCAGTTGGGCTGCCTTGCTTATTCCAGATGTCCGTTGTCATGACAACACTCTTCCTCTCACCTGGTCAAAGCTGGGGCGCTTGCAGAGGAAAGCAGGCACAGCTAATGGCCTGTTTCTCTGCCTACCACCTTCCTTATTTTGCTCTTTTCTTCTCAAAAAGAAAAGCAACTGTTACACTGTGTTGCTTAATGTGAGGTTTCTCTATTCAGTTTTATTTTTGTGTTTTGTGTCTTGAAAGCTCGGGATGTAGAGAAAAGGGGGGTTATTTATTTACTTTTTAAAGATGCATCCAGTTATTATCCCTCCAGCATCCTCAGTGCCTGTCCCAGGCATGGAAGGGTCATGTTCCCTCAACCCAGAAGCTCCTGATAATACCAGCGTGGGTGAGTCAGGCTTCCCTGGCAGCAGTGGGCTGCAGACCCCAGCCCCTTCCCACCTCCCTCATCCTGCTTTGCTGGTGGGCTGCTTCCATGACCTGCGTGACTACAGCTCCCTCGTTCCCAGGAAGGGAGGGCTTTATTAGGCCTGCCCTAGCTACAACTGAGTGGACATAGGAAAAATATGACATAAACAATGAAACAAGGGTCCCATGTTTGTCTTCATGTGCTCAAGCTAATGTAAAACAAGAGGCACCGGAGGCTACAGGTTAAACACAGGACAGCCTCCTGGAGGAAGAGACTCGGGGACTAAAAGGTGCTCCTGGGAAGGAAACCACAGGCTCGGGAGAAAACGGGAGCTTCAGCACCACAGCCAGGGGCCAAGCAGAACATCAGCTCAACTATGGACCATAGAAACCAGGAGAAAGAGGACTGTGGACCATGACCTTGCAGACCAGGCTGTGCCTGCTCAGCGGACTTTCACACGAAGTCTTCCCAAACACTGAGCAAGCACTCCAAATGCAAGTGCAGCCTGGGGTAGGGGGGGAGGTTGTCATATCCATGGCTCTCTGCCTCTACTGAAACAATACCAGGGCATCCTCCTCAGGGGCTGCTCCGCCTGTGTCCTCCATCTGCAGAGACGGGAGACTCACTGCCAAACGTGGCATGCAAGCACCTAACACAAATGGGGAAGGGCAGCTTTGGGACTTGTGTCATCTTGGAGAGCAACAACAGTGAGAAAATACCACTCCTGCTGCTACTGAGAGTGCCCTGGCATCTCACCTATCACACGGCTGCCTCGCATCCCACGTCACACCCGAGGTGGCGACTTCCTGGGTGCGTGTTCTCCCCTCTCTGCTTTCTTCTCCACTGTGGTTGCCACCTGGAGTAGTCTGAATAGATGCCCCACAACAGATTAGGGAGCTTCATTAAAGCTTCTTGGATTTCCAGCTATCTGGCTGGAGGAGGTGTCACTGGGTGGACCCTAGAATCCAGCCCTACGGAGTGGGGGTGGACTTGGAATTCCAGTCAGCTTAGCGTGGAGTTCCTAAGCATGCTTGCTGATGGTGCTGGTGTGGCTTGTGGCTTTCTCTCTCTGCTTGGACCTGTGGAAGTGGAGCCAACTTATTCTGCCATTATGGAACTCCTCCCTCTATCTTCAAAAAATTCCCTTCGTCCATAACTGTGTCTGGTCTGAAGGTCCATCCCAGAGACTCGGGAGCTGTCTATTACACTGCCCATCAGTAAGGCTTCAAGAACATGCTGATTCCTGTACTGTGACCCCCATGGCTCCTCCATGCAGACAGGAAAAACCACCCAGAAATACTTTACGAGGTGTAACACCTGAGCTTGTACCACTCAGGAATACTCTGTGAAGTACAACAGCTGGGCTTGTCTCTCAAGATGAAGCCCCAGGATACTCACACAGCCATTATCAGCCTAGGCTTGGGCTTTGCCAGGTTCTGGTCCAGAAGGCTTTCAGTGCAGCCCCAAAGTTTGTGGGAAACAGACATGACATATGAACAGGACTGGACTCCAATTAAACTATTTCCAAAAGTAATGGTTGGTCTAAAGGTTGCATATTGTTGACCCTGAATTAGATGTTAAGAGATCCAGGTGCACAAAATGCGTAGGGTAGAGAAATGAGGAATAAATATTTGGAAGTTACTATTTAGAAAAAACAAACCCTCATAAAAACAAACACTTGGGTATCCCCAGGGAGATAAGAAGGAACGAAAAACTTTAACTCTCAGATACAGAATGCATCTGACAAGCCAGGTTTCAGGGGGGAAGGGCAGATGCCCCTTCCCATTGGAACTTCTCACAGAGCCTCAGACAACAGGTAGCGTCAGGTAAGGAAGGGGTTGTGAGGCGCGTGGGGGCCTGCCTGTAGTTTCAAGTGTCCTCCGGAGCCTCCACCTCCAGCCGAGCCCTCCTTCCTCCGCCTGCCTCAGCCACTCCTACTTGTCTTTCACTAACACACAGAAACAGTGAGTGTATGTGCACGCATGCAACGTGCTAGGTTTGGTACACAGCAAAGTTCACAGATACTCACCAGACACAAAGGCCACTTTCTCCTTTAGGATAGGAAGAACATCCGAAGCTTTCAAACCATCATTCCGAAAAGATCCTGTGGAACAATGAAACAGAAGGAACTGGGTGAAAAGAGGCCCACCAGCTGGGTCCCACCCTCAGGTGATAAGCCCCACCATTCTGCCTCGTGCAGGCTACAGCACAGCGCAGGCAGGTCAGCTCCCCATGATGCCAGGTCACAGCTACCTCCTTCTCCCTTGCTCCTTCTCCAGGGAGGCCAGTCTGAATCACCTCCCCACATACAAAGCTCCAGGCCCCGGGAACAGCACCCACAGCCCTGACACTGTCGGGGACCTTGGACTCCAGTGCCTAACACAGTCTCTGACACTCAGCATGCAGTGGACACCTTCCGAGCTAGTGCACTGATCTCAAGATGGATTAGAGTGGTCCCAAATATGCATGTCAACTTTTCGTCTTCATTTTACAAGCGGGAAAAATAAACTGAAAAATATGATCACTAGAAGCAAAGTTGATGATAATGATTCCTCCTCCTCCCCTCCGTGTCCTCAACAGTCCACAACAGACCACAGGCAGGAGACACAAATCACTTGAGAAAGAACTGTGCTTCCTCTGGCTGGTTCTTTAAGTCTGTTTAGTTGGAAAGTCTTTCCTAGAGCCTAGCTGAGTTCTACTAAGGGGCTAAAGGCAGAGACATGGGACTCACAGAAAAGAAAAAAACACAGAAAAGAAAGATGTGCCTTGACAAACAGCACGCTTGGGAGGCAAAGGACAAGCCAGCTAAATGTAAGGTGTGTGGGAGGGGAGGACCAGCTTCCACACACGCACAAAACCCCAGGCTATCCCACCGTGCTCCTAGTAATTAACTCCAGTGCCCCACAAGGGCTCTGAAGGAGAACCGCCCACACCTACACCCTTGGAGCTGGGGTCTCTTATGCATTACCATTGGGACACTACACAGAAGAAGAACCCCAGAAAGCGAGCAGTTCTTTGTCAGCTCAGTGCAGTAAAACCAGGGACCAAGGACACCCCCTCTGCGGCCTCTGCCCACATGGTTTCCCCCCTTAGGATCCTAGTCCCACAGTCTGCAGAGAAGAGCAGCAGGCTGGGCCAGGCAGTCTCCCTCGTTTTCCAGTCTCCAAACAGTTGTCACACACAGGAATCTTAGCAACAAGCAGGAATGAAATCACCCCCATTATTAGTGAAAGAACGTGTGCCCCATATATACTCAACCAAGGAAGAAAGAGGTGTCACGTATGCCAGTGTCTGTGGTCAGAAGTCATAATCTAACTAAATAAGTTTCTAGTGTGTCTGATGATTTCAATGATTTCTTTTTTTAAAAAAAAATAAACTTTATGGGCACACCTATGAACAGAGCGAACCTTTTATTCCCCAATTGTTTCTCTTCACAAGGTGACACGCAGGACCTAACACTGGAGGAATAGGTGCAAGGCTCATGTGGTAATGGAAGGGAAAAAAATCAACACTGCTGTATGCATTCTGGCCTTAGTTTCTCCAGATAGGTATGCTCAATCCACATTTTCCACACTGAAAAACAAGTGAATCTCATGAGCAAAAGACTAATTGAAATCAACATAAATTATTACAGAATTTACAAATAGATACATAGGCTTTTGTTTGGTTGATTTTTTTTTTTAATTTTTATTTTTGTTTGCTTCTCTTCTTAATGCAACAAGGACCCATTTCAGGGTCTCAGCAGTGGAGAATCCTATTTGTTCTTATCAACCACACACTCACCACCTTCAACTGACACATGGATTGTTTGTGGAAAATGACATTTCTAAATCATAATAGCTTATTTTTCTAAGTGAGATAGATTTTCATCAGTTTTCAATACTCGACATCACTATGCACACTTAATTGCTCTAGAAACTCAGAAACATAAGAAGTTAAATTCCAGCGTTTTTCCAGATTACTGAGAAGTCCAAATAAGCTAGGCACGGTAGGAGAGGCCTGTAGCCCTAGCTCTTCAGGAGCGGAAGTAGGATGATTACAAGTTTAAGGCCTCCCTGGGCTACAAAGTAAGGTCAAGGCTAGCTTTGGAAACTTATTGATGACCCCTTTTCAAAACATTAAGTAAGAAGATGATAATCTCAGTAGTACACCACTTGCCCACCATGGGCAAGGCCCTAGGCTCAATCCATAGTGTAGAAAAACAAAACTGAGCAAAGCCCAAACTAAAGTGTTTACTGTAGAACAAGAGTCCAAGGAACCTTCTTCTGTCCTAAAATCCTGTCCTTTTTACCCATTGCTGTCCCTCTCCTCTCCCCTCCCCTCCCCTCCCCTCCCCTCCTTTCCTTTCTTCTCCTCTCCTCTCCTCCTGTGTATACAGAGGGGCCTAACTCTAAGCAGTTCCAGACTTGAAAGAAGAGTTTGAACTATGCTGTTATCAAGCGAAAGCATCCCCATCCCATCTCCTAACCATTTCACCTGCAGAGGGAGAGTCCGCAAGTCCTCGTCCTTACGCACTCCGACTCATCCTGCCCTCCCTCTCCTTTCCTGCTCCAGGGCCCACATCCTGAGCGATAGCACACAGGTCCTCCATGAAGCTAATGATCACTGGTTCCAGAAAACATCAGCGTCTTCGGCTGACTGTTTTAACATGCCCAGGGCTTCCATTTCCTGGGCCAGAGGCTTCTCCAACCAGTTCAGACCACTGCTGGGCTTTCTGCTTGGTTATAGGTCTACCATAAGAAATCTCAACATGCCTAGGTTTACAGAATCCATTACCAGGAAATAATTATTTCCAATACCAGCAACAAGATTTTTCACATTATAAAAGGGTTTGCTCCTGGGTCTCTTTAAATAAAAGTTCCCTTAGTGGTTTAAATTAGTTTTTCATTTGCCAAAAATTGAATTACAAATAACTTTTCAACAATACATACATTATGTAAAGCCAAGTAGAGCTAAACTAATTAGCCTGGCAGCTCAGAAATTGGTGACCCTGCATATAAAACCTATTTGCACTGGCTGAAGATCCTATGTATCAATTCCCGCAGGGCCTCTGTGAAGCCAGCTGCTAGAATATATAATAAAGAGTAAGTTCATTGACTGCTAACTCAAACGGGACCAATGAAATGGCAGCATGTTTTCAGTCAAGTATACATCCTGGTAGACTCATGGTAAATGGTCAATAAATATTTGATGAAAGAATAAATGACTAGATGAAAGTTAACCCTTCCTAAAGGGGCTTACACAAAGTCAGTAACCTCACCTGTCACATTAAACACTGGTGACCTGAGTGGATGATCTCCAGGGTACCCCTCAGCTCTAATATTCTGAGCCTTTCTGACGCTCCCCTTCATATTCATTAGCCTTTATCATCCTCACGTTATCAGATCAGCATGCTTTGAAAGGAAGCGTTGAGAGCAAATTCTCACTCTGGCTGTGTGTTCTGAAGACAGAACAGGTGTGCCCTGGCTCCCCGCCTATTCTTTCCCTGAAGTCAGTTGGGGACTGAGATGCCTGGGGCAGGTCACCCCATTTTGCAGGTAGCCAAAATTGTCAAAATGGAAGATGAGTGTTAGAAGAATTTCAAAACAGCTTGCACTGTACCCACTGTTTCTGATACAAAGTATATCTGATGGCACTCATGGGCTAGGAACAGCAGACCAACCTTAGACAAATCTCCTTTAAGAAAAAAAGAAGTCTGCTGAAACAGTACATCAGTCTTAGGAAGGGAAGAGAAGAAAAAAGGGAAGATGGGACAGGGTTAGGGGAAGACCTCAGTCCTTAGAGTTACTGTAGGGGACAGCAAAAGAAGCAACAGGCACCTTATGGACCTGACCTAACCTGTGTGTGTGTGTGTGTGTGTGTGTGTGTGTGTGTGTGTGTGTGTGTGTGTGTGTGTGTTTCCTTGGAAGGACAAAGGCATGCTTGGCTGGCATTCGGTGCTAAACCCACCCCATTCATGTCCTGCTGCTGTCAGAATTACAAGCCTGCTGTTCTGCTAATTAGCAAAGTTGTAATGCTCTGTATCTATTAGAGAAATAAAAATTACCTCCACCACTAGCTCCCTAGGATCCTCCAGCATGGGTCCTCCCAGCCCCACGTCTTCTGCCTTGTCCCACAACATGAGAAACAGGTTCCCACTCACATTGTTGCTGCCTGCTCCTCATTCTCTTTGCCACCACTTCCCGTGTTGGAAAATGCCAGCATCCTCACTCTGGCTCCCAGTGTCCATGTGTGGTCCCATGTGAGAATGGCAGACTAGCATGGGTCCTGGCCTGGCCCATGGTTTCCTGGGCCAAAGAAAGCATGAATCTGGGGCTGGAGAGATGGCTTAGCGGTTACGGCATTTGCCAGCAAAGCCAAAGGATCCTGGTTCGACTCTCCAGGACCCATGTAAGCCAGATGCACAAGGGGGCACATGCATCTGGAGTTCTTTTGCAGTGGCTGGAGGCCCTGGAGTGCCCATTCTCTCTCTCTCTCTCTTTTTGCCTCTTTCTCTCTCTCAAATAAATAAATAAGATATAAAAAATGTTTTAAAACAAAAAAGCAGTGAATCCCCCTGGGCAACAGGGTGCTTGCTCACCCTGCCAATCTCCTTCAGAAAGCAATTCTAATTTCAACCAACAGAGAAACAAAAACTGCGTGAGCATTTAACAAGTGCTCGGAGGTGGTAAGCTGCCAGGGTACCCAGGGAGGGCTCTTTATATTCTTTTAGCTCTCAGTCACACCTTCCTAATTTGCACTTATTTAAGAGTGACTGTGTAAACTTTCCGGTCTTGATGCAAGTAGGCTGAGCCCTCCAATAAGATAGCAAATGTTCCAATGCTCAGGCATCTGTATCTTCTTTGCACTCTGTCCTCATGGTGTCCAGCATGGGAGGGACGCTGCATTCTGTCCAGGTCATGTCCTGTTTGCATACCTGCCTAGCTCTGATTGGAAGCCTCCTGGAAAGCAGGATCCATTTCTTTTAATCTTTTTTCCTTTATTTTTCGAGGAAGAGTCTCACTCTAGCTGACCTCTATAGGTAGCTCCAGGCTGGTCTCGAATTTAGGGCAATCCTCCTACCTCAGCCTCCCGAGTGCTGGGCTTAGAGGCTTGAGCCACCATGCCCATCAATATTTGCCTTGGCACCATCTAGTATCAGACCTACCTAGCACATACAGTGCTTACTAAGGACTGATGAAGGAAACACCCTAGAAACAGGAAAATGCCCAAATCACACTCAAACCAGTGTCGCTAATTGAGCTCTTAGGATTCTGCTCACAAGCCAATCTCTTGTGCAGCACCTAAGTCAGTGACTTAGTGTCACTTTGAAAGGAAGTATTTCCTAAAGGCCAATCCTATAGCTTTGTTCTTCAAAGTAGCAGGCATTCCTAGGATTTACTAGAGACACAAGCGCTCAGATCCCATCCAAGATCTACAGATTAACAAGCTGCATTGTAACAATCACCCCTGACAGCTCTTAGCACACATTACAAGGCAGAGAGAGCTTGAGGAAAGCTGGACCAATTAGAGCCTTTGTAGTCAGCTCTCGGCTGCTCAGTCTTCTCTTGCTCCACCATGGGGCGTCCCTGCCCCTTGCTCAGGGTTATAGAGATTCAGCTCTTAGCTGGAGCCCATCACTCATATTCCATACTGGAGAGAACGCTTACTGGTTAAGGTGCTTGCCTGCAAAGCCAAAGGACCCAGGTTCGATTCCCACGACCCATGTAAAGCCAGATACATAAGGTGGCGCAGGCGTCTAGAATTTGTTTGCGGTAGCTGGAGGCCCTGGCACGCCCATTCTCTCTCCACCACTCACCTCTTTCTCTCTCAAATAAATAAATCAATAAATAGGTAAATAGATAAATGGCTATCCAGGGAATTCCTCCCTGAAGCCGTTAGACAAGATCATGTCTTGTTTTGGGACAGCAGAAGTATTTATAAGTCAAGCCTATACAAGTTGCTGAAAATTCACCTTAAACCACTCCTTCATGCATCAAATATTTTAACTTCACAACAAAAATACTGCTTCTACACTCTGTACTCTGTCTTCTTTAACCATTCTCAGTATCACACATATTGTCATTGATCATATTCACAGACCAAAATGCCATCTCTGAGATGCCCTGGTAGGCAAAGCACCAGTTATGTCTCTTTATCTAGCTGCTATCCCACCCACGGAAGCAAAGCCACGATCACCAGGTCATACTGGACAGGAGACAGAGAAAGGAGAGGTGCTTACCTGGGGAGCAACATATCCAACCAACACAAGAGGATCTCATGAAACTCTCTCCCAGGAAGAGCAGTCTCATTCTTACAGCCAGACAACATGCCCAGTGTCCATTTTCTCTGACACCAGAAAGACTGAATAGAAGATTCTGATAGAGAACTTCCCGCCTTGTCCCCTACCTGGCCATCCTTTATTCACACTACTGATGAGGGGTGCTGCCATCCGCCAAGAAACCTGGGAAGCATCCTAGACGCTCACCTCTCCTCCACCAGACTTTTCGGTCCAGCTGCTGGAGTCTGTTGATCGTGCCTCCCACATCTCCTGAATCCATCATTTCCTCTGTGTGGTTTTCCCGACCTTCCCATCAAATTGAGCTGTTCCCAGTTGCACCTTATCACTCTTTAAAATTTATTTATTTATTTATTTATTTGAGAGAGAGACAAAGACAGACAGAGGGAGGGGGGAGGGAGAGAGAGAGAGAGAGGAAGAGAGGGAGGGTGGGAGGATGCACGCACACGCGCACGCACGCATGCACACTCAGGGCCTCCAGCCACTACAAATGAGCTCTTGACACATGCGCCACCACATGCATCTGGCTCATGTGAGTACTGGGGAATTGAACCTGGGGGTCCTTAGGCTTTGCAGGCAAGTGCTTTAACCGCCAAGCCATCTCTCCTGCCTGTTATCATTCTTGAATGGCATTTATGTGTTTACATTTCGCTCCTCATAACCAATCCTGGTGCCTTGGCGGAAAGGCCCATGCTATAGCCATTGTTCCACCGCTGCACCTAGCACGGTGCCTGTCACGCAGAAGTGCTGAGCTGAGCTGAGCACACACGTTCTCAGCAGGCAGCATCAGAGTGGAGAGTTGGAGATAGAGGGCTAAGGCAGGCTGCCCTAGGATAGGGTCTTGGAGTAAGGTTTTGAAAAAAGGGAAAGAAGGGTCAGTGGACACTGTGCAGCAGCATAAAGGAGGCAGAGAGGAAGGGATGGAGACACTGTGCCAAGAAGAGTTTTGCCTGCTGAATAAAAAAGCAGGGTGGGGGATATGAAAAATAAGTGTGGGTGGGAAGGGGGCTCTGTGATTTGACTCGTGGAAGCAACAGCTCAGGAGCGACTACACATGCCTTGGACTGGGCTGCTGCAAGAGACAGAGTTAGGGTGGTGGCAGGGGTCTGGTGAGTTCCAAAGGACCATACCAAACTGAGTATGGCTCAAAACAGGGCTGGGCACAGCAACATCCGGATCCATTTTACTATTGTTGAGGGCAGGAGAGATAAAGACACGTGACTCCTCCTGAGGTTGGTAGTGAAACACTGGGACAGGTGCTCCTTTTCATGTCTCTAAGTTCTAGGCTGTTCGAGCATTTCTCGTGTGTTACCTCCAGTGAGCCAGGCAGGCTGGTAGCAGATAGGTGGTTTGTGTAAAAGCCAGTGAGGATCCCTTATAGGATTAAATCATAAAGGGAATGGTCCCTCCTGTGTAGCAGATAGATGGACAAAGCCCTCAAGAATAGACGCTGTCTTCTGTCTGGAGTGGGAAGGGGGTCTATTCGTAGAAAAGCAAGCACTCCATTCCCTTGTTCCCCTCCCTCTCCCCCTCCTTTCCTCAGTTCACCTAAGAAAAGAGAGGTTCATGTATATACAACGAAAACGGAGGAGGTGAATGTTTTACAGACATCAGTGAGCTATGGAGGAAACAGCTTGTTCGAAACCTCCTGCAGCAAATATAAATAAGTTCCTTGGGCCTCTTCTGAACACTACACTGAGATAAGCAGTGTGTGCTTGGAGGAAGAAATACATCTGGCAGAGGGGGATGAGACCATTTAATGTCAGCAAGAGAACACAGCACACCATGAGAGCCCATGCTTTCTCCCCGCCCAGGAAAGCCATGCCACCATCCCTCATCCCTGTACCCACAAATGTCAAGACAATCCTGGTGACATTCTATGTCCCTTTGCCATAGGTTTTCAGGAGGGACAGTGTGACAGAATGCTGCTCTCTGGTCATGGGACTGCTAAGCAAAGGAGATTCAGGAGCCTCTGCTAACATGATTTCAGCGGAAACAATACAGGGGAAAGAAGGGCTCCTCTTCTGGCATCTGCTAAGCACTGAACTTCTCAAGTTCAGTTTGAACCGGCCAGCCTTGTGCACCATGAAGCTGTAGCTGAGGACTTGAGATGATAACCAGGGCAGACAGTGTATACCAAAGGGAGAGACACCGTTCACCTGGCGTGCAGTTGAACTTCACTCCTGACAAGCAACACCGTCGGTCCTGCACTGAAGTGCGCTGTATGCCTTCCTCGGGGTGTCTTCCCTAACTCCCCACCAATCCCAGCTGAGCTGCGTCATCCTCAACAGTGCACACAGCTCTTCACTCATGGTATTGTTCACTGCCACACCGGGCTCCCTCACTGGCCTGCACATTCCCGAGGGCAAGGCCAGAGCTTACCAAGTGGTTCCAATGCCCAGCACACAGCTGGTGCTTAACAGTGACACCAGAACCGAGTCTTTCAGACCCACAGTGCCATGGCGCCTTCTCAAGACACCTGCTAACTGTTGTGTCTCTGCCTCCCACGGGCCCTTTATGTGCCTGTTTCGACCTCCATTCTCATCTCTCCCCTTCTTCCACATGAACTGTAATTGTAGCTAATTTTAACATTAACTTTCTAAAGTCAATATTAGATATGAAGGCCTGGCTAATGGGCTACTGTTGAAGAGTATAAATAGGTTATACTTACCATTGCTAAATTATCTCTATTAAAAGATCACAAATAATTAGCACTTTAAACATGTGGGCGACACCTCTTTAAGTCTAGCTAATGAGCAAACGGTTTCTGTTTATTCTTCACAAGACTTAATATTATCTGGAATTTGACACTTCAGCTGTAATACACACAAGTTTGCCTGTCCTTCTTCCTTCCACCTTCTCTCCCCTCCTCTTCCTGGCTCCCCTAACATCCTTGAATGAAATGCAGACACCAGAAAATGGCCACTTCAGAAGTGAATATATCCACCAACTACTTTTGCAAAACTGATTCTAAATGACCATGTCACTTAAGTGCTCATACTGTGGGGGTGGGGCAGTAGTTTTATTGCTGCTTTTTGTAACACTGAGGACCACCAAACCTGAGCCTGTGAGTGATGAGCAAGAGTCAACTGTGGAATATTAGCAACAAGATGCTGAGAAAGCATTATAAAGGCATAGTAGAAGTTCAGACGTGCAAAGGGCTGCCTCTCCTTAGGACCCTCTCTCTGAGACTCCTCTTCTTCCCCAGCATGAATATCAGGTCAGGAAGATTTCGTTAAGGAAGAAACTTCTGATTCTAGAAAGTAAGTTTTGGCTCTGTCATTACACAATGAATTCTGTCAGGCATCTCAACCTGAAATTGCCCAGCACCTGTCCAATACTTTTCGCTCTCCCACCCCCTTGGCCCAAGTCCTTAAGCTTAGTTGTGAGGAGCAATAAGTGTCGCAAAAACAGCTGCCAGGCAGCTCACAGAACAGTCCTCATTCCTAGCCCAGGACTTTTTCCTGCTCCCACATCCGCCTTCTGACTCCCTCCCAGTGCCACCCCTGCCCTAGTCTTATTGCCATGGCCATGAACAGAAGCAATGTCACAGACCTACCAAGCACGAAAGGGATGCAGATGTGAATCAATGAGGGTCGAGGTAATAATTAAGTACAGCAGCAGGTGAGAAGGGACACACCCAAACCTAATACTACTGGAACCTTTGCAAGCTAAAGCACCCTGTCCCCCTCAAAGGAACGTGTGCTGCTGTCCTTGGTCCTGAACTAATGGATAATTGCTACTTAGGCTGCAGTCTAGGCTGCCCTATAATATGTGAACCAAATGAAAAAGGTACCTATGGGAAATGACTCTTCAGAAAACGTCAAAGAAATAACAAGACTACAGCTTAATAAAGTGCCTAAAACCTGAAACATCAGTAACTGGAGCAGAGGCAAAGAATTATGGGCATATCAACAAGGCCCTGGACTGGACAGGACAGTGGCAAGTGCTAATGTCTGCCCACAGACAGAGTGGCTTCTCTCCATGATCTGGACTCTCTCTCTAAGCAGGTGAGTTCTTGTCTACCAGAGACAAGCACCAAAGCTTCCCTATGAAGTTAGCATGACCAGAACCCAACATAACCTGGGCAATAACACAATAATGTCAGGTGTTCACAATCAACAAGCAACAACCTGAATATCTCAGGAAGGCAAAATTCTTCTCCAGAAGTATGGGAAAGAATGGGGAGCAGGGAAGTGTGCTCAGACAGCAGCCTAAGTAATTCACGACTCTGCTCACCCGAAAACAAAGCAAGCTGCTTGTTCTTGGAGTACCTGGTACATCAAGGCAGGCCTCCTCAGCCTGCCTTCTAAAGATACATGGT
Source organism: Orientallactaga sibirica (assembly GCA_036365145.1). Lineage (NCBI taxonomy): Eukaryota > Metazoa > Chordata > Mammalia > Rodentia > Dipodidae > Orientallactaga > Orientallactaga sibirica. Next base: position 15,760,490 of record JAEOAD010000050.1, on the reverse strand, counting down.
GAGGGAGGGACAGGAGCTTTGTGGGTGCATGCAAATCACAATTGGTTCCACATGAGTCTTTTATTCTGAGAGAGAATCTGTACATCCAGTTTTCACTAGTTTTTCTTTTTTAAATTCTTTTTAAATTAAATTTATTTGCTTATTTGAGAGACACACACACAGAGAGAGAATTAGCGTGCTAGTGCCTCCAGCCACTGCATGCACCACCTTGTGCATCTGGCTTCCATGGGTACTGGGGAATTGAACCTGTGTCCTTAGGCTTTGCAGGCAAGTGCCTTAACCACAAAGCCATCTCTCCAGCCCTTCACCAGATTTACAAGGGACATATGGCTCTTTCAGTCACTGAGAAGCACTGGTCTAAGGCAAAATCAAAATGAGGTCCCACCACTCACCCTGGATTCTAACCACTAGGTCCTAGCACTGGCTTTAGCTCCCACATGGTTCACTTTATGGCCCTCCTGTCCAGATAAGACCAAAGACTGAAGCTTGACAGGCAGAGAAAGAACAATGAAATGAGCTTACTTCTTTATAAAACGTATTTTATTTATGAAGAAAGGGGATACGCTAGGGCCTCCTGCTACCAAACGAACTCTAGATGCATGTACTACTTTGTGCATCTGGCTTTACATGGACACTGGATATCTGAACTTGGCTGATAGGCTTTGCAAGCCAGTGTTTTTAACTGCTGAGCCATCTCCTCAGCTTGGGTAAAAGGAAGCCAGGTCCCAATGTAGGCGGTGAAAGCTGTGTGCAATACCCTGTGCCCACAGATAAGCTTTATCACATACGGTGCTTTCTTGTTATCATTACTGAGGGCCAGAAAAATAAGTTAAATGTGAATTGAATATTAGAGACACTCCCACAGTGCCTTTCCTGGGCCATTACAAATGCAAGACACTCCTGCTAGCAGAAGCATGCCAACTTGCCCTTCCTGGATTCATGAATCTAAGTCCAGGTTAAAGTCACCAGAGGGAGTCTTCAAAGTTATTTAACAAGATTCCCTGAAGTCTGAGTCATGGCAGAATAAGAAGGGGTGCCTGATCAGCAGCCACAGTAGTACCTGGCTACTACTGCTCAGAAAACCATCTTCTGTGTGAGATGGCGAGCTTTCCAAGGACAAGCACATCCCAAGAGGCAACACACAGCCCCAAGACAACACAGAACTAAGTCTGACTCCCCCCACCCCACCACTACCATGGCTTTATCACTAATTAACTGTGTGCCATGAGGATTTTCTTAGCCTCTCTGAGTTTCTGTTTCTTCACTAAGATGATACTTCACAGGATGTTGTCAGGAATAAGGGAGGAAAATCTATTTGAGAGGGCTGGAGAAATGGCTTAGCGGTAAAGGCATTTGCCTGAGAAGCCAAAGGACCCAGGTTCGAGTCCCCAGGACCCACGTAAGCCAGATGCACAAGGGGCACGTGCATCTGGAGTTTGTTTGCAGTGGCTAGAAGCCCTAGAATGCCCATTCTCTCTGTCTGTCTCTCTCCTCTCTCTCTCTCTCTTTCTTTCTCTCTCTCTCTCTCTGCTAAATAAAAAATAAATAAATAAATAAATAAATGTTAAAATCTACTTAAAGGAACCCGACACAGCTGATGCTAACAGCATACATACCTTCCCTTTTTCCTGTCCATTTTAGTATTATCAGCATGGTACCTGACACATAGTAGATCTAGCTTAATAAGAAGCATTGATAATCTACTGGACATGGTAGCTTATTCCAGTAATCTCAGCTCTCTGGAGCAAAAGAATTCCATGAGATGCAGGCCAGCCTGGACTACAGAGTGAGATCTATCTCAAAAATTGATGAGAAGACAGAGGAGGAAGTATTGATACTGTGAATGAGAGACCATGTGAATGGAGTTAACTCAGAAAACTGCCGCTAAAAGTGTCCCCCTCACATTCCCACAGTCCACCTGTGTGCTTCCATCACCTGTGTGGCTTCTGATTTATTTATTTATTTATTTATTTTTAAGAATGGGCAGGCCAGGGCCTCCAGCCACGGTAAATAAACTCCAGACATATGCACCACCTTGTGTGTCTGGCTTACATGGGAACTAGGGAATCAAACCTGGGTGCTCAGATTTCACAGGCAGACCACCTTAACCACTAAGCCATCTCTCCAGCCTTTCTCTGAATTTTTATTGTTTTCTTCTTCTACTTCTCTGGGTGGTTTATTGAGCATGCCAAGTATTCCTGATCCTCTAAGCCAAATTCCCCAGAGCTGAAGGGAGGGCTCTCAGTCAGCCATTCAGCTGAATGAATGCCTGCCCCTCCTCCCCTGTCCCAGGGTTGTGGCCATGGCATTCTTGCAGCTTTGTGTTGGTTCTGGCAGTTGGCACATCTCAATCTTTCTTTTCCAACTCCTGTCTCTGCTGCCCATTTGAGTCTGTGTTCCACACAAAAGCATGCAGGCAGTGGTGACATTTCTAAGAAGTGTGTCTTCTGACAACATATCTTGGTATCAGAGACACCATCTAGATGAGGTTGCCCAAACCTGTACGCAGCCAGAGCTTCCTGGTAGGGGGACAACACATCTGCCTTCAGGAAGAAAGGATGTGAGGCCCTCAGAAGATTCCATACCCTGTGGGTCTTTTCCTTAGTTGGCCTTGAGTTGTCAGGTTATTGTTAAATGTGGGTTCACAGAGAAAGAAAAGTGAGAGAGATTAAGGCATTGAGTCACAGGGGATGGAGAAACCAAATCCATGTGGATCAGACCCTAATATCTGCCAACAACAAGGAGAATCAGATCCGAGTCCTCAGATTCTCTGCTGCATACTCTCTGAAATGATGTCTTTCTTTTATCTGAGCAGGCTGAGAACATGGTCTGCTTTGTTCTGTTTTAGTTTTCTGAAAAACAGTAGTCCTTACCTCCATCAGGAGGCATGAGGTGGCTCTGCCCATTGGCGAATATTCCTGTGTGCTCAGAACAAGTACTTATGCTAAGACCAGATTATTATAAAGTTGAGGAGTTAAGATATTTAACACAGCTTTATAGTACTAAAACAAATCAGAAGCAACCTATATGTGCAACCACAGGGTATCAGTTAAATAGGCCATGAATACAGACACTCAAAGCAGCCTCTAAACATAATACTAATAAAGAAAAGACCTTGTAAAATTCATGGTATATTGTTATGTGGGAAAAGCAGATTATCAAATAGAATGTATAAACTCATTCTAGCGTAGACTGGTGTGTGTCTACATAAAACCTACATATATAAAACATGTACACAGTGATTATTTCTGAAAAGTGGCATGATGACTGGTTTCATCAGTTTTCTAATGTTTTTCAATGTTAAAATTTTATTTATTGTCAAAACTGTAAAAGAGCTAAACTTCTTTATATATTAACCTTTCATATACAATATCTTTATAATATATTCATGCACTTAAAAAGTTTAAGAATTAAGTTTCCATCATGATTAAAATATGTAAACAGAATTTTAAAAGCAAACTTATTTAAAACCTATTTAGGACAACTGTGTTATCTGATGCAATTTTGTAGCAAATAAAAAATGTTGACCATTTATCACTGATGAAATTGCCTTGCAACTAAAAAAACTGAAGTCCAAATGAATTATAAAAAATTTCCATTTTTCATTAAATATCACTTAAAGATTTGCCATGAATGCAAATGTTTATTCCAATAAAGACTCAATATGATCAGCACATTTTATATTTAAAAGTCATCTATCATAGTGAATATCTGTGAGTGAATCTCTAAGTACCTACTATGTACTAAAGTAGGATTTTCAACAATATTTTTTTCTAAATGCTAAGTGAATGAAAATTGTTAAACAGATTTTGGGGGAAAAAATGAATGTGTTAAGCTCACCTACCAGATATTAAATGTATTTTAAACTACAACTATTAAAATATGGAATAGATAGAAGAATTAGCATACAAATGAATGCAGCCTGAAATATGGCCCTAATATGGATGTGACATATTTTAATATCTAATAAATAAAAAATAAACACCTAAAGCATTGGGATAAAACCCACTGGGAAAACTATTTGGAAAAGAAAAATCAAATTAATTGTTACAACTTCACATACACCAAAATAAATCTTAGAAAGATAAGAAAACCAACCCTTAAATGACTTATTAGAAAAATAAAGGGAAAATATGAGTATTTAACCTATCCCTGAATGAGAAGGCTTTCTAAGCTCAAATGCTTTGAAATAAAGAGAAAGAAATATATTGGTGGTTTTGTCTGCATAAAAATTCAAACCATAGCTCAGATCACAAGCAAAACTAAACAGGCAAGTGACATTAATAAAAATAGGATAGAGAAGTTATTACTACGACTCCCTTTGGAAAGCGGGCAGAGAATACAAACATGAAGCTCACAGGCGAAGGAAATGTGGCTAATAAACAATAGAAAACATAGTCAACGTAATCAGTAGTCAAAGGACACAATCTAAACACTGAGGCGGTTTAAAATTCATTAAGCTTTCAAAGACGTCAAAAAGACAGGCATCCTCAGTTACCCCTCCCCTGCCCTCGATCCTGTCAGGGCAAGTAAAATAGCTATTTCTCCAGAAAGCAATTTGATAATGTGAATCACAGCAATAATACGCTGTATAACAAATAACCCAGCAAATCCTCTCTCAGACATCTATGCCTAGGAAATAAGGAAAATTGATACAATATTGGAATATAGGAGGTTTCAATGCAGCACTTTTTATTGTAGAAACAAACTGCTAGTGGCATATATATCCCACGGGTGGAGAATAATTAGACAAACTTGAGATAGGTAAGAAAAAATGGGATACCAGTCAGCTATCAAAATTTATTTTGAGCTGTTTTTAATGTCAAGGAAGAACATTAACAAGATATAAAATAAGTTAGGGTCTGATGACCATGTACATTAGGCTGAATCATAAAAACACTGAGACCCCTCAACTCTGCCTTCAGAAATAGTGATTATTTTATTATGACCTCAAATATTTCTCAGTTGTCAGATTATGGGGATAATTAATTTTCTTCCTTATAATTTCCTATAGCATTCCAACATTCTACAATTAAGGTTATGTTAAAAATTATAATGTAAAAATACATAAAGACCACATAAATACCTCAGCCAGGCATAGTAGCATATGCCTATAGTCCCAACAATCAGAAGGCAGGAGGATTATGAATTTGAGCCCAGGGTTAACCTGTCTCAAAAAGTCAGGGGGAAGGAAATGGCACTCAGGAGGCTGAGGAAGGAGGACTGTGGTGAGTTCAAGACCAACCTGGGCCACAAGAGTGAGTTCCAGGTCATCCTGGGCTAGAGTGAAACCCTGCCTCAAAAAAAAAAAACTTTTTGATATTTTTGCTGTGTGTCTGGGTCCATGCATACCACTGTGTGTGGAGATGGGTGACAATCTTAGGGTATTAGCCTTCTCTTTCTACACAGGTTTTGAGGGTCTCTCGTTTGCTGCTGAGAAGATCACACTGGTTAGCTAGTGGGCTCATGACTCCTCCCTCCTCCCACTGATCACAGTTCACAGGGTAAAGGACTTTGCTTGCTGCTTTACCTAGTTCCAGGGATCTGAATTCTGGTTGGCAGGCTTGCAGAGCACCTTTAACTACTTCGCCAACTCCCCAGACCCCCTCGCATATGCTCAATGGCCAAATTTGTATTTCCCTTGGGTGACACTATTGTAACTATAGGTGACTCTAGCATTTAAAATCATTTAAAAAATATTTTTTACTTGCAAGCAGATAGATAGAATGAGCATGTCTGGGCCTCTAATCACTGCAAATGGACTCCAGAAGCATGTGCCACTTTGTGCACCTGGGTTTACAAAGGTACTGGGGACTCGAACCCAGGTCATTAGGCTTTGCAGGCAAGTGCCTTAACCGCTGAGCCATCTCTCCAGACCTAAAATCATTTTGAAGACATGTTTGGTGACTCTCCCTTAATATAATTGCTACCATTTTCTATCTATCTATCTGGAGAGAGAGAGAGAGAGAGAGAGAAGGAGAGAGAGAGAGAGAGAGGTGGGGGAATGAGACTGGGACTGTATGGGTATGCCAGGTTTCCTTGATACTGCAAAAACACTCCAGATGCATGTGACACTGTGTATCTGGCTTTTCATGGGTACTGGAGAATCAAATCCAGACAAGCAGCTTTGAAACAAGTGATTTAACTGCTGAGCCATCTCCCCAACCCCTATTTTTAAAACAAGTATTATGTCTAAATCTGTATAGATTTGGTTTTAAAAAGATCAAAGTTTTATTCAGAAGGGAAAGATCTATAACTAAGTCTAAATAAATGAAAAAATTGTGGAACAAAGAGGGGAAAGGGTAGAGGGAGGGAGAAAGAGTAGGAGGCTCAAAACTCAAACTTATGTTAAACCACCTCTCTGTCCTTTTTAAGGTTCCCAAAGGAACAGGAAACATAGACAAATAGGATCCCATCAAATCAAAGCCTTGTGTGCAGCAGAGAAAAGCAACCAATGCAGTGAAGAAATAACCTAAAGAATGGAAGAAAATATCTGCAAACTATACATCTGACAAGGGATTGATACCTAAACATAAGAAACTCTAAACACTCAAGAAGGGGAAAAAGAGCCGGGCGTGGTGGCCCACGCCTTTAATCCCAGCACTCGGGAGGCAGAGGTAGGAGGGTTGCTGAGAGTTTGAGGCCACCCTGAGACTACATAGTGAATTCCAGGTCAGCCTGGACCAGCGTGAGACCCTACCTCGAAAAAGCAAAAAAAAAAAAAAAAAAAAAAAAGAAGGGAAAAAGATAGCCTGATCTTGAAATGATCAATAGACCTAACCTAACTACATTTCTAATAAGGCACACAAATGGCCAACAGATGCATGAAACAAAAATGCTAACCATCACTGATCATGAGAGAAATGCACCTTTCTCCAGTAGGAATAACTATGCTCCAAAAGACTAAAGATCTCAAGTCCTATTCCACTATTGGTGGAATGTAAATTAGTCCAACCATTATGAAAACAGTGTGGAAGTTCCTCATAAAATTAAAGCAAACCACCCTGTACTCCTGGATCTATATCCAAAGGAAAGAGTAAAATGAGTTTGTCAAAGAAACATCTACACTCCCATGTTCACTGCAGCACTGTTCAATGATAAGCAATAAATGGAAGTGACCTTAGTACCATCAACTAATGGTTGGATAAAGGAAATGTAGAACATATGAAAAATACAATACTATTCATATAGTAGGGGCTGGAGAGATTGCTTAGTGGTTAAGGTGCTTGTCTGTTACACCTAAAGACCCAGGTTCCATCCCCCAGTACCCACATAAGCCAGATGAATGAGGTGGCGCATACATCTGGAGTTTGTTTGCAGGGGCTGAAGGCCCTGGAAGGCCCATTCTCTCTACCTGCCCCCCCCCTTAAAAAATAAGTAAATAAATAAAATAAAAAAAAATAATGGAATTGTCATTTGAAACAACATAAGTAACTGAGATCATGTGTCAAGGGAAATGTCCTAGGTACAGAAAAACAAACATATATGACTATATATGTAAAATCTAAAAACGCTGATTTCATGGAAGTTCAAAGTATAATGGTCGTCGCTTGAAGTTCCAGAGCATGAAGAGGAAAGTACTGAGCTATAGTTGGAGAGGAATCAGAAGTTTGGGGGCTGGGGAGATAGCTCACCAGTTAAAGGCACTCGCTACCAAAGCTTGCCATCCTGGGATTGATTCCCCAGTGCCCATGTGAGTGGCACATGCATCTGTATTTTGTTTGCAGTGGCAGGAGGCCCTACCATGCCCATGCTTGGTCTTGCTCTCTTTCCCTCTTCTCTCTCTCTCTCTCTCTTTCTCTCTCTCTCCTTGCAAATAAATAATTAAAATTTTTAAAAGAAGTAGCTCTGGTGCATTGTTGTTTAAAAGGGTTCAGTGATTAGAGAATGATAGTATAGTATATGTTTCAAAAAACTAAAAGGATTTTGAAAGATTTTATTGTAAATTACTGATGTCTGAGGACAGTGAAATGTTTGGCAGGATTTTACATATTACAGAATGTGTGCATATTTATGTACCACTGAAATTTAATTTTAAAATATAATCCTCTTCCCCTTTCATCTCTTGGTCACCATACCCTTCATCTTTGTCTGTTCTTCAACTCATTTGCATGTTATACAATTTGCTCTTTGGAACTTATTCCCAGAATAAGAAGTTGGGCTCTAGAACTCTGTCAGTCCCCTTTCCAGAACAGGCACTAAGAGCCAGGAGATTTCTGGTGCCCAGAGGCAACCCTGTGCTCCTCAATGACTTCTGTTGCCATGACTCCTGCAAAGCAAACCTCTGGCAGGCTCGAGGGAAATGGGCTTGGGAGAAGCCACCAGCAGCTATCCTCGAACAGCACACTGGCAAGGAGCAATGCCAGTTCCCCACTCAGCATCCTATCATGTTCTACAGCCTAGCTGGGGGTTTCTGGCATCCTCACTCACCACATGCTCAGGATTCCTACCATAGGCTAAGATGTTCCCTCCCAGTACTTTTAGCCCGTGCTCCTCATGGAGCTCATGTGGCGACAAAAAGGACTGGGAGACAGGTGATTGGGTTCAGCTCTTATCAGAAGGTAAGTCTGAGTCAGCTGCTCTCCATGCTGAACTTCAAGTGGAAATTCACTGCTGTCTCAGTAAAAAGCAAGTTAAGGTACAGTGTTTGCAGACTGTAGACCCTCATGAAAGTAAGGCATTAGCTGTACATGCCTTGTATTGTAGCCCTTTCCTGAAAGCAGTTACTGGTTTTATACATTTCTGACCTTGAAGCACATCGAAATTTTCAGGCTCTAAAGACTTCTCACCTCCACCTGAGGGGAGAGGCAGGCCCCTGTGTCAGTAACCATGATCAAAGATGCCCGCACCATCCTACGACTGTCTGAACTACCCTTGTTTCTCAGGTGCAAGGACATGGGAGTGTTGACTGTAGCCTTGAACTCTATCTAATAGGCTACAGTCTGTGGGACACATGTGGGGCTAGAGGCCAGTTGATTATGCATCTGTTCCCATTTGAAAACTAGAGGGGACACAGTTTACCAAGTACATAGTCTCTGTCAAAATACCCAAAGGTACTGCTCTGAATTCTTGTGTGTATACTTGTCTTAGCATATGTGACACTCGGATAAACCTGATCTGAGAAGACAATCCTAGTTCTTCATGTAATGCCAGATCCAGCAGAGGCTTGCCATCTCCAGCAGCAACTTCTTTTCTAACATCGGACTGCCTTCTTCAACTGCCATACCACACTCAGCGATGAACCACTACCATCCAGGAGGCTCCCGCACATACTGTCTCTGGTCTCTTGGAGGAAATCCTCTCCTTTCATCACCTACTCTCATTCCCTTCACGCAGATGAATTAGAAATTACTTTACAAACAGACCATACCAGTGTACTGAAGACAAGCAATACCATCCCTCCCCTCAGGGCACATTTATTCCAGAGGGACCCATTAGGGACAGAAACAGAAAGACTTGGGCTGGAGAGATGACTTAGTGGTTAAGGTGCGTGCCTGTGAAGCTGAAGGACCCAGGTTCAATTCCCCAGTACCCTCATAAGCCAGATGCACAAAGTGGTGCATGAGTCTGGAGTTTGATTAAAAAAAAAGAAAGAAACAGAAAGACTCAAATCTAAGGTATCAGAATACAAAGTTTTATGAAGCTTCTAATCTTTATTTCACAGAAAGGGAAACTGAGGTACAGTGACAGAAAAGGGTTCAAAGTCACATTCGCAGTCTGGACCCTAACCTCATGCAAACCTTCTCTATTCCAAGCAGGTGACACAGCATATCCAGTACTTGTACACACATGTGAATGAACATACAAGCATGGGTTGATGGAAGTTTAGAGCTTTGGTGTGTGATTCTGATATTTGGTATGTGTGACTATTTATATTTCAATTAATTATAATTAAATGAAAGTTAGAATTAAGTCCCTCAGTTACATTAGTCACACTAAAAGCTAATGGCTGCTGTATTGGAGGGCACATATAGAAAACATTGCCATCATGGCAGAAAGTTCTATTGATAGCCTGATTTAGATGGACAGGTTTATTACCAAGGGTGAGTTCCCTGGAGTCAGTCAGTGTCAAGGCTCCTCAGAACGGGCTGAGAATGTTCTCCTTTCCAGTGACTGAGTGAAAACAACCCAAATATATTCAACCAGAGGCCATGTGACAGATGTGCACTTCAGGGGAGCTACCAAGATGGTCTTCTTTGGTTTAGGAACACAGGCCTAAGAAGAAGCAAGTGACTTCTGTCTTTTCATCTCCCTTTTTAAAATGTGAGATTTTTATCCTTTTAATTTTCCAGTAGGAACTAGAGTTGTTGATCGCTGACCGCCAAGCCTCATATAACTGCCCTTGAGCCACAGCCATCATGGGAGGAAGCTATGCCAGATGGCTGAGGAGCCAAAATGAGAAGGTAACTCTTCAGGTATCCTCATGGGAAATCCTCTTCTTGAAGCTACAAGACTCAGCATTCTCCAGACAAACGTACAGCTTGCACATGCGCTTCTTTAGATCATCCCATCAAGTCAGTGAAAGCTGAGTGGGGCTGCTATGCATGAGCCAAGCTACCCTACCCAGTGATGCCTAAAGCCTTACAGCCCAGCACATAGTAATATGAGGGAGGCATCACAAGTCTAAGAACTCTGGGCTGGAGCGATGGCTTAGCAGTTAAGGCACTTGCCTGTGGAGCTTAAGGGCCCAGATTTAATTCTCCAGGTCCTACATAAGCCAGATGTACACAGTAGCGCATGTGTCTGGAGTTCATTTACAGTGGCTAGAGGCCTTGGCATGCCCATTCATTCCTCCCACCTCTTCTTCCTCCTCAAATAAATAAAAGTAAATCTCTTTTTTTAAAAAGTCTATGAACCCTCCTGTCAAAGAATAAGCAGGTTGTATTGCTCTGTTCTATTCAAAACATCTTATAATTGCTTAAGAACACTTCTGGGGACTTCCAGGTAAGATGGCAGCATAGGAGCCATGCCAAACCAGCCTAGGGAGGGATTTAAGAAAAATCACAGCAAAATACACTCTTCTTCTGAAAAGTGAAGGAGTATAGGTTATCCTTGGACACAGCAGAGAAGCAGGAGGGACCAAGATCCACCAGAAAGGATGAAGATGGCCAGAGTCCCACTGAGGCACTTGTGAACCAATCTATCCAAACGCCCAGCACCACCCACCAGGCGCGCCAAGCAGCAGCAGCAGCAGAGACCAAACAAGGGAATTTTCTCATCAGCCTCCTTGCAGAGTCAAGAAAACTGAAGAACAGACAGCGGAGATCAACTAAGGAGCTGCTGAAAGAGATACAGGCGAGACTGCGTGAGCAGCTCCAAGCTTCCTGCACTCTCCCAACCCCCAACCATCAGAACCAAGAACCTCTAGCATTCAGCCCCCTTGGCAGCTCATCCAGCATAGCTGAACAGAACTCCAGCTCCACAGCACAACATGGAGTGAACATGGTGACCATTCAGCACTGGTGAGATTGGAAGCCACACCAAAAGGTAACAAGGCCAACTGACCAAAAAAAAAAGCAGTTAGGTTGTAGGTTACATACTTTTGGCTGGCCTTACCATTTTCAAATAAGCTGTATTGGGGGGTTGAATATTGTTGCCTTTGATGCTTTCAGATTTATAGGGCCTTTGTCTTTGTCTTTTGGTTCTGTCATTATTGGGGCCAAGGTCTGATTCAGATCCAGGCTGACCTGGAACCCAATTCAGAACAGAATTCTCTACCTCCCAGCTGACAGGATTAAGGGTGTAGAGCAACACACCCCCTTAGGGATTTTTGGCTTTATAAGACTATCTGTTTGTTTTAATCCCCACACTTGTATACTCTGTGTTGGTTTTTATTGAATGTGTATTTTGCTCAGTTGAAGTTTAGAATTTGCCAGTAAATTGTTCCACCCAGTCCACTAGAATACTTGCTTAGCAAGCAAACTCAACACCTAGGATTATTTCTGTGGTTGGATTGGGGTACAAGAGCTACACTTGGCACCTTAAACTCATATCCTGAAAGTATATAAAGGTGGATCACCACATCTAAGAACACTGCAGATAAGTAGAAAACCCAAGCATCAAATCAATTCAGGATGCAAAAGTTGCTACATTATAATACAAGAAACACAAAAAATCAAGACAATACAATCCCACCAAAAATTATAAATCCATCAGAAATGATCACCAATGAGACTGTTTTAGATGAAATGCCTGACAAAGATTTCAAAAAAAAAAAAAAATGATTTTATCTATACCTAAAGAAATCAAAGAAGAAATCAAAGGAATAAAAGAAGAAAACAAAGGAATTAAAGAAGAAAACAAACTCCTAAAAGAGAACACAGGAAACCAGCTTAATGAAATAAGGAGGTCATTACAAGACATGAGTAAGAAAATGGAAATACTGAAGAAAAACCAGGCTGAAATCTTAACTCTGAAGAACACTGTCAATCAAAAAAAAAAAAAAACTCTTTGGAAACTCCCACCAGTAGAAAGGATGAAGGAGAGAACAGAATATCTAAACTAGAAGACCAGGTGGAAGACCTAATACAGTCCAACAAAGAGAAAGACAAGCTAACAGGAAGGTATGAATGGGAATTGCAAGATACCCGGGACACTATGAAAAGATCAAACATAAGAATTCAGGGTATAGTAGCAGAAGAATTTCAATCCAGAGGCTTAGTAGGCATTTTCAACAAAATCATAGAAGAAATTTTCCCCCAAATTGGGAAAAAAATGCCAATGCAGATACAAGAAGCTTTTAGAACACTAAACAGACAAAACCTGGAAAGAACCTCTCTTCACCATGTTATAACTAAACTACTAAACGCACAAACCAAAGAAAATATATTGAAAGCAGTTAGAGAGAAAAAGCAAGTCACACAGGCAAGCCCATCACAATAACAGCAGATTACTCAACACAAACTTTAAAAGCCAGAAGGGCTTGGAGTGATGTATTCCAAGTTCTAAAAGATAACAACTGTCAACCAAGATTACTTTATTCTGCAAAGTTATCTATCCAAATTGATGGAGAAATAAGGACATTCAACAACAAAAAACAGGCTAAAGGAATTTATGACAACCAAACCATCTCTACAGAAAATACTTGAAGGAATCCTTCATGCTGAAGAGAAAGCAAAACACACACAGGAGGAAATAAGAAAAAATAAACCATACTCAAATAACAGTTAAAACAAGCAAGTAAAGGGAAAACAGGAAGCACTACAAAACAAGAAGCATGGCAAGATATAAATACATCTTTCAATAATAACTCTTAATATCAATGGCCTCAAGGCCCCAACCAAAAGACACAGGCTTGTAGACTGGATTAAAAGGCAGGATCCTTGCCATTTGTTGCCTCCAAAAAACTCATCTCTCAATAAAAGATAGGCACTGTCTTAGGGTGAAAGGTTGTAAAACAGTATTTTAAGCAAATGGGCCTAGGAAACAAGCATGGGTTGCTATCCTAATATCTGACAGGATAGACTTCAAACCAACATTAGTGAGGAAAGATAAAGAAGGTCATTTTATACTGATTAAAGGAACACTCCAAAAAGGAGGACATTATAATCCTAAATGTATATGCACCTAACATGGGGCTCCCAACTTCATCAAACAAACACTATTAGACTTAAGGTCACAGATAACACCAAACACAGGTTGTAGTGGGTGACTTCAATACCCCACTCTCATCAATTGACAGATCATCCCAGCAAAAAATAAACAGAGAGACATCTGGATTAAATGATGTCATGGAACAAATGGACATAACAGATATCTACAAAACATTCCATTCAAATGCTACAGAATATACATTTTTCTCAGCAGCACATGGAACATTCTCTAAAATAGACCAAATATTAGGACACAAATCAAATCTTAACAAATACAGGAAAATTGAAATAATCCCTTGTACTCTATCTGACCATAATGGGATGAAACTGCAAATCAGCAACAAGAAAAACTACAGAGCATACAGAAATTCATGGCGACTAAACAGTACACTATTGAATGACTAATGGGTCATTGAAGAAATCAAAAAGGAAATCAATAAATTCATAGAATCAATGATGATGAGGATACAAGATACCAAAACCTTTGGGACACAATGGAGGCAATCCTAAGAGGGAAATTTATAGCTCTAAGTGCCTATATTAAGAAATTAGAGAGTTCACAAGTAAACAATTTAATGCTTCACCTTAAGGCCTTGGAAAAAGAAGAACAAGGCAAATAAAAAATCAGTAGATGGGAAGAAATAATAAAGATTAGGGCAGAAATTAATGAAAATAGACACCAAAAAAAATCCAATCAATGAAACAAAGAGTTGATTCTTTGAAAGGATAAACAAGATTGATAAACCCTTAGCAAATCTGACCAGAAGAGACAAAAATTAATAAAATTAGAGATGAAAAAGGCACCATTACAACAGATACCAAATAAATTCAGAAAATCATAAGGACATACTTTAAGAATATATATGCCTGTAAGTTTGAAAATCTGAAAGAAATGGATTATTTCCTTGATTCATATGACCTACTAAAATTAAATCAAGATGAGATAAACCATTTAAATAGACCTATAACAAGTACAGAGATTCAAGCAGTTATAAAAAGTCTTCCAACTAAAAAATTCCAGGCCCAGAAGAATCACTGGTGAATTTTACCAGACCTTCATGGAAGAACTAACACCACTGCTTCTCAAACTTTTCCATAAAATAGAAAAGGAAGGAATTCTACCAAACTCCTTCTATGAAGCCAGCATCACCCTGATACCAAAACCAGACAAAAATAGAACAAAATAAGAAAATTACGGACCAATCTCCCTCATGAACATAGAGATACAAAAATTCTGAACAAAACATTGGCAAACAGAATACAAGAATATATCAGAAAGATCATTCACGCCGACCAAGTAGGCTTTATCCCAGAGATGCAGGGATGGTTCAACATTCGCAAATCTATAAATGTAATACATATATAAATGGTCTGAAGGACAAAAATCATATGATCATCTCAATAGATGCAGAAAAAGCATTTGACAAAATATAGCACCCCTTCATGGTAAAAGTATTACAGAAGCTGGGAATAGAAGGAACGTATCTCAACATAATAAAAGCCATTTATGACAAACCTACAGCCAATATAATACTAAATGGGGAAAAACGTGAAGCTTTCCCACAAAATTTAGGAACAAGACAAGAGTGTCCACTGTCCCCACTTTAATTTAATATAGTACTGGAAGTCAGGTATAGCAATAAGGCAAGAGAAACTCACAAAGGGATACAAATTGGAAAGGAAGAGATTAAATTATCATTATTTGCAGATGATACGATTCTATACATAAAAGACCCTAAAGACTCTACCAGCAAACTGTTAGAGCTGATAAACACTTTTAGCAACATAGCAGGATACAAAATAAACACGCAGAAATTAGTAGCTTTTCTATACACTAACAACAAACATGCAGAGGATGAAATCAGGGAATCTCTCCCATTCACAACTGCCTCAAAAATAAATAAATAAAGCACCTTGGAATAAACTTAACCGAGGAAGTGAAGGATCTCTACAATGAGAACTTTAAAACACTCAAGCAAGAAATGGCAGAAGACATAAGGAAATGAAAAGACATCCCAAGTTCTTGGATTGGAGGAATCAGTATTGTGAAAATGTCAATCTTACCAAAGGCAAACTACACATTTAGTGCAATCCCATTAAAATTCCAATGTCATTCTTCACAGAAATAGAAAAAACAATCCAAAAATTCATTTGGAAAACAATTTTGAGCAACAAAAATAAGGCTGGTGGTATCACCATACCCAATTTTAAGCTATATTACAAAGCCATAGTAAAACAAACAAACAAACAAAAAAAACCAGCATGGTACTGGCACAAGGACAGACATGTAGATCAATGGAGCAGAATAGAAGACACAAATATTAATCCAGGCAGCTACAGCCATCTGATTTTTGACAAAAATGCCAAAAATATTCATTGGTGAAAAGATAGCCTCTTCAACAAGTAGTGCTGGGAAAACTGGATATCTATATGTAGAAGGCTGAAAACAGATCCTTGTCTTTTTCCATGCACAAGAATCAAGTCCAAATAGATCAGGGACCTTAATATCAGACCTGAAACTCTGAAATTGCTAGAGGAAAAGTTAGCAAAAACCCTTCAACATATTGGCATAGGCAATGAGTTTCTGAGTATAACCCCAATTGCTCAGGAAATAAAACCACTAATCAACCACTGGGATCTCACGAAATTACAAAGCTTTTCTACAGCAAAGGACACTGTGAATAGAGCAAAGAGACAACCTACAGAATGGGAGAAAACCTTTGCCAACTACACATCTGACAGAGGATTTACTATCCAGAATATACAAAGATCTCAAAAAACACAACAATAAGAAATCAAACAACCTAGTTAAAAATGGGTTATGGAATAAATAAAGAGCTCTCATCAGAAGAAATACAGATGGCATACAAACATCTAAAAAAGTGTTTTACATCCTTAGCCATCAGGGAAATGCAAATTAAAACCACTTTAAGATTCCACCTCACTCCTGTCAGAATGGCTACCATCAAGAAAACAAGCCGGGCGTGGTGGCGCACGCCTTTAATCCCAGCACTCGGGAGGCAGAGGTAGGAGGATCACTTTGAGTTCGAGGCCATCCTGAGACTACATAGTTAATTCCAGGTCAGCCTGGACCAGAGTGAGACCCTACCTCGCAAAACCAAAAAAAAAAAAAGAAAAAAAAAAAGAAAACAAATGACAATAAATGTTGGTGAGGATGCGGAAAAAGGGGAACACTTTTACACTGTTAGTGGGAATGTAATCTGGTACAGCCATTGTGGAAATCAGTGTGGAGGTTCTTGAGACAGCTAAAAGTAGATTTAGCATATGATCCAGCTATAGCACTCCTAGGCATATATGCTAATGACTCTTCTCACTACCTTAGATATAGTTGCTCAAACATGTTTATTGCTGCTCTATTCACAATAGCTGGAAATGGAACCAGCCTAGATGTTCCTCCACAGATGAATGGATAATAAAGAAGTGGTACATTTACATAATGAAGTTCTAATCAGTGGTAAAGGAAAGTGAAATTATGAAATCTGCAGGGAAATGGATGGATCTGGAAAGGATTATACTAAGTGAGTTAATCCAGGCCCAGAAAGCCAAATGTCACATGTTCTCTCACATATGTGGATCATAGCTACAAATGTATAAGCTTGTGTGTGAGCTGGAACCAAGAATCGGAGGCAGAGGCCTATAAGCTAGAAAAAGGCTATAAGGGAGGGAGAAGAGGAAAGGACTTAAGGGGATGGTAATGTATATATGTAAGTAGAAGAACAGATTACAGGGAGGGGAAAGGCCTAAGCAAGGCCAGGGGAAGATACTGTGTAAAAGAAGGGGGGGGGGGGTCAATCAAAATTCAAGATATTCTGAATGAGACACATGAAAACCTACTTTTTTGAATAATGGCACATCCAGAAGCCATAGATTTTCAGTCACAGAAAATTTTCAGTGCCAGGGATGGGATACCGTCAAGTGAATTGTTGGCCAGGAGGTCCCTGTTGCCTCCAAAACATTACAGGCTATTGCCAACACCCTTGGTTTCCCTTGAGAAACAGATGGTAAGACCCTATTGCTGAAGACTTCACTTGTCTGAATGGCAAGGTCACTGAGAAATCAAGCTGGTGCTGAGCAGAAAACCTTCTTCCTGTGGACCAGCCAACTGAAAGCTGGAAACAGCTGCACTGTATGCAGCCCTATGGGAGACAATGGTGAAAACAGTGGACACTGGAAACCTCAAGTTTGACCAGACAGGCCAAATGACAGATCAGGTGCAATAGTGGCATGTCTGTTCTGGGGGAAACCAACTGCTCTCTAATTGGACTGAAGGCCCACTCTACAGGAAGGAATACATGCCTGGTACTGGAAACCTATTCAAAAACCTATGGCAGGGCCTTAGGGGTATAAAGCCTGCTCTTGTCTGGCTAAATGTATATATTATTTCCACCAAACTGCCCAGAAAGCACTGCATTTAATGTTCATATTCATATATGAATGCTACTCTCACTTCTGGTTAGGGAAGCTTCTCTTTTCAAATGGTGATGACCACTGTGATAACCCAAAAGGCAACATAGGGCTGAGAAGAAGGGACAGAGGAGTGTCCAGCACTGAAACATCTCTGTCACACCCTCCAAGGCTCAGGGTCCATTGCAGAAGAGGTGGTGGAAAGGATGTAAGAGCCAAAAGAAGGGTACCACTCCTTACAATGCAACTGTCCACACAGAAATTGGCCTTGATATCATGACCTCGCAGAGCCTAGCAAAACCTTCACAAGACCCTCATGATAGGAGAAAAAGATGATGACATCAAAGTAAAAGAGAGACTAATGGAGAGTGGGAGGGGATATGATGGAGAATGGAGTTGTGAAGGGAAAAGGGGGGAGGGGACGGAAATATCATGGTTTATTGTCTGTAAGTATAGAAGTTGTCAATAAAAAATAAAAATTAAAAAAAACTAACAAAAAATATCAACCTGGAATCCACCAAGTTTTTTCAAAGAAATTTCTTTTTAAATTAATAAACTGATAAAAGAATAAAAAACTCCTCAAAAAAAAAAAAAAAAAAAAAAAAAAAAAACATTTCTAGGATCAAAAATGAGTTTAGGGCTGGAGAGATGGCTTAGCAGTTAAGGTGCTTGCCTGGGAAGTGTAAGGACAAATGTTTGACTCTCCAGATCCCATGTTAGCCAGATGCACAAAGGTGAGGCAAGGACAAAGTCTCAGGTCTCACATGCCCACTAAGTGGCACAAGTCTGTGGAGTTCGATTGCAATGGCTAAGGCCCTGGCATGCCAATTCTCTCTCTCTCCTCTCTGTTACTCTCTCTCTCCAAAATTTAAAAAAAAAAAGAGTTTTAGAAACTTCTGACTATAAATCCCCAATAAAAAGCTAACATTTTAAATATAAATATACATTCATTAAAATCAAAGGAGAGAAAATTAGTTACAGAGGCCAGAAACAGATCAGGCTGTGTGGATATCTTCAACACCTGGGAGTTGTAATGATGCATGAAGCTAGGAAAGGACCAGTTGTGAACCCTCCTGGCTTGGTTACAGTGACGACATGACTAGTGCTGAGAGCTAATGGGCTGTGCACAGACAAGCCTTTTGGTTTTATGTTTTATGAAACAGGGTCTTACTCTGTTATATTGCCTAGAACTCATTATGCAGCCCAGACTGGCCTCATACTCATGGGAATCCTCCTATTTCAGCCTCCAGAGTGCTGGGACTATAGGTATGAGCCACCACACTGGGCCTCACAAGGAATATTCAGTTTCTTTTCTGTACGTCATGTCTATATTCTGCATTTGTTCATAGTGTGTAGTGTAAATTAATTCATATTATAATTCCAATTTTAAGACATTTTTCCTATGGCTATAAAGTCCTCTCTTGTTTGAGAATGTTCTATCACTCTTCTTCACCCGGGAGGTTAATCAATGTCAAACTCAAAAACCACAGCATCACTGCTCCTCAGTTTCCCCTTCTAACAGCAACTTCAATACACTAGTGTGAGGATTAAGTGAGACTGTACACTTGTGATTCACCCATGGAAGGTGTTCAGTCAGTGTGAGGTGATGGAATGAATGAACAAATCAATGGTGTATCCGGACTACTGATCAATTGATTTGTCACTCAGCTCAGCTGTGCAAACCTGGGAGCAGCCAGAGTGCAGGAACCATTCAGAATTTAAGATGCATTCATCCATATGCTGTCAACTCCTGAAACTGTAGTCATAAGAACTGGGAGGAAATGCACTGCCTCCAGAGAGCGTGTCTTGAAAACTCGGCTACTGCAAAGGCGAGAGCACTGTAGTTCCCATTGAAAAAACATCTTCCCGAGAACTCTGAAAACCCATGATTCTTTGTGCAAAGGGGTGGAACAGTTACATATGCAGTCATTTCAGCTTTGGGAGTCTAGGGTCAAAACGATGGACCGCAGGGCTGAGGAGACGGCTCAGTGGATCAAGTGTTTGCCACGTGCCACATAAGCATTTGGTCTGGACTTCAGATCCCCAACCCCCACATAAAGGCTGGGCAAGCATGACAGCCCTGCCTGGAATATCAAGTCTGGGAAGGCAGAGACAGAGCTGGGTAGCTAGACTCGCCAAATTGACGTACTCTGAGTTATAATGAGAGACCCAGCCTCGGTAAATGAACTGAAGGGTGATTGAAGAAGATACCAGAAGTACACATCTGGCCTCTACATGCGCATGCGTGCACACACACACACACCCGCCGGTGTCCACAAACATATGAACATGTATACATATGTGCCACATACACATACTCACAAAGGTAGAAAAAAATGTGCCCCTCAAAAATCCATATATAGATTTATAAGTGTTCACTAGCCAATTGAGTCCCACTGCTTATTTGATAAAGAGATCTTAGCAAGGAATCTGAAGACCCAAGCTCCTTTTGGACCTTTTCTTCTTTCTCTTCCCTTCTCTGGCCTTCACTTTTACCAAAATTAAAATAAACAAGCCAGACAAGATGAAAGCTGAGCCCATCCTCTCCCTAGCGGGCTGCTGTAGAAGAATCAGGGCTGCATGAAGTCAGGGAAGGTGGTATCCCAGCAGAGAAGTGAGACCCTCGGGGTGAGAATGATGCTAGGGAAATGCCACAGTTAATGAGTTGTAAAATGCACCATTAGCTTTTGTATCATTAAGAAAGAAAGAAAGGAAAAAACTACTGCCAATAAACTACTGCACACCATAAACTATTCAGAGATGGCAAAATTTAGGGATGGGGAGGAAGAGCATTCCAGAGTCAGTAAAACATGTGGAGTACCATTTACTGTGTAAAGTCTAGGCATGGAGCTAAGTGTCTTACACATGTAATTTCATTTATCCCTAAAACAATTCCTGTGAAGTAAATCGAAGTGTGTGAAAGATCAGTGTGTTACAGAAAACTGACGCATACAGGACTTACAGGACGTGCTTGGGGTCATCTAACAAGAGAGAGATTTGAGCTTAGACGCATTTATTTCATGCCAAACTCCATTTTCTTAATTCCTTTGCCCTTGAGAAAGGCTAAAGTATTTGAAACAGAGTGAAAAATGGTCATTTGATAGAGACAAGACTAAAACACAGTCAGGATACATTAAAGGAACATACTAGGATGGAATACTTAGAACTAGAAGGAAACTTATAGATCACTTAGGCATATACTTTATAGATAAGCAAAAGCATATACTTTATGTACATACTTTTCAGATAATAAACCCAGTGGGGTTGTGTGACTTGCCCAAGATTACTTACTGGTTGCTAATTAGTACAAAAACTACTATTCTAAGATTTTGCCCAGTAATAAGCTCAAGTTCGAAAGTCTTTTTTCCTGTACCTTTCTTTTCTTGTTTTCCCAAGTTCTAGACATTTTCCCATCTCTACTTGGATTTCTTAGTGGCTTCTTATAAAGGACCCCAGAGGTGTAAAAGCTTCCCAGAGCACAGTGGATGGAAGAACAGGACCTGGGCTCTAACCTTCCTAACTCTAAGTACCTAGCATGCTTACTCTCTGCCTCGTGGACACATGTGTAAACTAAGGCTCACAGTCCCAGTCTCAGAGGGACAGTGTGTATAAAGTCCCTATGGTCCACAGTGGGTAGAGGATCAATGGCAGCTAAATGGGTCTGAAGCTGAAAGTAGTTTAAGACATCTACTGTTCCCTCGGGCTACTGGTTCTTATATAACCTAGCTTGCATTCTCCCATCTGAAGTGTATTCTCTTGGCTGGAGGCCGTGGGCACAGAGCAGGCCTGCATTCTCACCTTCTCCGTCTCCCTTTACAAGAGACCATCCACCCCAAGCACAGACCTAACCCTTCCTATTTGCTAGTCACAAGCTTGCCTCCAGTTGCCATTAGTACAGCTCTGTTTCACTTTTTTGAGATGCTTGAAGACATATCTTTCCTTTCATAATTCATCCCACTTGTCTTAAAGTGGAGGTCACCCTCCTTCCAAGGTATGGCAGTCCCCCCCAAACTTCACAGCAGCAGAAACTCAAGGTCAAGATAATTTATGTTCAACCACCCAGTCACTAGGGTTTCGGTGCCCGTAAAGGAAAATCCTCTTCCTACCATTTTAGGAATTGTTGTACATTTAGCTTCATATGTGTTAGAAAACAATGGGTGATAATGATGTCGCAGGCTTCCAGGAGAAAGGGCAGGCTCACTGGCTGGGAAGAAGAAAGTGCCAAAGATGCTGAATAGCCAGGATGTAGGCTGACTTAAACGCTCTATTTTCCATCTTAAGATGCCTAACTAGGGAGAAAACCATGTGTGCAGCCCCACATTTCACTGTTTGTAGGAAGCACAGCTGGAGACGCCCGCAGGTATACCCAAGGTACTAGCGCCCCTGGGGACAGGAGACCTCCTGGCGCACAGCTCGGCAAACTGAGAATCACAAGAGTCTGCATTTCAGCTCTTGCAGTCCCAGGCCCTCCTGCCTGGTGTTCTGTCCCCGTGCCTTTTGTGAGACTCTGTAGATGCTTGCTACCACTTATTAAAGGCTACTAGGGACATGCAGGCTCCCTGATGCTTTGCATATCCTGTGTTTAATGCACATCCTGTGTTTAACGCACACGCATTCCCTAGGGGATACATATTATTTCCCACATTTAATGGATGAAAACCTGAGGATTAAAGAAATAAAAATAATTTACCCAAAGTCATTGAGCACGGAAAGGATGAAATCAAGATTGAAAACATGTCTTTTCTACTCCAATCTGAAGCCTGTCATTGTATGGATGGATCTGTGTCACCTAGTACCCAAGTCACCCTGGTCAAGGTTGGACAGCATCTATCTGTCTAGGGCTGGAGCTCAGTACTGTGTGCCCGGGGTGAGCCCCAGCTCCTGAGTTTCTATAGAGTCCCAAGGTCTCTGCCTTTCTTCTGTCAAGCCCTGCAGTTAGCACCCTGCAGCTAGCACTGACCTGTGGAACCCTTTTGACTATGCAGGGCCTTGCTCACTTCTTATCTTGGCAGGGGTTGAAAGGAATGATGTCCAATAGTGTAGAACTTGTCTCACACTTAGCGTCTCTCACCACTGAGGACTTTGGTGACACCCCATTACAGGACTGCACATCTGCCAACTTTGAATATTCGTGCTAGACTAGAGAACACTTTTTAAAAATATATATTTATTTACTTATTTCTTAGAGAGAGAGGGATGCAGATAGAAAAAAAGTGGTCATGCCAGGCTCTCAAGCCACTGCAAACAAACTCCAGACACATGAGCCACCTTGAGCATCTGGCTTATGTGGGTCCTGGGGAATCAAACCTGAGTCCTTTGGCTTCGCAGGCAAATGCCTTAAACACTAAGCTCTCTCTCCAGCCTGAACAGTAGTTTTTGTGATGCATGTTGGATTCCCTGAATTTCCCTGCTGTCTGTTCACCCTTTCTACTCATCCCATTAACTCACTATACAACCTGCCAACCTCATCAAAAGTCTAAGGCTAAGGCTAGAGAGATAGCTTAGCGGTTAAGGCGCCTGCCTGCTAAGCCTAAGAACCCTGGTTCCAATCTCCAGGTTCCATGTTTAGCCAGATGCAAAAGTAACGCAAGGGCGCAATGCCACACCTGCCCACAAGGGAGCGCACGCATCTGGATTTCGTTCACAGCAGCTGAGAGGCTGCTGGCGCGCCCATTCTCTATCTGTCTTCCTCTCCCTCTGACTCTCTCTGTCTCTCTCTCCCAAAAAAAAAAAAAAGTCTAAGGCTAATATTTTGAGGTGGGAAGATGGCTTTCTTCATGCAGGAAAGTGCCTGAAAAACAACTCATAAAATATTGTCCAAAGGGTTTTTCACAGGTGGCTAAATGAAAATAAAAAGGCCTGTGTAAGTTCTCCACCCCATTGACTGTTAACATGATAATTATAAACACAACAGTAAATATTATTACTGACTTCAAACCAGCTGGTACATGAAGCAAAAATCCCCAGCCTTGGAAAATTTGGGGAATTCATGTAACACAGTGAATTCAACAACTGTAAATCTAGCTTAGATGAAATCTCAAACTAACTGTGGGAATGGGCTTGTTCTCAGCATGCCACACTACCTCAAAAATTCTAGGGCTAGGGCTGGAGAGATGGCTTAGTGGTTAAGGTGCTTGTCTGTAAAGCCTAAGGACCCGTGTTCGACTCTCCAGGTCCCACATAAGCCAGCTGCACAAGGTGATGCAAGTGTGCAAGGTCACACATGCGCACAGGTGGTGCATGTATCTGGAGTTTGATTAAAATGGCTGGAGGTCCTGGCAGGCCAATTCTCTCTCTCTCTCTTTCTCTTCCTCTCTCTCTCTCTCTCTCTCTCTCTCATGTTCTTGCTCTTTTGCATAAAAAAAAGCCAGTCTGTAGGACTTGTCTCAAAAATAAAACCCCTAAGGCTAAACAAGAGGTCTCCTCTGATAACTGGAAGGCAGTGACTATTTCCACCAATCCCAAGCATCAGTCGGACGGATGCTTCCCAGACGCTCACCAAGCCCATCTCCTCTCTCAAGCACACAACTCAGGTACATTAAATGTGAATTAAGTGTCCCATACCACTTCTAGGACTGGCCCATGACGTCATCTTTCATCACACCCTGCATGCTCTCTTCCCTTCTCTAAAAGGAGGAAGCAAAGGTGCTAGTGGTGAACCCCAAGACCCGAAAGGATAGCAGAGTCACTGAATGAAGGAGCTTGGGTTCTGACTGTGACCAACAGGAACATTTGTAGTGGACTGTCACGTGATCAAGAAATAAACTTCTACTACGTTATCCTTAACATTATCTTTTTAACAGTTGCAGTTTTATAGCTGCCAACCTATACTGACCAATACACAGAGAACGGTGCCATTGTCGGCATAATTTCTGGTGATATATCCATGTAGAAAACTGGAGAATTACTTTCTAGCTAAAAATCTTAGGTCTAGTGTTCACGTATCATCCTATCACATGTAGACGTAAGCAGTAAGGGTGTGTCAATGATCTGGGTACAAAAGCTATAGCAGACCTCAAAGAGAAAGTGAACAATGGCATGCCTCTGACATGCACCAGGTGCATTTTAGAATGAGAAAAACAAAGTGTCATTATTCTTCTGCTTCCCAAGTCTAAATCTTTGGCCTTGACTCTCATTCAGACCAGCTGTAGCTGCATCTCTGGTCACCACCGCATGTTTCTATCCAGATGGCGCCTAAAGTCCAAAACTCTTCTGCTGCCCCTACTTTGAGGCTCCATCACGCTGAAGAGGAGAATCAACTGCTTCACACCCTGTGCACAATCACAATCGCAATTATCTCCTTAAGTCCTCCTGAGATAGTCACCATTATTACCACCTTAAAGATGTGGAAACTGAGGCACAATTCAAGTTATCTGCCCATAATTAGACAAATAATAAGCAAGAACCATGGAATGTTTTTCCTTTATGTAAAGCACCATACCTGACTGCAGTGTTCCCTTAAGCAGTTAACTCTACCTGGTGGTGTGTTGGAGCCTCCTTATTCTGTCTCCTGGGAGCCAATTGTCATGTTCAGGTGTTTTGCCAGCTGGTTATAAACAGGTTAGCAACTGGAAATCTGCTACAATAGTTGTATTTACACAATGAAAATCATCAAATGCCACAAACACCACAATCCAGGCTTTTATTCCTCCTTGGAAACACTGCTGCCTATATCTTAGTCATCCGAACAAGCATAGCAACAGTGTCCTGGATAGAAATGTTCTGTTCTGGTAATCCTCAGTCCTGCTGAAATTTCAGAAATAATTAGAAGGATAGAGGCCCTGGGTTGCAGACTTTGCCAACAAAAGCTCACAAAAGGAAATGCAAATGTCACAGAGAAGGAATGAGGAAGATGAAGTCTACTTCCTCGTGACTCAAGCTTCTGAAGATAGATCCTCAAGGAACGCTCCTACTAAGCTCTCCTGCTAAGCTGATGGGCTTCCCCTGGGAGGACAGCACGAGGTTTAGGTGGGGAAGCGGCTCAGTTTGGAGGGGTGTGTAGAACTGCTACGGAATGAGAGATTACAGAGAATGAGTCTTAATCTAAGGGATGAAGGAGGCCTCATGCGTCCCTTGAGGTAAATTCCAAAACTGGATTTTTAAAATATTTTATTTGTATTTATTTGAGAAAGGAAGAAAAAAAGAGAGACAGGAAGAGATGGCGGGAGAGAAGGATGTGCCAGGACTCCCAGCCACTGCAAACATACTACAGACACAGGCGCCACCTTGTGTTTCTGGCTTATGTGGGACCTGGAGAATCAAACCTGGGTCCTTAAGTTTCACAGGCAAGCGCCTTAACTGCTAAGCCATCTCTCGAGCCCGAATTTTTAAAAATTTTTTATAATTTTTTATTTATTTTTGGAGAGAGAGACAGAGAGAGATAGATGGAGAGGGAGAGAGAGGAAGACAGAAATGGGCGCGCCAGCAGTCTCTCAGCTGCTTGTGGATTCGTGTGTCCCCTTGTGGGCAAGTGTGGCATTGCGCCCTTGCCTCACTTTGCATCTGGCTAAACATGGGACCTGGAGATTGGACCCGCTGGACATTGGAACCAGCATTCTTAGGCTTAGGAGGCAGGCGCCTTAGCCGCTAAGCCATCTCTCCAGCCCCCGAATTTTTTTTTTAAATGAACGACCATATTAACTGTAGTCAACACATTAACTCAGAGGCACAGATAATCCAAAGCAGAAGATAAAAATCACACGATATGTTCTAAAGCCAAAGATAAATAATTGGAATTTTTTTCTTTGATCAACTGCACAAGATTTACCTTCTTCAAAGTGCTGCCTAATTAGATGAGTGTGGCTGATCTGATAAGTGACAAAGTGGTATAGAAGCTTATGGAGTGGTTAGGGGCAGTCAGTCAGATGTTGCTATTTTTTTCTTTTTCTTTTTAGGTAAATAATCCACATGTGGAGAATAATCCCATGCAAAAAAATAAATTATTTTAACTTGTAGCCTGGAGCTATTCATCCTAAACTTGGCTGACTCTTAGATTCTGTGAACTTATTTTTTTAGAAGTACAGAATCTGGTGTCCGTGTTTAGATTTAAATTCAGTAAGTCTAGGAACTTGTGTATTTGCCAGAACTAAACTAAAAGACTTAGAAAAACATAAAAGCAAACAATAATTAGGATAATTAAAGGATTCTATGAAGAAGCCTAAGTAAGTTTGACCCAAGTATAGCCGGGGAACAGGAGTAGTAAGAAAGACAGGAGATGCCGGGCGTGGTGGCACACACCTTTAATCCCAGCACTCGGGAGGCAGAGGTAGGAGGATCACCGAGAGTTCAAGGCCACCCTGAGACTCCATGGTTAATTCCAGGTCAGCCTGGACCAGGGTGAGACCCTACCTTGAAAAACCAAAAACAAAAACAAAAACAAAAGAAAAAGAAAAAGAAAAAGAAAAAGAAAAAGAAAAAGAAAAGAAAGAAAAAAGAAAGACAGGAGAATCCAGGGTTGACACACTTGCAAGAACCCTGAGCTGAGTGAGGAAAGCTAATTGCCAAATATGAGCTCTTCTTGTAAGGCAAGTCTTCTCTGTACCTCAGAATGCTCATGTGCAAAACACGGAGACTCGCCACTGGACCTGGGCTCCTGCGAGGTAGTGGCCACCCATTATATTCCTGGTGCACTGTCAGCTTTGCCCTGCAACTATAAACCTTTTCCTTCCCCCTCGCTCTGCTTTGGGAACCCCAATGCACATGAAGGCACAGGAGCTGCCACCCGTTCCCTGCAGCTCAGGACTCCAGCAGCAGCAGCGTCCTCTGAAGTACCAGCAGTCAGAAAGCAACCACCAGCTTCTGCCTGGCTCGGCCCTGAACTGAGCATAAACAACCCACCTGCTTCCCTGCGTCTTTATTTCTAGCCCCAATAAATGGGTATAATGCAGCAGTACAGTACTCTTGGCCAGAAGCTCTGCTGAAGAACTTGGAGAATGGGTTAATGAGAAGGCTGACACTTGGCTCAGGGTAACAAGTCCCCAGGAGCTTTTCTGCCCTGGTCAAGGGGGATGTTGGCATCTCTGAACCGCTGGACTGAGCTTCGGCCAACTGGAAGCTGGGTGACAGATGACACCAGGATTCTGGGAAACAAAATGATCTCCCTAGCCCAGCGTTCTGTAGCTCCTCCCAGAGGAGCACAACTGAGGTTCCTGCGGCAGCAAATAAAACATTAATGGAACTCGAGCCTCCATCAGAACGTGTCCGAGAGCAGAGCAAAGCTGGGGCTGGAGAGCGCGGCTGTCCCTGCCTGCCAGCTGGCACAACACCCTGGAAGTGGGATGCAGCCAGCCAGACAGGACGGCTGTGACGGACCACGGCGGCATCAGGAGCCCCAGAACGCCTGGAAGATTTTCAAGAATTCAGGCGACAGCACCGTGCTCTCCTCCAGAAAGCAGATGTGTGTGTTGGAGAAAAGGTGGTGAAGCAAAAATACCCAGGAGGCTTCAGATGTATCTGTTTCAGGAAATAATCAGAGAATCAAGCTTCACAGGTGGAGGCTGGGGGAGATCAGAGAAAACTGCATCACCTAAACGCTCCCTAAAGAACTCAGTGGTGTCAGCGCCCCTCTCCACCCCACTGGTCCACATAAAGAAGTTTCCAGATCTTCATGCTGATGATGCTGAGGGCTTTTCCAAATTGACAATTTCAAATCATGTAGGTGAAACATGCCGAACACACAGGATTTCACACTTCCCACTCAAGCTAGCGCCAGGACTGCTGTGTTTCTCCTGCAAGTGAAGGGATGGGTTGGACTGATGAGATGTGACAGGAAATGCTTCTGGCTCCACCTTGGCACCTGGCCTGCCTGCTGACTGCACGGGCCTCATTTCCAGCAGCTCCTGATGACAGCTGCAAGGGCCAGGCCTCTTCAGACAGAAATGAGGAGGACCAAGCAAAAGAAGCTTCTCCCCCGGAACAGAAGCTGGACAGGATAGCGACTCCCTTGGATGCATTAGTCGATTTAACGTATATCAAACTTTGGACATTTTCTAAAGGCCGACCCTCCCAAATCTATTGCTTGTTCATGTTCGGTGTTCTCCACCAGACTGAGGGTTGCCCATGCAAGTGGATGCATTCCCTTCCCCTCAGAGCCTTGGGAGAGTAGGGCTTATACCCACTGATCTATGCAAATCAGAGCCTCTATTACAAATGCTCTTTTTTCTTTGAGGCAAGCCCAACAGACTGGCTTTTTTATGAGAGAGAGAGAGAATTGGCAAGCCAGAGCCTCCAGCCACTACAATCAAACTCCAGATGTGTGCACCACCTCATGTGTACCTTGTGCACTTGAGTCACCTTGAGCGTCTGGCTTATGTGGGATCTGGAGAGAGGAACATGGGTCCTTCGGCTTCACACACAAGTGCCTTAGCTGCTAAGCCATCTCTCCAGCCCTATAAATGCTTTTTGATAAGAACCGTGTGAAAACTCTCCTCCTCCCCACCCCAAGGATTCTTTTTTCAGAAAAGAAAATTTAGTTCTGAAAACAGCAATGTCTGTTACAGCAGAAAACACCCACCAGGCACCAGTCCTTCAGGGCAAGTGCCAAGTCACCAGAGTGACCAGGAGCTCAGCCCGATTCTCAAGGAAGGCTCTTGTTCCTCCCGGGAAGGAATGGCCTGCACCAGGCGCTGTCTCCGCCATGTTCTGAGGCCAAGTTCAGCTCGTACTTCCCAGACCTCCAAATTCCCTATGAGTCAGGACTGCATTATCATCTTGGTGAGTCAAGTTGCTGATCTGTCTGAATTAGGAAGGAGTATAGAGCTGGCTCCCAAGCACTGAATTAATAGTGGCTATTTTCCTAGGCGTTACCTCGTGGCCACAAAATAGGTGCAGCACCTCCTGGCATTATATCCCCACTGTAGGAAGAAAGAAACGTGAACAGGGATGACTTTATCATTTAGAAAGGAAGACCTTCCTTTTGATTTGTGCCTATAAACCAATAGTCAGCATTGTGTCATATGGTCTTCCCCAGGGCAAAGGAAGCTAGAAATTTAAGTTTTTCACTCTCCAGTCTCTGTAATAAGGAACAGGTGCTAAGTACATTAGTAGTATCTGTGCCATACACATGGATTTACAAATCAGAAGGACCCTTACACCCTCCTAAAAGAGATGACGCTGGTGGCTCTTGATCGTCTGCTATCTTATTGTAAATTCCTGTGAAAAAGTATATCCTAGCCTCAGAGAAGCCTCGCGGGCTCCCAGCCACGCCTCCTATTTAACATGCTGAGTCATTCACCTCCATTCTCTGGTGTACTCTTC
Source organism: Orientallactaga sibirica (assembly GCA_036365145.1). Lineage (NCBI taxonomy): Eukaryota > Metazoa > Chordata > Mammalia > Rodentia > Dipodidae > Orientallactaga > Orientallactaga sibirica. The sequence goes on along the minus strand of JAEOAD010000050.1, from coordinate 15,730,218 downwards.
ACTACCATCCTTTCAGGCAGGTGCTATAAACTCTTATGAGAATTCGATCAGCCAGGCATGGTGGGGCACACTTTAAATGCCGGCACTCAGGATGCAGAGGGAGGAGGATTCCTGTGAGTTCCAGGGCAACCTAGGCTAGAGTGAAGCCCTACCTTGAAAAATCAAAACAAAAACAAAAGTGTATGGCCACCTGTTGGTTTTGAAAGTGGGGGTTTTGAAGCCTGAAGCCTGTATGCCTGGGACTAGCGCCCCCTCTGCCATGTGAGCTCTTGCAGAAAGCACCATCCATGATGAAGGGGCCTCCCAGACAGAATCTTTAGTTACCTTCATCTTGTACTTACCAGGCATATAGTCCTATCAGACACAGCATCTGCTGGCACCTTGAACTTGCCCTTTCTAGCCAAGAAGAATCCTACCAGGCAGGATTCTCAGTGCAAAGAAAGCAGAGGAAGAGGAAAAGGGAAAACCAGCCAATGTTCAACTTGAGAGCAGCCAAAGTGAACAGTAGGATGTGCTGCAGGACCAACCACTCAGGATGGGGATCAGGGCAGCAATCACACTGGGGGCTGCAGGGCTTCCTGAAGCATCTTAGGTCTGCCCCAGGCCTTTCCTTGACCACTCTGGCCCCAGACTTTCCCTTTGTGCTAGCCCATCACATAATCCTGGCCTTTGGCTTCCGGGTATTTCTTTTTTAAAAAATTTTTTAAAAATCATTTTATTCATTTATTTATTAGATACAGAGGGGAAGGAGAGAGTGAGAGAGAGAGAATGGGTGCGCCAGTGACTCTAGCCACTGGAAAGGAACTCCAGATGCATGCGCCACAATGGGCATCTGGCTTACGTGGGACCTGGAGAATCAAACCTGGGTCCTTGGGCTTTGCAGGCAAGCGCCTTAACCATTAAGCCATCTCTCCAGCCCCAGGTACTTCTTGAGTCTAGCTGAGAACCTATGGCCTGCTCTCAGGGCTTGTCACTGATCCCTCAGTCCTGCCCACTGTTGATGGAGGAAGAGAAGTCACAGGAACCGTAGAGCACTGGTTCCTCCTCTTCCTAGGCAATGACCCCTTTAAGAACCTGGTACAAGCTGGAGACTTTTGTCCTAGTAAACTGCACCTATCCATAAATCCACAATATTCCCATACATTTATTAGATCTGAATAGAGCCTCCCCAAGCCCTACTTGTGACACCAGAATAAGAGCTCTCGGTCCAGGGGAGGCCATGCACTTTTCTTTAGTGCTGTCGCCTTGAGAGATTCTCCCAGTAGCTCAGCCAGGCAACTCCCAGCTTGTCTTCTCCCGGGGGAAGCATTTGGAATAGTGAGAACATAGACTGTCACTTAACCCCTCCCACCTCAAGGCCTTTAATGGAAAAACACTGAGCATTTACTGAGTGATACACTGTGAAAAGCCAAAGGACTCAACATACACTTTCTGGAAACCTACTTTTCACAGTAAACTTAAGTAGCTATTATCCCTATTTCAGATGAGGAACACGAAGCCTTAGGAAGTTAAGGAACTTGGCTATGGTTTCACAATAAGTTATGCAGTGTGGAATTAAATCCAGCTTACCTAAGGTCCAGGCCTGCCTTATGCAGCATGGCACTCTAGAAACTTCCTGAGGTGAGCTCACTTTGAGGAGTAAGCAGGGCAAAACTCCCTTAGCTATCCAAAACCGACCTTTCTCTCCCCATGTGGCACAAAGCCGGAAATCTGACTAAAAAGAGATTTTCGTTCTGTGCCTGTTGCTCAGAGTCTATGAAGATCAGTGCTGGTTTGAAAAGATGGCACAGTGGCTGCAGAGCTGAATCTGCATGCAGAGAATGACCCCGAGTCAGTATGGGTGAACCCAGAGAGAGCTGTCAGTGGCACGCTGTGGGAAGCCTGAAGGAGCAGCTGAAGGAAGGGGCGGGGGTAGTAAAAGAATATGTAGGGAGGCATCTCTAAAGAAAAATGAAGGGAATTAGCTGGCAGATGGAAAGACCTTTCCTAGATAAACTGAATAGCAAGAAAAATAGATAAGAAGTTTTCTGATAAAGGCTTTCCAAGGCAGAGCAGGGCAGGGCAGAGGACAAGTCCTGTCTTATCAGAGCCCTGCTGAAGAGCTGGAGGACGGGTGGGTGCTTAGAAACAGCAATGGGATGGACTTGCTTCATAAGACGGCCATAGAGATGCTGATTCTGGATGGGAAGTTGATCCAGGAAAGCACACAGCACTATGCTCACACTGGCAGGGCTGCACAGCTGGAAAGGTCAGGGCTAGGGACAAAGTCAAAGTATGATTTGGCAGAGTCCAGAGTCCAGAAGACAAGAGCAAGTGGAAGCAGGAGCAAGCAAGAAGAAAGAGAAGACTGTATTGTGGGTGTTGGGTGTTTATTTACAACCAGCATCTCAGCTAGCTTTCAGCAGGGACCAGGGCTTGATGAACAAGGAAACCTGTCCTGAGTGGAGGACTTGGGAGAAAGCAGTCACTCCCCACTGTCATGGATGCTCAGAAAACCAAATAAAAAAACTATACCACCAAACACATAGGAAAGGTTTAACATGTTGAGAGTCTACAGGATGTCAGGGAGGTCAAAGTCAGTGGAATGACAGCAAATCTAGTCAAGGAGATCATTATGAATCTACACAAGAGCAAGGCCCAAGGATGTACCATTTGCTTTTATTCTTTTGAAACGAAGTCTCTAGTCCAAGCTAGTTTTCAATTTGTGACCCTCCTGTTTCAGTCTTCCAAGTGCAAGATTACAGCATGTGCCACCACAGCCGGCTCACAAATTTTTTTTGTAACAAGAAATAATCCTTGAGCTGGGTGTGGTACACCCCTGTGGTAGCAGCACTCAGAAGGCGAAGGCAGGACTGAAGTTTGAGACCATACATAGCTACATAGAAAGACCCTGTCTTAAATAATAATAGACATCATTGTAATTTAAAAAAATATGTAAGAATGTGCAACACGCCGGGCGTGGTGGCGCAAACCTTTAATCCCAGCATTTGGGAGGCAGAGGTAGGAGGATCGCCGTGAGTTTGAGGCCACCCTGAGACTAGATAGTGAATTCCAGGTCAGCCTTGGCTAGAGTGAGACCCTACCTTGGAAAACCGAAAAATGAAAAAAACAAAACAAAACAAAAAAAGAATGTTTAGATGAAGTCTGGGCTCTATCCCACAAGAATTGTGCAAGCTTTAGAAAGTTGCTTAAATTCAGAAGCATGGTGGTGTAAGCCTATAACCCAAGTATTTGGGAGAAGCTAAGACAAGAGGATTATGAGTTTGAGGCCACCCTGGGCTTCATATTGAGACAACCTCATCTCAAAAAATAAAAGTATTTATTTATTTTATTTTATTTATTTATTTATTTATTTTTGGTTTTTCAAGGCAGGGATGACCTGGAATTAGCTATGTAGTCTCAGGGTGGCCTTAAACTCACGGCAATCCTCCTTCCTCCCAGGTGCTGGGATTAAAGGGATGCACCACCATGCCCAGCTATTTTTCCATTTTTATAGTTTCAAGTATGAATTAATGAATTTTTCTCTTATTCCTCCCCAGTTGCCCTCTCTTATCCCCCTCCCCTCAAACCAACACCCTTCTTCTTCTCTATCAACCCCCATCTTTCTTTGTTAACCCTGTGACTTACACTAGGGTTGCTTGCATGATCATGGGTGGAAGGCTATTTACTCCGGAATGGGCAACTTATCAGTGGCCCCACCACGGTTGAACCTGACTCTTACTCCCAGCAACCATTAGCTGCCATTAGCTACTCTGGTTTGTGTGGGGTCACTAATTTTTCAAGCCTCCATTTTCTCAGCTATGCATGGACACTATGATGACACCTGCCTCCTAGCGTTGTTACTTAGCACGTATTCCCAGATAAGAAGAGAACAAAAGCATCCAGTAAGTGGCAGTAGCCCTGTTGTCATTATCAAGGCACATCGTTAAAACCATTTGATGGAGCCATTAATTTCTAGAAACATAAGTATACTGAAGTGTGCCTACAATGTGTCCACTTCCTAAAAGATGACACTGTACGTATGCTGCTTGTTATACACATGTTTTGTTTACATATTTCGTATTTGTATGTATTTAGGTATTCAGAAATGACATGAAGACTTATAAACAAATCGGCAAGGAGAGCAGGGAATTACTTTTACCTTCAGAATTAATAAATACTAACTTCAATACAGCTTAAAGAAAAACTCTAAGAGGAATGTGTGCCAGAGGAATTCCTTTGATATGAGCTTACTCTTTTTTTTTTTTTTAATGCCTGGCCTGCCCTGCCCTCCTCTCTCTGATTCTGTCTGAGAACCAGGGTTCAGGCCTCCCAGTCTCAGCAAGGGCAGCAGTCTCCACTACCTCAGCACTATGAATGATAAGTGCAGCAAGCCCTCTCCCAGGAGGACACTCCACATTTACCAGGGTCTGTAAACCCTCTACGTGAGCAGTGAACTGGAGGACTCTACCTAAAGTTTCTTGCACACTTCAAAGGCCAAGACTTAAGTGAATGTAGCCATGCTTAACGGGAGGGGTCCATGGACATTGTGCAGACCTTACTGAGGGTAGTTGGAGAGATTCTAAGTTAAGACAAGGGAAGAAAGGAAAACATCCTAAATCTTGCCCTTTTTGTCTTTCTTTCTTTCTTTCTTTCTTTCTCTCTCTCTCTTTCTTTCTTTCTTTCTTTCTTTCTTTCTTTCTTTCTTTTTGTAAGAGAGAGAGAATATGAATTGGCACACCAGCGCCTTCAGTCACTGCAATCAAACTCCAAATGCATGTGTGTCTGGCTTGCCTGGGATCTGGGGAGTCGAACATGGGTCCTTAGGCTTCACACACAAGCACCTTAACCACTAAGCCATCTCTCCAGCCCTCCTTTCCCTTTTGTTCCCATCACTCACACTGGGCAAGTGAGGAAAGAGTTTCAAGCTCTGAAGTGAGAGCCAGTAATGAAAGAAAGGCCCCTGCTTCCCCCCACACACCCCTTCTCCCAAGGCAAAAGCTCGCTTTCGACAAGAATCAAAGCAATCAGAGGCGCACGCTGGCGTTCAGGTGAGTTGGATGCAAGGGACTGAAACTGGGTCTCTGGCTGGTCCTGGGTGGCACACATCTGCAGGCTTCAGCAGCTGCAGTCCTTCTGGGTAGAAGCGTGGACCAAGCACCCCGCTCATCTGCTACACTGGCTCCTCGCTGTTATCTGATCAACGGAGTCAAGAGGTAGATGTGAGGAGAGGCAAAGATGAGCTTTTGTGGAGCCAAGTCTGTGCCCAGGAACAATACATCCGGGGACAACGATTCAGTGAGGCTCTGCATTTTAAGACCTTCCTCTTCCACAGCAGGTCAGACCAGACACGCACCTCCATGTGGCCCATGATGGGAGAGAAAGATGTCTACTAACTGGCCCCCTTGGGAGCCTCAGGAGGTGCATGTGCTTTATTATGGGCTCTCAGAAAGTCAGGACTCGCTCTGCAAACACTGTCACCGTTGACAAATCAGTTCTACGTGCTCTAGCCTCTGATTCTTCCAGCACGGAGACAGGCAGCCTAATGAGGAAAGAGCAGGGAGCCTCCCAAGGAGCAGATCAAAAAGGAGGCCTTGAGGAAGGTAAATTCATCTGTGGGAGAAAGAATGAGCCTCTGGGAGGTCTGGCTGGCCTGCTTGCCTTGGTTAAGCTCCAGGAGAAAAGTTCACTGACATTAATTAGGCTCCAGTCAAAAATGCCTCCATACACAGTGTGTAGATGGTACTGGTCTTTATGTTTTAACCTTCTCACTAATTCCCCTGAGTCTTTGTGAAATAGTAACAAGCCTATTCCAAAAGTATGTGGGAACCATAAACATTCTGCACCACTTTTCAATGTCCAGACAACTACATATGTAGGTCTTCGTGCTTGACACTTGTCCAGCCCCTCCTGCTTACCCTCTCTCCTAAAATTCAGGTCTGTCAGCTCAGGAGCCTCAAGCATGTGTTCTTAGCAAGTGTAATGCATGTCTTCCCAACACATAATGCCCTTCCTAGGACTCCTTAGACAAGGGTCTGCACAGAAAGGGCACAGAGCCAGGGTGGACTCTGAGAAGCCACATGGACCCACAAGATGCCCCCTGCCATTTAGGCCCTGTGGCTTTTGGAGATAACACTTCAAAACCCAACGCAGCCAACTAACTTCCCGTGTTCTTTGAGAGCTTACAGCTTATGATTTCAGTAAGGTGGAGGCAGAGTCTTAACTCCAAATACAACCAATGCTTTCACATGACCGTTTTCCACTGCTGTGCTTACCTGGGAGACACTCTGAATCCTGGGGCGGAGAGGACAAGACAAGACTAACTCCAGATTACTTCACCTTGTTCATGAAGCAGAAAGTGTTACTCTTACCATCACCAAACACAAGCCAGCATCTGGTACTGGGAGTGACAGCAGAGCGGATTGTCTTAGGGTCAGGCTTCATCCCACCGCTCCAGGGCCCTTCTTACCAGACGATCCTCCATGCACATATTGAGGGTTCTATCTTTTAGTCTGCTATCCAGGAGGAAGGGTTCTATGCTACCAACTTATTTTGGCTTTAGTTTTGTGTCTATCTCCCTCTGCCCTCCCATTCTCCTCCCCACAAGCCCTTCCATCCCTATTATCTGTCCCTCAAGTTGCCTGTCGAGTATGCCTGCAACCAAGGCTGTTCCAGGTCAGGAACCACAAATGAAGGACAGCATGCAGCATTTTGTCTTTCTGTGCTTGTGTGAGTATGATCTGTTTCAAGTCCTTCCATTTTCCTACAAATTTCAGTGTATGTTGATGGCTCAAGTAGCTGTAGTTCCTTGAACTAAAGACTGGGTCTTCAATTCTGTTCCACTGATGTATATGTCTATTTTTATTTGTTTGTTTGTTGTTTTTCAAGGTAGGGTCTCAGCTCAGGCTTACCTGGAATTCACCATGTAGTCTCAGGGTGGACTCGAACTCATGGAGATCCTCCTACCTCTGCCTCCTGAGTGCTGGGATTAAAGGCATGCGCTTCCACGCCTGGCTATATGTCTATTTTTATGCCAGTACCATACTGGTTTTGTTACTATGACTTTGTAATATACTTTTAAATCATGTATGGTGATACCTCCAGAGGTATTTCTTTTGTTGAGGATATTTTTGGATATCTGAAGCCTTCTGCCATTCTATATGAATTTTGAGATCTCAGTGAAGAATGATGCTGGGATTTTTATTGGTATTGTGTTAAATCTGTATATTGCTTTTGATATAATTTCAATTTTCAAGTATTAATTCTACCTATCAAACAGCATGAATTGAGCTGTTGATAGGAGAAACATATGAGACCCCAAAACAAGGCAAGCTTCTGTCAAAGCACTTGATTACCTGCCTAAGGTAAAAGGTAAGAGCCTGTTGCTGAAGACACCACATGCTGCTGACACAGAGCATTGAGAGATGCAGATGGAATCAGGAAGGAAGCCAGTTCTCAGATGGTAAGCCTTTATAGTGCTGCAAAGCACAACACGAGCTGCTGGGGGGAAATGGCCAACAACATTGTGAGCAAGCAAAACAACCACCTGTCAAGACGTACCCACCTAGCCTAGGTGGGTAACCAATGGCTCTCTGATTGGCCAAGCGATTCGCTCAGTGGAAAGGAATCTATAGCTGGAACTGCAAACCAAGTCAGAATTCTATGGAGACCAGGGTCATGGACTCCAACAAGGAGCTCCCAGTACTCTTTGGCCAAAACAAAAGCTACACCCATCAAAATCTCTCTAAATTAACTGTGCCTGTCCCTTTAATCTATGCTGCTCTCACTCCCTTGGATAATCTGTTTTTCTTTTACAGAAAGGCAGTGAAAACCAAGGACAACCAAAATCTATCCACAAGACAAGATAGCTGACTCCCTGGCAGGAGATGAACTACACCTCGCACGTCAGCAAGGGCTTGGGTAAAACCACAGAGGAATCGCAAGATGAGCAAGAGTGCTGTCTCCATGGTGAGCCTGACAACCTGCACCAGGGTGGTGGCAGCAGACACTGAGGACACCCAAGATGCTCCAAAGCAGAAATCCAGACGCTGCTGAAACTCAACGCTAAAGTCGACTTAAAACACACCCGCCAAGGCTCAGGGAATGCTGCAGAGGAAGGGCAGGAAAGAATGGGAGGGAATATGCAAAGGTATTCACCCATCCCCCATGACTGACGGCTGCTCTCACAACTCATAACCCACAACCCCATGGTGAATACCAGCAATCCCACTGAGGAGGGCCCTCGGTGGAATGGGGGCAGGGAGGAGGGACATGATGGTACCAACGCATGATGTGTCCATACAAAGTTTCTACTTAATAAAAAAAGAAAAAAAAACCTCCAAAACAAGATTAAAGACAAAGAGGCAGAAGCCTAGCAGGCTCAGCTATCCATCCTCCCACCACTAGTAGAGATGGTAGGGCGAGGACCAAGAGGCTGCTTGACCCCAAAGCTCCCAGGCTCGACCCTCCTTTCCTGGAAATCCTTTCCTCCAGGTCCACAGTTCCCTCACTATTCAGATCATGCCACAAAGATAGACTTGAGGACTGGTCCAGCTCACATTGATTGACCCTGCTGCTTTTTTATATTGGACTGATAGTCTTGAACTCCACCCAGCAATTGATTTCTTTTCATCTTCCATTCCTCTGATTGGGTTCCCAGCCAGTCCCTGCTCCCAGATCCTCAGCCTGCACCCTCTACACCATACTCACTGTCAGCCTTCTATCTGAGAGATGCTTATGCAAAATCTAGTTGGCACACTGTTTTTGGTGTACAGAATCTCCTAAATCAGAGTCCTCTCATTCTACCATTTTAGTCCCCTCTGCAAGTTAAAAGTGATGTTATAAAGAGTTCTAAAGAAATGAGTTGCTAATGTTAAAATGCCAAGCTAAAAGAAATAGGATACAAAGATAGATAAGTTTTTGTGAACTTAACTAGGTAAAATATTACGGAAAGCAAAGAGAAAACAAAATCTACAAGAAAATACACCAAAGGTTAAATGCTAGCATGAGCTGAACTATGAAAGACTGTGTTTTTTTTTTTTTTTCATTTAGTCTTTCTGTCTTTCTCTTGAAAATGCCAGAAATTGAAGCTTAAAGAAATTCCAAGTCTATTTGTAGAGGAGTTTGTGGGAGTGAGATCAGGAAGGGAAAGGTGTTAGCAGTTATTTAAATTAGGGAAAAATATTAAACAAGCATAGATAACTCAGGATTCAAGAAAAAAAGCAAAAGAATCACTCCAGGAATTAGAAACTGGAATTCAATGCAGGAGACTGGTTGCCTGGGTGATAGGGTGGAGGTGAATACAGAAACTCCCCAGAGTCCATGCCACAGCATGGGGTCAGAACAGAAGAGCACAGGCTTGCAGGCTTGTCGATCAGCTTTGACCGAAAACACAGGGCGAACGAGGGCAAGTGAGTAGCCCGGCTTCTCTTTTCCTCCCACCACTAGCTGCACCCAGCAAACAGCCACAATCAGTGGCCATGGAACCTAGGAGAGGCAATAGGCAGGGGCTGGTACCCTGCGTAATAGGAAAGATCTGAAGACAAAGCAGCCCAGGCCCAGCATCGGGGAAGTAAATACTGGGTCAATTATTCAATACACTCCAGGTTGAGTCCATAAAGAAACACACATGTTGGCAATTTTCTGGAGAATATAAATTTTATATACATGAAATTCAAGGCAAACATAATGGCTGATTTAACAGTCAACTCTGAACATCCATGTATCAGTCTGTAAGGTGCTATAACAAAATATCACAGGCTGAGGATTTCAGATGAATTTATTTTACCATAGCCTGGAAGCTGGAAGTCCAAGCCCAGTGTCAGCAGTTTTTCTTCCAAGGACTCTTCCCAGCTTAGCAACAGCAACATTCTTGCTGGGTACTCACATGGTCTTGCCTCTGTCTCCATACAGCATCTTATGTCTGAGTCCCAATGTCCCCCTCTAGTAAAGACTACAGTCATATTGTAGAGGGTCCACCCTAATGGCCTCGATGCAACTTAATCACCTCTTTATAGGCCCTTTCTCCAGATGCAGCCAAATTCTGAGGTGCAGGGACTACAGTTTCCACATTTGAATTTTACAGGAGACCCAATTTCACCCGTTTCTCAAACTTTCCTGATGACAAGAGCCCTTTGGAGTCACTTGTTAAGCACAGAGGCCCCTCACCTAGAGGTCTAGTTTGATCAGCTTAGATCTGGCATGCTAGATTAATGAAGGTCACAAGTTGTTTGCTAGTTCTCCCATTCCCTCCAATCTGGGGAAGATTTTATGATTTGCTTGACCAATCAACATGCAGCAGAAGGGACATTCTGGGCCTTCTGAGGCCATGTATATTTTGCTTAAACAATACAAAACACACTAGGGAAAGCCAACCCCCACTGGTAAAGTCTGTCCACAGTGAGATCGCCATGCTATGAAGATGTCCACAAAAGTCATGTAAAGACAGAGAGAGAAAAAGAAAGGTAGCTAGCCAGCTGGCTGCTATATTCCAGGTTCCAAACATGGTATGGAATGAATATGGCAGAGATTCCAGCCCCTATAGACACATGTGGGAGTTGGGGAGAAGTCACATAGGAATACAGCATATGGTACTGTGAAGCATGTTTGACCTTTGTCCTCATTTCCAGACATACATCCCCTAAACGCCATAGAATCTATAGAGTGCCACCCTAGACTGCTTGAGAATAGGGGTTATTACCAAAAAGACGGGGGCATGCTTAGGGGGTTGGAACTTTCAGCCCAATTCCTGCTGAAGAACAGTAAGGAGAAAAGCTGGAAGTCAAGCTGGTTGGCATCTGAAGGGGAGCGTTTGTGGAGCTAAGCCTGTGGAAGTGATGGTGTGTTAGGGCAGACAGTGTCAGAACTGAAGAGTGTCCTTTGGAGAACACAATTAACTGTTCTCCACATCTATTGGTGACCAGAGGTAAAGTATCCTATGCCAAGTGGTTTAGGTAAAAAGAAAAACACTATCCCCTATCTCTACTGTAGCTACAGGTAGAAGTAAAGATCCAGGCATACGGCTCAGAACACATGTCCCATCCACCCTCAACTGCTGGAACTCATGACTGTGGTTCCAGGCATTGTAGAACTGAGATGACCTTGAACCCTGGGAGACTCCAGAAGATAAGTGTCAGGGAGACAGTTCTCCATGATGTGCACATCTTATAATCAGGGACCCTCGAAGCTTTTGTTCCATCTTATCACCTCAAGGATGTTCACAAAGCTAGTAGGCAGCCTTGTAAGATAAACCGTTTCCCTCTGAGATAAAGGTGGATGGATTTGTTGCAGCCCTTCGGTAGAGTAGACTTTCCTAAGCTTGGGGTTTCTTGGCTGTGAGGAAACCCTCTTCATAGGCAGAATGCACCTGGCCCCACTGTAGACCTCAGCAGGGTGGGGTAAGGGAAGCCAACGCAAATGTGCTGACACTCGTGCACTGTTTGCCATGAGCCCTTTGTCACTGACCAAGGAGTCTCAGCCCTTCTGCCAGCACCCATGAAACCGGCAGGCTAACTTGCTCTCTCGCTTCACAGCTCTTGACACCAGATGATAGAAAATACACTCCTCACCTCCAAAATATCTGCTCTGGCTTCTCTCAATCTCCCTGTCCAAAGTACTTCCTTTTTTTTTTTTTTTTTTTTTTTTTTAAATTACAAGTCCCACTGTCTACGCTGGCACAGTCCAAGAGCAACTGAAAGTAAATGTAATTAAGTGGCTAAGTCGAGTGCTAGACACCAATTTCTGTCAGAGCCAGCCATGCTGAGGGGTAATGATATTAGCTATAGCAGCTTTTCTCTGAAGAGAAATCTTTTTAGAAATGTCTTTTTCCCAGAAGAGTTTTTCTCCCCTGTGTTAGCCCCTTATGACCATTTTCATGTTGGCTATAAATTCACATTCCTCAACCCAGGAACACTATTGAAGAATTTCAGCTGGCTAGGGAGAATTTAACAATGTACAGACCTCCTGCATCAGTCCCTAGAGTTGAGACCTACCAGTCTGTATTTTTAAAGTACCCCAGGTAATTCTCAAGTATGCTAACATTTTCAGGGGTATCCAACCTTTTGACACTGTGACAAGACATTGTCATCTACAAATGAGCCACACTCATAACTGTCCTGGGAAAACGTGGCCCACGGGCTGCAGGTCAGACACAGCAAACCTGTGCTGGCTATACATGAAAATATGATGCTCAGGCTTCAGCCTGGAGAGTGTCACTCGTAATTCTGGAATAAACCCCAGGTCTGAGTTGTCTGGTGCTGTTTTGTTTATACTTGACTGCTGATAATGGTTTGTTTCATTTTGAAATGTTTTAAAAATTGCTCTCTAGAGTGGATTGGTGAAAGGGAAAGTGGTGGAGGGAATTATCATGGTTTATTGTCTATAATTATGGAAGTTGTCAATAAAAAAAAAGTTTTAAACAAATTGCTCTGTAGGAGATTCCGTTTGCAGCTAGGGTAGAGGATCTCCAGTCTATTCATACTAATGGAAAAGTACATGCTCTGAGGATTGTTCTGATATTCCTCTCTCCCAATATCCTAATTGTCCTTCAACAATTTCATTTAGCTCTCCCTTCAAATGCATATTTTAGGACATAATTCTCCAATGATCAGCTGTAACGGAAATCTACTCATACAGTGTCGACTGAACGGGCCTGTTTCTTTTTCTACCCCAAGTTGGCAGATCAAACAATCCATGTACAGCTCGTCAATCTATCAACTCAGGTGTACCTTGCTAAAGACATATTCAGGAACAACTGGGTTTCTCCTGGCCTATTAATTATTCTGTCATTCAAACTGCCCTGTTCACATGTCCCGGTCCCCAGCACCATATCATCAGGGCAGTAGAAGCCACAGGGAAGTTGGCCCTACATACTAGAAGCTTAGGAACTTGTGACCATAGAATCTAGAGCTGCTAGAGATCCGTGCCTGGACTTCCCTTTAGCAGGATGGGCAATCAGGATGCCATGGAAGCCTCTGTCTAAATATCAGCTCCAGCAGAACTGATGCAATCTTTCATGCTGTGTTCCTGAGACTACGGTTTGGATGTGAGCATCTCTACATATAGGATATTTGCTTCTTTAAGAAGTATAGGGCTAGGGAGTGGTGGCACACACCTTTGATCTCAGCACTTGGGAGGCAGAGACAGGAGGATTGCCATGAGTTCAAGTCCACCCTGAGACTCCATAGTGAATTCTACCTCAAAAAAAAAAAAAAATTAGAGACCCTACCTTAAAAAAAAAAAGAAAGAAAGAGGAAAGAAAGAAAGAAAAGAAAAGACGTATAAGGCTAGATGTGGTGGCACACATCTGAAATCCCAGTACTTACAGAGACTGACGCAGGAGGATTATGAGTACAAGGCCAACTTAAACTACATAGTGAGACCCTGTCTTAAAAACAAAAAAGGAGGGCTGGAGAGATGGCTTAGTGGTTAGGGCACATGCCTGCGACACCTAAGGACCCAGGTTTGATTCTCCGGATCCCACATAAACCAGATGCACAAGGTGGCACATGTGTCTGGAGTTTGCAGTGGCTAGAGGCCCTGACACACCCATTCTTCCTTTCTCTCTTTCTCTTTCTCTGTGTCTCAAAGAAAAAATTTTTAAAAAATTAAACTGAATAAATAAAAAAACATAAGAAACAAAGGAAGAGGAAGGAGAGAGAGTGACAGAGCGCTTCAGTCTTATTCTCCGGAAGCAGGAATGTACCTTTAAAGAGACTGCAATATACATTCTGATTGTTGTGTATTTCAAAAAAATAACCCTACCTCCACCAACATAAGCTCTGGAAAAGCTGCCACATACCCAAGATCAATCTTTAAACTACATCACCCAACATCTCTTGAAAGTGTCATTCAGCATCACTTCTCTTTTCTGCCCCCTACCCTGCTGAGAGATTAAGTGTTCGTACACTGTCTTCACAGTCACCTCTGTCAAAACCCCCACCAAGGAAGGACTGGTGCCCTCATGCTTGGAGGACTGATAAGCCTCACAAGGGAGATTCCTTACATCAAAGGAGTGAGTTGCTTTCATGGTCAAAATGTAGACTGTGCTGAGCTGGACAGAGAGATTCCCTAAGGGAAGTGTGAGACAGCTTTAGTGCTGGAGAAAAAGGAACAAGTTTATTAACCTCAGCTGTGACCTAACGAACAGAGAAAACTCAAGAGGTTGTGAGAGATCTTTGCACCTACTGGCAACAGACTCTGGTTAGTCACTGTGTAGCTTCAGTGGTGCAGAAAACAAGGTTCCTCTCAAACTCATGAAAACAAAGTGCACGTTAAGAAGGCTTTTCTAATACTAAGCACTCTTCTGACCATCTTTAAAATGTTAGCTCAGTCAGGCCTTTCTACAACCCTATGGAGTCCCCAGTACTTTTACTCCCGCATTACAGGTGGGAACACTGAGGAACAGAGAAAGGAAGCAATGGAACGCTCTCTCTCTCTTTTTTTTGGTTTTTTCATTTTTTGTTTTTCAGGGTAGGGTCTCACTCTAGCCAGACTGACCTGGAATTCACTCTGTAGTCTCAGGGTGACCTCAAACTCATGGCGATCCTCCTACCTCTGCCTCCCGAGTGCTGGGATTAAAGGCATGCGACACCACGCCCGGCTGGAAGTCTCTTAAACCACTTTCTGTTGCTGTATCAAAAGTAGTGCAGCCTAGGGAATTTATAAAATGAACATTATTTGATTGGCTCACAGTTTTAGAGGTTGAGAAGCTAAAGTCACCATCATCATCTAATGACGGTCTTCTTGCTACGTTGTAGTTTAGTGGAAGGGCATCATGTGGTCAGAGCAAGCGTGCTTGCAGGGGTTTCTCTTCCTTTGCTTATAAAGCCACTAACCCTATCATGGGGACCCTAGCTCCAAGATCACATCTAACCCTAATTAATCTCCCCAAGTCCCACCTCCAAATACTCTCAATATATTAATTTAGAGACTGAGTTTCTAAGACATAAACTTTTAGAGGACATATCATAGTGAGAACCAAGATTCAACCCAGGAAATCTGGCTCCAGAATCTCTAGTACCTAATGGTCATTTGTCAAGTATCTCAAGAGACCGATGGCACAACATGTTCTCCACAGGCTTTTCCCTGAGAGGTAGCACTATTCAAATGGCGTTGCTATTACTCAAAGGAGCCCTGTGTTTCCTCTTCATGAACTTGCTCTTGGACACTTATGACTATCCTCCACTGGACACATCTTCTTCATCTGATGAGGCAGCCACAGTAAAAAGCTGGCCCTAAAGTCCCAGCACTCGGGAGGCAGAGGTCTCACCATGAGTTCAAGGCCACCCTGAGACTAATTCCAGGTCAGCCTGGGCCAGAGTGAGACCCTACCTCAAAAAAAAAAAAAAAAAAAAAAAAAAAAAACAGCTGGCCCTAAAGTCAAATCTCACACATTTGCCTCTCTTTACCAGGAACCATCTTCCTACTACACCGAATCTGCCTCTATGCCATGTTACAAGACTGTACCAGTGATCTTGAGAGTGAAAGGCTCTGAAGAGGTGAGTGGGCAGGGGCGAGGCACTCTTTTCTGAGTGCTGCTGTGACCAGGGTGCTCCGGACTCACAGTCAGCTCCTGACTACCCTGGTCCACCTTGTTAGTTTATGAGGCAGTTCCCCAAAGTAAGGGAGCGGGGCAACTAGTGTTGTTTATGCCCTGGGTGTTCCTAGGCCAAGAGCCCCCACGATGGGGTTCTGACTAGAGAAACAGAAAGAACTAAATACTAGACCAACTGGCCGACACCCAAGAGCCAACAACAGGGACAGTCTTGCCAAGGAGGAGAGCCCTCACCTGGGGCATCCAGAGGACAGGACATAGCTCAGAAACCCACATGAGGAGCTCTGATTCCAGCTTTAAGCTAGAGTGGTAGGGAAGAAATAAAGCCCAAGTCATTCTCTTCTCCACTTGAGAATGGGAAAAGCCTAGAGAGAAGCAGTGCCTTGGCCGTAAGCATGGGCTCCAGCTGAGTAGCTGAAACATTTTCCCAAATCCATCAATGGGAAAATGAACGTGGTTGTTAGCTACGTGCAGCTAACTCCTACTCTTCCTCCTCCTCCTCCTCCTCCTCACACTGATCACCCTTTCAAGTCCTCCTCTTCTGGTTCTTTCCCACCCATCTTCCCATATCTCAGACACACTTGTGAACTGAAGTTCCAGAAAAAAAAAAAGCTACATCTGTGTTCAGGGGTCTACGTGGCTATTTAGAACTTAAGTGGCTGTGGAGTTGGAATTTTGTAGATGTAGAACCAAGTTATCTTGGACACTCTTAACCCATCCATTGCTCACCTCTGTGTTTGGCCTAGCATCCTTGTGACTATTAGATGAATCCTTTGTAATGTATTAAGAGAACACTAACTTCTGCCAACCCAGAAGCTGGGAAGGTCATGAGGCAGCATCTGAAACCTACAGCAGAGATTTCCCCCACTTTGCCACAGCCTACTTATCTGATGTTCACATCAACATATTTGAAAAGTATCTTCATTTATGACCTTCTTCTGGTCTATAACTATAAAAACATCACAAAAACTGTTACCACATTAGACCATGGTACTTGGGTGCACTTTGAGTGCATGTTCCCAGGCCAAGGTCACTCATATTTGGCTCCAAAATCGATTCTTATTCCCTTTACGATGATAGCTGTGTTTCTGCATAAACATGGTATTACTGAGGACTGTTCATTAGTCCATCAACAACCACTCAATGTACCCTAGTCTATGCTAAAGATACAAAGAATGGGGAAAATCCGTAGCTCTGGACTTCAAGGTTTCTCTCTCGTTTACTGGAGCAAACGGGAGAACTGGAATATAAACTAAGTGCTGCAGTTGGATCCATATGAGATGTCTGTAAATAGTAGGTGGGGCTGGATGACTTCAAAGGGGAGAAGGAAACTGGCCTGGGTCTTCGTGAGTGTGTAGCCTTTTCTCTCAGTAGTGCAGAGGAAACCAATGGTTAAGGGTATGGGCAGAGCTGAACTCACAGGGGACAGAAGGGTACCAGGCAGGGCTGTGCTAAGGAGTCTGGAATTTATTTCACAGATTCACTGGGGAATTTTACCCCAAGAAATGATGTGATAAGATTTTCATTTGAGAAGCAAATGTGATACCTAACACCTTTGTAGTACTTGCATTCTCCGAAGCTCTTTACCATCTGAATTCACCCAATTCCTACAACAACTTTATGAGGCAGTGTTGTCATTAACTTTGCTTTATAGATGAACACACTGAGGCACAAAGACCTCTAAGGCTGCTGGGTGGTAGAGCCGGGTTAAATTCCAGATCCATCTGAAATGCTCACACTGTGTTTTCCAGCCTCCATGTACCCTCCCTCATTTCCCGCCTAGACCTCTCTCCATCCCCCAAAAGCAGCTCAGCATAACCTCGCCCCCTCTCTTCCCAAAGCACATACGTCTGACAACTACGGTGCTCATCACTGCAGTCACACTGGTCTGTATCTCTCTCGCCCTATAGGATGCAAGATCCTGAAGGAGCAGGTACACATTTTAATATTTTATTTGTTTATTTATTTGAAAGAAAGAGAGAGAGGAAGAAGCAGAGAGAAAGAGAGAACGGGCGCACCAGGGCCTCCAGCCACTGCAAACGAACTCCAGATGCATGTGCCCCCTTGTGCACCTGGCTTACGTGGGTCCTGGGGAATGGAACCAGGGTCTGTAGGTGTTGCAGGCAAATGTCTTGACCACTAAGCCATCTCTCCAGCCCCAGATACACATTTTAAATCCTCACTCTTTCCTTAGCACAGTTACTGGAACAAAGAAGGTGTATTCATTACTTTGGAAATGTGACCCCACTACCAGACAGAAACAACGTAAGGGTGAAAGCTTTATCTGAGCTTTCAGAGGGTTTCAGTCCATCGTGTCTGGGAAGGCTTGGCACAGAAGCTCAGTTCTTGGCAGCAGAAGCGTATGGTGGAGGCTGTTCACCTCGCCACAAGCCAGGAAGCAGAGTCTGGGTATAAACTTCAAAGAGCTGCCCATAGTGACCTACTTCTGCTAGCTAGGCCTCACCTGCTAAAGGTTCCATGGGCTCTCAAAATGGTACCACACACACACAAAAAAAAAAATAGCACCACAAGCTGGGGAACAACTATTCAAAACGTGAGCCATGGAGGACTGTAACAGCTGATGCTTATTAAACATGAACACAACTAATGAACATTTTAAAGATACTCCATATACCTGCTTTCTGGGAATTCTTTAATGAAATTCTACAGACTTGGTGTCTTAAATAACCAAAGTTTATTTTCTTGCAGCTCTGGAGGTTATAAGTCCAAGACCAAGATGCAGATAAGGATGGTTTCTTCTAGAGGCCTGGAGGTGGTTGTCCTCTTGTTGCCTCCTCATGTGGTCATTCCCTCTGTTCATAAACCCTTCGATCCTTGTGTCCTACTCTTCCTCTTCTTGTAAGGCCTCCAGTCATATCGTACCAGGGCCCACCCTAAGAACCTCATTTTCAATTAGCCACCTCTTCAAAGGACTCACCTCTAAATACAGTTACAGTCCGAAATACTAGATGTTAGGATTTCAACATATGAACTACAGGAGGACATAATTCAGCTTGTTCCACCCTTTGCACATAAAGACTTAATACGATGAGGTTTATGGTCCTTTTCCCCACTACTTTAATTTTTTCATTAGGTCTTTTATGTTCAGTTCTAAAATGTTTTAATAAGGAAGAACAGCCGTGAAAATGCATGAGCAGTACAAGGCGTCTACAAAAACAGCTTTCAAGACTAGAGGATGATCACAAGGTGGTTAAAGAGAGAGAGATGAAACCAAAGGAGAGTGGACCATCAGATCCTGCAATCCCCAAGTCCTTATCGTAACACTCTCTTGCTTTGGCACAGACACTCTGAGCTAGCCCCTTAGGTGTGTCTTTTCCTTGAGTGTATACCCAACTGGTAACCTGCTTCTTTACCTGACACAAATATGGCAAAGGTAATGCCATGCTACTTGGTGATCAAGCTACCTGATAGTGTATGCTCTTCCATCTTGCTTACTCTGTCTTGTTGGCTTGATGGAGCCATCTGCCATGTTGGATATGCCCTTGTAGCAAGGAACAAAAGTCCTTAATTCATAACCCTTTGTGGACTGCCAACCACATTTAGAGCAAGGTCCATCCTAGTCAAACCTTTGCAGGAGCCCCTGGCCCTTGATAATACCTTGAGAGACCCTGAAACTGAATATAAATTCCTGACCCACAGAAACAACAAACTAATCAGTGTGTGTTGTTGTAAGAAATTAAGTTTTGGAGTTATTTGTTTTATAACAATGGGTAACTAACACATTTTCCCTAAAAGTCATCTCTCTAGTTCCCAAATATTTACTGCCCATTTGTTTTGAGTTCTGACCAACTAATATTTGCCAACGTTCAATGTGTATTTAATTCCCTCAGGATAATTTCATCTTGTAGGCAATTTTCATCCGATTTGCATTTGCCTACTGCAAAGGGATACAGTCATTATAAAGGTATTCCTGGGATGCTAATAGCCAATATGGAAATATCCAAACTTAAGAGCCTCATCCTGATCAACCAGCAGACCACTGTATGTACCCTGGATCTATAACATTCGAGTACACCCACTCTCCCTCCCACCTAGGTCTCTCATCTTCCTTCCTTCTTTCTTTCTTTTCCCCCTTCCTTCCTTCCTTCCCTCTCATCACAGAACAGCTGCCTTGGTATCCCTCCTAGGTAACACTGCCCACCTTAGGCAGTGTTTGCATGACACATTCATATGCACCCTTGGCCCATTTGCCTACCTTTATACTTCCAGTTCTTTCCAAACTACCTCAGGAAAAAAAAAAATCTCATTTCCCTCCCCTCTTACTTTTCTCTCCCCTGCTTTGTTCTATTTTTAGAGCCAAAAATAATCCTAATCATGACTGATAATGGTAAGACTGGTGCAAAACTTTACCCCTGCATCAGGAGAGAGTGAAGTCCATGCATCCTGAGGTAAATTAGAGCTAATAAAAATGCCAAAGCCAGCAAGTCCAAAGCACTTAAGGGTACCCCAAAATCGGGCTGGAGAGATGGCTTAGCGGTTAAGGTGTATGCCTGAAAACCTGAGAAGTCTAATGACCCCGGTTTGATTCTCCAGGTCCCACGTAAGCCAGATGCACATGCATCTGGAGTTCATTTGCAGTGGCTGGAGGCCCTGGCGTGCCCATTCTCACTCTCACTGTGTCTCTAATAAATAAATAAATAAAAGAAAATCTTTAAAAAAAAAGAGTACCCCAAAATCAACATCAGAGCCTCTACTGTTTACCCTCCTCCCGCTTCATCTTCCAGTTTAACTTGCTTTTGCTCATAAGCAACTTTCATGTAAAGATAAAATAGAACTCCTCTTAACTGCAGTTTTTCTACACTTACTATTACCATAATGTTCTTCCTTTTTCTTCACTGCTGTAATTGCATGGTATTTGGTGAGTTCAAGTTATTTTTGGTCTAACCTAAAAATATTTAACCATTACGCATTAAGTGTTGGTTTTTAGAAAAGCACATAGTTCTGATAGCCAACTTACTAATGAATTTTGAGACACAACACACTTGTAACCTGTGGTCATTTCATACACACACAGTAAGGATGGTATTGTTCATTATAGGCAGGAAGGAGACACATGGAATTACCAAGCTGAGCCATGAAGAAGGACAAGAAAGTGAAGACACCATGTGGGAAAAGAGAGCTACATGGATGCGGCATTGAGCTGGAAGTTTCTGGTGCCATTTCAGAGGACCCTCACATAAGTTCCTTGTGGGAGGTCAGTGTCTCCTGACTTTTAAGGGGTAACAGATTCTCAGGGACTTCCTATGACCTGACGTAAGTCACAGAGTTGGTAAACAGTAGGGCCAAAATGCCAATTTGAGTCTCTCTGATGAGTCAGAAGGATCTTCTTCTCTTAGGTTAGAAAATGGGGGCAGATTATTCCAGTCTCTTCATGAAAAATGGGAGAAGACAATACTAAACCACAAGAGTAAACTGACAGCAACCCCTGGGAGCAAAGAACTTATCTTTCCAATGCCACAGAAAAGTCAGTGCCATTCAAGGTAGAAGGTGGAGGCTGATAGACACTGGGTCTAGAACTGCTTGTGAGCACGAGAAAGGGAAAGCCATGGCACTTCATCCAAAAGGGAGACAGGAAACCAGTCTTGCAGAGAACAGCCCCAGTGATAAAGCTTAAGGAGGACAGGCACCCACCACCCATGTGACTCTGGGTTCAAGTTCAGCGCCCTCCTGGTCAGTCTGTACAATGACAAGTTCCAGGGAAAGTGATCAAAGGGTGGCTGCCGGGGCTAAACAAAACAGACATATGTGTGAACCTTGGGCATCTGTTTGTCTCTCTGAAGAACTATTTTCCATTTACCCTAAGCTTAGTGTTATTTAAATCCATGCTGTGAAGCATGTGCTCAGCTCATCCCAGGCAAGCAATTCCACAGCACTATGTGGACCTATAAGTTCAGGCTGAGCAAAGGGCTCTGCCCTCTGAAAGAACCCCAAGAAAGGACCCCTGGAGCTACTGCAAGTTGTCCAGATCCCACCTTAGGAAACATGGATTTGGACCAAAAAGCTGTAGTAAAGCCCACTCATGGATTCACTTGGGTCTGTTCCCAAATTAGGAGACTTGAGAAACTGGGAAAACTTGAGAGAGAAGAAAAAATGTCTGGGCTACTGGTCCCTAAAACACCATTATCTACAGCATACGCCAGGCCCACTCCAATCAGCACTTCATCTTCTCAGTGGCCCTCGGGACCCCTCCCAAGCTCTGGTCTTCTTTGGCACCCTCAACGCCCAACACTGCTCCCAATTAACTGTCATCCCTGATGTTTTGCTCGGTTATGAGTATGACCAAGGTTATCTTTAATATTCAATATGTGCAAAATGCCCAAGGGAGGCAACCTAGGGCTTTGCCCAAGTCTACAACTGTCAAGTAATGGCCTTGTTCTTTTCCTGAGTGTACAGGAGGTGGCTGGCCTTCCACTTGGGACACATGAGGAACTCTAATCTTGTATGAAGAAGAGCTCTCGGTCTCCAAGGTCCACAGAGAGGGTAAGAGAACACAGGAAACCCATTAGTATACCTGCCCCCCCAGCAATAGTGCCCCCCCAGACATTTCTACTGCTGACAAGGGAAGGATCCTCCTCCCATTCTCACAGAAGTCAGCTGATTGTTACTAAATGCTCTCAGCCCTTGGGACCTCATGGACCTCTCTGGCCCAGGAGTCTGACAGGAAATCAATCTGCTGTCTCCTTTGCTTGGTCTGCATCATGGATGCCCATCAGGCAGGAGGTTGGATCACATGATCCCCGAGGTCTCTCCTGTGGATGGCACTCTATGAAGTCTTGTCAGCCAGGACTCAAGGGTGTCCTTCTGCTATAAGACAAAGGGGGAACGGATATCAACTATTAACTCTTGTCAGCCAGGACTCAAGGGTGCCCTTCTGCTGTAAGACAAAGGGGGAACTGGTATCAACTATTAACTCTTATCAGCCAGGACTCAAGGGTGCCCTTCTGCTATAAGACAAAGGGGGAACTGATATCAACTGAACAGACAGAGAAGCATTTTCCAAATTTCCTTGAAAATAGAGAATTAACAACTCACACACAGAGATCAAGAATAGGGCTTTACTTTGTATCTGACAAAAACTAAGCACCAGACTAGAAACGTGACTAGCATAAGGTGATTTGGTTGAGGGTTGAGCAGGGGCTGCAACCTTGACCCCGGGCTTTCATGCTTGCCTAACTCCACAGCTTGGGTCAGCTATCTTTGCCTTGACAGGGCATGCCCTGGTATTTGGCATCAGCAACTGCTTAACCCTCTAAGAGGTATTTGGCTCCAGTCAATGACCCCCCCAAAAAAAAATCAGAATCCCTCAACACGCACCAGTCAGGTGATGAGGATAAGGACCACGGCCACAGCTGGGTGTCAGAAAGAAACAGCCTAGGAGTTTCCCAGCCATGATAAGTGCACTACTGTGAAGACCAAGGTGTTGATGAATTCCACTGGGGACCTTCCGCAGCTCAGGCTCCTTGGAGACTCCAGTCATTCCACTCCGTCTTGTCCTGGAGACCTTGAAAAGGCCTGGGTCAAGTCACTGCTCTGGAATGTAGGGACGGATGGAAGACATTGGCTGCCTCAGGAAGATGGATCTGGGGAGCTTGTAGGAGCAGTGCAGAATCAAGAGAGGTTGGTCAGGAGGCATTTCAAGTCATTTCCCCATGAAGTGGGGAGGAAAGAGTGCAAGCGAGAAGTTATAAAGGACTATTGTGTATGAAGTAGCCACAGGATCATAAAAACAGAGATTTGGGCTGGAGAGATGGCTTAGCGGATAAGGCGCCTGCCTGCTAAGCCTAAGAACGCTGGTTCCAATGTCCAGCGGTTCCAATCTCCAGGTCCCACGTTTAACCAGATGCAAAGTGAGGCAAGGGGGCAATGCCACACTTGCCCACAAGGGGGCGCAAACATCTGGATTTCGTTCTCAGCAGCTGAGACACTGCTGGCGTGCCCATCTCTGTCTCCCTCTCCCTTTCTGTCTATCTCTCTCTGTCTTTCTCTCCAAAAATAAATAAAAAAAATAATTAAAAACAGAGCTTTTTAAATCTTGAGAAAGACTTATACTATAGCTAAGAAAAGGCCAAGTTTAATTTTGGAACAAGACAGTCACACGGGAACACAGAGCAGACAGGTAGAGAATAGAAAGCTAGAGGACAGATGTGAGCTGGGTGTCCCCATCATGGAGTAGGCCTGGACAGAGCAGTGCTCACTCTGTCCCAGGCACTCCACGTCGCCAGGAGTGTGTCTTACGTTCCTTACGCTGTGAGCACCTCAAGGATGGAGAACTTAGACGTGATGCCATTGAGAACGCCTCCCTACACCTAACACAGGGAGCCTAGGCGTGCACAACCAATGCCTCCCTGGCTGCACACACAGGCTGGGCTCTGCCCCGCCACAGGCCCTACAAATTGCCTCACTTCCCTCATTCGTTTCCGTGGCACTGGAAGCCACGCTGGTCCAGAGCCATGGGCGATTGGTCTTGCCAGCTTCCCCTTCTCACGGGAGACCACACAAAGTCCTCGTGTGGACTGGGCAGACGAGGAGCTTCTCAGTTGTGAAGATGTGACTAACACATAGCAATCAAGCCATCTTCAAGTACAGCTCTCTGCCAAGAACTAGAAGACTTGAAAGGAAGAACGGAAGGAAAGATCTGACAGACAGGGCGAAGCTGAGATGCCTCCAGGTTCCAGAGCCTAAAGGATGAGACTTTGGCCACACCCATCATGGACAAAAGGCCAACTCTGGCTCCCCCCCTGGAGTCTGGAATAAAATGCCATTATCCGTTTTCCCATGCTTATCCTTACAATGGCAATAGCAGGCCTTGCACCTTTCTTTCAAGGCACCTGGTAACAGACGAAAGACAAGATGTTCAAACCTACCAAGAGTTAACATCCCTTAGGCACACCTTTAAGGTAAAGTGTATCTCCTTCCCTTTGAGATGACAGCTAACAAAAATGAGCGGAAAATGCCTAACAAGTCATCAGAGGACCAGGACCCTCCCCATCACCAGACAGCATGGTGGGATTGGGAAAGAGCACAAGCAGAGAGCCTGAGCTCTAGAACAGACATCAGCAATGCCTTCCACTCCTGCCCATGAATGTCCCCCAGCACACCAGCTAGAACCATTCACATGCCTATAGCTGCACCCCATGCCCCAACAAAACCCTCTCTGGAAGGCTCTGCTACAGATCAAGCCTGCTCTGGGGGAGGGGAGCTGGCAGAGGCTCTGCTCCAGGCCATACGCAGGGGGCCCAGAGGGAATCCTGCACTTATGCCCTTCTCCAGGGATAGAGCTGCGATTCTGGGCTTCTGGGCACTTTGCCCAACTGCCTGGCGTCCTGGCAGTGGAGGAAGGGGCTCAGCTGGCTCCAAGAGGAAGCCTGGCTTGAGAGTTTCTGGTAGAGGAGCCCAGACACAAAGGGAGTTGGCAGCAACTGACAACCTTGTACATAAAATTGACAAATGTACTTTAAAAGTTCCCACCTCACTGCTGCAGAAAGTCTGCAGGAACATCAGAAACTCCTTGGTGTTGATAAATGGTGGGATATTTTACATTTCAGTACAACAATAAAGTTTTATATTTTTATTGTTTATTTTATATATCCTTCTAACGCTGGTGGAGGAAACCTCCACTCCTGCCCTGTAGGGGAATTGCTGAGGCCTTGCCCCTGGTCTCTCCAGTTGGCCCTGATGTGTGGCCATGCAAACGGATAGGAGACCTTGGCCCTTGCCGTCCTAACCACTCCTCCACGACACTAGGCTAGGAAGCCAAAGTGAAAATACCAACGAAGTCAAGGAGAGGTTAATGTGGTTGTCAGCTACCACCGCACCCCCGAGAAAGTCCAAATCTACCAAAGCCCCACTTCTTCGAGGTGACTCTCCTCACAGCCTTAAGGAGTTAATATGCACAGCCTCCTCTGCGCCCCATGTCCACAGCATTCCCTTCTAGTCTGGGACACCCAGATCCCTCACCCAGACCCAGATAGCTACTGAGGCTCTGTTCTCCCACTCTTCTCTTTTACATTCACCTCTTCTTTATCAAACTTACTTTAGCCATTATGAAAGCAATCCATACTCATCAGAGAAACTTTGAAAAATAAAGCAGGCATAGAAAATAATATGACCTTGTCTCAACTCTCTCATCTCTTGGATAATAATTGCAGTAATTTTTTCAATATGTTTCCTTCTAGTCTACTTGATGTCCACTTTACTCCCCCGCCCCCCCGCTTGGATCACCACCACGGTCACTACTCCTCCGTTGTGTGACCACAGGTAAGCTATCGACTTGGTCTCTCAAAGCTCACTCTCCTGGCTGCAAGGACGATGGAAGCTGTGACAGCTCTGCCTGTTCCTATTACACCCACTGTCCAATGGGCTCTTTCACTGAGATCGATCATCAGGTCAGTGAGTAAGAAATAGGATTCAACTTATAAAAAATTCACATGCTGCACAGCTTCTTCAAAACACAGTTATCACATCCCAGGAGGTAGGTCATTTGAAGCATGGCAAGGTTCTACTCCAGCGTTTCCCGTGGACAGCACAGCCCCAGCACACATGGAACACAGATTTATACCATAAAGAAAGCTGAAAATAACCACAAGCTATCATTCATCGTGAATCTACTATGTTCTAGGAGCACTGCTAGATGCTCAGCAAAATTATTGTATCTCCCTAGCAAAATGAAAAAAAATAAAATTTTGATCCTAAGTCAAAAGACAAGAAAAGCTAGACTGATGTACCAAGCCTGGCTCTTTGCATCCGACTCTCATAGCCTTGTCCTGAGCGAAGACAGGATCCTCTGTGCATCGTTTCTAGCTATCTGTCCAGCCCCGAACAGAATCCCTGGTCATCTGGAGATACTTCCTCGCTAGCTTTCTGGAGCCTCCTCTTCTTGCTCATTGCAAGGGGCCCCTTCTAACCTTGCCTGCTTGCAGGCAAAATAAGCCATGAAGACCCAGGGAAACTGGCTAGTCTGGCAAGGTGAGATGAAGAGAAGCGGGGCAGGGATGGGATATGCTCGATTCAAGAGCTCTTAGAAAAGGGCTTTGAGGAGCAGGAGGGATGGCTTAGCAGTTAAGATGTTTGCTTGCAAAGCCAAATGACCCAGGTTCAATTCCCCAGGACCCACATTAGCCAGATGCACAAGGGGGTGTATGTGTCTGGAGTTTGTTTGCAGTGGCTAGAGGCCCTGGCATGCCCATTCTCTTCTCTCTCTCTCCCTCTTTCTCTGTCAAATAAATAAAAATAAAATATTTAATAAAAGAAAGAAAGAAAGAAAGAAAGAAAGAAAGAAAGAAAGAAAGAAAGAAAGAAAGAGGCCTTGAACTCACATGCCACCCTTGGATTTCATTTTAATTATCTTCACTCACTGCTAAATAAATGACTCTTGAAATCAGTCATACTAAACAGATATACCCATTTTGTGGATGAATAAAATAAGATTTAGAGAAGTCAAATAATCTAACCAAAGCCAGGTCAGTAAGAGCTAAGCTGAACTGGCTGAACACAGGTCGAATTCCCAGGCCTATACTTTTCTATCCCACCAAGCTGCCTTTTTCACCTGGTGCCCAAAAGCCCACAGGACACTACGAGGTTTGGGAAAGAACACACAGGACACTTATCAAAGCCTTTCCCAGAACCCCCAGGAAGGTAATTTTTTCCCAGGAATATTGATGGCTACTGCTTGCAGTTAATAAGCAATCAATACAATAATCAAAATCCTAATTTAATCTCCACAGGTAGAAATTTCTCAGGGAATATGTAGTTGAAACTTCGGCAAAGTTGACTTTAAAAAAAATCCTGCTGGAGCTGGTTTATAAAGCGACCACATGGAGTTCTTCTGTCCTTGTACGAGCACTTCTTGACCATGTGGCTTCCCCCCTCACATCAAGGGGGGATCTGTTTTCCTTCTCTGAGTCTCTGCTGACCTACAACTGGCTTTGATCAACAGAAACACAGCAGATAAAACCCTGTGTAACCACAAGCACTTGACTTTTAAAAGATTTGGCAGGGACAGAGATGTCGTAGAGATTAAGGCCCTTGCCTGCAAAGCCAGTGGACCCTGGTTCAATTCCCCAGGACCCACATGAGCCAGATACAAGGTGGTACATGCGTCTGGAGTTTGTTTGCAATGGCTGGAGGCCCTGGCTGCCCATTCTCTCCCCCACCACCCGAAATAAATAAATTTTTTTGAATTTAAAATTTTAGCAGCTTATGGTTTCTCTCTCTCTCTAGAAACCTTTCTTCCATCTTGTAAAAGAGCTCTGTCCAGTCTTCTACTAGTTGGTCCACAAGCAGAAACAGAGAGAGGCACAGCCAACAGTTACTGCTACATGTGTGAATGAGGCTATCTTAGACCATCAGCGCCAATCAAGCTGTCACATGACTGTAGCAACATGAGACCCCAGGAGGGGAAAAAAAAAAAAAAAAACCTGCCCAGATGATTCCAACCCAAATTGCTGACTCATAGAACTCAAGGAAATAAACAGTTGCTTTAAGCTACTGAGCTTGAGTATTCTGTTACATAGCAATAGACAACTGATATATCCTGTCCTCTGCCTTCCCTCACCGACTCCTCTCAACAATGGCTACCACGCGTACAACGGAAAAGCCCGTTCTGGTTCTAATCACCCCTGGGAAGCACTTCTCGTACATGTTTCTTACTGATGATCACTTTCGGTATGTATGTATGGAATTAAGTAAGTATGTGTATGTTTGCATACATATATTTAGCATCCTACAAGCCCAGTACCTAGCAGGACATTCACAGATGGGTAAACTGAGGACTCCATCAAAAAGCCTAACCCTCAAATAGGAACAATATAAAGCCAAATGTGATTTGTATAGCCTGGAACTATAAAACATGTGGCTGGTGGGCTGAAGTGGGAGTAAATGGGCAACATGAAGAAAAAACTAATTTGGGGTTCAGTTTCCCAAATCACTCTAGAGAGGACTACTCCAACACATAAATCCATCTTTCTGACAACAGAGGTGGCATAAAAGAATGTGGAGACCGAGGAAGATTACAAAGTTTACCTCAAGCAAGACAGCTGGTATTTTTCATGCCCTGAAATTTTGCAGGCTCCACAAAACCCCAAGACTGGAGCCAAACAGGAAACAGTTTTGACTGTATAAAGACGAACCAAGCCCAAGTGTTTCACAAGGACTCATAAAAATGGGAGCGGTTTAGAGCCTGCTTTTATGGATCTACAACCCCTCAGTGTGTTCTCAAGAAGGAAATATCTTCTCTCGTATAGCAAGCTGTTGGTCATAGTCAGCAGCTCCATGTTTCTTTGAAAATAATTCCAAACTCATCAACTTGATGCAAGGGCTCTAATGGCTCTGGTGCTAAAGTCAGATCTGGGGTTATAATCCCAGCAATGCTGCATATTCACCAGCCATGTGGGCCCTGGGGAGACATAGGTGAAGATAACGCAGTTGTTACGAAAACTAAAATGCTGCAGCATGTGTCCTGGCACAAGTTAGTTCCCCAGGGTTCAACACCCTCTCAGAGAAGAGAGCTCCCTTCAGTGAGACAAGGTGGTGCATGCCTGTAACCCCAGCCCTTGGGAGGTGAAGGCAGGACAATCAGGAATTCAAGTTTATCTTTACCACACTGTGAGTCTGAAGCCAGTTTAAGCTTTAAGTATGGGATCTTGTTTCAAAAAAAAAATCAAAGAAAATGAGAGAGATGGGGAAAGGGAGAAGAGGGAGAGAGAGGATATCTTAGGACAAAACTTTGTGAGATGCCAGGAAACAAACACTAAAGTTCCCATGGGAAAAAAATAAATCTTGAAGCTTGATCCAGCTGGTAAGGAACCAAGGTGCTGGATTAGGTTCCTGTTTAATTTTTTTATAGCACATCCAAAAGATAGTCAGCCTCTGGATCTATGGATTAAGTATGCATTCATGGATTCAACCACAGATTGGAAATATTGGGGGAGGGGACATTTGCATCTGTACTAAACACATACAAACTTTTTTCTTGTCATCGTGCCCCAAATACAATATAACAACTATTTCCATAGCATGTTTATTGTGTTGAGTGATGATTTAAACCTTAATGAATACAGGAAGACACATATGAGTTTTATGCAAATATTTTGGCATTTTTAAAAAATGGGGACTAGCCAGGCATGCTGACACACACCTTTAATCCCAGCATTCTGGGAGGCAGAGGTAGGAGGATCACCATAAGTTCAAGATCACCCAGAGACTGTATAACAAATTTCCAGGTCAGCCTGGCTAAAATAAGACCCTACCTTGAAAGACCAAAATAATAATAATAATAAAATAAAATAATAATAATAAAGGAGACTGGAGAATCACAGATTTTGGAGTTCTGAACCAATCTCTCTCAGTTACCAAGGGAAATTATGTATCTACAGACCAAGTCTTTGCCAAGTGTTTCCTGAAAATGAATTCTGAAATGTTCTTGGTTCAGTTTCAACCAATACAACCTTCTGATGAGAAAGATCTCCATGTGTTTAAGTTCTAGAAAGGGAGATTTTGAAATTCTGGAAAATACAATTTTTCTTTTAAAAATATTTTTATTTTCCATTTTTCAAAATCTAGATATTAAGGAAAATATAAATGTATATCAGCCTAGTTGTGTTAATATTAGTTAGAGCTGGGTGGTCACCCTGTTTGTTAGGGAGACAGGCCAATGATATATAACCAGCTCATTCATCCGACACTTATCGAACGCCTGCTTCTAGTCGCTACGCAAAGCATAGCTTTACCCCGCAGAGGAGACAGCATTCATCTGTTCAATATTTATTGAGTTCCCACTAGACAAAGTCTCCACCTTCATAAACTTACGTTCCATTAATGAGAGGCTCATAATAATCTGTGTACAAACTAGCAATATCACTTCAGAAAGCTCAAGTTCTACAAAGGAAATAAAAGCAGGATAAGGGGTCGGGTATGGTGATGCATGCCTTTAATCCCAGTACTCGGGAGGTAGAGGACTGCAAGATCAAGGCCACCCTGAGACTACATAATGAATTCCAGGTCAGCCTGGGCTAGAGTGAGACCCTACCTTGAAAGACCTAAAAGAAAAAAAAGAAAAAGAAAAAAAAGCAGGATATGGGATGATGGTGGGATGGTAACACGCACTACCTTAGGAAAGGCAAATTTAAAGAAAGGACATTTAAAGAGATGGTGGGATGGAGGCTGGAGCGGTCAAGTGGAAATGGCAGGAGGAAAGGTCTAAGGAAGCAGCTTTTGTTCAGGCCATTAAAAACTGCTCTGGGTGCTATGCTAATAAAGAAGCCTGCAGTATGGGTAGGGGTCAGGAAAGACAGACAATGCCTCTTAGGACAATGGCATTCAAGGCTATAACCGCAAATGCAAAAATAGATGTGGGTGTCTGAAAGGGGATGTGTGACACATGATGGCATGTTGGAAGTTAATAGGGAGGGTAGGTAAGGTCTGAGCCATGCATAGGAGGGCCTTAGACACCAACCCTGGAAACGGAATAGCTTTTCCTGGCCACTAGTTCCAGCTAGTTAGCTGTTAAAAATACTAGTACTATGGGGCTTAGTGGTTAAGGTGATTGCCTGCAAAGCCAAAGAACCCAGGTTCAACTCCCTAGGACCCATGTAAGCCAGATGCACAAGGGGGCACATGCATCTGGAGTTCATTTCCAATGGCTGGAAGCCCTAGCACACCCATTCTCTCTCTCTCTATCTCTCTCTTGTTCTTCTTACCTCACTCCCTCCTTCCCTCTTTCAAATAAATAAATAAAAATAAGTTTAAAAAAATACTAGTACCTAGCCCTAGTCAGAGCTCTTAGATCAAAATTCCCAAGAGTGGGGGCTGGGAAAATGGCTCAACAGTTAAAGGCATTTGCTTGCAAAACCCGCCAATCTCAACAGGCTAAAGACAATGGGGGGTGGAGCCAAAATTCTAATCTCTAGGGCTGGCAAGTCTGGTGTTCGTTTGCAGTTCTCAAAGAAGGTAGAAGAACACAGATGCCTGAAGGCTGTCCTCTGATCTCCACACATGCACCATGGCACATGCGCACCCACACCCGCACACGCATGCACGCACACACACGTGTTTAAAGCTTCCTAAGGGTAGGAGGGCGGGCACTGATAAGTAAGAGCTAGTGACTGCAAATATTCAGCCAGGGTGGAGACCACGGCTGCAGGTGATGATCTCAGGGACCCCATAGGGTTTTAGACAGGAGGAACAATTATTTTCCATAATAATTTGATTTCCTAAAGATTATATTTTATAATACAACATTGTAAGTATGCTATACTATTCAGGAAATGATGACAACTTAATTATTTGCATTCCCACTGAGTTTTGAACATCGCTACAAATGTAGTTATAAGTTTCCATTCCTCCTGCACTAGCTCTTTAGTTTATAACAGCTTTTAAAAACTCAAAGAAGGGCTGAAGAGATGGCTTAGTAGTTAAGCTCTTGCCTGTGAAGCCTAAGGAACTCAGTTCGAGGCTTAATTGCCCCAGTACCCACGTAAGCCAGATGCACAAGGTGGTGCATGCATCTGGAGTTCATTTGCAGTGGCTTGAGGCCCTGGTGTGCCCATTCTCTCTCTCTCTCTCTGTTTCTCTCTCTTTCATTTGCTAATAAATAATTTAAAAAAAAAACTCAAAGAAGAAGGCATCAGCTATACAGTTCTCACAGTTTTTAACCCCCCCCCCCCATTTTAGAACTAGAAAGAGGGAGGTACAGGGAGGTTCCAAGGCTAGCAGCTAAGGCAGAGCTGGGAGCCGGCTCCTCCCACCACATGGACTCCTGTTTATCACTCAAGAACAGCCACCCGAATGTCTAGAATTGGCATTTTCACAATATGCAGGAGACAGTGAAAGACCACTTAACCATGGAAGAGAAATATAAAAGAAGGAAGGAATGTGGGGAGAGTCCAAACAAATCAAACATATTTTGGGGCACATAAAACTGTATTTTTCAGGTTGTCTCCCCGGCTGCTGGGCTCTTTAGTTACTCTTCCTTTACTCTTCTGCTGCGGCTTTGGTATTTCCACAGGTTTCTGTTCACCGAGCATTTCTGTGAGTCAGTGCTTCCCGTTTAAGTCCTCTTCTTCAGGATATAGATCTCTTCCTCTAGCTTGCAGAAAATGGAAGAGACAGAAGAGGAGCTCCACTCCAAAACAAAGGCCCTTGAACTTTTTGATGCCATGCTTGTAAATATCACCCCTACCCAGAAGGCTTGAACTAAGCCGCCTGTTTTATTTTTATTATCATTATTATATATTTTTGGGATTTGTTCTTCCAAGGTTAGGGTCTCACTCTAGCCCAGGCTGACTATATCGTCTCAGGGTGGCCTTGAACTCACAGCAATCCCCCTACCACTGCCTCCCAAGTGCTGGGATTAAAGGCGTGCTAAGGCATATGCGGCTGCAGCGCCATCCACACCATACTGCCCACTTTGAGCTTCATGAGGCAGCAGTGACGGGCTCTTAGATCAAAATTCCCAAGAGTGGGGCTGGGAAAATGGCTCAACAGTTAAAGGCATTTGCTTGCAAAACCCGCCAATCTCAACAGGCTAAAGACAATGGGGGTGGAGCCAAAATTCTAATCTCTAGGGCTGGCAAGTCTGGTGTTCGTTTGCAGTTCTCAAAGAAGGTAGAAGAACACAGATGCCTGAAGGCTGTCCTCTGATCTCCACACATGCACCATGGCACATGCGCACCCACACCCAAGACACGCATGCATGCACACACACACGTGTTTAAAGCTTCCTAAGGGTAGGAGGGCGGGCACTGATAAGTAAGAGCTAGTGACTGCAAATATTCAGCCAGGGTGGAGACCACGGCTGCAGGTGATGATCTCAGGGACCCCATAGGGTTTTAGACAGGAGGAACAATTATTTTCCATAATAATTTGATTTCCTAAAGATTATATTTTATAATACAACATTGTAAGTATGCTATACTATTCAGGAAATGATGACAACTTAATTATTTGCATTCCCACTGAGTTTTGAACATCGCTACAAATGTAGTTATAAGTTTCCATTCCTCCTGCACTAGCTCTTTAGTTTATAACAGCTTTTAAAAACTCAAAGAAGGGCTGAAGAGATGGCTTAGTAGTTAAGCTCTTGCCTGTGAAGCCTAAGGAACTCAGTTCGAGGCTTAATTGCCCCAGTACCCACGTAAGCCAGATGCACAAGGTGGTGCATGCATCTGGAGTTCATTTGCAGTGGCTTGAGGCCCTGGTGTGCCCATTCTCTCTCTCTCTCTCTGTTTCTCTCTCTGTCATTTGCTAATAAATAATTTAAAAAAACTCAAAGAAGAAGGCATCAGCTATACAGTTCTCACAGTTTTTAACCCCCCCCCCCATTTTAGAACTAGAAAGAGGGAGGTACAGGGAGGTGCCAAGGCTCGCAGCTAAGGCAGAGCTGGGAGCCGGCTCCTCCCACCACATGGACTCCTGTTTATCACTCAAGAACAGCCACCCGAATGTCTAGAATTGGCATTTTCACAATATGCAGGAGACAGTGAAAGACCACTTAACCGTGGAAGAGAAATATAAAAGAAGGAAGGAATGTGGGGAGAGTCCAAACAAATCAAACATATTTTGGGGCACATAAAGCTGTATTTTTCAGGTTGTCTCCCCGGCTGCTGGGCTCTTTAGTTACTCTTCCTTTACTCTTCTGCTGCGGCTTTGATATTTCCACAGGTTTCTGTTCACCGAGCATTTCTGTGAGTCAGCGCTTCCCGTTTAAGTCCTCTTCTTCAGGATATAGATCTCTTCCTCTAGCTTGCAGAAAATGGAAGAGACAGAAGAGGAGCTCCACTCCGAAACAAAGGCCCTTGAACTTTTTGATGCCATGCTTGTAAATATCACCCCTACCCAGAAGGCTTGAACTAAGCCGCCTGTTTTATTTTTATTATCATTATTATATATTTTTGGGATTTGTTCTTTTCCAAGGTTAGGGTCTCACTCTAGCCCAGGCTGACTGTATCGTCTCAGGGTGGCCTTGAACTCACAGCAATCCCCCTACCACTGCCTCCCAAGTGCTGGGATTAAAGGCGTGCTAAGGCATATGCGGCTGCAGCGCCATCCACACCATACTGCCCACTTTGAGCTTCATGAGGCAGCAGTGACGGGCAGTGTGGTTCTCCATTTCTTAATGAGATCTCTCTCTTGTCTCTCCTCTGGACAAGACAAAGAGATTGCATGTAGATTTTAATGTCAGGTGAATCTATCTGAAACAAAGGTAGTGAATGTTTCAGCCAAGGTCACTCTCCAAGCTGTGTGCAGCCATAGCTATAAAAACAACTTTGTACATTTACATCTGTGAATTCTGCAGGAAATCCAAAGATAGTGCTTCCTGCTGCTCAGCATGACCACAAAGGAGGCTAGATTTAACCTAGACTGTCCTCTATGAACGCTAGGGCTATCCCCAGCAGGAGCAGATATTGCGACTGAGTAAACAGAAATAGCGACTTGGCAAATTCTGGTCATGCAGAGGTGGAGACAAACTTTTAGGCATTTTTAGGTGGGGGCTGGACAGATGGCTTAGTGGTTAAGGCATTTACCTGCAAAGCCAAAGGACCCTGGTTCAACTCTCCAGGACCCACATAAGCCAGATGCACAAGGGGGCACATGCATCTGGAGTTTGTTTGCAGTGGCTGGAGGCCCTGCTGTGCCCATTCTCTCTCTCTCTCTCTCCCCTCTCTCAAATAAATAAATTAAATTAAATTAAAATTTTAAAAAATCAACCAGGTGGACCAGGAGCATGATTATATAAAGAGGAGTGTGGGAGGAGGAAGACAGGTTCCACAGACACCTGGACAATCTGAATTTCTTTAGCCATAAATCCTCTGAAACTGTTTCAGGTTAGACCCAGAACTCTGCCATTGTCTGGAAGAGGGCTCACAGCTACAAGTTGGCTTCCCAAGCTGTCAAGCTTTGAGTACCTTCAGTTTGTCTTAAACTCCCAATAGCACACCATTACTCTGTACTATGCTGTTTTCTACAGTCTCTGTGTTTCTTTATAGATTAGTGGTCTGGTATAATATTTATACATTTCTTCTGGGGGAGGCTGCTGCTGGGGATTGCACCCAGAGCCTCACTTGCTAGGCAAGGACTATATCTCTGAGCTATTCCTCTATCTTCCTCTTCTACCTTTGTTCCTTTTTATTTCTTTATGCAGATCCAAATCTGAAATCTGTGTTATAGAACCTATTTTTCTTCCCATCTTTTTTCTGTGATATATATTGAGCTTATAAGCATCCATAAAGACATCAACAACATGTATTTTTGTTTTGTTTTGTTTTGTTTTGTTTTGTTTTTCGAGGTGGGTTCTCACTCTAGCCCAGGCTGACCTGGAATTCACTCTTTATTCTCACAGTGGCCTCGAACTCACAGCGATCCTCCTACCTCTGCCTTCCACGTGCTGGGATGAAAGGCGTGCGCCACCATGCCAGCTTAACAAAATGTATTTTTATGTCATCAACAGATTTACCATGAGAATGCATGCTTTAAGGCAGCACTACACGAAGAAATTTTTCTACAAACTACTTTCACATTATTGCAAGGTGATTTGTCAAAACAGACACTCTACTACTACTTCTTTGTAAGATGTTAACACGCTCCACGTATGGAAGATCCCTCCTATCTTCAATAGAAGGAAACCCAAAGCTGCCTCTCATGCCATTATCATGAAATCCAGGGTTCCTCGTGCTGCATGACCAAGTGCTCATGAGCAAGTCCCGCAGCAATGGCTGCTTCCACTGCCTGTTCACCAGCTTCAGTCTCAAGAGAAGCTTGGGTGTGTCTTCTAGACATGGGCTTGATGCTGTGATCGGTGCACACTGTCAGGCATTCATGACAGGAAGTCAGGCGAGCAGAGCACTTCTTGGTTCCATCTTCATTTGCTAATATCACATTATATGTGAATTAGTGTTGTGAATACACCTACAGGGATTTGGTGTGGTTTGCTCTTGTTCCCTATGTGGTCCTGGGACACTGCAGCAGCAGTAGGAACTGAGCAGTCAGGTTGCACTGCATTTCTTCTGCCATGGACCTCCCCTCACTCAGAAGATGCGTTCACTCACCCCTGCCCTTTTAAACATGCCCGTGTTAGGTGATACTGGAAGTCAGGCTTGTTCTTCGCCTTCAGGGAGGAACTTCCATCTGCAGGAAGGAGGCTCCATTCTGCTAAGGAGAACAAGGAAGTGACTTCATTTAGTGCTTCTCCATATTCTAGATCGTCTGCTTCCTTGTGTTTAAAACTGACCATAGCCCAGAAGGCATAAGGTAATATCACTCCACTCCCACTTCACTTCAGTACTGAGATAAGGCGCTTGACTTGCCTCAGAGCAAAGACTCATGAGAGTCCAACTTTATTTTAAATACATTATGTAAATATGGCACTGAAACTAAAATAGACTCCTCAGAGTTCAGATAGATTTAAACTCTTACCTTGCAGTGAGAAGACATGGCTTTTCTCTGTGAGTCTCATGTTGAAAGGCCACAAGAGGCTGAGTTCCAAATTCCTTCTGACTCTCACAGTGTCACACTGGCTTTCACTCCTGCCTCCTCCTCTTCCTCCTCCTCCTGACCATGTCAAGGCCATGAGCTCCTTATTCAAGAATCTCCATAGGCTCCAGCATGCGTTACTCAACTCAGTTCTTAAAGGCCTACTTAGGAGGACGGGCACATGTCCTCTAACCCCTGGAACCAAGTTGAACAAGCAGCAGCCCACAGGGAAGGTGCTACATACTTCCTACCCCCAAGACTCCCTTAGAAAACTAGCTGGCTGTCAGAAACACAAGTCGCCATCATAGTCCACTTGCTGCAAGTGTGAGGCTCAAGATCTGCTGGCATCAGGGTCCAGCCTACATTTTAAAAGTTCTTCTGGGTTGTATCCAGGAGTGATTTGTTTCTCAGGATCATTCCAACATGATTTCTTCTGAATTAAAATGTGAGCATTCAGGACATCCCGTGTGATGTGGCTTCACCCTGCACACTGAAGAGATGGCTCTACCCATGACTCCCCACCATAGGTTAGGATGCCCAAGGGTTGGATTGAGGGACCCCTGATCAAGTGACCAGAAGCTTTCACAAGTGGATTTGCTTTAGTACAGTTTTATCACAAATGAACCTCAGATTTCTTACCATGATGAGAACTCAATGTCATAGTGCTAACCCACACAAAGACATACAATCATCTAATCGTTTTGTATCCCCTGAATTTCTGCTACCTGCGCCCTGTGTGATAAACCCCACTTCACTGGCTTCCTAAGGCTGCCATAACAAATTATGACAAAACGATGTAGCTTAACTGGGCATGGTGGTTCACACCTTTAATCCCAGCACTCGGGGAGGCAGAGGCAGGAGGATCGCCGTGAGTTCAAGGTCACCCTGAGACTACATAGTGAATTCTCAGTCAGCCTGGACTAGAGTGAGACCCTACCTCAAAAAAAAAAAAAAAAAAAGAAAAAGAAAAGAAACTATGTAGCTTAAAACAAGAGTTGCACGGTCCCACAGCATAGGCGAGAAGTCCAAAATCAAGGTGTCCAGAGGGCAATGTTCTCTCTGAAGACTCGAGGGGGAAAATCCTTCCTTGTCATTACTTGCCCCTAGTGGTCCTCCCAGTCCTTGGCATCCCTTGACTTGCAGCTACATTATGTACCTCGACCTCTGTCTTCCCTGCATGTGAAAAATGCTAGTCACTGGATTCAGAGGCCAGCCCAATCTAGTATGTCTTCATTTCACATTAACTAACTCTATTGGCCAAGGCCTTCTTTCAAATATGGCAGTTCCAGTTCAACATGAATTTCAAAAGACATTTATTAAACCCACTATACCTACCTTCCACCTCTAAAATGTCAAATTCAACCTTTTTTATTGTGTTTTTGTTTAGTTAATTATCTAGCACTTGTTCCATCTCAATCTTGTCCCTGACCACTGCTAAGCTGGGAACCTTTCCAAGGCACATATTTCTATGCCTCCTGCCCCCATTAACCACTAGACCTCACTTTAAAATGGGTGCGTGAGCTCAGGTCAGAAAGGAAATAACGCAAAACTATCCCAAAAGAACATTATTTCAAGTATCTATCTTGTCCTATTCTCCCAGAAGTAATGTGCTCATTTCACATTCCTCACTGGGCTGTAGGCTGTAACATATCCTGCTTTCTGGTGACTTCAAAAAACTGGGCTACCAGAGCAGAGAAGACAAATGTGCCTACATAATGTGACGGTGTAGGAACTCAAAAAGAAAAGAAAACAAACAAACAACAACAATGTGGGCCAATTTGAGTCAGGGAAGTGTGGCATGAGCCAGGTACCCAAGAAGGATCTAGATCTGAGCAGGAAGAGTGAGTTCAGAAGATAGAAAAACCTGGGGAAAGGTGTGGAAATTTTATTTATTTACTTATTCATTTTTATTATTATTTTTATTTGTTTATTAGAAAGAGAGAGAAAAAGAAATAAAGGGAAAATGGGCACATCAGGGCCTCCAGCCACGGCAAACAAACTCTAGATGCACGTGCCACCATGTACATCTGACTGACGTGGGTACTGGGGAATCGAACCTGGTTCCTTAGGCTTCTCAGGCCAGCGCCTTAACTTCTAAGCCATCTCTCCAGCCCAAGGTGTGGAAATTTTAGGGAACTGTGAAGAGACCCCATCTGACTGGGCCAGTGGGTGTGGCTGCAAGGATGGTTCTGATCAGAGACAAGGATGTGTGGGCAATTGTTTTTGGATGTATGTCTGATCCTGTGTAGGGCCTTCAGACTAGGCCAAGAGGATGCATTAGGGGTTTCTAAGCAATTGAAGAATTAGGCTAAGTGGTACTCAGGGAAGCCAGGCCTGGTTGGGTGTGCATGATGGACGACAGGGAGCAAGGGGCTGGCAGGGAAGCCTTGGCTGAAAGCCCAGCTATGAAGACAGGCTCCAGGGCCAGAGCTGTGTTTCTCCACTATCAGTAGCCTTGTGAAAGCCAAGTGAATCCCCATCCATCACCATAACCTTCCTTCAGACTTTGCAATCAATACGGCCATCCCAACATGGCTGGGGTAAGGGCCCCCTAACTGGCTAGCCTCCAAGGCCTCTTTCCCATTAACATGACAAGTAGCAGAGGGCATGTCAGGGAAGGTTTTCAGTGAATTCCAGGAATAGAGACCCAGCCCCTCTGTACAACCCCCTTCAATGGGCAAAGAGGAGCTTGGAAGGAGCTTTACAAATCCACCACTGCACACAGTGGCCTACGCAGAGAGGGCAGAATTATACCTCGGTTCAGATCCAGCTGCTTCCCACACTGTACTAACTTAGGAATGACGCTGGCATCCCAGAGGCCACCAAGAGGCCCTAGCTTGGGCACCGCTTTATACAAAGGCCACCCGACAAGTGATTATTGTCTCGCAGTTAGACGAGGTACTTCCCAGGACGGAACTCCAAATCTCTCCTTAAAGACTCCGACCCGGCTCCTTCTGGTCACAAGCCCCGTGGAGGCTGTGACATCTCTTCTGTCTTCTCCATTCCTCCATTTGGCCACCAACGGATCCCTGCATGGAGTGACCACCTTAAGGAGCTGAGGGGAGGGGTGGAGGTGACACAAAGGGGGCAAAGAAAAAAATCCAAACAGTGATGGGCAGCTTGCTTTCTCAAGTCCACAGGCAATCCTGGGAGAAAAGCGTCAGAGAGTCAGGCTGCGAGGAACTGGAGGATGACCAACTCTTTGCTCCTGCCTTCTCTTTAAAAGTGCTTTGTGCGTCTTCACAGGGAGTGACCTGATGCACCCACAGAGGAAGAGTCAAGGTGGGGTTTTTCTGACTGTGCCGAGGCAAAAAGGAGCACAGCTATGCGCCTACTAGCCTACCACTGCTGTGAAAGTTCACACCTCACAGAAGCAGTACAGAGGACCGGACCCACAGGGAGACGACCCGCTCCGGGTCACCTTCAGTGCTTATCAGTAGAAGTTCAAAGACATAACAACTCCTGCCCCCAGTATTTCAGAAGGGGAACAAACAGATGATTTATTTGAACTTAATTAAATTCCCTTTGTGTAACTTCCTAACAGAATTTATATATTGACTCTGACTCACACTTCTGATGTGGAAAGGTTTTATTAACATAACTGCTTAGTCCAAACCATTCCCTTGGGATTCATGGCTCTTGCTCAAAGGATATTTTGGCTATTTCCATGTTACCTTAAATCCTGACACTAACGTTTCATGACAAGCAGATTCACAGATATCGTAAGAAACTCCCCCTGTCTCTGGGTAGTAATTTACAAAACTGGAAGTGAGAGGAGCCTGTCTATGTGGACTCGGGTCTAGAGACTGGGACCTTATCACATCAACTGTCTATGATTCAGTCACAACCCTCCTCTGGCCCAGGTTCCTCATCTGTGGACGGAGGTTGCTGGCCCAGCACAGTGCTGCATTCTCCTTCAGCTCTGACTTCCTGTGATTGTAAGATATGTTTAAAAATATATCCGAGATATCGTGCTGGAACTGCAAGGGAAACTAGCTCCCTCCTAGGTAGTCCTCATAGTGCTGGAAAGCACAATGGGAGCTTCTGGAAGAAAGATGGTCACCAACAGCATGAGTAAGCAGGGGACCCTGCAGACAAAAAAGTCAACAAGCTAGAAAAGAAATACACACTTGTGGGCTAGAGAGATGGCTCAGCAGTTAAGGCACTTGCCTGCGAAGCCTAAGGACCCAGGCTCAATTCCCCAGTACCCATATAAGCCAGATGCACAGGTGGCACATGCATTTGGAGTTCATTGGCAGTGGCTAGAGGCCCTGGCGTGCTTTCTTGCGCCCTCTCTCTCTCTCTCTTTCTCTAGCTCTCTTTCAAATAAATAAAAAAGTTTTAAAAAGAAGTCCACACTTGTGCAATAGTGGTACACATCCTCTGTGGATAACCACCTGTTCTCTGATTGGACATGAGGCCTGCTCGGTGGGAGAGAACTCACACCTGATATTAAAAAACAAGTCAGATTTCCAAAGTCCGGAAACTCATACTTCAGAGAGAAGCATCCATTGCCCTTTTGGAGAAGAAGGGTGGGCTTGCCCTCCAAAACTCTCTCAAATAACTTTGCACACTCCCTTTAACCCAAGCTGTTCTCACTCTTGGTTGGAGAATCTACTTTATTTTACAGATGGCAGAGAAATTGAGTCAAGATCCATTGATAAGACAAGAAGACAACTGACTCCCCATCACAAGACTTGCCACCTCTTCCACATCTGCCAGGGCCCAGAAGAACCTGCAGTGGCAGCAACACCACGAACCCTGCTCTTACACTAGTCTGACAACCAGCTCCAAGGTGACAGAGGCGGACGCAGTGATCCAGCACAACCAATCAAAGCAGAAATCCAGAGGCTCAACACTAAATCGGACTGCCAACAGGCTTGCCATGGCTCAGGGAACGTTGTGGAAGAGGGGGGCAGAAAGACTGTAAGAGCCACAGAGTGGGTGGGAATACCCTGAGGCATGGTCTCCCCACTATCCCCTTGGAACTGACTGAGGTCTTTGTGACCCCACAGTGAATGTCATAACCCCACAGAGGAGGGCTAGAGGGAAACAGGAACGGGGGGAATAAAAGAGTAGAATCTGTTATAATATATATAAAATGAAATAAAAAATATAACTCTACGGAGAGAAATCTCACAATTTTATTTAATTGTAAGATGATTAGACTAATGATATTTAGTATCTCTGGGCTCTGAAAGTCTGTGATTCCATTATGCACAAATGTTTATAAATGTGCATAGATGTAAAAATTAAGTAAAAATTAAAACAAACCAAAAGTCCTTTAATGTTTTTTTTTTAAAAAAAAATAGACATAAAGAGCCTAGAATAAATTCTCTATTCAGTGCATATTTTATTATTATGATTTATTCCAGGCTATTTATCTTCTCAAGTAAGTAGATGAGATCAAAGTTATGCAACATCTAAGATGCTGGAAACTTTAATGACTAGGACTTTTCATTGACTAAAATAAAACATCATTATGGGGCTGGAGAGATGGCTTAGCGGTTAAGGCATTTGCCTGCAAAGCCAAAGGATCCTGGTTCAATTCTCCAGGACCCACGTCAGCCAGATGCACAAGGGGACGCATGTGTCTGGAGTTCTTTTGCAGTGGCTGGAGGCCCTGGTGTGCCCATTCTCTTTCTCTCTCTCTCTTCCTCTTTCTCTCTTGCTCTCTCAAATAAATAAAAATAATAAAAATAAAACATAATTATGGAGGCATTATTATCCTAACATGAAGTCCTAACTTTAAGTCACTATTAAATTTCTTTTGTCATTAGGCATGTGGGGACATAGAATCCCAACATGTATATGGCATTATGTGAAGAGAACATTTTTCTCCAGACAGGGCATCACTTTGCCCACAGCTTACAGGCAGGTCCTGAGGCAGCAGAGAAACATCTCAAGATCCTTAAGAGTATGGGTCAGACACCTGGGCTTTAGCAGGTGCCATCTGAGCATGTTATTATGTAAAACCATCATCCAAGTTGGAGTCACCATGAGTAAGAAAACATGGACTAGCTCAGGTCATATAAAGACACAAAGTATGGTAGAACACACTGACAGGGGAGAGTCTTCCCCACCAATTCAGCTTAGGCAGGGAACAGAATGACCAAGCGTGGAGGACAAGGGATCAAGCAATGGCAAAGTTGTTAACAGGCCTCAGATTTAACTAGTGCCACACTTCGTACTTTCAAAATAGGTCTTAGGTACTTGTGCATAGACGGTGTTAAGTTGTACTTTCTGAGCAAATGGGAACCACGTGT
The DNA here is from genome assembly GCA_036365145.1 of Orientallactaga sibirica. Classification (NCBI taxonomy): domain Eukaryota; kingdom Metazoa; phylum Chordata; class Mammalia; order Rodentia; family Dipodidae; genus Orientallactaga; species Orientallactaga sibirica. The sequence goes on along the minus strand of JAEOAD010000050.1, from coordinate 15,686,934 downwards.
CCAGTGAGGTTTGCCTGCTGAGTAATGTCCATTTGTGGCAGCTCAGATATCCAGGGAAGCCCAAGGAGAGGAGAGACAAGGAATAAGGCAAACCACTAAAACAAAGATGCCACCTCCCCTTTGGATACAGAAGAGAACGGCATTAGCTGGATGGGTCAAAGCTGTCAGAGTTTGGAAAAGGGTTGCTCATCTGTCTGAGGGTCATACCACCTTAGCAGCTCCCGGACCCAGACCGTGTTAGAGTCTTGAAATCAAAAAAGTCTCAAATATATAAGGTCTCTAGAAGCAGCTGGACACAAACACAGCCAACCATGGCATAATTAAAAGATCAGGAAATTAAAGGCCCTGCGTGTCTAATTCCTAGGCACCTAGATCAGGCAGACGTGATGGACCCAAAGAAATGGCCATGTGTCAAACCTGCCTGCAGAAAAAAATCCCCCCTTACTGTAAAGAGAACCTGCATTAGACAAAGTGGAAACCGTTTGCCACTGAAATCCTAGACATAGAATCCACAAGACTCACATGCAGACTACATAAAGAGCTCCCACGGCTCAGTAAGACATTCAGTAATAATGGAATTATTTAATAGCCAAACATTTAAGGATTCAAAACACAAAAGGATATCTAAATTGCCAATAAACATATGAAAAGGTTCTTGACCTACTGGTTAACCAGGAAATCCTAAAAAAAGAAAGAAAATGAAAACAAAACCAGCACCAACAGAACACTACTGTGTATCTAGCAAAAGCACTAGAATGAAAAAGACAAAGTATTGTCAAAGATGATAGATAACAGGAGGTCTGGTGGAGACCTAAGTCATTACAACATATTGGAAAACTACTCAGTATTTATCAGTGTGAACATTCTCATACCCTGTGGCTCGTGAGATTATAGTCACAGCCTCTGAACATATGTCCATCAACAGACATCTGCAAGTCTATTCCTAACCCAACAGAGGAATGACTGGAAATTGTCCAAACACCTTACACAGCACAAACAAGTAATCTGTGGTATTTTTATGTAAAAGAATATTACAAAGCAATACAATTGCTCCACAATAACGTGGATTAATTGCACATATACAAAAAAGGGAGAAGCATTATCATAGACACTTTAGGATTCCATCTCTGTGAAATTTCAGAACAAAGTTATCTGTGGTGTTGGGCGTCACCACAGAGACGGCTCTCAAATGAACAGAGAGGACCTTGGGGAGGGACAGTGTCAATACTATCTCTCCTTCTGTGTGCTGGTTGTCAGGGATGCTTACAGTGTAAAGATTCACCAAGCTTTACACTTAAGATTGGTATACTTTTCTGTATGCCATACTTCCTAAAAAGTTTAACATAAGAAACTCTAAACATGAAAGAAATTTAAGGAAAAAACCCTATGTGGAAGGAATCCCTAAACCACTGCCCTGAAAATTCAGCCTTATCATCAATTATTATTCCATTGTTTATTTTCTAAATTAAGACCTTTTTATTTATTTCAAATATATGTCTGACTTTAAAAACAATTTGAAGACATAGTCTTATTTACTGACTACATACACATTAAAAGTTTTCACCAGAAGCTTTTAAAACATCAAAATTGTCCAGTTTTGCTTGGTTCACTGTTCTTTTTTCTCATGTTAATATGTGAGGGTCTTTTTAAATACCATTTCTCTTGGCTAACACCCTCTAATCAAGATTGAAAACCCTAATATTTACATAACCAGCACAAAAATTTAGCTAAGCAGAACACAGTTCGCCCGGGCCCAATCTGTGAAAGGCTTTAGCCAGTGGCTGTAGTTCAGGCGTAACAGCCTCATGCTCATTGGAAAGAGAATACTGGGAGTAATTATCTCAATAATTCAAGCCAAGAAACACAGCCATGCTATTCAAGAAAAAGAGGCAGCCACAGAGACCATGTCTGCATCTAGTGAAATGGAGCCTGGCTGGCCAGAAAGAGCCGATGTTTCGCTATCCTACATGCATGCTGGCTTTCCGTCCTTCTGGAAGGCTTTCCAGGCCACAGGAGCATTCTCGAACATTTGTATAATGTCTCATGGCTTATAAAATCTACTAGATACTAACAGCCAAGTCTCGTGCTAACTCTAAGAAGGAAATAAAGACCATTATTATTATTTTGTTAGTGAAAGCACTGGAGCTCACACACTCAAGACTGTGAAGCCATATGGCTGGTCAGTCACATAAAGCACAAAGACAAAGAAATTCTGGACCCTGCCCCATTCATGGCATCTGTGCCGTGAGGCCCCCTGGCTCTTCTCAAGCCCTTTCTAGGAACATGATCTTTTAGGCTACAATTATCAGACACTGGGCAACAGACAAGCTAGAAACTGTCATAGCTCAAGGGCAGAGTTCTTTAGGATCACGACTCTTTCAGGGACATGAGTCAGGGAAATGCCAGAACTGGGATAATTAGTTGCTCTGCATAGTTATGGTTTGAATGTCTTGGTCTCACTTTACTTGAGAAATGTCATCATCAACAGTGACAAGACCCCTACCATCTAGGCAGGCTCTCCTTCAGACAGGGGACTGACACCAGTGTCATATGGTACTGCTCTGAAATCCACTCATGCACACGATAGGCTTGGGTCTTGCTACAGGTAGTATGCTATCCCTACTACAGTACACTAGCAACAGAGGTCAGCAGAACTAATTCTGACCCCCAGTTCTACTTTTCACTTGCTGTGTGCCACCATAAAATAATGGTGACCATAAAATAACATTGATCAGCCAGGTGCGGTGGCACATGCCTACAGTCTCAGCATTCAGGAAGCATTCAAAAGAAGGGTTATGAGTTCAAAGGCAACCTGAGCTACACAGTGAGTTCCTGTCTCTAAAAAAAATTACATGCACTGTGAAAATTATTAATAAAATTATATAGGGCTGAACAGATGACTTAAGGGTTAAGGTGCTTGCCTACAAGGTCTAAAGATCCAGGTTCAATTCCCCAGTATCCACATGCACATAGTGGTGCATGTGACTGGAGTTTGTTTACAGTGGCTGGAAGCCCTGGCACACCCATTCATTCATTCATTCTCTCTCTCTCTCTCTCTCTCTGTCTAGATCCCTCTATCTCTCTCTCTCTCTCTCTAGATCCCTCTATTTCTATCTCTTTCTTTCTCTCTCTCTCTCTCTCTCTCTCTCTCTCTCGATCCCTCTATTTCTATCTCTTTCTTTCTCTCTCTCTCTCTTTCCAGTAAATAAATAAATTATATAAAGCTCTTGGAAACTGGTAGGCAATAAGTTTTAGTCCTGTCTCTACCCCTCACCACCATGGGGTTTTCTCTTTGACCTTTTGTAAATATATGACATGAAGGTTTGTGTCTTTTCTTGGCAGATAGGATGAAATAAAAGCATGTGAATGCATTCTGTATACAGGATATTTTATTACAAGACAATCACATATGAACATATAGATAACCTCAACTGGCCTAATTTAAGATCCCTCCTCTTTATTTTTCTTCTTTGTTCACCTAGAATTAGTCGGATTAACTCAGTGCATGCTTTTTTTCTGAAAAGAAGCTGCAGTGATCTTCTCCTTCATTTCAATAATTGATGAACATGACAAAATCCTGTCACCTACAGTCAGACTCCAACTCCCACACAATCTTCTCGAGGACTAGTGTTGTCAAATACTGCCTGAAAGAAAAGATGAGTGTCTGGTTTCTAGGCTAACTCCAGATGTTCCCCTGGACATATTCCACAGGCCACACCGAGAAGCCAAGAGAAAGGGTTTTGCATGTGGCTTCCTACAACTTTCCTTTGAAAAGCAAATACTATATTTTCAAAGTCTACCATTGTTCTTTCGTGAGAATGTTCTGTTGTTGCCTCTAACTCCATGAAGACTTACTCCCTTACCCAGAAACCGTCCTGTTTCTGTCCATGAGTTCTTGTTCTTAGAATCTCCGAAACGAAAAACTAGGAAAGATTTCCATTGAAGCCCCCAGATCTAGTATCAAAAGAGTAAAGGAATAATTTCTATCACGTTCCAAATGGCCTTCTGTGATTAACTAAATACTTTCAGCAGGAAGATGACTACTTCCCCGATACATTGTTGCTTCCATGCCAGACTGAAATTTTCCCCTTACACCCTTCCCTTGCCCTCTAGTTCTGGAACTTCTTCCAGTGCAGACCCAGCAAAATGGAAGACAACCTTTTGAGTTGTGTGTACATTTTATGTTCAGAACCAACTATTCAATCCAGAATGTTTCTGTGCCTCATGCTGCTACAGGTATTAATACAGGAGACCTAAATTATACATGAAGTTTACACACTAGAATCTTACACTGATTCCCTACTAGAATCTCACCCAGGTCCATTAGAATTTATGGATGTGCCCTGGCTTCTGAACCAGCCACCTTATTCCACCTGTACAAACACCATGAATCCTTGATGCTTCTCTTAAAATGTTAGAGAAAACTAGATGGATGAGTCTCTGCATTATATGGATGTCAATTTCCTATTTTCAATACTGTGCTACTGTTGAGTAAAATGTTAACAGTAAGAGGTGCTTTGCCGGGCGTGGAGGCACACACCTTTAATCCCAGCACTCTAGAGGCAGAGGTGGGAGGATCACTGAGAGTTTGAGGCCACCCTGAGACTACAGAGTGAATTCCAGGTGCTAGAGTGAGACCCTACCTCAGAAACCAAAAAAAAAAAAAAAAAAAAAAAAAAAAAAAAAAAGAGGTGCTTGGTCAAGGGTACATAGGACTCCTGATAAATCTAATTATTTCAAATATAAAACATTAAAAAATGGATGGATGAGATATTATTGACAGTTCAAAGTTTAAGAAGAGGCCTAAACTGGATTGAGTCTACCCATTCAAGTGCTTCTGGAATTAAGCAGGGGAAATGGAAAGCAGGAGCTGCTAGATGGAGGCTCACATTTTGCTCTCCCTTGAAAAGCAGCACGTGGAGCCTTGTGAATCTGAACCATCTGTAAGACCTGCTCTCCTCATCCAAATCTGGATCCTCGAGAAGAGCAGCACCTGCTGCCTGTGTCCCTGTCACCTGGAGGGGCTGCATAGGCAGAGAGTCAAACAGTGTACCTAGAATCCAAAACACCTGGTACTAAAACACAGGCCCACGAGTTACTAGCTGGAGATGGCAATTGCCCTCCTCGAGCCCCTGCACAATGGACAGGTGACAGGCACCATTATCCCAGTGTTGTAGGAAGAGCCGGTGAATAAAATAATTCGTATAAAGCGCACGGGAAAACCCAGTAGCCACCAAAATGTTTGTGGCCTTGGAGCATCCTGTATGAAGGTCGAGGTTTTCACGACACACTCATACCCCTCTTCAGCAGCAAATCATCCTTCCCTTTCCTGCCTTGTGGCACCTCTCCAGTGTGCCAGGAAACCTGCAATATCCAGCTATGCCAGCCCAGTGCTTCTCAAAGCATCTTCAGTAAATGACCAACTTGATTTTTTTCTTCAAAACTTTTTGTGTTGATTGAGAAAGAGAGTAAGTATGAGTGCACCAGGGCTTCTTGCCACTACAAATGAACTCCAGATGTATGCACCACTTTGTGCATCTGGCTTTACATGGGTACTGGGGAATCAAACCCTAGCCATCAGGCTTTGCAAGCAAGCACCTTTAAACACTGAGCAATCTCTGTAGCCCCCAGTTTGATTTTTCTTAATTTTTTAATTTATATTTATTTATTTGCAACCAGAGAGAGAGAGGAGAGAGACAGACAGACAGACATAGAGAATGGGCACATTAGTGCCTCCAACTGCTGCAAACAAACTCCAGATCCATGTGCCACTTTGTGCGACTGGCTTTACATGGGTACTGGGGCATCAAACCCAGGTTGTTGAGATTTACAGGCAAGTGTCTTAATCGCGGCACCATTTCTCCAGCCCCGAGTTTATTTTTTTAATTGCAATCTGTTAGGAAAATACAATAAAAAATGGATTGTTACAAAAGTGTAATTTAAAAAATATAAATCCTAATCTTCTAATTTTTAGATTCGACATGGATAGATTACATTGGCAAACCTCTATGAAGTTTCTAAATGCATCCTTTCCATTTCTGTCCTCCTTACCACTGGCTGGTAGCAAATACTTGGCAGCTGTTCTGCAGACCATGCATTAGAATTGTATTGCTCAGTCCCTTCTTGCTCCAAGCTCTTTACAATGTCACAGCCCAGAAAACTTGAGCAAACCAGCACTCATCATCTCCCTCGTTTGCCTGTTGATAGAAATTCAGCTGGAGTTCATACTCTCTGAGTGCCAGGGTCATGCCCTCTGTGCCTGGTACAGGACCAGGCGCCTCACAGGAGCTTAATTACTTGTTGATAGTCTAAGTATTCAAACAAGCATCTTATTTACTTTTTCACAATTTAGATAACTTAATATATTCATTCATGAAAACCTGTTCTTTAGTATCTCTCTTTGCCAGAGTCCCATCTCTTTCCTTTTCTTTTTTCACTATTTGTTTCATCTCCATTTAACTGAAATGTACAAGATATGGTCTTCAATCGGAGAAAGCTCTAATCATCAGAAAAGCCGACTTGTAACTAATTTAACATTCAAGGAAATGAAGTACATCTATTAATTTACTTCCTAGGCATACCGTCAGGCTCATCTCTGTGCTGGGCACATGATAGTTGTTCAATAAGTATTTGTGTGAAGTGGGCACAGTGGGTCAGTAAGAACACAGTGACTGAAAGCAACTACTTTACAGACTGTTGTACCACCAATGAGTGGCACAGTGAGGGTGAAGGACTTCGGGGATCACTTAAGACCAGAGGTCACCTACCCTGGATGATCATCATCAGGAATAACTTTTAGAACATCCTCATGTCTGAACCTCAGACCCAGAAATCATTTGATGTGATGGGTCTGGGCTGTGTCCTAGGCGTCAGTAGTTTGCATACCTCACAGGTAAGTCCAGTGCATGGCAGGATGAAATGCACTCTTCCATACTAGCACTCAGCAGAGGTCTTTAAGGTGTGCTGGGTAGCAGACTGACTGAATCACTGGAGGAGAAGTCCCAGCACATATGAAGCTGGTCCTGGCTCCTAGATCCTCAGGCCCCTTCCCTCCAGGTGCTGAGCATCTTCTCCCAAAGCCCATTCTTCTGCTAGAGACCCCACTCATCATCCTCTTGCTAGTAAGAGGACAGCCTGCTTCCCTGAAGCACTGGACCCTAGGACAGCAGGAACGTAGCTCATATTCACTATTTTTCAAGTGACAAATTCCTGAGCCTTCTTGCATGCACATCCAGAAGGCCCCCAGGTCATGCTTGGCTCAACCGGATGAGAACAATTTATCTCATCTATTTCTTGTTTGTCTAATGCTTGCTCTTTGTTTTTCTAGCAGTCCATGAGTCCAGGATGCTATCTCAGACTGCAGACTTCCAGAAGACCGAGGACCAAGAATACTGTGGATAATGTTACTAGTTTGTGGAAAATCTGGTGAATGGATGTTGTGTGGATAATGCTGAAGAAAGACTGAAGGATGGCTAGGAGGGGCAGACAGGAAGAGGAGGTGCACACACACAAAAGAGGTTATAAGATGCCGTGGCCCGGCAGGGCAGGTGCAGGTGATACACAGGATTGAGCAGTATGCACTGGCCCAAAACAAGGTTCAGGAAAGGCTTAGCTAAACTCCTAGCAGCTGGCCAAGAATATGTACCTGAGGCTGCCTCAGCTTCTGACCTCTGGCTGCCCCTTGGCTGTTGCTATTTTGAGCTATAGAAAGCCCCATCCCAGCCCCTTTCTTGTCTCTGTTTTCATGACCCAAAGAACCCTTGAATTTGTCAATCTCCACACTCCTTGAGGTGCCACTGAGGTAATTTGGATGCTATGTGGGGATGTTTGCAAGGAGATGAACACAAGACAACTGGGAGTCAGTTGTGAAAACCAACACTTTTCAAACAAAAACAACAGAAAAAGAGGGATAAAAGGAAATTACTTAGGTGCAGAAAAAGCACAACCCAAACAGAGGTACCTCAGACCTCTCCTTCCCACCCATGCAATATCTTCTAACTGTTCAGATTGAGTTCCACAATAGAAAACTGCATTATTTTATTTAGGATATCTGCCCTACTTTCAAAAAGAATTTAAAGCCACAGACTTCCTTATTGAGCACATACACAGGAGAGCTTTTTAGTCATCATTAGAAGCTTTTAGAACATTAAGATTGTTAAAATTTGCTTTTTTTTTCCTGGCCTGCTGGCATGTTGCTGTAATCCTATCACCAGCATTAACAGACAATTCTACCTCCCCACCTAGAAAGGAAGACGACTCTTGTTTCCTAACACTTCACTCAGCACTATTTGTAGTTTTCCTCCTTTAATTCTTACAGCTCATGGGCTAGGTAAGGGATTTACTCAGGGTCACACAGCTTGCAAGTAGCCAAGTTGAGATTCAAAGCCAAGACCCTGACTTTAAGGCCCACAGAGGTTTATCTTCCCCTGTGAACGTGCCTCACACACCATCACAGAGAATAATCTGCCTGTCTTTTAGACTATTTCCCTTCCAAGACAGAAATCGTCAAGTCCTGTTAGACTGATACCTCCCTTTGAGTTCTACAAGAACCAACAGCTTGCAGAAAAGAATAAATACAGTCAACCATGCACATGGCAGGGAGAAATGAGAGAACATGTGCTTTCTCTCAGCATCACCTCTTAGGTAGCTGGCAGGGACCCACGGACCATCCAAAAGTCCCCAATAACATTTCCCATTCCCAGAAGCACCACTCAGCTGTAGGGATTCTGAGAAAATGACATCCCTTGACCATGCATTGCATTCCTAGTATGTGCTACTACTAGACTGTACTAGGGGCTGGGGGCAGAATGGCAAACACAGTAGGCAGTTTCTGTCATAAAGCGAGATGCTATGGGATGGGGGGAGTAAGACGAGGGTTTTGAGGCCTCTGTGGATAACGGAACCTCCTGACATACTACCTTAAATTTAGAGAAGAGGAGGAGGAGGAGTATAGGAAACCAAAGTTGTTGCTAGGCAACCATGATGATTTATTCTTAGCCAGAACAGGCGGAGCGGCATGAAGCTGGGAGAGCAGCATGGAGCAGGAGTGGGTGGGGGGGGGGGGTGGAGCGAGGCCTGGGGGCGACTGGAGGAGGACAGAGTGGGAGGCAAAGTGGTGCAGCGCAGCACCAAGGCTGCACCTGCAGGCCTCGCCCTGTGAGGCCCTCACACATGGCCGCTCCTGCTCTCCGGAGGCGGTCAGAATATTGTGGAGACAGCCCCGGGAACCACTGAAAAGCCCTGTGTAGAAGTCTGAAATTAACCTGCAGGTATTGTAAGTGGGCTTGTATTGAATACCAAAAAGGAATAAAGAATAACATGAAGACTGAATATAGCAGATCACCAGGGGATGAGAACCCCATAAGCATGGAAACATTGGCCAGTAAGTATTTTCCAAGCTGCTCCTCCAAGTTCACTGGGTACCCTAAGGATGCCAGGGCAGTGATGTTTCCTGAAGGAGTACATGTGCCAGTGGTATGGAGATGACAGCTCTGTGCTGACAGACGCCTTTCTGTGGCCTAGGGTTGGACACCAGATCTGGCTTAGGAAACACTCCTGAGACCCAAAGACCTACACTAAGCAAACCTTCCCATCTGACATCTGTGTCTTTGACAGTGTCACGTATAATACTTGGGAAAAGCTGCATGGAAGAGGGGGGGCTAAGAACACTGGGACAGTCCGACTAAAAATCATGTTGTTGAGGGCCTATTATGTGCCTTAATGATGAGTTTTCCCATTTTCATAGCTGAAAGAGCAAAGCATTGGCAAGGCTGTTCACAGATACATGGCAGGGCTGAGATTCAAACCCCAAGCTGCCCAGCCCTAAGGCTGTGCATTCTCCACTAGCCCAGTGCTTCTCTGAGACTCTGAGGGCTGGGTAGGGAAAGTGGGTATAATCAGGTCTGTGGGAAGCATAGCAACGGCAAAGATAATGATTGGGTAGAAAGTCATCAGGATTAACAAAGGACAATTCCTGAGTGAGGACTGGCTATGACCCAGGGGAGGAAGCCCTGACCAGAAAGAAAGAGAACTGGGTGGGCAGTAACCAACACCCTTCATGGTGCTGAGACTGCAGAAAAGACAACGGGATACACAGGAGACAGTCTTTACCTCCAATTAACTTATGGCCAGGGGGATAAAGTGTGGAAATTAATAATTAGCGAAACACTGTAAAAAGTGTTAAACGAGGTATGGAAACATAAATGCTTCCAAATGTGGTGGCATAGGAGATTCTGGGAAGGACGGCCATTGGATGTGAGGTTAACAGATCTGGATGGAGAAGAGGTGGGGATGTGGGAAGAGAAGCTGAACACTTAGGAAAGAAAAAAAATCTGACCCAGTGGAGAAAATGCAGAACATTTGCTTATAAAAGACCACTCCTCAGCTGAAGAGGGCAGGGCTGGCAGGAAGTAGCGAAGATATGCTGCCTGGGTTGGGCAGAGTGCATATGTAGTCTCCTGTTATTAGCCAGAGGCTGTGAAAAACCCACTGACTATTGAGTCTAGGAGAGAGGTGGCCAGACAGAAGCAGAAGAAACCAGCAGTGCCCAATGGCTGGGAGGTAATGAGTGGTGTGGGATGAAGACAGTCGGAACTAACAGGCAGCACTGGAGGCAGCCAGGATAGGCTGCATTACCAGTTTTTCAAGGGCTGACAAACTTTGGTGCCTACCTGGGGAGAAAACCACATTCAGAGAAGCCGGGGGAGGGTGGGGTGGAGGGAGAGAAGGTGGTAACGCAGCAGACTAGCTCCAAGTCACATACTCTGTTCAAAGTTCCTCTAGGACAAGGCATGCACAGCAAATCATAATACAGCTGCAATGGGTGAGTCTGCCACAGGACACTCTGTGGAGGTTGGAGAGTAGATCTGGGCCTTAAAGAATTCAGGTGGAGGATTGGAGGGACGGCTTAGCAGTTAAGGCATTTTGCCTGCAAAGCCAAAGGATCCAGGTTGGATTCCCCAAGACCCACGTTAGCCAGATGCACAAGAGGCGCATGCATCTGGAGTTTGAAGTGACTGGAAGCCCTGGCACACCCATTCTCATTCATTCTCTCTCCCTCTCTCTCTCTCTCTCTCTCTCTCTCTCTTTTTCTGTCAAGTAAATTAATTAAATTAAATAAATTTTTTAAAGAATTCAGGTGGAGAACCAGGGAAAAGTGGAAAGTCATTACACATGCAATGGCCAAGAATCATAAACTCAGGCAAAGGAAGCACAGACTGCATGAATGGAGGATGGGTCACCTGTCCCTGAGGGTAAGATCAGCGCTTTGATGTTCCCTAAGCCCCTAGGGAAGGTGGAACAGCTGCTCTGTGACTGGAGAACTGTATGTCCTTGTAAGGGAAGTCACAAGGAGAATGCAAACAGAACCCAGGGTGAACAGTGAGTAAGACTTCAAATAGAGTCCAAGCTAGAAGAACACGGTTCACTTCTCTCTGAGCAGCTATCCCCTCTGTGCTCCAGCGTGGAGGGCAATGTCCCCGTGGCAGGGACAGGAAATCACAGGGAGCCTGACCCAGCATCTTGGTATAAGGAAAGGGACATTTTAGAATCAGAAAGACTGGAGTAAGGATCACGGATGTTCCACCTGGGTGAGTGTGGGAAAGTTCTATGCACAGTAGGCAAGGGTCACAAGCCTGACATAGCACAGGACATACAGACAGTACCACGTACATATTAGTCACTCCCGCCCCTCCTCAGAGTGGTACATTCCATTACAGTTCACCTCTCATTGACAGTTTGCTCCCTCACATCTGTGTTAATACTCTCTGGGCCAAGCTTCCTCTTCCAGCTGTTAAATACTGATCACATTTCACCTGAAGCTGGGTTTGGACAACTTGAATGGAATTTTCTCCTCAAGGTCTGACAGAAATGAAGATTCTTCTGTAAATGGAGCCTAGAACCCCCAAATATCACCTCTACCTATCAATGGAACTTGAAATTCTACCCTTAGGAATTTACTTCATTAGCTTCACATGCAGCCAATCACGATACAAGAGTATGCATTAGTTTATCAGCTGCCTGCAGAGCAAGGAGGTAGAGGAGGAGAACATTGTGAAGCTGAAATAACTGGCAGTATTTGGGTACGCTGTTAAAGTAAAAGTCGGCAGTGAGGGGCAAAAGACCTAGAAAGAAAGTGTTACAGCTTCGCCTTGGGTCAGCCTTGATCACCACATAGGAGGGGTCGCAGAAGAGAGAGCCTTGCTAGCTACAAGTTCCATGTGACAGTGGGTACAATATGGGGGCATCTCCAGATGTGTCATCTCTACATCCCAGGAGACAAAGTAAGAGAAATTACAGAATGTGATCAGAAACCAAGAATATATCTGGATGATACAGAAAGTCCTTCCTCCTGCAGCCCACTAGGAACTCCTCAGCCCTCACCCTCCTGAAACTCCCTTCAAAGATGAATACATCTCCCTATGTCCAACCCAAAACTTACTCCTCCCCAGTCTGATTCAGCTCTGATGCTTTGCTGTCTTCTCACTGTGCCCTAAGATTGCCTCTCCTCTCCATGGCACACTCCTTGTGTCTAACAAGGGAGATGGACACTGCCCAGCAGTCCTCAGCCTTGCAGGGAGGAGTGACTGTGACAGGGAGGGTCAGGGCTGGTGCACAAGGACCTGCGGATGGAATAAAGGAAGCTAATGCATCAGAATGCTGCCCTAGTGACTAGAGGATCAGAATGCAGGGAGCCCCACACAGCACCACCATAGGTTCTTTTCTTTTTAACATAGTTTATTTATTTACTTGAGAGAGAGAGGGGGCGAATGGGTGTGCCAGGGCCTTCAGCCACTACAAATGAACTCCAGGCACATGTGCCCCCCTGTGCATCTGGCTTACATGGGTCCTTAAGCTTTGCAGGCAAATGCCTTAACCACCAAGCCATTTTCCCAGCCCCCTTCTTTTTATTTGAGAGAGGGAGGGAGAGGCAGTGAGAGGAAAAAGCAGATGCAGGAAGGAAGGGAGGGAGGGAGGAAGAGAGAGAGAGAATGGGCACACCAGGGCCTCCAGCCTCTGCAAATGAACTCCAGATGCATGGGCCACCTTGTGCATCTGGCTTACGTGGGTACTGGGGAATCAAACCTGGGTCCTTAGACTTCACAGGCAAGTGCCTTAACTTCTAAGCCATCTCTAGATTCTGTTTCTGAAGCAGCTTCACTTAGTCAACACATCCGCCTGCCTGACACACACAGCACCTGCTCAGCGTGTTTCTGTAGAGAACAACTCCAAGGGCGTGCTGGCCCCCTTGTTACTCTGCTCCTCCGTATCCAGGGAGACACCGTTCTCACAAAGGGAGAGGGAACACCTCTGGGCTCCATAGCTGGCACCTGAGTGGTTCTTCTCTGCCACAAAGGGACTCTTCCCTCGGGCCCAGCTGTCCTGACCTCCTGCATCCCTCTGACCCCCTCACACCAATTATCCTTGCAAAAGACATTGCTGTCACCTCACCTCTGTGTAACTGGTTCTGTAATAAACACCACACTCCCTTGGGTTGACATCCTTCTCTCCCACAACAAAAGCACCACAGGGATGCATGTCATGTTTCCCAACAGGCTGGAAGCCCTCTGAGGAACTAAGCCAGGCCACCACGTCAGCACTCCTCACACCCCACCCCCATGCATGCTGGAGCCTGAGTGTCACATGCAGAGAGAAGCAAGGCTTGAGGAACAGCACGGAGGAAGCACATGGGTGGGTGGTGGGAGGGAAGTCGAGGAGCAGAAGAACTCAAGGGAATCCTTTCAGGCCTCAGTGCTGTCTCATCCACCCTTTTAATCTTTAGCCCTGTCACTGAGTGCTGATTGAGATTTGCCATTTGATCTGACCATCTCTGCCCATTGAGATTTGTCAGATATTCTGAGCGCTGGGGCCCATGCAAGGAAGTTGCCACGGCAACAGTGTTCTTTGGGAAAAAATACGCATAGGTAATATCGGTGGTGGAGGCGTGAGCTCAAACATCCTCCCCATCTCCTCCTCTCGTCAGATCTAGCTGACTTCAAAGCGGAAGGGTATGAATGGAAAAGACCAGCTAAACTGATACCTAATGGGTAATCCAGCAGGAAGAGAGGACTCTGCAGTTTTGATTAAATGCTTAGCTCCTACCAAGCCCAGAAGCAGAGGTTGGGAACAGAAAGATAGCCGCAAGATGTCAAGAACTGTCGGCTGGAACTCCTGAAACCACAGCACTGGGGTACGGCACCCAGGACAGGCCTTGGGAACCTTGAGATACCAGCCTGTAGAGGGCCAGTAGGAGTGACAGGGCCTCAAGCTCTGGCTAAGTCCACTCTGCCCCACACCCCTGGTTCCCCTAATTTCCTCCCAGACCCATGAAAACACAAACACACAGGATCAAGCATCTCCATCACACACTGATCAGGGAAAACTGTGCTGCTGGTCCCTGCCCCCAGCAGACCCTGGTATGATCAGATGCATCTGGGCTATGCCCCGTATCCAACCACACCGAGAACATCATTGGCAGTCCTCCACCTCCTTTAGACCTTAGTCCTCCGTCTCCTTTAGACCTTAGTCCTCCCTAAAAGGGAGGAGCTTTCCTCCTCTTCTTCCAACCTGCACTATTTCTGGAAACAGGAAAAATAACTCATGATTTTCCTTCAAGGACTCCTTGGAAAAACTCTCTTAAGAAGAATTCAGTACCAATGGTCTCTCTGCAGAGAGCCCCGTGTCCTCAGGATGGTCCCCAACCATCCCAACTCAACGTTTTGAGAGCAGGATGAGACAATCCACAAGGCACCTTACAGCCATTTCCCCACATCCCTACCATCCCGAGCACAAGTACCCCATTGCCCCCAGCATGAGCAGTCCTCACAGAAGGAGGGAGCCCTGTCCTTCGCTTTTGTTCAGTCCACTACCCTGTGCTCACCCGCGCACTCCTGCGGGCACTTGCCCTTCCTGAGGCCTCCCCACACACGCACCAGCGGGGAGGACTTGCCCCACTCTGCATTCATCATTCATCATTCACCCTTCACGCTGCGTTGTATCATCAAGTGATTCTCTGGCAGCCCCACAGCATCTAGAACAATGTGGAACATAATGGGCACCTAACTGAATATTTTAGGATTTTATGTATCCATATGTCAGCAAAACCAAGTGACTTGAGCCTTCCATTAGCTGAACACACCCCTTGAGGAGGACTCCAACCTGCCCAGGTCATCGGCTACAGTCACAAGCACAGCCCTCTGACTTCTCTTCCAGATATACCAATGCTGCCAAAGCCTTTCCAGTGGCCCAGCACACAGCTTCTGTACCCATCAAACCACTCCCCTACTTATCCTGGATGGCACAGGATCTTGGTCCTACCTCTGAAACACTAAGCCACATCCCCATACCCAGTTTCTGGATTTCCCATGGTGTACAAATCAGTTGTAACTTAAAAAAAATTTTTTTTGCATATTTTTATTTATTTATTTGAGAGTGACAGACAGAGAAAAGGGCAGATAGACAGAGAGAGAATGGGTGCGCCAGGGCCTCTAGCCACTGAAAACAAACTCCAGATGCCTGCGCCACCTTGTGCATCTGGTTCATGTGGGTCCTGGAGAAGTGAGTCTCGAACCCGGGTCCTTAAGCTTCACAGGCAAGCACTTAATCACTAGGCCATCTCTCCAGCCCTCAGTTGTAACTTGAAAGAGCAACATCACCAGCTTTGTAACAAACACACTGGGACAAGCATATCAATTATCTTCCCAAGTCACACCCACCGCCAGGAATGTGTGTCCTTGGTTGGGGCTCCCAGACCTCCTGACCACATTGACCCTCTACCCAGGATTTCTGAGCCTCCACCACCACTCCCTTCCACTCCCCTCCCAGCTTCCTGGAAGGAAATAGGTATTGTCTGTTAGCTGGGAGGAAACTCCACAAATACACTCTACCCTCCTCCCAGAGGCCAGGAAGACATTAGACCCCCACATTTCACCTCCCAGGCCCCAAAGCTGGCCTAAGCCCTGGTAAGAGGGTAGGCTTTGCTAGACAGTAGGCAAGGGAGCTGATGCTGAGTCCATTCCCACTCCAACTCAGTGTCAACTGGTGAAATTCAGGCAGCATTTGCTGGGTATTCATTCTTGCTTTAATGGACCAGGGCTTCTCAGAGTGAAGTCCCAGAGCAACAGCAGCACCTGGGAACTTGGCAGAAGTACAGATTTTTGAATGCACCCCCACCCCCCGGACGTGCTGAATCAGACACATTGAGGGGAAGCCAACCCAACCCCCAACCCCTCCATGTGATTCGGATAACTGCTCAAGCTTGAGGAACACTGGTTCTGCTACTGTGGATTAGCACACACATACACGTGTGGGACATGCCCGCACACATAAACCAGCAGTTCAAGGGCTGGGGCTGCATCTGAGCAGGAAGAATTTGCACAGCATGTATGATGCCCAGGGTTCTGTCCTTAACACCAGATACCCCTCTTTGTGCTAGCTAACATATCATATCAAAATCAACTGGGGTACTTGGAAAATAATCCTAATGCCTGGGGCCGAACCCAAGCTGATTCCATCAGAACCTCTGGTAGTTTGCTGAGCATTGTGAAGCAATGTGTTAAGCGTAAGTGTGTAGGCATCTAAAAAGGGAGACTGGAGAAGGGATTAAGGCAGGTATCTGCACCAACAGTGCCTCCATTTGCCATGTGTCAAATGTGGGAATGTTAACGTGCCTCTTGTAGGACCCGTGAGCATCCCACAGATGATGCATGGAAATACCAGGCACGGGGCTGATGCTCAGGTGGAAATCGTTCCCTCCTTCCACAGAATGGGGCTCCCTGTTGACTCTGAGGTGAGTAGATGGTCTGAAATGTTACGTTCATGCCCTCAGTTCTTGCCCTTCATCAAGGACCCCTCCACAACACTGTGCTTAGCTTGAACAGTCCTCATTAGCAGCTATCTTGACATTTCTACTGCCCTGGGTCACTGCCCTAAAGCAGCAGCAGCACCAGTTCCTTGGGAACCTCTCAGGGCAGCTCATAGTATAGACCCTAGTCCTCTGACAGTCCCAACTCTTTTAAAGAGCAGCTCTTTTTCTTTTTGGAGAGAGACACAGAGAGAGACAGAGAGAGAAGGACAGGGAGACAGAGATGGGCATGCCAGCAGCCTCTCAGATGCTGCGAATGAAATCCAGATGCATGCGCTCCCCTTGTGGTCAAGTGTGGCATTGCGCCCTTGCGTCACTGCATCTGGCTAAACATGGGACCTGGAGATTGGAACCTGCATTCTTAGGCTTAGCAGGCAGGCACCTTAACCACTAAGCCATCTCTCCAGCCCGAGAGCAGCTCTTTAAACAGGTAGCAAGCAAAGGCCATTGGAGCTACACTAGGAACACACTGTTCTACCTCTGCCCCCCGCTCACACACTCCTTGCCTGAGGCTCCAGACAAGTCTACACTAAGGGTGAAATCTCTCAGCATCAGGCAGAACCATTGGCTAATCAGTCTCCTTCCCTTGCAACATGTGAACTTGGCAGGACCCTTCTCTCCCCATAAAGCACAAGAGGAGGTCTGAAGTTGTAGAGCATGTACTGAATAGGTCCCCTCAATGCCATGAACCACAGGCAACCCCTGTGGCCACATGAATTGAACATGGAAACAGGGGCTTCCTCATAGCTGCCCCTGGGGCTCTGTGTGTATTCCAGCAGGGAATAAAGATTTTTTTTGTCTCCTCTTGAGTATATGCTTTACTATCATTTTAAAATTAAAAACAAGCAAACAGAATCATTACTTTATTAGGCAAATCTTTGCTTCTCTATGCTTGGTTGGTTCATTGGCTGGGTTTTTGTTTTTTGTTTTTTCTAACATACTATCCTCTGACTTACGCAGGTCTGGCTCCCTCTTCCCCAGACCACCAAATGAAGCTGAACTAGTTCTAAAAATTAAATTAGCATTCAAAGAACAAAGTTCTGTCACCCATGAGGATAATTTTTTTTTTAATTTCAAAATGAAGACAAAAACAAAACCCTTGCATCACCAGATTAAAAACAGTTGTCCACATGCAGCTCCTAGCAGAGAGAACACAGGTGGCACCCTTCCATCTCAGGAATTCATCCCTTCAGGGCCTGTTAAGGGGACCATGGCCCCTTCCCCCACAACTTTGGTGTGGTCCTTGAAGCAGGCAGTCACACCTGAAGTACCTTCTAGGTATAGTGGAAATTGTTCTCCCACATCAAATCTGGATGTGGGCAAGAATCTAGGGAGAAGAATGGACTGGGCATCAGAGAAGTTTATATACACTACAACAGCAAGAACGAGGACAATTTTCCACAGAGGCTGGGCTGCCAGCATAGAGACTGTGTTTTCAGGGGCTAAGGCCTAGCCTGGCATCTAACCCACAGAATTCACATGAGAATTTTAGAATGTGAGACAAGAACAAAAGTCTCTTCTCAAACAGCAATGGAAGAACAAGAAAAGTAAAAATGCAATGGAACCCCAAGCCTCTGAACTAGAAGGCCACCATTCCTTCCCAGACTCTACAATCACCCTCTCTGGACTATCATCTCCCCACCCTTCCTTCCCCAAATCCAGTATGCAAAACAAGACCCCTGGAAGGCTGACCAGAGGAGACTATGAGACATCATTGATTGGCTCTGCCTTTTCATTCAGGCTTAACAAGCTCAGGCCAGGTGTGGTAGTTTGAATGTATGCCCCCCCCAACAGACTCAGGTGTTTTATTAAAATTTGTAACTTGGATTTCCAGATGCCTAGCTAGAGGAGTGAATCTTGGAGTCAAGCCCTAAGGTGTCACTAGGGGCAGATCAAAATTCCAGCCCAAAGGTGTAAGAGAGAAGTCTTCGTTGTAGCAGAGTCCCTGTTGCTTGCTGCCTGTTTGTATCTTCCTCCTGGATCTATAAACTTGAAATAATCCCCTTCCTCCTATAAACTGTGTCTGGTTTACACGTTCATTCCAGCAACGTGAAGCTGACTACAGCACCAGACAAGAAGCCCGAGAGAGGATGTCCTATGGCACTTCAGTGCTCAACTCCCCGTGCTAATGTTCCTCTATAATTTCTGGTTTCTTCCCTGTAACAGGCACCTTCAGGTTCATTGAGATGAACTTCCAGACCAGGCACAGTTATGGAGGAATGGATATTTATTGAAGCTTACAGATTCAAGGGAAGTTCCATCATGGCAGAAGAAGCTGGCCTGCTTTCACAGAGAGCAAAGCCACAAGCCAAAAGCCACACAGCACAGCACACTTCAGTAACTCCAGCTAGGCACACCTTGCATACCGTTAGATTGAAATCTCAAACCCACCACCACACCTTAAGAGCCGCCCAGTGACACTGCCTCCAGCCAGGTGGCTGCAGATGCAAACTACAAACTAATAAAACGCTGAATATATTGGGGGCCATCGAGTCAAACTACCACATTCCCCTTCCTCACACCTGTGTTCTCCCTGGCCCAAGTAGCAGCCTCTGGGCTGTGTGAAAACCGATGGAGCCACCCTCCTGACCTAAGGAGATGTGCCCCAAAGCTGAGAAGCACCGATGCACAGCTCTGTTTGTCAAGACATTTCAAGCCGGAGCTCCAACAGGGAAGCTAAGGAACAGGGTGCATGATCCGGGTGGCACTCAGTTATCTGCACTAATGGTGCAAAGTGACACATGTTATCAAAATGATGAACAAGGCTGGGGAGGTGGGGTAAAGTGCTTGCCTTGCTAGTGTGAAGACCAGAGTCTAGATCCCCAGGATTCATGTATATGCCCAGGGGGTGTAGCGGCCCATCTATGATCCCAGTGCTCAGGAAGTGGAGGCAGGGAATTCCTGGGACCAGCTGGCTAGCTAGACTGGCTGAATCAATAAGCTCTGTGTTCAAGTGGCAGACTGTGATTCAGTAAATAAGGTCAAGAGTGACTGAAGAAGACACTCAACAGCAACCTCTGGCTTCCATACACGTGCACTTGCACACACACACATGCATGTTCACTCACGTACACAAGCAACTACAAACATATGAAACATACATGCACATACAAAGAATGATGGATAATCGATAATCCAGAATAATAGATGCTTTTGATAAGTAACGTGGCGTTTGGCAGGAGTTGCTTCTTAAGGATTTATTTGTTCAGAAGTGAATTTGCAAGGCCTAAACACAAAACCTAAAAGCGGTAGAAAATAGCCATATGAATAGAAGAAGCCAGCTCAGGACTTACAACTGTCCATATCACAGATATATAAAACAAACAAGAACTAGCGGTGTGGGCAAGAGGGACTGAGGACGCCAGTTAGCTACCCGCCCCCTCATTTTATAGATGGGAACTAATGGTCCAGGGAAGCAAAGACATTACTTTCTATCACATCGGGCGGAAGCAGCAGAGCCACAAGCAAGATGTCTAACAGAGGACTGCTCACCTGGCCACACAGGTCCAAGCACGTTACCTTGAAAGAGAACTCTTCCTGAATACCTGATGCTGACCAGGAGGTCATCTGGACTCTGAAGGCTTCCTGAAGGTGATAGCTTCTGTAATGACTATAGTCATCTCGTGTGTTCTGCACCCTAATATTACAGCAAACATCAACATCCCCAGGCCAAGGACAAAAATGATTCATAAATTTTAGCCCGGTTATTTGAAATCACAGCATGGCCTCTGACAGCACCACCTCATATGATTCAAATCAGTAACTGCTATCAACTTCATTAAGGTCAAGTACAACTAGGCCTTGACATTTGGCAGTTCTTTTGACTTTTCTAAAACTCTTTCATAAATTGTACTTTAAATTATGTTTTCTAGGTCCTATGAGTCATTGGTAAAGGAAAGATTCAGATGTCTATTTAATGTCTCGTGTTGAATTTAGCCCTAAATAAACAGCTGGACAGTGGAGCTAAGAGAATATAGCAGAGGTCTTCTGACTTCCAAACTTGAGCTCTTTCCAGAACAAGCTGGGTAGTAACAAGCTGAAATTCACAACAAGCTCTGAGGTAAGAATTATAAGGATACTGTCTGCTAACTTTCTGATAACGAAGGCAAATTTTATCTTGAAAAAGACAGATTATGCAGCATTACCCTTTAGTACTACTTCTTATTATTATAAAGCCTAACTTGCATATGGTAAAGGATAACATAATTAAGGTTGAGTGAAATACTAATGTAGTCATAACCCAGACTAAGACTTAGAACATTTCCAGGTACCCAGAAGGTTCCTTCAGGCCCACTTCCAGTCAAGAATTGCCATTATTGGAGCTGGAGAGATGGCTTAGCAGTTAAGGCAGTTGCCTGTGAAGCCAAAGGATCCCGGTTCAGTTCTCCAGGACCCACGTAAGCCAGATGCACAAGAGGGTGCATGCATCTGGAGTTCATTTGCAGTGGCATGCCCATGCTCTCTGTGTCTGCCTCTCTTCTATCTCTCTCTCTCTCTCTTTCTCTCTCTCTCTGCTTGCAAACAAATAAATTTTTAAAAATTGCCATTATTCTAACCTCACCCTGTTTGTTAGATCTGCTTACCATATAAATAGGAACAGTAAATATAAATAAGAAGGGCCGGGCATGGTGGTGCACGCCTTTAATCCCACTGCTTGGGAGGCAGAGGTAGGAGGATCACCATGAGTTCAAGGCAACCCTGAGACTACATAGTGAATTCCAGGTCAGCCTGGACTGGAGTGAATCTTTACCTCGAAAAAACCAAAAAAAATTATACACACACACACACACACACACACACACACACACATATGAAGAAACAATATGTATTTTCTTATGTCCAGCTTCTTCTGCTCAGCCTTTAATTTGTAAGATTCCTTTCTGCTATTTGTCTTTCAACAATGTGCACTTTCTCTTTGCTGCATAAGCATTCTGTTGTGTTGGTAGTATACAATGTGTTTATCTAATTCACTGTTGATGAAAATAATACTCATTTTTCCTGGGTTCTGGATGTTATGAAGAAAGCTGATAGGAACTTTCTTGCACATGTTTTTGATGAATACAAATGCTCATATTTGTTGGATATATCTGGTACAGAATTGTGGACTTGGGGTATATATAACAGGTATGAGCAAAGTATTTCATAATATACACTTCCACTAACACTGGTATTACTGGTTTCAAAAAAAACATAATGTTGCTCTGTGATCGAATGCTTGAGTGGCATGTACAAGTCCCGCATTTGATCCCAGCACCACAAAGTCCATCACTCGTCACTGAGCAATAAGGTACTTTTGTAACTGACTGAAGTCTTTAAGTAGCTTCTTTTTAAATATTGTTTTTCTATTTATTAGACAGAAAGGGAGAGGGAGGGAGGGAGGAAGAGAATGGGAACACCAGGGTCTCTAGCCACTGCAAACAAACTCCAGATGCATGCACCACCTTGTGCATCTGGCTTATTGTGGGAGCTGGAAAATCAAACCTGAGTCCTTAGGTTTTGCAGGCAAGCGCCTTAACCACTAGCTAATCTCTCCAGCCTTTTAAGTGGTTTTTAAAAAAATGTTCTAATAATTTTACTTCCCATACAATATCTAAGACCCTGTAGACTACATTGAGCTATACTAAGAGCTATCTGTCCCCATATTAAGTATGTAGGGATTTCACTATCTCTTCTTTTGCAGGGAGACATCATTAAAGTCTCAACAATCCAGGATACTCTTCCCTAATCTCTATCCTAGAAAATCTGAAGATGGTCCAGTTAGGAACTTCAATTTACATACTATCATAAGTCAATAAGCTCTGGCCTTATTGTGCATAGGCTTTTTTGCTAGCAAATGGCCATGTCTATGTCTTGAATAGTGAAGGTTGTCCCACAGATAAATGAGCTATTCATACCCCACTTGGGTTTGTTTTGAAAGTATCATCATGAAGCCCATTATTTTGTACAATTAATATACATTAGGGCTGGAGAGATGGCTTATCAGTTAAGACGCCTGCCTGCCAAGCCTAAGAGTGCCCGTTCGATTCTCCAGGTCCCACATTTAGCCAGACGCAAGTGACACAAGCGCGCAATGCTACACTTGCCCACAAGGGGACGTACACATCCAGAGTTGGTTCACAGTGGCTGAAAAGGCCCTGGCACATCCATTCTCTCTCTCTCTCTCTGCCTCTTCCTTTCTCTCTGTTTCTCTCTGTCTCTGTCTCTCTCTCTGTCTCTGTCTCCGTCTGTCCTCTCCCTCTCCCTCTCTCTCTCTAGATAGATAGATAGATAGATAGATAGATAGATAGATAGATACACACACACACACACACACACATTAAAAAAAAGAATGAGCCGGGCGTGGTGGCACACGCCTTTAGTCCCAACACTCGGGAGGCAGAGGTAGGAGGATCACCATGAGTTCAAGGCCACTCTGAGACTACAGAGTGAATTCCAAGTCAGCCTAAGCTAGAGTGAGACCCTACCTCAAAAAACAAAAAACTGGGCTGGAGAGATGGCTTAGCGGTTAAGGCGCCTGCCTGCTAAGCCTAAGAACCCGGTTCAAGTGCAATGCCGCACTTGTCCACAAGGGGGCACATGCATCTGGATTTCGTTCACAGCAGCTGAGAGACTGCTGGCACGCCCATTCTCTACCTGTCTCCTTCTCCCTCTCTGTCTGTCTCTCTCTGTGTCTCTCTCCAAAAAAATAAATAAAATAATAAAAAAATATATATATTAAAAATAAAATAAAATAAAAAAGAATGAAAACTGGTGAAGAGAAAAAAGAACTAATTTCGTTCCATTGATAAATATGACTACATAATTATTAATAATTTGAGAAAAGTTAGAACATGACACATTAGTAAAAACTTCTTGAGAGCATGGGGTTGGTCTTGGTCATTGCATTCCCCTATACAACCTGCCATACAAAAAAAACACTTAATATTAATTGAGGGAATAATTAATGGAGTGAAGGGGCAATAGCTGAGTAAGTTAAAACATATGGTACATATAAAATGCAAAAATTCTTAAGGAACACAAGATAATGGAGAGTTTTAGCCCTATAAAACTGAAACAGAGTAATAAAGTCAATGAAGCATAAGAGGAAGGAAAAAATTAAGGAGACACAGGATCAACCAAGAAGTGTAACACAAACACATTGCCCAACGACAATGGGATAATAATCGCTGTCCTCAATTACGAAGAACTTCAAGTAGAAATACAACTGTACAGCTCTGTGTGACTCTAAGGAGTTGAACCAAGATTGATGTGCCTAAATTAAACAGTCACATTTCAATTCCATAAAATAATTTACTAATAATTAGATCTGTCCAGTAATAAAATGAGTTGTTGGCTTGTGGGGTCAAGAGTATCTCATCACTGAATACATGAATCATTGATGCTCAAAGATCACTTAGAGACAATGCTGCCTCAAGCAGAAAAGTTTTACTAATCTAGAACTCAGTGGCAAAAGTGGATAGTCATGCTAAAGAGATATCCTATAAGAAAAGAGGCTTGGGTCATATTCGGAAGAAGATGCATTTAGAAGCATGAGTATATATTTGAGCGTAGGGCCCAGAACCCTCACGAAGGTGAAGATTAGAAAACCACTCTACCACTGTGTTAGCAACATTTTTAAATCCAGAGGCATTATTCACAAAACCATCTAGTCAGAGTAAATTGAAGCTTTCCCAAATTGGTGAATAATCCTAGCCTGGATCAAACTGAAATGGGGGGAAAATCTTATCAGATATTTAAATAGTTGATGCAATATGGAGAAGCCATAGAGTTTGAAATTTAAGGAAGCCAACAAGTCTAGCCCACAAATCTGTAACCAATCTGAAACCTCAAAATGGTCGTGTCTGGGCGCCACCATAAAAGTACCCATCCTGGCAGTCTTTGGACTCTTGTTATTATCTAACCAGGGGCCATTATTTTATGAATCCTAAATTGTAGCTGAGCCAGAGAGACAACAACACCTTATTTCATTTGGCTTGGAGAATAGCCAAGTTCAAGTCACTTTACTATGACTCAAAGAGTGTTGTGCCCATCTGTTCACAATCGATGGGAATAATTAAGGGGTAGAATGTGCCAGGCACACTTGGACAGTCTTTCGGAAGTGGGCTGGGGGCTTTCCTGGCCATTTGCCGTGTGACAACGATTCCTTCATCTATGTACATATGGACTTGATAAAACTGTCACTGGAGGAGAATGGCACAACGAGGTTTGGGCTGTTCCATTTCCATAAGAAAATTTATGCAAGTTACAGCATGGAGTGGCCTACATGTCTTCCACGTGGCCAGGTTTATCACAGCATTCCCCTACTTCTGGGTGTCTATTTTCTGTATCAATCAGCTTCTCATCGCTAGTACAAAATACCTGATTTTTAAAAATCAGTTTAGGGCTGGAGAGATGGGTTAGTGGTTAAGACACTTGCCTGCAAAGTCTAAAGACCCAGGTTCAACTCACCAGTACCCACATAAGCTAGATGCACAAGGTGGTGCATGAATCTGGAGTTCATTTGCAGTGGCTGGAGACCCTGGTGTGCCCATATTCTCTCTCTCTCTCTCTCTCTCTCTCTCTCTCTCTCTCTCTCTCTCCGGTCAAATAAATAAATAATATAAAACCCCAGTTTAGGGAAAGAAAGGTTTATTTCAGCTTACAGTCCATCATGGCAGGGAAGGCATGATGACAGGAGCTGGTCACTTAGAGTCCAAGAACCAGTCAATGAACACCAGCTGGGGCCTAGCCAGCTCTCTCCTTTTTATCCAGTCCAGGACCTGGGCTCATGGAATGGTACCAACCACACTGAAGGTGGGACTCCCCACCTCACTTGACTTAATCAAGATAATCCTTCACAAGCTTACATAGTCTAGGTAACCCTTCTTTAGTGGAGTTCACTTTTATCCTGGTACTCAGGAGCCAGAGGCACAAGTACAAAGACAACTTAGTCTCCATAATGAAACCCTGCTGAGGAAAGCAGAGGGGAGGAGTGGGGAGAGAGAAAAACCAGAAGACAAGGGAAGGGGACAAACAAGAACAGGGTCATTAATGTGAACCTGAAAACAAGTACTATACTCTCTCCTCTTTCTTAGCCAGAAATTTCTAAGTAATTGTCCTCTCATATGCAACATTTCTGCAGCGAATATCAAGGGAAACCATTAAGACAGAAGAGACACTGTCAAAGGACAAGGCAGTCACAAGGGAGCACTGACAGGTGACCCGTGGAAGGCCTTTGGGTCACCTTATCTTCCTCCACGTTTCTCTAACAGCCTCAGGACTTAAACCAAGATGGCGCCTCTCACTTGCAGGCCCACTACTGTTCAGAGAAAAAGCTCAGGATGGGGCGGGGAAGCCAGCTCGAACTAAGTCAAATAGTGATCCCCAGGCTCTGAACAGCTCTTCTCTCCCCAGTACTGGAGGGAATGGAGGGCAAAGAATGGTGGGTATGCACTCCAAGTCATGTTGCTTTGTGTGGGCAGTGACGTTGAAAGTATTTCTAGAAAAGGGGGATTAGTTCAAAGGTGTTTGTGTTTTTCCTCTGGATGCCTACTAGCTTCTCTCACAACCTTGGAATAATGGTCAGTCCAATAACGGTGTCTGAAGACTCTGCTAGGAACACCACAAACAGTCCTCCACCCATCAGGTCACAGCTCCCTCACCGCAGGAAGCTCAAGGTCACCAGCTCTTAGAGCTCCTCTTTCACATTACATCATTATCTCTGACCTTGAGCCTTTCCTTTCCCCTCACACATTCCTGCCATTGTGCCATGCGCATCTTTAAGGCATGCAATTATGTGTGTGTGTGTGTGAGAGAGAGAGTGTGTGTGTGTGTGTGTTCTAATAAGAAATTAAAACCATGAAATACTAAATAGGAGACTCACAATCAAAGGTCCTAGATTTAAGGCTCCTTGGCAGCCAGGCAGTCATGTCAAATCTCTTCACACTTGAGCTCCGGTCTCCTCATCTGTGAAAGTGCCTGGCTGTCCTGGAAGGACGCGTGTTGTCCTGGACAGAGGGAGGGATACACCAGCACAGCCTGCGGTGCTGGTGGAGATTTGGCGACACTGCTGCTGCAATGGTGTTCTTCCAAAAGCTGAGGTGTGGATCTGCACTCCTGTCTCTTACCTAGGACACACAACTCCAGGCTGCAGGAGCCCCACCTATCTCAGAAGACCATTGTGGATTTCAAATGACATCACCTATGTCATCTGAACCTTCTTGGAAATTCTAAAGCACCTTGTCTGTGTTGTTACAACTGAGACCACATCTTCCCTACACTCTAACATCTGAACCATGGCTGTACACTGCCCCAGGCCCAGCATGATTTAGCTGAAATGTCACTGATGGACCCTTCTGTCCCTCCAGTGTTAAACGCAGCCTCTTCCTAAGCTTCCATGCACATCATATAAAGACTCTCACCAAGAAGGCTCCTGCAAAAGACTAGAGAGATGGCTCAGTGGTTAAAGGCAGTTTCTTGTAACACCTGGCAGCCCAGGTTTGATTTCCCAGTGCCCATATAAATCCAAATGCATCTTGAGTTCATTTGCAGTGGCAGGAGGCCCTGGCATGCCCATACACACACTCTCTCTCTCTCTCTCTCTCAAATAAGTAAATAAAATTTGAGCTGAAGAGATGGCTCAGTGGTTAAAGGCACTTGCTTGCAAAGCCAACTGGTCCAGGCTCAATTCCTCAGTGCCCATATAAAATCAGATGTACAAAGTAGTAGGCATATACATCTAGAGTTTCTTTGCAATGTCCAGAGGCCCCGGCACTGCCATGTGTTCTCTCTCTCATCAAATAAGTAAGCAAATTAAAAAAAAAAAAAAGTGTTCCTGTAGTCTGGCCTTATGAACCCACAGACATGAGGCAGGAGGACAGATGAGTACGTCAGAGCTCACTGAACCGCCATCACTTCTGCCGGTAACACTGGTCCATTCCAGCCCACTGTCCAGAAGCCATCCTCCCTGGCGGCCAGGCGTTGTTTTCTCTTTCTCGTTAGCATCCCACCTATGCTTTTTCTACCAGGATTACTGCAGCCAAACTCCCTGGCACTACTCATCTCACCTTTCAATAAGCAAAGGGACTAGAATTCCCTCACTGGGACTTGTTTTCTGAGTCAGTGCAAAATCTCTGATTGCCCAACAGAAAGCGCCAGGGAGACCAAAGGGAGAAGGATGCTCTGTGACATGAGAAGCTACTAATTGCCCATCTTCCCTGCAGCGATGTGCTGACACGGTCCTGTCTCCTTCCCTGAGTGTGTGCTAATAAGTCTGCTGTGATTAAGAACACTTGCACTGATCCTAACTCATTCTGCATCTTTGACAGCCGCCACTTCCTTTGTTTTACAACAAAGCAAATTCAATAATAAATGTCCTTCTGGAGAATTCCAGTCCACAGTCTCTCTCCACAGGGCTCCAGAGGTATCCCCAAACTACAAAAAGCTTCAAGTCGAAATGAATCACCATTTCTTGCATTTTGTCGTACACCACGTGCCACAGGCCCTGGAGTCAACGCTACTCAAAGTCTGACAGAGGAGGTAAGGAACAGCTGAGTGCTCATGGGTGGCATGTGCAATATGTTATAAGCCTGAAAGGCAAACAAATATCAGAGTGCTGTGGGGTTGGCAGTGATTTCCTCTGAAAAATCTCAAACGCCCTCTCTGCTGCTAACCAAACCGCGTCGGGCTGAAAACTTCTACCCAAGCTTGACTTCATTATGGAAGAATTTTCTGATCACTCCAGAAATGCCCAGTCATCCATCCAACCGTAATTTACTGAGCATCTACTGTGTACCAGGCAGTGGACAGAATACACTGTCAAGATCTCTAGCTGGTGGCTCCATCCCCAATCTACTAATGGAAGTCGTGTGTATACTCCTACATCAAATGCAGCCAGCATGCTCCTGGAATTCTTAATGTTGTCCACTTTACAAGATAATGCTGACCATGTCTTTTGCAGTAATATACTGAGGGTAGAAGAATTCTTCATTTGATTTGTCCACGAAAAGAAGGTACTCAATAAATACATACTGACTCACTAGTTAGCTAAATACATAAGAAGAAAAACAAACGTCCATATTTAATTCCCCATATGGACTCACGTTGCCTCAAAGGCGGGTATTTCTGTTTCTGCATCTTCTAGAGCATGCACCATACCCCTGGGCACTTGACTGACTTTCCCCATGTCTTTGGTTAAATCCAGTAATCCCGCTGGAAATGGAAGTCCCTCCTCTATGTTAATATGGTTGATCATACTCTAGATTTAGAAAAGGGTGAGTTTAGAGCAGGCTTTTACAGCATGTGCCTGTAACCCCAGCAAAACACTGAGTTTGAGGCCAGCCAGAGCTATGTAGAAGACCCTGTTTCAAAAAAGGGGGGAAATAATGGAATAAAAGAAGAGAGGGAGGGAAGGAGAGAGGAAGAAGTTTCAACAAAGCAACAGTGAGCCCTTAGTAGTAATCCCTCCAACACACTGGCTAAGCTTTCACCCTGACCGAAGCACGTGTGTGTGGAAGAGCTATAGGCTTATTTCACCTGTAAAGCCTGACCTAAGCCACCTACGCCTCTCAGAGAGAGCTGAACGGAAACGCAGCCGCAAGCCTAACTTTAAACAGCAAGAGCGCCCGTGAAAATGTTCAGCATATGACCCACCAAGACCTCAAACCAAGGATTTAGAGCCTAAACTCTGTGAGAGATACAGCTGCCAAAAAAAAAAACTTCAGGAAAGCCAAAGACCCTGGGCCCTAGGTACCCACACAGCCCAATTCTGGAGTAGCCAACTTTGCTCTAACAAGCCACAGCCAGGACGTCACTGAGCTGGAGCTGCTCTGTGGAGAGCGAAGCCAATATCCCTCACTGGGCAGGTAAGGAGGTAAGGCGAGGCAGCAAAATGCAGTCCCAGTCCCCTCGGGCATCTGGAAATCCTCCTGCCTACACCATCGAGTGTCATCATTGGCAAAGCATGCCCAGCCAGCGTCCCAGGATCACCTGTGTTCACCTACAAAGCATGCCCAGCCAGTGTCCCAGGGTCACCTGTGTTCACCTACAAAGCATGCCCAGCCAGCGTCCCAGGATCACCTGTGTTCACCTACAAAGCATGCCCAGCCAGTGTCCCAGGATCACCTGTGTTCACCTACAAAGCATGCCCAGCCAGCGTCCCAGGATCACCTGTGTTCACCTACAAAGCATGCCCAGCCAGCGTCCCAGGATCACCTGTGTTCACCTACAAAGCATGCCCAGCCAGTGTCCCAGGATCACCTGTGTTCACCTACAAAGCATGCCCAGCCAGCGTCCCAGGGTCACCTGTGTTCACCTACAAAGCATGCCCAGCCAGCGTCCCAGGATCACCTGTGTTCACCTACAAAGCATGCCCAGCCAGCGTCCCAGGGTCACCTGTGTTCACCTACAAAGGCACTAGCCTGAATCAGGGAGTGCCACATTCAAGATTCCTCAAAGGGTCCCTCAGGGTTTAACCCCTGAAATTCAAAGGACTTACCTACACCACTCCCCAAATTGGAATTCTCCCAAGACCTTCAAAATAAGTGTTTTATGACCAAAAAGTAATCCCCCTTTCCATCCCAGACAATGCTAGGCTTTGCTTCTGTCTTACTAGAGTGTTCTGGCTCCTGCTGGTGCTGGTCAGCCTCCAAGTTTTCCTGTTTCCTCTCCCATCTGTGTGATCCAGAACAAATTACAAAGAAGGCAGCAATGGCATTTGGTCACGTGAAGCAGTGAGCTGACTTCATTTTCCTCAATTAATGTTTCATTGAGAGTCGGAGAAATAAGAGAAACCTTATTCATGAGATTTATGTTTGCCTTAATGATTCACAGCATAATTTGCTCCAATTAAATATTTATTTTAATATCTTCTTGGGTCTGCAAACTTCTGCCCATTCGTCAATGGGTACTTGTATACAGTCTCCTCACAGATGTGAAGATACTGGTAAAAGCCTTATTCTTTTCCTATGGACAAATTTCTCCTTCCAGCTTCCTCCTAATGAAGAACTTATGTCACATCTGTTCGCTGCCTCTGACACAGCCCCCAGGGCCTTGCCAGTCAATCTCCACTTCTACTATCTCTTGCCCAGCATTTTGTAATCCTATAAACTTTTTTTTTTTTGAGAGAGAGATACAGAGAAAGAGAGAGGGAGACAGATAGAGAATGGGCATGCCAGCAGCCTCTCAGCTGCTGTGAACAAACTCCAGATTCATACACCCCCTTGTGGTCAAGTGTGGCATTGCGCCCTCACGTCACTTTGCGTCTGGCTAAACTTGGGACCTGGAGATTGGAACCGGTGTTCTTAGGCTTAGCAGGCAGGCGCCTTAACCACTAATCCATCTCTCCAGCCCTATAAACATTTTTAATAAGCCTACTTGCTCTTTTAGATAATGAATGTCCCTCAAAATTCATGTACTGAAAGCTTGGTCCCCAGGATGGCACTATGAGAGGTAAATAAGGACTTTGTGCAAGGTCTCAGGCCCATGGTAGTGTGTCCTTACAGGGGGTGTCGCCATCTCTCCTTTTCTCCTTGCTTCCTGACTTACAGTGTAAGCAGTTTGCACTGACATGCCACGATGAGCTGTCCTTACCAGAAGCCCAAAGCAACAGAGCTACCCAATCACACACTTGAACCTCCAGACTGTGAGGTAAATAAACTTTTTCTCTTTATAAATAATTGCCTTGGGTGTTCTGTACAGTGATGGAAAGCTGACTAATACATCGAGACACAGAATCCCAGAGAAACTCTCCTGAGAATAGCAGGTGGGTAGAAAGAGAACTGGGCACTCGCTGTCATGTTGTGAAAGAAGAAAACAGAATTGGAATAAAGAGTTCTGATCAAGTTCCAATGGTGAGTCTTAAGACAGTCACTATCTGGCCACTTCAAATCTTTGAAATGTGGACATCTTTTTTTTCGGAAAAACCAGATGAGATGATAAACTTATAAAGAATCATAAATATCTTCCAGTGTTGTGAAAACTAAATGAGAGGGCTGGAGAAATGGCTTAATGGTTAAGGTGTTTGCCTGTGAAGCCAAAGGACCCAGGTTAAATTTTCCAGGACCCACATAAGCCAGATGCACAAGGAACACCTGCATCTGGAGTTTGTTTGCAGTGGCTAGAGGCCCTGGTGTGCCCATTCTTTCTCTGTCTGTCTCTCTTCTCTCTTTCTCTCTCTCTCTGCTTGCAAATAAATAAATAAAAATTTTAAAAAAAGAAAATGAAATGAGAAAGATACAGCTCCAGTGGTTACGATAAACCTGGTATTAATAAATATTTAAATAAGCTAGAGTTATAAAAGTGTAAGGAATTAAATGTGTTTACTTTTATTAGAGCACAATGACTACTCATTTAATCTTTACTGTCTCATTTACATCTGGCTAAATGATCATTTCCCATGATTCCTATACATAGGAACACCCAGGGCCTATTTCGGGGGAAGAGGAACCTGTGGAGGTGTGTGTGCTTCACTTGCAAACTATTTTTATTTCTCTCACACAAAGATTATGCAGTTAGGCTACAGAGATGGCTTAGTGGTTACAGTACTTGCCTGCAAAGCCAAAGGAACCAGGTTCAATTCCCCAGAACCCACGAGTCAGCTGCACAAGGTGGTGCATGCTTCTGGAGTTCTTTAGCTTCTGCAGCAGCTAAAGGCCCTGACATGCCCATTCTCTCCCTCTCTTTCAAATAGATAAATTTTAAAAAGAGATTGTGCAGGGCTGGATTGATGGCTTAGTGGTTAAGCACTTGCTTGTGAAGCCTAAGGACCCCAGTTCAAGGCTCGATTCCCCAGGACCCACATAAGCCAGATGCACAAGGTGGCACATGCATCTGGAGTTCAATTGCACTGGCTGGAGGCCCTGGTGTGCCCATTCTCTCTTTATCTATCTGCTTCTTTCTCTCTCTACCTGTCGGTCGGTCTCAAATAAATAAATAAAAGTTTAAAATTTTTTTTTTAAATTTTTAAAAGATTGTGCCATCATCACTTTGCTGGAAAGCTTCCCTAGATGACTTCTTAGCCATGTAGGTGTGTCCAGCATCTAGACACTGCAAAAACTTGCCAGTCACCAACAAAATTCACCCTTGAGAAGCGTGCAATTAAGTTATTTTAAAAACTGCAAAGGGGCTGGAGAGATGGCTTAGCTGTTAAGGCACTTACCTGTGAAGCCTAAGAATCCAGGTTCGATTCTCCAAGACCCACCTAAGCCAGATGCACAAGGTGACGCATACATCTAGAGTTCATTTGCAGTGGCTGGAGGCCTTGGCACGCCCATTCTCCCTTCCTCTATCTATTTATCTCTTTCTCTCTCCCCGCCCCCTGCTCTGCCACTAATAAATAAATAAAAATTTTAAAACACTGCAAAAAAATCCCGTATGATTTTAAGTTGGGCCACGTTTCTATCATTGGCCCCGGCAGGTCGGACATGTCTGGAAAGCATCCCCACCACTCAGCCCCAAGGACATATCTTTTCAAGTGGTAGCAGAGCTCTCTGCCATCTGTGATCCTCACTCTTCCCCCAGCGGGGAGCCCGACCACTCCTTGCCGTGGGAAGTTTCTGGGACTAGGAAAGTTCAGTAGTTACCTTGCAGGGAAGGCACTCTGTTTGCTCCAGGGCTATCTACTGGGAGACTTCCTGGGAAATCCTTGAGGGGAAGTAGTGGGTGGGGGAAGGGAGAGTGAGTATCTTCCCAAGGCAGTTTGAGACACAAAGGGACGTTACCTTTTGCATTAATTAAATGTCATTTAAAAAAATTTAATCCCTGGCACTATGGGAAGTTTATTATGCTAAAGCAAAAAGGGACTTCTAGAAAGTAATTATGAAGGCTTATAAATTAATATGAATTTGTACCTTGTACTACTAGAGCTAATTCCCTTACTCAAGAAACTAAAAGTGATGTTCAGGAAGTTGAAACGTGCTTCTTTGGAGCTCCGTTTCTGAAAGAATGGCCCACAGCCCTTTTGGCCCCCATATCCCAGTAAGCACTTCTCTCCTCCAGGAAGCCATCCTAGAATATCTCCCATCAAGTCTGAGTCATCCCATTACTCTAGACACCACCCACTCTACTCCTTCCCACTCCCGCCCCCCACATTGCCATGGTGCCTCTACTTCTTCCGGAATAGTCTTAAATTAACATCTGGGTGCATTATTTTAGCACTCATAAAAGGATCAGCTAGCTACCTGATATTAAGCAAGGAATGAAGGAACCATTCAAGGTGCGCAGGCACTGCCAAGCTCTGAGAGGTCTGGGCAGGAAGTCTTTCCAGGCACCTTTCAAAGCACAGCAATTCTGTTCCTTTTTCTTTTCTTTTCTTTTTCTGTTTTTTTTTTTAAAGAATCATTAGTGCGTATTCGTTGTATAAGATGATGTTTTCATTGTGACATTTTCATACACATATACATGCACTTTGCTCATACTCATTCTCCACTACCCTCTCTTGTCTCCCTTCCCATTGTTTCTCTCCTCTCCTCAAATATTCTCCCTTTTATTTTCATGGCATTTCTTAATCTAGATTTTATATAAGAAAGAAAACATGTAGTATTTGTCTAAATTTGGCTTATTTCAGTTAATATTACCAGCTTCTGCTCTATCCATTTCTGCAACTGACAATACCTTGTTCTTCCTTATGGCTGAATGAAACTCCACTGAAATCACACCAATACTTAAAATATCTAATGGTGTTTTATTCTTCACCCCTCCATATGCTCAAGCAAAAACTGTCAATGTTTTTCTTCTCCCCAAAAGAACTCCCTAGTATGGACCCCGAGCTCATGGCAGCAGGTCCACAGAGCAGCCAGTATCCTGTTCTCCCTCGGAACTCTGCAGATCAGAATGAAGCTGGTGATGTTTGAAATCTGATCTTCCATCTGCCACTTGATCTTCCATCTGCCACTCCTCCAACTCAACAGGGATGGCAAAGCCAGAGCGATCTCTAGGGACTCACTTGGTGGTGAACAGATGTTAATTTGAACTCCAAAAGTGATAGAGGTAACTCACCTCCAAAGTAAGAGGTCTAAGACACTCCAAAATGTAACTAAAGAGTTCAATAGCTGACTTTGCCTCCATGCATTCTCACCACAGCTTCCTGGTGGCAGAGTAGAGAGGACACAAGGTTTAGGATAAGAAAAGGTGGATTACAGGGCTGGGAAGATGGCTCAGCAATTAAAGGCACTTGCTTCCACATCTGTCAACCCAAAGTTCTTTCCTCCTGAACGGCCAGATTGCCAATAGCAATAGGAGGCGGAGCCAGGAGAAAATCTCAAGAAGCAATGGCAACAAGAGATTCTATCTCAAAATGAGATGGAAAGAGAGGAGAAACACGCCAAGGTTGTCCTCAGACCTCCACACACATGCTGTGGTGCATACACGTCACATACAAGGCTAGAATACTAATTATACCCATCATTATGTAAGCCAAATGGCTTGGGCATGTCACTAAACAGTTTGCCTCAGTTTCCTAATTTGTAAAGTTGGATCTATTCTATTGTAAAGTTTGAGATAAGCATCAAAGATAGTTCCTGGCACACAGGAAGTATGTAACCAATGTCCAAAGCAAAAAAAAACAAGGTAGCCAGGCGTGGTGGTGCATGCCTTTAATCCCAGCACTCTAGAGGCAGAGATAGGAGGATCACCCTGAGTTCAATGCCACCCTGAGAATACATAATAGATTCCAGGTCAGCCTGGACTAGAATGAGACCCTACCTCACCGCCCCCAAAAAAAATACATGTAATTCATTATATTGAGGCATATTCCCTAGGTTCTTTCTATAATAAAAAGTCCAGGGCTGGAGAGATGGCTCAGCAGTTAAGGCACTTGCCTGCGAAGCCTAAAGACCCAGATTCAATTCTCCAGGTCCCACATTAGCCAGAGTCACATCATGGCGCATGCATCTAAAGTTCATTTGCAGTGGCTAGAGGCCCCGGTGTACCCATTCTCTCTCTGTCTCTCTCTCCCTCTGTCTTTAATAAATAAATAAATATAAAAAACAAAAAATATTTTAAGTCTAGATTTTTATTATCTACCTAATATTTATATGTAGGTACATATGTATATTTTCAGTTATAACAGAAAACATGGTCTCTGTGACCAGAGAAAAACTATCTGTCCACCCAAGAAAGGAGATGTGCCACAGCCTTGGCCTCATGAATATAGTACTCGTAAGAGCATTCTAAATATCACTGCACTGTAGGAGCAATCTGCGTCAAAGCTTCATTTGGATAGAGAAGAAAAGTCATTGAATTTGCTTCTTTATAGACCATACCCAGATAGGGAGATCTTATCTTGAAAAATGCACCCCTAACTTTGTTGACAATCCATTCTTCCACATGAGCAATGTTCCTGGACCCGAGTCTGTTCCTGGAAACCAATTTAAATTTATGAAGCTTCTGGTATTTATGATAAAGTAGAAGTAAATCTACTGAAGCAAAGACCTACATTCCCATGACAACTGATCCATTCATTTCATAGCTGCTGCCCCTAGCTCACACCCAGGCCACACACAGCCCTGGCTCCACCTCCGTGTAGGTAGGTCTTTCAGAAGTACCAGGTCAGAGCTGAAAATGTAGGGGAAGCAAATAGCTTTAAGTCAAGGGACACGCCCTCTACAGCCAAGCTCAACACCCAGCAGGGGCAGCAGGAGGAGGCGGAAAAGACTGCACCCAAAACAGCACTTTAACAGAAGCTCTTTTCCAAGTGGAGGCACAGCGCTGCTAATCTGACATACACCCAAAACAGAGATGTGGGGGAAAAAATAAAATTACCACTGCTCCCGTGAGAAGGCCAGGAAGAGAACATACTGAAATAATCATGGCTGGCCTGTAGCCCTGCTAACACCCATGCTGCTAAGTGACCTCAGCCAGGGACAGGAAAAGACGGAACCATTTACTGTCCTCACTCTAGATCTCCAGAGGGCAGCCCACTGACTGCCAGATAAAACCGCCCGTCTCTGTTCAGCTCTTTGCCTGTCCAGATCCTCTTCACACACACACACTCACAATGCGCAGATACGTGTCCTTCACGTGAAGACTAGTTCCTACCCCTCCTCGGCTGCTCCCTCCATCTGAAATAAGTCCTTTTTCATAAATTGTTTGAAGTATGTGTGTGTGTGGAGGTGGTGTGTGTGGTGTGGTATATATGCGGACAGGAGCTCTATTTATGCGTATGCAGAAGCCAGAGGAGAAAGCACCTCAGTTGTCGCCCTTTATTATTCATCTGTGTGTTTCCTTGAAACAGTCTCTCAGCTGAACCCAGAGCTGCCGTGTTCAGTCAGACTGGATGATCAATAAGCCCCAGCAATTCTCAAATCTCTGCTCCGCTGCTCCCCACAGCACTGGGGTTACAGATGTATGGGGCCAGCCCCATCCAGATGTCTCCAGGGGTGCTGGGAAATAAAACTCCAGGAAAATCAGGCCCTCGTGGACTCTCAAACTTGCACAGCAAGCAATCTTACCCACTTCCATCTTTGCAGACCTATTTATTTATACAACAGAGAGAATAGGAGGCAGAGAGAGAAAGAGAGCGAGAGAAAGAGAATGAGCACCCCAAGGCCTCTAGCCACTGCAAGCAAACTCCAGACACATGTGCCACTTTGTGCATCTGGCTTTACGTGGGTGCTGGGCGATCGAATCCAGGTCCTTAGGCATTGCAGGCAAGTACCTTACAGGTCACTTGCAGACCTTTCAAAGCAAAGTCTGCAGCTAGAATTTTCCTTCCTGCTCCATGGCACGTCCAACTGAGAGCACCCTATCCCTTCACGGTAATTCCCATGAAGGCCAAGACTTGAGCTGTCTTATTCATGCTCATGATGGGGCTTGCATGGGAATTCAATAAATACTCATTAAATACACCACCTCATGGCCAAGAAGTTCCTTCTGTCACTTCAGTTTTCTAGTCCTTACCAGACAAGAAGTCCCCTTAACAGAGGTAATTCCAAATTCACTAGCTTTGGCCTTACTCGCCCCCCCCCCATGCTAGCTCACTCCTAAAACCTTTCACTCGGCCATGTTCAGGAGTCCCATTCATTTGTCCGTCCCTGGTGCTTGCACCTGCTCTCAAAGCATCCAGCTACACTTGACTAGCCACTCCTGTTGTCACTGGCTGTGAAGCTAAAGGATGCCTAACGTGGTCTCAGTGAGGCAAGTGACCCCCGGTGTCAGCTCCAGGGCTCTCAAATTCCAGTATTACAAGTGCCAAACAACCTGCATTCTTGCTCTTCACAAGCAGAAAGCACTGATGGCAGCTAACCCTATCTTCCCCACTCTGCGTTCACATGCTCATCATCATCTGTCCCCACATGCTGCACAGACCCCTCATAAAATAGCTCCTTTGGTGGTGGGATGGCCTAGTTGTGAAGACCCTTGTCTGAAAAGCCTGATGACCCAGGTTCGATTCCCCAGTACCCACATGAAGCCAGATGCACAAAATTGTGCTTATATCTGGAGTTTGTTTGCAGTAGTCGGCCCTGGTTCATTTGTTCATTCTCTCTCCCTTCCTCCCTCCCCCCCTTGAAAATCAATAAATAAAATACTTATTTTTAAAAAAAGAGCTCCTTCAACTTGTGCCTGGTGATCCTCTCCCCCATGGCTAATGCAAGCCCAGAGCAATGGCCATACTGGAACACCTGGGCAAGACAGCTCATGATCTCTCCCAAATCCACCTGCCTTTCCTTGTCATTCAAGTCGACCACACAGAATGGGTGCTTGCCTCTCAGATGTAATGGCCAGGATAGGTCCAAATGCCCATAGTGGCCATATACAGGCTGAAACGACACGATCTATATCTGATATCTAACCCTCTCCAATCTGCCACTTCAGGCCTGGGCTGTCCTGACTCTCTTAAGTAGTGAAAAGGCGCTAACTAGGCCCACCTTTGCTACCTAAAGACGAAAACTCCGTCTCTTCCCTAACGTTTCTGCCCAGGTCCTACTCTCTACCCTCGCGGCTTCTCCAAGGATTCCACTGCCTCAGCCCCTGTCCCTCTCTGGGTTGCGATTGACGCTCACCACCACCCTCGGATCCTTCTCTCTTGGAGAGGTTTGAGGATGGATTTTGGGAGATGTTGCCCACAAGCTGAGGATTTATCATGCTGGAGCCTTCTCCTGCCTGCCAGTTAGTGTGTCCATCATTCAGAGATGGGTTGTTCAAGCCCGTAATCTGCTTCATGGAGAAGGAACTCCAGTGAGGCAGGAAGCACCTTGAACTTGGCTGGCTCAGCCAGCAGTGGAACTGCCCCTCCCCAAGGAAGCCCAGATCAGCTCCTGGCAAGTAGCCTCAAGGTGAGGAGGCAGGGCTTCGGGGGGAGCGGGGAGCGCTGGCTCACTCTGGCTGGAAACAATCAAGTACACAGGGAAACCTGAAGTTCTTTCCCAGTATCTTGGGCCAAACTTCAAAGCAAATAGAGGCTGTTTTTTTAAACTCTGTCCTACCAACCCAACTGCATTGTCCTTTCTCAGTGCCTGGCCCTTTACAAATGAATTCTGTCTCCTCCATCAGAACCTGCCTGCCTGCCTGCCTGACTTTCCAGGCTCCAGCTCCCCTCTTGATCATGCCTCCACTCTCTTCTTATCCAAAAACTAGATTTTAGCAACAAAGGTTAAGAATTAGTAGGTAGCCGGGTGTGGTGGCACACGCCTTTAATCCCAGCACTCGGGAGGCAGAGGTAGGAGGATCACTGAGATTTCGAGGCCACCGTGAGACTACATAGTGAATTCCAGGTCAGCCTGGACCAGAGTGAGACCCTACTCGCAAAAACCAAAAAAAAAAAAAAAAAATTAGTAGGTAACATTTATTAAGCATTAATCATGCATAAACTCACTCCTGACACTAACCCTTGTGCAACCTTGCACACTTGTGTCACTGTGCATCTGGTTTATGTGGGACCTAGAGAATCAAACACAAGTCTTTAGGCTTTGCAGGCAAGTGCCTTAACTGCTAAGCCATCTCTCCAGCCCTAACTGGTGTTTGTTTGTTAACCATTCAGCCTACTGCCTAAGTATGAGGAGGCTTTGAATCAAAATGGCCTGTTAGGTCCTGACCTCATCACTTTCTACTGTGTGCACTGGCTACGTCATTTCCTTTTTCTAGGCTTCAGTTTCCTCATGTTAATATCACATTCACCTCACCTCAATTGCAGTGGCTGGAGGCCCTGACACGCCAGTATTCATTCATTCATTCACTCTCTCTCTCTCTCTCTCTCAAACAAAAAAAGGCAGTCTGTTGTGCTCGCCTTAAAAAAAAAAAAGTTAATCTGCAAAATAAGCCTAGCCACTGGCTAAATACTTTGAAATTTTATTTTGTTTTAGGTTTTTCTAAAAGATTCTGATTATGCAAGTTACCAGCGTTGGCTGAGGAGGTTGAAGGATGGAATGACATACAGCCGGTAAAAGGGAAAAAGAATCTTCAATTCATTTCGCCTCCCCTTGTTTCCACACTCCCCCCAAAACCAGCTATATTTTAGCTACTCATGGCAAAAAAAATAGCATGTCTTACACACTCTGAACCTGTTGAATGAGTCTCCTTTGAGGGTCTTCTATAAATATCAATTTTTGGCAAATAGACCAAAGAGGAGAACTTCTAAGATGAGGTGAAGCTACGGATAAAGGATAAAGAGAAGAGGGAAGGAAAATGGACCCCTAACCCTATGGACGTTGTCCTCTCCTCATGTGAATGCTATGGGGGACCAGCAGAGGTCAGAGGCCTCTTGTCCCACAGGGAGGATGTGGAGTTCACCTAACCAGAAGGGCAAACCAGCACTCAGCAAAGACTATGTAGGGTACCCTCATACCTCACCTTCTATGGGCCCCTGCTCCCAGGAACCAAGAACAGATACAGTCGAGAAAGGACAGCCTTCAAGTCCTGGTGGGGAGGTGATAGCCATGTTTTCAAGGAGGAATCTTAAACTCAATATGCTCCGCCTTCTGCAGACTGCATCCCACTTCAGTAAGAATACATAGAAGGAGTCAGCTCATCCAGTGGAGTCACATGACTCCACCAGAAGGATTAGGGTTTTTTAAATATATTTTTTATTTATTTGCAAGCAGAGAGAAATAGGAGACAGACTGATGGAATGGATGCACCAGGGCCTCCAGCAATAGCAAATGGACTCCAGATGCATGTGCCACATTCTGCATTGGGTTTTACTGTGCGCGCACGCATGTGTGTGTGTGGGTAGGTGTGTGTGAGAAAGAGAGAGAGAAAGGGGGAGAGAGAGAGAAAGTATAGGTACTGAAAAAATTGAACTCGGGACATTAAGCTTTACAGTCAAGCACCTTAACTGCTAAGCCATCTCTCTAGCCTCAGGATTAATTTTTTGGTTTTTTTTTAATTTAATAATGCTTAGACTTTAATTCCTTTCTTCAGGGCATAGATGGTAGTGGGTGGAAGAAGAGGAAATATATTCCACATAGACATTATATGCATTTATAGATGAAGCAGTACATAGTTTGATTACATTTTGAAAATGAATTTCTAATAAGTCCATTCTTTCCATTATATAATTTTAACTTCAAATATGTTGATAATGTAAGTTTATTTTACTCATAAGCCAGCTCAAATTTTTTTTGTTGTTGTTTTGCTTTTTGAGGTAGGGTCTCTCTCTAGTCCAGGCTGACTGGGAATTCACTCTGTAGTCTCAGCGTGGCCTCGAACTCATGGAGATCCTCCTACCTCTGCCTCCTGAGTGCTGGGATTAAAGGCATATGCCACCATGCCCGGCAAATTTTCTGAGTTTTTAAGTCACAAAATGAATTTTCAAGGAATGCACTCCCTATATTTATGAATCTTTTGTTAAGTATGGCTGTATATTTCTTTCTCTTTGTCTTCCTTTTCTCCTTTCTTTCTTTCCTTTCTCTCTCCCTCTTTCCATTCTTCCTTCTCTCTCTTTCTTGTGTCCTGTGATAGTCTCACTCTGTAGTCCAAGCTGGCTTCATGATCTTCCTGCCTCAGCTTCATTAGTGATGGAATTACAGGTATGTGCCACCATGGTCAGATCAACATTTTCCTGCATCACTGGGTGTATCTAAGTCCCCAAGTAGACCAAAAGCATGGCTACATTTCTTGACCCATAACCCTAAGCTGAGCAGGATGCTAGATACAACTTGTTTCTTCCCAGTGACTGCTTAAGCCCTTCACTCTTGCTTACAGACCTGCATTTTGTTCAGAAATCAAACATCCATTTGCTTCAGGAGAGAAGCAAAGACAACTTCCAACCCCACATGTTCAGTGCTGACTGATTACATTAAACCCATCTTGGATATTATATCCCTCTGGCTCAGGAACTGCCAGTAGAATTGTGACCTTTGAATCATGGCAGAAAATCTGGAGAACATCTAAGAAATGTTTTCTTGCTCATAAAGGAAACTATGTGGCTCTAGGCATGAAGAAATAGGCTCTAACAGTTGTCAGTTCTGTATGTAACCTAGGGAGTTATGGCAGTCATCCGGGGACTAGAGAATGCTAGGATGGAAGGATGGCAGGAACTAGCATCCGAGATTTTTCCATTTCTTATAATGGCAGGCTAGGTGATTAGGACCAACCCTTGCCCCAAGGACAGTTAGTTGATTTTCTTGTTTCCATATTCTAGCAGTTAAGGTGTTTGCCTGCAAAGCCAAAGGACCCAGGTTCAATTCCCCAGGACCACGTAAGCCAGATGCACAAGGGGGTGCACACATCTGGAGTTCGTTTGCAGTGGCTGGAGGCCCTGGCACGCCCATTCTCTCTCTCTCTCTCAAAAGAATAAATAAAAATAAAATATTTTTTAAAAGAATATGACAAAAATTACTGGGTTGGGCTGGAGAGATAACTCAGTGGTTAAGGCACTTACCTGTGAAGCCTAAGGAGGATGTAGGCTCGATTTCCCAGGACCCACATAAGCCACATGTACGAGGTGGTGCATGCATCTAGAGTTCATTTGCAGTGGCTAAAGGCCCTGATGACCATTCTCTCTCTCTCTAATAAATAAATAAGGAAATAAAATATTTTTTTAAAAAAAGAATTACTGAGCCAACCAATGAGGAGGACCCCTTTCGGAAAGGAGGCAGGGATGAGGGAAAGGATGGTACCAATACATGATGCATCTATACTAATTATGTCTGTAATTAATTAAAAAATTAATTTAATGAGTGGGCAAATGTGATCAACATTTATATACATTATATACATGTTGAAAATTTATTTTTAAAAGTAAATTAATATAAAAATCTTTAAAAAAAAATTACTGAGTCAAAAACTAAGAGAGGGCTGGATAAATAGCTTAGCAGTTAAGGCGCTTGACTGTGAAGCCTAAGGTCCCAGGTTCAATTCCCCAGTCCCACATTAGCCAAATGCACAAGGTGGCACATGCAACTGGAGTTCGTTTGCAGTGGCTAGAGGCCCTGGCACACCCATTTTTCATGAAACTATAAATAGATTTGATAAAGAATAAATAGCAATTCTAGAACCAAAAAGTAAAATATTTGCAATTAAGACGTAAATACACATATTTCATTGCAGGTAAGACACAGTTATATAGTTAATGCACCAGAAGATACATCAGAAGAAATCACCTGGAATACATCATAAAGACATACAATTATGAAAAATTCAGAAGTAACAGTAAAGAATGTGGATGATATAGTGAGAGGTGGCATCACATAATCAATAAGTATATCAAGGGAGACAAAACCCAGATAATGGCTGAGAAATTTCCAAAACTGATGAGCTCAAATATCCCATAAGCATAGCACATTTAATGAACCCAAGCAGTCTAGATAAGTAAGAATTTGACAATATTGAGCCACTGACTGATCTACCCAATTTGTGAAATTCTTAAGAGAGACGGGAGAATAAGAAGCAAAAGCCATACATTTATTGTTTAGGCCACTTTGAGTTTGAGTTCAGTTACAGGCAGCCAAAAACACCCTAAATAATATTCACAGGGAGAATAAAGTAGCCATCGTTTGAGTGCCTACTATGTGTCAGGTATACTGCACATATATTTTACTATGTGTAAAATATTCATGTATTTTAATTTTGAGTAATTCCCAACAAAACTTTGTGAGGTTTGTAAAACAGTCAAGATAGGCTGGATGGCTTCCATAGATAAGCCATCTGAAAGCCATGTTCAGCATGGCTCCAGTATTAATATCGTAGTCACCCAGGGTCCTTAGCTGATGGAAGATTTATCTTAACAGTTTTTATAACTAATAAAACAGTAGAGGGATGAATTAAAGCACAGATTCTTAACCTATGGGTCACAGCCTACATGGGGACTGTGTAGCTGAATGTGGGAGGTCACAAAAAATGACAACAATAAAAGGTTTCTTAACATGCAATGACCAAAAATTAGTTCAAAACTCAATGTGTAATAAATCTGAGTTGTTTCAGACTACGCTCACCTGTGCTGCATTATATGACTCGACAGCAGCCTTGGTTCTGAATACGTAACATGCACACTTTGCACTCTCCATGCCATCGTG
Organism: Orientallactaga sibirica; assembly: GCA_036365145.1. NCBI lineage: Eukaryota > Metazoa > Chordata > Mammalia > Rodentia > Dipodidae > Orientallactaga > Orientallactaga sibirica. The sequence continues at coordinate 15,642,645 of JAEOAD010000050.1, read as the reverse complement.
CCACTCTGTGCCAACAAACACTGCCCAAAACACAGCTCACATTCAAGGCTGTTGTGTGTTAGGAACTACAGTGTTTTTAAGTGTACAAAGTTTTCTGATCTTATAGAAACATAATAGTTTAATTACAGAAAACAAAGACTTCTAATATTCCCCAACATGTAATTACCTTATCTTCGGGTTATATAAAATATTTGGTTTTAAAAATTGCTGTTTGAATTGCTAACTTAAATTTCATTTAAAGACCATCAAATAAATATTGATCTGGAATTAGAGCAGAATTTCCATCAATTTCTGAAATGGCCCTAAACATAATGCTGCCATTTTATACTACATATTTATGCAAGGTGGTATTCTAGGCAATGATGATTATAAAATCAAGCAATCAACTCTGAAAGGTAAAAATGCGCTACAGATACATCCTACAGTATCAATTATTCAGCCAAGATATAGTTTTTTATGTAAAACTAAACAAGTATATCCATCTCATTAGTATGAAAATTTGATTTCATCTTTAATAAGTGGTAAAATTAGATGTATAGCAAAGAATTGTATTAAAATACAATTTCTTTATGATTTATTATCAGTAAATGTTTGATTTGTAAACCTATTTTATATGCCTGTATACCCAGAGTAGCATCAAAATTTCTTTAACAAAAAGGAATCATGAGGGCTGGAGAGATGGCTTAGCGGTTAAGACTCTTGACTGCAAAGCCTAAGGACCCAGATTCAATTTTCCAGTACCCATGTAAGCCAGATACAAAAGGTGGTGCATGTGTCTGGAGTTTTGTTGCAGTGGCTACAGGCCCTGGCATACCCATGCTCTCTCTATCTGCCTCTTTCTCTCTCTCTCTCTCTCTCTCTCTCTCTCTCTTAAATAAAATATTTTTTATAAAAAGAACTCAAGTAGAAAAAAATGTAAAAAGCTCTTCCACCTTAGTTTCATCATGTGTTTCTAAATATCATTTTTTGTTGAATTTTTTTTCCAAGACAAGGTTTCATGCTAGCCCACACTGACCTGGACCACTCTGTTGCCCCAGGCTAGCCTCCAATTCATGGCCATTCTCCTACCTCAGTCTCCCAAACGCTGGGATAAAAGGCGTGCAATCACCATGCCTGGCTAAATTAAATAAAGCTCTGAATTAAATAATGGACTGGCTTTTAAAGCTTCCCTTGGAAATAAAACACCTAACTTCCACTCACAAGTCACTGGCCAAATCAACTCACATGAGCAAAGATGTGTATCAGTGTAACCTTCCAGAAGGCGCAGAGGTGGAAGCCATCACTGAGCAGCACTAATGACCACAGATAGATATGACAACAATTTCATGAATGAGCAAACTGAGGCTCAGAAAACTATCTAATTGTTAACTGGGTAAATCAAGAACATACTAATTAACTTTTCTTCCTGAGGGAGATATTAACATGACTATTGGCCCATTGGTATGGAGCGGGGGTAGAGAAGAGAAATGTATCCATGATAGGACTTCCACGGAGCCAGAGTATTCCATTGGGTCTCATCCTGGTCTACCCCAGAACCACCGAGAGAAAGAGAGACACAGAGAGAGAGAGAATGAATATGAAACCACTGAGAAATATCCTAGACCTTTGTCCTTGTGCTAGTCTTAGAGCCATCCATATAAAATTAACATTGGACTGCAGTTGCTCCAGTGTGCCCGTGCCCTAGAAGCTCCCACTATCTTATATTTCCAGGTGCCCAAGATATGTCTAAGAGGGGAGGAAATAAGCCTACATCACAGGTATGCCCATGCTAAGTTTCTTAACTTTGATTGTCACAAGTTCAGAAAGTTTTCCAAGACAAAGGGGACCCATCATGTCCAAACACAGGAGAAGGGGCCATCTTGCTCTCTGAGGTCTTCATGAACTGGGTCTTCCAGACTGCAATGTCCCTTTTGTACCTAGCGATGGCACAGCTCTCCCTCCCTCCAGCTCCCCACAGGCACTGGCGGCCCCCTGGCTGCTTCTCCTGCTGTGTGTGAAAGCAGCAGCAATCTGGGATTCTCTCCCAGCAGCCAAGGAAGAGCCAACACCAGGGCTCTCGTTTATTTACGTGCATGAGGCAGCAATGTAGAAAAAGGAGGTCGGACTAGACAGGGAAGAAAGGCCTACATAAGAAGTTGTAGTGGGCCAGAGACTGATAGAAGAAATATCTACAATTTCAGCTGCTTTCCAATCACACTGTCTCTAGGTGGAGCTCCCTGGGTAAAAGTTCTGTGTATTCCCAGGGATGGGGGTTTGAACCTTAATTATGTTTCACAGCATTTGGCTGTGTTCATCCTGAAGCTTCCAGAAAGGGAAAAAAAAGTAGTTTCCATTACAGTGTCACTGAGGGACTTGTACAAGGGTTGGGATCATTAAAATGAAAACACCGATGATGAGTAAGCCATGCCATTTTGTCTCCAAGACTTACATCCTTTCTCCACCCCTGGGCCTGTACTTTATTCTGAGACAGGCTTAAAATAGTCTATAAAATATGGAGCTCATTATCCCATCTAACAGACTTCATTCAGCATGAATGTAGATTAAAAGTCCCAGGCCAATCCTTCTGCCAGGGTTGGTTGCTGAGGAAGACACTCCTCTGCCCTTGCTTAGGCTGCGTTCTTTGGGCCACCATCCTGGAGTTCACTGGGCTTCATGGTTATCACTGGGAAGGATGGAAAAGTACACTCCTGCTGCTACAGCTTCTTACAGGAATTATGCTCGCCATCTTAAAAGGCGGATTCTCGACTTGATATGCCTCAAACCCATGACTTCTCCAGTCTACCCATGCTGCCACACACAATAACTATATAAAGGCTATGGCGGTGATGGGGTAGAACTGGAATTAGGCATGGTGCCACATGTCCATAATCCCAGTATTCAAGAGGCTGAGGCATAAGTATCATCTTGAATTTGAGGCCATCCTGAGCAACATAGTGAGAGTCTATCGAAAGAAAGAAAGAAAGAAAGAAAGAAAGAAAGAAAGAAAGAAAGAAAGAAAGAAAGAAGGAAGGAAGGAAGGAAGGAAGGAAGGAAGGAAGGAAGGAAGGAAGGAAGGAAAGAAAGAAAGAAAGGAAAGAAAGAAAGAAAGAAAGAAAGAAAGAAAGAAAGAAAGAAAGAAAGAAAGAGGGGAAAGGGGAAGGAGGAAGGGAGGAGGAAAGGAGAAAGGGAGAAAGAGAGAGAGAGAGATAAAAGAAAAGGTTGGGGATTCAGCTCAGTGGTAGAGTGCTTGTCTCATATGCTCAAGCCCTGGGTTACCCTGCAGATTAAAAGGGAGGAATATAATTGGGCTGAAATTATAATGGAACAATTTGGAATAGTCTGACCTCACATCTGGAAAAGTTAATGACTACGATTTTTGGCAAGTGAAATCAGCTCTTTGTTACTCAGTTTTCTCATCTCTTAACAGGTCTCTTTCATTTGTGTCCATTTCTATTTTTTAATATTTTATTTATTTTTTTATATATTTGAGAGAGGAGGAGGAGGAGGAGAGAATGGGCACGCCAGGGCCTCTAGCCACTGAAAATGAACTCCAGGTTCATGTGTCACCTTGTGCTTCTGGCTTACGTGGGTCCTGGGGAATTGAACCTGGGTCCTTTGACTTTGCAGACAAGCCCCTTACCCACTAAGCCATCTCTCCAGTCCCATTTATGTCTATTTCTCATTTTGCTGGGGATATAATTGTGCAGGTAAAAAGAGTAAGGAAGACAAATCTGTTTACTCACCACTGATCTGATTTACCCCAATACCACTTTATGAACCAGTAAGCTTTATGGTTTTTGTTTGTTGGTGCCTAATCACAACCCAGCCTTTCCCCTGGGTCTCCAGAGCATTTGCCCTGCACATCCTCTAACCCTCCAAGCCCTGTCCCCTTGCTCTGTCCAAATCCTTCAAGATTCAGATTCTCGCAAGGTCAGTGTATGCAGTAATAAGTACACAGTGACCACTTGATTTATTAGTGTTTAACCACTCGAAGTTCAGGTGCCACCTCCTCTCCAGTTGTCCTGGGATACTCAGCATATGCTTCTTATGAGGGGCAGGGAAATAAGAGTCTCTTGATGGCCCCAACAGTCCTCCAGAGCTTGCTGCTGGAGAGGAGTTCAACGATAGCACAGCCAGGTGATTCTTCCTACCCCCATACCTTCGAGTCCCGGATCCTGTCTTTTCCTCCATCTGTCAGTAAGAATGACAGTTTCTACTTTGCAGAGTGGCTGGAGATTTGAATGCGGCAAATCAAGACCAACCCGATCTCTTCAACTAACCCATCTCAGCCCACGGCATTGACTGTTCAAAAAATATATCAGGGCATATAAACTCCTTTTCCTGGTTGCTTTGTTATTTTTAAAAAGTCATTTCTAAGCATTCCTTCATTATTCCACCCAATGGAAGTTCCCCTCCTCCAGTCTACTGCCGCCATCTGCCCTGTTTATTTAGCCCATTCCTACCTCCTCCAGGCCACTGCTGTACTTTGCAGCACTTATCATAAGCTGTTCTTACAAATTCAACTGTTGCTTGACTTGTGCCTTGTCTGCCCCACTCTCTAGAATGCAAACCTCATGAAGAACTCATGCCTTATTCATGCTGCATCCCCAGCAAGTAGCACAGTGCTCAGAACGCCTAAATTCATTGTTGGTGCTCCACAGTTATTTATTGAGCGGATTAGTGAATCCATTTCTGTTCATCACTTTAAAACTTCTGTTACTTAATGCCCCACTCTTCCTCAAACACACCCAAGCCTCCCTTTACAAAGTCATCACTTGACCCTACGATCCCACCAACCACCCTCCCATTTTTACCTTGCATTTTCTGACATATATCTCAAACAAACAATGCGTGCCGGCTGCTGCCTCACCCTCACCACTTCCTCCCACTGCAATCTGGTTTCTCCTCATGGAAGTTCTAAAACAATGCCGTACGTAGTCACCAATGCCGTCTGTCACAAAACCCTTCAATACTGCCCCATCTCCCTGCACACAGGCATCCCTAACTATCCCTTTCCTTTATGCCCATAAAACAAATCATGGCTCCTCTCACCCTCAGAAATAACATCTCTCTTCTTATGTCAACACTTTCCCAAAACTCTCTATACTATTCATATTTCTCTCTGTGCTCTCTTCCCTGAGTTAATACCAGTCTTGCCGTCACTTCTAGGAAGAGGACTCAAAGTCACACATCTCCTACCTTAACTGCTCCCTAGAACCACAGACATTCTGCAGCTGCATGAAGGACTCTGGTATTATATGGTGAAAACTCAAGGTTCCAACTCCCTTAACCTACACTTTCAACCTAACTCCCTTCTGGTGTGATTCTGCCACTTCTCCAGCCAAAGCGAAGCAGGGGTGTTTCTACCACCCTTGAATATGAGGAATTGGCAATCCATGTTACTCTTTTGTTTTTATTATTTTATTTGTTTGTTTGTTTTGTTTTTCAAGGTAGCATTTCACTCTAGCCCAGGCTGACCTGGAATTCACTATGTAGTCTCAGGGTGGCCTCGAACTCACGGCAGTCCTTCTCCCTCTGCCTCCCGAGTGCTGGGATTAAAGGCGTGCGCCACCACACCGGACCCCTCCATGTTACACTTGTTGTCCCGTCCTTAGACATCCAGGTCGGCCTTTTTAAGAACCCTGCCAGCACCCGGCTCCTATGCTCAGGATTCCCCACAACTTTCCTTCTACAAAGGACCTTATATTCTGGACACGTTGAACTTCCCTCTTCTTTACCCCTATTGTGCCTCTGTCCCTGCTTTACTGTCTACAATGCCTGACCCTACCTTCTTCACCAAACTCATGTTTATCCTGCATGCCCATGTAGAGCTATCAGACACTCTGCAAAGGTGTACTTCAACTATTTCAGGCAATCAGCTATTCCGTTCTCCTATGCAGACCTAGCTAATGTCACTTACCAACTCTGTTCTTAAGTACTTTTTGTACACCCAAGACTCTCCTTAGTCAGTGAGTACCATGAGTAATGCTTCTCGGTATCTCAGCACCTAACTCTACTGCCTGATAAATGAGTATTGTTCAATACATTTTTATTTATTTTTTTAAATTTATTTGCAAGCAGAGAGAGAAGAGAGACTGAGAGAGAATGGGCATGCCAGCGCCACTAGACACTGCAAACAAACTCCAGACGAATGTGCCATTTGGTGTGTGGAGCTTTATGTGGGTACTGGGGAATTGAAGCCAAGCTGTTGGGCTTTTCAGGCAAGTGCTTTAATTGCTGAGCCATCTCTCCAACCCTGTCCAGTACATGTTTAATGGTCTGCTACTACCCAAACACCATTTACTCATAACCTGACACGTAAGCAAGAATCATCTTAGAGTGGACCCAACCTCTCTCCTCAATTTCAACTCTTACCACACAAGTGGTCTACACAGTCTGGCTTAGTCATCACTCCCCACACATGTTCTGTGTTCTGACGTCCACCCTTGTTAGCACTACTAAAGCTTATCTCAGATCTCTTCTTTTAACCTACCTGTCATGGTATTATTTATTGTGTTACTATTGCCTATTTCCCTCATTCCCTATAAAGCTTCATCAAGATAAGAGCACTGCCTTCAATACTGTAGCCCACATCCTCAAATGGGGCAAAACACACAGTAGGTCCTTAGAAGATATTAGTTGAATAAATGTTTCTTCCTTCATTCAGACCCGCTTATCCATCCCTCCCCCACACACACACATTAACTCACTGCCATCATTTAGCAATTCAACAGGAACTGATACCCTGTGGCATCACACAGACAGATCACAGGTTTAACAGGCACATACTTTGCAGATGGAGGTATTGTCTGCCTGGAACTATGACTATTAGAGATAGAAGAGAGCCCACTGATAGGATTCGTTGGATAAAGAGGCAATAAGAGGCTGAGAAGGGTCACTACTAGTCCTTAGATTTTTAGGAATCCTTTCACAAGTTTGCATTGTAATGTCCCAGCGTGCAAGAATACTCTCTTTCCCCCTACATATTCCCAGTGTTGGGCCCTTTATAGATACTTTTACTAACTGCCACCGCTAACATAACAGGCATTGCTCTCAGTTTCACAAACCACCTCCATACCCACAAGGTGAAAAGCAAACCATCGCTTACACTGGAATTCAGCTGGCATTCTGACCATCCAGGGACACACTGCCCTTTGGCCTCTAACAATCACTCAATAACCCCAAACAGAACAGGAGGCCCCGGAAGGCCATGCTGCCCTCAGAGAAGGAGTGCTGCATCACCGTCCTCACGCTGTGGACAGAAACCCCATACCAGCACCTCACAGAGCAGATCTCAGTGTCCTTCCCCCAGGACCTGGCCTAGATGCATCTTGCCTGGTTATCTCACACCACAGACAAGGGGGCCCAGTGATATCCTCTCCGTCTGCAGTTTAGCATACCTACCGAAGAGAGATGGAGGGACCACTTACTCCTGTTGGCAGTAGAAATAGGAGCGAGAGACTCTCTTCGCCAGCATTGTTTAAGAGGCTTCCTGCTAGGATACAACTTTCAGTGAAATATCTAGGGGGAAACACAAAGGAATGGTTGAGGTGAGGGCCTACTCTCCACTCCTAATGGGGAAGAATGACTCCCTACAGTAGCTAAGCTGTCTAATAACAACAGACACCCCAAAGGACAAGCACAGGGACTCAGCACTGGCCACACACGTTAACGCCTTCAGAGATCACAGCCACTCTGCGAGGCATGCATCAGCACTGCCCATGATGGCTGAGTAAATGAACTCTGCCTGGCCTTACACCAGAGTGCCTTCGGCTCTGAACAGAACCAAGTGTGACCAGTTATGGCAGCTTTTTCTAGAGGACTCAGGGGTCAAGGGGCTTGGAAAGAGAAGATTCTGGCACCTTAATAGGAACCACAAGGAAAGAAGAAGGTGGGGAGGCTCTGACGGGAAACAATGGAGAATTGTCTGTGATGGTGGTTTAAGCAGCCCTGGGCCCAAACTGTTTATCAGACAAGATCCTTGGCCCCTTCAGGAAAATGATCTTGTGCCAGAGCCAATTAAATAACTACAATTGGCATACATTTATGACTTTAGAAACTTATTTAAAGTAACCTCTTTTGGTTTGAGATGAATATTCAGCTCAAGTGGGAAGGTGATTATGACTTAAACTCCTCTCGTTAGAAAAACTGTGACACCAGAGAATCACACAATGTACTTTTCATGCACAAGTTACATGCTCTTCTCTGTGTGTGTGCGCGCGCATGCATGTGAGCCTAAGCATATGTGTGTCTGAGGAGAACAAAACACTATAAAGGTGAGTCCAAAGAAGCCTCATACACTACCAATGCACACATGCAGCCGTGAAAAAGAACAGGCAAGCCACCCCAGGCGAACACCCAGAGTAGGTTGAAAAGCACCACAAGCAGATGGTCTGAGCAGAGACACTAAGTGAGACCTAGGCAGGGACCAAAGATGTGCAGATAACTGGACAATCCACAAACCAAAGACAGGACATTTGTCCGAGAGAGGAACCGGAACCAGGAAGAGGCTGCAGGCATGATAGGGATAAGAACGAAAAGGAGGCTGGCAGGAGCCCTGACAGCTGAGGCAAGGCCAGCCAGCCGTCTCTTGAACCTGCGCTGTGCTGGGCAGCATCAAGCCATGGGTCAGAATGTTTGGGAGATCTGAAAGACAACAGAGACTCATCCGTCAGGGCAACATGAACTTTAGTGGAAACAACCTAGGTACATTCCTGGTCAAAGTGGAGCCCAGCGCCATAAAGGCTGTGCACAGGCACTCCCCGTCCCATCTCTTCATTGCTCTGATTCTAGCAAAGTGTGAACAGAACCAACCTCATGCTCAGTATGGCTGACACTGAACAAGGAAGGAAAGGTTTTTGATCACCACCCCTACATCCAAAATCTGAAGTGTCCAGAACTGAGAGCTATAAACCCAACCTCCTAGGGCATAAGGAAATTTTCCACCCAGGAATATGAAGGAAAGTTGAGGTTCAGTTCGATCATGGCAGGAAATGTTTTTGAAGAAAGTTACATACCGTACCCAAGGTTCTTAGTCTCTCTGTGCCTTAGTGCGTTCCACTATTTACTCTATGTTCACCACTCTCTCAGAAAGACCGACTGTCTCACCTGTCTTCTTATTTTACCCCCGAGTCATGTTTGCCTTTACTCTCTGGCATCATATTAAACGATGTGCTGCCACCACAATCACCAGGACAGCACTCCCCAGGGGCCGGTGTCAGCCTCTGCCCATGGTTCTCACTCCGTTGGCTGGGTGGGTGGGGGTGGGGCACCGCTTATGTTCTCCAGGAGGCCCAGACTTTTACAGTCCACAACAAAGAATGAGAATCGGTTGGTTTCTAGTCCAGAATACCAAGCAATATGTGGTAGTCTCCAGAATGTACACAGTGCCCCCAAGAAGAAATTAGCAGCCTAAATCCTTATTTGGTAAATTCAGCCTAAGGATTAGCCACTTCTGGAATCATTTTCATCATATCCGTAAAGCTACCACACTATGATTTCTTTGGTATTGTTTCAAATTGAGTCCATTTTATGCTTAAATTTATTTTTATTTTATACACACACACACACACACACACACACACATATATATTTGGTTTTTCGAGGTAGGGTCTCACTCTAGCCCAGGCTGACCTGGAATTACTATGTAGTCTCAGGATGGTCTCGAACTCATAGTGATCCTCCTACCTCTGTCTCCCGAGTGCTGGGATTAAAGGCATGCGCCACCACGCCCGGCTAAATTTATTTTTAAAAAACACTAGGTCACCTAGAGGTTAAGAAAGGCACAGTGATGTAAAAAAAAAAGGCAAGAAGAAAAGACTCAGCTCTGAAGAGGAAAAGTCACTCCGAGTCAAAGGGCAGGAAAAAGAGGGAAAGGGGGACACAGTGGCCCAGCGCAGAGATGAGAAGGTTTGGGACACTTGAAGATGAGATGAAGAATAGTAGAGGGGCACCAGGTATTGGGCATACAGGTAACATGGGGCTGTGCTAGGACAGAGAGAACAGGCATGAGGGCCAGGTACTGGCATGGGGGGGAGGGCAAGAAGGCTAGAGAAGCAGACATCTGGGACCAACCGTTAAAGTAGGACAGGTACAAGGGAGGTGGGAATGAGGAGTTGGGGTGAGGCGAAGAGATCCCACTGAGTGGGGGAAGTGCAGGCATGGACATGCTTGCAGAATCGGGTGCTGCAGGCTGGACTCAGCAGTGGTCAGCAAGGGTTAGAAGCCCACACCACGTCCATCTATAATCAATAAAACTCCTCTCGTGGATGTTCTCGCATGCTAGAAAACACTAGTGAGGCTTTAGGAACAAAGAACCAAGTCTCCATGGCTACACCAAAACTCAACAGCTGTTGCTCATCTGTGTGAGCTTTTTTCCTTTGATGGACAGTCCCTATCATGGCACCATCTCCTTAACCAACACAGACTACAGTCAGTAGAGTTGACAAACGTCCAGTAACACACACCATAAAAACTGCATCTGCTATTAGTAAGAATAAATCATCCAAATGCAATGCCTGAGCAAGCTGACAGTTTATTATCACATAAATCCTTGCATAGAGCTCAGTGGAGCCACAGAAAACAATAGCTTTATTTTTAAATCCTACCATTGGCCGAACAATGATTGGGGAGATGAAATATGTGTCTGCAATCAGCAAGCATACATTATGACCTCTTTATAAAGTGTATTTCTGCTCCATGAAGTGTTCTGAGGTTTCCTCCCCTTTCCTAGATGTGTCAAATCACGGATTCATTTCTCCTCCAGTCACAGCCAGCTGCATGACTCAATCCAGTACACAGCTTGTCGATTATTTCAATTTCCTGGGCGAAACTCATTTCCCATCTCTTCTCCTTTCTTATTCCTTCCTCACTTTCTTGAGGCCTGTGACTTTCAATGTGACATAAGGCACAACAGTGAGGGGGAAACAAGAAAAAAAATCTTAAAACAGATGAAGGGAGCTAAATTCTGTTACAGTGAAAATCTAAGAGAAATGGGTTGACTGCCCTGAAAGGCAGGGTCATCATTCATTCATTTGCTCATTGATTCAATTAATATTGAGTATTCCCCATGAGCTATCTCAGTCTACAAAGCATGCCACTTTCTATGCAATGCTGGCTAACATAAATCTCTATAGTTGCTATGCCCAAGAATTCTGTTTGAATATGGATGCAAGTATACACATATGGACATGTATACTACTGATATACCTAGGGCAACACAACCCCTGAAAGTCTGGAAACTTGATGCTAAATAGTCAAGAGCTACTAGTATAAAGCCGTTCATTGAGTGAAAACCTTTCACACACTATTGATATCAAAGACCTTAAACCTGCGTATCATGGCTACATGTACTGACACATGATTTTGACAACCGACTTTTGCTCTCTTGGGATCAAACCATGAATTCATTATTCAGGACATTTTTACATGAAAAACATATTCCACTACAAATTCTATGACACAGGTATTATTAATATCCCCATTTTTCAGATTAATGAACCAGAGGCAAATCATTTATTCAAGGGCATTTAGAAAGTAATGGATAGACAGGTGTGGTGGCTCACGCCTTCAATCCCAGCACTCGGGAGGTAGGAGGATCACCATGAGTTCTAGGCCACCCTGAGACTACACAGTGAATTCTAGGTTAGCCTGAGCTAAAGTAAGACCCTACCTTGAGAAAACAAAAAGAAAGAGAGAAAGAAAGAAAGAAAGAAAGAAAGAAAGAAAGAAAGAAAGAAGGAAAGAAAGAATATAAGTAATGGAGCTAGAACCTAATCAAAGTTTGCAATTAATGGATTCTAGCCCTTTAAAAAATTAAAAATAAATTATCATTATTATTATTATCATTATATTTATGTGTTATTATCCAGCTTCTTCTTAAAATTAGTATCATATGCTAGTCTGAATCTGGCTTTAGTTCACAAAAATATAACTTCTCTCTAAGCCTGAAACAATTCTTCATTGGACTTTTTTCAGCCCCAAGTTGTTATATACCACCTGTTCCCTTCTTTCCTCTTATAGGAATGCTTGTAGGGAATTTTAAACTGCTGTCGTATTGATGGAATCTAACATTGAAGGGGAACTTTGTTCATGCCAGGCACTGGGATGAGTATTTCACTTACAGTTTCGCATTTAATCCGTACAGAAACCACCACCATCATGTCTTTTTATGAATGAAGGAAATGAGGCACAGAACAACTAAGTAACTTGCCAATGGTCACCCAGACGGGATAGTTTTCTCCCTTTCCCTGTCTGCAGTCGCCACCAGTACAAAGTTCTGGCCCCACAATGTCCTCAGCTCAAGTCTGGGTTCCTCTGGCTCTGTTTCTCAGTGCTAGCGAAGGCTGCTTTCTGCATGTGCTGGCTTGGTTTCCTCCATCTTTGATTTCTCCCCTGATACGGCACTGGCATATCTACTCTGAGACGCTCTCTGCTTCCACCTGGTATTGACCTCCTGCCATACCCGGCTGGTCCTGATGAAAATGCACACGAGGAGTGGATAAGAGGACTTTCCCAAAACCATCTCTTCATCAAGAGGTTTGCATCACTCTTGCCAAAACTTCATAAAAAAGCCAAAGCTCTTAAAAGTAACATTTGATTTAAAAAAAAAAAAATCAAGTACACAAAGTTCATAGTGGCTTTTCTGCCACTGAATTTTTGTGACACTAACAGGAGGTTTTGATCGCATCAATAAGTGAGGGTGAAATATATTAAGGTCCCAGAAACTTGAGCAATAAAGAAAACCTGGCTCCCCTTTTCCTTATAATTAGCTGCCAATTCTGCATAGACACTGTCTGCATACAGTGGTCAAAGGGAGCTGTCCTCAGAGTAAGTGCTGTAGCTCTGGAAGGCTGAGAGGCAGGCAGAGAGGAACTTTCCATCTACGAAACACTTATGTGCACACTAAGTATGAGGGTAAGCTTTATGTGCAAGAATTAAATAATAGCAACCATGGCAGACAGACTCCCCCCCATGCCCATTTTACAGACAGGGAAACAAGTGGTCACAGAACTGAGCAGTGGCAGGGCTGCGACTGGAATTTGTGTCAACTATGCCCCCAGCTTACTGTTGCAGCGACCAGTTTCCCGCTACATTGCTTTTCAGATGCTCCATGGAGAATCCAGCAAGATGGGGCTTCACCTGTCTGCCTATGATACTGAGCCTGATGAGAAACCCGGCAAGAAATGTGATGCTGTCGTACAGCTGTTCCCCAAATGGCCCTGTGCTCCCCCATCCCCAGCTGGATTACACATGTCTGTCCCCAGAAAACTGCCTTCCGTTACTCTGCATGCATCTGCTACTTGGGGCTGCTCCGTGCCTTCTTTTCCTCTCCCACTCCCCGCTCTGCTGCATCTTTCTCTGTGTGTCTGTCTCTCTATTACATGCATACACGACCATATACGCACTCAGGATACCTCGATCCAGCAGCCGAAGCAAGCGGAGATACCAGAGATACCACTGGTCCCAGAAGCGGTCCGTCATCCCACCCTGAACTCATCCTTCACAGCCAGTCCCCTGGGCAGAGCCTCATCCCGCCACCACCGGACTCAAGGAGGCCAGAACCGCTGATGTTGGGCTCACACGCAGCCTGCTTTAAGCAAACGCCTGCCTGCAAAGACAGCCACCAGTCCTCCCACACAGAGGCTGACTGTGCCGGGAGCCCGTTTCACAGCAACAAAGGAACAAGTGCAGAACAACGCTGTGCACGCAGACCGAGCCTGCATGGACCCAAGGGGAAGCTGGAGATGCGGGGGAGGGAATCAGGGAGGGCTCTTGGCAAAGAGGCAAGGCTTGAGGTGGTCTTGGGAATGGAAATCCACAGTCAAGGCCACGCTTAAATTTTCATTCTAGTATCTCCCACTATTCTGGCTTCTCTTGCCTCCCACACAGAGAGGGCAGCGGCTCTTCCAATAGGACAGTGATCTGGAAGCCAGATGCTCACTGGGACCCATCCAGAAGGCTAGGAGATTGACTGCTAACTGTGGGGAACTCAGGCATTCCTCCCCCAAGACTTCTAGACCCTCATCCCAGAAAAGGGCTGCATGTCCTTTCTTCCTCTGTTTTTCCACAAATTCTAGGAGAGGAGAGAAGGCATGAGCTGGCTCTGGGGTCACACTCATGGGTTCAAATTCTGGCTACCACATAACACTTTCCGGCCGTGAGCAAGCTACTTCAGTCCTTGGCCTCAACATCCTCCTGTGAACTGTACAGTATTTGCCTCACAGAGGTATATGAAGCTCAAAGCAAAGAAGGAATAGAAAGTTCCTGGCATGTACCCAGTAAGCTGAGGCAGACAGAAGGTTCCTCCTGACCTGCCTCCTCCTCTGGCTCTTGCTGGGTAAATTCTTTGCTCCCTACACTTCCATCTCTGGGGTCCTCATCCTATGACTCTGCTCTGGCACCACCTGGCAGCAGCTCTCTCTCTCTCCATCATCTTTCTCCCTCAGGGACAAAGCCTACTAAATTTTCCTATGTGTGATTCAAATGCCACAGAATCCAGATAGCCTTCCCTGATCTTCCATCCTTCCCTCTCTCTTTTTCACTCCACCTCCTCCTTTGTATATGATTTTTCTTCCTTATAGGATCTTAAATAAATAGAAGTGGTATCTGCTTTATAATCATCTTTTTATCCCCCAAAGGACTAATACAGTGCCTTAGACCTCACAAGGGATTGCTGACTGAATGAACAACACAGACATGAAGGTAACACGCACCATTTTATTATGGATATCAAGTGGAAGAGTGGACTTGTGGGGCCTCCACCCCAGGTTCTGTTTAAGGCTTATAGAAGGGTGGCAGGGTGTCCTGCCCTTGCCCTCCTTAGAACTGCTTAGTCAATGGGCTGGCATACATGCAATAAAGCTGTCCTGATCACAGAAATAAAAGCAGAGGGGACCCCAGGTCTAGGACAACCTTATCCAGCAGACTTGTGCACATTCCTTATAGCTTTTGTTTAGCCTGGGTCATGCCAGCAGTGCCTTCTCACATCCAAGAAGACATCTGGGTCTTCCAGCTTCCCAGTCTTCATCAGGCAGCTGGATCAAGCAGTTCTACCTTAGCACCCACCCTTTCTGGGAACTCCAAGAAGAAATAAACTGGAGGTCTCTGGACTCGGAGTGGGCAGGAGGCACATGCAAGGGGCAGCAGCTAGGGGAGAGAGGGAAAAAGGAGGCAGAGCCATAATCTCCACCCACCTGCCCCTGGTCAGCACCCCTTACTGCCTCACTGATCCTTCTGAAAGAGCAGTGACGGGATACAGCCAAGACACCACCACTAAGACTCTGTTCAAGCTCTTTTGTTATTACCTTAAATGGACAAGAATCCAGTCAGTAGTTGTTAACACAAGAATGCCAAACGCCCTCCTCTCTCCAGACAGAAGTGATCCACAGTCTCTCCTTTCATGAATAGTAAGAATCCACAGCTCACATGTGACCAGCACATTTTAGTTCACAGAGGACTTTCATGTCTATCATCCTTGGGCCCCTCAATAGCAGCCATGCCACATCTGTAGGACAGGAATGGCCTTTTCCTGACTACAGAAGACCAAATTCATATTCCAAGAGATTGAACAACTTTACATAAGGGCAAGTGACATGTAGGTGTGATCTGCCTCCTCCCTAAGAGGGTCTCTAAGGCTTGTTTCCATGGAGAAATGTGATGTCTTTCCCAAAGAGATGGAAGCCTTCCCAGCGGGGTTGTCAGAAACAGCAGTCCTGAAGAGGTGGGACAGCACTAGCATGCCACCAGCCCAGGGTGACACGTGCTGACAAAGAAGCTTTGATCTCTTCCTTTGGCCTTAGGCTTATCACTACCTAGAAAGGATATCTCCAAACTAGAATGTCAAAGTTGTGGGCTGGAGAGATAGCTTAGCAGTTAAGGCGCCTGCCTGCTAAGCCTAAGAACACCTGTTTGATTCTCCTGGTCTCACACTTAGCCAGATGCAAAGTGATGCAAGGGTGCAGTGCCACACTTCCCCACAGGGGGGTGCACGCATCTGGAGTTCGTTCACAGCAGCTAAGAGGCCACTGGCATGCCCTTTCTCTCCCTCCTCTCTCTCTCTCTCTCTCTCTCTCTCTGACTCTCTCCAAAAAAAAAAGAATGTCAAAGTTGAGCTGGAGAGATGGCTCAGCAGTTGAGATGCTTGCTTGCAAAGCCTAACAACCCAGGTTCAATTCCTTAGTACACACATAAATCCAGATGCACAGTGGCACATGCATCTGGAGTTCATTTGCAGTGGCTAGAGGCTATGGTGCACCCATTCTCTCTTGCTCTCTCTTTTCTCTCTCTGTGCTTGCAAATAAATAAAAATTTTAAAAAGAATGCCAGAGTCACTTGTCCTCATGTAACTCATAAGAAATTTGAAATGGGGTGGGGGGGGGTCTCCTGGACAGACGACAAGGGTGGCAGTGAGAAGAGCATGACCTGTGGGGACAGTCCCCACGTGCATATGTAAACTAGAGTGCTGCAACAGTGCTGATGCTACTTAGCCACACACTGTTCTTGGACCTGGTGAAGGAAGATGACTGCTCCCTCCTCAGCCGCGTCATCCAAGGGACGGAACATAAGAACTGATAAAGAACGACGTGGGCGCAAACACTTCCCCCGCACCTGGTGAACCCATAAGTATTACCCATGGATCAGGCTTGTTGGGGGGACCCATTCAGCCTACAGTTCACTCAAGAATGGTTTCAGCCTATCAAGCTGGGCTTCTTGGAGCTCCCTGGCTTACCACTGCTCACTTCTACTCCTCCCACAGAGCCTCATAAGCCTTCCTTTCAAGGCAGCTCCTCCAGAAGTCGAATAAAATGTTCCACCACACCGCCAGGATTGCCACTTAGTTGTGGTGCAATTATAAAGGACCGGATGTCGGCCAAGACCGAGCCCTGTTAGGTTTCTGTTGTTGTTTTGTCATCCACAAGGACCCCACAGTGGCTCCTCCTTTCACAGTGGTCAAAGCAAATATAGCTCACTCCCATGGAGTGGTTTCTCCAGCCCACCCTGCTGCCTGCAGACACATGTTCTCTGGAGACGGGGCAGTGCCCCCAGGCCAGCAGCACCCATCGACAGCAGAGACCTGATGCCCGTCTGGATGCTCTGCAGTTGCTTGGTCTCATAACTGTGATGTGTTCCCTTTCCTCCGACTTTCCTTCATTTTGTGGCACTGTTCTCTCTCTCCCTCTCTCCTGCTTTCTCTTCTCTCCACCGCCCCAACAGGAAAACGCTGTGTTCCCAGTCAGATACAGCCGGCACAAGTGGATGGAGCAGACGGCGAGCAGCACTGAGGGAGGAGAGAACCAATCATGCCACAAATCTTTCCCACTCACCTCTCGGGCCAACAATGGTCACTGTTCCCACGGCAGAGCTACCTGCTCGTGGAACCCAGGGAGCTAAGTGACAAGTGAAATCCATTCGAGAGATACCTGGCGTCTGCGAACCAGAGTGAAAACCGTACACTGGCACCGAGTTCTACCACCCCACCCAGGAAGGAGCTCCACCAGGCTGCCATTTTGCCCTGCAAGCTGCGCTTCAGTTGCAACATGATCCACACATTCCAGCAGACACCGTCCTCAGCCACCTCCCACCGCACTTCTGTCCCCTCAGCAATTAGTGCCCAAGTGGTGAAGGGAAGCCAGAAGCAAAACAGGCGCAGAGCCGCCATCCAGGGCATGGGATGAACACTTGCCAGTCTCTCTGTGGGAGCCTGCTGTCCTCGGGTAAACAAGCTCCTTCGGTTCACAGCTGAGGACAGTCTCTGAAACAAGTACACGACACTGAAATCCAAGCCCTCCTCTCCCAGGAGGCCTATCCCAGCTAACCTCACCCATTCTCTGTCTCCGAGTTCTCAAAGTTTAATGGGCAACCGAACGACCTTAGAGGGTTGGTGATCCACGCAGATAACCAGGCCTCGCTCCCGGATGCCTGCATTGTTAACAAGTTCCCCAGGTGATTTTCAGATGGTGACCTATCCGCTTACGTCCCTGTTCTCCTTTTCCACCGTAAGCACCAAGTTCAACTGTTTCAGAATTCTAGAAAGTACCCTGCCCGACTGTATACCCTAGAAATTCAGGAGGAAGGGACTCCGAGGACCTAAGTTCCATGAGGTTCTCCTGGAATGCAGAGAGGCCTAGCAAGCGACTCCATATAGAGAGCCTGAGAAAGAAAAATGAGCCTCCGCTCTCCCTGAAAGTGTCCCTTCTGCAACAGGTCCACCTCACATCAACACGATGGCTTTGAATGCCACCTCAAGTATCATTCCGGGCAGTGGTGGGGAAGACAAGGGCAACTGGCTGGCATCGCCTCTGCTCTTGTGGAACTTTCAGTGTTGCTCTTCCTGACCTCCGCCAAGATCTTTAATCCCCCTTGGCCCAGACCTCTCACCTGCACAAGGTCTAGCCCACATTGTTAAATAGAAAATAGATAACTTCTGCCAGCTTTATGCCCACCCTGAGAATTTTTAGTTTCCCTAGCAGCCTCTAGAAGTCCCATGCTGCTATGAGCCTCCAACCACAGGACACCACCCCAAACCCCCACCCACACCCAACAGCCAGAGGCCTCTCCCGAACCCTATGAAACTCACCCATTCTGGGCTCCATCCAGAATGGGAACCTGATTCCTTTCCCTCTAAAGTGTTCATGATGAGAACTTATATTGGGCCCTTGGGAACCGTTTCCATTGTCATGAAAGGTAAATCCTTGGGTTGTGAAGGCAGGTGGAAGACTAGGCCTCCAGAGGGCAGGGGCAGGGCCGCAGGGTGAAGGAGTAGTGACCACCGATCTTGGCATCTAGGTCTTCACAGGCATGTCCCTGCCAGTCCATCCTGATGACAGCTGAAGTTTCCCTTACACACACCCCAACTCACTCTCCAGACCTCTTACTTCCTCCAACTCAGAACGTGACCCCCGACCGGCTACCGCCCCAAAGTATCTAAATTTAAAAGGCTAGGAAACAGTTAGACCAGCTCAGGGGGCTAGAGACATGACTTAGCAGTTAAGGTACTTGCCTGCAATGTACAAACCCAGGTTCAGTTCCCCAGGACCCACATAAGCCAGATGCACAAGGTAGCGTATGCATCTGGAGTTTGTCTGCACTGGCTGGAGGCCCTGGCATACCCATTCTCATTCATTATCTCTCTCTCTCTTTCTCTCTCCCTCTCTCTATTTCTCCATCCTTCCCTCCCTTACTCCCTCCCTCCCTCTTTCTCCCTTTCTCTGCCTCTTTCTCTGTGTGAAATAACTAAATAAAAATATAATATAAAAAAGTTTAAAAAAGAGAACAGGTGCCCAGAGCTCATGCTCTCCCACACTTCTCTCACAGCCAATCCCGGAGCTCCTCCAGCTCATTCCCCTGAGAGCAACTTCTTCACCCATTAGTGACCTAAGGGCACTTCACACCAGGGACTTAGATTTTGTTTCTCTTACATGTTACTTTCATGTATCAGAACCATGAGCTCTCCATTAGAGAGTCAAGAAACTGAACGTGTCACACAAGTGAAATGCACCCGCAAGGGGTCCTGTGACAACGGCCTCCGCCTCTCACCTCACATCTCTCGCCATCTCCTCCAGAACTTTGCCAAGAACTTCCCTACTCTAGCCCCACCACTAGCACTTCTGTCCAGTGAAACCAGGTTCCGCACTATGAGGGCCAGAGCTGCCAGCCATGAATGTGAAGCTCAACGGGATCAAAAAGTGCCCACTATATCCTCAAAGACGTGCTAGACTTGGGTTAGCATATATGTAAAGCCAATATTTTTAATATTTTCTTGGATTTTCTCTTTTTTAAAAAAAATTATAAACTTTGTGTGGGCACCATTAAATCAGAATCATAGACGGAAATGCCCCATAACACACCATCCAAGATAATAAGTCTAGTTGCCCACTAGCAGTTTTCCTTGGTTCTTATTTTCAAAAACAAATAATATGCTAGGCACGTTGATTCACACCTATCACCCCAGTACTCCCAAGTCTGAGGCAGGAATATCGAAAGTTCAAGGTCAGCCTGGGCTACAGAATGAGACCCAGTCTTAAAAGACCAAAAAATAAAAATAAAAAAATCAGGGCTGGAGAGATGGCTCAGTGGTTAAGGCACTTTCCTGCAAAGCCAAAGGAACCAGGTTCAATTCCCCAGGACCCATGTAAGCCAGCTGCACTAGGTGGCACATGCAACTGGAGTTTGTTTGCAGTGGTTGGAGGCCCTAGTGCACCCATTCTCTCTGCCTCTTCCTCTCTTTCTTTCCCTCAAATAAATAAAAATAAAATATTTTTAAAATCAGATGCAATGATTACTTTTCAATAAATCAATTTTGCTTATAGTTCTTGAAAATATTCAATTCCTCAGGGCATAATGGCACACGCCTTTAGACTCAACACTCCAGAGGCTGAGGTAGGAGGATTGCCATGAGGTCAAGGCCAGGCTAGGACAACAGGTTGACTTCCTAATCAGCCTGGGCTAGTGTCTCAAAAAACCACACATAATTGATTCCTAGAATGTCCATAAACCTCTTTTTAATTTTTTTTATTTTATGAGAGAGAGAGAATGAATGGGTACACCAGGTCCTCTAGCCACTGCAAATGAACTCCAGATGCATGTGTCACCTTGTGCATCTGGCTTACATGGGTACTAGCAAATCAAACCTGGGTCCTTAGTCCTTGCAAGCAAGCACCTTAACCACTAAGCCATCTCTCCAGCCTCCATAAACCTCTTTTTAATCTTGCTATACTGTTTATTTAGTTCTAAGCTTTGGAATCAAACCAACCACCTTCAAATCTCAAATCTATTTTGTAGCTGAGTAACCAGTGACATGTAATATCTCTAACTCTCCATTTCTTTATCATTTTTATAACGTAAGGCTGATTAACTTTCACGTGGAATGACAAAAATTACATACTAAAATACAAAGTACCACACTTAAAACAAAGCATGTGCTTTCCAAATCATAGGATTTATCTTGACAAATAAACCAGTTTTAAAAGTGTCATGGGCTGCAGAGATGGCTTAGTGGTTATGGCATTTGCCTGCAAAACCTAAGAACTCATGTTCAAATCTCCAGGTCCCACGTAAGCCAGATGCACAGCAACACAAGCAGGCAATGTTGCGCATGCCCACAAGGGGGCGGACGCATCTGGAGTTCATTTGCAGAGCTGAAGGCTCTGGCATGCTCATTCTCTCCCCCCCCCAGCACAAAAAAAGTGTCTTATTTGCTACTCGGGTGGCCAAGTGATCCTCATGAAGGGCTGGATTATGGCCACCATGCCACATTTCCCAAGTTTCTCTACCTGCCCTTTGGGAAGGACAAGTCCTTATAATAAGCCTACTTTTCCTAAAATTCTAGTGACACCTTTTCCCTGAGGGAAAATGAGTGGAAAAAACATTCAAGTGCCCAACTTAGCTGGCTCCTTTCTGCCCTAACAAGAAAGTTGGAGTGTGCCATAAACAATTCAAAGATGACGACGCCTTAGACTACGTCCTTGTGAGCCATGTAGATAACCCTTAGCACTGAGGAGATGGGAAACTAAATTTCTGATGAAGTGTTCACATACTCAACAACAATGACTTAGCATCCCTTCAGGCCATCAAGCCTGGCCTCACGTCATGCACACAATAAAGCCTTGTCAAAGATATCCACAAAACACAAACAAACCATAAAACTTCAAGAAGAAAAATTTATAGTCTTGGGCTGGGAAGACTTTTCCAAGTGAGATATAGAACTTCAACGGTCTGGCTTATAATTCTCCCCGCCTCCCAATTTCTGGAAAGGCATACAAATCACCTCAGAAGAATTGGGGTCTGGACAACAACAATGAAAGGACTACTTTTCACTATAGCTTTTTATACTTCTTGAATTTATACTCGTGTACTCTGTTGCCTAACTTTTTCAAAGGGCATTTTAAAATAAGAGAGTCAAGACTAAACAAGACTATTCTTGGAATCTAGCTGCCCTGTTATGAGCCATGTAAGCCACATGGACAAGTGCCAAGGCTGCTGGACAGGACTTCCAGAAACCCCAGCACTGACCTGGCACCAACTGCCAAAATGTGAATAGGGTCACTTTAGAGGTTCCAGCTGCCCCAGATCCCCCGGCTCCCCAGTGGAACCTGTATGTATGAGAGCAGCCAGGTCACCCTGCCTAATCATGAGAAATGGCCAAGTATTGTTTTAAGCCGCTAGGGTTTAGGGTGGTCTCACAGTGCAGTAGAGAGCAAAGTGGGGGCATGAGAGTAAGCACAGCCACAGACAGGCAGTGACATGAAGGAAATATTGGAAAAGACTGTGCCTAATTTCATTTAGAAGACACAGCACAGCTAGCTTACTTATCTACCTGTCTACTGATCTTAGAATTAGAATCACAAAGACAGAGTTGTCACAGAGAGTGTCTAATTAACATGCTTGCTTGAATTTTAAAAAGAAGTCAGACGTTTTCTGACAGGAAGTGAGTGTGTCTGATTTGGCTGCTTGTTTTCATAACTCTTGCCTTTTCCAATTCCTGTAAATCTGCAGTTCCAAGATTTTGCAGAAAATATATTTAAAGCCTACATACAATATTCAACAGGCTAGAAAATATATTATTTGTAACCATTTAAACTTATGGTATGAAAAAAAAAAAGTAAAATGTGTGAAGGAATATACAGTTTTCAATGTTCTTTAAGGATATACAGAAACATAAAAGTCTAAAGCCCACTCAGCTGTGGTGCACACTGCAGCTCTGTGTGCACACTACGTGTGACACTAGGCGGCTGCTGAAAAAGAATCAGGAGGAGTTCTGTGGATTGGTATGGAAATATCTTCAAGATGATTGCTGAGTTTAAAAATACACGGTGTAGGACAGTATATAGGATGAGTATTCTTTAGTCAAAATGTTTGGGATCAAACATAGTTTTGAGGGCCGGGCATGGTGGCGCACGCCTTTAATCTCAGCACTTGGGAGGCAGTGATAGGAGGATCACCATGAGTTCGAGGCCGCCCGGAGACTACATAGTGAATTCCAGGTCAACCTGGGCTAGAGTGAGACCCTACCTCAAATAAATAAATAAATAAATAAATAAATAAATAAACAAACAAACAAACAAGTAGTTTTGCTTTCACTGTTTCTCAGATCTTGCATATCTGTATAGAGTTTACAGGAGGTGATATATAGATTCAAATTTGCTAGTCACAAGGATTAATACTAATGGTTATATATGGGAATGTGGCTTGGTAGACAGACTGAAGAGTTATATAAAATATTTATATTGTATTAATCTTAACATTGTAAATGCATGATATTTGCATGTATCTTAAGTTTTCACAGAAAAAGTATAGGTAAACTTTCAAAACTATGAACAATATTAAAATATCTAGGAGACAAATGTTTACTAATTTGCATCAATACATGATACAAAGGATCAATATGTTTATTTCAGAAAGAACTTTTAAAAATCATTTTTAAAAAGTTTAGCCGGGCGTGGTGGCGCACGCCTTTAATCCCAGCACTCGGGAGGCAGAGGTAGGAGGATCGCCAAGAGTTCAAGGCCACCCTGAGACTACATAGTTAATTCCAGATCAGCCTGGACCAGAGTGAGACCCTACCTCACAAAACCAAAAAAAAAAAAAAAAAAAAAAAAAAAGTTTAAAAACCTGGCATAAGTTAAAAATGTCTAAACAAATAGTTAACAGAAAAGAAATGCAAAAGACTGAGGAAAACAAGAGTTTCTGACCTTTACTAGTAATTAGGGAAATGCAAGTTAAATCAACAGCTGTGCCACATTTAATATACCAGGTTGGCAAAAACAATTAGCCTAGTAGGATACTAAATTGATTTTTAAAAAAAAACAAATATTTTTAGACATTGATTTGTTAGTACCTATCAACATTTATAACATGCATATCCTCCCACCCAGCTCTTCTAAAATTCTCACCTGATGAAATATCAGTACATATGTACACATTACAGTATTTTCTGTAATAGCAAAAAAATAAAAACATAACCTAAACCTAAAGTACCAACAATAAATAGTAAGATAAATTACAATGGTCTACACTGTCATTGGGAACCGTTAACAAAGACAAGCACTTTGACATGTAATGATATGAATGGATGTCTGTGTTGTGTTGTTGGCTGGGAGGACACCATTTTCAATATAACTAGTTACATTTACGTATATATTCATACACACTCAATATATATTTCAGTGTACAACAAAAGTTCTCATAGAATGTACACCAAACTGTTCCCAGGAGTTATTCCCTGAGGACGAGGTGAAGGACTTAAGAGAATTGTGCTTTATAAAACTTTACGTTTTAGCATAACCATGTGTTACTTTAGTGACTTTCCGAGCATTTCAAACTGCCTCAAATAGCGGCTCAGATCTTTCCTCCATCAGGAAGTCGTTTCCTTCTCTACTTTCTATTCACAGGGAATGGACTTTGAGATGGTTTCTAGACAGCCCACAGGTCGCACTCACCAGCTCCCCACACTCATGCACCTGATGTGGCCGCAGACGAAGTTCCGTCACTACCTCACATAAGGGTGCTCTTCACCCTCCACTTGGCTCCATCTCTTTTACTTGCCACAGACTCCGGAGGGTTCTCCAGATGAGCTTCAGCAGGGTCCTCCACTCTTCTCAGGCTATTCATTATTGCCTACTTAGACACTTTAAGGGACTTTGGTCAGGGATGGCAACTATGTCTTGTCTCAAGTTCCAGTTATAGCCAAGAGGCCGTGACTGTCTAGAGCACCATAACGATCCTGAGGCCACATGGAGGTTATATGAGGAGGAGTGGCGTGGTCACTTAGTGGCAATGGGCTGTGATCCGCACCACTGGCAATGGGCTGTGACCCGCCACATCACTCCTCACAATTGCACGCTGAGTGCGAGGAGCCACAGGTACTGGGAGGAAGGTAGGAAAGCTGATGTTAACTGTCCTGCGTGGTGCATCTAGCAGCAGAGAAGATATGGATTCTAAGGAAGAAGGGGCCCCTTGTGTGGATATGGCTCCACTCAGATGTGGAGGGATAACTGAACATCTGGGTGCAATGCTGGCCTGAGGTAAGCCGTAAGCCTGGGTTCCATCTGTCATGTTTTACTATTATTCATCCCAAAGACTCAACAACTGCCCCCTTGTAAGAACATGCCTTTCATAATTTTGAAATTTCCAAGTGCCCTGTTAATTGGGAATCCACTCATCTTCCCTATCCCTATAACCAAAAACAGAACCCTCACTTCCCCCCCCTCCCAAAAAAAAAAACCCAGATCTCACGTGTTGTAACTAAAACACTCAATAAACAAAGCCAGACCTTGGGCTCCCTTGGGGAGTAATTGTCTAAGAATGCTTCTTTTCTTTCAGCTGCTGAAAGAGACAGACGTGCTAAGACTATGTGGAGCTCATCTTGAAAGCATTTATTTTTCCACACAGCCATGTGCAGCGGGCGTGCTTTTCCAGAGAGCAGCAACAGCTGGCAATGAACAGGCTGCCGAGGATGCCACTCCTCACGGAGTCTACCTGTGGCTCTGAGAAAGCGGTCGCGGTGAGCTCTAGGCGAAGGATGGGAATGTTGAAGGCATGGGGCCAAGCTCTGGTCACTAAGAGCTGCCATAGGAACGACTGCAGTGTACCTGTGAGGGTCCTCAAAAGTTGGGGTTGAATTATTGCTTCTAAAGCGGTGTGTGAGAGAGAAAAACCAATACTGCCTTCTACCCTCTTTTTCAGGCCCAGTCATCCAGGGAAAAGTTGGCATTCCTTACACCCATTCCTTACAGCACTGGGAGAAGCTGGTCAGTTCCTGAGCAGTGGCCCTTAAACCATTTCCCGTTTCCTCCTCCGCACTCAGACATGGGAACCTACGGTAAAGAATGCTACTGGGTCATCCACAATCACACTGTTCTTTGTTGCCCCAAATCCATGCTTAACGAGGACGTGGGAGCAGTATCCCCTGCAGCCAGCTCACCCAAGACAAGACACAGCAGAACCATCCAGTGAGGAGAGGAAAGCTCCTGTCAGCAGATTCAACCATTAGAATATGCCAGAAGCTCTGTCAGCCTCAACTAGATGCCCTCCAAATTGACTGCTACCACAGAGACCCAGGCATATCCAACAGCATTCCAGGGTTCCCGTGGGGAGTCAGGACTATATACACATACACACTTACACTCTATCACCCCCAAGATTCTGAAGCCAACTGCACGTGCTACCAATGCTACCACTCAGGCATGTGACGTCGGTAAAAGTGCTTCATCTTTTTTTTTTTTTTTTTTTTGTCTCTGTTACTAAAAAGTGAGGAACGTTTAAATAAGTTAATAAAGGCAAGGCTTGGCACACAACAGGTACTGTCTGAGTGTTTATGATTACCACAGTTCTGATGATGTGACCCATTGCCGATTTCCACGCTAAACTCATCCCTTCCCTTTGGACCACTGCATATGTGCTTCTAGGCCTGGCAACATTGCTCCCCCTCTGCCTTCATCTAACCACCACCACCACCACCATCACCCCCCGCCGTTTCCTAGGAAGCTTTCCCTGGTCCATTCAGCTGGGTCACTTGTCCCTGCAGGTACGTATGCCTTGTTCATATTATACTTAAGATCTCTCCAGCTCTGCCTCCCCAGCCACGGCTATGGAGCACACTGCCCTAAGCAGATGTAGTGTTGTGACTGTACGACTGTCCTGGAGGACGGTGTGGTCAGGTCCATCTCCACCTCTCACCCCCAATACTCTAGTCTTATCATCACATTATCTATGGCAGATAATCCAAAGGCAGATAAAAGTGAGCTGGAAATTGTTCATCATTTCCATTCCTCTTATACATGATGCAGAGTAAACCAATAAGGTCTGCGACTGGGAGAACACTTTTTTTCTTGTAAGCTCTTAACAGACAAAGAGAGCCTGTGGGGATGACTACATGTTAATGTACAAACACATACATGTAGACTTGTGTAAACACACCTCTGTGTGTTACTGTCAGGAGAGGGAGAGAGTCACCTGAATAACATTGGAAACATAACCCTTGAGCTCGTCACTAAGGCAGCCATGTTTCAGCCATCAGAGTGTTTCCCAGGGAGACAACTAGAGAGCATTTAGGATGAAGGGAAACTGGGAATAAACAGCTTGTTTTTTCCTGGTATCATTGAGACTAAATGCAACCCTGAATGAAGACACATAAGCACATTGCCCATTAAAGTTATCAGGATCTCTTTTTAAAATATTTATTCATTTCTTTGAGAGGGAGAAACAGTGAGTATAGGCACACCAGGGTCTCCTGCCACTATAGACAAACTCCAGATACATATGCCAATTGTGCACCTGGCTTTACATGGGTATTAAGGACTTGAACCCAAGCCGCCAGGCTTTGCCAGCAAACGCCTTTAACCTCTGAGCCATCTTTCCAGCCCAGGATCTGTTTTTTTTTTTAATATTTTATTTATTTATATATTTTAGAGAAAGAGGCAGGGGGAGAGAGAGAGAGAGAGAATGGGCACACCAGGGCCTCCAGCCACTGCAAACACTCTCCAGATGCATGTGCCCCCTTGTGCATCTGGCTTATATGGGTCCAGGAGAGTCAAACCGAGATCCTTTGGCTTTGCAGGCAAGTGCCTTAACCGCTAAGCCATCTCTCCAGCCCCCAGGATCTGTTTGTTAAAGGACACTTGCCCTGGAGTGATAAGTACAGTCCTCATTTCTGTCCATGACCGTAACCATGACAGTGGATAGGAGAATGTCATGAAACATGTGTATGGATTTTTGCTCAGCCTTTGACAAATGTCCTCCGAGATAGTCTTGTATAAGATGGTGGGGAAAAAAAGAAAAACATAGTTGAGGGCTGGAGAGATGGCTCAGCAGTTATGGCACTTGCCTACAATGCCTAAAGGCCCAAGTTCAATTCCTCAGTACCCACGTAAAGCCAGATGTATAACGTGGTACATGCATCTGGAGTTGGTTTGCAGTGGCTAAAGAACCTGGGCACATCCATTCTCTCTGTGTGTCTCTGTCTCTCTCTCCTCGAAGATAAATAAGTACGTAAAATATTTTTTAAAACATAGTTGAGTAGAATCGCTGCAAATAAACAAGAACCAACGAGCCTTTGTTAGAATAAGCAGTGAACTTTGTGTGGGATGTGGGTTCTCCAGCAGTTCTCAGTTGCTATGCCTGACTGACTTCTTAAAACAACAAAAACAAAGATGTGCTTACAATATGGGCAGATGATACAAAACTGGTAATAATGGGATTACTACTATAATAAATGACCAAAATAAAGATGTAAAACTATCCTGGAAGATTTAAGCCCTGGGTCAAAATCAACAAAAGCAAGTTTTATGTCTGCAGGTATACCTTTTAAAACAAAAATGTACACACCACTTCTCAAGCAATTCTTGTCTTCTGTATCTAGCCTACGGAAACACTGCAAGTACAGAGGAACCGTGCTGGATCACAAATGTTCTCATTACTGTCTGTAATGGTTTCTAAAGAAAAATGTTAGAAGACTTTCTGAAAAGCTATGGAATGCTCACACTGAATATACTACACAGATGTTCAGGACATTTTACATAAAGAAAAATTGCAAAATGGCATAAATTATTATATATTAATCTCAGACACCCCCACAAACTTAAATTTTTCTGCAGGTAGATGTATAGATGTATGTAAACGCACAGAAGATCTGCAAGGATTCCAAATCATGGATACCAAGATCTAGCTCCAAACAGATATTTCAAAAAGACTTTGGCTTTATCCATAACATGAAATTCAGAATGTAGTTTGGGTTAAACTTGTATAATTAAGCTTCCCTCCCCCCACCCCCACAGTAAAGTCTTGCTTTCAGCTTTAAGAAAAAAGCTCAAGGGCTGGATAGATGACTTAGTGGTTAAGGCGTTTGCCTGCAAAGCCAAAGGATCCTGGCTCAACTCTCCAACACCCATGTAAGCCAGATGCACAAGGGGGCGTATGCATCTGGAGTTCATTTGCAGTGACTGGAGGCCCTGCCGTGCCCATTCTTCCTCTCTCTCTCTCTCTCTCTCCTTACCTCCCTCAAAAATTTAGAGGGAGGCAAAATTTTTTCAGCTTCCCATTACCACAAAACTAAGAGGAGTCAGTACTGTGAAAAGACTACAAAGAGCTGACTCATGGTACAGAGTGTGGCTGAAGCTTGGTATAAGGACAGTATGCTAAACCCAGGGGTCACAAAGCTGATCACAGCCAGAGCACTGAGCTGGATTCAATTCTGGGAGCACTATTAGGCAGGGACACTGTCAAAGTAGAGCACAAGTAGAGAAAATTAATAGGGATGCTGAAAAGCATGACACAATGATTGAAGGAACTGCCACTGTTTAACCTTCAGACAAGAAGATGATACAGACTCCTTCAACTATGTGAAGGGTTGTTATGTAGATGAGGCAGCAAACTTTTGGAAGGCAGTAAACTTATTTTGGGATTTTCCAGAGGTAAATGCTAAGACAAATAAATACAAATTGGGCCATGGAGATGGCTCAGTGGCAGATGAATGCACTTGCTTATAAAGCATGTCTGCCCAGGTTCACTTCTCCAGTACCCATGTAAACCCAGATGCCTAAAGTAACACATGCAGGTGTCTAGAGTTCATTTGTAGCCACAAGAGTACCCCATTTAGCCCACCAAATCTCAAATAAAGATATTTCAAAAAAGATAAGGTGTCATATCTTTTAAAAATACAAATTATTCCTCTAGTAAAATATCAAAAGAAGAAACATTCTAATGAGAACAAATGACAACAGAATATGGGAAAAGATGTCAAACTCCTGATGCCTTGAAAGAATTCAAGTAATAAATTGCGTAGGAAAACACATTGAATCTCATTCTAAGAAAACCACACAATCTTGAAGATCTCTAACAATTCTGATATTCTGAGTATGTACTTCAGCTATAGACATTTTCAATGTCTCCATCAACTCCAAACCCCACTGGTGAAATACTTTGCCACCAGGTGGCAGCAGATGCCTTGGACTCTGGGTTCTAAATGTTAGGTGTGGTCAAAAAGAAATTAGCGCAGTTTTCTAATATTTAACAAAAGTAAAGAGACTGAAACACAAGCCCCAAAGTAGCATCTTTCAAAGGAATATGTAAATATATCTAGTAATCTTTCTCATTATTACACTACAGTGATTTTTTAAGACAAGTTCTTAAAATGTAGCCCAGCAAGGCTAGCCTGGAACTCTCTATGAAGCCCGGGCTGGCCTCAAACTTATGGAGATCCTCCTGCCTCAGCTTCCCAAATGCTTGGATTGCAGGCATGCACCACCATTACCAGCTTTTACATATCGCTCTTGATATTTATTTCTTCTTGATGCAAAAATCTTCTCTGCTTCCTTTGCAGCTGCAGATCATGTCTGCCACTGGTCCTTGCAGACCAGAGGGAAAGAACCATCAGGAGAGTCAAGGAAGTATTCCATCATGCCCTGCTTCCAGCCTCCCAGCCCAGCATCTCCACAACCAAAGCCACAGAGCGAGCCGCACAAACAAAAGCAGAGCGGATCCTATGGCATGGAAGAATATGATTATCTTTTCCCAAACAGAGGACAATATGCTCTCATCCCATTCTTAAAGAAAATAGTGGGTGCTGGACAGAAGGCCTAGTGGTTGGGGTGCTTGCCTGCGAAGCCTAAAGACCCAGGTTCAATTCTCCAAGTCCCACATAAGCCAGAAGCACAAGGTGGTGCATGCATCTGGAGTTCGTTTGCAGTGGCTTAGAGGCCCTGGTGTGCCCATTC
Source organism: Orientallactaga sibirica (assembly GCA_036365145.1). Lineage (NCBI taxonomy): Eukaryota > Metazoa > Chordata > Mammalia > Rodentia > Dipodidae > Orientallactaga > Orientallactaga sibirica. The sequence continues at coordinate 15,611,956 of JAEOAD010000050.1, read as the reverse complement.
ATTCTCTCTCTCTCTCTCCCACCCACCCCTGCCTTCTCTCTGTCTCAAGTAAAAAATAATTAAAAAAAAAAAAGAAAAAAGAAAAGCGGGCTGGAGAGATGGCTTAGCGGTTGAGACGCATTCCTGTGGAGCCTAAGGACCCTAGTTCGAATCTCCAGGCCCCACGTAAGCCAGATGCACATGGTGGCGCATGCGTCTGGAGTTCGTTTGCAGTGGCTAGAGGCCCTGGCACACCCATGCTCACTCTCCTTCTCTCTGTCTCTAATAAATAAATAAATAAATAAAAATAAAATCCTTTAAAAAAAGAGAGAACAGTAACTTTCCCTTCTCAGCCTCTCCAGCCACAGTTGTCTGCTTAGGTGCTGCTTAAAATGTGAACATAATATCCTTGCCACAGTCCCTGGAAACCTTCAACCAGTGACACGTCACTTCGGAAAACTCGAGACGTGTTTTGGTTAAGAGTTTGTGGCATTTAAAGCAGTTGCATCACAATGAGTCATGTTCCTGAGTCAAGACACTGTTCGTCTTGGTGAAATGCCTCTTCTTCCAGGGAGCCCTCAGGATAATAAGACTATGCTTAGTTCCTCCATTCACCCCAGAAACACCCTGTTACAGCCCTGCCACCATCCTTACACACACGCCAATGGCCTCTTAATCACCCATTGCCCCGCTAGACTAATAAAGGCCTGAACTGTATTCCCTAAACAAAGCAAGACCCAATAAATATCCATGGGGCTATTTTTTTACAATGTAACTTCATCAATTAATTATTCCTAAATTAATCATTAATATGGACCCCAAACCCCAAAGCAGTTCCACTAGGGTTTATATCCATTCCATAAACATTTCCTGAGTTCCTGTGCCTAGTATGGGCTAGGACAAGCCAAACCCAAGTTTTATCCTCATGGAAAACATATCAAGGAAGGAAGGAAACAAATATGCAAATGCTTATGCAGTGACGTATACACAGATCACCAAGTCAGGTGCGATGGCACAGTCCTGTAATCTCAGTATTTGGTAGGTAGAAGGAAGAAGATCAGCGGTTTAAGGCCAGCTTGAATTATATGAGACAAAACGTATGTATATTAGAATATGGAAATCAGGCTGGAGAGATAGATGGCTTAGTGGTTAAGGCGTTTGCTTGAAAAGCCTGGGGACCCAGGTTTGATACCCCAGTACTCATGTAAGCCAGAGACACAAGGTGGTGCATGCGTCTGTAGTTCATTTCAGTGGCTGGCTTGCCCATTCTTTCTCTATATATCTGCCCCCCTCTGTGTGTGTCTCTCTATTTCTCTCTCTTCCTAATAAATAAAAAATATTTTTTAAAGTATGGAAATACAGGGATGATGCACAATATCACTGAGTAGTACAAATGACTAGAGCTAAGGGTATGTAATGGGGTGCCACCCCTGGAAGGTTCTAGAATTGTTCTTTTAACTGAACAGTCAGTATGTGCCTGACTTACCCAAAATGTCACAGCCTCTACGTGGCACAGCTGGGATCCACAGACAGGCAGTTTGATGAGCATGGCAGCCCTGCTATAGTGCTTGAGAGCCTGGGAAGCCAGGATAAGTTTTGGCTACTTTATCCAATGGAAAGCCACACTGAGTGGGGGTGTGCCCATATCCAAGGCTGCACTTAGGAAGAACGGGTCAGAGCCTACTACAACTGCCCCAGTGTTGCATCATGAAACTTTTGAACCTCAGGTCGGGAAATGGGGTTCAGGACTGAGACATTCCAGAGGAAGGACGACCCCAGAGTATAAGTATACTTGAGTGGCTGGAAGCATGGAAGTGGTTTGGCATGTGTGCGCGCCATGGGAAAGAACAGCAAGGAGTGGGTGAACGTAGAGCAGAATTAAGTCCTCCGAAGCTCCAAACCAGCTCCTCCCCATACCCACTCTCCCTAAGGACTATCTCTACCTGCAAAAGCCTCTGGAACTCCCTCAGCTGGCCCCTCTATTCAGGGCATGTGAACCCTAGCCACTCACAAAAGCGGAGGGACGATAAGGGGACACTGGGACACCACACAGCTGAACACAGGCCTACTCTCCTCTGGGCAGCACACCCAGCACAGGCAATGCCCAGTCCCAAACCAACACCAAGGACTTAGAGGCCGAGGTAAAGATTCACCTTCACTGGCTCCCTGGAGCCTTAGACCAGAGGCTCAAGTCTTCTGGATCTCTCCACTTTATCTATCAAACAAGGAGTTTGGGCCAGAAACAAAAGTTACAAACTGGACATTCACAGGCCAAATCATCTGAAAATGGACTTTTTTGGCCAACACAATCTGTTTTCATTAGCTACCACACTTAAAAGTCATGCCATTCCACAAAGAGCAGGTCTGCAGGCCTTGTGAAAACACCTGCTGGGAATGGCCCTGCACCCCATGGCCAGCGTCAGCTGGAACTGAACCAGCCTGCCTTTTCCCCCTGGAGGGAGGGGCACCATCCTTTTGCCTCTCCACACACACACACACAACGCTCCCTAAGCGTGGCCAGTTGCCATCTACCCCTGGGCCATTTCGATCGCTGTGCTCACATCTGTTCCCTGTAGGTGCCTGTGTCCACAGCTCTTGAGAAGATGATCTAATGTCCCAGCATGACAAGGCTTAGAAACTAGGGACAAGGGATCCCAGAGAAAAAGAGCAGCAGTGAATTAATGCCACACAATAGAAGATGTAGGCTGCTCGGAGGAGTAGGCTCTTGCTGCCGCTGATAGATGTTCATTAACACGCGTATCAAGCCTCCCCACCCACCCCACCAAAGAGGCACAAGGCCAGATGACATCACCCTTGGACAGAGTCAGAGAAACCCCATCATGAAGCAATTTGCTTCCCTAGCCACTCTAATTTAACAATTAGCTTAACAGCCCTGGTCAGGCTCTTGCTGCTGGAGCAGGAAGTGACCCTGATCAGTGGCAGCTTCAGCCTGGAAGTTTCAGGAGGGACCCTCACCTCCCCCAGCTCCAGCCCCACTCCCACCACCCTTGCCTCCCCTGGTTCTTATCTCCCACTCACATAGACAGATACTGTAAATATCTCCAAAGATATTTACTTCTTGGGTCTTCAATTGGGATCCTTGGAAATTATCTACTGGATCCAAAAATCAGCTTTTCCTGCCACCACTGCAGTCGTTCTCTCTGTCTGTCCTGCGGAGATTCTGGCCTCCATCCGAGAAGCACATCAGGCCAGGATGCTCAAGCCCTTTGGGAGTATGGAAAGGCAGTCTGCACATAAGCTGTGCTGCAAGGAAAGACATCCATTCATAGGGCTGACAGCCTTGGAATACCCAGGGAACACATTCTGCCAGAGAAGAAGCCTCAGGAGCTGAGTTCACTCTGAACCCAGCCACATGTGCAGTCCTCCGTCTGGAGGGCCTCTGGGTAGGAATGGACATTTTTCTTTTCCTGCACTTGTCCTGCTCCCACCTCCAACTCCTCTCTTGAGCTGTCCCTAAACTCAAATGTCAAGTTTCAGAGGAAGAGAAAGACACTGTTAAAGGGAACTCAAAAAGGAAAGTTGATAATGTCACAACTTCACAGTAAACTACAGGCTATTTTAAAATACAGCATTAGAATGCTAGGATGGATGGGGTGAAGCCAGGGCCTAAAATAGCAGACCCTCAAAGAGGAAAGCAACCTGGTAGGACTAGACATAAATTTCAAAGAGACAGTAGAGGAAGAAACAGCATGTAAAAATGGAACAACAAGCCAGGAAATTAATCAGGCCAAAAATAAAAACTGAGAGGTGCCCAATGCCAAAGTCTATCATTAAGAATTACTTTGCTCCACAAAAAGGAGATGATGCAACAGAATCAGGGGAACCTGATGGTGATGCTCTTGGTATAAGCCATCTCCTGAAGAACGAAGGTCCTCTGCAGCTTGCCCTCCACAGTGAATAGAAGTCAGTACTGAGCTCGCAGCCAGTGTGGAACCTGACTGACAAGTGAGGTATAAATAAATCACCAGGACCATATGGCATCTACCTGTGAGTCCTAAAGGAATTCAAGGGTGAAATTATAGAGCTGCTGCCCAAAATTTGTAACCTCTGGTTACAAAATCACTCGTGCTCTGCCACTGGCAGAGTGCCCGTGAGTGCTCCATTCATAAGAAAGGATAAGGGCATAGTCTCATCTTCATACAAGAAAAACAGGCAGAATAGATAACAAGAACAGATGTAAGCAAACAGAGCTTAGAGAAAAAGACACACTTGTGTTTATAAGGGCAAAATACGCATACCTGTGTTTTAGAAAGAGTAAATGTGCACATGAATTAAATAGAATTTGTGGGAAAATTTACATATATTTTCAGGAAAATATTAACAAGATGTGATAGTAAAAACTGGAAAGTGGGGGCTAGAGAGATGGCTCAGTGGGTAAAGCATTTGCCTGCAAAGCCTAACGACCCAGGTTTGATTCTCCAGTACCCACACAAAGCCAGATGCACAAAGTGGCACATGCATTTGAAGTTTGTTTGCTGTATCTAGGGGCCCCGGAATGCCCATTCTCTCTCTCTCTCTCTCCATCATACACACACACACACACACACACACACACAATTCTCTCTCTCCTTGCAAATAAATAAATATTTTTTAAAGGGGAAACAGCTTTTTTAGGGAATTGACTTGAAGATCAGAAACAAAATAAAAGAATAAGCAGAGACAGGAGAAGAAATGAAATTAAAAGTTATGTGTTTAAAAAAAAATCTGGGCTAGAGAGATGCCTTAGCCATTAAAGCACCTGCCTGAGAAGCACTGGGCTACAGAACCTACATGTGCCTAGAAAATAGGAGGCTAGCCAGATTTAGCTCACAAAACATACTTCTTACAAGACTATCAGGAAGACTGTCCATCACCTTTGGCTAATCCCTGACCAGTCAGGCCAGTTATGGACAACCCTTCTTCCTTCACTTGCAATACTTAAAAAATTCATGGAACTCCAATTTTATAAACCCAGGGAATATGGTCATAGAAGGTCCAATCTGACACTGTGAACTAAGAATTCTCAAACAAGAGGATGTCTGTACCATTTCTTTTTTTATTCTTTCTTTTTTTTTTTCTATGCATCCATTTCTTTAGATTGGTTTTATCTATCTTGGACAAACAGCAGGGAATTAACTGTAGAAATACAAACTAAGTAAGCCCAAAATCTCCTACTTTTTCCACTGCCCATTCCCGAAAAACCTATCCAATCGACCTGTTCTTTTTATGTTACTTCTAACATGGTGACGACCACCTGGTAAGGGGCCACAGAAAATTTTCTCAGCATCTAGCTCTACTTAGCCAACCCATTCCTTCAAATCTATGGGCAACACATCTTCTTCCCATAATAATCCCATAGCCTCATGGCACCTTTCAACTCTCACGTTTTGGTTTGGGCAAGGTAAAAAAACAGGATTCCATGTCATGTAACCTGATAAAGAGAGGTCTCACATGATATAGTGCTTGTGCACACAGAGTCACATGCTGTTCCTCATCACCAGCTGAGTGAATGCAGAGAGCAACATACCCATTTGTCAAATGGGTATACTTAAGTTTATCTATTTCATATGTATATCTGTTTCAAAGGTAAGTTATGAAAATTCCTAATGAGGATCCGTACAAAGAACTTGGTACAGTAGCTAGCGCATAATCAATATTACCTGGTACTAAAACATCTCCCTAATCAAGATCTGCTCCTTTCTTGGTTTTCTCGATCTAAATGCAGCTTTTTGTTTTGTTTTGTTTTGTTTTTCAAGGTAGGGTCTCATTGTAGCCTAGGCTGACCTGGAATTCACTCTATATTCTCAGGGTAGCCTTGAACTCACAGCAATCCTCCTACCTCTGCCTCCTGTGTGCTGGGATTAAAGGTGTGCACCACCACACCCAGCTTTAAATGCAGCTTTTTAAAGGCTCATTTTTCTACTTATTTATTTATTTATGAAAGAGAGAATGGGCCTCTAACCACTGCAAATGAACTCCAGACATATGCACTACCATGTGAATCTGGCTTACGTGGGTTCTGGGAAGTCGAACCTGGGTCCTTAGGCTTTGCAAGCAAACGTCTTAACCACTAAGCCATCTCTCCAGCCCCTAAAGGCTCATTTTTTAAAAGGTAACTGACAACCCATCATCACTCAGCTGTCCTTTTATTATCTTCTTGTGAAATATTTGTTCCAATCTATTTATCACCATGTACATTGTTAAGTCCCTTCTCTGTTCCAATGTCATTGATGCATGTTATTGAGTCAAGTTTGCCTAGAACCATGCAGTAAGCCCACAGCTTAACCAGTACACCATTAACTGCTTTCGGGAGTTCCTACAATTGGCATTGCCTTTGATTAACCTACCAAAGGAAAGGATGTACGCTCTGAATCTAGACGGCATATTTCAAGAGCAGCTCCATCATTGGATGTTCATGTTTTTAAAAAAATCACAAGGCAAGCACTACAGGCTATTGCCAAGGCTCTGAGATGCTCACCAAAACTAGATGGTCTAAGACCCGATTTCTGAAGACTTCACATGTATAGGCTGCAAGTCACTGAAAAACTGAGCTGGAGCTGAGCTGGAGACCTCCTCCATGTCAGGATGCTAGAAAGAGCTAACGTATCCTGCAGAGGGAAAAAGTAATCAATGGTCTTAACCAGCTATGGATCCTACAAGTTCTGTGGCTGGCCAGCCAGGCCACATGTACCAAATGGTGCAATGGTGGCATGTCTGCTATAGGGGAAACCAACAGCCTCTGATTGGATCTGAGGCCTGCTCTACAGGTGGGAATTCCTGCCTGGTACTGAAAACCTAATCAAAAGCCTATGGCTGGGGAGTTCAGAAGCCCTAGGGGAAAGGAAGTACCAGTGTTGTCAGGCTAAATGGATCTATTATGCCCACCAAATTGCCTCTACATACCTATGTTTAGGCCCATGCTACTTTCACTTTTAGTTAAAGAAGCTTCCTTTTCGGATGACAGTGACCACTGGAGTGATTCAAAACTCAGAGTGCTGAGAAGTGAAAGTGGACTGTTCAGCACCGAGACATCTCTAACACAGCTTCCAAGGGACAGAACAGAAGAGGTGCTGGAAAGAATGTAAAAGCCAAAGAAAAGGGATGAGTGCCTATAACACTGTCTTCCAGATACACAGTGGCCGTGATGTGCATGACCTTACAGTGGCTGACACTATCTACACAAGACCTGCATAATAAGAGAAACAAAAATGACGACATCAAAATAGGAGAGAGACTAGTTGGAAACAAGTGATTCAGTACAGGGGGTTGAGGGTGGGGAAGAGAAGGAATTATGATCATGGCATATTTTCTGTATTATGGAAGTTGCCAATAAAAAGATTTTTATAAACAATCAAGGCTTATGTATAAGCCAAAAACTCTTAAGTATTGATTGTGCCAACAACAAAATGTCACTGTCACAAGCCTCTCCACTGTCAAGCCAGGCCATCATGAGAAAGTTGAATTGTGAGCATATGATTAAGGCTTTAAAAGGGCCACACAATTCCTGGTTTGAGGTCAGCCAACTATTGGTGTTACCTACTTCAACACTACAGCTCTGTCTGCCAGAACATCAGAGGGCCCCGGTCTGTGGTACAGCATAAATAGACCGTAGCAGCTTCTTCTTGGTCCGCTTTAACAGAAGCACCCCAGCCAATCAACATACAATCTTTCCTCAGACTGCACTCAGTGTACTTAGTTAGGGTTGGCATTACTAAATTATAGTCACGTTTCAGTGCAGCATCCCCACGTATACTCCTGGGTCACAATTAAAGCCCTGCCTCTTCCTTCACACATTGACAGAGCATCTTTCAGTCCACAGCTACAGACAGCAGATGACATCCATGTGAGCAGGATGGATGGACCTAATTTAACCCTCAAATTCAACTCATTTCTATTGAATCCAAGTGTGGGGAGAGGAAAGAGGCTTCACCTTAAACCTTCAATGAAACCTCTACGTACAAAATTCCCCCAGGCAAGGATCCTCGTGTATTTTATTTCACAGTTCTCTACCGAGCAGAATAGAAATTCATTGACAGTCAGCATCTCATCAGTGGATTGACTTTAGTACGTGAAGCCACACATAGTGGTTTTATTGACAGAAAGAAACCACTTTTCAAGTACTGGTTGGAGAAAGAAAGGGGAGAGGGAGGGAAAAACAGATTCAAGGAGCAGATCGAAATAGAACAAGTCTGGGAAGAAGGGTGCACTGCGCTGCTGTCTTTACAAGGACTTAGAGAAGGAAGCTACATGTTCCCAGGTTGTATTTAGAAAACTGATCGGCACACACACAAAAAAGGGAACAGTTCCTCTTCTGTGACATTTATCCTGGCCAATATATCCTCTATCTTCCCTAATGTCTCAGAGCCATGGGAAAACACTCCACTTTCGTCCTTAGAAGAAACTTGGAGCCTGGCATAGAAATATGCCTCGATATGTCTCAGGTCTCAGATTCCTTGGGCAGGAAGACATCTTTAAGAGTTCTTTCAGGGATGCCTCTAGCTAGAGAACTGGGGTACCCCTGGGACATTCTGGCTGAGAAGACATCTTGCATTTGGAGGGTTACTCTCTTCCTACAGGGATATAGCATGGACGCCCTGTGCTCTCCTCTTATAGATTTTAAGCTGCAAGGCAATATTCGTGAAAACAGCCCAAGCGTTGGAGCCAGGCTGCTTTAGATTTGACAGCTTCTGGCAAAGCACCTACCCTCTGAGCCTGTTTCCTCAGCTATAAATGGGAGTAACTACTGCTTTTAGAGCTGTTGGGAGGACTGACGATGACATTTGGGAACTGCGTGGTCAATGACTGCGTTTATTATGGGTAACTTTCCAGAGACTTGGCGTCTGCAATGGATGACAATGAGAGAAGTCACCCACTAGGTCCCACTGCCTGGACACAGATCAGCAGACATCACAGCAAGCCCAAACAGGTACAAGCAATATGCCCTCCCCCGTGCCATCCAACCAGGCCCAAGGCCACCTCCCTCCATTCTTGGTCATTTGTCACATAGAAATGCGGCCTTCCTAGTCTTAAACATGAGTTTTAAACATGAATAGAAATGCTTCCAGGGCTGGAGAGATGGCTTAGCAGTTAAGGCACTTACCTGCAAAGCCTAAGGACCCAGGTTCTATTCCCCAATACCCACATAAGCCAGATGAACAAGGTGGCACATGCATCTGGACTTTGTCTGTTGTGGCTAGAGGCCCTGGCATTCCCATCCTCCCCACCTCAAATGAATAAGTAAATAAATAAATAAATTTTTTTAAAAAAATGAAATGTTTCCATGACAGACATCAGCACATCTGAGAAAAGGGGAGAGACAAGGTAAGTTAGGAAATATTCCTTACTAAGAAGATTTCAATTATATGGTTATTAAATGTGAAGCCATTCAGTGCAACTCTCTTAGTTCACAGGTGAGAAAATGGAGACCTGGCCAAGAGAAAGGACAGGTCTACCTCCAAACCTCCTGACTGGCTGGAGGGCCTCATTCACTACCCAAACCACACAAGCCCACTGAAATGGGCACAAGGCAAGACATAAGAGCAAGAGCAAGAAATAAAGCTTGTATTTGTTAGCTACTGCTGGCTAAACAACACTGGACAGGCGCTGAGACTTGGGGGAAGAATTCCCTTCTATCCACTAGTGGCATAACACCTGTCCAGCTGCACAGGAAATACCTAGCACGTAAAAATAATACCATGGGCTGGAGAGATGGCTTAGCGGTTAAGGTGCCTGCCTGCTAAGTCTAAGAACCAGGTTCCAATCTCCAGGTCCCACGTTTAGCCAGATGCAAAGTGACACAAGGGTGCAATGCCACACTTGACCACAAGGTGGTGCATGCATCTGGATTTCATTCATAGCAGCTGAGAGACTGCTGGCTCGCCCACTCGCTATCTGTCTCCCTCTCCCTCTCTCTCTCTCTGTGTCTCTCTCAAAAAAAAAAAAAAAGTACCACGAAAAGAGGTTTGTTATGACAAGTCATGAGATGGATTCAGAGAGATCAGATATGGAGACACGTGAGCTCTGGAAGCCTTCGTCCCCCCATGTAGTGGGATATGCCCTTATGATATGGACAGCTATGAACAAACCACAACAGGGATATAAAGGATATTCAAAGCAAAGTTCCCAGCAGGAGCGGAGTCCTGAAGTGTACACTGACAAAACTCCAGCATGTTCTCCAAATACCTGGATGCTTCCTAGACCTCTTCCTAAGAATCAGAGCAGAGACTTTGAGACCCTAAGATTCTAAGCAATTGCCATGGTGCTGACAGAGACAGAGAAAGAGAAAGAGAGAGAGACGTCTGACAACTCCAGCACTGCTGCAGCTTTGATCCTCTGTCTCCATACAAGTTTGTCCAGTCACAGGGCTGATGCTTGCTGCTCCTTCCCATTCAGTCTCCACCCGCCCTCCACACATGCTATCTCATACAGTGGACTTAGTCTGTAGCCTGGGAGAGCTAATCCCCAGAAAACAGAGACAAATCCATACTATAAGGAACTCAATCCTCTGTCTCATTTTTCTCAACTTAATTTTTCCTCCATTCTTATTTTATCACTTCTTGTTTTTACTTATTTTTTTCTTGTTGTGGTGTCTAAACATAATGAGCTGCTGTTGCTCTTTTTTGAAGCAAAGTGTATTAATACATTTCTGTTCATCTAACCCATTTGCACAACAGCGTGACAAATGGAAGGTCCCCATCATCTCCTCTAGTGACACCTCTGCTCCCCAGATTCACATGCAGGCCTAAATAAGATAATGTCAGCTTTCCTACAAACCTCTCCACAACTCTGCCAGGTAAGTTCGTCTCCTCTCTGAGTTTCATCTGCATGTAGTATCCACCCTTTATAGCATGCACCATAGTTCACACTACAATCCACTCAACTCTGCTAAAAAAATTAATTTTGCTAAACCAAAACAGTCCCATTATGTTACTTATTCACTCAAAAACGTTCAATAGCTCCCCATGGTACAATGAAAGACATCTCACTTTATATCAGTTCATCTGTAGGCTGCTTTCCTATTTTTGTCCTATGACCCTAACAATCTAAACTGCCTGCTTTCTTCAAGTATATTCAGTCCCTTGCCACAAGTAAAAGGGGACAGCAGAATCCCTTGTCAACATTGCTACTGGGGTGACACTATACAAAGAGACATATGCAAAGACTCGGCTCTGGGCAATCTCAGACACTTCAATTACATTCAGTACTTTTTCTTCCTTCTCCAAGTAGCGCAATGGACTATGAAAGTAGACATACAGACCACTTGGTTCTAATGTGAGTTCTGATATCTATTGGCTATGTGACTTTAAGAACTTCCTAGCTCCTTTTGAGTCTTTCTTCACTTTAAAAATAGGATCCACGGGGCTAGAGGAATGGCTTAGAGGTTAAGGCACTTGCCTGCAAAGCCAAAGGAGCCAGGTTCGATTCCCCAGGACCCACATAAGCCAGATGCACAAGGTGGCACATGTGCCTGGAGTTCATTTGTAGCAGATGAAAGCCCTGGCACACCCATATTCATTCTATGTCTCTGTCTGTCTGTCTCTCTCTTTCCCTCTCACTCTCTCCCCCTCCCTCCCTCCCTTTCTCTCTCAAATAATTAAATTATTTTTTTAAACTGGGAACCTCAAAGGTTACTTTATGGAAATGAAGTATCTGTGAGAATGCTCAGTTTTATCCAAAACTTGTGGAAGGTATTCAAGACCTATGGTTACTGTGGAAGTTAACAGCTATGGTGGAAGGTATTTGGTAAGCTAGCTATGGCTGCTGATGAGTATTGCTCTTATTCCATTTCTGAAAGACCAAAGCAGGAGATCAGGGTCTCACTTTATATCTTTGGCCTCCAGTCTCAACATAGGCATGCTGGGGCCTTGAGACCCTTTCATGTCACCTCTACGGCATAGTACTAGAACTCTTAAGGTAAAATCGCACTCCAGTTCAATTAGCAGAAAGACCCCAAGGACTGGAAGTGGATTTGGACTGTCATCAGTGTCACTGGCATGAAGGGACCAACCAACCTTTACGATTTTGAATCCTACTTTCACAAAGCAGCCTAGGTGTTCCTGTGCTGCTAGCAACCTGGAAGAACATCCCAGAAACTGCCCCTGGGGAAGGCAGGCTGTGCAAGGCGGGCACTGACAAGGGCTATTCAAACACACATCAGCTGCACAGACAGAGATGAATGATTTCCTTCAGGAAGGAAGACCATGTCCTTGCCCCCAACTTCTACATGAATTTGGAACTGGGATCTGGTTGAGTTATCAAAAGTCTTTCATCGGGCTGAAGAGATGGCTTAGTGGCTAAGGCATATGCCTACAAAGCTAAAAGACCTTGGTTCAATTCCCCAGGGCCCACATAAGCCAGATGCACAAGATGGCATGTGCGTCTGGAGTTCATTTGCAGTGGCTGGAGGCCCTGGAGCACCCATTCTCCCATCCACTCTCAAATAAATAAATAAATAATTTTTTAAGTATATCATCTTCCTCCTTTTAAGAAGAGACTTTTAGAATAGCCACTCAGACCTAACAGTCACTGCCTATGGAGGAAAGGACATTGTTTCCACAATGCAAGGAAAGAACAGCTTTGGCCTCCTTAAGGCGACTACTAACTAGCAGAGCTAACCGTGCAGTCCTGAGAAGACAGGCGAGAGCACTGGAGGCAGGCATGTAGTTAGGGGTCTGTTCAGAGTTTTTTACACTGTCTTCACACCTTATGGTCATTGGAGATGATGTAAGGATCCGATTCTGAGATCCAGGAAGATGGGAAATGGGGGTTAATCTCAATGGGGGTTAGTCTTCTAAGTGCCCATGAATGTTTTCTTTTTACTCCAAAGCCTAGAAATTGAGATATAAAATGGAAAGTATAAATATTCAGCCTAAATATCAAGAGAGTATAATGTGTCTGCTCTGTTACTGAAGGCTAACCAAATTCTTTCAGTCAGCAAACAAGAAACACAAGCAGAAAGAAGATGGATGAAATGAAGGGCAAGCAGTAAGTCCACAAGTAGCTTGTGAGGTACGTCAAATATAAGCAAGAGACACGGAACAGAACACGCACGTGTTGAAGGGAAGGAAGGAAGAGGACAAAGGACTAAGCAGACAGCTCACACTCACACTGGTCAGTGACTGATTGCTCGTTATAACCCCTACTCAGGCCTCAAGAGTTCTCCTCTACCCAAGCTGGGCACACACAACCCATAGTTGATCACAGAAAGCAAGCATGTGTTAGCCATAAGCACCTACCGCTTGCTGTCTTTCTTCTGCACCTGTCAATTCTGGCTGCCAGAACCACATCATGACCCAACTGGAAGGCAGACAGGACATAGGACCCTTGTATGTAACCCAGAAGTCAGGAACGTGCTCCTTCTACCACTTGCACCCTATTGTACGTACGTAACCCTACCCTACAGCTTTCCTCCTGTGTTTGGTTTCTTTGCTGGAAGTTCGAAACTGATTCAAGAAACCCTGTGATCTGAGGTTCCTAATTGGGCTGTGAGATTTCAGTCCCATGGCCTGGTTATAGAACCAGCTGTGTGTAAAGTACGTTTAGGGGCCACCACGGCATCAAGATCATTTTCTGTCACAATAGGAATTGGTCGGAAAGGGTAGGGAAGAATAGTCAGGGTAAAGAAATGAAGGACTTTCTCTAGAGCAGTGGAATTTCCAAGCAGAAGCTGAACTATCTCTTTGTCTGAAGCCTTCTCACGCCTCTTCAGAAGAAGAGTTTGCCAGTCCTGCATTGTGGGTGAGTAACAGCATCTGTGTCACTATGTGATCCACTCAGCCACCTAAGCTGGTGACTCAACAGCTCTTCTTGGAAATGGGCCTCTCTCCGACAACACCCAGACCACCTCCCCTAGTTTCCTCAAGGATCCTCACTCCCGCCAAGCCACGCTTTCCCACTGCTTCCCAGGGCTCGCCACAGACTGCAAGGTGATTGTGGTCAGATGCCTCTGTCTAGAGGAATCATTCTCTCTCAGCCCAAGTCTAACTTAACAGCCCAAATTCTTGACATGATTTCTGTTTAGTAACAGTAGTAATCATGATTAAAACAGCTATTATAGGGCTGGAGAGATAGCTTAGCAGTTAAGGCACTTGCCTGCAAAGCCAAAGGACCTCAGTTCGATTCCCCAGAACCCATGTAAGCCAGATGCACAAAGTGGCACATGCGTCTGGAGTTTGTTTGCAGTGGCCGGAAGCCCTGGTATGCCCGTTCTCTCGCCCCCTTTCTGTCTCTCTCTCTCTCTCTCTCTCTCAGCCTTTTTCCCTCTCTCAAATAAATAAAAGAATAAAATATTTTTTAAAAACAGCTTTTGTACATCTATATACTAGACACCTGTCTGGGCATCTTATGAGTTACACAATCCACTCTTCACACTCGTTATGGTGTAGAAACCTTATTATCTTATCCTATTTTAAAGAAAAGTAAATGATGCTCACATGTTAAAAACCCATGTCAGGATTCAAGCCATATGTCTGGCTTCAAAGACTGAACTGTCTTGTTTTGAATATTTTACTAAGAAATGCTTTACTCATACAGAAAAGTATAAAGGAATAGAATAACTAGTTCCCATGTACCCACAAACTAGATTTAACAATTAGTCATAACTTATAGCTGCATTCGCTTCATTATGTTTGCTGTTATTTTGAGAATCACAAATTTCCCTTCTAAAGCTACAGTGTGCATCTTTTGTGTGTATGTGTTTATATGTTTTATTGTTTATATGCCTGTGGTATATGCACATGTGTAGACAGATGTATGTGTTCTGTGTATATGCATGCAGAGACCAAAGGAGGTTTCGGGTTGTTCAGCTGCCCTCTTTCCCTGAGACAGAGTCTCTCATGGAACCTGGAGCTCACCAGTTTTCAGTAGACGGGCTGACCAGCGAGCCCCAGCAATCCTGTCTGCATCCTCCTTAGCACTGGGTTACCTGGGTGAGCAGCCGTGCCTGGGGATATAACTCAGGTCATCCTGATGTGAAGATGGGACCAGAAAGCATCATTGAGCCAGCCTCCTCTGCTTTTCAGGAGATGAACATCCCCAATATTCCCCAAAAGCACCAAAACCATAGGCCCTGCCTCCCAGTGGCGGCCAGAGAAGAATCACATTGTCCCACCCATGTTTAAAAGAACCAAAGTCTCTTAGAAGTTTAAACTGCTTGCTCTGGAAAGCGTAATCAAAATCACCCCTTGAGTTTAGTTCCATGATGTTTCCTTAGCCTCCAGTAGTGGCCCATTTGCAGGAAGAATCAGGGTACGCTGTGATCACCTCCTCGTGGCTGTCTCCTCTAGTGGCCTCAGCTCCATGAGGTGACCCTCTACTTCTTGCCTCTCCCCTCTGTCCTTAACTCAGCCATTTCACAAATGTTGATCAAAATGAACTGAATTCTAACACTTCTTCCAAAGCTGTATTTTGTGCTTTGCTAATGGCATGAAACAGTGTATTGTTTTTCTTTCAAAAAACTCTCCCATTTGCTTCAGAGTAGTTCACTTCATAATCAAGTTAAATGGAAAACAGTGCACACCAGAAAATCTTGTACGTGTGCACACAGAGAATGTAAGTCTGCCCCTAACTACTTTTGTACATCTACAATCCCTTTGACACCATGCCTCCTGACAAGGGTAGTCCAGCCTATTTCTGCCATCACTAACCAAAGGCAGCACACACATGGCACACCCCCAAGAAATGCTTGTTGAACTGGTCTGATAGTGTCCATGGTCCCAGCTCCCTGAAGAAGCTGACCATCTGCCAAATGTAACTGGAGTGTGTTTGAATTATGCTGAAACTGCTGACAAAGTTCAAATAAGGAAGAAAATTACCAATCTCTCCTAGAAGTGGGACGAGAGAAGGGCTTTCTTGTTCCAAAATGTCCCAACTTCTTGTTAAATACTGACATCTGTTTGCCTCCAGCTTGCTGCTCCCAATGTTTGCCAACTGGCCAAGAATGTTTGTGTCTTTACCAAGTATCTTCCCCCATTGCACCCACATCACTTCCTTCCAGAGCTGGCACTGTCGTGTAAGCACTGTGCAGTCCGGGTCATCAGAGGCAACTGGAAGGCCAGGCCCCTCCACGTGGTCCTGTGGTTCCCCTGCCCTGAAAAGCACCATTAGTGCCCTCACCCCAACTGCAGGCCTGGCACCTTGGCTATTTTTCCTCCCACTGGCCTCTTAAATCACACAGACCTGGCTGCCTAGTACCACTAAAGACATGTTCTGGAGACAGACTGCTCACCCCATGTGACTGTTGCCCCTTCCACATTCTTCTCTTCCTGTAGGGGCTCCAGAATAGGAAGATCTGACAAGGCAGCCAGCCCTCAGAGAAATCGTAGATCACACCCCTGCCACAGCTCGCCCCCTGCACTGTCAGTCACAGATTTAATGCTTGCCTACCTTATCCAATCAGATCTTTCTCTTGAGCACACACCCTGCCCAGGTACGGGTGGATTTCTCCTCTAAGCCCATGCTGATTGGCTGGGACACCTGGTATAGGTGTGTCCAGATGTGGTGGCAAAAAGTCTAAAATCTATCTTCTCTGACTCATGAAGAGAGTCAGGCATTTTCTTTGTCTCTCTCCAAAACTGGCAGCCCCATTCTTGGGTCCTCGGACTGGTAAGGTTTCTCTCTCCATTGCAGCAACAGGCCAGGATGGGAAGAGACACTTTTTATCTTTCATTCCTATATTCACTTTTAATATTTTTGGTAGCACACATTTTTTAAAATCCCTTTTCAAGGTTTTTTTTTTCCCAAAGATCCATGTTCGTTTATGTGGGCTCCTGGGCGACATGTGGCCTACATGGGATTTTGGGTTCCACATGGCTTATTTCTCTTCTCCCTACTTTATCTTCCCTTGCCCTCCAGTTTTGTCCCTTCCCCCCATCTTTGTAAGATCTTTGTAAGTGGTATTTTAAAAAGCATTCTCTTCAATCTGGAATTGCCAATTCTTTGGTTAGTTTGCAGATATGAACTCAGGGCTTGGGATTCCAGAAAGCACCCCAGAATCCCAATCACCTCACCATCCATTACATTCTTAGGAGAATTATTCTGGATCTTTCTCTATCTCTCTAAACTCTCCTGGCATGTCTCACTGACTCCTCTTTCCTCTGACCTCCAACACTGAGCAATCCTCAGAGTGGAACCCGGAAGTCCCAGCAGCTCTCTCCCCACATTTCTCGCTCACTCCCACTCCTCAAAGGCTGCTGTTGGATCACAAACATCGTCTACTGCAGGGTAATCCCCTGTTTCTTTCACACCCTTCAATGCCCGGATGTAACCAGGCTCACAGTCCTACATTAGGCACCCTCAAATCCACAGTTCACCCTTATTCACTGTGACAGACTTCGGTCCCATAGACACAATATTTTCTAGACATCTACATTTTAATCACTGGCTGTTACTTAAAGATCCAGTGTTTCCTTTCTCCAAATTAGCTTCCTTTCCCAGCAGTCTCCTTCCTTCCTCTGTGTCTCCATGCCTCCATCTTATTAAGACACTGAGGAAATATGTGGTGCTGGAGGCGATGGAGAGACAGTCAAGACCTTGGCATTGGGAAAGAAGCAGGGAAGTGTTACAGCCATACTCTGACAAGAGGTTAAAAATGTAGATTTCTAGGACCCACCCCCAGAGACTCAGATTCAGGAAGGCTGGGGCCCAGGATTTTGCATCTTAACAATGTCCAAGTGATTTTGATGCTAGCAATCTTATGGCATATTATGAGAAAAGGGGTTTGAGCAGTTGGGTCTAAAATAAAGCAAATAAGGTGAAAATGTATAAATGCCCAAGGTGGTTTTAAATAGATGCAATAAACTGTTACAAAGCTATGGTGCTTAGAGATTTTTGCTAAAATTATAGAACTAGCAGAGACCACAGAGATTACATAGTCTAGCATCTTCATCTAAGAGGAAAAAAAAACCTGAAACCTAAGGAATTTATTTACCTACTAAAGACCACATAGGTCCAAGGCAGGATGCTGAACCCACCGGCCAAGGATGTTTTTTATCTATGGATGTAAAATCACACAGACACACACACACTTAAAACAGTTTTTTAATGTGCAAATTAATTGCTTGAGGCTATTTTTAATATGCAGAATCTGATGGGCTAGAGACTGGGATTCTGCATGCCTAACAAGCTCCAGGTGATAGGAATGCTGCTGGTCCACCCTTCACCCTTGAGTAGCAGGTCCCTGCAGGTGAAGTAACTGCTCATCTGTTGTTCTAAACAGATGGCCTCTTCTTTCAAATGAGTGCTTGCACTGCAGAAAAGTTCTATCCTGGCATCCTCGGCCACACCACACCATATTATGTTAAGTGGGCTTCCTGCATGGTTGCTGGCTGCCCCCAGGCTCAGCCCACATCACCTGTTGACAGCCAGCAGAGGTGAGCAAAGGGAACTCACAGGCTTCAAAGCTAGGCAGCTACCAAAATATTCATGTTAAAAGTTTGATGAGGGGCTGCAGAGATGGCTTAGTGGTTAAGGCACTTGCCTGCAAAGCCAAAGGACCCATGTTTGATTCCCCAAGACCCACATAAGCCAGATGCCCAAGGGGGCACAAGTATCTGGAGTTCACTTGCAGTGACTGGAGGTCCTGGCGCACCCATTCTCTCCCATCCCCCCCCGCCACTTGCCTATTTCTGTATCTCTCTCTCAAATAAATATTTTGAAAAAGAGCCAGATGGTCACAATAATTGCTCATTAAAAAAAAAAGTTTGATGAGGGTTGAAAAGATGGCTTAGCTATTAAGGCACTTGCCTGCAAAGCCAAAGGACCCAGGTTCGATCCCCCAGAACCCATGTAAGCCAGATGCACAAGGTGGCACATGCGCCTGGAGTTCATTCATAGTGGCTGGAGGCCATGGCGTGCCCATTCTCTCCCTCCCTGTCTCTCTATCTACCTCTTTCTCTCAAATAAGTAAAATTCTTTTTAAAGGTTGGATGAGGTGGTCAAAATTGAGATTTGAAAAGTTGTAGACAATTAGTGTTCTTACATATTTGGAAAACTCGATTATTTCATTTTGAAGGATTTTTCCTGTTGAAAGTAAATGCCTTTTTCTACAAATACTTGTAAAACCAAGCAAAAGGCCTTCTAATTGAAATTGGAAAATAAAGAGGGCTTTATGTCATTATTAGGAACAAAAGCTAGAGGGGCTGGAGAAATGGCTTAGTGATTAAGGCACTTGCCTGTGAAGCCTAAGGACTCATGTTCAACTCTCCAGGTCCCACATAAGCACAAAGTGATGCAAGCATGCAAGGTTGCACACATGCACAAGGGGGCACACATGTCTGGAGTTCAATTGCAGAAGCTAGAGGCTCTGGTGCAACAATTCTTTATCTCTCATTAAAAAAAAAAAAAAAAAAAAAAAAAAAAAAAGGCCAGGGCTGGAGAGATTGCTTAGTGGTTAAGGCACTTGTCTAGGAAGCCTAAGGACCCATGTTTGACTCTCCAGAACCCACGTAAGCCAAATGCACAAAGGCGAGGCAAGTGCACATTACATATGCCCACTAGGTGGTGCAAGCATCTGGAGATCTCTCTGTCTCTGTCTCTCTTTAAAATAAAATTTTTAAAAAAATTTTTTTTAATTTTTTTTAAAAGGCCTGTCAGGCTTATCTCAAAGAAAGAAAGAAAGAAAGAAAGAAAGAAAGAAAGAAAGAAAGAAAGAAAGAGAGAAAGAAAGAGAGAAAGAAAGAAGGAAAAGAAAAAGCTAGATGACACACAAAGAATGGCAGCTGGGCTCCGAGCTGGGCTCTGGCTCCATCCTGACTGGCTTCAAAATTGAGCCCTGTCACTTGCATGCCACAGGGGCTGTAGCAATTTGTTTCACCTCAGTTTTCTTTACCTATAAAATGATGATGTGGTACATTTATACAATGGAGTTCTATTCAGCAGTAAAGAAAAATGAAATTTACAGGGGAATGGATAGACCTGGAAAGGATTATACTTAGTGAGGTAACCCAGGCCCAGAAAGCCAAATGTTGCATGTTCTCTCTCATATGTGGATCCTTGCTACAAATGTTTGGACTTTTTGTGAGTAGGAATAAAACTCAGTAGCAGAGGCCAATAAGCTAGAAAGGGGCTATAAGGGAGGGAAGAGAGGGGGTACTTAAAGGGAGGGCATTGTATATATGTAAGTAGAAGAACAGATTACTGGGGGTGGAAAGGCCTAAGTGAGGTCAGGGGAAGACACTGAGTAAAGGAAAGGTGAGGGGAGGGTTAATCAAAATCTAAGAGGGTATATATAAGTCATCTGAAAACCTGCTTTTTTGGACAATGGTGCACCCAGAAGCCATAGATTGTTACTAGACAATTTTCAGTGTCAAGGGTGGGATACCTTCCAGGGAGTTGTTGGCCAGGGAGGTCCCTGATGGTCCCCCCCCAAAGAAAAACATTAGAGGCCATTGCCAAGGCTCTTGATTTCCCACCAGGAATAGATGGTAAGACCCTATTACTGAAGACTCCATATGCTTGGGCTGCAAGGTCACTGAGAAATGCTGCTGGAGCTGAGCTGAAAGCTTCCATGTAGACCAGCTGACAGAAAGCTGGAAAGAATTATGCTGCATGCAGCTCCTTGAGAGACAGTGAATTCACCAGTGGTGGTAAATAAGAGTAGACATTGCAAGCCTTCAATTTTTCCAGCCAAGCCAAATGAGCCAACGGGTGCAATAATATCATGCCTGTTATGGGGGAAACCAACCGCTCCCTAATTGAACTGAAGGCCTGCTCCATGGGAGGGAATACATCCCTGATACTGAAAACCTATGACAGGGGTAGTCATGAGCCCTAGGGATGTAACATCTGCTGGTATCTGCCTAAATGTATATATTATGCACACCAAACTGCCCAGGAAGTACTTCTCATAATGTTCATACCCATATATTAATGCTACTCTCACCTTCAGTTAGAGAAGCTTCTCTTTTCAGATGGTGGTGACCTTGGGATGACTCAGAAGGCACCATGGTGCTAAGAAGTGACAGAGGAATGTTCAGCATTGAAATAGCGCTACCACACCTTCCAAGGCTCAGGGTCCATTGTGGAAGAGGTGACAGAAAGAAGGTAAGAGCCAAAGGAAGGGTAGGACTCCTTGCAATGCACTCTTCCAGACACAAAATGGCCTGGATATCCATGACCTCACAGTGCCTGACACCACCTACACAAGACCATCATAATAGGAGGAAAAAATGATGATATCAAAATAAAAGAGACTGATTGAGAGAGGGAGGGGATATGATGGAGAGTGGACTTGTGAAGGGAAATGTAGGGGTGGGAGGGAATTACCATGGTTTGTTGTCCGTAATTATGGAAGTTGTCAATAAAAAAATAAAAATTTTTAAATGGGGCTATCAGGCTGGAGAGATGGTTTAGCAGTTAAGGTGTTTGTCTGCGAAGCCTAAGGACCCAGGTTTGAATCCCCAGGACCCACATAAGCCAAACACACAGGTTGTGCATGCATCTGGAGTTCATTTGCGGTGGCTAGAATCCCTGGTGCACCCATTCCCTTACTCTCTATCTGCCTCTTTCTCTCTCTCTGTCTCTCTCTCAAATGAATGAAAATAAAATATTAAAATGGGGTTATTACAAGAATCAAAAGTGGGCTGGAGGAATGGTTTAGAGGTTAAGGTGTTTGCCTGCGAAGCCAAAGGATCCCAGTTCAATTCTCCAGGACCCACGTTAGCTAGATGCACGAGGGGCACATGCATCTGGAGTTCATTTGTAGTGGTTAGAGGCCCTGGCATGCCCATTCTCTTTCTGTCTGTCTCTGTTCTCTCTCTTCTCTCTCTCTCTCTCTCTCTCTCTGCTTGCAAATAAATAAATAAATAAATAAATTTTTTTTAAAAAGAATCAAAAGTGTTACTGGAGATAAGGTGCTCCATGTGAACCTGGCACGTGACACACGTAAGCTGGCTATGAATATTCCGAGATGAGAGTACAGCCAATGAACCACAGTTTCTTGGATTCTTTGGCCACAAGGAGCAGTCACAGTGGATGTTTAAATTTTTGAGGGAAACACATCAATGCTTGGCATCTGACAGACATCACATGAGCTACCAAAACAAGACAGCGCTCTCTTTCAACATTAAAATCATACTTCATTCTTTTCAATGACATCATATCTTTACAAAACTAGATTTGGGCAACTGCTGTAACAAAAAGCAAGCATAGCATAAAAATCAATGTAGAATAGGAAATGAGGGGAGACATATCCAATCTGATCACGACATCTGAGAAGCTGTGCAGTGCCCAACAGGCACAGATGCCTCATTACTAAATAACTGTGGTTAGGTAAGAATGAAATAAAAATAGTATCCTTAGTCAAAGGATTCAAACTTTCAGTTAACCAGGAGGAATCAATTCACGAGATTTATGGTATAACACGGTGACTACAGTTAATAACGTTTGAAAATAAGGATAAAGAATATTAGGTAATATGTATGTTAATTAGCTCAGTTTAACCTTTTCACAATGTATAATTATTTCAAAACATATGCTTTACACCACAAATAAATAGGTTTTATTTATGAGAACATAGTAAGAAAGAGTATGTTCTTCCAATGTGTGTATTTTTAATAGCTTATTTTAAGGACATAAATACTGTTACATTGATTGGCTCTAACTAACGGACAGTCCTAACATTTTGTTGGAATTTAGGGTGACACAGAAAAATTACTAAGAGGTTAAGCTACCATGAACACAGAAAGTCTGAGATCCTTTGCACTACATGGTCCTTTACCTTTATATGCTGGAAAGGGAAGACATTAGACTCTGCCTAGACAGAAAACAATGATCACTGCAGAGTGGCATTTCTCACTTCACACTTAAGCCAGTTACAAAATACAAACTCTAACTTGAAGGTTTAAGAAAGAAGAAACATGATAAATCTAGGTGCTTTCGTCTTCATCCTAAATGATGGACAGTCTAATTCGAAAAAGGCTAAAAGAGATATTAAATCCATGAGTGAAGGATGCTGAGGCAGATACCAGAGGGGAAGCTCGCTGTTTTAATTAGATTAAATCAATGCAAGTAAATTCTCAGAAAAAAAAATCCAATTGCAGGTCAAAGCTATGAAGCCTACGGTGCTGAACCAAGCCACAGATGAGTCTAATTTCCTCCAGCACCTCAGAGAGATTCTTGGCAGCAAACTCTCAGGCTTGGGCTGGAGAGATGGCTCAGCGGTTAAGGTGCATGCCTACGAAGCCTAAGGATCCAGGTTTGATTCTCCCGGTCCCACATAAGCCAGAATGTACAAGGTGGCACATATATCTGGAGTTTGTTTGCAGTGGCTAGAGGCCCTGGCACACCCATTCTTGCTCTCACTCTCTCTCAAATAATAATTTTTTTAAAAAATCTTGAAAACTCTCAAGCTTGAGAAGGAAAACAAAGTAACTGACTGTTTGGGTCAGAAAGCAGTGAGGGCATCCCTTGGTTAAAGAGTAAAAGCACAGAGATAAATGGACCTCTTCAGTTTACAACCTGTTTTATTTGTGGCCAAAAACCACATCTGGCCCAACCCATACCATCAAAATGAGTTAACCCAGATCAAGAATTGAAAGGTGTGGTATCCATCAAGAGACAAGGAAAGAAAAGTACAGGTCTTATCAGGACCCGAAGGGAGAAATTACATATAGAAAGGTCCGAGGCTAAGGGATAGCGTTCTGTGGGGGATGTGGATGCCTATTGTCTCCATTTCTTAATATAATCAGATGGTTTGAGCCTTCAAAATGAAATGCCTCTCCTCTCCTCTCCCTGGGATTGAATCTAGGGTGTGACTAATGGTGACAAGCACTCTACCACTGAGCTACGTCTCCTGCGTACTGGATATAGGGTTGACCTTACTCTGGTCGGACTGACCACGTCTTACTTACATCTTGCAGGTTTGCCGAATGGAAAGCACCAAGAACCCACGAACAGCAGAAACAGTAGTGTTTCACAAGACGACTTGATACACAGAGAAGAACAGGGACAGAGCAGCCGATGACGTCAAGAACAGCTGGTCAGGTGTTCTCACGGGGCTCTACCATCAATGCCAACTGCCTCCAGCTTGGGAACCACACCTTCCCACGTAGACCCGGACACAGGGCTAGAGCACAGCAATGCCCCAATCACTATGGGATGGATGGAACTCCCTGTTTCCCCTTTCCTATTCCTTCAACTCCTGCAGATGCCCAGCATGCTGCTTGGGCATTTTACTGCTTTTTGTTTAAGAGGTGATCTTTTTTTTTTTTAAGTTTAAGTTTTATTTATTTATTTGAGAGAGTCAGAGAGAGAGAGAGAGAAACAGACAGAGAGAATGGGTGCACCAGGGCCTCCAGCAACTGCTAAACGAACTTCAGACACATGTGCCACTTTGTGCATCTGGCTTACATAGGTCCTGGGGAATCTAACCTGAGTCCTTTGGCTTTGCAGGCAAACGCCTTAACTGCTAAGCCACCTCTCCACCCCCCCCCCATTTTACTGCTTTCTTGTATGGACTGTGGACTGTTTCATCTTCTTGGTCTTCATCTACCTGCCTGATCCCTGGCCCCTGCTGTCCTGTATCTGGTTATGGGGTGCCCTCAGGGAACTGGCTTCCTCCTCTGGTTCTGACTCTTGTCATTCTATAAACTTTTTGAACTTTAACTATTGCTTCTGTTTCCTAGATTTCTGACCAGCTTCAGAATAATGGACTTGTACCAAAAGTAGAATGGTGGGGGTGGGAGAAGCTCCAAGAGAAAGAACAGGGTATGTTCTAGAGACTGACCCTTCAAAGAAGCGGTTTGAGGGTCAGATCGTCCTCCCTAGCAGCTCTTCCCCAAGCAAATGTGGTGAGAAGAAATCAAGGGAAGTTGAAGGTCCCTCTGGGAGGAAGTGAAAAGCTCTACAAGGCTAGCCAAAATGGATAACTCCAGAGGAAAGAAAAAAAAAAAAAAGAGTTGCCACATATCCAATTTAAATAAGCTGGAGGCTCCAAGGAGATTCCAACAAAATGTCTCCTGTTAAAAAGTCTTCCCCACGGACCAGAAGAAGAAACAAATCATGTTTAAGAACAGTTGTTATATATAGATTATGGCTATCCAAAATTGTTGACTGCACTTTCATGGGAAGCCCATAGATATTTGGTGGGTCCTATGAAAGTATAAAGCAAGGATGGTATATAGCCTGGCTTGGACTCACTCTACAGCTCATGCAGAGGCTGGCAACACTGGAGGACTATGGTTCCCGGATGTCTAATGGCTGGATATCATACTAGCTCATGGCGGTTTACTGTGAATTTCATGTACCATGCCTGAGAACAGGACCTCCTGAGCATAAGATCATCTTTATAGGATTGCCATTTGCTCCGAGGTGAGATAAGCAAATTCCACAGGCTTTCAAAAATGCTATTGAGATTGAAGAAACCTCAGCAACCTTCCAACTCAGAACCTTTCCTCTGAAGTGAAGCAACGCAGGCCCTGAGAGGTGCAGTGGCTCGCTCAAGATCCCAGCAGGACCAGCACACACCGAGAGCAGCACCCAGAGCTCCCCCCTCCAGATTCCAAACTGAAGCCACAGACTGCCCAGCAAGGTGATCTGACACCCAAACAAGGGTAAAACTTTCACTGATCTTATTTTGGGAGATTCCTTCCTTCCCTCAGAAGGGAAGCACACCCCCACTGCATATGACATATGCATACATATGACCTGCAAGTTAGGAGCTGGGGGAAAAAGGCAAACAAACCCCAAAGGGATAATGAAAAACATTGGGTTAAAAGTGCTGACACTTGAAGAGATAACCTGTCTCCTTCGTTCTCAGCCTGCACAAAGCCTCTCCAGGAATTAGCAAAACTCCATTTAAGTTGTTCTGTGGGAAGATCAGATTGAATCCAACAGTTCAGGAACGGGAGTCCCAGAGAACAAAACCTCAGTCTTGAGCGTCCTAGGGGCAATGAATAAGGTATATGCCTGGTACACAACACCAAATATATAAGAATGGGGGAAAATAGCATTCAGCATAGAGTCTGACAGCATCTTAAAGAGAATGCTGAAAAAAAGGGGGGGGATTGGATTTGATGGTTCCACTTCTTTAGTCAAGTCCTGCCAAATCTAGAGTCCTATGGCTGAGCGAAACCTCAGGTGGCACATGGTCATATCAGAGAGGACCTTTATCTAGGAAGCTACCATAATCTCCTTCACAGGGAAAAAATTCTGCAATAAAAATTACTAACACAAGGCCACCCTGAGACTACATAGTTAATTCCAGGTCAGCCTGGGCCAGAGTGAGACCCTACCTGGAAAAAAAAATTATTAGCAGACTAAGCATGGTGGTGCACACCATTAATCCTAGCATGCAGGAGGCAGAGATAGGAGAATCGCTGTGAGTCTGAGGCCAGTCTGAGACTACATAGTGAATTTCAGGTCAGCCTGGGCTAGAAGGAGGCCCTACCTCAAAAAAAAAAAAAAAAAAAATACTAACAGACTTCTTTAATGCTAAGTGGAGTGACTAAAGTGGTCTGGAAATATGTTTCAGACAAATATCACTATGCATAACAAATAAAATAAATACCTCAAAAAAACCCAGAGACATCTAAAGAGCTATAACAGTTTTAAAACTGGGCCAATAGAAAGAAGAAATTAGATGACCTTTTAGATTCAAGAGATATGTTTGGTGGCATCAGGAGACGGGCAGAGGAAACACTCCAGCTGGTAGTTAGCAAACCTCTGTAAACTCTGAGCCCTCCAGCAGCCTACTTATCCTGGCTCAAAAAACCAGACATTACAATCGGATTCTATGAGAATCAGATAATTACACTGTATAACTAAATCTGATGTTGAAGTGAACAGAGTCTATTAGAAAAAGCTAAAATCCATTTGTCTTATCATTTTATGTAAACATTTGGCAAATGGAACCCAGATAACTGTCGTACCAGACAATGTGGAAGTTTAGCCTTTAATATTTATTCTGAAGAATTCGTAAAGTTTCTTCTTCAAGTTTTAAAGGTCCTAAAGGGTAATGGTTAACTAAATAAACTGTCATAACCCCCATGGATTCAAGAGTTATATTTAGCTAGATTACAAATGATATACTCATAGAGAAACTTTGGCTAAAACTAAGATAATAATAATCTACAAAGTTGAGTTTAAAGCTAATGGATACTAATCAGGACTCTCAGAAATCCACGTTATCAGAAAAGAATACACACACACACACACATATATATAACCTCTCTCATGGGGATGTCATCATCACGTCACATCATCTCATCTTACAAAGCTCCTACTGCCAAGAGAAGTTGGTTCATCAGAGTACAGGAAGATCTGAATCACCTGCTGCACACAGGACAGTTGGCTAGTGGCTCCAACTGCTGGAAAACAGTCTGAAAGGTCCCTGGTCTAGGGTCTGACGTTGGACAAATGTACTAAGGCTGGCCAGCTAGGCACCATGAAGCTAGGAGCTGCCTGCTAGAGAGAGGTGTATGTGGAGAGTCCATCAAGCTTACAGGGAAGCACTACTGAGACTGGAAGCAGAACAACCCCAGAGCTCTAGAAAGTTTGTTCAACAGCTGGGCAGGGGAGCATGTCCTCCATTTACCTTCTTAACTTTTAAATAAAGCAGTGACAGGAAGATGAACATAGAGGAGAATGTGGCATCACAACTGAGGCTAAGAAGACCCAAGCTTCTCATATGCAGCCATCTCCACCAGCTTCAATTTTCCTGTTGCCTAGAAACAGTCGCGAAGCTCACTGGGATGGCTAGCTTAAGTATCCAGGTACAAGCCCTAAGGGTTAGTTAGACTAAAGCCTGACTTGACCCTCTATCTGAGCTTTGCATTTGGCAAAAAGCCTGGGGATTTCCCCCACTTTGCACATGGCAGACACTATCCCTGGGAAGGGAAAAAATTAATTTAACCCAAGCAATCAATCCCACTGGAATGTTTGCGTACACTGAGCCAAGCAGAAATGGATCCTAAAGGGAGCATTTCTGGAGGAGATAGGAATTTTAATGCTGAAAAATGATACTGTGACAAGAACCTAGTACAATAAAAAAAAAAGGGGGGGGGGAGGAGCAGATACCTTTGCAACCAAAGCATGAGCAACATCACATGCATGCACACAGCGCAGAAATGCATATACAAACATGCAGACTTGCCACTCTCATGGGAAAAACTGACCAAGGATGTAAATGTTCAAACATCAGTCACTCTGAGATTTTTGTTGTTATATTTTGTATTCAAAGTGCTTAGAGTTTGAAGACTGGAGTGCTGTCAAATCTCTCTCCAACAGAAAGCTAAAGAGGCGTAAGAAATATTCCCATGTCGTACACGATTACTGTGGTTGCCAGGCTTGGTAGAAGCACCATCACCCTTTACCACAGCCTAAGCCAGACCCTGGGAGTTTCCTGCAGCTTCAATCTCTCCCTCAAGCTCCACATCAATTAACATTAAATGCTAAAGACTCCTGGGCCACTACAGTTCTTGTTTCATCAACTATGTTTCAGTGGTTTTCCTTACTTGCATTCCAGTCTCCAGTTTTGCCTCTTCTAACACAATATTTCACAAAGCTCGTAAGTTGGCCTACACTGCAATCTTTTATTCTATCACTTTAATACTTAAAAGACTATGTATACTCTCCCACTGCTTACAAGATCAAATCCAGGAATATAAAATCAAAATCCAAGAACTCACAGGCACCTACCGCCACTTTCACCTCATAATCCTCTGATTCTCCCTGATCTCTGCAGAACTCTCTGCCTTTTTCTGCCCTTCCCCCTGAATTGGAACCCCCTGCCACCCTGTCACTGGGACAACTAGCCCATCTTCTAAATGCCACTCAAGTATGACCATTCCACAAATGCCCAAATAGGCTTCACCACTCCCCTGCTATGTCCCTGCAAGCCACTAGGGAAGCCCTATCATATGCCTGATTTAGTGTACTTAAAAAAAAAAAAATCTAAAGCTGGGTGTGGTGATGCATGCCTTTAAATCCCACCACTCTGGAGGCAGAAGTAGGAGCATCGCTATAAGTCCGAGACCAG
Source organism: Orientallactaga sibirica (assembly GCA_036365145.1). Classification (NCBI taxonomy): domain Eukaryota; kingdom Metazoa; phylum Chordata; class Mammalia; order Rodentia; family Dipodidae; genus Orientallactaga; species Orientallactaga sibirica. The sequence continues at coordinate 15,583,005 of JAEOAD010000050.1, read as the reverse complement.
TATAGGACTACAGAGTGAGAGCCAGGTCAGCCTGGGTGCTAGAGTGGGAACTTATCTAAAAAAAAAGGGGGAGGCTGAAGAGATGGTTTGGCAGTTAAGGCATTTGCCTGCAAAGCCAAAGGACCCAGGTTTGATTCCCCAGGACCCATTTAAGTCAGATGCACAAGGGGGCACACACGTCTGGAGTTCATTTACAGTGGCTGGAGGCCCTGGTGTGTCCATTCTCTCTCTCTCTCTCTCTCTCTCTCTATATATATATATATATATATATATATATATATATATATATATATATATATCCCTCCCCTTCTCTCTGTCAAATAAATAAATAAAATATTAAAACGTTTAAGAAATATATGATAAGGGAGAGAAAAAAATCCAATATGTTACCCTCTACCAAAATGTGAGTTTTCAGAAGAACTAGAAACTGTGGGGGAAGGAAATGAAGTTCTATGCCGAAGAAAAGGCAGAAGAAAGCCAAGATAGTACTTTCATGACCCAGTTTCTCCTTTGGAGATGATGGACTTGAGCTAGGTTCACATATGCCCTAGGAAAAGAAGGGTTTTGGGTTTCTTTCATCATCTCCACTCTGTGACTCAAAAGAGGAAATGTTTGACAGAACAGGCAAACAGTAAGAACCTGAATTTTCATCTTAAACAAAACCGTCTTCAAAAGAGAATGATCCAGGGCCTGGAGAGATGGCTTAGCAGTTAAGTGCTTGCCTATGAAACCTAAGGACCCCCAGTTCAAGGCTCAATTCCCAGATGCCAGATGCCAGATGCACAAGGTGGTGCATCCATCTGCAATTCTTTTACAGTGGCTGGAGGCCCTGGTGCGCCCATTCTCTGTCTGCCTCTTTCTCTCTCTGTCTGTCACTCTCAAATAAATAAATAAATAAATAAATAAATAAATAAATAAATAAATAAACAAATAAAAATAAAGGGAATGATCCAGAAAGGAAGCAGTACATTATAACTAAACAAAACTGGGTATGTACATATGGTAGAGCCTCCACTTTGGAAAATTTTAAGGGCTACATTTTCTTTGTACAACGGGGGTAATAAGAAGTGTACAAGTGAATTACACTGCCACTGGGCAGCCAGGAAACCCTCAGCCACTCTGGGCACTTAGATGAGCTACTCTCCATTCTCATATGCACGTTTCTTGCAAAAGCAAATGGAACATATCATGAACATTTCACTCCATCTCCAGTGCTGCCAATTTCCTGCCAGATGTGAAAAAAAAATGCAATCTCTGAGTGCAGTACAAAATGTCACTCCTATCCAAGTCCCCTAGCTCAGCTTTCAACCACACTCAAAACCAAAGGAGCCGCCAGAGAAGAGCTGACAAAAAAAAGTCCTTTCTTATGTAGTCAGCAATTTCATTTTTCCAAAGCACTTTCCTTCCATCATCTCACTTTATCTCATACTATTCCTATGAGGTAGTGATCTCTTGCTTCAGATGAGGAAAGACAGGTCCCACTTGTAAAAACAGGAATATTAAGTGGCAAGGCCATCTCAGAGCTACTTAGCAGTGGCATGGCCATCTCAGAGCTATTTAGCAGTGGGTAGGAACAGAAACTAAAGTCTCCTAAATCACATCTTCCAATTCCTTTAGCCAAGCACTGTCTATGCTTTTGTACACACTCTAAAAAGTGCTCCCATCCCTAAGTGTGATATTGAAGTTAACTTACACCAGAGCCCACAGAACACATGTGGCTTTTTTTTTCTAATTGTAACTGTTATGAATCTGACTCTTAATTCACTTAAAAGCAGTAAGAAAGGCCAAGAGTGGCTTCTCCCATTCATTTAAATGTCACTAGCAAAGCATCCTAAACATTCCATGGGAAGTTATCCCTTGGAGAACAAGGACAGGCTGTTCTCCCTCTCTCCAGAGAATAAAAGCAGAGGAAACATCCAGAACCCTCAGTTGTCCTAGTCAGCTTTCAAAAGGATCAAAAAATGAGTGGCCCTTCTTAATATGGTTTGTACTAAATAAAGTCCCAGAAAAAAAAAAAAAAAAAACACCAGTCCATGGAAAATCTGGGTTATAAATGTCTATCCTTAGAAAAGGGGGTAAATAAAATGTGGCACACCCACACAACAGAATGTAACAAAACTCTTAAAACAAATGAGGTAGTGCTATATGTACTGACATAGAAAAATGTCTGTGGTTATAAAGCAATAAAAAACAACTTGCAAAACAACTGGCATACAACATAGCATGATTCTCTTTGTTAAATTTTAAAAAAGAAATCTGAGCATTTATATAAATATGTATTTATGTACACAACAGGTAAATCTCTCTGTTAGATAAATCCAAACATGGAGGAGGGAGGAAGAAAGATTATTTGTTTTAGACCATATGTCCTATACATTTGTTTTGTGTAAATGTTTTTACGATAGTGTTGATTCCTTTATCCTTGTAAGAAACTAAGAAATCTTATATTTTCCTAAAGTACCCCCATACGAAGGTTAATTGGCTTGTAAGTGTTTTACTTTACACACATGTGTGTCCTAGTATATTTACATTTAAGTTATTTAGGAAAATGACTTTACTTATGAAAAAAGTCTAGCCACCACCTCACAATTTTGTTTTCAATCTTAATTCAATAATCAAAAACACACTATGAATATAGATACTAAAAGGAAATATCTCAAGTTAGACAAGGGCTCTCTCTGGGTAATGGGGATTACAGTAGCTTTTCTATCCGTTAGATTTCATTTTTTTCCCAAATGTTCCACAGTGAGCAGCATAATAATGATGCCTTTTACTAAAAATAAAATTTCAATATAAAAGTGTTCTATGAAGATATACTTTAAGATGAATCTCTCTGAAGGGAAAGCCTCTTAACGAATTAGATAAGTTGTTTAGCTTATAGACAACAAATACATATTACATGAGTTAATGCATGCATGAAGTTCCCTTTCGGGTTGATTTTTATCCATTTTTTCGTTAATCCAAGGCCATAAACTATTCAAGGAAAAGGACCACATGTTACCCATTTTTAGCTCACTTTAGCATCCGGCGTAATGCTGGACACATCTAGTCATTCATTCAGTCCTGACTAGTTGATCCATTGGCACGTTTGAGCTTTCCTATTGGGTTTCTTTCTAAAACTAGAGCACATCTTTATTTACGTGTCCAGTACCACTGAAATATGGGAATATTTATAAGCAAGTGTTGAGAGGGGTCCTCTTTGACTAATCTAGACTCAACAGATAGTTATTTCACAGTGCTGATTTTCTAAGTCTTTTTGTTTGAAACAGAAACAAAAAAATGATTTTTATTTCCTTAGCACAGTGTCTCATTAACCCCCACATCATCTACATATCAATAATTATCTCATTTTTTTAAAAATCAGCTCAACAGGCTGGAGAGATGGCTTAGCGGTTAAGGCGCCTGCCTGCTAAGCCTAAGAACGCCGGTTCCAATCTCCAGGTCCTACATTTTGCCAGATGCAAAGTGACGCAAGGGCGCAGTGCCGCGCTTGACCACAAGGGGGTGCACGCATCTGGATTTCGTTCACAGCAGCTGAGACACTGCTGGCGCGCCCATTCTCTATCTGTCTCCCTCTCCCTCTCCCTCTCCCTCTCCCTCTCCCTCTCCCTCTCCCTCTCTCTCTCTCTCTCTCTCTCTGTCTCTCTCCAAAAAAAATAAATAAAATAATTTAAAAAAATTTTTTTAATCAGCTCAACAAATACTAATTAAACAAGTATTATTAGCAAGGCACTGGTGAGAAGAATCCAGACAAGTCCAAAGCAAAATGTATATAAGAGTATAGCTGGTGAAGAGAGAGATGAATATTTTCCAAAGGGAGGGCCTACAAAAGGCCTTGGAGGCATCAGGATTGAATGAGGATTTGGGAAGATGCTAGTGTCCAAGTAAGTCTGGCATACAACTGAACCACACTCTAGACTTCTTGTCCAAGTCACCTAAGAACACAGGCACCCACTGTTTTTGTCCACAGCCAAAGCCCATAGGGCTGAGTAGTGCACAGAACCTAGCAAACTAACCTGCTCTGAACTCGCTGGATAGATATCCTTTTATTCTTGTTTATTCTCTAGAGGATGTGTCCAGCCCAGCTCCTGTGTTCTCAAGTGCCCAGTACCTTTTTGTGCTTATAGATAACTTTGATTTTCATTCACTAAGACAACTGAAGTCAACTTAATAACAACTCTGGCCTCTGAGTTGAAAAATACCTGGTCTTTTCCCATATCCACAGAAACAGTGAGTGTACCTGCCCGAGATAAGAGAGAACCTCTTTACCAAGAACCTCATCCTCTTCGGACTTTTGAGGAAACTAACACTAGTACCCACCCACATACAGTCACTATAACATGATCAGCCTCTACCACTGTCTCCTCCTTTGACTTCTTCAAAAATTCAAAGATTGTCCAAGTCCTGAGGAAGAAAGAAAGAAAGAAAGAAAGAAAGAAAGAAAGAAAGAAAGAAAGAAAGAAAGAAAGAGCAACCAAGCAACCAAGCAAGCAAGCAAGCTTAGCTAGCTTCAATAGACTTGATAATTCTTGAGCGCTTATGCATTTGAGAGAGAGCCAGTGTTCGTGTGTGGATGTTGGAGGACAGCCTTCAGATGTCAGTCCTCACCTTGTCACTTGTTGCAGGCAGGGTCTCTGTCATTTGCTGTCATTACAGCTTGCTTGCCTGTAAGCTTCCGATTCTTCTGTCACCACTTCCCATCTCACCTGACGCATGCTGGCATTACAAACAAGAACCACCAGCTTTTGACTTGAGAGCTTGAGATCTGAACGTGGGCACTCACACTTGCACAGCGAGTGTTTTGTCTACTGAGCCATCTCCCCAGCCCTAGACCTGATAATCTGTTACAAACTTTGACTGAGATAATATGCTTGCATAAAATGGCACATGTAAGTCTAAAACACCCTGAAATTTCACAAACAGAATATACCTATAATCAAAAAACATAGCACTAATAAATGATGCTTTTTAAAGGGTCTTTTATTTTATTTTATTTTATTTTATTTTATTTTATTTTATTTTATTTTATTTGACAGACAGAGAGAGAGGAGAGAGAATGAACATGCCAGGGCCTCCAGCCATTGCAAACGAACTCCAGACACGTGTGCCCTTTGTGCATCTGGCTAACATAGGTCCTGGGGAATTGAACCTGGGTCTTTTGGCTTTGCAGGCAAATGCCTTAACCGCTAAGCCATCCCTCCAGCCCCATAAATGCTATTTTAGTTACCATTTAATTTTTCTCCTTACTTTATTACCAAACTTGCTGAATGGTAGTCTGTATGCTCTGGGTTCATCATTCCCACCATCTCATCCATTTCTTCTTAGGCTTTTCGAGGTAGGGTTTCATTCTAGCCAGGTTGACCTGGAATTCACTATGTCGTTTCAGGCTGGCCTCAAACTCATGGTGATCCTCCTACCTCTGACTCCCGAGGGCTGGGATTAAAGTCGTGCACCACCACCATCTTAGGCTTTTCAATATGTCCTCTCATGCACATCCACTCTTACCACAGTCTTACCATGCAGTACACATCGGCCTTATGGTACATACTAGACTACACTGCCATTATCTCTTTATGTGTCAGGCAATCCCATTAGACTGTTTTCATCCTTGTAAGCAGAATTATGTCTAATTTGTCTTTGTAACTCCACTGTCGGGCACTTAGTAGGTACAGAGCCAGAAGCTGACACTTAAACGAATGGATGAACATGCATAAGAAGAAAGAGATCCACTCACTGAGATAAAGCACTGCTAAAATTACTCAGTTCTTTGTTTCAGTTTCCATCCAAAGTGATAATATTCAACTATCCAAACTCAGTGGTTGGGATCTTAAAGAATGACCTGAAAAAAATGTACTGATTTAACACTTAGTCAAACATCTCTTTAGACCTAAGTATCTGAGCATGCTCTGTGCCAATGCATTGGAGGTTAGGCTGGAAATTTTGCATCTGTCCTGTTAAGGCTTAAAGCTTAATGCCACACTTAAAGATGTAACATTATTCCCAATGGCGTGTCCTCAATGGCCTCACTCTCAACAGGGAGTCCTGCCAATCTTCCCCCCTTCCCCAAATGTTGGTGAGCAGCTCCTCCCTTTGCCTACACTGTCCTTTCCAGGAGAGTTAAGTAGACAGACACAGGAATCCCTCAGGAGCCAGCCCCCTCCTCCCAGCCCCCTTTGTCACATCCAATTAACCATCTGTCAGCCTCCAGGACCCCTTCTAGGCTCACTGTCCAGCTGCCAACTCAAAACTGTGCGCCTCCCCCACGCCACAATGCTCATTGTCCCAGGGCTGTATGGTAAGAGCCCTCCTTAGTCCCTGCTGGTGCCCTGAAATGAATGCAACTCCAAGTTTAAAAACCATATTCCTCCCTACCTCTGCACAGTGAAGGAAAGAAGGGAAGGATAAAAGAAGGGGAAAGAAGGGAAAGGCAGAATATAAAAAGGGAGAGGAGAGGAAGATAATCAAAGAATGAGGAAAGAAAAGAGGGTGAGGCCTACTGAAGCATCATAATTTTCACAATTTAGAAAAATAAAGGGATTCTTCTAACTAATAATATAATAAGCATTTATATGTGTGATATAGTCATGCTAGTAACATATATAACCATATTGTATCATTACCAATATAACTTATATGGCTGCTTATAATATAAATATAACCATCAAAATATACAATGTACCTACCAACATCACGCAATGTTGAGAGGTGAGGGTTTTTTTGGTTTGTTTGTTTTGTTTTAACCCATTTTACCAAATAAGAAACTAGAGTTCACAGGGGGTCATAACTTGCACAGTCATATAGATAGTAAGTTCCTGTTGTATTTTCAGATCTGATTCTGAGGCTGGCCCCACAGCTAAGGAAACCCCACCTCCTTCTACTCTAGAGAATGTTAGTCTTCTATAGCCACCCTTTGAAAGCAACAGCACCCAGATTCCTATGCTCCATCCTTCTAGAAGGCCACGTGAGGCCTTGAATGAAAATGGAGCTTTTCCCTTGATGATAGTTCTTGAGTTTGTCCCTAAGACAGAGCTGAAGGAAGTGTTTTGCGGACAATGAAAAGACTTCGACAACTTGCCTCTTTTGTGAGGGATTTGTCACAGAAAAAAGACAAGTAAGGAGTTCCTCCGTGAACCCGGCTCCAGATGTCTAGAGGCATTTTGGAAACTGCAAGTTCATGATCAAGTGCCAGCCCTGACGGAAGCAGTCCTTTGGTGGCTAGAGATGGACGCCTCCTCCGGAGGCTGTCAAGATACCGTCTTGCCTGGTTTCTCGCCCACTGTCCTTTCCTCACTTAACCCACCCCACATACACATACATCCACACTCCCTTCCCTTCATTCTCTGTAGGAGGTGATTCTGCAGGCCCTACAGACCAAGAGGAATCCCACCTTAGGAGTGCTAGCTTTGGATCTCCAAGCCATGCTTCCCAGCTTTTCTGCCCAAAAGACCTCAGAGGCCTACCGACTTCAGACTGTACGACCCTCCCCAGGCCTGGCACCCCTGGCTCCAGCAACAGAGATACCATTGCCAGAGGAGCCGTCAATATGGCAAGTCATGGGCCAGCCAGTGTCTTCACTGAGATCTGCCCTCTCTCTGGTCCCCATGAAAGAAGAATCTTCCTCTGGCCAAAGTTTGACCCCTCCACTGACCAGTAGATACACCTCCCCAGGCTGGCACTGGGAATTTAACACAGTGGTATAGCACATGCCCAGCATACCTAAGGTCCAATGTGGATCCCAAGTAATGCTAAAGCAGACACCCTTCCGGTCTCATCCAAGACCTTCTTCCTTTCTTTCTGAAATACTCATTTTCTTCCCCCTCCCACCTGCCTCTCCCTCTTCCCTACCCCAGGTATTAACATATCTTCCCTACCTTTAAAAATATATGAAGCTTCTTCTCAACGCTGCTCCCCATCTCCAACTACTTTTTACTATTTTTAACCTTCCTTTCACAGCCAACCTTTCCAGAGTCATCTATATGCACTCCCACAACTTCCTCCCCATCCACTCACTCTCCATTCTTCCTGCAATTTGAATTCCACCTCCCCATACAGAATTGAAACTAATTTCAAAAGTCACCAGTAATCTCCCTGTTTCAAGAACCAGTGCCGTTTGCTCAGTTCCCATCTCCCTGTAGCATCAAGCCCTGTTGGACCCTCCCCCCACTTTTTATTTCCTCCAAGCACTGCTCTCTCCTTGAATTTGCATTTCTGTCCTTGGCCCTCTGCCCTTAAGTCTGTGTAAGCTTTTCATTATTATTTCATTTATTCTGATAGCTCCAGCCACAACTTCTTTCATATGTTTCCCAAATCTATATTTCTGATTCTGGCCTCCTTCCATACTGAATCAACACCTCCCTTAGCTATTTCACTGACACCTGAAATGCAACGTGTCCCAAAGCAAATTCCCCAAATCCTCCCTCTCTTCCTGCCTTTCCCATGGCTGCTTCCCCTCTTACAAACTCTAAGTTTCACTAAGGGTACTTTTATCCTCCCAGCTACCAGGTACAAAGCTTTAGAGTAATCTTCCATTCTGACCTCTTTGATACTCCTACATCCAATTTGCCAGATCCTACAGACTCAACCTCCACAAAGTCCCCTCCTTTCCATTTCTACCATGGCATCTCAGGTTCAGACCCTCCTAACCTACCACCATGCTCTGTCCACCCCTAGCCAGCAGTCCCTCCTCCGTGACAAGAGATGCTCCACATGGCTGCCACATTTCTCTTCCTGATTATGTCACTGCCCCACTCAGAAAATTTTAGAAGCTTCTCAAATTAACTTATGCAAATGCCAAACTCAACAGCCTCCCATTCAACGCTTTCATGACATCGGAGTCCAGTAAATGCTTGATAAATAATCAATGTAGTCCCTACCCTCTTTTAAGTCTCAACTATTGACACTCAGCCTGCAGGCTCTAGATCACAAACTGTATTATTGACTGTCACCAACTGAGCATGAACATTCATATCTCCTTCCATTATGGTTCCAACCTGGGGAAGCAATACTTTCCAATTTTCCCTCCAAATCATTCCCATCCTTCACGTCCCAGCTGAAGAAGACATGGCCACCCTGTGAAGTTCACACCAATCCACTCCTTTTCACTCTGCTACTTGTCCGTGTTCTCTAGCTAGTGCCTGGCTTCCTTCTAATAATGCTACGGGGCCGAGGGGAAGGAAACAAAGCAAATTCTCCAACAGTTTCTTTTTGATTTTGCTGATTCCTCTGTCCTCCCAGTCGAATCTTTCTGTTCTCTCGCTCCTCGGCAGACACAAATTCAAGCAGCTCTATTGATCCAACAACTCTGTGGCTGTCAGTCATTTCCTAGTCATTTTACTGCCAGTCATCCACATACAAGGGAGTGGCAGGGGGAGTCGGAACGGCAGGCAGACAGAGAAGGAGTAGGAAGGGACCGATTCCCTGCATCCACCTGAGGCTCAGCTGGAGCAAGCTAGGGCTCCCTGCGTCCAGTGGCATTTGGTGCATGTGCCTCAAGGGCCTGGGAAAGGCTGCAGGGCTGGCATTTTTAGAGTTCTGTGGAAGAGGAGAGAAGAGGGATGCCCTGATCTGTTGAAAGAGGACGGTCTATCTAGTCCCCTTGGGAAACCAAACTGAGAAGGACTGCCTCTCTTTCTGGACTAGAAAGGTCCCATGGAGGTCAGATTAACTAAGAAACTAGTTGTCATAAGGAGCACTTGCAGTAATAGAATGCTCTATTTGGATCTACATAATATTTGAATGACATTGTACAACCTTTCACATACGTTGTTGTCTTATGTGAGTCTCAGCAGCTCCATAAAGGAACAGGAGTTGGGAAGACCATTATCCTCATCTTACCCATAAGATGCGGATAATCGAAATCACTTATCCAAGTCCTTCAGAGCAGCAGGGAGCAAAGGGGAGTGTCACCTCCCGCTCTCTGGCATGAGCTTCCTTCACAGACTTTTTCTCCCCTTTCTAACCTGTTAAGTTCAAGAGTTCCCACAGGGGATGTATTTATATCCATTTCCCTTCCTGCTCTCTAGTCTTTCCTTTAATGATTTTATATACTTCCACAGTAAGCATCCAATAAGTACTTGTCAGAAGACTGGATGAATGAAAGCACCCTGAGGCCCAAAGGCGGCCTTCTGAGTCCGCAAACAGGCAAGCTCATCATGCTACCTTGCTGGGACCCTCCCTGTGCGACAAAGCCTACCCAGCAGCCTTCCAGAGGTGGCCCTGCCTCTGTACCATCACTTCTACTGCATAATTAAAACAACAGGAACAAGCCAGGCATGGTAGCGCACACCTTTAACGCCAGCACTCGGGAGGCAGAGGTAGGAGGATCGCCGTGAGTTCAAGACCACCCTGAGACTACATAGTGAATTCCAGGTCAGCCTGAGCTAGAGTGAGACCCTACCTTGAAAACCTAAAAAAAAAAACACCAAGAGGAACAACAGACAACTAGGGTTTCCTGAGTTCCCACTGTGTGCCAACACACATCACTAGGTGCCTTGCACACACTTTTTTCAACCTAATGCTCTTAAGCTGTGAAACAAACTTTATTGATCCCATATTGCAGAAGCCTGAAGACAAGCTATAGCAAGTAATTTACCCAAAGATCATATTCCTGGTTAGTGCTGTGCCTACCTAATCCAAAGTACATGATCTTCTGGCTATCAGGGTTTCTCAACAACAGTAGTATTGACATTTTTGATTGGATAATTCTTTGTGCATTTTAAGGTATTTATCAGGATTCTTGACTTCTACCACTAGATATCTGTAGCAAAGTACAGCACAAAGTATTACAATCAAAAAATGAGTCTAGGGCTTGGGAAATGGTTCAGCAGTTAATGGTGCTTGCTTGCAAAGTCCGCCAACCTGGGTTTGATTCCCCAGTACCCACGTACAGCCAGATCCACAATGTGGCACATGTATCTGGAGTTCATCTGCGTTAGCAAGAGGCCATAGTGCACCTAGTCTCATTCTCTCCCATTCTCTTCCATTGCTAATAAATAAATATAAGTAAGTATCTCTACATCTCTATCGCACCCTTCAAGGCTCAGAAACCACTGCAGAAGAGTTAGCAGAAAGAATGTAAGAGCCAAAGGATGAAGGGGAGTGGCCTCGAGATTCATGACAGCACAGTGGGGGGGGGGAGCTACCTACACAAAGAGCTGCGTAAAATGGGGGGGGATGATGACATCAAAATAGAAAAGATTAGCTGGAAACAAGAAGGGCTTCAGTGGGAGAGGGGAAGTGGTAAGAGAGGATTAAGATCATGGTATTACCTGGCGTGGTGGCGCACGCCTTTAGTCCCAGCACTCCGGGAGGCTGACATAGGAGGATCACTGAGAGTTCGAGGCCACCCTGAGATTACATTGTGAATTCCAGGTCAGCCTGAGCTAGAGTGAGACCTTACCTCGAAAAAAAAAAAAAAAGATCATGGTATATTGTCTATATGTAGGGAGGCTGTCAATAAACAGTTTTAAGAAATGACTCTAAACACTGCTAAGTGCTCCCTGGAGTGATGAGCACGGCTGGTCCTGACTGAGAACCACTGGGCTGTCCTGTACATCTACCTCCACAGCCCACAGACAGGAGGATGATTCAAGTGCTCATATTCCAACATCCAAGAACCCCTAGTTCATTCGTTCGAATGCTTTACTGCTATTGACAGTCCAGAAGATTCTTCTTTCTTTTCATTTAATGCCATTTAATTTCCTATACTTTCTGTTCAACCCAATACCTCCTTTTCATCCCTTAAAGACTATCCATCACAACTGGATGGACTGTGCCAATCAAGGCATTACTGACAGGCAGCGACACACAGATAAGACACAGCCTCTTCTACCGTACAGAGATGGACCTGGATGTCACTGATATATTCTAAAATGCATTAGCTCAGATCACGTGTCCATATTCTCTCTGTGTGTCTCTAATAAATAAATAGGAAAACAATGAAAGGGTTCACTGGAGGAAAAGCAGGCGCTGACCTGAAGCGGTCACCCTGGGGATGAATCTCAAGGGGTAACCATGCAAGACAACCCAGCAGGGTTTGTTAGAGGAGAGAACTCCTCATGTCAACACCAAGATGTTAATGCCATGACTGGGAGAGTGAAGATACCATGGACACAATTAAGGAAGTCAAGAGGAGGAGGAGGAGGTAGTGTGGGAATTTGGAAAGACATGAGCCTGACTTTGGCCCAAGCCCAAGTAACAGCCACCCTCCACCTGACAATCTGTGGATGCAGAGGCAAAGCTCAACAGGAAGAATAGACAGAAGACGACGAGAAGCTAATATGAGACAAGTTTTTGCCCTCTCATCTTCAGAGGTTTCTCTTTAGCTCACCAAAGCTCACCTCTCAGTTGTCAGAGAACCTACTGCTCTTGTCTCACTTTTCCAGGTGTTCCACTCACCGCCTGAACAGCACAGCACCCTCCCTGCCACTTCCAAACATGGTCTGACAAAAAAAAAAAAAAACACTCCTTTTCTGCATTCAGGAGGCAGAGGTCGAAGGATCGCCATGAGTTCAAGGCCAGCCTGAGACTACATGATAAATTGCAGATCAGCCTGGGCTACTTGGGCAAGAGCAAAACCCTAGTTTGAAAAAACAAAACAAAACAAAACAAAAAACTCTTTTTTCTAACTAGTGTCCTGTCTCGTGCCTCTTTTCACTGATAAAATGTAAGCGATTATGTCCTAAGCCTGTGTCCTCAGAGACCACGCCCAGTATCTGCTTTTTACCCTCCTGCTCAGCAGGTCTGCCTGTCACAACTTCCACTTCAGGAGTTCATGCTGACTCCCTATGGTCTTCAGGATCACACTGCTCTCTGCCACTTCCAAAATAAGGATCCCTCGTCCTTTCCTTTTATGAAGCTTCGACTGTATCAGGCCTTCCAAGCCAGCATGGCCTCTCCACATGTTCAAATTCAAAACAACTCCATTTGGATGTCCACCTCCAATTCTTCCTGCACAAAAATAACACCACTACCCTACAGAAGTGGCTCCTGAGCTCAACCAGCCATCAGTCAGTCACACTGTCCATCCTTTGCTTCTCAACCCAACTACTTCACGTTGCCTTATGGGCTTCACTCTCCTGTCCCCGAATCAGCAGTTTACAGTCACCTCAACATTTCGGCCTCTAAGGTGTCTCTCAAAGTCAGCCTTTACTTTCCAGTATTTCTGCTACCAATGCAGACTCAGCTCTGCCCCCATCTCAGCATCTCCCTGGCTTTGCTTTGACTTCCCCACCTCATTAATAATACTGCACCCAGCTTAATCTTTCCAAGCACCACTCTCTTCATGATGTGCCCTGACTCAAGCACCTGTGATGTCTCCTTGTTGCCCTGAATCGAGTCCAAACTTCTCTTCGGAAGCTTTCAAGACTTCCTTGTTGGTTCCTATCATACTTATCCAACCCTGTTCCCCTAACTTACGCTTTCGGCTCTGACAGTCTAGGGTCCTCAATGCCAGGCCCCCCGGCCCAAACGCCTTTGCCTGATCTCATCTCCCTCCAAGGACTACCCTAGACGCCACTTCCTCTAGTTCTGTCAGCTTTTTCAATTTACAGCATTCTAACCTTTCACAATCAATTAATTAGTATGCTGAAAGTTCTCTGCAGGCCGAGACCACTTTGAATATTTCTCCTGTGTTTCACAGCACCCTGGACAGCAGAAGGTTCCTAGTAGGAGTTGAAAAGTGCTTGGTGGTCAGCAGGTTCCTGGTCTCAGTTCTAAGCTGCCATATCTCCCTTTCTCTGCCTCACAACCAGGACCAGTAATTTGTTTTAAAAATTGAATTAAAGGGCGAGGAATGTAGCTCAGTGGTAGATCACTTGCCTAACATGCACAATACCCTGGGTTCAATCCCTAGTGCTTACCTCCTAAAAAAAAAAAAAAAAAAAAAAAAAAGTCAAGAAATTAAAAAGCATTTTAAAGCGCTGAGGATGTAGCTCAGTAGTGTAACATGCTCAATGCTTTTAACAAAGTAACTGCCAGTCTGTTCTTTGTGTATGCTAATTTTTCCACCAGAAAGAAGAGGTAAACCCTAGTGGTAGGGACTTTGAAAATTTGTTTGATGGTTTTTCAGTTGTTTGATAGAACAAATTTATAATCCAGCCAATGAACCAAATATAGTGCTATGTTCCACAGAAGTGGGCACCCAGAAGGAAGAATGCTCAGAAACACGACTTTTCCAGGTTGATGCCCTCACTCTGTAAGTCTCTGCTAGAGACTGGAAGAGGGGTGAGGATCAAGAAACAGAGCACAGAGGACCATGGGAGGGGAGAGAACGCTAGGCCTATCTTCTTTTGCAACCTGTTAGAGGTCAGCTTTCAGGTTTATGCAAAGAGGATTCAACTTGCTCTGATTCTGAGGGCTCATCAGATCTAGATCTAGTCCCACCCCCTAGCAGGGCTCCCAGGCTGAAGGAGACTATCTTCAATAGAAGACTGACCCCAGTCTGCTATTTACACTGTGATTTGAGCCAGACACAGACAATGTACGCCACAAGTTGTGTTTTGAAAGGCCCTGGGAAAAGTAACACACTGAACCATTATAGCCCATTAACACTGTGTGAATTCATTTGTCAGAAATAAGCAAGCCTCCAGAATTTGAGCTTCTGCTCCAGGGGCCAGGGACAGAGAGGGCGCAGATGACAGATCCTAGCATTCAGATGATAGGAAAAAGGAAAGAGTGGACACCACAAAATGAAAATGGGGTATGGAGCCAGGCCTGGAGGCTCACACTTGTAAGCCCTGCACTTGGGACACTGAGGCAGGAGGATCACTGTGGGTCAAGGCCAGTCTGAGCTACAGAGCACAATCTCGTTTCATAAATAAAACAAAACAAAACAAAAATGTGGGTTTAGAAAAGGAAAGTGGGAACTTAATACCGCAAGGATTTTCCCCAAAAGCTAAAACGCAGATGTTTTCCCCTGCAAGTGGGGTCGGGTGGACCCTCTGGTGAGAGTTTCTGGCTGTCACTTAAAGTCTCCAGACCTCTTCCCTAGGTTCCAGGTTATAAACTCAGCATCAGCTCCTATCCCCAGCTCTTTCCTCTCCAGACCAACTAGCGCTGACCAGATGGGCCAATTAAGTCTTGACTTCCAAAGCCACAAGTCCTCCCACAAAGAGTCCCACCCCCCTCCCTTTCCTAGGGCTGACCTCCAGGAGAGGGTAATGGAGTTAGGAAACAGATGGCTATGCAGCTTCCAGAGCTAACCTAACCCCCTGACCCCAGCAGTTCACGGCCTCTGATACAACTTTCCCAAGGGGAAGGTAGATGTGGGTGGTGGGGGGAATGGCATAACTTATCAGACTCCTTGGGACAAAGATTCCAGACAAAATGGTTGCAGACCTGTGGGGAGATTGGGGAACTACACAAACGAAGTGGTGGTGGGAGCTACAGGTCCAGAGGAGCAGGGGACTCCCTTGGTCATTAGAGAAACAGGTGACAGGAGATGAGGGATGAGTCAGGATTGGTTCTCCGAAGAGTTAGTGCAGCCAAGGAACAGGAGAAGCTGCAGACAGGCGGTGTATGGGAGGTGAAAAGGGGCACGGGGGAGTTGTAAGGCCATTCCCAGGCTCCAGCAGCCACAGGCAAGCAAAGATTTGGTGGGTGTGTGAGAAGGGATGCTAACTCACATTTCCAAGAAGGAGTGATTCTGGGTTCCCGGAAACTGAACAAGGAGCAAGGAGCAGGTTGTGGAGGCGCCCAACTGCCCTCCCTCTGAACTCCCCCATACACATAGGCACCGGGCACCCAACGTCTTTGGCTGCGCCCGGCTCCTGCCTGTTATTATTCGGCAGCCCCTCTTTGAACCCTGGGGCCCTAGCCCAGAAGGAAAGGATACGGGGGGCAGGGGGAGGTGCTGCCTGGAGCCTTTCCCTTCCTTCCCCAAGCTCGGCTGCCAGGCACGGTGGGAGAACCAAGGCCAGGACCCCCAACCCCACCCCGCCCCGGGGACGCCAGGGTCGGGATGAGCGCGCAGCAAAGTGACCCAACAATCGCTCCACGAGAATCATCTCCCTTTCTCCCGGAGAGACACAGTGCCCGGGCAAGTGGGGCTGCACGCCTGAGGGATGCCAAGCTCCCAGCATCGCCGCACCCCTTCCCACCCACCACCCACTTACAGACATTTCCTCCCCGCGCCGTCTCCCCAGCACACAGCCGGCACTGTGTCACCCCCAGCACCACACGCAACGCCCCCTGGGCAAACAGCAGCAGCCGGGCCGGCCGTGGCCCCAAACTTGTCCGAGACGCCCGCATCCCGCATCCTGCATCCCTCGCCCTCCGGGTACCACCAGCAGCACCTTGCGCGAGCCCCGCCGGGGAGGGTGCGGGTGGGCGCGGGCTTACCTGTGCGGAAAAAAGCATCCACGTCCGAGTCGCCGGCTCCTCCTTCCTCCGCCGCCGCCCCCTCCGGAGGGTTCATGACTGGACCCGAAGGCTCGTGAAGGGGTGACCGGGGCTCTCTGGGCACGAGCGTCGCCGGCTGCCCGCGCTCGTGGGGTGCGGCGGCTGCGCGCAGGGGCGCGGCGGGCCGGCGAGGCGCACGCGGGACGCCGCCGGGCTCGCGCTCCCCTCAGGCGGCGGCGGCGGCGGGGCGAGGCGGGCGAGGGACGCCGGCCGCCGGCCCCCCCATGGCTCGGCCCCGCTCCCGCACACCCCTCGGCCCGGAGCGCGGCAGGCGCCTGACGGACGGTCTTGGCTGCCCGGGGCTGAGCTTGCCGGGTCGGGGCCGATGCGCGGCCGCGCTCCTCTCCTCCGCAGCCGGCGCCTCCCCGCCCGCCCGCCCGCCCGCCTCTATTGTTCAGCCCTGCTCGCTGGCTCCTCTTTATTTTCCTCCTCCCTCTCGCCCGCCCGCCCGCCCGCTCTCTCTCGCTCTCTCTCCCTCTCTCTCCTCTCTCTCTCTCTCTCTCTCTCTCGCTCTCTCGCTGCCTCCCTCCCGGCTCGCGCGCTCTCGGGCTCCCCCTGTGGCCCCCGCCGCCGCCTCGGCTCCTCCCCGGGCTCCCGCTCCCTCAACAATGACCCGGGCAGCTCCGAGCTGCACCCGTCCTGCCCCCTGCCTGCTCGCCCTCCCGTCCGGCCATCCGTCCGTGCGTCCGTCCGTCGGCCCCTCGCGCCTCAAGACGATGCTCTCCACCTCCTCCTCCTCCTCCTCCTCCTCCTGAGCCCGTGCAGGCCCTCCCAGCGAGAGCCACCCACCCGCCTCCCCCTCCTCCAGCTCCCCGAGCTATTGTCTCGGCGCCCGGCGCGCTAGGCTAGGCCGGCTTCCTGAGCCCTGCTGCAGGAAAAGCCCCGGCCGGGAGCAGGAGCAGGAGCTGGAGCAGGAGCAGGAGGAGGCCGAGCTGGGGGGCGGGGCATGCACGGCCTCTCCCCCTCTCTCACTCACACGCGCGCACACACACGCGCACACACACACACACACACACACACCCAGCCCGGGCCCACCCCCAAGCTGCGCCACCTCCTGCGCCCCACCCCGCTCCCAGGTGTGCCAGGGGAACCTCGACCTCCCCACCCACCCCCGCGCGCCCACCCCCCTCGCCTTCTTCTTCTTCTTCTGAGCTTCAGGTCGGTCTCCAAGCTCCACTGGCCTGACCCCAGAGGCTGACCTCCATTCCCCCCAACACATACCCCGCCTTCCTGACCAACTCCTTGTCACCCTGACCTCACCATCCCTCTCTAGTTCTCTTGTCCCGCCGTCCTCCTCTTCCTCCTCCTCCTCTCTTCGCCTTCCAGCACCCCTGGTAACATCTCTGACCCGCCTCCTGGGATGTCTCCCTAGGCCTCGTCTGGCCACTGCTCTGGTCAATCGGTCCTGCCTCCCTTAACTTGGCTTGGATCTCCGGGCTCCTTTTGGACAGCTGTCAAAACTCCCTAATCCCCAGGGCCTTCTCCTCGCGTAAATGCAGAGATCCAGTTGGCCCAGAGAAAGGAGGTAATACAGCAAGCTGAATTTCAATTAAAGTGGGAAGAGGGGCTGGGGAGCAGGAAGGGGGGAGAGAGAAGGGAGAGAAGAAGGGAAGAAGGAAGGAGGGAGGGAGGGAAGAAAGAAGGGAAGAAGGAAGGGAAAGCAGACGCTGTGTTGGGTAATTAATGCAATGATTGTATTGTGGCAATCGGTTTTTAAGCAACGATTAAACAAGAATTAGTTGTCTGTTTACAGTTCTACATGCTATAGAGCCCACAAAGCAGTGTGTCTTTAGACCCCTAGAACTGGTTTCTTCAGGGCTATTTGTGCTGCCTCATTCAGATAGACAGAGAGGCTGTGTCTTGACAGAAGAACGCCGAATAGAAAAACCAGGGGCTGGTCTAAAGTTGAGGGCCTGCTGCTCCTCAGCTTCAGTCTCCTGAATCTGTCTCTGGCAACCTAATTTGGTTCCAACTTCTCTCCTGGGGGCCAAAGCACCTGGGATAGTTCCAGATCCACCAACTGGGTAACCCTAGCAGCAAACAAGAGGAATTAAGTTTTTAGTCAACACTTCCTGCACTCATCACTTTCCTTTCTGAATGTTTAAAATGGCCTCCTCTTTTTCCACTCATTTTTAAAAGTATGTGTGAGCTAGGGAGATGGTTCAGTTCGTAAAGCACTTACCATGCAAGCATGAGAAGCTGGGTTCCGATTCCCCAGAACCCACATAAATGCTGAGCTGACTTGGTAGCCCATCTGTAATGGTAATGCTCAGGAGGCAGAAACAGGGGGTCCCTGGGGCAAGCTGGCTAGTAGATTTGTGAAATTGGTGAGTTCTAGGTTCTTTCTCTCTCTCTCTCTCTCTCTCTCTCTCTCTCTCTCTCTCTCTCAAATAAGTAGATAAATAAAAATATTTTAAAAGAAAAAATTAAACCAAAAGAAAAGATAGCAAACTTAAAATATCAAAGTAGAAAATAATGAAACTGATAAAAGGAAAATAAAAGAAAATTAAATAAATCCAAAAATGGGCCAAGCGTGGTGCCTCACTCCTTTAATCCCAACACTTGAGAGGCAGAGATAGGAGGATCGCTGTGAGTTCAAAGCCACCCTGAGACTACATAGTGAATTCCAGGTCAGCCTGAGCTAAAGTGAGACCCTACCTTGGAAAAAAAAATGGGTTGAGAAGATTTAATAAATTCAATAAATCTCTAGCTGAGCATAGTGATGCACACCTTTAATCCCAGAACTTGGGAGGCAGAGGTAGGAGGATCACCATGAGTTCGAGGCTACCTTAAGACTACATGATGAATTCCAGGTCAGCCTGGGCTAGAGTGAGACCCTACCTTGAAAAAAACAGTAAATAAATAAATAAATAATTTGTGACCAGTGATATGGATATGGACCCATGGATAAAATTCTTGCCTGAAAACCTGAGTTTGATTCCCAGCACCCACCTAAAATGCCAGATGTGGTGGCACTCTCCTGACAAATGCCTGGGACTTGCTGACTTGATAGACTAGCCAAATCTATTGATCCCTAGGTTCCGTGAGAGTCTCAAGAAAAAAACATAAGTTGGAAAACAACTGAGGAAGACGACATCACCCTTTGGCCTCTATGCACATGCACACACACATACACTCACACATACAAATGTATACACACACTTGTGAAAAGAAACTAAATTTGTAGCCCAAAAACTTCCTGCAAAAACACTCAAGACTTACAGGGTTTCAATGGAAAATTCTATGAAACATTTGAGGAAGAAATGATATGATTTCCTTAAGCACTCTTCCAGAAAAATGAAGAGGAAGGGAATATTCCTCAATTATTTCTAGGAGACCAGACTTATTCTACTGATAAAACTAAACAGAGACCATGCAAAGGGAAGAAAAATGACAGACCTTCTATCCCTCATGAACAAATGCAAAATCCCTAATGATTTTTTAGCAAATCAAATTCAATAATGTGTAAAAAAGATAACACATTGTGATCACGTGAGTTTATCTCAAAGATACAAGGCTGGTTTGGCATTTAAAGATCTATCACGTAATTTATGTTATGGGTTGCATTTTTTTCCCCAAAAGATACTGGTACCCATGAATGTCGTTTATAAAATCTTTGCAGATATCATTAAATTCGCATGTGGTCATCCGAGTAGACTCTAATCCAGGGAGGTCTTTTGAGAAGAAAGACACTCTGACAACAGAATCTCCATGTGATGATAGAGGGCAGAAATTGGAGTAATTTGGTGTAACTGCACACCAAAGAATGTCAGGGATGGGCAACCACAATCAGAAGCTAGGCAGAGGGAAGGAAAGATTCTACTTCTAGTCTGAGGACACATGGTTCTGCTGACATCTTGATTTCAGACTTCTATCCTCCATACATAATGACAGATTAAAATTCTATTATTTTATTAAGCCACCTCATTTGTGGTGCTTTGTGTGGCAGCTCTAGGAAACTAATATTCCATATTTAAAGAAAAAACCCTATGACCATCTAAACAGATGCAGAAAAGCCAAATGGATAGCAAACCCAGCATCCATTTCTGATCAGAAATCTCAGCAAATAGGAATACAAGGAGCTGCCACATAATAAAGTCATCTGCAAAAAGCCTAGTTAACATCATAACATGATACTTCATAGGGAAGGACAGATTGCTTTTTCCCTGACAGCAGAACAAGGTGGGATGTCCACTCTCATGTCTATTCAACGTGATGCTGCCTATTCCAAGACAATGCACTAAGAAAAGGAAAGTGGAGGCATCCAAATCAAAGACAAAGAGGCAAACTGCCTTTATCCATAAAGAATACAATTACTATTTAGAAAATTTCCATGAAATCTATCAAAAAAACAAAAACCAGCCCTAACAATGAATTTAGAAATACTGCTAGATAAAAGACTAATTGCTATGTAACCTAACGTATGCAGAGTCTCTGGAGACTCTGCATAACTGTAGGAAGGAAGACGTTATTTTCTCTATCAAATATCACGATGCAGGGCTGGAGAGATTGCTTAGCAGTTAAGGCGCTTGCCTGCAAAACCTAAGGACCCATGTTAAACTGTCCAGATCCCACATTAGCCAGATGTACAAAGGTGAGGCAAGTGCAAGGTTGTACATGCCTACTAGGTGGCACAAGCACCTGGAGTTCAATTGCAGTGGCTGAGGCCCTGGCACACCAATTCTCTCTCTGTCTCTCTCACACTCCCTCACTCACTCTTTCCAAAATAAAAAATAAAAGTCCTGATGTGAATTTAGTTCCATATCTTGCAACATATGCAGAATTAACTGACGCCAGGCACGGTGGCACATGCCTTTAATCCCAGCACTCGGCAGGCAGAGGTAGGAGGATTGCCATGAGTTCAAGGCCACCCTGAGAATACATAGTGAATTTCAAGGTAGCCTAGAGAATTTCAGAGACTAGAGTGAGACCCTACCTCAAAAAAAAAAAAAAAAAAAAAAAAAAAAAAAAGGAACAGAGGATTAACTGAAATCATAGGTCTCAATACAAAGCATAACATCAAACCAGTCATGGTGGTGCACACCAATAGTCCAGCACTCACGAGGCTGACTGACACAGGTGGATCAGTATTTTAACGTCATTCTCAGTTATATAGTGAGTTTGAAGCCACCCCAACCTGGCTACATCAGAGCCTGCTTTTAAAAAAAAAAAATCTAGCACTATAAAATTTGTAGACAACATTGAAGAAAATCATTGTGACCTTAGTGTAAGCAAAGATTTTTTTTTTTAATTAGAGACAGATAGAGATGGGTGCGCCAGCAGCCTCTCAGCTGCTGTGAACGAACTCCAGACATGTGCGCCCCTTGTGGCCATCTGCAGCATTGCACCCTTGCATCACTTTTTGTGTCTGGCTAAATGTGGGACCTGGAGAATCAAACGGCATTCTTAGGCTTCTCAAGCAGGCCCCTTCAATGCTAAGCCATCTCTCCAGCCCAGATTTTTTTTTTTACATGACACAAAAGCATAATTCCTAAAATACATGATAAATTTGACTTCATCAAAATTAAGTTCTGTCCTTTTGTTGTTGTTGTATTTTTGTTTTGTTTTGGTTTGTTTTGGTTTTTTGAGGTAGGGTCTCACTTTAGCCCAGGCTGACCTGGAATTCACTGTTCTCAGGGTGGCCTTGAACTCATGGCAGTCCTCCTGCCTCTGCCTCCCGAGTGCTGGGATTAAAGGAATGTGCCACCACACCCAGCTCTTAAGTTCTGTTCTTTAAGAGACATTATTAATAGAAATAAAAGCCACAATGTAGGAAAAAATATTTTAAAATCTCATGTCTGATTCATAATATACAAAGAACTTTATAATAAGAAGATAATCCACATTTTAAAAATTGGACAAAAGGGCTGGAGAGATGGCTCAGCATTTGCCTGCAAAGAAATGACCTGGGTTTGATTCCCAAGTGCCCATGTAAAGCCAGATGCGCAAAGTGGCACAGGCATCTGGAGTTCACTAGCATGTCCTCTCTTTTCTCTTCTCTGTCTCTTTCTGCTTGCAAGTAAGTAAAATACTTTCTAAAAAATGGACAAAAGATTTGAATAGTTACTTTGGCAGATATAAAGGTGACAAGTGAGAAAATGCTAAACGCCATTAGTTATTAAGGAAATGCAAATTTAAATCACAGTGAGATACCATCACCTGCTAGCATGCCAAAAAACTAAAAGGACAAAAAGATCAAATGTTGGTGAAGATGTGAATAAGGATGTGAAAGTAAGTCTGCTACGATTCTGTCAAGAATGTAAAATGAGGGCCTGGAGAGATGTCTTAGTGATTAAGCACTTGCCTGTGAAGGCTAAGGATCCTGATTCAAGGCTCGGTTCCCCAGTACCCATGTAAGCCAGATGCACAAGGTGGCGCATGCATCTGGAGTTCGTTTGCAGTGGCTGGAGGCCCTGGTGCTCCCATTCTCTCTCTCAGTCTCTCTCTCTCTCTATTGCTCTCAAAAAAAAAAAAAAAAAAAACTAAATAAATTCCAGGTCAGCCTGGACCAGAGTGAGACCCTACCTTGAAAAACCAAAAAATGAAAAGAAAAAAAAAAACTATTTTTTTTTAAAAAAGAATGTAAAATGGTATAACTACTTCAGTAAACACTTTGCCAGTTTGGTTAAAAATATGCACCTGCCATGTGACCTAATCATTTCACTCCTGATATACCCACGAGAAATAAAAATGTCCATGCAAAGACTTATATACAAATGTTCATAGCAACTTCATTTGTTATAGCCAAAGCCAGGAAGGGATCCAAAAATCGATCAACAAGTGATTAGATAAACAAATTATAACATACAATAGAACATTACTCAGTATTTGGATAAATCTCAAAATAATTAATTGAGTGACAGAAGTCAGACTAGCCAATGCAATGTATACTGACGAAGTATATGAGCATTTGTCTGGAGAGGACCCCAGTGGGACATTCAGAAGGGAGAGGTGACAGGTGGAATTACAAATGAAAACAAAGACATTTTTTGGAGGTAATAGATATGGTCTTGACTGGAGTAATGTATGCAGATATCAAAACTGATACAACTGTATATTTTAAATATATATGGTTTGCCAAATGTACCTCAATAGAGCTGTCTGAAATATTGTTAAAGATTGTTAAATATTGTTAAAAATAAACAAGGCAAAACTAGATGTGCTTATAAGGAAATAGCACTTATAAAGAATTATGTGGGATTTTTTATGCACGATTAGTGTGTACTGTCAAAATATTTAAATTTTGGGGGCTGGAGAGATGGCTTAGTGGTTAAGGCGCCTGCCTGTGAAAGCTAAGAATACCCGTTCGATTCTCCAGGTCCCCCGTTTAGCCAGACGCAAAAGTGACACCCAAGTGCACAATGTTGCACATGCACACAAGGGGTGCACGCGTCTGGAGTTTGTTCACAGCAGCTGAGAGGCCACTGGCACGCCCATTCTCTGTCTCTCTCTCTTTCTCTCTCTCTCAAAAAAAATTTAATTTTCTGGTGCATAAGAGTGGTAGAATTAAAAAGAGAAATGTTCAGGTATCTGGATTTTGAAAAGGCTCTCAAGGGCTGGGGAAATGGCTTAGCAGTTAAGGTGTTTGCCTGAGAAGCCTAAGGACCTGGGTTCAATTCCCCAGGACCCACGTAAACCAGATGCACAAGGGGGTACATGTGTCTGGAGATCCTTTGCAGTGGCTGGAAGCCCTGGCACACCCATTCGCTCTTTTTCTCTGCCTCTTCTCAAATAAATAAATAAAATATTTTAAAGAAAAAGTTCTCAGTCTAGATGGACACAACTTGCCCTGCAGGCCTCCCCGAAGATTTAACGTCAGACAGCATGGGACAGGTTGGACACAGTGTTTCAGGGAGGTTGACATGGCCAGAAAACTGGCAAAGAGAATTCAGAGCCATAGAATTAACCTAGAGGAGATATTGAGTACCTCTCCCAGGGCATGTGGGAGTCCACTGCATGGAAAACTGTGGAAGGAGCAGTAGCGTGTTTGTGGTTTACATAGAGCAGAGTAGGTGTGGGCACGAGGCAGGGAGGGGTAGGGAGCGAGTCCCAGGTACCTCCTGGGTTAGACTGAGAGGAGGGTACAGTTAAGGTGGCTAGACCCCTGAGGGTAAAAAGGGAAGGAAAGTTTGCACTCACTAGAAATCAAAGATGATCTGATTTATTTCTCTTGCCTAGTGCCCCAGACCTATTTTTCCACAAATAGGCAGGATCTCTCCTGGGAGGGAGGTCTTTCATAGGACTTAAATATTGTGGTTGGTCAAGTTAAGCCCCCAGAACTTGGTGCCAGTGCTAACCTCTTCCTGAGACAGTCCCTAAGCCTAACCAACCAGCTGGCCCTCTGGTTCATCTGAGCAGGAAGACAACCCACCATCCTAAGGTTATAAATTCCTTGCAAGAGAGCACAGGCTCTCTGACCACTTGCGAACTTCCAGCTGTGGGTGGGTTTTTCCCTCGGCCTAGGCCCTAGCCCAGGCCCAGTCGGGACCCCCCCCCCACCATAGCCCTTACTCTCCACATGGGTTTTTTTTTTTTTTTTAAAGTTTTGAGAGAGAGAGAGAGAATGGGCGCACCAGGGCTTCTCAGCCACTGTTAACGAACTCCAGATGCGTGTGCCCCCTTGTGGGCATGTGCAATGCTGTGTGTTTGCATCACTTTTGCGTCTGGCTAAATGTGGGACCTGGAGATTCCAACGGGTGTTCCTTAGACTTCGCAGACAGGCACCTTAACCGCTAAGCCATCTCTCCAGCCCTCTGCATGGGTTCTTTATCCACTCCAGCTCCCCACATGGCAGGAGCTCCTTGAACTTTCTTTTCTCTTTTTCTTTCCATGCTTTTTTCCAGGCCCTCCACGTGGGATCTCTAACCATGGGGGTGCCTTTCCTTGGTTCTGTACTTCCCTCAAATATAATAATTTAATAATTATATTTTCCAGTCTTCTTTTTTAAATTCAATTCTTTGATTAAAAGTAGAAGCAAGATCAAAATTAAGTTCTGTTCTTTTTGTTGTTGTTGTATTTTTTGTTTTGTTTTGGTTTGTTTTGGTTTTTTGAGGTAGGGTCTCACTTTAGCCCAGGCTGACCTGGAATTCACTGTTCTCAGGGTGGCCTTGAACTCATGGCAGTCCTCCTGCCTCTGCCTCCCGAGTGCTGGCATTAAAGGAATGTGCCACCACACCCGCTCTTAAGTTCTGTTCTTTAAGAGACATTATTAATAGAAATAAAAGCCACAATGTAGGAAAAAATATTTTAAAATCTCATGTCTGATCTATAATATACAAAGAACTTTATAATAAGAAGATAATCCACATTTTAAAAATTGGACAAAAGGGCTGGAGAGATGGCTCAGCATTTGCCTGCAAAGAAATGACCTGGGTTTGATTCCCAAGTGCCCATGTAAAGCCAGATGCGCAAAGTGGCACAGGCATCTGGAGTTCACTAGCATGTCCTCTCTTTTCTCTTCTCTGTCTCTTTCTGCTTGCAAGTAAGTAAAATACTTTCTAAAAAATGGACAAAAGATTTGAATAGTTACTTTGGCAGATATAAAGGTGACAAGTGAGAAAATGCTAAACGTCATTAGTTATTAAGGAAATGCAAATTTAAATCACAGTGAGATACCATCACCTGCTAGCATGCCAAAAAACTAAAAGGACAAAAAGATCAAATGTTGGTGAAGATGTGAATAAGGATGTGAAAGTAAGTCTGCTACGATTCTGTCAAGAATGTAAAATGAGGGCCTGGAGAGATGTCTTAGTGATTAAGCACTTGCCTGTGAAGGCTAAGGATCCTGATTCAAGGCTCGGTTCCCCAGTACCCATGTAAGCCAGATGCACAAGGTGGCGCATGCATCTGGAGTTCGTTTGCAGTGGCTGGAGGCCCTGGTGCTCCCATTCTCTCTCTCAGTCTCTCTCTCTCTATTGCTCTCAAAAAAAAAAAAAAAAAAAAAAAAAAACTAAATAAATTCCAGGTCAGCCTAGACCAGAGTGAGACCCTACCTTGAAAAACCAAAAAATGAAAAGAAAAAAAAAAAAACTATTTTTTTTTAAAAAAGAATGTAAAATGGTATAACTACTTCAGTAAACACTTTGCCAGTTTGGTTAAAAATATGCACCTGCCATGTGACCTAATCATTTCACTCCTGATATACCCACGAGAAATAAAAATGTCCATGCAAAGACTTATATACAAATGTTCATAGCAACTTCATTTGTTATAGCCAAAGCCAGGAAGGGATCCAAAAATCGATCAACAAGTGATTAGATAAACAAATTATAACATACAATAGAACATTACTCAGTATTTGGATAAATCTCAAAATAATTAATTGAGTGACAGAAGTCAGACTAGCCAATGCAATGTATACTGACGAAGTATATGAGCACTATATGGAGTATATGGAGAGGACCCCAGTGGGACATTCAGAAGGGAGAGGTGACAGGTGGAATTACAAATGAAAACAAAGACATTTTTTGGAGGTAATAGATATGGTCTTGACTGGAGTAATGTATGCAGATATCAAAAACTGATACAACTGTATATTTTAAATATATATGGTTTGCCAAATGTACCTCAATAGAGCTGTCTGAAATATTGTTTAAAAATAAACAAGGCAAAACTAGAAGCATGGCTTCTTTACAAAAGGAGAGGGGGTCAATACTGTGGGAAACTTTTTCACATGGTGCATAAGAGTGGTAGAATTAAAAAGAGAAATGTTCAGGTATCTGGATTTTGAAAAGGCTCTCAAGGGCTGGGGAAATGGCTTAGCAGTTAAGGTGTTTGCCTGAGAAGCCTAAGGACCTGGGTTCAATTCCCCAGGACCCACGTAAACCAGATGCACAAGGGGGTACATGTGTCTGGAGATCCTTTGCAGTGGCTGGAAGCCCTGGCGCACCCATTCGCTCTTTTTCTCTGCCTCTTCTCAAATAAATAAATAAAATATTTTAAAGAAAAAGTTCTCAGTCTAGATGGACACAACTTGCCCTGCAGGCCTCCCTGAAGATTTAACGTCAGACAGTATGGGGCAGGTTGGACACAGTGTTTCAGGGAGGTTGACATGGCCAGAAAACTGGCAAAGAGAATTCAGAGCCATAGAATTAACCTAGAGGAGATATTGAGTACCTCTCCCAGGGCATGTGGGAGTCCACTGCATGGAAAACTGTGGAAGGAGCAGTAGCGTGTTTGTGGTTTACATAGAGCAGAGTAGGTGTGGGCACGAGGCAGGGAGGGGTAGGGAGCGAGTCCCAGGTACCTCCTGGGTTAGACTGAGAGGAGGGTACAGTTAAGGTGGCTAGACCCCTGAGGGTAAAAAGGGCAGGAAAATTTGCACTTGCTAGAAATCAAAGATGATCTGATTTCTTATTTCTCTTGCCTAGTGCCCCAGACCTATTTTTCCACAAATAGCCAGGATCTCTCCTGGGAGGGAGGTCTTTCATAGGACTTAAATATTGTGGTTGGTCAAGTTAAGCCCCCAGAACTTGGTGCCAGTGCTAACCTCTTCCTGAGACAGTCCCTAAGCCTAACCAACCAGCTGGCCCTCTGGTTCACCTGAGCAGGGAGACAACCCACCATCCTAAGGTTATAAATTCCTTGCAAGAGAGCACAGGCTCTCTGACCACTTGCGAACTTCCAGCTGTGGGTGGGTTTTTCCCTCGGCCTAGGCCCTAGCCCAGGCCCAGTCGGGACCCCCCCCCACCATAGCCCTTACTCTCCACATGGGTTGTTTTTTTTTTTTTTTTAAAGTTTTGAGAGAGAGAGAGAGCGAGAATGGGCGCACCAGGGCTTCTCAGCCACTGTGAACGAACTCCAGATGCGTGTGCCCCCTTGTGGGCATGTGCAATGCTGTGTGTTTGCATCACTTTTGCGTCTGGCTAAATGTGGGACCTGGAGATTCCAGCGGGTGTTCCTTAGACTTCGCAGACAGGCACCTTAACCGCTAAGCCATCTCTCCAGCCCTCTGCATGGGTTCTTTATCCACTCCAGCTCCCCACATGGCAGGAGCTCCTTGAACTTTCTTTTCTCTTTTTTCTTTCCATGCTTTTTTCCAGGCCCTCCACGTGGGATCTCTAACCATGGGGGTGCCTTTCCTTGGTTCTGTACTTCCCTCAAATATAATAATTTAATAATTATATTTTCCAGTCTTCTTTTTTTAAATTCAATTCTTTGATTAAAAAGTAGAAGCAAGGGCTAGAGAGATGGCTTAGCAGTTAAGGTGTTTGCCTGCAAAGCCAAAGGATCCCGGTTCGATTCTCCAGGACCCACGTAAGCCAGATGCACAAGGGAGTGCATGCATCTGGAGTTAGTTTGCAGTGGCTGGAGGCCCTAGTGAGCCCATTCTCTCCCTCCCTCTCTCTCTCTCTCTCTCTCTGCCTCTCTTTCTATCAAATAAATAAAATATTTTTAAATTTTATTTATTTATTTGCAAGCAGAGAGAGAGAGATAGAAGAGAGGCAGACAGAGAGAGAATGGGCACACCAGGGCCTCCAGCCACTGCAAACAAAGTCCAGATGCATGTGCCCTTTGTGCATCTGGCTTACGTGGGTCCTAGAGAATCAAACTGGGATCCTTTGTCTTTGCTGGCAAATGCCTTAACCACCAAGCCATCTCTCCAGCCCCATTTCATCTCATTTTGAGGTAGGGTTTCTCATGATCTCACTCTATTCTTTGCTGTACTCACCAAGAACTTTTCACCAAGGAAATTCTTCTCCCTCCACCTCCTCTGTCCCCATCAGTATGCTGGGATTACCACCGCCTCGGGCTTTTCATGTGGGGTGGAATTAATGTGGCTGGACGCTTCTTAGGCCTGTAACTGAATTCTTCTCCCACCCACCGAGCTCTAACGATGATTTCTTGCCCCTGAAAGAGGAAAATCGACAGAGTTCTCTGGATGGGGAGATGAGAGCGATCGTATGCTTTCCCTATTCTAACTGCTCGCTGCCAAAATGTAGAATCTGGGTTGAATGTCTGTGAAGACAATGTCTCTTTCAATCAATAACTGAATGCCACTTTATTTATTTATTTTAAATTTTTTAAAACATGTATTTGAGAAAGAGAAAGAGAGAGAAAGAGAGCATGGGAACTCCAGGGTCTCCAACTACTGCATACCAACCCCAGATGCATGCTCCACCTTGTGCATCTGGCTTATGTCGGTCCTGGAGAATCAAACCAGGATCCTTTGGCTTCGTAGGCAAACACCTTAACTGCTAAGCCATTTCTCCTGCCCCAAAAATATATATTTTTAAAAAAATAGAAACAAACCTAGGGTTTGGGGTGCAAGGACTTTCCTAGACCCTTAGCACCCCATTACAAGACAAGGTAACAGAGAGGATAGTGTCATGACAATAGGAAAAAGGAACTCTAGGGGAACCAGAAGAGAGTGAGAGAGTGATTTAGTAAGATATCATTTAATCTAATTTCACCAATGAGGAAACTATAAACTAGAGAGGAGAACGACTTGTCCAAAGTCACAGAGCAGGCCTAGAATTCATGAGCCCTGGACCAGTCTCTGCTGTCTCCCTGAAGAATACACCCCCTCTCTGAAGTGATGATGAGTGTCCTGTGGTAATATCCAATCAGCAATTAGAACTGTCAGCATACAGCCGGGGAGAGGGCTTGGGAGCTGGGAAATATTGATGAAGGAGCTGGCGGAGGAGCAAGAGAAAATGAGATAAAAGGTTTTCTATCAATTTCCATTAACTTTCCCTTGGATGAATTATCCATTTGTATGTTCTGCTTCCTGCTCAAATCAAATCTGCCTTAGAATGACACCTCTTCCCTCTTTTCTGATGTCATTATTCCAGCTGCAGAAACTAGCATTTGAAACATCTGTTGGGTTCCTCTTTATCCTCTTCTTTCTCTTCTTCCTGTATCCACATTATCATTAAGCCAAAGTTTTCCCTAAAACTATCTGTAGCCCCCCTTTTCCCCTCTAACTCCATCCTAGCCTAGCCTTCAGCTCTGTGCTTTGTTTGTTTCTTGAAACAAAATCTTAAAGGTCTCACCATGTTGCATGGGGCTGATCTTGAATTTATAGGCTGAAGAGTTCCTCCCACCTCAGCCTCCCCAGCAGCTGCGACTACAAATCCTGGGACTATAAACCTGCCTGTGATCTTGAGTTTCTACAGCAGTTTGCCAACTACTTGCCCCTTTGCCAAAGTGTGTAAATGGAAATTGATTGAAAGAAAAGACAGGCCAAAGAGACAGAGAAGTTGAAGAACACGTTGACGCATATGGAGACCACGACAATGGCGGCGTCAGGAGACATGCAGGTTCAAAAATGTTGAGGGGAACCAGGGAAGGAGGCATGGAGTAAGACTTTGACTAGGTGGGAATTGACCTTCGACCTTTGTGAGAGAAAAGAAGAGGGTAATAGCCACCTGTAGGAGAGAGCGTGCAATGAAGAGCAAGGCAGAAGACAGGACAAGGGCCATTGTACTGTGCGGGAAGGCAGCAGCAGAGCAGAATCATCTGCCAATGAAGCTTGGGTGGTGAACCAAAGAAAATAAGACAGCCACAGAAAGATGGCGACGCTTCCAAACGTTTTGTTTACAAAACAAAGTTAGCTATGCATAGTTGAAAGTCTGGAATGAGGGGCTGGACAGATAGCATAGTGGCTAAGGCATTTACCTGCAAAGCCTAAGGACCCAGGTTTGACTCCCCAGGCTCATGTAAGCCAGCTGCACATGGTGGTGCATGCATCTGGAGTTCCTTGGCAGTGGCTGAAGGGCCTAATGCACCCATTCTCTCTCTCTCTCTCTCTCTCTCTCTCTCTCTCTCTCTCCTCCTCTCTCTCTCTCCCTCTCTCTCTGTGTAATAAGTAAAATGATAAAATAGCCAGGCGTGGTGACGCATGCCTTTAATCCCAGCATTCGGGAGGCAAAGGTAGGAGGATCACCATGAGTTCAAGGTGACCCTGAGATTACATAGTGAATTCCAGGTCAGCCTGGGCTACAGTGAGACCCTGCCTCGAAAAACCAAAAAATGAAAAAAAAACAAAACAAAAAAAAAAAATAAGATAAAATAAAATGAAGAAAATCATGGTTGTGAAAGGGGGTGCCCTTGTAATTAAAAAAAAAAATGTCTGGCATGGGGTCTGGGAAGATGACTGAGTGGATAAAGTACTTAATGTCTAAGTATGAGGACCTGAGTTCAGATCCCCAGTGTGCAGTGTAAATGTGGGGTGAACATGGCAGCCGACCTGTAATCCCAGTGTTTGGGAGGTGAACACAAGGAATCTGAGGCAAGCTGGCTAGTTAGATTAGCCAAACCAAAGAGCACTGGGCTCAAGGGAGAGACTCTACCTCAGTAATTAAAATGGAGAGCTATGGAGAAAGACTCCCAAGATCCACCTTCACATGCACACACACATGTGCACCCACACACACATGTGTGCCCACACACATGTACACCGTACACCCGCACACACACATGTGCACCCACACACATACACATCACAAACACACATGTGCCCATATGAATACCCACACATACACATGCACACACACACATGTGCACCCACACACACATGTACACCCACACACACATACACATGCACACACACACATGTGCACCACACACACATGTACACCCACACACACATGTACACCCACACACATGTGCACCCACACACATGTACACCCACACACACATACACATGCACACACACACACGTGCACCCACACACACATGCCCACATGAATACCCACAAACATACACATCACACACACACATGTGCACCACACACACATGTGCCCACATGAATACCCACACACACACATGCACACACACACATGTGCACCCACACACACATGTGCCCACATGAATACCCATACACATACACATGTACCCACACACATGTGCACCCCCACACACATGTGCCCACATGAATACCCCCACACACATACACATGCACACACACACATGTGCATCCACAAACACATGTGCCCACATGAATACCCACACACATACACATGCACACACATACATGTGCATCCACAAACACATGTGCCCACATGAATACCCACACACATACACATGCACACACAACACATCCACAGACAAAAAAGAAAAAAGTCTGGGGGAGATGATAGAGAGGAAAAGAAAACGGGTAGAAAATTCTGGAGCTGGAACACTTGATGTCGTTCAGAAACTGGAAGGTTACGTAGCCTTCCCAGTTGCACGTAGGAGCTGGCGTCCTGAGGGTTGGTCTGCATAGAGGAAGCTGGTAAAAGATATGTGCACTTCGAATCTTGATCCGCAGCTCACAGTGCATACGGCACAGGAAATTGCTAACAGAAAGCTGTTTCCTTCATCACACTCTTTTCTGTCTAGAGTGAGGATAGGAAGTAATCTGTCCTGTTCTTTGGACAATTCCAAGAGATTTGCCAAAACCACCCCTGATCTTGGCCTTTGCTCGATATATACAGCTGAGACAATCCCGAGTTCTGCGTGACCTCTCCTCTTACACTCATCCTGTCTTAGGAAAATTCGTGGTTCCTGGATGAGGAAATCTACAGGCGTTAAAACGATATGGAATTCCTACGGATCTTGGGGCAGTCGCCCTTACAGATTCCACACCCTTTCCCCCGACAGCACCAGCAAGAGGTGAGGCCACTGAGAAAGATGAAACAACATGCAGAGACTGTCCACTGTCCACTGACCACTGGAGAGGAAGACCTTCTAATCACCTCAGAAAGTCGGGCCCTAAGAAGCCAGTAGGAATCCCACAGCTAACCAACTAAATGAGAAGGGTTGTCTGCACTTGAGAGATGGCCAGACTCATAATCAGAGCAGTCTAGGAGCCTCTTTCACCAAAGGGACCCAATGAAGAGTTCTGGTTTCTTTCTGTTTCTTTCTGGTGCCACTTCAAGAGGTTAGGAAGATCCACCAAACATCTTTCACAAGTGTATCTTGCAAAAAATAAAAAGAAGGGGTCATAATGTAGAAAAGAAGCCATGCATGGTGGTGCAAGCCTTTAGTCTCGGTAATCAGAAGGCAGAAGTAGGAAGATCTCCATGAGTTCAAGGCCTCCCTGAGACTACACAGTGAATTCCAAGGTCAGCCTGAGCTAGAGCACGACCCTGCTTCGGAAAACCAAAAAAAAAAAAAAAAAAAAGATATAGAAAAGAAAAAAAGAGAGGATTTATAAATAAGGAGGCGGATCTTATAAATAAAGCTTTTTTTGAAACACAGCCATGCCCACTCATGTACTTAGTATCTGTTTATGACTGTTTTTGTGGGCAGGGGCAGGGTTAGTTTTTGCAATAAAGTCTACATGTCAAAAATATTTAGTAGGGGCTGAAGGGATGGCTCAGCAGTTAAGGCGTTTGCCTGCAAAGCCAAAGGACCCAGGTTCGATTCCCCAGGACCCACGTAAGCCAGATGCACAAGGGGGTGCATGCATCTGGCGTTCATTTGCAATGGCTGAAGGATCTGGCACACCCATTCTCTCTCTCACTGTCTCTTTCTCCCTCTTTATCTATCAAATAAATTTTTAAAAATATATTTAGTAGCCCAGCATGATGGCACATGCCTTTAATCCCAGCACTTGGAAGGCAGAGGTAGGGGGATTGCTGTGAAAGCCACCCTGAGACTATATTGTGAATTCCAGGTCAGCCTGGGCTAGAGTAAAACCCTTCCTTGAAAAAAAAAAAAAAAAAAAAAAGCTGGGCATAGTGGGGCATGCCTTTAATCCCAGGACTCTGGAGGTAGAGGTAGGAAGATCGCCATGAGTTCAAGGCTACACTGAGACTACCAAGTGAATTCCAGGTCAGACTGGGCTAGAGCAAAACCCTACCTTGAAAAATTTTTTAAAAATTTAAAAATATGTATATATGGTCTTAGACTACATTAGCTGCTTCCCAACTTATCTAATAATAAGTTCAAGTGTGTGTGTGTGTGTGTGTGTGTGTGTGTGTGTTACATGTTGGAGGCCAGAGTTTGATGCCACATATCATCCTCAATTACTCTCCACCTTAATTTTGGAGACAGAGCCTCTCACGGAACCTGGAGCTCACCGTTTGGTCTATATTAGCTAGCTAGCAAGTCCTAGGGATGCCTTCTGCCTCCATCTCCCAGTGCCGGGCTTACAGGCACACGCCACCACGTCTGGCTAGGAATCTGAACTCAGGTGGAGCAAGCACTTTTCTGACTGAGCCACCTCCCCAGCCCCTCGATTATTCGTCGGCTTTGCATTATCTTCAGAAACTGTTACCCTGAAAGAAGCCAAGTCTGAATTCAAGCAATGGGAAAATCACTCAGAGCTCCAGCTTAGAAGAGTGACAAAGATAAAATTGCCCCAGGACACAAAAGAAATTGCAAAGCTAAAGGACAACTTTGACGCTCAAAAAGACTCCTGTAGCTAGTATGGGAAATACAAAAGGGACAGGTAAAGTACATGTAAAAGGCAATGATTTTAACATTATTAGTACTAGTCAGCAGAGAATATACACAGGAATATATATAGTGAGTGTGTGTATACATAATTGTCTCTTATTCTACCCTTTTCCACAAGGCTTCAAGTGGGAACATGAGGCAATAAAGCTATAAGCGAAGGATGGTAAACTAAACAGAGGGACTGGTGACTGTGGTAGTTTAAATGGATGTTCCTCAATAGATTCAGGAGTTTTATTCAAGCTTGAACTTGGATTTCCTGCCAGAGGAGGTGTCACTGTGGGTGGATCCTGGGGTCCAGCCCCACAGTGTGTTTGGGACAGTCTGAGTTCTGTCTAGGTTCCCTGTTGTTTGGCTGCCTGTTTGTTTGTTTTTTTTTAAGGTTTATTTTTATTTTTTATTTATTTATTTATTTATTTATTTATTTATTTATTTATTTATTTGAGAGAGAGAGAGAAAAAAATGGGCGCACCAGGGCCTCTAGCCACTGCAAACGAACTCCAGACGCATGCTCCACCATGTGCATCTGGCTTACATGGGACCTGGAGAATCAAACCTGGCTCCTTAGGCTTTCTAGGCAAGTGCCTTAACCACTAAGCCATCTCTCCATCCCTGGCTGCCTGTTATTGATCTTGCTTTTCATGGTGGGTTTTCTCTTCTTTGCCATTATGAACGTCCCCTGGATCTGTAGGCCTGAAATAAATTCCATTCCTCCTGTAAACTGTGTCTGGTTTAGAGGTTCACCCCAGCAGCATGGAGCTGACTACAGCAATGACACTTGAGGCAACTGCATCAGCCTTGAATTCTTGCCGTGTGAGCATAATTTGCCTGTGTTTAGTCAAGGACCTGCGCTCCAATGTTATGTACTATGAGTGGGCTAATGCAACCATTTCCCACAGTTCCTCCTACCTGGACAGTCCTTGCTCTAAAGTCAACTCTGTGTGTTGAGACAGAGTTTCACTATGTAGCCCAGGCTGACCTCAAACTCAAGATCTTGCAGCCCAAGCCTCCGAAGGGCTGGGGGTAGAGGAAAATGCCAACATGTTAGGTCCACAATCCACCTTGAAGTCCTGTTTCCTTCAGAAGTCACTTTGAACCCCACCTCCCTCAAGAAGTTATCCACAAGGTCACCAAACCAAGGCGATCTCTGGACGCAGACCAAATCATTACAATAGCACGCATGTCTCAAGTCTCCTTCGTGACGTAAAGACTCAGGTGTGTTTAGTCACTTATCCCCCTGGGTCAAGACCCTTTGTCACTCATTTTGAATGCCCTACAGCCCTCCTCACAGTGCCTAGAGCAGCCCCTCTGTAAAGGAGTGATGAATTGCTTTGGACAAAGGTCGCTCCTTTTTCAAAGTGTATTTTATGGATTGTTTTTAAACACCTGGCTTCTATGTATATGAGGTGGGAAGGTTAACAGGCAGACGTATTTGAGAAATCTTACTCATGGGCTGCAGGGACAATTGAGTGGTTAAGGTGCTTGCAAGCAAAGCCAAAGAAACCAGGCTCTATTCCCCAGAACCCATGTAAGCCAGATGCACAAGGTGGTGCATGTGTCTGGAGTTCATTTGCAGGGTCTGGAGGCCCTGGCACACCCATTCTCTCTCTCTCTTAAATAAATAAATAAAAATAAAATAATTTTTTAAAAAAGAAATCTTACTCATGTTTTTGTGGTTTGGAAACTGTGCAGCTAGCTGCTGACTAATCACCCAGTTGTATAAACTAAGGTCAAAAGGAGAGCCAGAAAGAAGAATATACTAAAATCCCCAAACCAGGTTTATGTGTCATCAAACTGGTATGCTAGTGTCACGAAGCCCAACCTCTAATCACTGTCTATTAGTCGTCAGGAGAGCAGTGAGTCCAGTGTATTACATTCCACTTCCAGTGCTCATTGAGTGTATTTCTTTCTTACATGTAATTTGGTTTTGTGGTACTGGGATTGGACCGAGGGCCTTGTGTGCGTTTAAACACTCTGCCACTAAGCTACATCCACAACCCATAATGCATTTCTTTTGAATGACCAAAAAAATGTATTGACCATCTCATTGTGGGTTGACCAATATTTCCATGTCACCAGATTGGGGGGGGTCGTGAGACACAAGGATTTCCTGGCTAAAACCAGGAAAGTCCCAGACAAACCAGGGTGGTTGGTCATCCCCAGACGTTCCTTGCCTGCTACTGTATGTAAAGCAGTGGAAAATACAGACATGGTCTCTTCCTATGTAGACTTCTATTTTAATTCGAGTCTCCTAATAATTACAACAGTTTGCATCCTATATTTTCAAATCATGCATGTTAGATTTTCTTGTGCGGTAATCAAGGCCAGCCAACATTTCCAGGTGCTAATGGCATAAATCTCAGAGCACAACTGGCTGTCTGTTGGGAGGGAAGATGAAGAGCTTTGGAAAAAGAGAGCGAAGTGCAGTTCAGTTCATGAATGTGGTCATTGTTCTGCCGGCTGTGAATTCCAACCAACTGGCATGGCAGCCTGTGCCAACTGTCTGTTGTTCTTGGACCAGCGGGCACGCTCCATCTCCAGGTTCTCAGACCTCTTCCTGACACTGCTCCTGACCTGGGCGGAGTAGTGCCTGTTTGAGAGAGAGTCAGAGATGCTGACCTTTCCTGAGGGAAGGCGGAGGTCATCTCACGGTGGCATGTGCTGATGCGGCCATCGCTGCTGGCTGGGGCATAGCTTTTCCTGTATTGTTGTTCCACATCTCCTAATGACTGGACACTCAGCCAAAGAGAACAAACTCTCCCATTCTGGGGTGAAGAACATATAAACGACCCATTGCTCCTCCTAGAACATCAGTCTACCCAGATAGATAACACATACTTCTGGGCTTATTAATATGACAATCCTACCCCCCCAAACACACAGCAGCTTCTCTCTCAAGAAAGGCTAAGGTCATGGTTTCTGGATGTCATGAACCAGTGGATACTGCTTACTTTATTCTCCAGCATTGGTTTCCTGGTATTGGCTAGGTATTATATCAATTATCTTTTTTAAAATATTTTTTTCAATTTTGATTTGAGACACAGAGAAAAGGAAGGGAGGAGTGAGGGAGAGAATGGGCGCCCCAGGGCCACCGCAAACAAACTCCAGATGCATGTGCTGCCCTGTGCATTTGGCTTAACATGGGTACTGGGGAATCAAACCTGGGTCCTTAGGCTTTGCAGGCCAGCGTCATAACTGCTGAGCCATCTGTCTAGCCTGAGATTTGTTTTTCTTTGAGGTAGATTCATGCTCCAGCCCAGGCTGACCTAGAATTCACTATGTAGCCTCAGGGTGGCCTCAAACTCACGGCGATGCGCCTCCCTCTGCCTCTCCAGTGCTGGGATAAAAGGTGTGCGCCCCCACGCCCAGCTCCATGGGATTTTCCTGGCAGTGATGCTTTAAGCGGCTTGGAGCTGCCCTTTGGAAAGACACGGACCAAAGGACTTAGGGAATCTTATCTTCATTATGCAGCTGTCAGCAGCATCATTGAGGTGCAGACTAGAGGGTCTTGGAGCATGACCACATCACCCCATGTGCCAGCCACTACCACAGTGGTCAGAAGGGTGCAGGGATCCCTGAATGGGCTTTTACAATGAGGAAAGAACAGTCTAGAGCCTTGCATCCCGAGTGTCTTGCAAACTGCTTATTTTATAGTAGGTGCTACTTTTATTGAACAAGTGGACAAATAAGGGACAGAACAAGTGATTTTCCAGTGTGCTGGATTTTAATTACATCTCTTGATCTAGTTCCAACATTCTCTGGGTGAGCATGGCCAACTTTAAAATGGGTATTTGGACATCAGAATGAATAGAGCATGGTGCCTGACTTAAGTAATATCAAACAGTTTAAGAATATGGGCCGGGTGTGGTGGCATAGGCCTTTTATCCCAGCACTCAGAAGGCAGAGGTAGGAGGATTGCCGTGAGTTCAAGGCCACCCTGAGACTACATAGTTAATCCCTACCTCAAAAAAACCAAAAACAGAAAGAAAGAAAGAAAGAAAGAAAGAAAGAAAGAAAGAAAGAAAGAAAGAAAGGAAGGAAGGAAGGAAGGAAGGAAATGGGAATGGGGCTGGAGGGATGGCTTAGCAGTTAAGGTGCTTTCCTGCAAAGCCAAAGTACCCAGGTTCGATTCCCCAGGACCCACATAAGCCAGACACACAAGGTGGCACATGCATATGGGGTTTGTTTGCAGTGGCTGGAGACCCTGCGTGCCCATTCTCTATCTCTGCCTTTCTCTCTCTCTCTCTCTCTCTCAAATAAACAAATGAAAATAAAATTTAAATTTAAAAAAACAACAAGTATGGGAACAATGAAGTTAACAAAGACTTCCTGTTACCAAAATCACTCCATGTGACCAGTTTGGCCGTCAGTGAGCACCTGATCCCCCTCGTCAATTCCTTTGAATTCTTTTGTTTTTATTTTATTTTATTTATTTTATTATTATTATTATTATTTATTTATTTATTTTGGTTTTTTGAGGTAGGGTTTCACTCTGGTCCAGGCTGACCTGGAATTCACTATGTAGTTTCAGGATGGCCTTGAACTCACAATGATCCTCCTACCTCTGCCTCCTGAGTGCTGGGATTAAAGGCGTGTGGCACCACGCCCAGCTTCCTTTGAATTTTTATACAATCTACAGTTCATATTTCCAAGTCAGTGGGCCTTTATCATCTGTGTGGGCACTCACCCTTTTGTTGTCCTTCCTCTATGATTTTATCTGGCTCCCTCTACCCTATTTCTTGGCTCCCTGCTCCCTCTCTGCCCTTGTCAGTCAACTTTCACTCAGAGAATCTAAATGCACAGCAAACATTCTGAGTCAGTTTAACCTCATTTGGGTGTTGTATCTACCGTCCTCAGTTACCATGCCCTGCACTCACGCATGGCATAGCTGCTCGGACAAACACCCGTGGCTTGTTGGGGAGGGGTTCGAAGATTTATACTCGGCTCTTTCTGCTCTGTGCTAGTGGAGATGAAAAGAAGTGTGGTACACAGCAGATACTTTTTTTTTTTTTTTTTGGTTTTTTCATTCTTTGGTTTTTCAAGGTAGGGTTTCACTCTAGCCCAGGCTGACCTGGAATTCACTATGTAATCTCAGGGTGGCCTTGAACTCATGGTGATCCTCCTACCTTTGCCTCCCAAATGCTGGGATTAAAGGCATGCGCCACCACACCGGGCGCATATACATTTTTAAAACATCAAAATCTAGGACTGGAGAAATGGCTTAGCCATTAAGGCGCTCGTCTGCAAAGCCTAAGGACCCACCCGTGTTGGACTCTTCAGATCCCACTTAAGCCAGACGTACAAGGTAACACAAGTACGCAAGGCCACACGTGCCCACACGGTGGCGCATGCATCATGAGTTCTAGTACAGTGGCTGGAGGCCCTGGTGTACCAATTCTCTCTCACACACACTCTTGAGCTCACAAGACTAATGGAGAGAGGGAGGGGATATGATGGAGACTGGAGTTCTAAAGTGGAATGAGGGGGAGAGGAAGGAAATATCAGGTGGGTTTTTTTTGTAAGTATAGAAGTTGTCAATAAAAAAATAATAATTTTTTTTAAAAAAAGGACTAGCCAGGCGTGGTGGCCTACACCTTTAATCCCAGCATTCGGGAGGCAAAGGTAGGAGGATCTCCATGAGTTCGAGGCCACCCTGAGATTACATAGTGAATTCCAGGTCAGCCTGGGCTACAGTGAGACACTACCTTGAAAAACCGAACAATGAAAAAAAACAAAACAAAACAAAAGTGCCAGACTGTTGGGCTTGCCTCAAAAAAAAAAGTCAAAATCTAGTTTATACCCATTTTCATTTACATTTTGAATGGGTTTTAAAGTTTTACAGAGCTGTATGAGCCCCAGAACAATTAAGACCTAGCAACTTTCAGCATCTCAGAACATTCTCTGTTGCCACATCTCAGTCAACCTGCCCCCCCTTGGCCTTGAGGCTTCCTGTCACTGTCGGTTACATGTGTCTTTCCTGGGGTTTCCTCTAAGTGGAATCATAGAGCGTATACTCTCAGGAGTTATTTTAACTTGACTTTGGAATGGCTTTTCTGATTTCCTTCTCAGGGATGTCTGGCTCAGGCTGACATTAAAAGGAGTTCATGCTCCCTACACCCACGCTGATTTGACCGGGCAGGCAGAGTGGGACTTGGAAGCAACCTGAGAGGCCAGACACAGAGGCTGATGAGCAGTTATTGGCAACGGGAAGAGTGCTGGCTCTTCCCGGCACTGGTAGACTATGACAAAGCATGTGCCAAACATATTTTCAAGGTCACAGCCCAGGAGCTGCACATTCTTTGCCTTCAGTGGACAAGCTCTTTGGAAACACCGGACTCTAGCCAGCCATGGAGTCATTGCTCCCTCTGGTGTAAACACAAGAGATCTGTCTCACCCCTATATAGAGGCGGGTCCACCCACTACAGCCTTGGAGGTCAGAGAGGAGCCCTGGGCAGGACGGAAACACCAGACCTCTCCCCATGGCCTTAGGTTCATGGGGCAGAGTCTCAGTGTTTGAGATAGAGAGGAACAAAGAGATGAACTGCCCAGAGAAGACAGGAACAGAGAGAAACCCTGGAGAAGAGCTGGCTGGACAATGAAAGATCGAGAGATGAGGAGCAGAGGCAGTGGAAAGCAAAACAAGAGGCACCACAAGGATGTTGTGTGTGTGTTTGTTTTTCAAATTCTCTGTCTCTCTTTTTATACTTTTGAGAAATCCTAAAAATTCACTCCTGGGCCCAAAATAAAGATTTAGACCCATGCTTGAACTCTCAAAAAGTAGGCTTTAACATGGAAATGCTGATAAATCTTTGAAACAACCTATATGCCTCCAGGTGCTGCTGGACCTGCTTAATCCCTTTAAACCTTCAATAACTTCAACTTTGCTGTTTAAAGTCTCATAAATCTGCACTAGCTTAAAATAGGGAACTATAAATCACATTCGGGAGCTGAAGGGTAGGGACAGAAGACGGGCATCCCAATGCCATTTAAAACTCCAGCTCAGACTTCTTATCAACATTTTCCAAGAAAACTGAAATAAAAAGAACTTGGGTTTAGGGGTTGTGGTTCCGTAAGTTCTCAATCTATTCATTTTCCATTTTTTTTCCAGTGGGCAGGGTGCAATGCAGGGAAATTTGCCTGGCTATTGGGTTGGAAAGGGAAAAATGTTGCAGAAAATGACTTCAATTCCAGTTTTTCAAAGAAAGAAAGAATAAAAGAAAAGGAAAGAAAAGAAAGAAAAAAAGGAAAAAACT
The DNA here is from genome assembly GCA_036365145.1 of Orientallactaga sibirica. Taxonomy (NCBI): domain Eukaryota; kingdom Metazoa; phylum Chordata; class Mammalia; order Rodentia; family Dipodidae; genus Orientallactaga; species Orientallactaga sibirica. The sequence goes on along the minus strand of JAEOAD010000050.1, from coordinate 15,540,970 downwards.
ACACTATTATAAGTCATTAAAGCACAGAACTGGTTTCTAGAAAGGCGCTGATAAAAATGATGTCTGCTTTTTGTTAAATTATTAATTGCTGCCAAAAATAAGAGTTATAGCTACAATTCTAACAATAATTAATTTTTTCTTTTTTTATTAGCTCTGTATGTGTGTGCACAACATATACATGCCACAGTGCATGTGTGGAGGTCAGAAGATAAGTTCAGGTGTCGGTCCTTTCCCAAATCTTTTATTTCTTACCACTGCATTTGGCCTACAAGCTTCAAAATTCTGTTCTGGCCTCCCATCTCCCCGTGCAAGGGCTGCCTCCAGGTTTATGTGGGTTCTCAGGATCCAAACTCAGATCATCCAGCTTGCATGTCAAGTGCTTTTACCCACTGTGAGCCATCATGGCATCCCCCAAGAGTCCCCTTTTCATTGTCGCTCCTACAATACGGCCACAACCTTCTGTGTGAGAAGCTCTATGTACTATTCTGGTCTCTGTTTTACAAATGAGGAAACTGATGTCCAGATCGTTTGAGTAATTGTCCATGTCACACAGCTGGTAAATGGTAGCATAGAAGTTTGTGGTTTGCTTTAGAAGCCCTGACCTGTGGTACCCCAGCCCACAGACCATCTGGAAGATCCCATCTATCACATCTGAGAGCTGATGGGTTTTCATCTTTCCTTTTCTGGCCTGGTCCAGTGACTTCTTCAAGCCACCCAGTCTTAGAAAAGTCTATTGACTGACTACTTACTCAAAGTTCCACTCCTATAGAGAAAATAAGAACTCATACTACTTGTTTCACATTACATTACGTTACCAAGGGAACCTGGGAAAACCTCTGAACCATAGCCCCCTCACCTATCAAATATAGGCTGAGGAACCCTTATTCAAAATATTTGGGATCAGATGTGTTACAGATTTTAAAGGTTTTCAATTTTTGGAATATTTGCTTGACTTTGTTGGATGACCCTCCCTAATCAAAAATTCCATACCCAAACTGGAGAGATGGCTTAGTGGTTAAGGCACTTGATGGCAGGTTTAATTCCTCAGGACCCATGTAAGCCAGAAGCACATGATGACACATATGTCTGAAGTTCGTTTGCAGTGGCTAGAGGCCCTGGCGTGCCCATTTTCTCTCTCTCTCTCATAAACAAATAAAAATAAATAAATAAAATTGTAAAAAAAAATTAAGAAAACTTCCAAACCACAAAATATTTCAAAATCCAAAATCTCACTGAGCATCAAGTGTTAGACTTGAAGGCACTTCAGATTTTAAATTTCAGAGTTTCAAATCAAGAATTCTCAGCCTAGAAGGATCTATAAGACCTAATCTTCAGGGTTATAGTAAAGGTTCATGTGTGGGGGAGCAGCCTGCAGACCACAAGACTTGGCAATTTCTAGGTCTAATGATTGTGATGCCTTTCATGTAAAGTGGAAAAAGAGCTCTACTAAAATGTAGCCTCGCACAGAGAAGAGAGGTGGAAAAGAGGTGCCGTAACCTCGGAGACAGAAGCCAGAATTCATTTTCAAGCGTTTCATGGCACAGGTTGTCAGGATTTCTGGGATAGCAGCACTTTTTCTTAAGTCACCAATTTCTTTGTGGTTTCACCTGGACGCTGGCTGATGTGGGAGAGGTGTATCCTCTCATGATAAGAAGTCAGCTATCTTAGATTTTGGATGTCCCCAGTTTTCACTGCCTTCTGTAAAAGAAAAACAAATTCTCCAACAGAGTGAGAACAGCAAAGGTTAAAGGGATAAGCATGGTAATTAAGAGAGATGGACGCAGCCTCTCTTTGGGGCAAAGACTAGCGGGAGCTTCTCACTGGAGTCCATGACGCTTGTCCCCAGTGGATCTTGACTAGGACCCTATACCAGCTAAGAGTGCCTTCCCACGGAGTGGGTCTCTTAGCCAATCAGAGAGCCATTGGTTACCCACCTAGGCTGAATGCCACTGTTACACAGGTGTGTACATCTTGTCCTGCCGGTTGATTTCATAGAGCTTGTTGGCAACACTGGAGGCCATTTTCCCCCCAGCAGCTCATGTAGCACTTTCCAGCATCATACAAGGGAGCCATCAGGAAACTGGCTGCCTTCCAGATTCCAGCATGATCTCAGAATATTCTGTGTCGGCAGCTTGTGGTGCTTTCCCAATAGGGTCTTACCTTTCCTTAGGTGAGTAATGAAGTTGCACGCTTCCCCAGCAGTGAGTGCTTAATGATGCTGGAGAGTTGTCTTACCTCGGAGTCTTCTAGAAGCTGACCTTGAAAGAAGGACCTGGAAGCAAGTGGTTTATTTGGGAGATAATCCAAGGAAATGCCAGCAAGAAAGTAAGGAAGTGAGTCAGGGAGGGAAAGAAAAGCCAATAAAAAAGTGAATTATTAGGCCTGCTGCACAATGGACAGATGTAGCTTAATCCTAAAGGGAAGCTCTGAGAAACAGTGTAAAACACCCGCCTCTGAATTATCCCACCCTAAGGACAAGGTTGCCGAGCTTTTTAGCCAACATCCCCATCATTCAACTTTGAAGGATACTTTTGGGAAATGGGACAGTTAATTTTCCAGCAGTTTTGAACTATCATTTGTCTGGGCTTAGTGACATCTCAGAGTTCCTGATAAAGTCCTCAAGCACCAAGATCACAGATAGTGGCAGCTGGGCATCCTGAAGGTATTGAAGTGGTAAGGCCTGGGGAGCTGGGTATGCTTCAGGGTCTCTCACACTTCCTCCCGACTTCCAGATGGAAAGTCCACAAGTTAGAACAAAGTTCAATGTATTTCTACTCTCCTTTTTTAACAACTGCCCCAGGTAGTTTTTGAAATCCAGGCTGTGTTCTGCGTAAGCATAGATAACTGAGCTTGGGACATGGCCACCGTCTCGCTTTCCTGATTCAGCAGTTCTCAAACACACACGCTGGACCCACCTCTGTAATATGTCTCATGACAAACAACAGTTCACAGCCGCTGTTGAGAAGGCATTGGGGAGTTACATTCCCACACAGGTGGTACATCAGAGTTCACGGTAAGGCACAGAATCTGTATTCAACATCTGTGCTTACAACCGCCTCACTCTCTCGCTATGCCAAGACATGATAACAGATATTATAAGGACTACGAATAGGAAGGTAAGGTGAAATAATTCCTGATCAAACAAATTAAGCCATTATCTTCTGAAACAAGCAACTATTTCAGCCGAAGGCACTCTCTCTTTTCTAAACATTTATGAAAACACTCCGTGGGGCATCAAAAAAGAGCAATTGTTATACTATGAGCCAAGGATGGTTTGATAGTTTCAGGAAGTTGGCAAACAAAAACCAAATGTGATGGTTAATCTCTTTTTATTTTTTTTTTTTAATTTTAGAGAAACAGAGAGAATTGGCACGCCAGGGCCTCAGCCACTGCAATAGAACTCCAGATGTTTCTGCCATGTGCAACCTTGCACTTGCCTCACCCTTGGGTGTCTGACTAATGTAGGATCCGGAGAGTCAAACATGGGTCCTTAGGCTTTACGGGCAAGCGCCTTAACCACTAAGCTATCTCTCCAACCTTCTCTTTTTTTTCCTGCTTTGGTTTTTTAAAATTTTTAATTAATTATTTATTTATTTGAGAGACAGAGAAAGAGGTAGAGAGAGAGAGAATGGGTGTGCCAGGGCCTCCAGCCACTGCAAATGCGCCCCCTTGTGCACCTGGCTTACGTGGGTTCTGGGGAATTGAACCGGGGTCCTGTGACTTTACAGGCAAACACCTTAACCACTAACTCTCCAAATTCCTCATCCTCTGCATACATGTGCTTACACTCATGCACCTTGTGCATATGTACATACACATGTGCGCACACACACACACAAAAAAAGTAGACTATGATGGAAGAGAGAAGGAGATTAAGGGGTTAACCAAAATAAAGATATGAAAAAAATATGGAAACCTACTTCTTTTTTAACTAATTAAAAATATGTCCTTTTAGCAGGGTGTGGTGGCACATGCCTTTAATCCCAGCCCTCGGGAGGCAGAGGTAGGAGGATCACTGAGAGTTTGAGGCCACCCTGAGACTACATAGTTAATTCCAGGTCAGCCTGGACCAGAGTGAGACCCTACCTCGAAAAACCAATATATATATATACATACATATACTTTTTTTAAAAAAGTGAGAGGAACTGGAGAGACTTCTCAGTTGTTAAGGCACTTGCCTGCAGAGCCTAAGGACCCAGGTTCAATTCCTCAGTACCCATATAAATCCAGATGCACAAAATGGTGCATTCATCTGGAGTTCATTTGCAGTGGCAGAAGGCCTGGTGTTAACATTCTCTCTCTCCCTTTTAAATAAGTACATAAATAATTTTTGTGTGTTTTTTATGAGAAAGAACGAGAGAGAATTGGCACACCAGGGCCTCTAGCCAGCACAATCGAACTCCAGATGCGTGTGTCATTTTGTGCACATGTGTGACCTTGCGTGCTTGCATAACCTTGTATGTCTGGCTTATGTGGGATCTGGAGAGTTGAACATGAGTCCGTAGGCTTCTCAGGCAAGCATCTTAACTACTAAGCCATCTCCCCAGCCCTAATTTTTTCTTTTAAGTAAGAGTTTGGGCCATTTGTTCTTGCCAGGTTCTAGGCTCCACCTTGATCTAAGCATGTCAGGTCTATACTCACATTTCATGTGTGTTTCATGACCATGTCCGTTTCCTCATCATGGCCTTTTCCCCTTCCCAGTGGCTCCCAGCTGGGGGCAGTTTGTTGTCCTCAGGGGACATTTGGCAGCAACTGGTGACATTTTTGGTTCTCACAACTGGGACTGGGCTACTGTCAGCATCTAGTGGGTAGAGACCAGGGATGTTGCCACACTGTCTACAGAGCACAGGCTGGTCCTCCAAGCAAAGAATTCTCCCATGTACAAGTCAGCCGTGTGGAGGTGCAGACCCCTGATTCATGTCCGTTCCTCCACGCCTCCTGATGCCACAGCCTCGTCTCCTTAAGCAATTCTCTTTGCACATGTTGCCTCCTCACTGTGTAAAAGTCCCCTTTTCCTAGATTCACAAAGGATGTCTGTGCCCGGGATGACCTCCTTCTTCCTTTTCTATGCCAATAAATGTTTCCTTTCTTTTAAAGCCCACAGCAAGACCCCTAGCCTGTGTTTTGGGCTAATCTTCATTGGTCCCTCTAGGCCTACTCTCTAGTCTTCGATATCTTGGCCTGTGTCCCAGAATTGCAGCTTCTGGGCTCTGCTTCAGTGTATGCTGGACTTGGCTATAGCAACTTAAATAAATAAATTTTAAAAATTAAAAAGCAGCGGCTGGGCATGGTGGTGCACGCCTTTAATCCCAGCACTGGGGAGGCAGAGGTAGGAGGATAGCTGTGACTTCAAAGCCAGCCTGAAACTACATAGTGAATTCCAGGTCAGCCTGGGCTAGAGAGAGATGTTACCTCAGGAAAAAAAAAAAGGGGGTTGTCTCTGAATGTTAAGTATACAACTGTCACATGACCTATCCACTAAATTCCTAAGTACTTATCCTAAAGAATTAATACTTATATCCAGATAAAAACTTATACACATGAATATTCATAGCAGCTTCAATGATAATAACCCCAAACAGGAAAGATTTCACATGTCCCTCAACAAGTGAATAGAATGCCCCACAGTGACATGATACTCATCAAGAAAAAGGAATAAATTATGCCAATAAAATAAATGAATCAATATAACTATGCTGAATGAAAAGAGCCACACATAAAGACTGTATAGCATATAATAATATTTATTTATTCACTTATATATTTTTGTTTGTTTTTTGAGGTAGAGTCTCACTCTAGTCCAGGCTGACCTGGAATGCACTACGTAGTCAGTCTCAGGGTGGCCTCAAACTCATGGTGATCCTCCTACCGCAGCCTCCCGAGTGCTAGGATTAAAGGCATGCGCCAGCATGCCCGGCTTTTTATCAATATGTTTTATATCTGGAAAATGCAAATTTCCCTGAAGTGACAGAAAACAGAAGAGTGGTTCTATGATGTTAGGGACAGAGGGCAAGAGGGGTACAAGGGTATGCTAGGAAACATGGAGGGGCGATGACAAGGGACACACTCCACATTTGTGCAAATCGGTAAGGCAGCAAGAAAGCAGTAAAGAAGAGAGGGCTCTGGAAGCTAAGTGTTCAGAGTGCCCCTCACACTCACAGGGAAGTTGGGAGGCTGGATGGGAGAATGGAAAGACTGCACTGAGCAGCGGTCTCCTCATGCATAGGGACCACACAGTGGGGAGTGTTCTGAGTGCCTGGAAGCCCTACACACATCCTCCTCTCTGTGTATTCTCCCCTTCCCGGCCACATGACCAACAATTCTTTCTAACTTACCTCTGCGCATTCTGCAGCCACAGCTGATTTCCACTAAGTCCTCTGTGCTTTGCTCACTATCTATTGCTTGGAGCTATTCTGCTTTAGGGGTCAATTATCACGAAGCATTGGCAAGGGAGTGGAGAGAAAAGTGGCCTTCACTCACTACTAGGGCAGCCATCCTGAAGGACAGCAGAGAACCTTGAATACAGCAAGTCCACTCCTGGCTTGATGAGCCCGGGGAAGGCTTCCCCAGGGGACACAAAAGGGACCTGTGACTAAGAAGCTTCACTATTGCCCTGTTAGGGGCGACCGAACTGTCCACTCCTACGAATGGACAAGAATCGGTAGTATACGTAAGCCGGAAAATGAACAAATGTCCAGATAGAGATCTAGATTAATCTGGAAAACAGAGTTCAGAGGGATAAAAAAAAAAAGTCAAGAAAAGATGTATAATAACAGACCAGGCGTGGTGGTACACACCTTTAATCCCAGCACTTGGGAGGCAGAGGTGAAAGGATTGCCATGAGTTCAAGGCCACCCTGAGACTGTTACATAGTGAATATTTTTGGCTTTCTGAGGTAGGGTCTCACTCTAGTCCAGACTGACCTTGAATTCACTATGTAGTCTCAGGGTGGCCTCGAACTCATGGCATTCCTCCTACCTCTGCCTCCCAAGTGCTGGGATTAAAGGTGTGCGCCACCACGCCTGGCTGATGCTCTTATATTTAAGTCACTGTTGGAAGGCTTAGAAGTGCTACATTAAATGTATTAAATGTATTAGAGTTAATGTCTTTGGGAAAAGGCAGTAAACTTGAGAGTAATGGATGAGGCCAAAAGAAAACACTGAATATTAAGATCTTTTTAAAAACAAAGAAGGTCCTTTCATTGATAAATGATAATACTATATGGAATGAAGAACAAGGTTACTTTAGACATATGCACCTGAATTCCAAAAGATTTGAAAAAGAAAACAATGTAGTTCATGTATTTTGCCTGTTTTTGACATTCAGAATGAATGAGTTGTTCCCTGACTATTAGCTGCATATTGCTGCTGTGACACATTCTCATGCACTTGGCACCTTAAAACAGTATAAGTTCATACTGGACAGTCGGGCAGGTGTAAAGCCTGACACACCTTACTGGGAGAAATCAGTGTGGGAAGGCTGCACTGTTTTCTGAAGGCTGTAAAAGAGAAAGCGTTCCCTTGCCTTTTCCTCCTAGAGACCACCTATGTTCAACAATGCACGGCCCTCTCCCACCTTTCAAACTGCAAGAGCAGGTCAATCCCCACTCACACGCCCTTCTCTGACACGGACCTTCTCTTCTGCCTCCTTGTCCACTTTTCAAGACCTTTGTGCTTTCACTAGACCTGGGTATTTCAGGATGATCTCACTATATTGAAATAAACTGACTTGCAGCCTCAACTCCCCTTTGCCATGTAAGGTAGTCATAATTTCTAAAGACAAAGGGCATGGACATTTGAGGGTCTGTCATTCAACCTACTACAGCATATAGCGAATTTAAGAAGTCACAAAAGGGGCTGGAGAAATGGCTTAGCAGTTAAGGTGCTTGCCTGCAAAGCCCAAAGACCCCAGTTCGATTCTCCAGGTCCTACGTAAGCCAGATGCACAAGGGGGCACACACGTCTGGAGTTTGTTTGCAGTGGCTAGAGGTCATAGCGTGCCCATTCTTACTCTCCCTCTCTCTCTTTCCCTCCCTCTATCTCAAATAAATAAGTAAATAAATAAATAAAAGTAAGTAAATATTTTTTTTTAAGTCGCAAAAGGGCTGGAGAGATGGCTTAGCGGTTAAGACACTTGCTGCGAAGCCTAAGGACTCATGTTCTACTCTCCAGAGCCCACGTAAGCCAGACACACAAAGGTGAGGCAAGCACAAGGTCGCATGTGCCCACTAGGTGGCATAAGCGTCTGGAGTTCAATTGCAGTGGCAGAGGCCCTGGTGTGCCAATTCTTTCTCTCTCTCTAAAAGAAAAACAATGTTTTTTTCCTTATTGTGAGTCAGTTATTCAGAAAAATAAAAAATATGTTAAGTCCCACTGTGGTAAATGTTGAAGTTAAAGTAAGGATTGGAAATTAGGAATACGCTGAGTGGGAGGTAACTTGATCTAGCTGTACTACTGCAATAGAAATGACTGGCCTTTAGTAACCCTTCAGGAGAGACACATTCTTTTCAACAGGAGCACTCTAACCCAGTGCTTAACAGGACTACAAGTTGCCTGAGAACCTCATCTGACGCAGTCCTGTCCTGAGAGGCTGGTGTGCATCCTGAGACTCAAGCGTTCGACAAACTTCAGGTGACGCGATAATGCCTGCCTGGAATTGCACTTCAAGAAGCGAGGCTCCAATTGGAGGAAAAGATCATGACCTCAAACTGAAAAGAGAGACTGATTGAGAGGGGGAGGGGATATGATGGAGAGTGAAGTCTCAAAGGGGAAAGGGAGGGGAGGGAAATAACACGGGATATTGTCTACAATTAAAGAAGTTGTCAATAAAAATAAATAAATAAATAAAAAGAAGCGAGGCTCTGACTCAAATACAGTTCTAATCATAATGGACAGTCAGACCCTTAGGATGGGTCTGCCTCCTAAGAGGTGATGACGGTTGCTTTTCCCCAACACCACACTGTTACTGACAACAGGCATGTAGCAGAGGGAATGCTCTCTACTGGCAGTGGTCTTGATTTCCCTCAGGTTGGCATGTGCTGTCCACAATCCTTGACATAGGCCTTCTGTCTCTGTAGGCTAGTTCCTGTCATCAAAGCCTGACCCTCCTCGCCAGGCACCAAGTGTCCCAGTATCTGGTTTTCATATCTGCTGCCAGCAACGTATAAGATTTGTCAAAATCAGCTGTATCTTTAGACAGATGCGCTGGATGATTTGAAAGATCTCCCTACCAGACAAGATCATAAAGCTGCTGAGATTTGCCATTGTCTCTCTAATGGGGACAGGATTTTACATGCTAGCCCTCTGAGGATGAGGAAGAGCTGAGCAGGGGGTGGAAGAAAGACAGTCGAATCTTCATAGGTAAGTTTGGATAGGCATCTCAAGGGAATCTTGACCAAGGAACAACCTTTTAGTAAGGTTCAAGTGACAGGAGACAGAAATTGGCTACATAGTCAGGGTAATAGAACCCCAAAAGCAATTTTTTTCTTAATTTCCTGACTAAAAACAGGAAATGTCACTAAGCTTGCAGAAACCTGGTTGTTACAACCTCCAGGAAAGATTTCTACATTAAGCTTGCTAGAAGACAGAAACCCTGGTCCTTACCTGAGATTACTGGCAAAGCTGTAAAATCTGGTCTTTGTCCTTGGTAACCTGCCCACTTGGTCTTCTTCACGTAGCCACTCCCCACAAAAACCCAGATCTGAGTCTTGAGGTGGGCTTC